>OX456985.1:212230181-213643964 GCA_949752695.1 Melanostoma scalare | reverse complement strand
TTTTTTTGTCATAAATAATAAAAAAAAAATTGCAAATGTCCTTGCAATGAGGGAAAATATTATTTTCCACTGCTTTTGTGTGAAAATTGAATTGTTCCACTCCGAAGTAGCGTACACATGAGAAGATGAATCCAGAATGTGGAATGTTGTTTTACTTTTTCGGGTGATTTATGTCCGAACGAGTTTAATGTGACATCGTTATTTGATATACCAAAATTGGATTTGTAGAATGTAGACTGTCATACATCAATATTCTTGTTCGTATGTGCATATAGTAAAGAAATGCGAGTATGCAATTGATTTATTAACAAGATTGCGAGCGAATATAATTGAATAGTTTTTCGTCTTTTGAAGATTGAGAAGCGAACATAGCATAACTGTCGATCAGAACCTTAAACACGTTAAATAAACATTGTCTATAAAATGGAAATTGAACAAACCAACAGTGAAACGGAATGAGAACAATATACTACAGTGATTCAAGTCTGACATATCTGAGAGTGTTTAAGTTATATGTATACCTTGTCGGAGTACCTATGTGTAGACCTTTTTCTTCCACCAATCCAATCTATATGTATTTCATATTTTTTTTTTTTTAAATATTATTTGAAGCTACTTTACAATTTAACAATTTAGGACGATTATAAACTAATAAATCGCGAACTTTAACAAAAGGAATTTACGATTCCTAACAAAATTAAAAAGCAAAAGCAAATTGCATAGCCGATGTGCACCGTAGGAAAATTTCGATAGAATGACGTTTATTAAAAAAGGTGTGTTTATTCAATGGGAAGAAAAGCGCGTCCATCAACAATAATGTATTGATACCACGGCTGCTCAGCTAGAAATGTTTTGGTTAATTGAATAAGTAGGTATTATTTTATTTGATGTATTAAAATTTTCGTTAGTACGAGGGATAACGAAAAACAAAATAGGCGCCAGAAAATTTTTATAGAAAAGGAATTTTCAAACCTTTGCTGAATAAAAGGAAAATACGAGCAGGAAACGTGAACGAATTGAGTGAAAAACAAAAGATAATTTTAGAATGTATGGAAGTGAAATTTTTTTAGTGTTCAATTTATGGTGTCGTGAAAACCTTAAGGATAAGGATTAAAAACCCAAATCTTTTCGAAAGTATAGAATTATAAAAGTTTTTAAAGAGCAATAAAAGCAAAACAAAGTAAACAGTAGTTTCGCCAAAGACAAAGGAAGCAAGAAAAGCTCCTTATCGTGCGGTCTTGATGACGTACGGCAATGAAACACAGGTCCCAAAATACGGGATGTTAGCGGCACAAAAGACAACAAGATATTTATTCACAAATGAAAGCAAAATTCCCAAAAACTTCAACAAAATCACGCTTAATGTTCAAGAAAGATCTTAATCTTCTTATCTTCAATCAATTGTTCCTCTTTTAACCTTTGTGTCCTCTGACACTTCTTTATTATCCTCTTGCGGGAAATTCTGTTGGTGGCCCATTCTGCCAGAACCCATTATCCACACGCGAGACAAATAATAAAATTTTACAAGTAAGCACTAATTTGTAAACAAGTTACATTAACTTGTAACTTGGAACTTATAAATAAAAATTCAAAAATATCAACCAATATGATAATCAGTCATAAAAACAAAATTCGATTATTTCCATGATTAGCACCTGGAATAATTTTTTTTTCACTATCAGAACAGCTTATTTCAAGCTTGTGAAACAATGTATGTTTTCTTCAATAGTTTTTTCACCCTTAAGTACTCAGAAATATATGTCACTGTCATCATTTAGCGAAGTGTTAGTTGTTAGTAAGCAAAAAATAAGTCTAACACACTGAAGACAATAGAACTAAAAAATATTACAAGATCATTGATAAACATGAACAAAATGTGACAATTACAAAGATATAAGAAACATGAAAGAAAAACATAGTCAAGAGAATCAAGGACTTTAACGTAGTTTTACTAATGTGAAAATCAATTAAATTTGAGTTTAGGTTCAAAACTTTTATCAGACGAGTAAGAGGCTCATTCATGTCATTATTAGTTCAATGATGAGGACAGTGAAGTAACTCCAAGTTGCGCAGTTGGTATGAGCCTTCCCGGTAGTTAAAACTTATACATGAGAGCAAATCATGAGCATCAATTTGTCATAATCATTGATTAAAGAAAAACAGGCGTAAACAAACTGGCCTTTTATGTGTTTGATTGTCACTACTTACACCTGACTTTTTTCACCTAATCATCAAATCTTAGTAAATTTATCATTTTGTTTCCACAACACACACGTTTAAGAGCCTAAACCCTAGAGAGACTGCATCCTTTTGCGTGAAGGAACCAGCACCGTCACCAATTTTTAGCAATTGCTTTATCCTGTTTTTCTGTTTTTAGAAAACACTGAACCGATTTCAAATGTCCTTTCACCATTAGAGCGCTTCATAGTCCGGAGTAGCGTGGACTATATTTCATTTCCATCTTCCCACGGGATACCTACATAAAAACGGCGGAACTGATTTCCAAAATTCTTTTGAAATTAGAATGTTTAATATCTCTCAGGAACATCGATTTCATTCAATCTAAATATTGCAGAGTCGATGCTTTACACTAGAAAACCGTAACCTAGTGTCCTAATTAGCAGCCATCACGCGACCGAACAACGAGCGACGGGCGCTGCAACGGACGATCAAAATTTCAAACAACAATAACCCTATTGTGTGTCCTTATTAACACAGGAAAACGAATGGGGTAGCACGGTCGCAAATGTTTGTTTCATGATCGTTCAAGCTTTATCATTAAAGCTTTTCAGCTTTTTCCGCTACGAAAAGTAGTCTGGTTGCTTCAAATCAACCAATTTGATTTTCGTCGCGTTGCTCTTAGCAAATAGCAAGGGAAAATGGAATTCGAAAACAATTTAACTAGTTAGTTAAATTTATGTGAAACCCATTTTATGTATGTAATGTGTATTGATAAAAATATCTTGTTGGCTTCGCAGCTCTGGGTACAAGTGGTGGAACTTGCCAAATCTCAACCGGCTTTTATACATATATTTTATTTGACGTTTTTGTATTTTTTTTTTTTAATTGAGAAGATAGTCACGCGACGCCAATTACGCAGCCTGGTCGTGCGATCTTATGAGCATCTTGCGACTGATATTAGGACACTCATTGTAGTAGCACTACCAACAAGCAACGCGACCGACCGGAGTTCATCGTTCAATCGCGCGATGCAACTCCAATTAAGACATAGCCTAAGAGGTAAGATCCGAAGCTACGCGGGCGGGTTAGGCAGTATGAAACAAAAACTAACTCGGAGAAGGTCGGGATCTAGCACACTCTCCGCAATTACAGCTTTTGAGGAATAGAAGGGTCCTATAATTTTTTGCCGATTCCGAACGCCGATCTCTCTCTCTCTCTCTCTCTCTCTCTCTCTCTCTCTCTCTCTCTCTCTCTCTCTCTCTCTCTCTCTCTCACACACACACACACTCTCACTCTCCCTCCCCCCCCCTTCTCTCTCTCTCTTTATCCCTATGGTCCTGAGGAAGTTTTCACTTTAAAAAAGTTAATTAATAACTTTTTTTTGTTTTTAAAATTCGCGCATATTCCCACGCACGACTAGCCTGATGCACTGCCGAAGGCGACGAAGAATAACATTGTGCTTATTATCAGTTCTCATTCATTTACTATGGGTATTAAAAATATACATCTTAACAGAACCATCAATTTCATATGTCGGTGACATGTTACTTTTTGAGACGTTAGTTTAAGGAAGGTAGTGTCCATGGCGTGATGGTTAGCATCTCCGCTTGTTATGCGGGAGGTGCGTGTGCGAGGTTATGAGACCCCTGGGCTCAACGCTCTGTTGCCCCATACTTTAAAATTTTCAAAAAAATCAAGTTTTTTATTACATATTTCGAAAGTATGATATCCAAATAATGTTTTGACCAAAGGAAAAAAGAAAATATCGAATAGGTGCAGAGTTATCGCATTAAGAGAGCAAGAAAAACATGCGGTCGAGTGACGAGTCAGGTAGCTCGGGCCGTTAAAGGAGGAGCGAGATTGCTTCACAATGCCCACTTCTGTTGACCTTTTGCATGGTCGGGTAGCTGTTTCGGGGAAGGAAGTCGAAGTCGATCGGTCTATTGCATGCGCCTGGAATCGCTGATTAGTCCGTAGGTTACAACAATTAATAATTTCCTAGTGGTGAAACCTTAAACGCAATTATCTCGAAACTACTTTTTCAAAAACTGCTCGTGTTGTAGCTCAAAAAGTAAGCGACCGATTTGAATGAAATTTTGGGTGATTACTCTCAGTAATATTATCGAAAGTATATACTTAAAGTTTGGAAGTTAGCGTTTAAATAAATAGTTTTTCGGGGGTCAAATATGTCGAATAAATTGCAGAAAATTCAAATTTTGGAGTAAAAATGCAGCCAAGTATAGAATTTTGCACTTTTTCAATCATTTTCCCCTTAATATGTCAGTGAAAGAATGAACTTTGGTAAATCTTTCTCAGATCAAACGACAAAGAGTGGCAACTGCAACTGCAGCAGTTTTCGATGCCGCCAGAAACAGGCGTCCGGGAAAATTCAATAACGCCGCCATTTTGAGGGTCATAGAATAGATAAAATTTTTTTTGACAGCTCTAACAAACATTTCTCCTAATTTTGAAAATGATTGGGTTATTTTATTACCTCTAGAAAAAAATCCCAAAAAAAAAACATATTTTTTACGCTCCTATAAAGTGGTCTCCTCCCTTAAATCGTAGGCAGTTGCACAATGGATGAATGTTTGATGGCTTTTTAGGTGCGTGGGTAGTAAATTATTAATTTAGTAAATTATTTGAGACCATTTATCATCCAAAAATGCCAATTCAAACAAATCTCAACTCTTTAATTTTTAGGTCTCAGGACTTCAACCAAAGTTCGTTTTTTAAGATTTAATCTCTCCGTCATCATCACTGATGCCAAGAGTCTCAAAAACTTCACAAAGAAGTATCTTAATGTCGTTACCAGATGATCTATTGTCCAACTTTCTATTTGACTGATAACAAATAGCAATTTGCAAAATATTATCAAGTACCGGGACAGCCTTTTTCACTTCATTGGTCCTTGTTTGCCAGAGACGACAAACGACAAAGGCAAACACTGTGTTGCCCCACGTCTCAGCATAATACATTTCATGTCAAAGGGTATTTATTGGTTGTATCTTTATTTTCTCTTGTCCTTTGCCCAACATCAAAGATTCCTTATTTAATTTTTTTTTGTTTGACTTCATCCTGTTCCTGCTTTTCTTTTCTTTTCAACAGTTTTTTTTTTTGTGTGATTTTTGCATGTGGCACATGTCCTTGTTATTTAAATTTATCGATGCATATTGATGGCTGTCGATAGAGTATAGAGATGAATCGGGATGTCAAAACATTGTACGGCCTTTCACCCTGTGGGTTGTTAGTTTACCCATGATGTCCTTAAGTGAGCATTATGCGAATATGTACCTACTCTAAAGAGCGTATGTGCTTTCTTCCTGATTTCTTTTATTTTTTATTTTGAAGGGAGGTTGCGGCTAATTTGCAAATAATGTGACATGCATAGTCAAATTACACTTTAAATCCTTTCCTCATGTTATTTGTATGCTGCGGCAGAAGCAAGGACGACTCACTCACCTTTGTGAGTTTGCTATTTTTTTTTGTGAACTTTTCGTGGTTTGGGGCTTTGTTTGGCCCTTGCTGGTTTAAAATTTGATTTTAAAAAGGCATAAGGTGGCCATATGCATATGTGTAAGAGAAGATGAAAGGACGAATTTAAAGTTTCAAGGGGTTGACTGATTTTTGCATTTACCTACCTAAATTTGCAATTTTCAATTTCACTGAACTGTAAAACAAGTTTTTTTTTGTGATCACTTATAGAGCTTTCCTTCTTGGAAGAGCAAAAAAAAATAACTTGAAAGAAAGATGCTTTACTGGAGAGGCAGCTTCTTTTACCTGCTGATGCGGCTTAAAAAAAAAACATAGGCCTTCTAATCACTGAGTCATGAATTGAAGAAAGATATAGTCTTATGATCCGTGAGGACCTTTTTCACTGCACATGTTTTATGACCAATAAGAGGAGTGAGTTTGTAGTTCTAAAAAAAACTCAGACCACGAGAAAACCGAAAGAAAATCAATTGTAAGTAACTTATGACACACACTTATGTTAAGCAATGACACTTTTAAAAATTTATTTTCTGATAAGTTAAGTAAAACTAAGCCAAACATATACACAAAATTAAGCCAAAAATATTTTAAAGACTAATTACTCCTCAATTCCTTCTTTGTCCTTGTTGGGCAGTTGCTGCTACATTTGCAGCTGCCTGTGCTAATTGAAGAGCTTGGAATGAAGCATCTCGTGTTCGTTGTCCTACTCCTTCCTTTAAGTTTAAATTTATTAGATATTTTAATCTATTAGTGAACTTTTGCTAAGGTTTCTTTTCCCAAAACTTACAATTCCTTTGCCGAGCTTTTTCCAAAAGTCTGCTTCAGCAGTTCCAGTGAATACGGCCATCAAGACAGCTACAACGACTATGAAATACTTGCAGAAGTTCATCCTGATTCTTTTCAAAGAGATATTCTTGTGTTTATGTCGAAAACTGAGACAAGATTGATTACTCGACTGTTGGCTGCTTTCACTTTTTATACTCAGCGATCAAACAACGGGGATTTTCTTTTCGCAATATCTCAATACACTGCCGAGTCCGGTGATTTACATATGGGAAGCTAAAGTGTCTAAATAGTTCAGATTTATTGAATGACACTTTGTTATCAATCATAAAAATAATGCAATGCGACTGAGTTGCACTGTTTGTGGTCATCAATATTTGCTGTTGTTTGTTTTACAACACCAAGTTTATGGTTTTTTTTGTGCTTTCAGTCAGTGACTTAAGTCCTCAGAAGTTATGACTGGAAATGATCAAATTATTAATTGAATTAATGAATGATTTTCTGGCACACATATGTAGGTAGGTAGGTTTGAATGGCTGTCAGGAAAACAAACTGACACACTTAGACCAATATTAGGTCCATTGTGATACCATAGAAATTATGCGAAGAAGTACCTCACTTAATAAAACCATTTGGAACTTTTAATAAAGCGAAGGAGATGCAGGGGATCTGTGTTCGCCAGATCGCTTGGATCATCAAGAAAATATTTTCCTAGATGCGGTTTTCTTTTAAAAGAGAGTGCAGGACATGAGCAGAGGAGGTGTGGGATTGTCTCCTCCTCCTCCTCATCTAAGCAACTTCTGCAGAAGTCATTAGAGGTCTTGTGCGTTTTGGATCTAGTCCTGGCCATATCCGTTTTGTTGCCACGCACGTGGTGATATTGTTCCACCTAAGATTTGTTCTATCCATTACCTCTTGCTTTAGCATAAGTTTACATGTAGCGATTGGTAACCAATATTCAACCTGCTGGTTGAGATCGGTAGAACTTCTCTGGCGAGTTCATCGGCCTTGCAGTTACCCACGATATCTCTGTGTCCCGGCACCCAAATAAGGTGAATATTGAACTGTTCAGCCATCTCCTTAAGAGATAAGCGACAGTTAAGGGCGGTTACTGAGTTCGTAGAAACAGCGCCGAGTGATTTGAGGGCTGCTTGGCTATCTGAGAAAATCCGGATATTCCGTTATCTTTTAGTAATGATAGGACCTCTTTGATCGCCAGAATTTCCGCTTGGAACACGCTACAATGGTTTGGAAGGCGAAACGAGAGACTTACGTTAAGTCGGTTTGAGTACACCCCACAGCCTACCCCTTCTTCGGTTTTTGAACCATCTGTATAGAAATGAATTGAATCATCTCTCAAAAATTCTTCGTCTTCCCAGGTCGTTCTCGGTGGGGTTGAGACTTGGAATTTATTATCAAAAAGCAATTGGGGGATGGTGTAGTCGGAGTGGCAAGGGATTGATCCGAATAAATTCAGGATTGTAGCGTGACCGATGTTGTTATCGGTCTATTGGGAGATAGCTCTCATACGAGTGGCACACATAGACAAAGTGGTTTTACAAAACGTAGAGGATCGGCTCTTAATCTGCATTTGGTTGGCCTTAGATATGGAACAATCCAAAACTGGGAGGTTTGCCGAGGCCACCTGTGGGCGACGTGGCGTACGTTACTATCAGATCAGTAGTGTGAAGCAGTTAAGTGAAAGAGCTGTGACCCCTTCGAGATCACGATGTTCGTAACTCCGGAAAAGAGAAAAGAAAAGGATTGGCTCCAAATGATCTATAAATTGTTTTAATTATAAAAATCTCTTGAGAAGGATTTTTTAATAACCTCCTTTCTTTTATGCTTTTTTAGGACTCACTGATGGTGACTTCAACGAAGGACACACCTACCAGTGGAAAGGGTGACACTTATAGTACAGAAGGAATAACAGTTGTCTAATGGTAGGACGATATCCTTAATATTCACAATCTCGTGTCTTCCCAACCAAAGCACACTCACAATAGAACTCCACAAAAGCTCGACTTCTTCACAACAACGTACAACCGCAAAACTACAAGTACTTACAATACAAGTGAATTATGACAAATGTAAAAAATTTATGCAAAACAAAGACAACCGTTTCCTTGTTCTTCTACAAGTGTAATGGACATAGTCCTACAAGTGGCTCTGTACTTGTATACTTGTAGCTTTTGTGTTACAGGCCCCTGCCTCCCGTTTCATCATGCAAATCTGACCATGAAGCTCTCCAGTGTCTAAAACCAACTGATTTTTATTACAGGCAATATAGAGTACATCATTAAATGCCTTGAAGGGTTAAAAAAATTCGAGAGGTTTAAAGGAAATACACCAGCCTATCTTTGTACATTCAAAACCCACCATAGAAACAAGCTTCAAAGGATGAAACAAACTGAGTTCAATGGGAATAATTCAATCTATTACGCAAGCCGGAGCAAGGTGATTGGAATAACATTACTTTTGGAATACCAGTAAAGCGACACAAAAACATGTAAATTCAGAAAAGACCGTAGCTCTATCCTAATTCATCCAAAACATTAGCTCCACTGTCGATAATAAGCAAAAGAAATCAGAGAAGACCACCAGTTACCAATAATCTGGCAAATTAATCACACTTCTGCCTTATCCTTGAATAAGAGAACCCTGTTTTTTGACGACTGAAAGTATTTGACAATGACAAAAATACCATATTCGAATTTAAGAGGAAACACTACATTCACACTCATGAATTAATAAAGGAAGATGTTCAGAAGCTCAATACAACGGCTTTCAAGACGCAGTTGGAGGTTTTCTTGGTATCGAGATGGCAATTGACGCTGTCTGGCTGGATTAGAAATCCCGTATATGAAGACAATGTGGGTAGAAGAAGACACAACAAGGAGCTGTACCGCGACATGGGCACGGCATAGCTAGAAGAGTACGGATCGCGAGACTAGCACCTTCATTGAAGGGAAATCGAAGAAGGAGAAGATTTCAGTCTTAGGTGGCGCAACCAAGCGAAGGAAAACCCCACCCGACTGAGAGTGTAAAACTGGAGAGACATTGCCCGAAATCGAAATTTTTGGCCAGAGATGTTGGTTGGGGCAAGGTTTTATCCCAAATTATTATGCCTACTTTGATAAGTAAGCGATGGGTATGCGACAAAGGACATTTCACGGCCGTTAAATTATTTTCAGAGAGTGATCCAATTCCTCACGAGAAGCGGTACTCATAAGAAACAATGGACTAGGATTTGAAACTAGAATTTCGCAAAAAAAAAAAAAAGAATCATAACTGCTAAGCCTTTCGCCACAACAGCCACCTTTACAGGTAAACTTATATCAACATTGAAAACCATTTTGTATCTTGGAAATTAAAGATCCTTCTGCGCCCTAAGAGAAAAAAACCAAACACCTATCCAAACTCATCTGAGTGAAAAGAAGGAAAGGTACTTGCGTAGACCTTTAATCAGGATATTCAAAGAGTTATTGTCGAAGACTCTTGCATCTCTTTTCTAAAAACTATTTTATCTTAAACGCATATTATCAAGGCACAACCATTTCCCTCCTAAATAATTTTTTTTTTAAATAAAATTCTATCAACTCCCTGTCTATGTTAAAATTTCACTACCATGGATAGACATGGTCTCTCAACTTGTACGGCAAAGCATTACCAAATCAATAGCAAATAATATTTAACCCCAATTCCGATTTAATTCAATTTTTAAGTGTCGAAGAACTTAGCCCACAGGCATATAACCCATAACCTCGATAGCAATCATGTTACTAGAACTCTGTAACAGTTTCCATCCTGTTCGATTTTAACATCACCCGCTGTGAATGTTATCCTACTTCCGCTTAGGGGGACACTTTAGACACACGCACATCACATTCACGTATAGAAATCCTCTCAACAATCATGACATATTTTCGAGTATAATCATCATCGCCATCGATGTGTGCCTATGTAATATGCACAGCGCCCATATTGAAATCATCCCCAAAAATCTAATCATGTTTTTCAATTGAAATTATTATATTATCGATTCAGGGAGAAAGGAAAAAAAGGAAACATTTTTAATATTTGTTGGATGGTTCGGTACAGTGCCGCACTCTCAAAGATCCCGCATTCAAAATTTGTCACAAGCCAAATCCAGTCTAATACCAAAAGGTGGGGTAGTGTAGGTTAGGTAGTCGATATGCGAGTATATACAAAAGCCTAAAAGCATTATTATTCAAATTAATTTTCATAATCCCGCTTCGGTGTTGTACCACTTGTTTGTTGCTGCAGGCAGGCATCCTCTGCTCAGTCACTCACAGGACTCGCGAGAAACATTTTGAATTTTAATCATGGATGGGGGGGAGTGTCAATGATTCGTCGAATATTGTTTGAAATTAAGACGACTGGAACCACGTTAGTTGTGTGTAATGAAAAAGGGAGTGGGGCAAAAGTTATTCAAGAACGTTACCAAAAAAAAAAAAAAAAAAATCAAGACAACCTGTCAATTTCCCATGAGGCATCAGAAAGTTGCCTGTCTACCGAACACATCCCCATGAGAGGTACAAGGGTGGTATGCCAATTCGTTACTTTCCAATCAATTCCACATCCTTAATGCCGAGTGATTACACAGGCGGTACGGTGTACTTTTTTTCGCGTCGTATTCTCGGATTATGCTGAGTCCTTAAGCCGCCAACGTCTTACAGTCAATTACGACTTTAGCCACTTTTTTTTCCTTGTATTTTGTTCTGATTCTTTTGTGGGGATAGCTTTTTTTGGAAGAACTGCGTTTTAATCAGGATGTGGTGGAAGGAGGAGAAAGCATGTGTTATATTATTAAGCTTTGTGATTGCTTAGAAGTCACGAATGATGTACACATTTGCCAAGCTAAACAAAAATTTAATAAACATACGTCGAGTTTTCTGATACTGGAATTCTGTCAGTTTTACCACCGACAATGTAACCAAAAGTAGCTGCCCTTATCTTTGAATTTTGTACTTAACAACCACTCAAGAGAAGAAGGTAGGTACCTGCAATTCAGTCATGTTGTTGTTGCTTGTTTGTGGCTGTTTTTCGTAACATTGAGCTTATAAATGAGTAATAACTGCAACTTCAATTCAATTTTTCTTATCAATATGAGGAATTCTATTTATAGCTACTGAAATAATTTTGTAAAGGCGTGCTGCGATTCGATGTGACTTGAAAGCTACATGGCTCTGATAAGAACTGTTTGCTTAAAGTCGGTTGTAGCTAATTTAAAACAACTAAGGGGGTTTTTCCTTATCGTTTTTTTTAAAGAATTCCACATTTTTAATGCTAACATGGTACTCAGTATAATGCACATTCGTATCGATATGAAGTGAAGCGAAACAAGATGCTGATAATTTGCTATGATGTTGAAGCCTTAGGTGGACAGGTTTTCTGTTCAAACAATTACAATTACATGGGTTGTCTTACTTATAACACAGGTAAATCAAGCCCAGTGTACCATGTACCAACTGAACTATGAAGGAGTCATAGCTTTTCAAATATAAATTTTATTTCCAATTTTCGTGTTAAATCAGTTTCCATTTCTTCTTTAAGAAACTATTTAGAAACTTTAAAGAAACCTTTAGGAAACTTTTAAGAAACCTTTAGGAAACTTCGAGGAAAACTTTAGAAAACACCACTCGAGATAATATAAATTTTAACAGGAGCATATTTTTTTTATTTTTTTTTTTAGAAATATTCCTCGCGTTCTAATTAGCGTCTTCTAAGTAGTCAAAGCTGACTAAAGTAAGTTAGATTAAGTAATAGCTTGTATTAAGCCGAATTAAATGGGGGTTATGCCCCCACCAAAATTAAATTAAATTAAAGCTCTTTCTTCAAGGAGAAACTTTTTGCGTAGAAGTTTACTGTGTATTGCAGTTAATGCAAACGTTGCAAAATGTACTGTTTCTGAAAAACATAAAAATTACATTATAAAATGAGTTGACGGTAAGATTTGGCGTCACTTGCGGCTTATGGGAACTACTAAAAAATGCCGGTAAAATAAGTAAGCAGCAACATGGTACCTACCCACCTGTTTAGTTTCAATTTGGAAGAAGTTTAGAAATTTTTGGATCGGTCGCTGAAAATTCACTGATTCTGTTAGTTTTTCTGTTCAAAAAGCAATCAAAATTGAATATGTGTGATTACCAACAATTGATGAATGCAGATGGTGGGGCAAACGTTACAGAAGTTTGCAAAATAAAATATTATCAGCTCTTTGCCCTATCTTTAGGTAGTTCAGCTAACTGAAGGGACAAAAATCAACCCTGTGATGCTCTGCGAGTAATGACTGACTGACCGAATCCCTCATTACTACTGAAAGAGTAACTTCGAATTTGCTTTTGAGGTCCTTAAGAGTCTTTCAGTAATAGGACCGGGTATTGAAAAAGAGATGGTGGTATCTAGATGAGCTCCTTGTGAGCCAACAGATACTCTGAACTCCCTTGCAGCAGGAAACTGACACTGGATTATCTCGCATTTTTGTGCAAGAGGATTCCAAGTGGCCGTGACCTCGAAGTGGAAGTTGTGCGTAGAGTTAAATACCCAAAATAGCGAAAAGATATCTTGTTCGAAGCAACCAACAGCCTCGGATAACGTTGACGTCCCAAACAAACGAAAAAGCAGCAAAGACATCATGTTCTGCACTTGGAACGTAAGATCCATTATCGAAACACGTCCAGCTGGAGAATCAACGGGAGCCCTTAACTATTGCAAAGCAGATGTAACCACAATCTAAAAAGACCAGGCACAAATAAAAACTGAACTGCGAAATTTACTACAGACAACAGACAGGACTCATATTTGGGTGCGGATTTAGCGTTAGAGGTAGACTCAGCGATGAGGTTATCAGCCAAAATCTGAGGTAGACTCAGCGATGAGGTTATCAGCCAAAATCTGGTTATTGATAGTCCGCATCAGGGGTAAACTCACAAATATTTTTCTGATTTGGACACAGAAGAAAAGACGAAAACTCGAAAGATTGCTTCAACGAGATCTTCGATGAAACATATGAGGGCGGGCGTTGTCCTAGACATGACCTAAAAATCGTCCTTTACGATTTTAGCGCAAAATTAGGGAAGTAAGACATTTTTGGAAACGCAAATACCGCGAATACCCTGAAGCTAATCGAATTTGCTGCGGAGTTAAATCACGCACACGCGTTCGTCATCACCAATTTGTAAAGGTACGCGGCGGCGACGCCGGCGACACCCAGATCAATCAACCGATGCCAGATTTTGTTGCGATTGACGTAAGACAATCATTCAGGATATGGATGTCCGAACCTTCTTATTAGGGCGAACTTTGACTCTGACGAAAAGCTACTTAATTAGGTGTTAAATAAGTCCTGCAAAGTGTCCTAATGATAAACGCTTATTAAGGAATTATTAAAGATATCCTATAGAGTTTTCAACTAAACCTAAAACAAAAACCACCTACAAAGAGCTAAGTAAGAAGTTATTAGTGGAATAGTATTCTAAAAATCAAATTAAGTGCTTTTTAAGAGCTGAGCAATTTTTTAGGATAACTCTTATAGAGCTTGGTACGTGGTACCCGTGGTGCGATGGTTAGCATGTCCATCTGCTAACCCAGAGGTTCGAGGTTCGAATCCCAGCAGAGGCGCAAAAATGTTTTTTCCCGGGTATCGCCTTTCGCGAGGAATTGGCAAGTCCTCCGTTAGTAAATTCATGCCATGAAAAGCGCTTTCTCAATTTGCCGTTCGGATCCGGCATAAAATTGTAGGTCCCCTCCATTCCCTCACAAGGCATGGTTGTGAGAAATGCGCTAGGCCCAGGGGCTCCTCGCTCTGTAGCGCCACCCTTTATTTTTTTTTTTTCTTATAGAGCTTGTGTGTTGCTTAGAAATTACCTTGCTGTAGCCAAAGCACATATATGAGAATATCATGTTCTTGACCGAGGCGAACTAAGGCTGCAGCGAAACAATATGACGAAGAAGAGCTACAGTCGCTAGAGATAACCAATGCCTTTTCCAGCCTAGTGTCTTTCAAACTATTGCATGCTACCAGCTCTAAACACAAAAGAATAGTGGCAAAAAAGACAAAAAGCCATCACAGCCTCTGAGGTCTCCAAAAGAAGTAGAAAAGAAGAGAAAAACCTTGAATTCTTAAAAAACAAAAAGAAGCAGCAGAAGAACTCGTTTGAGGAAATTGATAGATGCCGTGACAGAAATGAAACTCAAAACTAATAACAAAAGTAAAAACTTTATTACAAGGGCGTCAAACTATGAACTAAAGCCTCTAATCACTGGCGAGGAAAACAAAGTGAAGAATCGCAGCCCAGAATCATGGACTTTATTTTAAATGAATGGCGAAACACCTTGTCGTATCGGTAGACAAATTTTTCGAATAACCTTCAGCTCCGACTGTGAAGACGATGTACAGAGAAGAAAATACAATATACAAAAACGAAATGCAAACTGCTCCACTCATATCAAGAAGAGCATGCATTCCGAGACTATGTAAAGGCTGTTACTTGTAAACCGGATGGAAACCAACGCTTCCGCTGAAGGGGAGTAACAAAAGGAGAGGACCTCATCTTGAGCGGCGCAATTAGGTGAAAGAAGACCACAACCAACATATAGTAAGCACAACTGTGGAAAGAGCTCGTCCGAAATCAGAATTTCTGACAAAAAGCGCAGTTAAGGTAAAATGTACCCACCTCAGCAAGTGAGTATGAATGAATGAATGAATGAAAATTTGGGGTTTTGTATTGTACCTCGACCTGTTTAGATCTATTGTACCCCCTACTTCTTAAGTGGTATTCCTTAATTAAAGTACTTCATCCAGATTAGTTCCTTTAATGAAACTTAGTATCTGGGTTACTCTTAGGAGTTTTAGCTCCCTCTCCTCTACATAGTAGGATCCTAGGTACTTCTTTCTTTGGTGTATTAGAGCTTCGCAGTCACCTAGGAGGTGGTCAGGAGACTCTTCCTGTTCGTTGCAATATCTGCATTGGTCGTCGCTCTCTATGCCTAGTACTTTTAGGTGTTTTCTTAGTCTGCAGTGTCCGGTTAAAAACTCGGCTAGCATTCTTACATTGTTTCTATTAAGTTTTATTACGTCTTTGTAACGTTTTTTGTTGAAAGTGCCAAGTAGAAGTTTGGCTTGGCGCATCTTGGGGAGGTCATTCCAGTGTTTGGCTCTGTTGTCCTCCTCCAACTTTTAGATTTCATTCTTAATGTGGCTTTCTGTTATTCCACAAAAAGGTTCCGGTCCAATGAGTGGTAATCCGGCTCCTGTCTTTGCCAGTTTGTCTGCCTGTTCATTGCCTATGATTCCTACGTGTCCTGGTACCCAGTAGATTGTAACCTTGTTATTACTGCCCAGTTTGTTCAATTTGTCAATGCATTCGCTGACAAGTTTTGAGGAGATTGTGTAGGATCGTAGGGCCTTAATTGCAGCTTGACTGTCCGTCATTATTGCAATATGTTTGTTATTATATTTCCTGTCAATGTTTACTTCCGCGCATTTGCATATTGTATAGACTTCTGCTTGGAATATACTTTCAGTACCTGAAATTTTTGTTCTTGGCCCAAAAATTTCTGCTCCAGTTCCCTCAGTTGTTCTTGAGCCATCTGTATACCATTTTATTGCATGGGTCTTCTTTGAGTAGGTCTCTTTTTTACCTTGCCATGCCTTTTTGCTACTTAGCTCAACGCTGAAGAGTTTATCGAATTTGAATTCCTTGGTCTTGCTATCCCGAGGGAAGTCAATGAGTGCTAACTCTTTCGATATTATGCTCTTTTCGCTAGATTTCAGGACACACTCAGTCTCTTTGGCAAATCTAGCTATCGTTGCATTTGAGATGCTTCTTATTACCAGGTACAAAGGTGTCAGATTTAGCAATACTTCCAAAGCCGCAGTTGGACAGCTTATCATATAGTAGTAATATGCATATATAGGTAGTAATATGCATATGCACGCAAGTCTTTGTACTTTTTCTAATGCTTTTCTAGTGGTTACCTGGTCCGTTCTCTTGTTCCAGACTACCGCTCCATAGGTAAGGATAGGTCTTACCATCATTAGGTACATCCACCGAATAATGCTCGGTTTACAACCCCATGATCTCCCTGCTATACTTTTGCATATCATTAAAGTTTTCTTAGCCTTTTCAGTTGCTGCTACAACTTGTTTTTTCCACAGGAGTTTACTATCTAGAATCACGCCTAGATACTTGACCTCTGTTGTGGGTACTATGGTTACTCCATCCAGTGTAATGTCATTCATGAGTGGTAGGAGTCTTCTTCTGGTGAATGGTATAATTGTAGTTTTTGTGGGGTTGATGTTCAGTCCTACAGATGTACACCATTTTTTCGTGATTGCCAGACCCCTTTGTATTATATCGCATAGGGTTTCTTCATATTTCCCACAGGCTAATAATGTGATGTCATCAGCATAGCCAATGCATCTTATGCCTTGCGTGGTTAGTTTTTCTAATAGTTCATCTACTACTAGACTCCAAAGTAGAGGTGACAAGACCCCTCCTTGTGGGCGAATCTCAGTTGAGGTAGTAAGTCCTTTGAGTCTAAGGATGAAAACACTGAGGAGCCTTAGTCCGATGTCTCTCGATTTTTCTTCCTTTTTTCAGAACTTAGATGGTCTGACCCAACCACAAAGGCTTTTCGTCGAGTTCTAGGCTGTATCACCATATTCTTCGATTGTGATGTCAGAAGCCTTATAAAATAAGATGCAGAGGTTGGAAACTCCAGCCGAGGAAGCTATGTTCCCTTTGCAATACTGTCAAAACCTGTCCACGATTCATTCAATCATTGTCATCCACAAGAAGCATTGTCTATGAGCTTTAGAGAACGCTTCTCTTGATCATATCTCCTTCTTTGATCAGTTTTTTTTTTTTTTTTTTTTTGAAGAAATCGCAATTAAAAGCAAAAGCTAAGAACAACCGAGACCTTCAAAAAAACATAATCGCCTAAATGAGAATGTGAGTGGTATAGTAAAGTCTACTCACCATACTTCACTTTCTTAACCCAAACACGTGTTGCGGTATTCTCAAGGGAACACTAAAGATACATACGCAGCTACCCGCCAATGTTCATTGTTCATGTTGCATTAACATATACGAGTATGTCGATTCAATTTATTTGCCACAAAAGCAATAACAATGTGTGCTGTGTTCTACTCGAGAACCACCTCTCACCCAATTCCATATCATCATAATGGGCCATAATTAATCAGTCAAAGAGAAAGTTAATCCTTTTATGAAACATGTAATCATCGTTCCGCACGCATATACAACCCACAAGACAGACGCCTCCAAAGCAAACATCACCCAAATGAAAAATCTATTTTCAAGCGAAAAATTACTGTGTACTCTCTCTGGATGGGTAAACGCAGAAAACTCCTGCTTTTTCAGTCGGGGTATATGTTCGCCAAACGCCTGTCAACCATACACTGGGTAATCATATATGCAGATTAAGTTTACCCATATCCCATACCAATGCCACCCTCTCCCCAAGCTTCTACATATAGACGAGCATAAACCCTTTAGCAAACGAATGTTTTTCCTCTTCGGTGGTTTCACACAATAAACTTCCCCAAAAAAATTGTTACCATTCTCGAAGACATTTTGCGACTTTCTTTCAGGTGAATCCAATAAATTTGACTTTTTAATGATACCGGTTAGACACCTCGAGCATGGCTGAAGCTTTTGAAAAAGACGTTTTAATTAATCAAAAGTCTTATATCGCTACCGCGTTTCCTTGAACGTATATCGAATTAACAGCATATTGTGTTTTTTTTTTATTCTTCTTCTTATTCTTCTATTTTTCAAAGCCAGAAACTTGTACCATCATCGAACTCTCAATAAGATCACACGTTAACCTTGTTAACTTCGTATCTAGAAATGGGGTTGATGTTCTTGAGGAAACCTCACCCCTTTTGCAATGGATACGGTTCACATATGAGCTAAATAAATACCCGTGGCGAATTCCCAGAAGAAATCGAAAATTACTATACTACCGACATTTATAAGAGAAAACCTGCGAGCTATAAGCCTGTTCGCGAAAGGGTATATTAATTATCTTTCAGTTTTAATTAGATTTGGAGAGAGAGAGAGGTGAATTTTTGAAGATTCGGTTCAATGCGGACCTGGTAAATGGGATAACTTATGTGATGTGAGTGAAAGCAAATACGCGTTCAAAAGCAATCGAACAACAGTGTACTTAATTACATATCCTTTGAAATAATTGAGAGAGAAAAATTGGTGATTTAAATGAAAAGACAATAGTGTGGCGTGTGGAATTCATAGAACTAGGACTTGACATTAAACACAAACGGCTTATGGTAGATATGTTAGCTCTTGTCGAGCATAAGTTAAACTATTTGAAGGATTTTAAGGAGCAAGAATCCTTGTGATGTGCTTTTTTTCTCTAGAGCTGGGGTTTGCTCGTCAGGTCCAGGGTCCATCAAAGAAGACACGTCAAACTTCGGTTATGATGGTCCAATCCTTTTATTGGCTTGAAACTAGTATAATATAATATTTATTGGTTATAAATAGTCTTATGTTTATGGGTCCAATGCTGGTGATCTGCGCCGGCGGCTCCAACGCAGATGAATCCACAATCAAACGCTGGTAAGTCATATATCAAGTATATACTCTTTAACCGCTCAATCGGTGGCAATCAACAGTCAAATACATCAGACATCAAGAGCTCACGAAAGAAATTGCTGACGAAAGAAATTGCAAAAGTCTTTAAGAGTCTAGTGAAAGGATTTATGTTTCGTACTCCAAGAAAACTTGGTTTAAAAACCAGCCACGGTGGTGGGCTCCTTCAATGAAAAATGTCATTGCCTTATCGTTGTTGAATGTGTTTTCGTCCATTAGCGTCATCGCAGCGATGTATCTCGGGTCGGTCTTCTTCAGCTATCCTTCTTACTAAAGGATTTAGATGGTTGGGTATACCAGTATAAGCGTCTTCCGGATTGTACCATGTATTTCTCTATGGGGATGAATCTAGCCTCTTCATAGAGTTTTCTATTGCTGATGGTTTTCCTGCGTATTGGATCGTAGCCAAGTCCTATCCATATGCGCAGAACCTTACTCGGAATACGGAATACGGACAGTTTTTGCAATTCATTCTTGAATATTCTAAGACAGACGGGAGAGCAGTAGGTGATAACAGGTCGTATTAGCTGTTTGTACAGCAATAATTTTGTTCTTTGGCTATACTTCTACTTCTTTTGCTCATCAGCGAGTGGACACGATGGAAAGTATTGTTAGCTTTTTTAACGACTGCAGTGGTGTGCGGGTTGAAACGCATCAGTTCGTTGAAGTGGACTCCCAGATACTTGACCTACTTTTCGGGCGGAGATCAATCGGAGAATAACTCTTGCCAACCGCTGCTTCTTTGGGTTAAAAAGGCAATTGAGAAACAAAACCCTCTCTTGAAAAACCATGGTAACCCTGTAGTCCTGCTTTACGGCGCGGAAGTATGGACCTTATCGAAAGCGGATTTGGTCGTTTCGAAAGAAAAATTCTCTAAATGATCTTTAGTCTGTATGATAAAGGTTAATGCAGACGTTGTGGCAGTTTGTGGCTGATCTCAAACGTTTTCGTACTTGTGTGGGTCTTCTTATGCAAATTAGCTCGGACTTTGTTGAATTAGTTTTAATTCCCCATCATTTGTAGTACTCGAAGAGCTTCTTTATGTGGTCTTCAACTGTACGAGCAGCGATCACGGGTGACAGTGAGTGCACGTAGGTCAAGGAGTCATCCGCAAAGAGAACATTGGTGGCATTTTCTAATTTGGGATGGTCAGAAGTGAAGATGCTATACAGGAAATGTATATTCAATCCATGAGCAACCCCTGGTCGGATGGGTCTGGTTGAAGACATGGTGCTGTCTACTTGGGCGAAGAAGGATCTGGAATGAAGAAAATTAAACAAAAATCTATTAATGCGCATGGAAAGTGTAAAATGGTAAGTTTATGGATAAGTCCGTTTATCCAGACACTATCGAATGCCTGCGCAACGTCCAAGAAAAAGGCAACTGTTGTTTGGTGGCTGTTGAGTTTCTTTATAAGGTCCCCTTGTAGCTTCAGGATCAGGAGTGGATGAAAAGTGGAGTGCCTCTCTCGGAATCCAAACTGCATTTTCGAATGATTCTGTTGTCGTTGCAGAATGCCTTTAAGAACCAGATTCCCCAGAATTTTACTTACGTAGTAGCTAAGTAGCGATATGGGCTTGTAAACAGACACAATCTTTCGGTTTCCCTTTTTGGGGGAATGAGCACGATCTTCCCCTTCTTCCGCTGCTCAGGAAAGTGACAGTTCTCATGGCAATGGCCAGAAATATCATCAAAGTCCGAGGAAGTATCTCCAGGACAAACTTTGAAATTTTATCCGGTCCAGCTGATAATTCGGGGCGCCCACTTTTGATCAATTCCAATATGTCTTCTGGAATTGGCATTGGGCTTCCTCCAATCAGCTGAATGGTTGTATCAACATCATTTAGGAAACCAGGGTCAGGAGGTGAGGTCGACACGAAGTTTTCTTCAAAAAATTCGAATAATTCTTATGGTTTATCCTCGGATGATGGTACTTCTCCTTGTCTTCTTATTTTCTCGTGTTGCCTAGGGTTCCTTATAAAATTATCTACGTCAAGGGGGCGTGAGTTCTATAGAAGTGAGAGAAAAATAAACTGCCACTCGTTCGCTGTTCTAAGTTTGAGCGTACTGTCCGTGACGTGGTGGTTGGCTTTGTTATGTATGCTTCATTGAATCGTAAAACTTCCAGTAGCTATTCAATCCCCTGTGGCGATTAATTGGCTCGGAATTCGATAGTAGTCCCACGGCCATAAAAACCCTTCCTTACTGAACCTAAATCTGCAAAAATATGGAAGATCCCCTCATTTTCTCACAGGTTATGGTTGATAGAAGTGCGTTTGTGGTATCTGTCTTCAAATTTTTATATTTTTTTAAGCTTGTACTTTACATGAATGTTACTACGAATGTTAAAATAATGAAGTATTCTCTTGAGATTCAATCGCAGCAGGAATCTTCTAATGTTCTAGTTCTTGTGCTTAAATTTAGCGAAGAAAATTTTTTACCCAGAACTAAAACCAGCTAAGGGTACATATGTCAGTACCAAAATGATTGCTCTTATTTTTCTTTTTACCATTCAGCACAGGCATATGATTGCCTTTTAAGTTACTTTAGGATCCTATTAGAAAGTCCTTCAAGAATTTTTTTTTCTTTCCCGCAGGATATTCTTCAGTACTCAACATTAGGTTTCCATTGTCTAGACACATAAAGGCCATGTCAATATAATAACCTTAAAACACTGTTCTCTTTTCGTCCACGTGTCTACGTTAACTAAAGTAGTAAATATTCCCACCAAAGAGCAATGTAATTTGACAAGGATATACTCACTATCATACAATACCTTGTTTGTAAGTAAAGATTTCACGTGAATTTAAAGGATACCATACCCATACGTTGCGAGTTGGATTTCGTCCTTTCGCTTTGGAACTTGGAAATTGAATTTTTTGGGGTTAATAAAGGGTTTCCTTTCGGAGTGTTACAAATTTCGGTTTAACCTTTGTCGTGAGAGAGCAACAACTCTTCACAAGTCGCGATGCAGCATTTAAGGATCACATCCTTACCACCAACACAAAGCTATGCTAATTGAAACGTTACTATAATTTTTTATATCACTCAACTCCGGTCACATGTTGAATTCATCATTATCGTAAAAGCGGTAGTAAAACTGAAGAAGTACACACAAGACTGATCCGAGACACCATAAAATATCCAGCAAAAAGAATACAACGAGCTGAGGGGAAAAGTAAAAGAATAACACCCTAGAGCTTGACCCTTGTGTATAAATATTTAGTTTATGTTTTATGGTCGCTTGCAGTTATCTGCGGACTTTACAAATATGTCCCTTTGTTATCAAATGGGATCTACAAAAATTCCGCCTTCTCCCACACCGTCGAAATGTCATAAAACCCACATGTTGCTGCTCATCTTTGACTCTGTGTGTATCGAAATAAAAAACATCGTAGGTATGCAAAATGTTGAAAGTAAAACGGTAAAAAAATTCATAATACGCTGATTATGTCTTAATAAAAATTTTCCAAGATTATCCTGATGTTTTACTATGGTTTGGGGGGAGGAAAGAAAACAAAAATGCTGACATTTCCGATTCATTTATTTGTTTTCGTATGTGTGGAAGGTTTTGTAGAGGCTGTAGACAGTTTAGCTGCACATGTCGAGTCAGTTTGGAATTCATGCGTTGATATCCCATCCCGACCTCATATGTAAGTGTCGATTTGATGTTATTAATAATGAAAAGTGATTTAAATGTCACCAGCTGTCACGTACGAATGTAGGTTGACATATAAAAAAATCACTCCGTTTTTCTATCAAATTAAAGAAGGTAAATAGAGTTTAGTCTTTAGCTGAACACTTTCGACTTGATTCTATACATGAAAAGTTTCAATAGAGAACAGCTCGAATAATGTCCAATCCTTTTTGAGATCAACGAGTGAATGCAGTGTGAAAATTGCCAAGGGACCAGGGACCACAATGGCATCGTTTTAGGTGAAGTCGGCAAAGATTGCCTTCCAGGAAAGTTGAAAATCTGCATCCAGTGGCCATCTATTTGCAGTAGCTTTCTAAGGCTTAAACTAATATGGAGTAATTTGTTGATACAACTTATAACATCTTAGTCCTGCAGTGGCCGTGCCCACTCTAACAACTCCGTGAGATTTTCAACTCAAACGACATCAAAAAGCGGTACCCGTGTCGTGATGGTTAGCATGTCTGCCTGTTAACCCAGAGGTTCGTGGTTGGAGTCCCAATAGAGGCAAAAATGTTTTTCCACGGTTATCGTTTTTCGCGAGAAACTGGCAAGTCCTCCGTTAGCAAATCCATTGCCATGAAAAGCGCTTTCTCGATTAGCCGTTCGGAACCAGCATACATATTTTGGTCCCCTCGACTCCCTTACAAGGCGTGGTGGTGAGAAATGCGCTGAGACCTGAGGCTCCCCGTTCTGTTGCGCCACCTTGTTTTTTTTTTCATTTATTTGACTTCAATACGCTCGTTTTAGACTGGCCAAGGTAAGCCCTTTTACATCAGAAACGTTTGATTGGTTTCGTTTTAAACGAACCAGCATGAGCTAGATCATATGGCTTCCAATTGAAATAACAGAAATAAGCTCGTTTTAGATAGAATAATAGGGATCAGAATCACCTTTTTCACCAGAGATGACTAAGTGACTTCGTTTGAAACGAAAAGACACGAATCACACGACTTGTCTTTTGTTTTTTATAAATAGACGCTAAAACTAAAGAAGCCTTAAAACCAAGTATAGAAGCCCAACTTCAGGGCACGGAAATGCTAAGATATTCTTGTACTTGTCGCAATGATTTTCACTACTCGGTAAGAAGTTTTGTATTAACTAAATCAAAATACTGTAAGAATTTCATTGCCTAACAGCAGAAAGTGGTGCCCGTGGCGTAATGGTTGGTGCGATTGCCTGTTAAGTGAGAGGTTCGAGGTTCAAATCCCATCACAAAACAAAAAACTTTTTTCCACCGGCATAGCCTTTCGCGATACCCTTTTCATTACCATGAAAATAGCTTTGCTCGATTAGTCGATCCGAATCGGCAAAAAAAAAGGGTTAGTCCTTTCCATTCCCTGACAAGGTATGGTAAAGAGAAATGTACTAGATCCCGCCGGGACTCCACGCTCTCTTGCGCCATTTGTTTATTTATTTATTTATTCACAGTAGAAAGAATAATTTTTTTATGGCGCTCAAATGCGAGTCAAATAACCCATTATACGAACGAAACGCTGCCTCTCTCTTGTTTTGCAAAAGCCTGCAATTATTTCAACGTAGATTCCTCAGTCGAGCCCTAATTTTAAGTTGAATGTCACCATTTAACGGCCAACAACCAACTTCCCAAAATACTTTCACAATAAAACCTCTTTATGCAAACAAGAATTCAAAATCGATTTCAAATTATGTACAATTGTCCACAATTGCTGCTTAGACTGAAATTCAAAACTCCCATAGGACGAGGGCACAGTTGCCAGATTACCCTTAATCGGCACTTGACCAAATTCCATTACCCATCAGTTTCGATTTACCCTTCTGTTTGTTGGCTGTAGTAGCTTCTAGATATCAATACTCCAATCCTTCGATGTCTCATTCATTATGAAGTAGTAGAGCCAATATCCATTTCAAACAACAAGACTGGCCGTTGTAAAATTTTATCACCTCAACTTATATAATGTAAATGTACGTATATTGAAAGGGATACTCTTCTTGTTTGACTGGGACAAATAAGTGATAATGTGGTGCAAGACCCTTTTTCTATTTGAGGATAGAACGTGTATGGGGCACGATTTCGTCATATTAACTGATAAAAATGTAACAACTGTCGATCAGACTATTTGTAGGTCATTTAAAAAGAAAAAAGAAAACCAACGAAAATATATTCAAAAGGGCCAACTTCAATGATACCGAGACTGGAGAGGTCGCTTATGGTCAGATGAGGGAGAAATGGATTACATATTGGTCATTTCCATAATGTTGCACTGAAAGGAGATTGACATTGATGCGGGGTTAAAAAATTGACATGTTTTGATGTGGGGTGTCAAGTTGCGAAGACCAACAAAGAAGTCGTTTTGCAAGTTACTTACTTGCAAACTGTCTGCGTTTAGAAGGAAGTAATCACTTAGGGAAATATTTCCTTTAGGGAAGATTTCTGCAGCTCATATGTAATTCAATTATACTGATGCAAAGTAAATAGATGTGAAAGACGAAGTGTGATTGACCTCAACTCCTGAGCTGAAGTTCTAAGCTGAGGGAAAGTGGACCGCATATGTGTGCAGCAGTTCGAGAATTGGAATCATTTAATTGGATGGCATGTCCTTTAGATGTCAGACGTGCAAAAACATACTGATTGCGAAATCCTAAAAGCTCCTGAGAACACATCTATTCCAATGCGAAATGGTCTTGAGAGTACATCCCAGGTGGAACAAAGGGAACAAGATTCAACAGTGCCCCTAGTCGAATCATCATTGTTTTTTGAAAGTCGGAGAAAGAATCAATAACGTATTTACGTATGAGAACTTGCTTCACTAAAGAACTAGCGCTAACGAGGTGATTGATTAGGAGGTTTAAATGACCTTCTTCGGTTACAGTCCCCTGTTTACCCAAGGGCTCTCTAAGGGCACAGCCATGAACTGAGCCAGCAAAGCAGTAAAATTAGAACAAAATTGAAAGTGTTTGATTTCATTTAAGAAAGAAAGTAAACGTCTTTGAGTGTGAGTTGGGTCAAACGGGTCATCTTTCAACTTCTTGTAAAGATAACAACTCGGGCTAAGGAAGATTAACAGAGAAACTATTTCTAGCACAACAGCTGTCCATTGTATTTAGCAAAATCTGTGCTCTGAAAAAAGAAACATCCAGGAGGCTTAATCCAACAGCTAACACGGTAATGTCGTATATGTCGAGGCGTAGGTAAAAGAACAGAAGAGGTGATAGAAGGCCACCTTGTGGGCAGCCATTGTTACTCCTGTTGTAAGATGATGTCTACAATAAACTTCAACGATCACGGTTCTATATTGATTAGCATTTGCTTTAATCCCCAAAAGCAAAAAAAAAAAACTATGTTCCTTGGTCACCTTACACATATCCATCAAAACTTGCATTGTCAAATGCATCTTCCTTGTCCTTTCCTTCTTCAAGTACAACTATAATCCTCTTGAAAAGATTTTAAAGTATGTAAGATAAGCAGAGGATGACTTCATAAAATAATGTTAGGACAAACGGTGTTGTTCGAATGAGCGCTTTATTACAATTGATTTCTTAACTTATTCTAACAGAACATGAAACATGAGAACTGCAATGTCGAACGATACTTATTTACATAAGAAAGATACATAGATCATCCGATAGACATGTACATAAGAAATGTCATCAAATAGAGATGTGTAGGCGAATATGCAAGTGCACGGATCTAGGAGATTAATAGATCGTATTAAGAAGTTACATGGTCCTTTATTAAGAACCCTACAGCTCGACCGTCCAGACAACAAATCGTCCCCGATTTATCTCATGCACAAACATTTTCGCTTCACAATTCTTTAATATCACGTAATATACACAGCAAATATATCAAAAATTAATAATTTTGTTTCACATTTCGAATTGAATTTTGTTCGTTTAAAATAATTAACAAGTGTATAATATTCGAAAACATTACTTGAATACAAAAGCAATAGATACACCAAATCAAAATAAAGTCAATAATAGAACATACATATACATTTAAATGAAGTACATATTATATACATTTTATCTTTTGGGTTACTAAGAAACATATGGTTTCATGTTTTCAGGAGAAGCAACTCCTTCGTATGGAACTCTTGAAATTTGAAGATTTTCTAAGTCTTTTATAAGAAATCTATCATTACCTTGACATTTTACTATTCGATAAGGCCCTTCATATTTAGGCAAAAGCTTATGATTTATACAAGGAGTGCATGAAACATTTTTTATCATTATATGATCACCAACTTTAAAATTGTATTGGGCTCTATGCCGCTTATCAAAATATTTCTTATTAACTTCTAGGCTGTGTAAGGTTTTCAGTTGCGCTTTCTTCCTAATTAAGTCTAAAAGTGAAAAATATCTCTTACCTCGTAATGTGCCCAAACGGTGCTCTTTCAAAAGAAAAAGGAAATTTTTATTTAATTCCCTATAGTCTCTACACAATTTCAACTCTTCTGATTTCTTTTTTATCAAAACAGTTGGCGATGAATAAGGTGAACTACTTTCACGAATTATTTCGTTCTCGGACAAGTCGTCTAACATTTTTTGTAATTTCTCTTTAAGAATGACAAAGCGTTGACAGATATAAGTGGTGTTGTTGCTAAAATGGCAACAACTTCACACCAATAGCGCAGGGATGTCAGTGAGGAAAAAATAAAAAACAAAATAAATATTTGTAATTTACGTATTGTCGCATATAATGTGGGTGGTTTAAATAATAAATTGATTTTTCCCACTTTTATTAACTATTTGTTGAATTACGATTTAATATTTCTTTTTGAAACACATATTATTGAAGACAAATGTGTAGGATTTGAAAAGTACTTTAGTACATATAAATGCTTTTGGATACCAGCAAAAAAAACTGCAAAATGGGGAAGAGGAAGCGGAGGAACAATGGTTGCTATTAAAAGAAATTTATCTTGGAAATATAAAATCCACCAATATAATGATTATTACTTTTATATAGAAAACAAAGAAAAAGTTAACGGTAAAATGTATATTATACCCATATATGTAAATTGTTCTAAATGGACTTTGGATTTCAACAGTTTATACGATATGTTAAGCACTTTACAGACGCATAATTTAATACTAATTGGTGACATAAACGCCAGAACCAGTAATTTAGAGCCAACTTTCAATAAGACAACTCAGCAAAGAAAGGCAAAAGACCTGAAAGTCAACTCTGAAGGAAAAAATTTATTGGAACTTTGCAATGATTTTGGGCTAAGTATGTTAAATGGATGTTGCTTTGGAGATTCAGAGGGTGAATTAACTTTTATTGGGAAACAAGGTGGTTCTACAATAGACTATTGTCTTGTTGGTGGAGACTGATATTCCACCATTAAAGATTTTCGAGTGGGGGATCTTAATCTATCTGATCATCTTCCAATTTCGATCGAAATTGGATTAGATCTCAACGATAACTCCCCGACAGTATTACTTAATAACAGCGGAGTCTTAAAATGGAATAATAAATACACAGATCAGATACATATGAGAACAAATGACATTTTACTAAGAAAGGAGTCAATATTAAGGATCAAATACTTTCCAATTCTAGAACTTGAAAAAATTATTATGGATGTAGCTAGTCAAATGAAAAAACCCACCACCTGCAAAAAAAGAAATGATTGGTATGATTTCTCCTGCGAAAAACTTCGAAAAAAATCCTTATCCTTATTGAACTTGCTACGGAAATATAAAACATCGAGCTTTAAGTCGGCATATGTGGAGGCTAATAAGGAATATAAACGAGTTTGCAAAGTCAAAAAATTGAAGTTTGAAGAAAACTTAGCTAAATCGCTGGGCGAGTGCAAGGATTCGAAGGAGTTTTGGACTCTTACTAGAAAAATCAATGGAAATATTGTAATAAAACAGGATTCATTAATAAACGTGGATGCTTTAAGAGAACATTTTAACAAACTTTTAAATACACCATTGACGGAGGAAAGTTGTATTTTTCAATATGCACGTCCCTATCAGCGAGATAACTATTTAGACTCGGATATAAACAAAGAGGAACTGGAAGTAGTCTTAAAGTCAATGAAAGATGGCAAAGCGGCTGGCTCAAATAATATTCCTGTCGAATTCTTCAAATATAACTCGCTTGGTTTTAAAGAAAAGTTAGCAGAAGCTTTGAATACAATATTTAACTTTGGAATTCCTCCAGATCACTTTTACGAAGCTCTGATATGGCCCATTCTAAAAAAGGGAGATCCTTCCGATCCCAAAAACTACAGAGGCATTTCTTTTCTTAATGCATCACTGAAAATATACACTTCTCTTTTATGTGAAAGGCTTACAAACTGGGTAGAAAACCATAACATTTTAAGCGAGTACCAAGCTGGATTTCGCAAGGGTTACTCAACGGTAGACAACATATTCGTTCTGACTGGTCTGGCTAGAATCAAAATCAGCAACAACAAAAAACTTTACGCCTTTTTCGTCGATTTCAGAGCAGCCTTTGACACAATTGACAGAAATGCGCTGTTCTTTAAATTGTATAATTTAGGAGTGTCAACTAAATTTATTAATGCATTGGAAAAGCTGTACCAACAATCATTTGCACAAGTATATGACGGGAAGGAAAAATCAGAGAAACTGGAAACAAACCGTGGTCTTAAGCAAGGCTGCAATCTTAGTCCGTTGCTTTTTGCGCTATATCTGGACGACCTGATACAGTGGTTATCCTGTGGTGTTAAAATTGGTGCGGCCACAATTAAAGTTATAATGTACGCAGATGATATTGTGATATTAGCAGAATCTATAACCTCACTACAGCTGATGATAAATAGGCTAGCAGATTATTGTAAGACATGGAGCTTAGAAGTGAACATTGACAAGTCAAAGGTTATGATCTTTCAAAATGGAAGTGGTAAAGCTTCAAGAGCAGAACAATGGAAGTTCGATGGAAGAGATCTAGAAGTTGTTAAGCAGTACTGTTATTTAGGCATGGAGTTAACTTTTAATCTTCTTATGGAAAAACACTTCAAATCAAAAGCAGACAAAGCTAAAACTGCTATATGTGCAAATTGGCAAAAGATTTTTTACAATAAGAATATTGCTCTAAGTTCCAAATATAGGGTCTTCAATGCAACAGCACAATCAGTCTTATTTTATGGAGCACAAGTCTGGGGGGCCTATAAATTCGATGCTGTGGAAAACATACTATGTTTTTTTCTTAGGAAAATCTTCTCGCTGCCAATTACTACACCAAAATATATGTTCTACCTAGAAAGCGGTCTGTCTACGCTATTCATATCAACCCTCAAGCTTAATGCTGATTACCTGATTAGGATAACTAATATGAAAGACACAAGACTTCCAAAGTTGGTCTGGCAGTATGCGGTGCAGTTCCAGAAATGTTGGTACCAAGATTGGAAAAAGCTGGCAGCGGACTGTGGTATTACCTTCAACCAGGCAGGATTTAATAATTTAGCACTGAAGAAAGCACTTTATGAAATTATACAGCTAACGGATGAAGACGAAAGGTATGCTTTCAAAGAAAGAGCACGAGCATCAACGGAAAGGTCGTTTTACTCGAAACTCACTTACGACCTGAATGAACGGAACTACTTCACCCCGAATTTCTCAGTGGATACCATCAGCACTATTTTCAAAGTAAGAGGGGAGATGCTGCGACTCAACTTTGTTCCTCATCGCAGTGATTTAGCAAAAATTTGCAGTCTCTGCAACCTGAACGTGAAAGAAGATGTTGGCCATTTTCTGGGAGTTTGCCCAGTACTGAGGGAAATAAGAAGAGCAGTATTTGGTAAACATTTGTTGGAAGAGAATGAAGTTCTGAGAATTCTTAATGGTGAAAACTGGATGCATCTAACGGCGTACTGTAAGAAGGCGATATCATACCGAACTAGAATAATTGATGAGTGCTTCTAAAAATGTGTTTTATCTAAACTAAAAATTTTGAAAAAAAAAAAAAAATCAATAGTTATTCTAAGCTTTCCGCACAATTTTTTTCGTTTTAGCTAAACTCAAAGCCTGTAAACTAAGCTAAAGTAACCAAATAGTCATTTTAAGCGATCCGCACAACTTTTTTTTTTCGTTTTAGCTAAACTCAAAGCCCTAAATTTTTTTCTTTGTTGTTTAAATTTGTGGATATCATAAAGAAACTCTTCATATTTAATTTATCTTCTGAAATTTATTTTTAATTTGTTTGATTGAATCTTAATAAAACTACTGATCAATTTTCAAGCTTAATTAATGCCATTCAGGCAGACGACATCATTTTTGTCATGCCTTTAGCTATTCATGATGTAAAAATTTAAAAAAGAAAAATTGTTTATATATAATTTATAATGAATAAATCTAAATCTAAATCTAAATCTAATTTCTGCTTATGTGCGAAAGGAAGCCGTCTTGGAGCACAATTGATAACCTTATTCAGATCCGTCAAAACAATTTTCACTGCATGTTCTTCACACTTGCCTAAATCGTGACCTATATTTTTTTTATTTAAACTGTTATTGTTTAAAACACTCCTTGTCACTAAATCTCTTACTTCAACTTTCTCTTCATATTTCAAGTTTTCATTTATGTTTAGATTGATATAATTTTCAATACCCGTGTCGATATTTAAAATTTCATTTGCTTCAAAGTCACTACAAAAACTATTTAACAATTCTTTTTCTTTATCAAAAGTAGGTTTGTCATTTTCAAATGTAAGTTTAATGTTGCTCTTTTGTAAAAAATCACGCCCTAAAATTATTGCGCTTTTCATAGTGTCATTTTTGACAACATCAAGACATAAATTGACATGCAGATTCTCAAACTTAATATTACATAACACCTTACCATACATAATTAGCCTGCTGTTGTTGATTCCACTGAAGTCATGCATTGAGGTTTCTAATGGTGTCATCAGGTACGATGGGACATATTTTTGCTGGACAAAGCTAATCGGGCTGCCTGTGTCTATGACGATTATCGCTTTCATTGTTGAGCTTACATCTCCATGTTCGTTGCTTAAGAGTTGATACTCGAAGGTTCTTTGAAAATCATTTAAGAAAATTGGTTTTGTTTTTGTTGGATCGTTCTCCTGGAGCATCAGCACTGCTGTTGATTGCGGACAATCTTTTGTCATATGACCCGTTTTCCCACAACGAAAACATGATCCCCTGTCTCTTCGTGGCTTCGGACAATTGGTGACGATGTGCCCCACGTCGTTGCAATTGTAACATTTGACAACAGATTTGTTTCGTACGTACGGTGTTGGTTTGGCTTGCAAGGTGGGTGTCACGTGGTCTGTTATCATCTGCATTTCGGGTTTCATTTTCTCATATTTTCTAAGCACGTGTTTAAGCTCAGAGAGACTGTTGGCTGTAAGCAGAAATTGTTTATTTACCATTGAATCAGGTATACCTTTAATGATGTAGTTGATAACATCTTGTTCCTCCACGTCCGCGGCGCTTGCGATTTCCTGCATGCTGAGCACATACTGCTGGTAATTTTCTTCTCTCCTTTTCTTACGATTGCGTAGTGCGTTGTGGATATCTGAGGCCGTTGAACGATGATGAAACTCACGTAAAAGGGCTGATTTCAATTCACTCCAGGAATAACAAAGCGTAGATCTTAAGAAAAGTTTTGCTGTACCTTTCAGCAACCTCTGGGCAAAAATAAGACACTTTGAGTCGTCAAATTTGTAAATTTGTTTTGCCTCTTCAAAAGTCTTGATCCATCTCGTAATGCAATAATTATCATCTCCCGAAAAATGTGGTAGAGACTCCTCAACATCTCTGAAACTCATACATTCGGCTCCTGTTGAAGGTTCTGTACGGTTATTTAGCTCAGAAAGCCTCTTCTGGAGCTCTCGGATTTCTTCCTTCCTCCTCACTACCTCTCTTAAAGTTTCTAGTTGATGCGTCACCAGTCTGTTTTCCTCTTCAAGCTCCGATGAAGCCTCGTCAGTATTTATTTCATCTAGTTCTTCGGCTGGAAAAAACTCTTCAGCTTGGGCATCAGTTAGTTGTTGAATTGCTTGCTCTAATCGAATTTTAAGCGCTGATTTCAACCCATTTGTAGGTAAATTCATTTCACTTAACTTGTCCTTAAGTTGAGGTACAGTTGCAACTTGCATGAACCTCAAAGCACTCTCTGCCATCGTATTAATTTAATAAAACTTCTTAATAGTTTCTAATGCAAATTTAGTAATTACTTAATTGACACACTAATTCTTAATTGCACATAAGTTTGCATAAAGGTTTTTTTTTTTTTTGCTTATTTTTTTTTTTGCACAGTAATCCCACTTCTGAGGTTGTAAGATAAGCAGAGGATGACTTCATAAAATAATGTTAGGACAAACGGTGTTGTTCGAATGAGCGCTTTATTACAATTGATTTCTTAACTTATTCTAACAGAACATGAAACATGAGAACTGCAATGTCGAACGATACTTATTTACATAAGAAAGATACATAGATCATCCGATAGACATGTACATAAGAAATGTCATCAAATAGAGATGTGTAGGCGAATATGCAAGTGCACGGATCTAGGAGATTAATAGATCGTATTAAGAAGTTACATGGTCCTTTATTAAGAACCCTACAAGTACGGGCTCACAAAATTTTCCGCCTAGGTAAGCAGTTTAGTTTTTTGAAACAGTGGATGTACCTATTCGATCACTGCATTTTGCGTTTGAGAACCTTGGCCAGTCTTTTCAATATCTTAAGCTGATGAGTCTTTTAAACTCTGGTATAAGTGAGTTGGCTTGCATACCAGCTCTAGGTTTCTTAGAGAGGCACAATTTACAGCAGGAAATACATCCTCCTCTTTCTGCTCTGTTGAGAGCTTATGTTGAGTTGGGACTACCACGCTCCTTAGTAAAAAGCATACGATTTTTTATTCCCTCTAATATCAAAGGGATATATATATATAATTATATATACTAAAATTAAATTAAATATACCTATCATCAGATAGGGGTGGAAGATAAGACTCAACAGAACTCTACCAACTCCGCAGCCTCTCTCTAGCAGGAGTGGGTATCTGAAACCTCCAGCTAAAGTCACAATCAAGTCTTGACCACAAGATTGATCAAGTTTAGTTTCTGGAATACATCAAGATACAATGAGACAAATCTGATGTAAATTGGACAGCTCGTCATGAGATATTTTAAGACCTCATAGACCACAAAGTCCAAGAACTCGACACTTCCACGCCCAAAGCCATATGAGATCTGGTTTCATATTCAACACGGAAAGCCTGCCATAGTTCAGTAGCAGTCTTAGAAAAATCACTGAGCGGCAAAGCGGAAAAATTAGAAAATAGAAAGCTAAAGGGCAGAACGATGCCGCACAGTTTTAATTTTTTTTTTTTAATTTTGACGCTTTGCCGCTCAGTGCGTGGCCGTGCGCTTAGAAACTCGGAGGTAGAATTGAGTGATAATCATCAAATGTCCCCTCGTTTTCATTCAACAGTGTTATAATAGGTGGTACCCGTGGTGTGATGGATAGCATGTCCGCCTGTTAATCCAGAGGTTCGAGTTCGAATCCCAACAGAGGCAAAAATGTTTTTTCCACGGGTATCGCCTATCGCGAGGAATTGGCAAGTCCTCCGTTAGTATTCATTGCCATGAAAAGCGCTTTCTCGATTAGCCGTTCGGAACCGGCAGAAAATTGTAGGTCCCCTCCATTCCCTCACAAGGCATTGTTGTGAGAAATGCGCTAGGCCCAGGGGCTCCTCGCTCTGTTGCGCCACCCTATTTATTTATTTATTTATTTTAGTGTTATAATAGGACCAGTTCCGGATTTGCAATTTCTATGAATGTAGGCCACTTTATTTCCGCCACCTCATAATTTAATTTCCCATTTGTAGTACGAAAACCACCAAATTTAAATAAAAGAACGAATTAATCAAAACGAAAGAGCTTTTTTACACTCAATACATCAACAGATGAGTTCTTATATGAACACACACTACATTTTTCCTTTTCAAAATAGCGTTTCAAAACATCTACGATCATGAACATGAACATGAGTTTGCGCTAATTCCTATTGCCTCATTTCGACGAACGAGTTTCATATGCAGTGTCAGGTTAGGTTAGATGTGGTTGTCAGTATACGAAGACTCTGCTGCTAGTGCTCATCTTCTCAAAAGCATCCTGGTTTAGCAAAACAAGGAGTGTCATTTTCAATCATTTTCAAAACTGCAACTACTTCACTCCATCAGGAATCACTTAGGCTTTTTCAAGCGTTGGCTCTAGCTGGCCAACGCGAGTGAGGTTCAGTCACCCGAGTGCCTTTCCTCTTCCTTTCTTATTCGTTAATTGTGTTGTCATCAGTATATAAGAAACTATGAGAAAACCAGTGAGCTTGTTTACTGTTATCTTCTCAAATCGAGTTAGCGTCCTTTAAAATCTGCCGCCTTAGAACAATGCTGTCCCTAGGCCACGGCTTAGATGATTTATTTAAAATCCAGAACTGAGAGGACCATTATGAGTTTTCTGTGGTGGAGTTTAACTGTCCGGACAGTGTCTATGGACCGTATTTATAAGAATTGCAACTCACAGGCTTAGCATAAACCAGCGTCTTGGGTCACCACTAGCACCTGAGAAGACGGGGATGATTGTCTAAGGTCGGATATCCACAAGTTTTTTCCTTCCACTGTCGAAAAGACTTCGGGTGCCACCTGGAGAGCAAAAAACTTTCCGGTTCTCTTCCGATTTGTTTGTTATGATTATTTCTCCCCGCATGACGAAAACCCATCGAAATCTTTAGATTCAAGCATGCCCCACTAACAGCGACAATATTAATGGCCATAGGGAATGCACTCATGCTTTCACAGTCGTAGCTCTAGAAGGTTCTAGTCAGAAAAGATCGAAATAGTGGTTTATGTATAAACATAGTTTTTATTTTGATGAAAATTTTGGATAAGTTGAAGTTTATTTAGGTGAAATTGCACACGAAATTGTCACTTAACTTTAGAAGAGGATCTGTAATTTTAAGTGTTCCGGTAGACCGGTAGACCGAACGAAAAGGGCATAAGCCACATCAGTATCGGTATCCATTTCACATTCACAGCGTTTGCCATTAGACGAACTCTTTGTAAATTATAAGAAAGACTCTTGGGAAATCCTTAGATCTCAACTTAAAAAAAAGATAGCAGAGAACTCAATATTTTCTCACAAAGACCTCATTCGAGCAGTCTGAATACTCATCTCACATTTTCATCAATCATCAGGTATGAGCCTTGAACTTTTGTGTTTCGCGTCATAAACTGATCTTTCCTACAAACAAAATCGCATCCCAAGCGATCTACATCACTTCTTACAGCCCAATTCTGCCCAAAAGTCACAAACAACGTTGTGAGTTGTGACCTGCCAAGAACCAAATCAAAATTTGAGTGTTGAGTGGAATGTTGTGACTCTACTTGAAAGTTGTAACTTGTAAGGCATCAGTGATTTTATACAGAAGTACGTAGCCGTCCATAGCATAATTGTTTCTAAACTAAACTAAACTTTTTACGAAGCTACAACAGTTTGTGTGTTTTACTCATTTTCAGTGTAGTAAAGGCGACGAACAACATTTAAATATCACAATCCACAACAATACAAAAAACAGCAGGTCGTTAAACTTCAGCTTACAGCATGAGTCAGTGACTCAGAATTACTCAATAAACACAGATGATTGTGTCTGAATGAAATGAATGATCACCTAAGCGAGCCCCAGCACGCAAGTGATAATATTTCACTTTTACTCTTTATATGGCTAATAAATAAATAGTTGCGGTTGAACAATCATTAAAATTCCCCGCATGGGAAGCACATAAAAAAAAGTTTGCGTTCTTTTTGTCAAACAGAGTCTTGGCTTACCTACTGTTTGATCGTAAATGATTGGGGAAGTACCGCCCTTAGGCTAGACTTTCAAAAGACAAAGATATTTATTTGGTATTGAACACAGAATTGCACAGCTGTAATTGTTTCCGTTGGGGAAAAGAGCGTTTATACTATTTGCTTCCTCTATTCATAGTAAAGGGTGTTTTTTTAAACAGGTGGTTTTCAATTTGGCAAAGCTTCGATGCCTATAGATTAAAAAACATAATCTTAATTTTTTGGGCTAGTAAAATCAATGTATGATATCCGAACCAAGCTCATAGCATTTGCAAGTTTTTACTTATGTAAGTTAGCAAAACATTAAAAAAAATATGAAGATTCGGTATAAGTGAAGGCTCCCAAAAGTTCTATTGAAACAGTGAGTTTATGTTGACTAAAAATAGGGTTGGACCCAAAACAGAACCCTGAGGAACTCCGTGTTGTAATTTTAATATGTACATCACTAAATTTTCCATTAACTATGACTTTTTGTTCTCTGTCGACCAAATATAATTTCGTAAGAAATTCCCTTAAGACCGGCGCGGCGTTGTAAAGTTTTCCGAAAAGTATTTTATGACCTACTAGGTCATCGCCTTTGTCATGTTAATGAACTATGCCATCGTGATTTGACTATCGTTTATCCCCTTGCATGGATCACAAACAACTTTCAAGATTGTATCTTCCGTTGATCTACATGATCCCTGATCTGAAACCAGATTGGTCATCAGAGAAAAAGTTCATTCTTTCAAGGAATGAAAGCATTTTTCTCTTTATTAATTTTTCAAAGATTTTAGATATGGTGGAAGCAGTGAGATTGGCCTATACCTAATCAGCAGCATTCTTACGGCATCCTTTTCTGAAAAGAGGAATAACTTCAGGGCTTTTCAAAGAATTTGGAGACTTTCCAAAGTTAATACTTAAGTTAAAAATGTAGCACAAAACATACAGCACAATGTCCCAAGATTTTATTTTTACATGACTGCAGATATATATACCATCGCTTGTACAAGAAACTTTACTCTGTAAGTTTAAAATTAACTTTTGAATTTCTGCAGACGAAAATTCTTGAAAATGGAAACTATTTAATTAAATTGCTTCATTTTTTAAAATACGTTCAACATTGCAATTACAACTTTTGTGAAGAGGAACTGGGGGTTTTACAATTTTAATTACACAAACAAAATAGCTGTTAAAACTGTTTGGTATTAAGTTTGGGTCAGAAGTAATGTCATTGTTGATATCCTAAAATACAATTTACAATACTCCACTCATTTTTAGCGTTGCCCCTAAAAAAATTCAAACGGTTCGAATAATATAATTCGCGTGATTCAGCTTTAAGGCTCTTAACTCGTTTGCAAAGCTTATCATAGTATTTTCTTAGACTATAGGTTAGTGGGTGATTTTTGCACTTATTAGCAAAGCTATTTTTAAATTTTATTTGGTTCAACAGTCTTGGGTGTCATTCAAGGTTTCAAAACTTTCGTACGACTATCTAAATAATTATTCGAATGTTCAATAAGTTTAATAAAAATTTAAATAAACTGATCATAAGCTTAAGAAGGATCACTCATACGATTAACAGAATCCCAAAATCATACCTCATTTTCTCACGCATCAAGCTGAAATCGCAAACAAAAATTGGACCTTTCCACGTGAAGAATTGAAGCCGCAAGATCACTAGGCATTGCGCACGTTCCGTAAAACGCCTCCATACGAAATCACTACTGACGCCCATTTTTACATAATTTCGAGTTTTAAACTTGTGAGTTGCTTCCAAGATCGGGCGATTGGACACTGTTGGACTACTTTTGGTCGAATTAAGTGAAGTAGCTTGTCTACGCAGGTAAACCCGAGACTATTGACGCCTTGGAAGAGAATATTCAGTTCGTCATTTATGACATATGGCCAGTGGCGTAGCGAAGGGGGGGGGGGGCGTTTGGGCAGATCGCTACCAAGGAGTATATGTACTATGGCGTTATAAATCGTAGAAGATGCAATTAACCTTGGCATAAAAACATCGAAGAAATACGACATTCCAACAGAAAGAAGAATTCGTCGTAGAAAGCGAATGGCTGCTGAGTTGGCAACTGATGCAGGACTTTCTCTGAGCGCTGAACTACGGAAAAACATGTTCGAGTGCCTTCATCGATTCATCACTGAAATTCGAACAAGAACAGAGTCTATTAAGGAGGTGGCTTCATTGTGTGAAGTTGTACAGGCGAATACTTTACTTTTAGCAAACATTAATGATTTGAAAATAGCTGTTTCGAAATTTGCTAGTGCTTATGGTGAGGTGTCAAAGTCAGAACTTCTCTCAGAGATACCAAGGTTGAGAAGTCATTTGAAAGCGGCTAAAGTGACAAAATCTAATTGGTTATCTTTAGACTTTATCAAATTAATCCTTGAATGGGAATTTGAAGAAGCTTTTCCGAATATCGTGTGAAATGAGTTTTAGTAAGCTTAAATTAATTGATGAGTTTTTTTAGTTTTTTACTAATATTTTCATTTATTAAATTAATTTACATTTACATTTACCTGAAACCTACTCCACACATAAATCTGCGGAGTAGGGGGGGTTGCAGCCGGGCGACAAAGACCATTTGGCTGATACACCACAAGACTAACTACACAAATACTACATAGAACAAACAACACATGACAACAGCACGCAGTAGTAACAGACGGTACCCCATCTTGTCGCTAACAGCGCTCATTCCGATTTAATTACGGTACGTTCTAATGGGAACCGACTCTTTTCGGTTGACAAGGCCGTTGTCCACTTATTAAATTAATTAAAAACTACTACTAAATGTCGAAAAAGAGGCTCAAAAATCTGGGAATTTTAACAATTGAACATGAGGCGACCCAGGAAATAAATTTTGAAGACGCTATCAGCGAATTTTCTGCTTTAAAAGCTTGGAAGAAGACGTTTTATTAATGTTTTCTATTTTTTTTTTTTAGCAATGTGAATGTAAATTAGTTTTTGTTCTCCTTTTTGAAATTTTTTATTTGAATTTTAATAAAGAAGTCGCATTATATGGATTAGCGGGATCTCATTTATTTTACTGTTTAACATTCTGGGGGTGACACCATAATTGCCGCCCCGGTTCCACCCATGCTAGCTACGCTACTGCATATGGCCTCGAATCTTGAAAAAGAGGTCGAAAAATGGGCCTCTCGGCTGAAATTTATTCAAGCACGCCGTAGGTGCCATTTACCCGAAAACATGTTGAAAACATAATGGTAAACACATATTTTTATAATTAAGCTAAATTCTTAGCTATAGCATTAAATTATATTATACGTTTTAAACGAAAACCCGCCCATAACGTACAAGAGACACAACAGAACAATTAAGATGCGTTTTATTTTTTTCTTAAAAAACAAACAACACGTCTAAAAAGAACACCCTTTATCTGCCTGCATTTAGACAACACTCAGAGATCAAAAAAAAACTTTCTTTCGTGATTGTAGAAATATTTTTATTTAAAAACTTAATTTAGTCAAACTTATTCGATTGCTAACTTTTATTCGTTGCATTTGCATTGATCGCTGCTTTATTTATGAGAAATTTATTTATATCATCCCCTTGCAGTGGCTGCTACGTTAGCAGCAGCTTGTGCTACTGCAATCGCTTGAAATGATGCATCCCGAGTTCGCTGAACAGCTCCTTCCTGTAAATAAAAATAAATCAGTCAAAATTTAAAAACAATTTGTAATATTAGGGCTACTTACCAAACTTTTCCCGAATTTCTTAAAAATATTTCTTGCATCTGTTTGCTCAGAAAAGACCATCAGAGTTAAGGCCAAGGCAAAGATGAAAAATCTTGTGAAGTTCATTTTTTTTTGTTTTGTTTTGTTTTCTGTGTGTCTTGAGATTGTAAGTAGATACAATGCTACAGCAATGAAATGCTTTAATTGATTGATAGTTGAGAGAGCTGGATTGGGCTTATATATCGTTAGTACCGCTAGATTCTAGAAGTTTTTATGAAAATTGAAACTACACAGGTGATTTACTTTACTCTTTGATGGGGGAATACCAAAAGTAAATGGGGATTATAGGCTTCCTAAAAGGTACTGTAAAGTTTGACTTATTCTTGGATGATTCAAGACTTGTTCAATGATGACGATCGCAACATAAAGCAGAATTAGGGAAATAACTTTGTTAAGTTTCAAGAAATTCTTCTTCTTGTTCTTCCCTTAGGCCAGACAACGCAACAAGCATTGTGATCTCGAAGGCATCTTTATTGGGTTTGACACTACTACATATCTTTGTCTTAGTTTTTTTTTACCTTAACCAGGTTTGAGATAACATCTGACTTCGTTTGGACTATTAGGAGGCATCGAAAGATTTTGAACTATAAAAAAAAACTGGAATACTCGAGCTTTCTAAGTCACTATGGTTCTGGCAAAGTTTTGGGTTACAGAAAATAGTAACTGATTCTCCTTGACAGTTGCGGTTGCTTGGAAAAACTTCTTTTGATCGAAAGACATCCATTATCCTAATGAGTCGATTAAAATTCCACCCAAGAAACTAAAACACCATTGAGAACTGAAATTCTATGAAGACGGTATAGCAAGTAAATCCATTAAGACGTCCCTTTGAACTCGCACACGTCTCCGTTGCTGTTGTTGTCGCGCCATCGCCAGCCAACTTTTTCTCTATGTATATTTGGGTTAGCAGTGATTTGAAGAACATTTCAGTCAGAGCATCGTTTGCACACCGTTACGAGATTGGATTACAATTTCGAAGGCAGTATATCATTCTAATACGCGATTTATGAACAATTTAAAGCGAAATCAGGCGCCATTAAAATTATTTATTATTAAATTCAACGCCCAGCCGACAGCCGAGTGCCATGCAATGGGGGTGATATCGCGACCCACTCACTATACACAAGCACAACTAGGCTAAGTGTATTTCCTGCCACAGTCCCGTAGAGTGGTTGGGAGAATGGAAATGATGGTTAAAATTTTCATAGGAGGTAATGTTTAAAGCCAAGAATTATTTTTGCAAATTTGAAAATGTTTTTTTTTTGTTTTCGCGAGCCTGGATGGAGTGCGGTTTCAAGTGTCACACTCATAAATATGTAAATAAAAGTGGGACTCTACAAGTCGTTCACCACAACGACGGGTTCATAATTTCTTTTTAAGAGTTTGCCTGCATTTAATTTATTTTGTTGGATGGAGGGTGAGATTTGTTTATGTGTGGCATGTACTGTTAGGAGTGTTTACGATGAAGTCTTTTTTTCTTCCGGTTTGCTTTCTGAGGTAAAAAACAAAACTATGAAACAAAATCAGAGTGGAATAAACGATCGGATTTAACACAAAGCTACCCAAAAAAGGCTGCAAGTCCGAAGGAAAACATGCGTTTTTTGTAAAGAAAAAAAATTCTCATGACATATAAACGTAGATGAAAGAATGAAAAAGGCATTAGGAGTGTTGAATTAAGTGCTTTGAAATGTTAATGGGATCTTTTAATATATTCCTTCAATATATGAACACATCAGAGTTTTTGGCAGCTGAAAGAGGTTAGGTACTTTTTTGTGAAGGAACTCTTATAACCTTACCACTGGTGGGGGAAATTATGATGAGTAAAAGAAATAAATAAATAAATAAGGTAGATCAACAGTGATAAGTGAGTGACAAGCCTCAGGACCTAGCGCATTTCTCACAACCATGCCTTGTGAGGTAATGGAAGGGACATACAATTTCCTCCCGGCTCCAAACGGCTAATCGAGGAAGCGCTTTTCATGGAAATGAATATACTAACAGAGGACTTGCCAACTCTTCGTGAAAGGTGATACCCGTGGAAAAACATTTTTGCCACTTTTGGGATTCGAACCACGAACCTCTGGGATAACAGCAGGCATGCTGACTATCACGCCACGGGTATACCAAATTCTAAATAGTGGGAGTGCAATGATTGTTAGGCTCCCATGAAGGGCATCTTATGGGGTACGAGAACTTGAGATGAATAAGCGTGCTTTTTGCAGTAACCCCTTCTTCTTCTTCTTTCTTTTCGACGTTGCAAGAGTCGTGATATCGGCGAACCTGCTGTAATCACAGCTCTCCCATTAACCTATTTCACACTAGTGAGGCCCCGTGAGTTTTGACGCATTTACCCACAAAAACCGGCAACTTTCACGGTTCCGAATGTGCGATATCTGATGGAAATCAAATAGATGAATGTCTTTGCATTTCTCTGTACCAGTAGTGTATGGTCTGCTTTTCATGCACAATCGTCTTCGAAGAAATAAAAGACCACCTTAAAGACACACTCGAGACCCCGACGCGACGTCTAGCTAACGTGTCTCTTTGTTAGCGTCAAGGCTGTGCGGATCAACATAGAATATAGATCACCACTTGACTTGCTGTAAATCGATTCCAAAAAAACATTCGACTTTGTGGATAGAGAATTTAAAAAGCCTACATCCGCCAAAAACTAAAGTATATCTCCCATCTTTGCACCTTCCTGATAGGGTTCAAAACAGAACGTTAAGAGTGATAAGTTAAAATCCAATTGTAAGATCGATTGATCTTGAATAATTTAGCAGCAAAACTCGCTTCGCAAGGAATGCTCATCAGTGCCGAGATATAGTTAGTTTCTCTTTCCATGCAGTCAGTGAGTAGAGTCACTTCTGAAATGTTAAGAGAACAATCTGACAGCCTATTGCACTAGCTCACTCACTGAATTCTGTAAGCTAGATCGACTTACAATATAAAGTGACTCACTTCACTCACTCTCGGGATAGTGAGATTAGCTAAGTCTTGGCACAGTTTTACTCGCACAGCCCGTATTTGGAATGCTTAACCATACTCTGCTTTTCCTTTACCTACATTTCGGCTAACAAAAGTTCAAATGCAATGTGCATCGGTGTCTTCTACTTAATCCTGTCCTACTTTCCTAAATGCTCGCACTGTGTTCTATAACACGTGAGTTAAAAGAAAATTATTAGACCTCCTTTGTCCAGAAGGGGTATTTGAGATAAAATGGCTGCTAATTATTAGGCCAGGCCAGATATGATGGATACAAAGGCAAAGTTCTGCAAAATGGAACACTGTCAGAGGAGATTGGCATACAAAGTGGGGTTAAGCAGGGCTGTATGCTGTCACCAATATTGTTTCAATTCTTGATAAGTGACAAGCATCACTCAGTTGTGTCGTCTGGAAATTATAAAAAACGCAGTGGGCTTCGTAATCATGTCTCAATCACATAAACATTACTTATCGAATCGTTGATCTCAATTGAATTTCAACAAGTGAGGAAGTGTTAAGCGCTCCAAAAATAGTTATACTGCCATGAAAAGAGCTTTCTCACTTAGCCGTTCATATTCGTCAAAAAATTGTTGGTCCCTGAAATATATTAGAGCTAGAGGCTGTCCGAGTTTGTTGTGCCATCCTACTACCATACAGATAGCGGAATCACACTGGATATACAAAGGCAAATCAAGAAAGCAAAAGAACCCTATAGAAACATCTCCATAAGCTTAAAGATCGATCTACCGTTCCACTTTAAAGTTAAGGCATATATTAGTACAAGCACTGGAAAGTCACTTTAACTCTCACAAGAAAGCTGCAAGCGAGCGAATGAATGCTTTCCTAACACCTTGAAAACATTCTAGCCTAAATGTGTCACCTTCATTCCCTCACAAGGAGAAATGCACTAGGGCTTCTCGCTCTGTTACGCCACCCTATTAATTTTTTTTTTCTAACTTTTTTTTTATGAATTTGATGCAAGAACAGTTCAGAAACACATTGACTCTGATTAGAGATATTTCGCAGTGAATTTCAGGGACACGCTTCGAAAAGGAAGCGATTGGATTGCTAGTCCATTTTTGTGGTACATATTTGACAAATACCGGGTACCGGGAATATAATGATTTACTTAAAGTCATCTTCATTTGAGCTCTCTTAAGACTGGTGTGCGACTATTTGAATAAATGGGAATTATGGTTATTAAAAATGCATACGTGCAAGCCCACACATACTAAAAGACAGACTAACAATCCTCGTTTTTAAACTTTAAAAAATTGTGCTTAACACACATGAGCAAGGACGTACCCCAAGAGTAAGAGTCAGAGCCTTATTTGAGTCACAAACTCACAAAAAAGAAAAAATCATGAATTTCAAAACTGTCTGTAAAGTTCAACTAAATCTTAAACAAAACAAAATGCCTTACCTTACCCTTAGCTTGTACCTACTTTTCGTATACATATGTCCAGAAGGAGATTGGTTAAACTTTGCCAACAATTTTTGCTTACTCAAATGGTCTTTTCTTCTTGGCCTAAAGGAAATGCCTCTGGCAAATAGCAAGTCAAACTAAACGAACAACTTTATCTTCCCCCAAAAAAACAAACCAAAAGCATTCATATACTTTCTACTCTACATGTATAAATATTCAATACGTAGTTTCAAAAATATTTTCATTTAATTTTTCTCTGTAATCCTTTTATTTTTGCGCCCACATGCCACATCACATCGCCCACAAGGTTAACATCATTCCAATACTTCAACCTCATCGTCCTTTCGTCGTTCACATTCAACTTGCGTACGAAATCGCCCGAGGGGCATATTTCGGCAAAATTGCCAGCAAGATGTGTTTTTAAGTGACAAGTATATGGTTCTGTATGGAACCACCACAGTCATCGGGGTCGTAAAATTGAATGGTCATTTCGGTTCTTTCATTTGTGAGAAATTCATTGCTCCACATGTTACACAAATTATTATGGCTCTTATGGATTCAAGGGGTTTTTGGGGTGGCAGTTGTGATGGAAAGGAGCGAATGGACATGAGCAAGAGCATTCGTGATGATATTTGCGAAACGGTTCAAGTGCGGTTAATTCAACCCGAAGGGTATGTAAATAGAGAAGGTGGTGAATGTCAAAGGTTTTGCTGCTCTACCAACGAAGAACTAAAACTGCTGATGTTTTTAGACTTGAACTTAAAAACAAAAGCTTTTGGTGTGACTGTACGAATACGAGTGCCAATAAAATAAGTCTCCAGCCCGAGTGACTAGCAGAATAGCATTCCTTGAACTTATAGCCTTACCAAACTATTTTCCATGGTTCTTTCAATTACGTTTGCATAATTCATCCCGTCAGCACCACTTAATATATTCCTAAAGCGTCCCAAAAAATGCTCGCTAATTGACAGCTCTAAATGCAACCTTAAGGGCACATTAACACCATTTCAGATGGCTCTCTTCTTGATTTGGGTAATCTGTACGTGACTTTCACCATTTCAGTTGGAATTCAGGTCAAAGTATAGTATTTTCCTTTAAGCAATGAGGCGGGAAAATGATTGATTCTTAAGGTCCATACGTCGCTGCGTCGACCTACCATAGAGCAATGCGAAAAATTATCAAATTACTTCCATTTACATGACGCTTCGCGGAAGTGTTTCGTTTACATTTTTTTTTTGCTCTCCTGTCTAAGTTCAACTAATTCGCACCCTCCTTGACACTTCATCACGTGGCAGCAGCCCCAATTTACCGCTCATTATTTTTATTTCGTCTTCTTATATCCCGAAGTCATTCAATTAATACTTTTTTAATAATTCAGTTCACACTCATTTAATTCGTCACGGACTGTTGGAATCCATCCCTTTCCAGATCAAGAGTCAAAAGATAAAAAAAAATGTATTTTTATGCAAAAAAAAAAAAAATTGATCAATTAACTTAGCGTCTATGGCGTCACAGTAGATAAGGGAAATCAACCCCTTTCACTTTTAAATTGCTATTTAGTTGATTAATTTACATAATAAGTATCAGATTCTTTTCTGTTTTCTTCATAATAAATGAGTGGACCTTGTGCAACAGAAGTTATTCTGCTATCCTTAATGGCCTAATTAGTCATATTTATTTTGAGATTTTAACCCTTTTTTATTATTTGTACGAAGTGTCCAGTGGAAAGTGTTGATATTAATAACGAAGAGGAAATTTCGGTGCGGATGTCATTCAAATGTGTTGTTTGACAAAACAAAACTGGTGGAAGAAAAACCCTTGCAACGGCTTAAAGAGTCAGAGAAAAATTAAGTTCAGCTTCGTTAGAGATTTTTATGTGAAGCCCGTGCCCGTAGGGCAATGGTTAGCATGTCTGCCTGTTACATGGGAAATCCAACGTTCCGAGTCCCAGACACAACAAAAGAAAAAAAAGTTATTCGCTGGTGTCATCTTTTGCTAGAAATTTGTCTTCAGAGGGGAATTACACACTGCCATGAAAATCGCTTTCTGCCTTAGTCGTTCGGAATCGGCATGAGATTTTAGGTCCTGAAAATGCGTTAGGCCTCGAGGTTTCCTAGCTTGGTTTCGTCACGCTATTTATTTATTTCATTTTCTAAAGACTGAAAAGAATATTGAACCTCGTTAGAACGAGGAGCCCTGGGACCTAGTGCATTTCTTACAACTATTCATTGAGAGGTCACTTCAACTAGCTGCTGAGTTGAAGATGCTGCGTTGTGATGATCTTATTGGAAGAGCCGTTGAAGCCTTAACTCCAATAACACCATTTTGGAAAAAAACACGACTGGTATTGTCATGTTCAAAGCAGAGACCCAGAGAACTTTGTCAAATCGGAAAAATCATGCAAAGCTCAGACACGATAGCAAAGAATGAAAAAAAGAGGGTAGAATAAAACATTTCTGCTACACTCTCATCCCGGTTCAGCTGTTGATCAGAATGGTGGGGAATTAAGCGAAGCTGAAAAGCTGATCCTTCTCCAGTGGTGGCATGCTCTAGTGGATAGCTTTCCAAACGTCAGTAGAAGTTAGGGAGACGTCGAACAGCAGCGAATCGGGGCAAAGAGTACACCAAGGTGGCCGAAGACACTGAATTCAGCTGCAAACCTTTGATGATGGCGGCGAAAAGGGACAGATCGGAAGAGGTCTCACCCACCACTTCAGTACAGTCTTCCGCAACCAAAATTATACCCATCTCCCACAAAGTCGAACAAGGTCAAAGGGAAGAAGGTTTCCGGAAGCTCTCCTAAGCTTCCTGGTTGGTCTAACTGGAAAGCTGGTGCATAAAACTTAATGCACAGGTAACAAAAAAAATTCGGTCGACGGACACTAGCCGGAAAAACTAGAACATAGCGGCATCGTTCTGCATTCATATTTAGTCGGTTTGGAGCACGGAATTTTCATGATCGAGTACTGTCATCAGCAACAAAACAAAATTACACAAGTTACAAAATTCCTCAATTTATATTTTCGAGAGCCGTCAGTTTTACGCCAGTGAAACTGAAGAATACGCCAAATGCCAAATGTGCTACAACGACAAGTTACCTAGAGCGTTGATAGATCGGCAGAAATCGGGAAGGTGAGGACGGTTTTGATGTGGGAATGGATCAAGCTTCTGTGGCGATAATCAAATCTTGCTAGGACCCCCCTTCCCCCCGCATTATCAACCGAAGATGGATGAAAAAATATTTATAAATGATATTTACTCAGATCGACCTTTAGAATTCTAAGACTGATCACTTTGTATAAAAACATCTCGATTCTACCCAAAACTGACAAAGTGGCAACTTACAGACTGATTCGGTCTGTAAAGGTATGTCCACACCAAAGAAACATTTTTGAAACATTTCAGAAACATTTCAGGAACATTCCAAAAACATTTCAGAAACATTTCAGAAACAAAAAAACATTTCTGAAATGTTTTAGAAATGTTTTTGAAATGTTTTAGAAATGTTTCTATAAAGTTGTTTTGGTCTGAACGCTTCGTGAAACATTTCTGAAATGTTTCTGAAATGTTTTTTGTTTCCCATTCTGAACGGAAAACTTTCTTTGTTTTTCTGAAACATTTGCGAATGAAGAGAGGGATCCACAAGATGAAGGTTATAAAAATAAAAAAAAAGCCGATGCTTTAATTTAAATATGTGAAAGCCTAAATTGTGAAAAGGATGAAATAGAAAAAAAAATTAAAAAAATTTTTTTAATATGTTTCTTTGCCACTGTCTTGGATTTTTTATTTTTTTCATGATTATAAAACACGACGCTATAATTGCTACTTCTTTACAATCCATATTCAAGCATTAAACTGAACTCGAGAAACAAAAAAAAGTTCCCATTAAATATGGGAAACAAAAAACATTTCAAAAATGTTTCACGATACGTTCACACCAAAAAACATTTCAGAAATGTTTCTGAAACATTTCTGAAATGTTTCTTATACAAATGGGAAACATTTTAGAAACGTTTTTGAAACAATGTTTCCTGAAATGTTTCTCTGGTGTGGACACACCTTAAGGCAATGCACCACTTCAAAAACGTATTCACACTTGAACGTTTTTCATTCCAATGTAAAAAAATGGGCACGACTGAGTCGCACGAACTTGCGATTGTGTTCTAAATACGATACCAAAATTTTAAGACTGAGTAATAGGTTTGGTATTCGCTCTTTATAATATATTTGGTAGTACAGGGTTGCCAACTACACATTAATTAGGAAAATTTTATTGAATCAAAAAAATTAAATTAAATATTCCAAAGGTTTCAAGCGAAAATTTAAGAACGCCATTCTTTTGCAATTGCTAATACAAATAAACGCTAGAAATTTGATCAAAATCGTTGGACCAGTTTTTGAAAAAATCGGTTTTTTATTTTACATTTTTTTAAAAAAAAAGTTTTGTAAAATTCAAGTATACAAAATTTAAGATCTTGGCAAAAATTAATTTGACAAAAAATTTGAGAAAAATTAAAGTTATGGTTTTGAAGTTATTTCAAAAATTCAAAATTTTTTTAGAAAATTTTTAAAAATTTCAAAAACTAAAATTTTTCAATTGTTGATATGCAGTTTTTCTTAAACAACTTCAAACTTCTAGAATACAAAATTTCGTAAACATCGTGTCAACCATTAACAAGAAAGTCGGTTTTGAAAAAAACGGTACTATGGGGGGTACCGTTTTTAAACATTTTCTAAAATTTTTTTTACATCATAAGAAAGACAATTTAAAATTAATCCTTCACACAAAATTTTATCGAAATCGTTGGAGCCGTTTTCGAGCAAAATAAGTATGTATTATCATATCGGTTGTATGGCAGGTACCGTTATTTGAAGACCTAGAGACCCAATTCCAAAAACCCCTCTGTAGGCTGCCCCACAGACACAAACTGCAAATTTTGAAGAAAATCGATCCAGCGGTTCAGGCTGTAGATCCATATACAGACAGACAGACAGACAGACGGACAGACAGACAGACGGACAGAATTGCAGGACCCACTTTTTTCGTATTCTCTATCATCGTAATGTCATGTTTAATTGTTATCTCAAAATTTTTTTCCAGCACGATTGCAAAACTTGCCTTATAGTACCTATAATCGCAAGTAAAAAAGCTCATGTCGAGGTACATTCAGCTTCTCCATTGTCATCGTTTTATCTAGAACTGGAGATAGTAATGAAACCAAAGTAGACCTTTTTTCGTCTCGTGATGATATACAAGAATTGATCTCAAGCAGAAAATTTAGTAGATCTTTGTTAAGCAGAAAAAAAAATGGGCACGACTGGGTCGCACGAACTTGCGATTGTGTGCTAAGTACAATACCAAAATATTATGGCTGAATAAAAGGCTTTAGAATTAGCTCTAAATACATTTTGGTGATTTTAGGGTTGCCACCTACACACTAATTATGAAAATTGAATTAAATCATATAAAATATTTAAAAAAATTTAATTAAATATTCCAAAGGTTTCAAACGAAAATCTAAAAACGCCATTCTTTTGCAGTTGCTAATACATATAAACAGTGGAAGTTTAACCAAAATCGTTAGAGCGGTTTTTAAAAAAACCGGTTTTTTATTTTTAATTTTTTTAAAAAATGAGGTTTCAAAAATTTTTGTACACAAATTTAAAGATCTTGCTAAAAGATGTATTGACAAAAACATTTGAAATAAATCAAAGATACAGTTTGGAAAATATTCGAAAAGACAAATTTTTTTTAAAAAAATTATTGAAAATTCGAAAAAACTAGATTTTTTCAAATGTTGATATGCAGTCTTTCTTAAACCACATACGACTTCTTAAATATAAAATTTGGTCACAATCGTGATTAGCGAGAAAGTCGGTTTTGAAAAAAACGGTACTATGGGGGGTACCGTTCATAGACTTTTTCTTAAAAAAATTTTTATATCATAAGAAAAGCTATTCAAAAATAATACTTCACGTAAGATTTTATCAAAATCGTTAGAGCCGTTTCCGAGAAAAATAGGTATTATCATAAAGGTTGTATGGCAGGTACCGTTATTTCAAGACCTAGAGATCCAATTCCAAAAACCCCTCTGTAGGCTATCCCAGAGACTATAACTGCAAATTTTGAAGAAAATCGGTCAAGCGGTTCAGGCTGTAGATCCATATACACACAGACGGACATACAGACAGACAGACAGACAGACAGACAGACAGACAGACAGACAGACAGAATTGCAGGACCCGCTTTTTTCGTATTCTCTACTATCGTAATGTCAGATTTTATTGTTATCTCAAAAAATTTTTTCTTCACGATTGCAAGACTTGCCCTATAGTACCTATAATCGCAAGTAAAAAGAAAGGAGTTCGACTTGATATTTTTAAGAAATTAAAGCACCAAACGTTTATTTTATTTGATAAACATCTACAATTCTTATTATTTAAACAAAGCTTAAATATATGTGAAGTCAGAACCTTCTTTTAAAATTTGGTATCAAAACAACATCATTTTCTGAATTTTCAAATTCTTCCATTGCTTGCATTTTCCACTTATCAGCAGACTCATCCAGCTTGTAAATTCGAAAAAAGTTTCTTCCACATGCAATCATTTCGCTGTCGAATTCACAAGTGTGAAGCTTCTCGCATTCGTCACTAATTGGTGGGTCAATAATTTGATTAATTCGCCGATTACTTTTATAAATATAATTTCTATAATAGATGGTACATTCTTTTATGGAAGATTTGAAAAAAATGCTATTATGGCTTTCAAAGGGAAATTCCCAAGAATTTTTTAATTGATCAAACAAATGAGGAATTACAATCGAGACAGTATTGGCCGACGGATCACAAAAATAGGCAACGGGTCCTCCCGTTGTTAATATAGATATTATAAAACTATTTTTGTCAGCACACACATAATAACAATTCGGATTGGTCTTAAAGTCAGAAGGATCTTGGAAATCACTATTTACTGTCCACTCATTTCTGGATGGACTCCATATTTCTACATCTTTAACCCATTCTTCACCATTTATACCACCCACTGCACAAACATAATTTGTATTCGCAGCCATTTTGAATGAATGTCTTGGTGTTGCAAGTGGAGGAAATGAAGTCCACTTCAAAGTGTTCAAATCTAAACTATAAACACTGTTCGTGATCATTTGAGTGTCGTTCCGTATACCACCAGCGATGATTAATTGATCTTGAAAGGTACAGCTAGCAAATTTGGAAAGACCAACAGGGAGACCTGGCAAAGATTTGTAGGTCCACTTTCTTTTTTCAGAACAATAAATGCCAACGTCAAGTATCGAATTACTTCTACTCCAGCCAGTAATGACTGTTATTGTGCTTCGATTTATACTCCAGTTACTTATGACCAAAGGCAGGTGTTTAACAATTTTCCGGTTCATTTGCTTCTTTGAGTGCACCCGACGAGATAATGGGAGCGAATGCCATTTATACGCTTTGAAGAGATATTTTCTACAACCACTACTTGTGCATGTAGTTTCAATTTCGTCTGCAATGAATTCAGTAGACAATTGTTGATAGCGTATATGGTGAAGAAGTTTTTCCATGTGTTTCAGTCGATGAACTTTATCATGTTCTACCCACAATTGAAGACTTCTGAAGACATCCTCTTCAGAGCTTATTTTTAAGTCGTCACTCGAGATTAGATCGCTGAACTGATCTACGTTTAGCCTAAGAAACTGTACTGTTCCACAAACTTGTGTAAAATGCTCATTCACAAATTCATTTGATGACTTCAAAAGCGTTTCCAAGGCATATAGCTCCGCAAACTGATAGATTCCTAAGCAGTTGGTTGGGTCAAGTTCTTGGGTCATAAAGTCAGTGCATATTGTTTTCAATGGAGCGATTTCGAACAGGTGGGCTGCTTTGAATACGTCCTCAACCGTATTAGGTTTCAATTCAATACAATCAGTATAAATATAATCAATTACGGCTTTCAGCGTCTCCTCGTTGGATTGTACATTGACTTCGTTTTGATCAGAGTCCTTTATTGGAGTGGAAAACATTTTCAAAAAATAGTCACTGGCCAAAGAAAGAATCATTTTGTGGGCGTTTACTTTAAAGTTTCCAGGGTTGGAGATCAGAGTTACATCACAAAACTTTTTTTCTTCGCGGAAATCTTGTATTTTTTTTATGTATGTTTCTGTTATTTTTGGTACGGTTGCCATGCTTAAGTTTTTTCTTTTGAAACAAATAAATCACAGTTAAAGAAGCTCAAAGTCTTCAGGAACTTTCTTTAGTCACGTTAAACGAACAACTGCTGTTTCAAACCCGTTTCAAATGATTTAAGTAAATATTTGCTGATAGCGAGAAAGGCTATCTTTGTTTGAACACTATTAGTGCACTTTCCCCCTCTTCTATGCACTAAAGCAACTACTATTAAAAAAACTGCATACATGCAGCAGTATTGGATACTAAAGCTTAAGTTTTAATCAGAGATAAAAGAAAACGCAACAATTGAAATGGCCTTGCCGACAGTAATCTCAAAACATAAGTATTTCCACGTTACGTAATTCTTTGTGAAATTGATATTGAAAAGAAGTTTAGTGAGAAGAGTTTTGTTTTCTTTTCTGCTATGCCGGGGAGATGATGGGTTTTTTTCAAGTTTTCTAAAATTTTTTCCAACAGCGTGTTTTAACAGCGTGTTTAAACTACGAACAAGAAGCCCAGAGTACTCCTCTCTAGCCTGTCACCGAGAAATGGAATTTGGCTAGCTAAGTTAAGAACTAGCGAAGCTCGTGATTCACTTAGAACTATGTTTAGTTACTTTGGGTAGTTAGGTACTCGGGTGGGTAATCGAGTCGGTATAGATATCAGTACCAGTACCTTGTGTATGTGTAGTGTATTGTGTACCTGCTGTAAAGATGAAGGGTGCAACAAATAGGCTAATTTGTGTGTCTGATTGGGAAACAAATGGATTTCGTTTTTCTATTGTTTCAGGTTTGTACATCTTTTTGAACGAGACAATTAAATGGAGCTATATTTTCGTTTGTAATAACGTAGGTGAAACCACCTCTTTTTATTACGTGGTGTTATGTTATGGTTTGTTTTGGCATTACTTGTATTTTTTATTCTATCTTGCTTTATTTTATTTATTTCAACGATTATGCGGGCATTATTGCTTTTTCTGAGTTGAAAAAAGGTTGAATTCCAATGGGTAGTGTAAACGCACCAGTATCCGGACAGTGTTAGTATCCGGACACATTGATCTTTTTTGCGATTAATAAAAAAATAAAATAAAAAAATAAAATTAAAAATCCACAAACGTCAACAAACATGGGTCCTTCAATGTGTCCTATACATGCATGCAAGGCTTCAGGTACTCGACGAAATGCGTATTTTAAGAACTACGCGTCATTTTATTGTTTAAGGTTTGAAGGTGCGATCGCGTTGTCGATTTGTGTAAAAAAAAAATAGTGGGAAGTAGGTATCTATCTACATGTACCTACTACATGTATTACTAGATCTCACACCCCTAGATATCTTCAGCAAACAAGTCGCAGCTAGCTCAGCTAATCAACTCAGAGCTACATCACAGTGGACCAATAATCAAATCGGCCACACTACCATTCTAGATAACTTTAGATTCTTACCGAATCGATCCGACTACACCACCCCCAAGTTGGTGTTTGACAACAATTTCCAAGTAACCATACCTTCAAGAGAATCTTGGGAAAATGGCACTCTTTTGGAAAATGAAGTAATACACTTCTACACCGATGGTTCAAAAACCAGCGAAGGTATGGGAAGTGGAATCTACTCAGAAAAACTGAATCTGTCTTTTCTTCCTCCTACCCGATCATTGTAGTGTGTTCCAAGCGGAAATTCTGGCGATTAAGGAGGTGCTGTCTTGGCTCAAAGAAAACGTCATATCCTCCACGGACATTCGAATCTTCTCGGACAGCCAAGCTGCCCTTAAATCTCTTGCCTCTGTGTCTACAAAATTCATCACGGTCCAAAATTGTCAGATGCCTCTGAGGGAGATGTCAAATCAGTTCAACATTCACCTTTCATGGGTGCCAGGTAGGGTGTCCATTTGAGGTCTGTCTAAAAAGAGAACATTTTGCTCTAGAATGCAAAAAAAAGAGACATTCGAAAAATACTAAAGAGAACAAAAAGAGAACACCGAATAAAAAAATATTTTTTGATATATTTTTTATTAAAGTTAACAACATTGAAAACAATGCAAAAAACAAAAGCAGATTAACATGTCAATAAATATGCTAGTGTAAGATAGCTTAACAATTATTCTATAAATCTTTTAGTTATAAATACGAATCATATTATTCATTAAGTTGCTTACTGCGAAGCTTCCTATTCAACATAATAACTCTCTTCTTCATCGATGTCTTCATATTTCTCTTTTTTCTTTATTTTTGTAGTGCTGCTTTTTTTATCAAAAGATTTTTATAAAAATCTTGACTGCTGCTTTCTCTATTATTATAAACCAAGCAAAGAATAGAATTGATAGTCGAAATTTTGAGTCTATTTCTTTCTTTGGCCCATTGACCCTCAATTAGAGAAAATATTTTCTTAACATTAAGATTCTGCCCTAGGATTACAAAAGTACGCACACATTTTAGAAAGTTCTGAAAAGTGCTCTGGATAATTCACACTATGAAAAAACTTTCGTCCATTTTGCACTTGACATTGACTGTGATTTATTAAAATTTAAACTCTTTGAATTTGTCTTAAGAAACTTATTCGATTCGCAAAATTCATCAAAACATTTACTGTCGTTTATACTTATGTACATTTTTGGAAAGTGAATATAATAGTTTTTTCGACTTCTTCCCATTGTAAGTTTAAAAAATCCAAGAAAAACATGAAAACTCTTCCAATTTAAGGCTCGGTTTTTTTTTGGTAGACAATCAAATGATTTTTGATAAAATATAATGCAATCACTTTTAAAAGCATTTTCTTCTTCTTCACGGCCTGTTCTCTCAGCCAATGTGTTTGATTTTGCAGCAAAAAATTGTTGAATGTTCGTTGACCGCAGATTGAAGAATAAGTTTTGTTTTTTTGTTTGGAGATGTTGCTCTAAGAAGTTGCATTCTTCTTTATTTGAGACATTCACATTTACTTTGCAGACAATACACTGCGCATCCCATTTAGAATTTGAATCTTTCACGAAACTTGTATAATATTTTTGCATTTCGTTGGAAAAATGCTTTTCCTTTTTGTGATTATCGCATTAGTTTTCTATGAAATCGAAAATTTTTAGGTACATGAATACATTAATTCATTTTCAAAAAAATATTTAAAGCTGGTTTATTATTAAATTATGAATTATTTTGAATATATCGCCGCAGTTCGCAAAACGCACAATTTAAGAGGAATAGAGACAGTGATCTTTTATATTTAACAACCACCACCGGCTTTCACTTTACACATCATGAGTATGTGTAGTATGTGGTAGCAATGGCCATTTTCTGCATATGTCTTTGTTGCTTCTCTTCCTTGCTTACAGGAAATATAGCACGAGAGAGTGAGATGAATTGATTTCGAAGTAGTAGTAAAACTGACGTCTTTAAGAAAAGCTGAATTTAAAGTTTTTTTAGTATGAAAAATTGTATCTCATCACGACAAAGTATTAGAAAGAACTGCAATAATTCTTTACACCACGTTTACATTTAATTGGTGTTAAAAAATGTATTAAATTAATTCGAATAAAAAAAATATATACAAAGAAAAAAGAGAATAAAAAAAGATCCCAACGAAAAAAGATAGTGTAAAAAAGATCGGACCTAAAAAAGAGAACATGTTCTCTTTTAAAGAGATAAGATGGACACCCTACAGGGCACAGAGACATACCAGGCAACTGTAATCTGTATGACAGACGAACTAGCCAAAAAGGGCACGACCACTCTCCTACGCTCAGAATGGAACAACATAGGTGCACCTATCGCTTAGACAAGACGCTTCAAACACTAGATGGACTGAGAGTAACAACTGCCTTGCAACCAAAAAAGTTTGACCGTGTGTAGACTCAAAACGCTCGAAGAGTTTGTTAGCCCTGAACCGCCTGTATCTAGGTTCTACCGTAGGTGTTCTTACGGGACACTGTTCAATAGGGAGACACGCCAAAAGACTTGGTGTGTTTTCCAATGATTTCTGCGGGAGCTGCATGGACGAAGAGGAGGAGGAAACTGTTCAACACCTTCTTTGCTCATGCCCTGCACTACTTCATAGGAGGAAAACTCATCTCGGTGAATTCTTCTTCGATGATACTAGCGACTTAGCTGATATAGACCCTAAAAGTCTTTCGAAATACATTAAAAGTTCCGCGTGGTTCGACTAGTAACTAGTCCCGTAATGGAAGATTAATAAGTGATCAACTCGTTAATCTTACATCGGGTTTCTGAGATCAGAAGGTGATTAACTTGCTGATCTCTGTGGTATCACAATGGGCCCTTGCGGCCTAAGTGTGTCAGGCAATTTACTCATTGGCTGACAGCCACTTCCACCTAACCTAACCTAGGTATCTACACCATTTCTTCATTTAAAAAACAGTTCTCCAATTATATTACAACGCCAGACATATGTTTGAATAAAGCTAATAACTTTTACGCAAAGCTTTTCTACTAATGATGATATAAACTAATGATGATATAAACATTTTACCCTATACAACTACACAGTTAAATACACCGTTTCTTAAGAGATTTCATTATAAAAAGTACTTTTTTTAAACACTTTTATCAAGCTTTCAAAAAGTAACGAAATTTTCGAAAGTAACGACATTTTTGTACCGAGTACTCAGATCAAAAGTAACGTAGGTATACATACGGGTACTCATTTTAACATTACTTTTACAACTCTACTCAGAAACTTTTCTTCTTCTTAAATATTTTTTTTTTAATTTTTGAAGATTGTAACGAAAGGGAGAACTAACACATTCGCTCAGTACGGCTAAAGCAGGAATCTATGTGTTTAACAGTTTTTTCAAAATTCGGATTTATGAGTAAACTGGTAGGTTTTCATAGAGTTGCGGGTCTGTAATGATGGAAGTATTTGAAGGGAGGGATGTAACAGGCTAACCAAACATTAGGACAATGTTCCTATCTCAAACAATTTGAAAAACTTTTTTTTCGAATATTACCAATAAAAAAATTCAAGTAAATTGAACGAATACCTGCTCAAATATGCAAATTGAACCCCGTATTGTTAGTCAAAACTATGTTAAGAAGGTTGGTTTCTTTTAGACTTGAGGTTTTCGAGAAGAAATGAAACGCATATAATTTATTATCCTGGCCAAGAGTTCAGCTGTAGCTTAAAGATATGGTTTGTCATTTCAAAAGTTATTTCGGGCAAATGGCTGCCATGACTAGCTGGAATAAATTCCAACCTAGAAGAACAATTTTCAACAACTTTTCGGAACATTTAGGGTCGTATGTCAGCAATAACGCGCCGAAAGTTCTCTTCCTTGGCGTCAAAAGTATCGGGCTTATATGCGTAGACAAGTGACTTCACATAACCCCACAAGAAATAGTCCAACTGTGTTAGCTTGCCCGGTCTTGGAGGCAAATTCCAGGTTTAAAAATCGAAATTATGTAATAATCGGCGTCAATAACGATTTCGTTTGGAGACCATTTACCGAACGTACTCAGTGCCCAGCGATCGTGTGACTTTAATTCTTCCTCGACGAAACTGCAAACGAAGTAAGAGCTATCAAAAAGACCAACTCCGAAAAAAGTATTGCCAGATTGAAAGCACACGTCTAAAAGAACACAGCTACTTTATCAAAAATGGAATACTTTCCTACATCATCAGAAGAAGCCAAAAACGATTACACGCTAAAGCGATTTATTCGGTTGTGTATCGCTTGTGTATCGCTGGGTCGACTAAATAGTTGCCGGGCTGCGGCAAAAACGCACCAACTGCAACCCGGCTGATATGTTTTTCTTTTACTTAAACTTTAGCCTGATAGCGCAGGGAATTTGAAATTTAATATGTGCCACTCTTTTAGGGTAAGTTTGTATGTTTTAATACCGACAGAAGCAATGTTTTTTTTCAAGAGCGAAAACCACAAACCGCGCTCAATTCAAAGAGATGGTCAAGAGAATGAAGGAGCATCCTGAAATTGCTAAAAATTCAACAATAAAAGTGGCCCGAACTCTTGGAAGGATTTTGGAAGAGTTTGCAAGAAGCTTTGAATTCGCTAGGTTTTCCACGGCCTATTAGATTTTTTGGTATAGGTTTGGTCTGACCATAAGTCAGCAATAAAAAAAGCTGGCTCAAAACAAACGGTCGATCAATGCGACGGGTGGTGGAACAACATATTTTCACCCCACTGGAGTCAACCAACTTCTGTGTATGAAGGGTTCCGTTGCTGTCAAATGGTTAAGGATAATAGTAAAGTGGATTCGCGAATCGATATAGCAGCTCATCTGCGGGATTCAATAATTGAGTTCAATGTGGATGCGGATGTTTTGCGGATCGGATGAAATCCGCGGGAATAGACCATTGCGCATTCTATAATCGACATGAATAACTTTATTCTTATACCAATTTTCCCAAGATCCAAACCATCTTGTCCAATATCTGTTTTTTAGTAGGACTGCGTTGCGAATATTGCCATGTTATTTTTGAAATTTGGAGCAAAGCTGTCAGAAATAACTTACAAATATTTGACGCCTCAAGTTCTCCTGCAGAGAGAGGTAAGCCTAGAAAGTTACATCTCAGACAAATGAGACGTTTTTTTATAGACAAAAGCCAGATTCACAATGAATTGTATTCTCCCGTCTCGCCTATGAAATTGAATAATCTTTCACATTAATAGCGACTGAACTCACAATTACTATTTTTTTACTATCTACGCCAGCAAAGTCGGAGACATTTGGAAGAACACGAACAAAAAGGACCCTATTCATCAGGCATTGATGCTTTACAATTGAAAAATATAAAATTGAAAAAAAAAACTAAAAAAAAGCATAATAATTACTTTCTCAGCCGTCATTATGGTCTGTGATTAACAAAAACAAACAACTACCCATGCCAACTGCAAAAAAAGTATTTAGCACGGAAATTATTAGTCAGACGTTTCCACCAGTGCTGCCGTTTCTACTGTCATGACAGTAGACTACTGTTTTTTCACTCTAAAAAAGTCCAATCTCCTGTCTCCTGTTACCAAGGCATTTTTTTCAAAATTCTACTGTTTTTCTGACTTTTCTAACTATTACATTGAGTAACTCAGTAGTCAAACATTTTATTACTTTTTACAAATATTTATCATAAGTTCATAATAATTTTTTTTATCCTCGTACCACAATATTCTTCATCTTCAAGAAAATATATTATAAAAGAACATACCTGTTCAAGTTCTACCTCGAGTTCTAATAATTTCATTTTGCCAGATAAATTAAATATTTCTGTTAGTATTTCAGATGCTGATAATTATAAAAACTTGTCTCAGATTTATTTGGGGGCCGAATGTGAGGAATTTTTAAGAAAATCAGTTTTTTTGATTGAAGATGTTGAAAATATTCGGGAAAATGCTTTAAATTTCTACATTTAAGGATGCAGTGAAATAAAAAAACTTTTTCCAATAGATAGTTTACTTTTTGAACAGTTTCAATTTGTAGATCCTTGTATAGCTCTTAATTTAAACAGAACACAAAACTTCAATTCTTTGCAAATACTTTGTGATCATTTTTCGAAATTGATAAATACAGTTGATCTTTTAAACGAGTGGCATAGTTTGCCTACGTACTTTAAAGAAGAAGAAAGACAAAAAGTAAAAGACGCAGGTATTGAAGAATTTTGGAACATGATTGCAGGTATCAAAGATTACAACGATGAACTAATTTTTAAAAATATCTTTAAATAGGCTGAGATTGTTCTAAGTTTGCCACACTCAAATGCAGAATGTGAGCGAATTTTCAGCATTGTTACCGATGCAAAAACAAAAAAACGAAACTGTTTAGGGAATAAGACTGTCAATGCTATTGCTGTCATAAGATCGCACTTAAAAGAAGATGATTTGAATTGTACGGCATTCCAAATTACGGAAACACATTTGAATTTAATGAAAAATCAATGAGAAAATATGTGATTATATTTTAAATAATAATTTCAACTAAAAGACTGATATATTGTCCTATTTTATTTTAGTTTTTAATTCTTTTTTTATTAGTAAGCCATACATTTAAAAATATGTAATTGTGAACATGAAATTTTTTTGTTTAGTTTTTGGATAATTTTATAAGTTATTTATTTTGTTTGCTTTGAATAATAATAAAGTTTTGTTTTGAAAAAATAAATAAAAAATAAATAAATGAATTTCTAGTTTAGTTTGGTGAGACCAAACAGAAACCTTAGAATTTTTTTCATTTTGTAAGGTTGATGTATCGAGTTTTCAACTCTCTGCATAGCATTCTTATACAATTTAGAAGAAACATTGCTAAATCTTTATTTGACTTAAGGTGATGCCAGCACGTTATTGATAAATACCGACGTAAGCGAGGCTCACTAACATATTCGAGTCCATTTCGACGTTCTATTCGAAAAAAATTAAATCTCCTGTTTTTTCAACCCGTTGAACAGGAAATCTCCTGTTTTTGTCAATTCATCGAACGGCAGCACTGGTTTCCACTCGAAGTTGCCGCTCCGAGCTCATTCAAGTTTCTCAATGCCGACCCTCCAAAAACCACGAGATTAAAAAACGAGGCGGAAAATATTTTGCCTGAATTTTTTAAGTAATTCAGAAAAAATAAAAACTGAAAACGCCAACAAAAACCTTTCTGGCCTCCCTCTTTGCTGTCACTTCAATCAGCTTCACTGGGAAATCACTGTCATATCGACAAAAAAAAAAAAAAAACAAGACTGGCTCGAAGCCAATTCCTGAGTATGCAACACTCCGCAATACAATCAATATTTTCCCAGTTTAAGCCAACTGAGCTGTGGTATTGGTGTAGCATCTTTGTGCTCTGTTACTATACCCGCGTGCTGGGGCACTGCAAATGTGAGTTTCGAGGTGGAATTCACCACGGAATTTTGATTACAGTGCAGGAACATTGTAGAAACAGTTTAGCCGGTCTCGGTAGAAAAATCGCTAGAAGTACTGATGTTCAATGGTTTTCCACAAGGCGATACACTGCCATGCGGCTTTATTAACATCGTATTCAAAAATATTTTGCGAAACGTCAACATAACATAACGTTTCCTGAATCTATTCAAATATTCACGCAGACGATATTGACGTAATGGAAAGAAGCATTTAGGCTAATATCTTGGGTCAGAAGCGGCAAGAACGAGAATGAATTTGAAGGCTTATCATGGCTAAATAAAGTATGAACATTAAAAACTGAGACTGAGAAAATCCATCAATCTTACAAAACGTCACAATAGTCAAACGTAGCTTTGAGGTAGAAAAGGTATTCGTCATCATAGGACCCGCTATAAAATCAGAAAATAAAAACAGCGCAGATTTCGAATTGGAACTCACTATTGCCAATCGCTGCAACTTAAGGTTAAGAAGGCAACACATAAATAAAGTAATGTCTAGAGAAAAACCATGGCAGCCCTTTATAGAACCCTTACTATTACAATTCTGCTATACGGGGCAGAAGCATGAACTCCACTTAATCGGATGAGTATGTTTTTCCTCATTTCGAGTAGAGGTCCACGTTCACCCAGAACTGTGATGCCCACCAATGTAAGTGACTGAATACGTAAGTTTCTATCCGTTTCCACTTTGTAGGTGATTCTGCTTAGCTTAGAAACCCTTGCATTAAGTTGCTTATATGCTTCTAATTTTCTCTCGCCATTCTCGTAAGAAATATTCATATAAGTTTGAGGGCAACTACTCCCCTGGCGAATTTCTCCTTGAATTCACCCCACAACCACAATCTTTACAAACCTTTTGAGGTCGAGTGAGTGGATGGTGGTGTCTAGGTGCTTGTTCGCCTACGATCTGATAAGCATTGGAGATATGGAGCCTCTGTGTATGTCGCCCCATCTAAAGAATCCCCGAACGGAAGTTTCAGACATTTTATGGTGAAAATATACTTTCGCTTACCCTTGCTCTTCCGGCATCGGCAAGCACACTCCATGACGCTGCCCTTCCTATAAACACCCTGAATAAGCGTCAACAGAGTTTCCCAGGTTGAAGACCATAAAGTATCCGTTCCTTGCCACAGCCGTCTGGCACGTATACACATTCCGGCGCGGAGGAGTCCTCGTCTAGTTGTCGTATTATGCGCCGAGCGTCGTACTATCATAGTACTACGACGAGTGGTCCTTTTGAATGAAAGTAAAACCGGAGCGAAGGCGAGGAGGTAGTAGGTATAGTAATCGTAAGCTTGCATTGTATGGAGTTTTGCCAACTTAATGCACATGCAACTGTGAAACTTGGATGGATACATAAGGTGGAGTCCTTAAAGGAGAGAGGGTTGTTATGGCTGTTATATTGGTGCAATTTTTAAGTTTGGCGAAGAGCAGCCAACATAGGCAGGCACAAGCACCAATGCTAGAGAAAGTTGGATGCTATAAAATGCACAATTTTATGACCTCCACTGAAGACATCAGGAAGGCCATTTGTTAATTCAGCCATGTCGGCAGTGGTGTATTTGGTCGCCGTTGTGTAGTGCTGCTTTGATATACAAAGGGCATGATGATGATGTTGCCCCAGGGCGATACACATGAGAGAATGAGGAGGTTGGTTTATTTGGCTTACTGGAGACATTGCGATGTTTTATCAGAGGATAGCTTTCACTCAAGGAGTGTGACAACGTCCTTATCAATTTGAATATTCATTTTTATTCATATCTAAGATCTTCTTGGGTATAAGGATCGAATGTACGAGAAGCTCTCTGCAGAACAGTGTCTACTTGAAGGTCTTCAAACTTGTTGGATAGGCATCTGAAGTGTAGAGTTTGTGTTTGATAACAGACACAAAGAAATATTCAGCTTAGCTTTTTCTTTTCAAACTTTTTTTTTGTTTAGGTTTGGAAAATGGATATAAGCAAGCAGGGTAACAATATTGTCGTACGTAGTTGCTTCGCCAGTTTCGGTTCACCCCACAGGCGGATCATTGAAGGCTCTTCCAACCCAAAGCGATTTTGTAGTTGCCACATAAAAACGGTGAAAACTACAAATGTATGGAAACGCGACAGTGTGGGTATACTGTCATATATCTCTATGAACACGTAGTTTCACAGCTGAAATTGTCGTTGACGCAACTACAAAATAGCTTTGGTTCGAGAGAGCCTGGATGTGAGTGATGCTTGCAACGCCAAAAAAGAAGAAGAACAAGAAGTTGGTTCGGGGGAAGTATCAATAATATCCATAGAGCAGTAACAGTTTGACTGTAAATGGAAAAAATTCATAATTTTCAAGGAATGCAAGAGCTCTCTGAAATGCGGTCGGAAGACTAAATTCTTTGAGTTTCATTTGGGTTCCAGGCCACCGGGGCATAACCGATAAACTTGCTAGCCAAGGATCTCAGACAGCTTTCGCAGGACCTGAACCCTCGAAAGGTTTGCCAGCGTCCTCAGTGAGGGCTTCAATCAACGATTGGATCTGTGAAGAGCACAACTGTAGATGGAATACCTCTAGTGGATGCAGACAGACCAAACGTAGGCGCCCCAACGTAATTAAGAAGACTGCAACATTTTTGCTATCTCATAGCAGAAAAGACTAAAGAAAGCTTATTGGCGTTGCCAGCGGGCACTTCACTTTTGGCAAACATTTAAAAGTGTTAGGCTTAAGCAATACCACACTCTGAGAATCATGTGCAGAGCACTCCCTCATTGAATGTAGTACAATGGACCGGTATTTAGGTCTGGTTGCTCCAGCTAGTATTTAAAAAAACCTCCTGTAGAATAAAAGAGTTATCATTCCTATTTACACTTGAGGGATGAAAAAGAGGGACTATGTCTCTTCGCACATATGATCAAAAAAATTGTGTGGTTTTTGTCTGAAGAAGAAAAAAAAGAAGAAGAAGAAGAAGCAGAAATAGGACAAGAACAAAATGAAAAAGAAAAACAAAAAAAAAGAAGAAGAAGAAGGCGTCGTTCAACAATTTCGTAAAGCTGTTATCAGTAACGAAAGCAAATGATTGTTGCCATTTCAATCTTCTGTCTCTAAGCACTTATCGTGTGGTTCGTGTTGGTTTGTGTAGCACGAACTCCTTTGAGTGGCGATATTCAATTTTCTAATGCTATAGATCTTTGCTCAGCTCACATTCTACTGATAGTTCATCAATGTTCGTTTATATGGTACAAGGCAAGTTACGCAATTATGCAGAACAACAGCTTTTAGATAACAACCAAACACGACATTAAGTTAGAGGAGCTGAAAAGGTTTTTACCTGTATCTAGAATGGGCGCCTACAGCCTTAACAGCTTGACCGTTTTCTTCAAGCTTATTGTGTAAGGATTTTTGGTAATTCTACGAAAGTTATGGAATTGAATTTCTAGATCATCTTCATAAATTTGGTTGCCCAATGGTGGGCAACTTCGGTTTCATATGAAATCATATGATTTCCACACACTATAAGGATGTTTTTAACAGGAAGATTCCTTGGCCCATGTTCTGTAACTACTATCGATTCGATAAAATTGTTTGTCGACCAATGTCATTGATGCGATATAGTTACAGCACAGGCAGCCATCAATCAAAAAAAAAGGTTGTGGAAATTATAAAAAGGGTGCGAAAATTTATTCAAAAAAAATGTTCACATCCAATAAGGGGATCACTGTTTATTTGTTTCATAGTAGAACATCTTGTAGACTCTTTTCTTTACCTCCATAAAATGGGACCTCTTTCCTGTATTCTACTGTTATCTTCTTCTCATCATCTTCTTTAGTACCAACAATTTTGTTGACATACTTGATTTTATCTTATGTCTAAAATCAATTCCTTAACCAGGTAAAAAGGTTGGTTTGAAGATAAAGAGACCATAGAAAAGCATTTATTTATACTCGCTCTACCGGTTCCCATTACCTTGGTGAATGCTGATGGCTGGTGGCTAAAGAAAAGCTTTATGTCATTGTTTGTTTGCCCAATTTTGAAAAACTAAATCATTTTTGAAAAAGTTATTAAGAAAACCACCTTCTGTCGGTTTCGATGCAACGGCGCCCGCCGGCGCGCGGTTATTCAATCAAAGAAAAACATTCAAGAAAAAAAGAAAAACATTCTATTCGATTATGTTCAATTTGTTTTTTCATTCGCTTCATTCTGTTGTAATGGAAGATCGACATTTTCAATTTCAAACAATGCACATTCTGCACCGAAAACAAATAAACTTTTTTGTCCCAACTCAACAATCTTAAAATCATCTAAATCTAAACAATGCACTTTCACATAGGGATGTTGGAAATGGAGAAATATATCGATATATATCGTATCGATATATATCAAAAAAAAAATCAAGTATCGATATATCGAATCAGAAAAATATCGATATATCGATATATCGATATATTTTAAATAATGAAATGTGCGACCTTAAAAATGAGAAAAAATAACAAAAAAAAAAGTAGTAAGAAAAACAAACATAAAGAATTATTTTTTTTTGCGAATTGCGGTTTATATAATACACAAGCCAGTCGCGGTCCAGACTCCAGAGTTTATATGTATCTACATCTACCTACTTACAGTGGGTAAGGAGCTGGGGCTTTTTGCATGGATTTCCTCTAATTCAAAAATTCGTTTCTATATCTGTCGCTGTTAGTTTTGTTTTACAGGAAAAACCCATAAAATTTATGCAACGTTTCATTGACCACTGGGCACAGGGGTTTGCAAATCCTTTTTACTTTTAACTTCTGGCATATTTTACAATGTGTCGTAAAAAACCCAAAATGTTGAACAACAAATAAAAATGATTTTCAACCCCAGTGCCCAGTGATCAATGAACGTTGCATGAATTTTATGGGTTGTTCCTGTAAAACAAAACTAACAGCGACAGATATAGAAACGAATTTTTGAATTAGAGGAAAGTTTTTTTTGCAATAAATTTTGTATGCTTACAGGTTAGTTCCCGAAAAAAGTACACTGAAAAAATTCCTTACGTAAATACAACGAAAAACTTCGTTGGGCCAACGAAATTTTTCGTACTTTTCAGCCGATGAAAAAATTAATTGGCCCAACGAAGTGACCTTCATACTCTAATGAAGCGCTTTATCAGTCAACGAAACTTTCGTACTTTTAACGAAACTTTTAAATTGACGAAATTTTCATTGGGTTATGATTTTCTACATCGGCCTACGAAATTCTTTATCAACTAACGTGTAGAATTAATTAAACTATGATTTTTTAACGTTGAATCCATTATTTTTCTTCGTCGATTGATGGAAGACATTCCATCGAGTAATAATTTTTTTCATACCATTAATTAAGATTTACATTGGTTAATGTAGATGTATTTATTAATTTATAACACTTTTCGTTGCGCTAATCCTTTTTTTAATAAATTTATGAAAGATACATCCGTCAGCCTACGAATATGTTTCATTATTTCATGAATATTTTTACGGGGTTACGTAATTAGTATCGTAGACTTATGAATTTTTTCCCACCATTCATGAACATTTTCATAAATCTACTAAACAAATAATCGTAATCTAACGAAACTTTTCGTTCTGTCAACGAATTTTTTGGTAGATTGATGTTATTTGAAATTGCTGGCTAACGAATTCTTTCATACCATTGATGAATTTCTTAATATATCTACGAAAGATATATTCGTTGGCGTACGAAATTTTTCATTCTATTAACGAAAATTTTTTGTAGATTAATGTAATTTGAACTCGTTAGCTAATGAATTTTTTCGTTCCCCTTATGAACATTTTAATACTCCTACGAAAGATATATTTGTTGGCTTACGAAACTTTTCGTTCTATTAACGAATATTTTTCGAAGATTAATGTAATTTGAACTCGTTAGCTAATGAATTTTTTCGTTCCCCTTATGAAAATTTTAATACTCCTACGAAATTTATATTCGTTGGCTTACGAAACTTTTCGTTCTATTAACGAATATTTTTCGTAGATTAATGTACTTTAAATTCGTTAGGTAATAAATTTTTGCTTACCATTCATTAACATTTTCATAAATCTACGAAAGATATATTCGTTCGCTTATGAAACCTTGCGTTTTGCTAACGAATAAATTTCGTAAATTCATGTAGGTATCTTACGAAATTCCTCATTTCATTTATGAATAATTTCATAAAGTGAAGCGATTTCTTACTCACCCATATTTGTCCTTTGAGGCCTTTTTAATAGTAAAAAGGCCCTTCATCTTTCTCTAAATCTGGGGAAAAGAAAATCGTTGAAACAATTTGAAGAGAAAACACGACCTGTGACCTATTAACGACAAATTGAAGAACTGTTGTAAATAAAAAAAACATTATATAAATAGTGCAATGAATGTAATTATTTTATTGTAAAATAGCGATACCCATAAGGGAATTTTTCTGGTTTTTTTTCACATCTAATTTTGTATAAAAATTCTTGAAAGAAATTATAAAAGTTTGTACACGCGAGAGGGTACTCTAAATTGAACAAATGAAATAGTTTGAACAAAACATCAAACCCTCTTAAAAATGATTTGAATGCATATTTAATGCCGTCAAAGAAAATGTAAAATGCTTTTAAATCTGTTATTGAATCACCAATCGCTATCAAAAAGGGCTGGATGCAGCTTGACCTGCTTCTTATATGTTCCAGATAAGGTTCTATCTCTTGAGGAGACTTGCACACATATAGGAAAGCCTCCTGCGAGTCCTTTATTGTATATTTGGTAGTGGATTTTTTCCCTGTATTATCTTTGACGACAGTTTTTTGCGTCGGTGTCAGGTAGCCATGCATTATGTACATGAGCACCGCATCTTTCGAATCTGAAAAATTAAAAAAAAGAAACAAAATACTTAAACTAAGAAAAAAAAATTAGAATATTTAAAATGGGAGTATTTAAAAATTTATTTAAAGAATTTTAGAGACAAGTTGTAATAACTTTTACTTTCATCCAGTGTTTCAGTCATTCACTTCTCAAGGAGAAGGACCAACCGCCTCTCTTTAATGTTCTGGTCTTTTGTCAAAAATGCACCGATTTTGTGGCGGTGCTCCGCCCAATTGTCCAGGAGAGAGCTGGCATCGAAACGAAGGTGTTCCAGATGAGGTTCTATCTCTTGAGGAGACTTGCACACATATAGGAAAGCCTCCTGCGAGTCCTTTATTGTATATTTGGTAGTGGATTTTTTCCCTGTATTATCTTTGACGACAGTTTTTTGCGTCGGTGTCAGGTAGCCATGCATTATGTACATGAGCACCGCATCTTTCGAATCTGAAAAATTAAAAAAAAGAAACAAAATACTTAAACTAAGAAAAAAAAATTAGAATATTTAAAATGAGAGTATTTAAAAATTTATTTAAAGAATTTTAGAGACAAATTGTAATAACTTTTACTTTCATCCAGTGTTTCATTCATTCACTTCTCAAGGAGAAGGACCAACCGCCTCTCTTTAATGTTCTGGTCTTTTGTCAAAAATGCACCGATTTTGTGGCGGTGCTCCGCCCAATTGTCCAGGAGAGAGCTGGCATCGAAACGAAGGTCGCTAAAATCCTAAACAAATACAATGAAATAAAATTTATTTATAGCTTTGTTGAAGATATGATTAAAATAAAATGAAATGAAAATGAAGAAATATTGATAAATAAAAATTACCAGTCGAAAACCAAGTGGCTTCTTATACTGCGGCCATTTCTGAAGAGATGTAGATTTTAAAGTGTGCTTTGAACATGCCTGCCAGTACCCATCAAAATCATCAGATTTCCTCCGCATTAGCCTCAGAATCTTTTGGTGAAAATAAGTATAGTTTAGTATTGTACAAAAAAATTAGTCTTAAACAAAATTACCAAAGTTTGCTTTCTTTTTGGTTTCGGTATGACTTGACCTGGCTGATTGGCGGAGCAACTTTTTGTTGTTCGAAAACTTGTTGTAAATTCGGCCCCTGGACGACGTCGACGTTCGGTAGTATTCCTAAGAAATTATCCGGAAAAATTCGTTGAGAAATAGAAATAATAGAAAAAGAAATAGTTTTTCAAGTTTTGATTAAGGAGAAAAAAATATTATCTTACAAGATTTTCAGTGGGAAATCTTTTCACAATTTCCTTCTCTATTCTTCGGCTATCCCTGAGGCTGAAAACACACTGCTTTTCCTCGAAATACGTTACTATCGTATTAATCAGCATTTTTCTTTGATCCTCTTCAAACTTCTGGAAGGAATTATAGTAGTTCGCCAAAAACTGTCCTTTTGCAGTTGTATTTAGGATCATTGCCAGATTAATATAATTTTCAAACTCCTCTGACGACGGACCTGAACTAGGAGAATGTGGCAATGGTGACGGCGATGACCGGTTACTTGTTGGAGTATGCATAGGTGAAATATATGTGTCAGTCAAGTGGTCTCTTTCGAAAGGAATTCCAATCGATTCCCTCCACTTTTTCAACCTATATTCGAAGACAATTTTGTCTCCGGTAGAAATGCTGTTGAAATACAGATGAATGTGTTTCCTCTCCATTAATCTCAGCACATCAACGAATACTTTTTGTTCTTTTTAAATAGAAAAAACAATCAAGATAGTGGAAAGTTTAAAAACTGATTTCAATTTTCTTACCTATGAATAGGCTCAGTAAACAGCCTAAGTTCCAGCTGTCAAGAAGTTCTTTTAACTCCTTTTCCTTTTCTGACACTTCTTGGGAGTTTCCTTCTAAAATGTAGCTTGAGTTAGTCATAGTGTCGCTACAATTGTCGTTTGGCAAGTTTGAGTATCCAATAATAGAAAGCGCTTGTGAGTCGATTATATTACTGAAATTAATTTGTTCTGGTTCTTGTACATTTGAAGCATCTATTATATGATTTATTATTTGAAGGTCACTATTATTATTTATTTGATGTTGTTCATTTGAAGTTATCATTGGTGAATTATGAAAACTGATTTCATTGAACAGATCGTCACTATTAGTTAAATTATTTGATTCTGCTTGATCCATTTTGGCTGTTGATTGTTGCTTTTTCTATATATTTAGACTATAGTACTCCTTAATCCTGATCATTGTTCTTCCCTCGGCAGTCCGAATACAATTTAATGGTGGGCCGACGAGATCTCCGAAACGAAGGATTGAAAATTCTCCCAGAATATCAGGTCTTATGTCGTAAGACAAAAAATGTGGATTGTAATGAATAGAGTTAATTTTTTGACAAAAAAGGAGATTTTGTAAAATATTTGTGTTGAAAATTTTTAAAATCGTATATATTTGGATGTCATTGGTAAAAATTGCAACATAATATCCATTCTGGTACAAATATCCATCATGTTTATATTTTTTAAGAAATTTGATTAATTTCATATCAATTTTAAGCATTTTAGATATAGTATTACTATATATGCTGTTATCGTCATTGTTCTCGTTGCTCAAATTAATTTTATTTTTAGAGTCAGCACTTATTAAATAAAATGCGAACTGTAATTGATACTTTTTTGCTAGAGTCACACATATATTTTTACGTGATGTGGTAGTATTAGAGTACAGTTTAAACTGCCTATGTTTTGACTCAAATCGAAAGCTCCAAAACGATCTGAGTGGGCCTGATTTTCTTAATACTGTTGGATAATGAGTCATATTATGATACTTAGCTTTAAGTGTGTCATTAAATAGGCGAACGTACTCAGAATTATGTCTAGCAATTTTTTCACTCAAAAGTATTATGAAGTCTTCGTTTATAGCGTAGCAAAGGATCATGTCGATTATTTCTAGAAAGTTTAGAAGAAATGCCCAAACTTCATCATCTTCATGTATTAAGTCGCCCACCATTAAAGGAAAATAAGAAACAAATGTTTTCATTTCACGAGCAGACATTTTTAAATGTTTCTTTGATAAATGTATCGCTGTTATTTCACCACAAACATTATCTATTTCAATAGGCCCATAATCAAAATTCTTTTTTCTTGAATTAAGAGTTTCTAAGGTAAAATATTGAGCAGTTTCAATTAAATATTTTATTATATGACACATATTATAGTGACATACACCTTCGAAGATATCGTGCATTACGTCAACACTGTAGTTTTCAACTGTATGAAATGAAGGTATTTTATTAAATATTGATTCTTTCTGAATCCCGCTTTCTGTTGAATCTGCTTTATGAATATCATTTTCATAGTTTTTTCTATTTCGCATCAGAGAAACATTTTCAACACTTGCTGTTTGTGTGTCATTTTTCAACATTTTACATAATCTGCAAAAGCTTTTACTGATAAACGATCTGTTGAAATTCAGTAAAGAGTTAAGCCCAAGATTATCACCAAGTATTAAACCCAAAAGAAAGTGAACGTGAGTGGTACCTTTTTCTGTCGTTATATCAAGTCCATTAACTTCTAAAAAAGAAAGTTCGTCAACTAGGCTTTGCCAGCATTTTTCGTTACCAAAAGATTTAATGTCTTTAGCTTTAACAGTTGCTCCTAAATAAATGTTTTCCAATACCGATTCTTTCTCTCGCATGCAAGGAAACGAATAATATATGTTACTTATTGCGTGTTGACCACTGTGAGAGCCTAACGGGTTATTAATTTCAAAGTCGTCGTTATAAAGAAAATATGGAACTAGAATTTTGTTTGGATACATATCTGCTTTTTGTTTCCATAACTCACCCTGTACAAAATTTGTCACAACATTTGCTGATTTCAAAGTATTCATATTTGATAGAACGTCAGTAAGAAAACCTTTTCTTTCAAAAGTTTTTTTAAATTGAAAACGTAATGGCATTAAAACACCCGTCACTGTATGCTCTTTATAACTCAAGAACCCACCTTCATGAACAGCATTTATTGATTGATCGATAGTAAACTCTTCTATGTTTTGCAAATATTGTTCATCTTGAAGCCATTGAAATAAACGATATTCAGTTTTAGAAAATTGGAATGGATCTCTACATACAGCAACCAAACTAAGGATTTCATTATGAGTCTCTGGGCAAGAATTTTGTAACTTTGCGGTTGATAATGTTTTGAACATATCCAAAAGTGGATCTGTTATAAATAGTTTTATGAGATCTTGAACTTCGCAAACATCTTTTCTGGTGAAATTATTATTGCTATGCAATTTTAAACAAAATGTACTAGCCGATCTTAAAAAACTTTCAAAGTTCTTGTAATTTATTTCTTTTGAGATTTCTTCCGTACCTGTTTCTTCAGATTGATTGAGTTCTAAACCCTTACTCAACGTAATGCACTCGTCGGAAATTTTCTTTTTTTTAGCTTCAACCCCGTCTTTTATTTCTTCAGTAGAAACTATATTTATCCATTCACGATCCTTCACAATACTAAGTTTATGTTTTCGAAGAAAATGTCTTTTGAAACTTGCCAAACTTTGGAAACTCTGATAACACGGATTTTCTACACATCTGAATACACTATTGTTATTTAAGAAATGTTGTTCCTTAAAATGTTTAATAAGACTATCAATTTCAGAAAAAACATTTTTACATATATAGCAAGTCATATTTGCGAAGGGGACGAAGTCTGTAAATAATTTTGCGTTTAATATCAAGTTGAAATTAACTACTTTTCTTATTTACAAATAAGAAAGGTACATATTATTAATTATTTGAATTTGAAAAGATCTAGGTATAAGCTGTGACTGCCATTAGTATTCGGTTCTTGCTCATATATTTTTCCTAATGAAATATCTTGTTTAAAAACAAATGTATTGCAACTTTACTTTCAGTTGTGATAAAGAAAATTGTTTAGATGAAGTAGCCAAGTGACATTTTCAAAAATTTGAGTAAAATGCGTTCAAAGTTTCACCCCTATTACAGATGACAACCCAACTGAAAATTGGGTTGTGTGCCCGTGTTATATAAATGAGAAGACAACCCAATTTGAGTTGAGTTGTCATCCATAATAGGGGTATTTATTATCGACGAAATGCACAATTTAGCTTTAGTGAAATAACCTTTTTAGGCAAAATTGAGAATTGCGGATGATACAAGAATTTTATTTTTAAAACAAATACTTCATCTCAAAGAAAAAACGAAAAATTAAAAAAAATGTCACTCAACACTTTGGTAATGAAAAAGTTCACTACAAAAATGTTTCCAAAAAAAGCTAACCGAAAAATACAAAGTAAAGTTCAATTGTCATGTAGTCTATTTATCGCATCTGACAGCTTAATAAACTAAATCTAGATTTTCAGACTGCTTTTCTTGACTGAAAAACTGAATCGGTAAAAACTAACAGCTGATGAGTGTCAACTGAAAAACTTAACGTCTGGCCAATCAGAGGCCGAGAATAGTTAGTTAATCTGAAAATCTAACTTGTGATGAACGCGCCCAATATTAAGGGAAACATTATAAACGAATAAAAATTTCAAAAAACCGAGTATAAATGCAGCGTTGAAAAAAATTTTTGATAAAAATTTGGCATAGAATGAAGAATAGTAAATTAATATGCGTTTGGGCTTGGATAAGACACAATATCTGCTTCTTCTTCTCTTGGAATAGGGGATGAAAATTACAGCAAAAGTCTTACTGGACCTGTGTCCTGTACTGATTAAAAAAGACAGTTTTGAATACACACAAAACACAAGCAACCGATGTTGCGTAAAAATGTGGGCAGCGCAAAGGAGATCTTGAACAAGGGAGAATTCTCACACAAAAAAGCGCATCTGTGCACAAGCCTATTTAACAAACAAAAATACTAAACTGTACCGTGTAGGTATGCGCATACGAAAAATATGTTTTCAAACGAGATTTGTCATAAACTTTGAATTAAATCTATTCAAAAAGGAAAACAGACAATACTTTTTCTATTAATTAACATATTCAGTGAATGAGTTACACGTTAAGACACTATCAATAAACTAAGCAAAAATTAACACAGTTGATTTCAAAAAAGCGGACACTGGTCTTCATATGCAAATATTTTAATACGAATATGTAGATATGCAGCAATTAAATTTTTTAAATAAATATCGTGAGGTCTTACCTTTTTTTTAAACGCTGGACTGCTAAATTTGGTATTTTTTAAAACACAACACTTTTACTTTTAAATTTTAATTTCACTTGAAACAATACTATGGCACAATAGACAATACACTTGAAATTGAAATAAAACTCTGCTCTGCGTCTGTAGTCAGCACAACCGGCACCTCCAAAGAACGAACTGAGAATGATAAAACAACAGACGCCGAAAAATAATGAAGCGCTTGAGTGTGTATGTAGTGTTTTGGTAAATAGAGGCTATTTTTTCTTATGGCTACGATTTTTTTTCGTAAGGTTATGTAGATTGTCGTAGCTTGAGGATATTATTCATTAGACAACGAATTATTTATTATTGTAATAGAGGTAAGTAGACTAGAGTAGGTCTATGCAAAACATGGTTATGTGATGAGGTTTTTTCATAACATGACGAAGTTTTTTATGGGTTGATTAAAATTTTTAATGAAGTTTTAAAAAATGTTCATAATGGAAGCAAAGAATTCATACACACATGAATTTTCTACATTAACCCACGTTACAGGTTTACGAAAAAGTCAATGGTTTATTAACTTGTTTCGTAAAGCAATGACAGTTTTTTTATTGACTAATGATGTTTTTCGTTGATAGATAAAAGGTTTGATAAAGCAAGTATTTATTTTAATTAAACGATGCATCATTGCGTTAATAAATGTAGAATTTCACACCGCAATTATTTTTATAATGCAAGTGTGGCAGGTTACCACCTATACGATTTGAAGTTTGAGCAAGATAAATCTTTTGATTGAAATGTTGACACGTTGGGATTTACTTTAGAAAAATCAAAACAGATACACTTTCGTAAAAAACAAGGTCGTTTTTATGAAAAACCAGGTGTCGTTAATTTTTGTAGAGGGATTATATTACAGTGACTCTGAGGGTGTAAGAAATTGAAATTTGGTCATCAATTTACAACGCATTTTAAATTTCTCCTTTAATTTTTGGCATGAAATTAACTCCAATTTATTACAAAGATGGTGTACAAGTAAGACATATAGTCTTTTATAGTACTATACCACATTGTAATTTGATATATACAGCTTAAATCGTATTAGATACAAACAGTGAAAAAAAAAGAAAAAAATACTAGGTATGTAGTTAAAAAATAATTTCAATGACAAAATTACTGAATACAGTTTTTTTTTGTTTATCAAATAGACTGATTGAAGTAGCGAAAATTGGCATTCTCATATTTTAATTGTTTTGTCGAAGCTGGTAGGGAGCTCCAGAGCTTAATAACATGTACTATAAAATTAACAGGATGAATTAAGGAAAGTGTAAGAATGTAAAATTCAATTCATTATTCTTTCAGACTACACAGAGCACAATTTATTAGTTTTTGCACATCTTGTTTCATGAAATTTTTCTGTTTCGAAAAAGATAAAGTTAACTGAGGGAAGTAAATGGAAAGTTTTTTTTAAATACAAAAAAGTTAGTCGAATCTGACGCTGTTAGTTGTTGTGTTGAAACAGCTGTAACTTTTTCAATTTACAACATAATTTATTGAAACAGGATATACCTACTGTAAGGCCAGACTCAAACATTTTATTGACAGATTTTGATGGTTTTTCAGAACTGAATAGTTTAAAACAAACATGAAAAAAAAACTTTCTTCCGAAAATTTTTAACATTTTCAATATTTTCTTTTATTTCTTATTCGAAAATTTTAATTGCGATCATTGTGTTTTTCAAAAGTTTTTCAAAATAACGTCTATTTTACGATTTTTCCTATGAATTTTGCTTTGCACACGCACACAAAGAATTTGAAGTATAGTTAAAACCATAGGCAATAAAAGAACAAGACCGCAAACCTCACACACACAATTGCATCAGTCCTTAAGCTGACTTTACAAACACCACTCTATTTTCGGATTTCATAACTAGTTTGAGATCCGAAAATAAAGTAGTATTTGTTATTTCACTAGCCCAGCTTTACACTTTTTTGTCTCTAGTTCTTTGTTTTCTTTTGAGCAGGTTTTTTCATCGATCTACACTTTTTTCGCGTGAATAGAGAAAGGACTGAAATGGATATATACAATACACATATACATAGAAAGTTGCAATGATTCAGTATCTACTGTTCTTTGTTTCTTTTGCTATTCATTAGTAGGTGCATTTCTTTTACATGCAAAAACAAAACCATAGCACAGCAAATGTGATCGAAACCTGTTTCTCGCGAAGAAAAGAGAAAGGCGTTAAAAAAATGTTTCAAGATTTGAGTTTTCTGTACTTTTGGTTTTTTTTTCTTCAATTCTATACGAGAAATGATTAGAGAGAGTAGTTGAAAAAGAAAACAAGTTTCTAGCACTGACGCTAAGACTCTTGGACCTGGGACTCTATACGGGAGATATATACACAATTCTATATGTGCTCAAAAAAGATTGGAGAGAGTACTTGAAAAAGAAAACAAGTTTCTGTTTCTGGCACTAACGCGACGCTCGGACGCTGAAACTTTATCCAAGGGAGAAATAAAAACAATCCCTGGTTTTTACTTTTATTGTGTTTCATTCGGTGTTCTTTTTGTTATACTTTAATCAGTATTAGGATTTGCAATTCATTTTACAATTTTATTAAACATTCTTTGCTCTACTTGCAAACGAAATTTCTTTTCCTTATTATGACGGCAACCCTTCGTCCTGACACCAATTTCGTTGAGCAATGCGTTTCGTTCATACTTTATTAAAATTTTTCAACAAATTATGAAGTTTTGCGTTCGAATACGATGCGACGATACTAGATTCGTAGGATAATAAATTAATTTTTCGTTATTCAGTGAAAAAATTATCGTTGAGGTATGAATTTCGTTCATACTTTATTGAATTTTTTCAACAAATTATGAAGTTTTGAGTTCAAATACGATGATCAGATTCTACGAAAATTTTATGTAGAAATTCGTAGGATAATAAATTAATTTTTCGTTATTCAGTGAAAAAAATTTCGATGAGGTATGAATTTCGTTCATACTTTATTGAATTTTTTCAACAAATTATGAAGTTTTGAGTTCAAATACGATGATCAGATTCTACGAAAATTTTATGTAGAAATTCGTAGGATAATAAATTAATTTTTCGTTATTCAGTGAAAAAAATTTCGATGAGGTATGAATTTCGTTCATACTTTATTGAATTTTTTCAACAAATTATGAAGTTTTGAGTTCAAATACGATGAGCAGATTATACAAAAATCTTATGTAGAAATTCGTAGGATAATAAATTAATTTTTCGTTATTCAGTGAAAAAAATTTCGTTGAGGTATGAATTTCGTTCATACTTTATTGAATTTTTTCAACAAATTATGAAGTTTTGAGTTCAAATACGATGATCAGATTCTACGAAAATTTTATGTAGAAATTCGTAGGATAATAAATTAATTTTTCGTTATTCAGTGAAAAAAATTTCGATGAGGTATGAATTTCGTTCATACTTTATTGAATTTTTTCAACAAATTATGAAGTTTTGAGTTCAAATACGATGATCAGATTCTACGAAAATTTTATGTAGAAATTCGTAGGATAATAAATTAATTTTTCGTTATTCAGTGAAAAAAATTTCGATGAGGTATGAATTTCGTTCATACTTTATTGAATTTTTTCAACAAATTATGAAGTTTTGAGTTCAAATACGATGAGCAGATTATACAAAAATCTTATGTAGAAATTCGTAGGATAATAAATTAATTTTTCGTTATTCAGTGAAAAAAATTTCGTTGAGGTATGAATTTCGTTCATACTTTATTGAATTTTTTCAACAAATTATGAAGTTTTGAGTTCAAATACGATGAGCAGATTCTACAAAAATCTTATGTAGAAATTCGTAGGATAATAAATTAATTTTTCGTTATTCAGTGAAAAAAATTTCGTTGAGGTATGAATTTCGTTCATACTTTATTGAATTTTTTCAACAAATTATGAAGTTTTGAGTTCAAATACGATGATCAGATTCTACGAAAATTTTATGTAGAAATTCGTAGGATAATAAATTAATTTTTCGTTATTCAGTGAAAAAAATTTCGATGAGGTATGAATTTCGTTCATACTTTATTGAATTTTTTCAACAAATTATGAAGTTTTGAGTTCAAATACGATGATCAGATTCTACGAAAATTTTATGTAGAAATTCGTAGGATAATAAATTAATTTTTCGTGATTCAGTGAAAAAAATTTCGTTGAGGTATGAATTTCGTTCATACTTTATTGAATTTTTTCAACAAATTATGAAGTTTTGAGTTCAAATACGATGAGCAGATTCTACAAAAATCTTATGTAGAAATTCGTAGGATAATAAATTAATTTTTCGTGATTCAGTGAAAAAAATTTCGTTGAGGTATGAATTTCGTTCATACTTTATTGAATTTTTTCAACAAATTATGAAGTTTTGCGTTCAAATACGATGAACAGATATTACGAAAATTCTATGTAAAAATTCGCAAAGGAATTAAATTTTTCGTCAAGGTATGAAGTGAAATTTTGTATATCAGTGAAAAAATTTCATAGAGCAAAAAATTCTTTCCATTGGACTTTGTAATTTTTCGTAGGTCAAAGCAAAGTTTTAGTAAATCTATTAATTATTTTAGTAATATGAAGGATTTTCGTAAGAAAAATGAAAAATTTCATCAGGTCATGAGAGAAATTCATTATTCAATGAGACGTTTTACGTATTATGCTCATTTACATAATTTTATGCAGTTTTTCGTTAAAATAACTATGAAAACGCTTCATTAAGTGATGAAACACTTAATCAAAACGTTTTTTTCAGCTCAAAACCGGCAAAAACAGCGTATGAAGCGTTTCGTTAAAGGAACACATTTTTCATTCTACGAAAAATTACATATTTTCGTTAGCCCAACGAAATTGGTCGTATTTTCAGTGTATGAAGCGAATTTCGTACTATTACGAAAAATATTTTTTTCAGTGTATCGTTTTTTATACCTTTTCGATACATGAATATTTATATCGATATATCGATATATCGGTGAAAAAAATATCGTCGATATATATCGATATATCGAACGAAATATATCGATATTTTTTTATATCGATATATTTTTGACATCCCTACTTTCACACTAAACACAAAAATAAATCAATACAAGGAATGTCTAGCTTAACATGATTTGCTTTAATGTTCAGTGGTAAAGTTCATTACAAAATTTCTGAGTTGCAAAAAAAATTCAACTCAAATTTTAGAAAAAGTGTGAAAACAAAAAATCTGTTAAACTTCCGTTTTCAATTTTTGTTTCTACTATGCTGCTATCTAGGGCTGACACATCACAACTAAAGATAAATGTATTTGCTAGTTCGGAACAATTACGTTCATTCACAATGGGGAATAAAAAAAATAAGGTTGGTGTCAAAGCTTATTTTCGTTGCCAACCGACAGTGTTCATTTTTCAGCAACTGCCATTATGCTGGTATGAGAATCAGGAACAGAACGGAGCACATATCAAAATAAAAATGGTTACCCTTTGACTAAGTGCTTATGAAGCATTTTCCGCAATTAGACGTTTGTTTATGGAGCCTAACGTCTTATTTGTGTACGGAAATGTCTTTATGTCGCAGAAGAAAAACATTTAGGTAAGTCAGTAAGTAAGTAAGTAAGTCAGTAAGTAGGTAGATAGGTAGGGAAGTAAATAAGTAAGTAAGTAAGTAAATAAGTAGGTTAGTAAGTTAGTAAGTAAGTAGGTAAGTAAGTTAGTAAGCACGTAAGTAAGTGTGTAAACAAGTAAGTAAGTAAGTAAGTAGGTAAGTAAGTAAGTAAGTAAGTAAGTAAGTACGTAAGTAAGTAAGTAAGTAAGTAAGAAAGTAAGTAAGTAAGTAAGTAAGTAAGTAAGAAAGTAAGTAAGTAAGAAAGTAAGTAAGTAAGTAAGTAAGTAAGTAAGTAAGTAAGTAAGTAAGTAAGTAAGTAAGTAAGTAAATAAGTAAGTTATTAAGTAAGTAAGTAAGTAAGTAAGTAAGTAAGTAAGTAAGTAAGTAAGTAAGTAAGTAAGTAAGTAAGTAAGTAAGTAAGTAAGTAAGTAAGTAAGTAAGTAAGTAAGTAAGTAAGTAAGTAAGAAAGTAAGTAAGTAAGTAAGTAAGTAAGTAAGTAAGTAAGTAAGTAAGTAAGTAAGTAAGTAAGTAAGTAAGTAAGTAAGTAAGTAAGTAAGTAAGTAAGTAAGTAAGTAAGTAAGTAAGTAAGTAAGTAAGTAAGAAAGTAAGTTAGTAAATAAGTAGTTAAGTAAGTAAGTAGTTAAGTAAGTAAGTAAGTAAATAAGTAGTTAAGTAAGTAAATAAGTAAGTAAGTAAGTAAGTAAGTAAGTGAGTAAGTAAGTAAGTAAGTAAGTAAGTAAGTAAGTAGGTATGTAAGTAAGTAAGTAAGTAAAGAAGTAAGTAGTTAAGTAAGCTAGTAGGTAAGTAAATAAGTATGTAAGTATGTAAGTAAGTAAGTAAGTAAGTAAGTAAATAAGTCAGTAAGTAAGTATGTAAGTACGTCTTTGGATGTTAGTAAATTACAACTAGAAAATTATTCATACACCTTAAGTAGGAAGTGAAATACATAAGACATACACCTTTGTTTCACGGCATAAGAATGGGACCAGGAAAGGTAACAACTGCGAATCATTGTAGGACTCCACAGAATAAACACCAAGAGAGAAGTTTTCTTGACCTTGCTGAGTTCTATTGAAGGCTTTCGAAGAATATTGATTAAGTCGTAAAAAGCCTTAAGTTACTGAAAGAAAAAGAAAAAAATTTCAATCACGAAAAAAGCTCTCAGGAAATCAAAAGACATTTTTGCAATGATGCCGATTTGTGAGTGCTGTCCAACAAAAACTTTTTATTTGATGTAGATGGCAGCAACGTTGGAATAGGTGTTTTTTTTTTCTAAAGTACCGATAGTCAGGAAAAAGCAGTATTCCAACCTCCATATCGCACCATAACTATTATTGAAAAAATACTGACGGACAAGGTTTGCATATGAATCGAGAGACTACACACTAAAAATGTTCATTTCGCTACCTTTTTCAAAAAGATGTAGAACGCATCGGAAGAAGAAGGAGTCGGTCATGGACTCAAAGGAGTGAGAACTAAACTTTATCTGCGGTTGCGCCTGACGTTTGTTAGTTTAACTATAGGAAATCCATACATACATCCTATCACAATTCCTTGCTTCTGCTTCTATTCACATTATGCTGGATAGTCATAACGTAAATATACGTAATGTAAACATAATTCAAAATGTCAATCTGGTAGACGGCCACAGAGGCCATACTAATTAGGTTTAAGAATAATTTTTTTTTTTTTCAGAAAATGTTAAAATGCAAATGAAATTAGTCATAACGTGATTTGAACTCAACACAAAAAGTTTACACTGGTTGATCTTTGACAACTCACAAAAATGAAGAAAATTAACTAAAAGCGTGAGCTTGTGAGACCGAAGCCGAAGCCAAATCGAGATTTTGTTTGAGGCAAAACGGACTGGAGTTACCAGTTGAGTTCATTCTTACATGACAGAAACGCGAGGAGAAACAACAGTTGGCAGACACTCCTACCAATCCTAAACTACGATCCTTAGAGCTTATCGTGCACGATGGAGCTTCGAGCTTCCCTCACATTTAATGAATTGTGCTCACACGTAAATGAAGATCTGCAAATGGCAAATCTTAGGGGATGCTCCTAAAAAAATTCTGCAGCACATTTTGGGTAATGGGGATGGAGCTTCTGAAGACCATTGACATTGAGACATCAGCAAAACACCAGACAAGTCTCATGATAGTTTCTACTGTCATCTTCGTACAAGATAGTTAGTGTCCTAAACGTAACGGATGGCATGTTGTACATGCATATTGCATGGGAACATAAAATTGTGCTTTCACTGATATCCCATTTCGCGTGGCATTGGTAAGTCTTTCGAGAGTAATTGCACTGTCTTTGCTATTGATGCCCGTGGCGTAATGGTTACAGTTCGAATCCCTACCGAAAACAAAACTGTTTTTCGAGGAATTAGCTAGTCCTACGATAGCAAATTCATTGCCATGAAAAGAGCTTTCTCGAATAGCAGTTCCGAATCGGCAGAATTGTGGGTTCCCTCCATTCCCTTACAAGATTATAAGGGATGATTATGAGAAAAGTGATAGGTCCCTGCTCTGTGGCGCCATTCTATTTTTTTATTGCAGCTGACGTGAATATTGACAGAAATTATATATGCCAACATATTGCAGTAATGACGAATAGTTAAGCGGCGGGCGATGAAAGCCTTTAAGTCCTCAAAACTTACGAACGAATGTTAACAGGAGCAGGGTTACCTTTCTAGAAGTTAGAAAAAGCCACATTAAGTATGAAATCAAAAGATTTAAAGGAACAAATCCGTTCAAATTACTGAAACGAACTTCGGAGGTTGTATAGTTTCCTTTTTTTAAACGGTACATAAACACATCAATACTGAGCAGAATGGTTTCCAAAAAGAGAACTTATAGAAATAAAAGACCGAACCTCATTTTTTACTTGCAAAATTGATTGTTTTTCTCATCAACAAGTCGCAAGGGGGAAGATCCATGCAAATACTGTGACGAGCAAGAAGAATATCTGGATCATCATCTCAGACTTTATAAAGCTTTCATGCACCAAAATAAATAAAAGCATTTCTCAATTCTCACAACCATTTCTTGTGGGGGAATCCACCAAAAGCATTCATTCTTCGATATACTTATTCTCATGATCATGAATTGTTTCAGCAAGAGGCTTGAATCATTTGCCATTCCTAACCAATACGCGAGGTCAGGGTCTGGTGGATCAAGTTGTCTCGATTGTAGAAACAAGTTTGATGCACCTATGGAACTTCAAGTCAAACATCTACCAAATCGCTTTTTGGTATCGCTCCTCAGCATCAGAAAAACAAGACAGCCTTGTTTCATCTGCAATTCGACGAATTGTTTGAACTGAACCCACAAATTACAACTTCTAAAATATGGGAAATAGAAAATGGGACCGATCAATTCTCTCATTTCTGATTTAGCGAAAGGAAATTTTCACGAATTACAATAAAAATAATTGAATGACTTAAAAGAGAGCTTCATGTACATGAAAAGGGCTGAAATCATGGTATTTAGCGATCAACAATAAATTATAATGCAGGAGCAAAATAATAAGAAAATTTAAAGACGAATATCTCATGGCTGTACAATCCCTATCAACGAAAGGGCCTCTTACTGAAGCTCCAGAAAAATTCGTAATTCCCAGTACAAAATTTGTCACGGTAATCAAGGCAGACTTTAATTGCGGTTTTTATCATGAAGGTTTGAGAGGTAAGATGGAAATTTTTCACAATATCTTACAATGCATTTCTTCGGGACAAACAATCCTAACAAAACATCGGTGCAACGTGTATATGGGACTTTTTGGTTGACTAAGGAGGTCACGCCATCTTGTGATAAAATTGATTGTACCTATGTTGTCAACGATACAAAAACTATTACTGTAGTACTTTATAATCGGAATTTTGCGGTACTTACTTACTTACTTACTTAGGTGGGCATTACAGTTCGGGGTGAACCTGGGCCTCAACCAACATCCTTCTATGACGATTTCGATTTCGGGCGAGCTCTCTCCAGTTTCGCACTCCAAGTCAGTTGAGGTCTTCATCCACTTGATTGCGCCACCTAAGACGAGGTCTTCCCCTTCCGCGATTTCCCTGCAATGTGCTTTCGAATACCCGACGAGCCGGAGCGTTTGGGTCCGCTCTACATGGCCCAACCATCGTAGCCTCGCGATGCGTACTCTTCTGGCTATGCCCATGTCGCGGTACAGCTCATACAGCTCGTTGTTGTATCTTCTTCTCCACACATTGTCTTCGCATACGGGACCAAAGATTAGTCGGAGATTTTTCTTTCGAAACGACCAAAGTTTCCTCATCCGCTTTCGATAAGGTCCAAGCTTCCGCGCCGTACAGCAGGACTAGGATGATTAAGGTCTTATACAAAATTTTTTGGTAAGAATTTTGCGGTAAGCCTGTCCAAAGCATGAAGCAGTGAATGTATAAATGAGCACATCCAGTATAGATGCTCATTTAACAAAATCGCTAAAAATTTGCATAAAACAGAAGAAACCGACTTTGGATTGAACGCCGTTCCAGCACAAACATTCAATTTAGTGGCCAAGGGGGACTAAGAAGCGGGCTCTACTGAATATTAAAATTCACTCATTTCATATGTATGAAGGTGGTGCCCGTAGCGTATAATGGTTAGCATATTTGCCAGCTATTTGGGATGTTCGTGGTTCGAATTCTTAGAACTTAGAGAGTAATAAACTGCCATGAAAAACACTTTCTTGCTTAGCTCTTCAGAATCAGCGTAAAAATATAGGTCCTTGAAATGCGTCAAGTCCGACGTTTCCATAGCTTTGTTGAGCCACCATCTTTATTTTATTTGAAATCAAAAACCTTTAGCGAAAGTTCTATCTGAAGTTTAGGTCATGCCAATGCAAAAAAGTCATTAAAAGTCCTGAGCTCTGAGAACCTTCATCTTTTGTCTAAATATCTTCAGTTGTAAAGATGTCATCATTAACGTTGTGGGATTATAATTTGTAACAATAAATGCGTAATGCGTTGCTTGCGAACTTTCTCCAACTAATTAAATCCAAGCATATGCCCGAAAAAACCGTTAACGACGATATAAATATAATTTCTCAATGCCAACACACTTTTTTCTTTCTGACCGCATCCGGCACCGCGGCAACAAAACTCAAAAATAAACTAACTTCCGAGAAAAAAGAAAATCACAGCTTCCAGCAAAAAAGCAAATTTAAAAATCCGTTGTTCAGGTTAACCAAAGAGGTGCAGTTAAGGAACTATTGAAAAAATTAATAATTGAAGATAGATCCCCAAGCGCACGCGACTCCAGGCACATCAGCTTTTTTCCTGGCAATATGGTTCTTGCACAAACTTCATATGCCTGCTCTCTTTCGGGAAAACATTTCCCGGTTTCTTTTTCGACTGTAAATTCAGCCACTTAACAGAACGAAACAACCAACTCCAAGCAAATTTGTACTTTTTTTGGCACTGCCCAAACAAACACACAGAAGCAATTCGAGCTTATATAAGATCCCCCACGCCGCGTCGGAGTGGTTTCGTTATCATTGCGTCGCGTCGTTTCGGGCCATTCTTTCAACTTTAGACATAACCTTAAGGTTTGTAGTCTTGTATGAGTATCGGTTTAAATGTATTACGTTCTTGCGGTCTGATTTACTTCTCCGTCATAATTTAAGGACTTGACTTCCCCACTTCCCTAAGACAAGATAAATGAGATGGTAGACAATTTTTGTTAAGTATCGTCCTTCATTGATTGACCGATAAGCAAAAGTTCAATGTCCAGATGTTAAACATGGACGAAGCTTATTCTAATGGATCGCCAAGTGTAGTGAAAAATTTTTATATCGCTGCATAAACCACTTCTTTCTCTACAATATGGTAAAAGCTTTGAAAGGATCTCGTTAGTAGCAAGAGAAAATGCAGGACATTCACAGAGGGATTACTCCGCGGTGTCATTATCTGCTCCACAGGATTCACAAAGTGTGGTATCACTTAAATCCCACATGTTTAAATGTTTGGCAAAAGAGAAGTGTCATGTCGCAACATAAATAAACTTTCTGCAGCCTCCTTATCAACGTGGGGCAGCTTACGTTTGGTCTGTCTGCATCCACTGGAGGCATGTCATCTACGATTGTGCTCTTGACAGATCCAATCGCTGATTGAAGCTCTCACAGAGGACCCTGTGGCGGTTCAGGTCCTGAAAAAACTGTCTGTCTTACTACCTCGGGGCTTTATTATTGCGCCGATTTAAGCTACAGAACTGAGTTCTTTTCTACCAATATCTTGTTGGTTTTCAAAAATCCTGGAAATGTTCCTCAGTTTTTTGTTTTTCGATCACAAAGGTCCTTTATTCTGACTTAAAACTGAAGCCCCACTAGTCTGCCGTTCAATAAGGAAGTTGATATGAATGCTATTGTCTTCAAAAATCAAATTTATTTCACATTATAGTTTCTCTTTGAATTGAACGCAATTGGCATTTATCTATAAAGAACAAAAGAATACCAACATGTCAGCCACTCGTTCCATGTTCCAATATCGACAACCCTGAACCCACTCTAATAAAATTGTCCTACTTTTGTGACCTTTATTTACGCCAACATATCCAATGGCTACCCCGCCTGACTAATACAATCCGACTTTATCATGTAACTATGTGAGTGGCGACGAAAATCCTTCGCATAAAACTTTTATAGAATTACACTTCCCTTGGTCAGACTACGCAAAAGTCCTATTAAGTTTAGCTAGACACAACTATACGCATTGCTGACGACGCCGACCGACGGACGCCCCATTTCCACCCCTTAATCATTTTGTTTTCCTTCATTGAACTTCAGGCAAATCAAATAAGGGAGAATATGGTTTGTGTATTCCAATTTAAGTAGCACCCTATTTCTTAAACGGTTAAAAGTTGAATGACTTAAAGCCAAAACACAATCACGCGTCGCGTCGCGTCGCGTCGACCTCACGTAGGCTTCACGTTTCATGAGAAATCCTCAAAGCGCCCTACTGTCATTCATTCGTCTAAGCTTGTGCGAAATTAAGAAAATATATCGATTGAAATATCGAACGACCATCGTCGTTATCAGAAACTATCGATAACAAAAATCGATTTTTTTCCTTTGTATTAAGTACATTGAAAACTAAATCGATTGCTAATTTGTTAATTACTTTTGATAAAGAGATGAATGAGGAGCTTAGTGAAATGTGTAGTGTAATCAATTGAGCTTAGTAGGTATAATGTGCGTAGTTGCATTTCTATACTTTGTAATCGCATGCAATTTAGTTTGTGATAACATTTGCAGTGTAAAATGAAAACCTTGTCGATTTTTCAACATAATCGACTTTATATTCATACAAATATCAAAAATATTATCGCAATATACGGTATGATATTATCGCATAAGTTATTGGTCGAGCACCTTTACAAAAATAAAATGATTTTAATGCTTCAATATCGCCCATATTGATTGACTTTATATAAACCCATGCGGCCATGCATCGAAAATTAATCGAAATCTACGGTATGATAAATATAACATAATATATGTCGATTTTTAAGAACATCTTTTCAGAATTACAGTAGTTTAAGTGATTAAACTTTACCTTCGTTGAACAATCTGGCAAAAGCCAAGTTTAATACAGGTTTAACAACTAGAATTGAAATATCTATTTACTAGTTACATCGATAAAGTTCTGCTAAAACACTCTAAAATTCAGCTTAAGCACACTTCATGCACAAATATGAAGTGCAATTTGATTGATTTGTTAGCCACAAAAATCTATAATCGACTTTATACTCACTCATATATCGAAAAATCATCGGAATCCTCGTTATAAAAAATACAATACATAAAGTATAAGTCGATTTTGCAATACATCATTGCAAATTCATAGTAGTTTAAATGCTTCAACAGCACCTACGTTGAATAATCTAGCAAAAGTAAAGTTTAAAACAGCTTTAACAACGAGAATTTATATATTTATCTAGTATTTACATCGATAAGTTTCAGCTGAAACACATTTCGACATCGATACCGACGTATCGATAATTTGATTCGTAAATCGATGTTTTGCTTACATCGATTTTATTACTCTTCCCTATTGCAAAACTGAAAAGGAGTGATATGTCAGAAAGCGAGCAAAAGTTCAACATAGCTGAACTTTTTTTTGAAGGTTGGGCGCTTTGTTACGTTTGCTTACGTCTGTCAAACGACGCGTTTGAGGACAAAGCGTGATTGTGTGAGACTCTACAGATTTCGTATAGTTGAACTTTTGATTGTTCTGTCAAATGAGGTCGACGCGAGGCAAACGCGCTATTGTGTGATGGCTTTTGCTTTCATGGTAGAAGCATGAAGTGAGCACTTTCAAAAGACCTGCTTGCGCATAGACAAATATATACATATACAATACATATACATATACAATACATATGACATATACATATATTGACAGAGATATCGAATTTAACACAGGTCAGGGTACGCCAAAGTTAGCCTTTTTTCAAATTGTCAAAAAGTGATGTCAAAGTAGAGAAACGGACTTTACTGTATAACAATTTTTTTCTTAGAATATGACCAAGAATCACACCCCAAAATATAATACACGAATTACCGGACACCCTGTATAAGTAGCTACGCAAAAAGTTTGAAGACAAGCGACCACAACACCGTGAAACAAGACAAAGGCAACATAGCGTAGGTATGGAAAGAAATTTGTTTTTGGGAGAAAAGAAGACAAAAATTAAATAGAGATGGTGATACCAAAAAAATTGTGGAACTTCGGAGCCTAACGTATTTCGCCGCATATTTTCATCCAATTTTTAACGACAAAATAAAAAGTATTCATCATGGCAGTGTAATCTGCAATTACTCTTCTCGGACCTACCAATCCCTCTCTGAGAAGGTTGATACACGTAAGAAGCTTTGAATGTTTCTGAGATTCAAACCTCAAACTCCCTCGTTATAAACACAGAAACTTAACACTAAGCCACAGGCACATTGAAAAGAAAAAAGCTAAAGCAAATAACTTCGCAATATCTTTGCTGTGGGTATTAAGTTAAGAAGAAGTTGCTAAAAAAGCAACTGCAAGTTATTATTAAAAAATTTGAAAATGTAACCTTCCAATCTCTCTTGGGCTCCCCGCTCCCCTTGCACCAATATATTTATTTATCAAGCTACGTCTTAATCTGAGTTAAAAACTGAGAAACTTAAACATGGTGAGAGGGAAGATAAGAAATATGACGGTAAATGTCGAGGAAAACTGAGTTGTTAAGGCCAGGTTACTCCAAAAAACGTAATTTTTTTCAATACATGTTATTTATAGAACAAAACATGTTGATTAATTAATTTTTTTACATATGAAAGCACATATATGAAATTATTTGAAAACATTTTTTGTTTTTTTTATTTCAAAATGGCGGTACTGAAAATGGCTGCTAAAATTCAACTGATTCGTAGATGGATGACACTCTCATTTCAAAACTATTGCACTTATAGATATAAAATAAACGGTATTTTACTCTTAAGATGTCTGGCTATGGCCTCAAGCACAATGAAGCATTTTCAATGAAAAGAAACAAAATGGCGGACGTTTGAATTTTTTTTACAATTTTTTTCACTTTTAATTGCTTATAACTTTTTTAAATAATAATGAATATTTCTGATTCTGCTTGAGGCCATAGCCAGACATCTTAAGAGTAAAATACCGTTTATTTCATATCTATAAGTGCAATAGTTTTGAAATGAGAGTGTCATCCATCTACGAATCAGTTGAATTTTAGCAGCCATTTTCAGTACCGCCATTTTGAAATAAAAAAAACAAAAAATGTTTTCAAATAATTTCATATATGTGCTTTCATATGTAAAAAAATTAATTAATCAACATGTTTTGTTCTATAAATAACACGTATTGAAAAAAATTACGTTTTTTGGAGTAACCTGGCCTTAAGATTTGCGGAATCTGAGGTTCGTGAAAAATTCAATGAATGAAAAGAGTTTAACCCATTTAAAGAAAGCAATTTGATCCGGTCTTGATAGGAAGAAAAAAGCATAGGATTTCTGATCTCTTGGGGTACAGGCCCATAGGTACTCAGCGACAAAACGCCAGAGCCGTAAAATTATAACAAAATTTAAAGCTAAACGGCAGAAATATGCCGTTGAGCTTTCAATAATGTTTAATTTGGCTGATCTGCTTCTTTTCCGCTTAGTACGTGGCGGTGTCCTTAAAGTGAATCCTTCGAAACGGCGTTAAAAATTTTAAATTCTTAAAATATGAACTCGGTAGTAAGGGGCCCACATTAGATGGGTGGATTTAAGGAGCGGGCGAACAAAGGTAATCTACGAGTCTTATCGTGCTACGTATAAGTCAGAGAATTTCATACATAATCAAACCATGTCTAGAAATTGGTCTTAGCATCGATGTGTGAAATGTGAGACGAAATTGAATTCCTGGTCGGAAATGATACCCTGAAATCACGAATCGCTACAACTGGTTCAATGTGTCGGCTGTGGAGAAAATAGCGACACATCGAGGAGCACATTTGATGCCGTTACCAGCTCTAAAGAGAAGGTAATTGATTAAAACTTCTCAATGTCAAGCTCTTAGCAGAATTCGATGCACCACATAGAAATGTAGAGATTGTTGTTGAAGGAGTCAATAGATGAAGAAATGTTCTTGTCAAACTTCGTAACATCTGTGCACTTTTGAGAATGGTGAATAACCAATTCACAGAACCGAACAGAACTAACATAGACGTGAGAGGTGCTCATAGAAGACTGGTCACAGTCAATTCCTCGCCACAGCTATAACCTTCCCCTTAGAACGATGTTCATTTGTAGCTTAGATTGAATTTCTTGAAACGGTTTCCACACAGGTGTGTCCAAGTCCACTTATAGAAAATCATTAAAATCAATTAAAGCCAAACTATATAGAAACACCCTATAATGAAATAGAAAGCCTTCGAGCAAGGCAAACATACCACAAGACTGCCACCCTGACTTCTACACTCGTTTAAAAAATTATGTCATCACTCCGCCCGTAGAGAGAGTGAGTTTAGTCTGAATGATTTCAATTTGCTACCCCCTCCCTCAATGCTCTGTTATGGTATTGGCTTCTTAGGGTGTTGTATTGCGTCAGCTGATTTATAAATTTTGTGTGTATCAGAACACCAAATTACATGAGATGGCATTTGCCTGTTGTGATACTCCATACTACATACTTCTTGAGATGTTGGTTTTTGCGTTGTTAAGAAATGGATTACAAACTTTATAGAGCCTTACTTTATAGTAGATGGCCTTCAATCAGCCAAGAGGCCCAATCGATGTGTTCAAATAGTCACTATCTAACGACCCAGACAATAGGTGTTTGTTTTACACCAAACTAATCAATGAACACCTGCATATGAATCATTGCCTCACAGGTGGCTATTCATCCAAAAAGTGTTACCAATATTATTTGAACGTATGTACGTGCCTTCACCTACCCTTATCAGAAAAAGAGATAACAATCGACTGAGACATGAGACATACAAGGAAATTGAAGTTGTCGCCGGCGTGGCGTGCCGGCCGGTCGGTGGTTTGGATGAGTATTATCAAGGCAAAAATGTTGTTTTTTTTCTCATTGGCACTCAATGACAAATTATACTGGGTTAGCCAACGAATGTGGGGGAGAGATGAGATAAGGGATTAAGTGGGTTGTTTTGGCGGAACTTATGAGCTTTATTCATTTTGGTCTACATTTAAACACATTTTACTAGTAAGACAAATGTTTATCTTTCTCAGAAAAAAATGATCCGAACTTGTCAAGAATTTTTGAAAATACTGATGACTTTTTCAAAAATACCAAAATCTTTCTTAACTGTCGGCATAATCTTTGTGACTGCGTCTGAAGCAAAGGAATAAGCCAAATTTTCCTTAAGGTCGGGAAAGGCTAACACTAGAGCCTGAGATAGGAAAATATTGTTACCCAATCTTCACCGATGGTTCGAGAGCCGATGACGTATCTGGTATTGGTATTTTCGTTAAAAGCAAAGTTATAAAACTGCACAACTATGTGCGCACATATCGCACTGTCGATGTCGGTTCTACCGTTTACGTATGATATTCTTATAATAAGTTGCAAGTAAAAGCTGGGCGGGAAGAAGTATTTATGTCTACAGCGAAATAAAAGCTGCGCTCAAGGCTTCACTCAACCCCCTAACCATTTTAAAAGTGGTCCGGGAAGGGGAATGCAAGACTTCCCTGAATGCAGTTAAAAAAATAATTAATTAGTCTTGGCTTTATTGGAAACAATCGCTTCTTAGGCAAAGATTTGCGATAGCTTTCTTAAAGTTGAACGTGGGATCAGTTAGCCCATCTTCTGCATGGTTGCCATTAGACTTAATTGGTAAAGATTCCCGAGACAAAGACAACGCCCCAGAGTGCAAACTATAAAACTTTTTCTATATACGTAAGTTGAAAGTTTGCCATTATACAATACAAAAGCTAGAAGTGTCCTCTTTCTAAAAAAAGCTTTTATGTGTGGAGAAACTTGAACAAATTGGTCATTGTACTTAACTGCCAAAAACAGCTTAAAGTTTATTTTTTTTTTTTCAAAATCGCATTCTTACACTATTGGAAACTCTGGCAACCAAAGTGTTCACTTCAAATAAAGGCAGAGCGACTTTAGACACCAACCAATGGAACTGTTATCTTAACAATGAAACCAAGGCATAAGTTTCTCTTTAATGAACGATGTTGCATTTTCTATACAGAAAGATCCAAGGATCAAAAGGTTAAAAGATCGAAACATCCACAGATCCAAGGATCCAAGAATTGATGAACGGAAAGATCAAAGGTGCGAAAGATCGAAGGACCGAAAAATCGAAGGAACCAGGAATTGAAAAAATGAAAAGAGCGAAGGATCGAAAGACAGAGGGATTTTCTGAATCTCTCTGAAAGATCGAAAGACTGAGGGTTCAAAAGACAAAAATATTGAGTGATTGAAAGATCAATGAATCGAAAGATCAAAAAATTGAGGGTTAGAAAAGTCGAAAGATTGAAAAATCAAAAGATCGAAAGATCTAAAAATTGAGGAACCGGATTGTTTAAAGATCGAGGAATCGAATGATGGAAAGATTGAAGGTTCGAAAGATGAAAAGATTGAGTTATCGGTAGATCTAGGGATTGAATAATAAAGAGATCGAAAGATTGGAAGATCAAAAGATCGAAAGATCAAAAAACTGTAAGATGGAAAAATCGAAAGACCAAGTGATCGAAAGATTGAAAGATTGAAAGATTGAGGGATCAAAAGATCGAAAAACCAAGGAATCGAAAGATCGAGGGAACAAAAATCGAGAGTTCGAACGATCTAGAGATCGATTACGGTAGTAAAAATATCGAGGAAACAAAAAATTGAGCTATCTAGCGTTTTTGCGATACTGCTCTTCAAATGTTCCACCCAAAAGAAAAATCGTAGGTAGTCCTTTTTTCTTCAGACATGGGACTCCTTTCTGAACAAATAAATCGCATCACATCTTCATAAATCATGGCAGTCAACTTTCATTTTTCGAGACCAGATGTAATTTTTCATAAAGCGTGTCTTTTGCAACTTGAAGTTTCCCATAGATCTTGTTCTAGGCAAAAGCTTGCACGTTCGTCAGTATACAACTTCCCCACGAACCCTCAGTCGATGAATGAAATCAATTGGCAAATCTAATGTCATATCAGCTTCATTAGTAGACTACTTAAAACAGTGTCCGATTATGATCTCCGGGTTTTTTTTTCTCTGTTATTTATTATATGCCAAACAAATACTCAATAAACACACACAAACACCTAACAAGTCAATAATTGTTGTGACAAAATTACCTGAGAAACGCGATAAAAAAAATTCCTTGTTATGTAATACGCAGCTTATACTGACACCACAATGTCGCATGGTTCGGTTGAGAAACGATTTAAATGATAAGACTGTAGATAGTAAATTGTTCACTGCAAGACCTTTAGCCCCTCTGCAAAGAACATAATAATACTTTTTGTTTTTATTTTGTCTAATTTGTAGGTCACGCAAAGTTTATTAAGGTACGTATTTCCCTCATTTGTTTTGATTTTGTTTTTTCAAGTTTAAATTTAATAACCCACTCAACATGCACTGATATTTTCAATCAACATTTTTGATTGACTGATTATCTTTAAGTTAATTATTTATGAAGACGTTCCAGATAGCATTTGAGGGTTTATATTTAATAGAGCGGAATTGTTAAAATTTTCAATCATATTAAGAATGGGGAGGTCTTAAGTTCATTGGATATTTTAGTAATTACTACTTCGTAGACACTTCAGGCTTTTGAGACTTGTTGGAAAAGTTAGGACAAAGTTGACTTGAACTTGAACAAAGTTCTCTTTAGTTAGTTCTTGGGGGAACATGAAGAAGCATAAATAATATCATCTGCACGCCATTTGATTTCTTTAAAGGCCCCGACCCATAGAATCCGTTGCGTCCTTTCGCTGCCGGATTCAACTGACAGCAGTGAGTTTTACCGGACACAACGGATTGGGGTGACCCATAGAATCCGTTGCGGTGTGAAGAGAAAACTTCAAATTGGTTTTGACTGCGCATGTCATCAGTTCTGCCGGACGCAAAAGTTAAAAGTTGGGCTACTTTTTCCTTTGCGTCCGTTGCATCCGATGCTTATGGGTCACCTCTCATAAGATCGTGTGTATTTAATCGAGCTGTCAGTTGAATCCGGCAGCGAACGGATGCAACGGATTCTATGGGTCGGAGCCTTAACCCCCACATATCTGTCGGTTCTAAGAAATGGATTATGAAAGTTTTTTTTACTCGACTCAACAAGTGCAGTTCAAACCCGGTTGTTCTAAGATTCAACAAAAAGAAACTCTTTAGCATGTTTTCGACATGAGTCCCACGTTAAACTACGGCCCGCTTCCATTTACAATCCCAGGGTAGAGGAAAATAAAGTTGTCAATCATCATTCAATCAATAAATTGTCCATGGGACCCACTTTTTAATTGGAGGAAATTGGTCCTCTGTAGGCCCGCGTAATTCGAGAAGTTTTTAAAGGTTTTTGTATCTAATTGGTGTTTGATGGTTACAGTTTATAGTCATACTCATAAGTCACCAGAAATATTTTGAAAATTTCAAACAGTTATGCCCTTTGTGGTATTCGTGGTGTAATGGAGAGCGTGTTATGTGGGAGGTTCCACACCCAGAAATTTCAAAACAACAAAAGTTGTTTCCAGTGGATAGTATATCCATGCCATGAAAAGCGATTTTGCGATCAGCCGTTTGGATTCGTCAAAAAATTGTAGACTCCTTCCATTCCCTCACAAGGTATGGTTGAGAGAAATGTGCTAAGCCGAGTGTTGCACCGCCATCTTTATTTATTTCAATTATTTTATACCCTTTGTACAATTCTCTATGAGAAAGCAGATCACAGGGTTCAAGCTTACGTTATGATTCTTAAGAACTCAAATTGAGGACCGAAATTAAAGCCATCGTAAAAATGGAACTCTTTTGCTTCAAGCCCATCTGGGTAATAGTGGTATTTTCTGTCTAAAGAGTTAAGGAACTTAAAAATAAGGGAGAATCTACAAGTCTTAGCTAAAAAATGTCCACAACTTTTAATCCATACTCACGCCAAACCGTAATTCTTGTGTATGGTATTAATAGGTAGACCTGGGACCCAGCGGCACCACTAATCAGAAACCAATATGAGAGTACAAACTTTGGATATAATATCAAATCTGAACTATAAATCCGTCTCTGGTGAAGTGATAAGAGCTATCAGCTTTAGCGAACTCAGTCAGTGTTACAAAGAACAAAAAACTTTCTCATATTTTTATAAATCATCAGCAACTGGTAGGGACAAACTAATTGTTCCTTCGAAAATAAAAAAAAGATTTATGACTCGGCTGAGCTTGATAGTGAGGATTGCGTGATAAATTTCACGGAACACCAAAAATTCACCCATATAGTGGATGATTAATTAAAAAAATCATAATCAAAAGAGTCTACTATATCAGTGACCATTATCAGCATTTAATTCAAATGCTCAGGGCCACTGATTCACTTTTAAGTTGTGTAGTGAATCATTAAGAAAATAGAAATAATAACACAGACTAAAAAGATAACGAAGACCTAATCTTCCTATCGTTTGGCGACACTGCTCGCAAGTGAAAGGTGGCGCAAATCTATCTTTTATATTCTGTTATTTTGAAATTCTTGTTTGCTGATAAGAATATGAATAAGACGAATTTACCGCTTAATTTATTTGTTATTATTATTGTGGTAGCCGGCACGTAATGGTTAGCATGTCTGTCTGTTTCGTGGATGGTTCAAGGTTTGAGTTCCCAGAAACATTCAAAGAAAAAAATGTTTTTCACTGGTATCACCTTTTGCGAGGAATTGTCAAGTCTTTAGAGAATGAATAGGTCGTAGAAATAGGCAAGGCCGAATATTTATTTTCATTTATTTAATCACAAATATTCAGAAATAAAACTTTAGATAAGTATCTCAAAATGAAGAATCAACAGTTCTTTCCCAGACAGTTTATAAGAAATTGTTTAAGCCTGCTCTGTGAAATCTGTTGAAATCTTATTAGACTTACAATTTTAAGCTAGGCTGAGGTGCGCGTTGGGCTATGGGTACCATATCGATCTTCGATATATGGTAGGTTCGAGGTTCGAATCATAGAAACATCAACAAAAGTTCTTCACGGGTAGGTATCGCCTTTCGCTAGTAATTGTCAAGTCTTCCGAGAGCAATTACCCTGTTATGAAAACGCTTCCTTCTCAGAGTCAACATTAAGTTGTAGGTCACTGAAATGCTATGGGCCTTTAACTCTTATGGTGGCAGATCATTGTTATGTTACTTTATTAATTTATTTATTTTTCAACTCCACTCCAATCAAATCTTACGTTCAAAACTCATTTAGAACGAATTAACTCCTAGTAAAATCCACAACTTTGGTTTGCTATCTTCAGGCTTAACGAATGAGCACCAGATCAAACTGGTTCTGCAAACGATTTCCTGAAGCGGTAGACAAAGAGTGTGAATTGTGTGGAGGAGAGTGAGATTTAAGTTAAAAACTCAAAAGGCATGGCTTACCAATTCTTCAAATGGCCGAAACTTGGTAGCTTTTACAAGACTTCCAATGGCCGAACCAGGGTAGCTTTTACATGATAACCATTCTTTTTTTACAAGAAAATGGAAGAAAAAAATTAAAATTACGTCTACACGTGAGCTCAATGGGGTAAAATGAACAGAGGAAAATCGTATTCTTAAAAGAAGAGGATTGAGGCAATTGAGAGACATTACAGTTGGTAGGAATGAAACTCGAAAGGTTTACCGAATGATACCCTACCCATGGTAGGGTAGGCCGATCATTCCTCAATTAAAAGAACTCATCGACAGTCATCTCAATATAAGACAGTCTTTTTCTTGAGGTGCTCCCTTTAACAAAAACGAACCAAGTGCATTTTGAAATATGAAAAACAAAGACAAATCTGAGAAAAAACTCAACAGGTAGCGCTGCTGACTTAGAAAAAGTGAATTCAAAAATCAAATCAGACTTTTTTAAAGCAATTGTACCATCGAAACAAACTTCTTTTGGAAGACTGACTCACGAAATAAATGGAAAATCTAAAAAGAGGAAACATTCAGACTTATTTTGAACAAACATACCGGACACAAAGTTCATGATCCATGAAAAGGCCTTGTGAAGGTCCACCAATTAAGTGGAGTGAATGCAAATAAGAAATAAGTAGGAGAGCTGTAATCTATTCGATGATCGTTTCGTAACGTCCTAAAGAAAGTAGAAAAATAAGAAAAAGAGTATACTTGTTCTCTTTAAAGAGAACACCCTAGCTAGGATGACAGACTTCAACCCAGAAACACCAGCGGCGAGGAAGAATATCATCCACAGTAAAAGACCAGGAAAGTTAAATTCTGAAGAGTAATTTATGACAAATCTATCTCTGATCAAAAATGCTGTCCTCTCGCCCTTAAGCCTGCAACACAATGCTACAAGCACTAGTACTGCAAGTGAATTAACATTACATTTTTACAAACATTACATTTACAAAAGTTTTTATGAATTTTTAAGCATTGGCTTAGCCGTCAGCTCGACTGGTAACTTTAAAAATTTAATATAATTGAACAAGTTAGTGTACATTATGATAAAAGAAGTAGATACAAATATCTTTGCATATTATTTATTTGAAGGATAATGAGTTTTGAATTAAGAATATTCCGTTATTAGAAGCATTCGGTAGCGGTAACTATTTCGGGCAAATTTGACAAGTTTGATCCAATCTGATCCATTTAAAATTTCAATTGTTTCTCGGACTGAAAGGGTAGGTTTACCAAAGTATGTCCTTCTTTGTTCTTTGAAAATGGGACATACACTAATGAAATGAAAACAATCTTCTTTGGATCTTAAATTGCACAAACTGACTGCAAAATTGGTCAAAGCTTCCGTTGTATGGTGTTCCATTTAAATAGAGAAGTTCGCATCTTATTTTAAAGATCATTGAAATATCTTTGTAGCTATGAGAATCTTGAAAATAGTTCTTGCCACACAAGTTATAATCAAGCTGGCTATAAAGTATTCTGCTCTCCGATTGACATGCGTTTTCTATCATCTGATTTCGAGTAAAGTCTTCAAGTTTTTGGATGATGTCGTAAAATTTAACTTTCATCGCACCAATGTTGTTGGGGTTCATCTGCACATTTTCACCGCAGAAAGCAGCAATATTTTCCCATGTCCTCAGCCACCAGTCCTTATTTCGAATTTCGTAACGCATCATTATTTTGCATAGGCGAGTTTCCTGGAGACCAAGCACTTTAATTAAATAGTCGGCTTGTAACTTGAGAGTGAAAGTAAAAAGTTTTGGCAGTCCTGTTTCCAAGTATATTGAATAGTTTGGTGCGTTTAAGGGAATATTAAACATTTTCTTTAAGAAATTTCTTTGTAGCTTTTCAACTTCCTCGTATTCTTCCATTCCCCATACTTGTGCAGCATAACAAAGAGAAGATTTTACAATCGCATTAAAAATTTTATATTTTGTTGAAAGATTGATATGTTCGTTTGAAAAAATCTTCTTCCAAGTCAGATTAGTCAAGCTTTGTGAAGTTTTAGCCTTTTCTGCAAGGTGCTTTCTAAAATCCAGTGTTGGGTTGAGCAAAACTCCCAAATACTTGTATTCTTTCGATACATCTAAACGACATCCATTAAGCATCCAGTTGTTTCTCACTTCACCTCGAGAGGAACGCGAGAAGACCATTACTTTTGATTTTTCATTGTTGATTACTAAACCCCATTTATGACAGTAGTCAGTTAAACGATTTATCATCAATTGAAGGGTCTCTGGTGATTCGGATAGTAAGAGAAGATCATCGGCATAGAGTAATATATTTATTGTGATACCCGCAATTCGGACACCCCCTGGAATGTGCGCAGCTATATCATTTATAAAGAGAGCAAACAAGAGAGCACTGAGCAAGCATCCCTGTTTTACCCCCGTAAGTGACTTAAATGGTTTTGAGTACGTTTTGCCATCCCAAACTGCTGCTTCGGTATCTGTGTACAAACACCTGATTATTTGTATAAATCTTGTTGATACTCCAAGTTGAGAAAGCTTATAAAATAAAACATTTCGATTCACCAAATCAAATGCAGCTTTAAAATCGACAAACAACGTGTATATTTTTTTATTTCTGGCTTGAAATGCTTTTATTATTGATGTTAAAGTAAATATGTGATCAACCGTCGAATAGTTTTTTCTAAAGCCTGCTTGTAGTTCCGTAAGAATATTGTTTGTATCAACCCAATCTTCAAGCCTGTTAACGAGAACACCACAAAATATCTTCGCAATAACATTCATGAAGGATATGCCTCGGTAGTTTTCGACTGCATTTAAATCACCTTTTTTATGGATGGGAAAAATCACAGATTTCTTGAATGAGGACGGTACATCACCATTTTCGAAGATCTTGTTAAAGAGTGTGAGTAGATGGTTGTAAAAAGTAGGAGAAGCATTTTTAAAAAACTCGTAGGATATCCCGTCTTCGCCTGGGGCCTTTCCGTCTCCGGCTCTTTGAAGGACGATTTGTATTTCATTTATTGATATAACTGAATCTAATATTTCATCACAAATGAGTGGCTCTGCGTACAAGAAAGTAGTAGATAAGTTGTTTTGAAGAAGGTTTTTGAAGTAATCAGAGAGATCATCTGCAGAAACACTTAATCCAATGGAGTTATGTGAACCGTTTATTTCTTTAGCTATTTTCCAAAACTGCTTTGTATTTTTGATTTGACTGAGGGATTGGGCTTGCATAGATTCAAAATTGATTTTCTTATTGAGACACATTTTCTTATAATTGGAATTAGCTTGAATGTACCATTTTCGAATTTCATCACATGAGTATTTACGAAATGCTTTCAGTAGAGCAAATGATTTTTTTCTTGCATTTAGACATTCTACATCAAACCATTTTTGAGTGAAAGAATTCCTCAGGTGATGATTTGGGCTGATTGAAGTATTTCTTATGCATTCTGTTAATTGGTTGGAGAGCGCGTCAGTTGATTGGTTAGGTGGAGGGGTGTGCAATAGGTAATTATCCAAGCGATGATGGTAGGTATTTAAATTTGTAGTTTTCCATTTTAGTCGGGGCATCAAGCTAAGAGATCTCTGTTGTGGTTCGAAGTGAGATTCCCATTCAACTACCAACGGCATATGATCAGAAAAATGTTTGCTCAAAATTTCAAATTTTCTTATAAGGTTGATCCAATCGCTATTTACCGTGCAGTAATCGATCACTGATTTGCCTTGACCACCAACAAAAGTAAAGTGACCTTCCGCGTCTCCTTCTGTGCATCCATTTAAAATAATACTGTCGTATATCTGTAGCAAGTGAATTATTACAAGTGTAAGAAATTTCTGTTCCACAAAGCTACAATTTTACTTCCTCTTCTACAAATGAAAGGAACATAATGCTATAAGTGGCTCTTTACTTGTAGATTTGTTGTAGATTTGTAGCTTTGGGTTACAGGCCTTTGGACGAGGTAAAGAGTGTCAGATGAAAGATTAAATCTTGGCTCAGACCTCGTTATTGCCGATCATTTTAATGCAGCCGGAGATAAGTTAAAAAACGAGCATGCACCAGACGATCTGCATATTATGATGAGTTCACAAGAAGGAAGTAGTAGCCCTGTGACTAGAACTCACGTTACCTATTGTTTTCTAGATCCAAAAAAGTGAGACCCTCACAACTGCGAGGAATAAGTCTCTTCAGCGTCTTCTTTAAGATCTTATGTGTTGTTGTATGTGGAAGTCTCAAACTCCACGTCAACACTTTGATAACTCCAGAAATATAGTTTTTCACCAGAAAACCAAGTAATTCCTACAGATCCTGATGGGAAGAAACAGAACTGAACACAAGCACTCTATTTTTATCGATTTCAAGCTAACGTTCGACTGTAACTGGAGGTAGTATCTAGAAAGCAAAGCAGATTCAGACTTAGTGTTTGCACTCCTTCTATCGCGTGATATGTTTCCTGAGGGGCTGAGATCCAATTCGATCAGAGCGCAACCAAGCCAGTTAAGTTAATTAAATTAAGTATAAATCGGCGCACTCAACAAGTTCGGAGAGAGCAGGGACTTTTCGTATTTCTATCAGCTGTATGGATGAGGAGGAGGAGGAGACTATTCTCCACCTTCTCTGGTCATGCCCCGCTTTAGCTCACCAACGTAGGATACACCTAGGTACGTGTTTCTTTAATGACCCTTGTGATCTTACTCACATCGACACCCTGCGTTTCTCCTGCTTCATTGAAAGCTCAAACTGGATCCATTAGGATGAGGAAACATTAGATCCACAGTGCTACCACAATGGCCCCAAAGGGCCTAAGCGTGTTAGAGCCAAGCTGACAGCCACTTCAACCTAACCGATCAATCACTACTTGAGAGAGATTGGAAGGGACCAACAAATTTTTGGTGTTTCTGAAGGTAAAGCTCTTTTAATGGCAGTTGAAGCCACTCTCAGAGAATCTTCAAATTTCTCTCACCAGACGATGCTCATAAAAAACCTGTCAGATGTTTCTAAGTCTCGAGCTTTGAACCTCGAACTCTCCCGTAACAGACAGACATGCCAACACTAACGTCACGATGTTTGCACTCTCAAATAGATGCAAATTTCATAAATAAAGTGAGGAGTAAAATCAGGCATTTTGGGTGTAATGAACCTTCTTCTGCGCTTTGTGTCGTCTTTTTCGTCAGACTTTACATTCTTGTGAGTTAGAGTTTCGATGTTATGAACCAATTAACCGATTTCAAACCAAAACTAATATTTCCATTCGTTCTTTTCAATGTTCAAAATATAACAACCTCCATTCACAAACAACAAATCCCCTTATCACAACCTACTCCTACAATTATGAAAATTATCATTACGAGGCATAGTTGTTTTCATTTTAAACAACTCAGTACTTAAGAGGGTGGAAACTGAAGCTAGTGTTAATTATTATGCAAGGAGGCAACTACAACAGGTGCGTACAAATGAGTATTACTGCATTTGTGTTTAGCCAATTATCACCTACGTCAAATATGTAAGCAGGCAGCTGATATTCCAATGATTTTCTTGTCTGTTTGTGGAGTTCAGCACGTTCTCAGTTTAGTGCTCTGATCGTCTGATCGTAACTAACAAGGAAAAGCCCTAGGGTATTTCTTTAGGGACGTTACGTTCCGAGTTATTTTTGATCAACAAAATGATTTCTGATGCTCGACGGTTCAAAATCACCGTAACGCTCCTTGAAATTAATAGTTAGTCTCAGTATTATCAGTATTGAAACATCAGTCGGCAAAGAGTTCCTTGTCCTTTCGCTTAGCGTTGTTCGCCTTGGAATTTTATTATCATCAACTAGGTAATTAGTGCCAAGCAAATTCATTTGTTCTGGTAAAATAAAAAAGGAAGGTTCATATTTTCTTATGGCTGTCACCAATGAACATGTTCTATATTAGTCAATCAATTGATTTAAATATTTACTGGCTCTGGGGTTATCTCCTCAAGCAAATCTCAGTTTCTACGCTTAAAATTTGTTTTCATCAAAACAAACCTTGTAAATTGTTCACAGGAATGAAGATTAAAATCTTTGACCAGCAACATACAAAGCTACTTTTCACACATGAAACCATATTTCACCATCATATTGCCACCTACCGCACCGTTAAGTGGCTCTCATTTACTGTCTTTCCTCACGCGAATAGACGTCGGATTAATAATACTATTTTGCCTCTGTGGAGGAAAAAAAAAAACAATAATATTTTGCCACTTTCCAGCACGAAAGGATATTGACAGTTCATTTTATCTAATCAATTGTTTCACCTTGAGCAGGAAGGACTTCAAACATCAGTGTGGTCGTATTGCCCTGCCTCATTCATGTGTTTTTTTTGACTTGTTATGGGAAATGGAAAAAAGTGGTCAAGTTAAATCAAAAGCAAAACTAGGTAACTTATAATGAATTCTATTGTGGTTGAAGTGAAGACGTAATAATTGACTTCGACTTGTGCAGCCAGTTTTTTTTTGTATTCGAGATAAGACACAGGGTGTTTTTAAAGTAATATTGAAATCGATTTCTACAAAGCACTGTAAGATGATGAAGACTCGTCCACTGAACACTCTATCAATGTAGCATGGTAGCCTTTATTGTATTGATTAGTAAGCATTCCATTTGTTGCTGATTATTAATACCTGATCAAAATTAGAGTTTCAGGAATAGTCTTAAGAATTCATACTCTACCGTTGTGTTGTAACCCATTTTTGGCTACAAGCATATTGAAATAAAGTAAAACTAGATCAATGAAGTCTGAACTGGCGCCCGAGCGGGGATCTTTCACTTGGAATATTATTATTTAGCTCTCATGTACTCAAAAATTCCGAATTCCTACGTAAAAAGTCCCCTTGTGGTATCCCAACATGAAACTGGTACTCGATGACTTTAATTCAAAGATATTAGAGCCTAGTTAGTTATCCGTTCGCGACGCAGAATCGTCCGCAACATTACACGAAGCCGGAAAAAAATTGCATTAAGCTGTTATAAATTTAACAAATAAAGCACTTGGTCGCACTTCAACGCAGTTGGAAGGGTGTGTTAAGTCGGTGAAAAATATCGATCAAAGTTGAGTTTTCAACCAGTGGTGTGAGAAATAAACTTTTTAATTAAACTTTTACCACAAAACTAATAACAGCTGAAAATACGTGTGAATGAACAGCATCCTAATCGGATAAGGAAACCCTTGGTCGTTTCGAAAGAAAAATTCTCCAAATGATCTTTGATCCCGTGTGCGAAGACAATGTGTGGAGAAGAAAATATAACAATGAGCTGTATCAGCTGTACCACGACGGACGTAGGCATAGCCAGAACAGTACGCATAGCGAGGCTATACGATGGCTGGGTTATGTAGAGCGGATAGACCCAAACGCTCCGGTCCGACGGGTTTTCAAATGGACATTGCAGGAAAATCGCGGAAGGGGAAGACCTAGTCTCAGATGCGCACTCAAGTGGAAGAAGACCGACTAGGAGTGCAAAACTCGCCCGAAATCGAAGTCGTTATAGAAGGCTGTTGGTTGAGGCGCAGGTTCATCCCGAACTTTAATGCCCACCTAAATAAGTAAGTAGAACAGTAACTTTTCGTAAAAAACGTTGGAAAACCACCAGCATTTATTTAGCGTTATGGAAAACTTTTCAAGAATATTTTTTCGGTCCAAAATTTTCCGATTACTTTCATGTTTCTTTCGCTCTCTTCTTTTTTCCTAAAGTTTTGTTACGATTGAAAAGGAGAGGCGGGGTTAAATACAATTCGCAATACATATTTCATTAATTTGATGACAATTTTAAAATCACCAAAACTACACCCAAACAACTCCTGTGCTGATGAATTAAATTTTTTTAAAGTCAACAATTTTCAAAACATGGAAGGATGTAAGTTTTTTGAGGGGGTTAGCGCATCCTTTTTGCACTTGGAGTGGGAGACACCCCACCCCTTCAACTTCCCCCCACCCCTCCAACGTTCTCCCACCCCAGGAGGAGGCAGATTCAAACTTTACAAAAATTTCGATCACTTGTTCAAAAGAATACCTCGAGCTGTAAACTCGCTACGACCGATTTTCGATCAAAAAGAAAGTTTAAGCAACCCAAATTTAGCCTAGCTAGGCAGCTAGTGAAGAACCTGGTAAGTCTTCATACTTTTACTATCAAAACATCCCAAAATAAAAAACATTTTAATACATGAATCCAAATTCTAAATCATTAGATTTTATCCGAAAAGCCTGGAATGGGTTGGGGGAATAAAAAAGCAACAGACAGCCATGATTTTATAGAAGAATTCACATGTCTCCGCTGTGAAGAATCAACACGAAATGAATGTTCGGCAAATGTGTTCGCCGTGTAGGGGATAATGCAAACGACCATGCTCGGCGAGCATGTTCGTCGTTTAGGGCTAGCTTTAGCCACAACACGCTGGAATACTATTACCTAAAAGACCTACATCTGAACAATCCAGTTTACAACCGAATTGGTTAGAACGGATGTATATTCGAAAACCCAACCAAGCTTAGCGAACTGTTCAACAACAAGCACCGGAAGCTTTTTGAATTCAGCTAACACTTTATTCCGTTTATAGTTTAATGTCACCTGACGGTTTGTAGTCTCAGACTTCATTTTCACATTGGTATGCTGATCCCAATCGTATGCTGATCCCAATCATATATGCTGATCCCAATCATTCTAAAGTTGTAACGCGAGGTGCTAAGGCTCACATCTAAGCTTTTCATTGTATAGGTAGTTGGTCTCGGTAGGTATAAATCTACAGAATCTTTATCCGGTTTCGCTATGCCTCTGTACGTCGAAAAAATTCCGCCACAAATACATAACCGGCGCGGCGCGGTGTTTGAATCTAATCAAACCTCTTCGTGTTGGACAATTATAATCATTAGTCACCACACTCGAACCAACCAGTCAAAACTATAACTTTACCAAGTTTCTACCTTTTCCTACCTGCCTTTACCTACATACCTACATACATATATTACTACATAGCTATACCCAGTTCCAGTTATCCACAAAATGCCAATATCGTCGCGTCGTATCGTAAGCCCTTCAAAGCAGAACCAACAAACAAAATAATATGTAGTTTTTATCAGAATGTAAACATCACAGAAACTACACAAACGTCCGCTTCGCGTCGCATGCTCACTAATGACAACAAACCAGGCAAACATTGTAAAATAGCTTTCCTATGTAGGTACAGGGTTTGGCATACACCCACCAGCCATTGTGTGATGTGATGTAGTAAAACCAACACACATCTACCACAATGATTCCATTCAGCTCTGTTTACAACATCAAGAACTTCGAGCTTCGATATCTTAACTAATAAACCTCATAAGCACTCATTCTATTAGTTTATTCCCACTCAATGGGAGCTTTTCTGACATCTATCGAAGTCCAAACCGATGACGTGCGATCCAGAAAAGCCTCTTTAACAGAAAATACACGCACAACAAAAAAAAAAAAAAAAAAAACAGAGTTTCTGTTTTTTGATGACTCCAATAGTTGTACAGCGAACGCAAAGTTTCTAACTCAGTCGACAGTCGCTTAGGATACTCGTATTAGATTGGACGCGGTTGTCTTTTAACGAAACGAATTTATTTTTTGAAAAAACATTTTGCTGAGATAATTGTCAAAACAATTATTTCAAAAAAAACAAGTGCCGGAATAAGAGAATTTCAAAGCGTCCAGAGACTCGACGTTAATTCAAATATTTCGTGAAAAGAATTTTGATATTTGTAAGTTGTGTGTACTTTAACATTATTTGTTTTGATAGATAGACCACCTAAGCGGAAACCTTATTGAGCTTACTATCTCCATACCATCTGCTGTTTGCTAGATAAAGCCGGTAATTAATCCCTGAGGGACTACCAGGACGACACCGCCTTTTGTTGGAGCATTTTTATTATTCACAATTTTTCTAATGACCGGTATACATGGCGCAGTAAAATACCAATATTGAATTAGTGTCTCTTTAGGAGTGTGTTCAGTGTTCAGTGCACAATAACTCTTGGCATGAATCCAAACCAATTTCGACGGTGTCTGTTTGTAGATTCTATCATCTCAATGATGTCATTGGAAAACGCCACAAGTGGAAAGGGAAAGATTTCTCGGAATTTCTCTGGGACAAACATACCTACATACGTACGAGCATTTGAAAAATGGTCTAATTATTTTTTGAACTCTTGTGTTAACATTGTGTTGGGCCCCATTAGGCGCCACTGTAAGTGTTTGTTTATATTACTAGGCTTGTAAATCGATTGGTTTTTGAAATTGCTATTTGAAATATTGATGGCTGTCATTCTAATTCTGATATAAGAGGCGTTCCTACGTTGCTAATCTTTGTCGATCACATTTGTATATCTAAAAACGAAACGAAAATGTTTAGTGGGAAAATCTCTTGGCAGTATTAAAAAAGTGAAGTCATTTTTTGCTGTGCAGCTGAATACGGTTCTTTTTTTATCAAGGTTTCTACACAAACAGTTGTGAGTTATTTCTTCACATATATGTCACAGTTGTTGAATTTGAATTCAAGTGGGAATAATTATTATTGCCGGTTAAATTAATGATTGTGTTTTTGATAAACGAACTTTCTAGAGAGGTTGAAACTTTTATCTAATAAACCACATTGACATTTTGTTGCCAATGTGATTTAGTACACTATGAGTAAATGTGCTTACATACCCAATCGGCGTGTTAAGGGTTGACAATTAAGTTGTTTTGTAGTCCTAACAGATTATAGTGAGTGTTTTTGTGTAGCACCCCCTGCCTGCCCTTCAGTGATTAAATAGTTGATATCTTAGAAAACAATCAAGCAATTTCAATGAAAGTGAGCCAATGGTGTGAGACAAATTGCAGTGCTTGTAGAATAAAATTGAAAAAAGCCTGGGGCCTGTAAGACAAAACTACAAATGCTTGTAATACATGCAGGTAAATTGTGAAAACTGTTAGAAATTTTTGTAACACAAACCTGCAACTTAGTCCGCTCTTCTACAAGGGTAATGCACATAATCCTACCAGTGCATCTTTGCTTGAAGACTTGTAGTTTGAACTACAAGTGCATGTAATACAAGTGATTTATGAGAAGTGTGAATTATGTGTTTAACACGAAACTAAAAGAATTTTTTTAATAACATAATTCCATAAATGGATATTGACTTGTGTTACAATAGGCCTGTAACACAAAGCCACCAGTCTACAAGTCAAGAGCCATGAGTGGGATTCTGTTCAACTATAGCTTTGTGTTACAGAAATTGTTTACATTCGCCATAAATCACTGGTGTAAAAAGTGCTTGTTCTTTAAGTTACAAGTCTACAAGTCAAGATTCATCTTAAGGATTGTGCTACTACACTTGTAGAAGAGTAAGCAAACTTACAGCTTAGTTTAACAGAAATTTTTACACTTGTCATAGTTCACTTGTATTACAAGTAGGGATTTGTAACTTTGTGTTGCAGACCCCTGGCAAAAAACATTAACTTCAAAGGATTTTTGATAAGTCATTGGAATTGGAACAAGTAGCTTTTGATATTGACAATTTAACTAGTCAGAAAATGCGGGCCCCTTCTTTTCATCATCCTTATTTTTCTTAAAAAAGTTAAGTGTTTAATCTTCATCTGGGTTGTGTTTTATTGTAACACTTGTAAAAAGTGTTTAGTGTTAAATTAGTCGGTTGGAGCTCTTTCGCGAGGAATTGGCAAGTCCTCTTTCATATATTCCCATGAAAAGAGCTTCCTCGATTAGCCATTCGAAATCGGCAGAAAAATTGTAGGTCTCCTCCAAGAAGTGCTTTAGGCCCAAGGGCTCCTCGCTCTGTTGTAATTTCATTTATTTAAGTAAATGTACATATTGTAACGTGTGCTTGATTCGCAATATTAAAACTTTACCTTTCAATTTAATTTTACCACTTTTATTCGATCTCAACACTACCAATAATCACATTAACAATATGTTGCATTTTTGTGGTTAAACGTTTCTTTAGAACCAGAAAACACAGGAACACTTGGTTAAACAAAAGATCCTATTTTAAGGATCTTCTCCACTTATATTCATAGTACAAAAGCAACACGGAGGTTACGTGAGCAATATCTGTCAAGTCAAAAGCCTGCACATATAATCTGTCGAATTCTTGTACCTGTTTTCTTAGTTAACTAGGCAACTTGGCATTTGCCAGGTTTTCGAGTTAAAAACGTATTTTGTGAGCGCTCTTTTCGCTGTCAGGGCAGATTTTTGTTTTCGTTTGGCTGTGGCATTTACAGATGTCTTGAAGCTGGCAGTTTAATAGCTACTAAAATTGCTTTCCTTTTGGCTTGGAGAATTCCATTTCTGTTGACTGGCATTTTCGAGTAGATAAAAAGTTTGTTTGCTTGTATTTAAAATGCCTCCCGAAGTATTGCCCGTGTAGCCCCATTGCAGCGCTGCAAAAACTTTTCAGTAATATTCTCTGTTTGCAAAGAAACACAATTTCGGCAGGACAAATTGGAATCAATCGAAACAAAATTTGAGGATTGATCTAAAAAGTAAAATGAATATCGAAATTTATTTCCAGAAATTGTCAATTTGACGGTACCGTTCTGTTCACACTGCCCAGCAAAGTTTCTGTTTGTTCAAGCATTGCATTTATCATACGATAAATTTTTCCTGGTGTATGGCTTCAAAATTGATGGCTTGAATGATTTGATTTCTTACTTGATAATCCGAAAGGAAGCCTAAAGAGTCCTCACAAGAAGCCGACTAACAGCGAGTCGGATCGATGATTTTGTGTAATACAAACTTGTAATTTATAATCGAACACAATTTTCTGAAGTCAAACCACTTAGAATTGCGGTTTTCGGAATTTCCCTTTGAATAAATATACAAGGGTGCATTGCAAAGCTCGGAGAATGTCGGGACTTCGCCCATTTCAGGTGCCTTCAGTTTTATATCCATTCCGAATGATTAAGTGAGCGCTCTTCCTGTCTGTATTATTACTCTCAGAGACCTTTCTCTCTCTCTCTCTCTCTCTCTCTCTCTCTCTCTCTTTATATATATATATATATATATATATATATATATATATATATATACATATATATATCTCTCTCTCTCTCTCTCTCTCTCTCTCTCTCTCTCTCTCTCTCTCTCTGACTTAAATACCAGCTTCGGCAAAATGAAGGAGAGTTGCAGAGAAAGGGGATATTCAGTTGTATCGTTTAAGTCTAACACATTTTTGAGGATGAGTATCAAGTGATAACGCCAAAGCCAAACGCCAAAAAGTCAACTACAGTCATTTCTGACAAGACAGTTGCAGTTTTCTTATAACCGTTGGCGAGAGTATTCTGAGACAACAGAGAAATGCCATGTGCAAATGTGCATGGTGTCCAAAAAAGCTGTCTGATATTCTTGCCTGGTAAATCTTTGAATTCTAAATAATTAGAAAAGGCTTAAATCAGAAAGAGTAAATTTGAAAGATGTGCAAACCAATCCACTTGCTTTTGCTGACCATAACTTCACTTTGAATAAGGAAGGGGGGTTAGAAACTTTCGACATTTGTATTTAAGGAAGATGCGCTTATTATCGGATTTACTTGCCCTGGGAATTGAGCTAACTTGGGTTATACAGCAAATAAAAGCAACTCATTGTCAGTATTTTGAAAAATTTTCACAACACGGACATGTTTTTTGAGGTTTTTTTTTTTTTACTAAACTTTCCTTACATTGCAATTTTTTCCAGTTGTTTTGATTTTAAATGCTAAATTGAAGTTGTTACAGCTTGAGCGTACAACAAATTTTTAGGGGAAACGTTTTTGACCGTTTTTATAGTTTTTCAAACAAGAAACCGATTTCCCTTGAATCAATGCTTTTCCCGATCAAAACAGTTGCCGGCTCAAAGCAGCAAACAAGATTTGAACGATCATAGTAATTTTATGCACAAAAAGAAAACTTTAATCAAAAAATGTTTTAAATATTTAAATTTGATATTTTTATTTCTGTACACTACCGATTAGATATCGCTAACTCGAAAGCATTAGCATATTTAATTCAAATTTTATGGAGTTGCCCGTTAAAATAGGAGATCTAATGAAAATTAATCATTAAAAAGCTTCCTTCCCAGGCATACACATTTGAGTGTAGGTATGTAGGTAGACGTATAGTCGATAACAATCACAGACCTTGAGAAGCTAAACTTATATCAGTATTGATAGATAAAAAGCAATACTACTCAAAATTCATAAAACAAAACTCTATACCCATTAAATTAAATCTCAAACGAAACATGAAACTACATAGCCACTTCATTTCTCTATTAAAAGAGCACAAACATCTCGTCATCATTTCTAGATACCAAATATCAATTCCCCAAGCCCCAACTGATATACAAATACAGAACAAGATTTTATTATTTCGTTTGTTGATGGTGTTGGTAGGTATTATGTCATTTCTTCTTACTTTTTTTTCTATTTGAAGAGATAACGAAAAATCGGCTTTCATGGCATCATTTAATTTTCAGTGGGTGGAGTACTACAGTAAACTTTTTTTATACGCATTGGTCATCACAATAATGGTCGATGAACCAAAACATGCGGGGACTTTGGTAATTTATGTACGTGTACATAAAAGCAAAAATGTAGTTAGCACCAAGGGTGATTCTTTGTTATATTTCTGTAATCAAGTAATACGATAAGTCTTTAGTTAGTTACACTGAAAGCATATTTTTATTCATGTCTCACGTTTCCAAAGCCTTTGAAGAGCAACAACTATCTTCAGCATGTGGAAAGGTGTCATCATACAGAGCGAAAGCTTGAATGCAACAATTGCGTTATGGCTGATTGAAACACCACGTGGAATTCATGTAAATTACATAACCATAGATATCTATGATAGAAAAAGAAATTCAATATGGAAAAACAAGGGGTGTATGAATTTTTCCATATGTTGTGTAAACAAATAATAGATAAGCGGGTACTCAAACTCGGAGAGGGTCGGGGTCTAGGGCATTTCTCTCAACCAAAACTAGTAGGAAATAGTGGGGAGCTTAAATTCGTCGCTCATTTTTAATCGCTAAATGAGAAAGCACTTTTTATGGCCGTTAAAAATATGTCGGAGACCTTGCCAATTTCTCTCGAAAAGTGATGCCCTTAATAAGTAATTGAGTGCTTCTGGTAGATATTTAAGCCTTGAACTCCGACGTAACAGACACACATGTTAAAAACAGGTGTGTGAGTAAAGAATTTAAGGAATATGGAATGAATGCAAAGTTTCAAACTTTTTTTCGTTTAATTTTAGAAATTTCTGATTTATTTTCAAATCAATTAGGTACTTTTTTTCGAGATTTTTGATGTGTGGTAGTAGTTGAACTAATAAGAACTCTTTGAATAGCCAAGTTCACACTATACGACTAGTTGGACAGACTTGGTTTGATGAATGTCAGACGGTCTGTTATTATTAGCGAAGCTCACACTGTACAATCAATTGGACAGACTTTGGTTTGAACGACCAATGTTGTATAATATGAACCCTCAAACGATCGCTTGTCCAACTTGTTGGATGGTTTTCAAGTATTTTTTAAAATTTCAAAGTTGGAGGAATATGTGTCACAATGTTGGACGACAAGTCTGATAAACCTGACCGCAAACTACATCCAACCATCCAAAATCCATCAAACGACGTCTTTCCAGCTAATTGCACAGTGTGAACTCCGCTATTAGTTTTTGCATTGTCAAATTTGTCGTCATACATACTTTAATTCGCAATAAATTTTAACAGACCATTTACCATATTATCAGATTTGTCCGTTAAACTTCAAAACTTTCAAAAATACTTGAAAACTATCCAACAAGTCGGACAAGCGGTCTTTTGAAGGTTCACATTATCGAACATTGGTCGTTCTGACCAAAGTCTGTTCAACTAATTGTAAGGTGTGAATGTGAACTGCTCTAATAGTGAATCGTTTAAAATTACTGTTCATAAACAGAATGAACATAAAAGATAGACCTGTGTGCAGCTGTGTGTTATCTTAAATAAATAAAAAATACAGTCCACTTACGAAAGGGAAGATTATTTTCCCACACACAACACACAGCTGAACACAGGTCAATACAGAAAAGGTCAGGTCATAAAGATTATTTTATCTTTTCTTGTAAATAAGTCTTTCTAGAATAAGTTGTAAAATGTATAAATAGAATAGGTTTACAAGAAAATAAAGACAGTATCAAAAATATACTCAACGAGTACAGTTAATTTGTACAATTACTGACGGCAGTAGTGAAAAACTACAATTTAGAAAGAGGTACTATATGAGATACTATATGAGCTACGATTTTGAGACTTTTTTATAAAAGATTGGCTCATCACAAGTGCAACAATCAACATCAAACTCATCTTTTTTGAAGATCTAGCAAAATCTTTGAGGCAGTTTTTAGGAAAAATTAACTTTATTACAACGGTTGCATGGCAGGCATTGTTGTTTTAAGATCCAGAGTATCGAATTCGAGACTCCATATGTAGATTAATTTGAACACCGTTTTTACAAAGATTAATACGTTCCAACAAGCCATTGGGGATAATGCCTTGAATAGCGTGGAAATGATTCTTGAAAAAAATTTGAATGAGTTAGGTAGTCTATCCCATTCCGAATAGGAAAAGGGGGAAATAAAAAGATGACTTTTGTTGAGTTGTGCAAAAACTTCTGAAACTTATGCGGCACCGCTAACTATTATTTGGGATGAATCAAAAGTCTTTTTTCATGAAGTTGTGGAAACTTTATTATGTATTACGTTATATAACTCCGTTAGGAGACTTACGGCTTAGGCTTAAAGTATAAGACAGAAAATAAAAGGTTGTGATCTCACTGTCACATTGCGACTTTAAATTTTTTGGGAGGATCGAGTTTTGAATCTTTTTAGTATTGAAACTTTCGAAAATGTAAAATTTCACTGAATTAACGAACATAAATCTAGGAACTATAAAAATGGGTACAAATGGCAGTGTTAGTTTATTTAAGAAAGATGTGAGTTGTGAGAATTTCTCACGACACGAAAGGCCTTTGAGTGCCCCGGAGCCTAGCGCATTTCTCACAACCATACCTGGTGAAGAATGCAGAGGACCTACAATTTTTCGACGATTCCAATCGGCTAATCAAGAAAACACTTTTCATGTCAATGAAATTTACAATCGGATTACTTGCCAATCACTAGCAAAAGGAAAACCAGAACTAACAAACGTTTCAATGATAAGAAAAAAATTATCAGTGTTGTAAGTTCGAAAATGAATTTAGAAAGTTTGAAAATGCGTTTGGCAAGGAGAAGGCTCAAAAGAAATCGTCACACTTTTTATGCAATCAGGAGAATTTTTCTGATTTTTTGACGTACCTATCACTCATGTGGTTGTCATTCGACCTCAAAATCATTACCATTTTTGAACGCTTTCATCTACCCCCGTCTGAATTTGATACAATGGTGCGTACATCTACACGTAGCCTATGTATACATAATACATAAACATATGCATGAATTTTTTTTGTATCACTCCATTCCAAAAATTTGCTTCCAGCTCTTAGACTATAAAGTTAACATGTCTTGGAAGCTCAAAAAATCAGATTCAATGAACTTCCAAGCTTACGAAAACCAAAAAGACTTAATTTTTGCGTGATTAAGTTGTAGAATTTTGCTTAGTCTTTTCAATTCAATACTTGTCGGGTTGTTGTGTTGTTTGTTTTTTTTCTGTCAGTGGTCAATACAGCCTTGGGAAAATTTATTAGGCACTTGAAACTTTTGTTCTTATTCTCCGAAGTCAAGTACAGTAGATCTCCAGAATTTTAAAACAGAACGTCCAAAAGCACCTCGCAACATCCTAAGAGACCAATGACCAAGACCAATGTTCAAAAATAGCAAAAGTTATGAAAATTAGAGATGGCAACAGTAAAAAATTAATTTTTCTGATATAAAAATAAATTTCTTATGTTTCTGCATACTTGGCTTCTATATTTATCTTACTTTCCTTTTAGAACTTTGGTCAGTTTTTAGAGGTGCCTCATACTTTTGGCAATGACTGTAGTATGCAATTTTGAGAAGCTAAAGTCTTTGTGAAGACTGATCTTCTTGTCTGGGCTGAGATTTCGTCATGAAATTGAAAAATGCATTTTAGCTTCAAAAATTACAATTTTTGAAACGTTTAGTACTATGTCTATGCCTAAGCGAAGTCAGAAAAGGGCTTATAAACTAATAACATAAATAGACGGGCACAAAAAAGACAGGGATGGCCGCGGTAAATGATCTTTTTCTCAACCGGAGCTTGTGAGGACTATTAAATTAATTAAACAGTTTGGCCTATTTGGGACTTCTAAGTGAGGAAATCTTTTCGGAGAATATTGAATCCAGTATTTTATTCATATTTACTGAGATTTTTTTTAAATTTTTTTCAGCTTTTTTAAGTTTAAAAATGGTGATGTTTTCTAAATCATTCTATCAATCTCTGTCTAAACTTGGTCTTCACTATTTTTAAAAGGCTTTCAAAATGTTAATTTTCAAGGTTTATTTTAGTGATGCCTTATGAGAGACATTCTTAACTATCACGACTTCAAAACATACGAGTAGGTACTTCAAGCAATTCTCAGGAAAGACGGACTGCTTATTTACCATAGCCCAACGACTTTACTTTTTCCAACAAACTAGACAGAATCTTTGGACCGTATAAACTCATAAACTCTGAGCCATATACAAATAGCTATCTGGTGCTTAGAACAAAAAAAAAAACGCTTCTACCGATCTGTGCATGTGTTGTTTTCCTATAAAACACAGTGATGATGATAAAAAGTTCCAAACAGAATATGAAATAGAATTTTTTTGTTTGTTTAAGAAGAACATCGTGTATACCTACACATGTCTTCAAGTATGTGTACACTGTATACAAATTATTAATAGGTTCTCAATGTTAATGATATTCACTTGACGATATTGAGTTCAATTTGCAAGCGTTAACACTTAACAGTCTTTATTCTATGATAGAAATAGAGCAAAGATAAACAATGACAAAATATGTTGATACACAACCCATTTATTATTTACTCTACGACAGTGACTTGTCTATACATATAGGCAACAAAAAATTAGGAGTATGTATATGTATATGTATACACTGCCGTTTTTATTTTTTAAATTGAAATGACAAAACATTCTTCCGAGACATTTTTAAAAACAACTGTTTGTCAATGTGTCAATAAATTCCTGTTATAGATATTAAAGTTTTTCATTAGCTTGTATCTTTGACGATGGGCTTTGTTATTGCCTTTGGCACACATCTTGTATAAATATCACAATTTTCGAATAAACCACAAGTGATTCAATCTATACCTTAGTAGTATCCCAGTCTAGTATCTCAGATGCATTCACTGGATGTATACCTACACTAAAATATGGTCGATCCTTTCATACGTTTCGTTGGTCAAGTGGCCATTATTAGAGTAGTCTTGGCAATCTTAAAAATGTGGCCAAAATTCAAAGGTTTGCAAGCAATTGCTCAATCAGTGTGATTATAACCAAAAAATTTCTATACGCTACACTTCCCTAGATCTTTTCACGAAGGTGATGGCGAAAAAGTGTGCTACGGCATAAACAGGGTAATAACTGGAAAAGACAACTGTCAGCACTGAGCCATAACGAATTACTCCAACATAGAATTTCAAGCAGACTAATATCCCAAAAAGGGATATTAAAACAAATTATGTCTCTGTCTTCACAGACGACTAAAAAACGAAAACGAAGGGGTTGGGTCAGATATGTATCTTCTTAGGCTACTTTTCTATAAATTTATTTTATTGTAACGGATTTTGATGCGGTTTTTTTTTATGAATAGAGTGATTCAAGAGGAAGGTTTATATGTATATATAATACGTGCATATTATAGTAGAGAAAAGCCGAGAAATTTAAAGATTTGTAGTGTAATGTCGTATCAAGCATATTTTTCTGAGCTTACATTGCAAACGCTGGCTGAACCTTATAAACCTTAAAAAGATGAATAAAGAAGTCCGCGACAGCATATGATTATCTCCTAAGGAAAACCCACACTAACCATTTTTATCTTTTACATATTACAAAAAAATTAAGGTTATTTACCAAGCTATTTTAAACGATACAGTATCATTCCTTATCCAATTAAATATATTAGATACGTTGTGCATTTCATGTAGATCAAAATTGCCTGTGATTTAAATGAATATTTTCGAAGTTATTACAGATTTGAAAATTGCGGGACGTAGCGTTTGCGGCGGTACCATCCGGCCGCACAGTGGGGCAGAAAGTGCCTTTTAACGGCGATAATTATAAACTTTTATGTTGACTATGATCAAATATACTTTCTGAAAGGATTTTGGTATGCTGAATTCAAATCCGAAGTAAAAAAAACGGTACTACTTCAGGTTTTTGAGATAATGCCGTTATAAACTTTTTATTGAAGTTGTTTGGTATTTTTTGTGTTGTGAGAAACTTAAATAATAGAAAGAACAAAAATCAATTATGATCTCAGTGTTTTCCTTATTTTGAACACAATTTCCAAAAATTTGTTTTTAGTGGATTGATCATATCTAGAAAGCTCTTTACGCATATTAAGGGTTGAAGACATTGAATGCATAATCCACATTGGGACTCATCCATAGCGACACGTGGCTTGTCGAAGTACTTCACATAGGTTCATACAAGAAGTAGTGATTTGCTAACATTTTTAAAATGAAAATGAAAGCAAAGTTGCAGTAATAAAGCACCCATATTATTTTTTTAATTCTATTTAAAACATTTTTTATGCTATTGCGTGCATTGCTTTTCAACATTTGATAAGTTATCAATTTTTAAAAAGCTGTCAAAACAGCCATTTCCCAAATGTTGTTAATAGAGCTGCAAATCAGCTCTGCAGAGAGAGTGAATTTCAATTTGATAAGTCCCAATAGGCTTTGAAGTCTAAAAAACTAAAACAAACAAACAAAAATACTTTGTGAAATGAGATTTATAATTAAAAAAATTTTTTATATTTTCTTAATATTGTTTACAAATTATTTGTGTAACTATGACTATTCTGAGTTCAGTCTGTGGTTGGATAATGAAGACGGGCTCTAAAAACATTTTGATAGTTTCATAATCCAAAGGTTTTTTTTAAGGATTTCTTATTCCCTGATTGGTAATAAATGGATCTGAAGATATTAAAATTCGGTAAATTGTATTCGTTAATGTGTCTTGCTTCGATATTTTTCGACCAAAATATTCAATACTCATTTTGAAATCCTTATTTAGGGCTTCTAAACACTTAATAATTCTCTGGGCACTATGATACTATGATCAAGTAGTAATATTTCGGTAAATTTCAAACGTAGAAAGTTCTCTGATACAGCATTTTAAAGAAAGTTTTATTAACTTTCTTTTTTTGGAGCAATGTCTGTACCGATCTGCGATCAGAAAGAAATGCTATTGAAAAAACTAAAAACACTAAAAAACTTCAAAATGTTGACTTTTATTTTGTCGGGGAATTAATCGTTTTGTATGGAATTTTTTTTATCATTATTTAAAAGATGCATTTCGATGGGACAATTTGCTCTCTACAAAAAACACCCTTGGAAGTGCAACAAAATTTTGCTTCGTTTGCGAGATATATGGAAAAAACGGATGAGGATGGTTCAGAACCCATATCTCTGTTAATATCCATCTAATTTAATAGCACTCTGAGTGTTTTTCTTCATAACTAAGCCATTGATCAATTCCTGTAATAAAAACTCACCCTTTTTATAGTAACATAATCAATAGGCTATAAGGATTATGAAAATGGTTTAATATTTTACACACTTAAAACACAAAAAAATTGAAAAAAAAATATTTCATGGAAACATTCCGCACTTTTTACTTTTGTTTTCGATAAATAATGTATTCAACTATGATATACAGTTTAAATTTAATTGGAATGTTTCCATAATCAAAAAGTACCGCTATTTTACAAATTTTTTAGTATTGTTATCATAAAACGCTTATTTTTTTTTATTTTTCAGCCAATTTTTTTACATAGCATAGCTGACAAAAGTGCCGTTATAATGAATATACCAACTTCAACAAACTCTATGCAAAATTTCTAGCAACAATACATTTTTTAAACATTTTCAAAACAATTTTAACTGAATTGTCAACTTTGATGTCGATTGGTACAGTGATGGAGCCACTGACTGAGAAAACGTTTTTTGATTCATGTGAGGAATTTTTTCAACTAATAGAAACAATTATTTTCAAAAAAATTGGTTTCGTTTTGAAAAAATTACTTCTCGCCGCTTTTCCTTAGGCCAGACCCCATAGTGGGCCGGTGCGTCGCGTCGGGAGCGAGCCTATAAATAGCGCGTCGTATATCATCGTTTAGTATCAGCATTGTACCCGTGCGAAGCCGGGGCGGGTCGCTAGTATATCATTAAAACTTACAGACTCTTGCAGCTTTATTTTGTACTTTCCGTTCGTTGAGCCCCGAAACATCTTGTTAAAACAATATTCATATTTCGAAAGATAGCTAAGCAGGCATTTAAGATATCTCATCTATAATCTCATCGATAATCTCAAAATCAAAACAGTTGCAACATTGTTCATGAATCTAAGGAGGCTTTCCGGCACCACATTAGTCATCCACCTCCTTCACTTCTCAACGTTCTCTCATCGACCAGGGACCACAATGAATCTTTTAAGATCCGAGTGAGATGCTTTTAATGCTTGCCTACATTCAAACGCCCCCTTCCCCCCCCCCTTCTTTCCCGATTTCCTTCCTTCTTTGCCATCGGTGGCATCAATACCAAGGTTTTTACATGATGTAGCCATGTCTTAAGCGGAAACAGTACCGTTTCATTCGGATGGACATTGGATTCCATAATACTACATTTCCACCTGACACTTAAACTATCTTAACTCAAAACTTCCCCAAACCTACATGAAAACAAACTTCGCGCTTTGCCATACAAAATGAAACCTTCTCTCTTATGTCACTTTCCATTGGACGAAAAGAACCGTCCAGGAGCGTCCAGAAGCATTCTCAAACCGTTCCATTGGTGCAAAAATATCACTTCTGATGATTCTGAGGAGTGACAGCCGCTTCTCGATTTGAAGTGAGAATCGACTCAGAAGCACCAACACATGTTACTCAAATGTCAAAAAGAAAAGTTTCTTCAAGGAATATTTTTTAAGAGCCATAGGTGTTTCAATCACACAAAAGAAATTGCGTTAAACTGAATAGAAACAATTTTAGGTGTTCCATTGGTTTTTAAAATGAGTGCTTCCCCGAGTGAAACCAATGGAAAGCGACATTAGTTATTTTCAACGAAACCTACTCGAAATCGACTTTTACCTTTTGTTCTGAACGCACTATTTCAAATATTCAAGTGAGTTTGACATTTAAAAGAGATGGAAGCTTTTCTACATAATGTCGGTGACATTTGACTTACATTTCATGAGCTCTGCCTCTATTTAACAAAAGACAAAAACAAACACATCAAACCAAAACTTTTTTTTTCATGTGGAAGCACTACAGTGTTTAACTTAGTGCCTGTCCAGACGGGTTATTTCAATAACGTTATGCTGTTAACGTTAGGTGTCTACACGTTGTTATAATTCCTCGCACAAGTTCTCCATTTTGTGTTGGAAAGTGTATTAAAAAAAGCATAACGTTATGAGTATAACCCGTCTGGACACGCCAAGTGTACTGCTTAGGCAGATAAATCTGATTTCGTTTTGCGCATCCAACCTCTTTCTTCCTCACCCCTTTTGCCCAGAAACGACCGATATAACGTTATTGGAATAACACGTGTGGACAGGGACTTAAGGGGGAAACATAAAACAATATTCATTCAAGTCGGCAGTCGGGTAAACGTGTACAACAAATCGGGTGAAGTGAAGTTTATAAGGACGTCATTACATCTTCGTGAAGGCTTTAAAAAATAAAACGCGTCTATGGTTGGAAGTGATGCAAAAATCTTGTGGGAATAAGTTTGGTGCCGACACTGAAGCTCATTTCAAAGCGACTAAAGTTTTGTTTGTTCTCTCTCAGTGATCTTTTCTCAAGCATTACGTAAACATTACTTATGATAGCCAATTCTCAGTTTTAATTAGCAAGAAAAAACTTCGTAAGCTTAAAATATTTACTTAAAATACACTCCCTGCAATGACTAGCTCATTTAATGTAGGTAGGTTAGGTGTTCTACTATGGCAATAGAAATGAAAATGGCTTCACTGTTTTAATTAGCGGCTATGTTTATCTAAGCAGATGTCGTTTTCTAACCATTCATAAAAGAATAGCATTTTAAACTTCAATTTGACAAGTCATCATTAGTGTCACAATAATGATGGCCCCCCTCTCTATCATGATAATAGATGCCATCCAGCGATAAGGTGTGTTCTACATGAAAATTTTACATACAAATGGCTTAACTGTTGTAGAGTTCGTGTTGTTTTCTAGAACAAATTAGAGCTATAACTCAGCTGAGACAAATACAGAGACTAGTTGTCATAAGCTCAACTTTGTATGAACGGTTTATAGTTAAAGTTTTGTGATGACTATGAAAGCAAAGAAGATAAAATTCAAATTATAAAATTGTTTCAATGTATATACAAATATTAAGGGCAAACGTTTTATAAAACGATGTATCACTTTTATAACACTTTGCAATTAGTTTTATCGTCGTATCGGCTAAGCAATTAAATCGGAATAGGTAACCATTAGGTGGGTTTCAGAGAACAGAAATATTTCCACTGAAAATAAGAATTCCTTTATAAAAATTGAAGACGAGTTAAAGAGAAAGTAATGCAAACACCTGGCACTTGCTTTGGATAAGATAAACTTTTTTAATAAATGTGCGTGTTTGTTTACATACAAATATTCAAGGTTATCTACCACATACTTAGATACTGTGAAGTGTTCAAAAATATTTTTTATGAATTCGTTTGTTATTTCTTAGTTTCTGATGCCCCGAAGGCATAACTGGGAAATGTGTGGCAATATTAGCTGTGTTTTCAATGATGAAATGATTCTGCTGCATAAAAATGTGTATATAAATGTGAGAAAATGATTCGAGGTGGAGCTGGTTAATTTAACGCTCATGTCCACGGCGCACCACAACTGTACTTTCTACTGCACGATATTTTAATATCTCGTATATTAATGAACATGAGCATGTGGGAAAAAGAAGCTACTACGAAAAATATACTGCAATTTATATTTAATTTATATTTAAAACTAGGAGCCTCAAGGCCTAGCGCATTTCTCACCACCATGCTTTGTGAGGAAATGGAGGGGGTCTAAAATAAATAGCTTGGAAGCTTGGAACGGCGACTGCTAGGTTGGACTATAGACAATAGTTTTGCCACCACTCCCAAAGTCTACTCAATCTTACTACAGTTTATATAAACAATGGCGGTACCCGTGAAAAAACATTTTTGCTTCTGTTGGCATTCGAACCACAAACTTCGTAGATTATGGTTATCATCACGCCATGAATTCTCGACTCATTAACTCACATTAGATGCAATATTGCAAAATCAAATAGAATCTAGCTCAAAATATCGCAAAATGAAAAATGCCACTAGACTTGGAGAAATGACTAGACTAAAAAAGGGCGCTTTGTGTAAATCTTCCACAGGGCGCTAGTAAAGGTGGGGTCGACTCTGAGGGTGTGCCATTAATAGGTTCGTTCGTTGAAGCCCTGGGGTCGCCGTGTGACTAAATTGTTGCCATTGCTACGCTCGAAGGACCATATTCCTTTCATCGAAACTTTCCATCACTAATTCGCACATTTGCAGCTGTCGATAAGTTCACGAGGTCCAAGATTTTGAATCGAAAGTGGGGCATTGACAAATCTGTAAAATCTGTTTTTTAGTCCCTTAAAAAAAGTCTCAACGTGTTTAAGGATCAGAATTAGTGTTGACAGCCTTTTTGCTTACCGTTGTAGCAACGTGCCCGTCGCCAAAATGTCACCCACATTAATATTTTCCGATTGTGGCCATATGAAGTCATTATTCATTTCTCTTTAGTGCGTGCCATTTAGTTGCTTTTGGCTCATTTAGGATTTTCCAAGCCCTTAATGTAAAAAATCTATTTGTAAACGCAGAGAGAACTGGAAATGGGCCCCAAAAATCCCAAATCATTCTGATACCTGTCAAGTACCCAATCAGCAAACATACGACGACGCGACGCTGTTGATGTCGTGAGGCTTGTTGATGATGTGAGGCTTGAGATTTTGTATTAATTGAACTTTAAAAGCCCTTATCCCAGTCATTATGAATAATTCAGTCGTTTGTAGATTGCCCGATATCAAAGATCGACGAGAAATGGACAAACCTTGTCTCAGCACTATCGACCGGTCGGTGGCAAGTTAGTCATCCATCAAAAGCAACAGGAAACATTGCCCAGTTGTTCTTGAGAGACGTGCACAAGTTCGATTCTTCACATTACAACTTTGTCACTAAGTTAAGAAAAATTTGAAAATATTTCACAGCATTTTGTATTTCGAATTGTAGTTATTTAATTTGTTTTTAGCGGGTTGTCATCTCTTTAATGGACGCTTTTGCATTCCCGAACTTCAATCAAAGCTTTTATACCAAGGAACAAACCTTGAATTAGGCTTTTCACCCACCGTAACCTTTAAATTATCCCAATCCTCTATAGCAAAGCACATTTCAGTGCTCTGAAATCTTCACGACTGATCCTCCCGTAGCCGTAGAGTATCTATAGTACAATCTGATTGGCTCTGACAAAATTCATTACTCATCGTTCTACTCCCGTGAAGTGAATAAAGAAACAGGGTGCGGCTATATGGCTATATAAGCTATGGAAAGCCACAGGGCCTAACCAACTTGGGGGAGTTACAATTTTATACCCAATCCGAATAACTAATGGCACTTTCCATTGGCCGAAAAGAACCGTCCAGGAGTGAAGCATTCTCATTCATTGGTGCAAAAAAATCGCTTCTCATGATTCTGAGCAGTGACAGCCGCTTCTCGATTTGAAGTGAGAATTGACTCAAGAAGCACTAGCACATGTTACTCAAATGTCAAAAAGAAAATTTTCATCAAGGAATATTTTTTAAGAGCCATAGGTGTTTCACTCACACAAATAAAATTACGTTAAACTGAATAGAAAATATTTTGGGTGTTCCATTTTCCATTGGTTTTTAAAATGAGTGCTTCCCCGAGTGAAACCAATGGAAAGCGACATAAGTGAGAAAGAGTTTTTCACGGCAGTTTTTTGCTCTCGGAGGACTTGCAAATTCCTCACGAAGGGAGATACCCGGGGAAATACAATTTTATGTTTCTAAGATTCGAACCTCAAAACCAATGTGACAGGCAGACATGCTGACCATTACGCTACTGGCACCATTATGACGTTACACTCTGGTTTTTTTGAGAAAGCGAGCGGTATACCCCTTACTTCGACCAAACACAACTAAATATTGCTACTTTTTCTGTCGTAATTTGCATTTCTGTTCAATAAAAATCGCAATCTCATTGTGACTTTCTTAACAAAACATTTGCAGGAGCACGAACCCTAAGAAAAAACGAGTTTTCGTTTGTTTGTTTGCTCGTAAATCAAGAAAAGAAAAATTTTAAGGACGAAAAGAGCAAAATATTAAACTTTTCAAAAAATAGCGGTATTAGCAATAGTGCTTTCTGCTTGTCATTCTAGTTCATCAAAATTAATTAATTCATCGGCATGTTATTAATTCTCTACTCTCTAGTGTAATTGAGCTTATACACCAAACAAACAAGTTCCATCACCACTGCACTTAGCGAAATGAGGACAGATATTGATCACACAATTTCGCTGGTCCCGTGGTATATTCGTAGGTACGAGCCAATAATTTCTTCAAAATGTAGCTTTGCAAGCTCAGGCATGGAATTAATTGTATGTGCCTAAATATTTCAATTTATTAACCATGAATCTCACGAAAGTCTCCCAGATTTGATAAAAAAAAGCCCCAACCATTCGTACAGGGAAGCAACGCGTGTAGCCGTGGAAAGGTCTACGTCTACCTCTTGGCAATAGGTACTAGGTACCCACTTCTTGAAACTCTGTGTAGGCATTTTAGAATAGGTAGTCGAGAATGATCTTTGAACTTGCACATATTCATGATTGTCGTGTGTTGTGTCTCGTGTCTATATGCGGTTTAAGGGGAATTCATAATAAAAAGCAAACTTTCATGAAATTTCGTCAAGAGTTTGAATAAGTAGGTTGCTCATGTAAAAATCATTTTCTACACCTAAATAAACTTTAATTGCTATCGAGCAAATAATACTCATTCGTTTCTCGTAAGGTACCTTCATGTACCTACTATCTCATTTACTTTGCATTGTAACATGCAACTTATGTCCACAGAACCTAAATTCTTCGAAAAAAAAAATTGTTTGCCTGAAGCTTAAAAATACATTGCCCTTTTCGACGGCATGTGAGCCTTATAAGTAAAAATCTGATAAGAAGATTGAGTGAATTTCTGCAGGTATTTTGTTTTTGTTTTTGTTGCACATTTGGAGAAACAAAAGTGTGAAAATTAAATTGAGTGCATTGAGTTATTGAGTAGGTATCTTAATCTACGTAACTACCGGCAGTCCAACATGCACTTACTCTTTTTTTAAATCCACATAGGTATAGGTGTACATTTGTTTGAAAAAAGCTCATATCAGCACTTGATGATATTGTATTGTGCCTCTTGATTTGCTTCAACAACGTGTTAAGCAATTGGTAATACAACTCATTCATATAAAATTGTAACTTTCATTATCATTTCATAATACACAACTCTATCACACGACTTGTCTGAATAAATTATTCATTCAGTCATCTCCCGTGATTTTTTTTATTTACTTTGTGGGGGCCGGGAGGTCGACTCTCTACAAAATAAACAATTCATCGGAATCAAAACAAAATGCATGATAAGTTCCAAACGACTAGAAAGGGAAAATAATAACAGCATGCCGATGCTGATACCGATGCCGATGTTGGCGTCTTGCATGACATCATAAAGTCGTAAAACGTTAAGGTGTTTGACTTCATATCAAAAAATAGGTCAAACTCGTTTGAGTTTTTATTTTTATTCTTCTCTTTTTGTTTTTTTTTTAAAGTATAACATCATCTTCATCACTGATAAACGAGAGTCTCTATGAAATCTCATCTTTCGTGGATCGTGGTGGATAATTTCTTCCAAAAACAAAAAAATCATTTCTTCGCATCGCGTTCCTCTCACGAAAATAAAAATAATCTCAATGCCACAGTAACATGGCCTTTCTGAATGAAGAATTATGTATTTATACTCGATTTCAGAAAAATTATGAGTCGAATAAGTCGAGCTAAAGCTTCTTGAAACGAGCGTGACATTATTTGAAAAAGCTTTTGAGTAGAAATAACGATTGGATATAGATAACGACTTAGAGTTGTGTTTTTTGTCTATGCCATCAACAGACTTTGAATAGTCAAGAGCAAAAGCAGGTTTACGAAAAATGATTAACCTTTTGGCTTGTAGGCATATAACAATGAAAATCTTTCTCAGAAACACTATTTCGTGAGAATATTTCGTGAGAAATACATGACAATTGATGAACAAACCAACGCCAATGTATTATCGGTGATCCGTTCTTATATTTTGGCACAAAGTACTGGGTACAAGTACATACTTGCATGTGCTCTTTCCGACCGCTGTAGATCTGAACCTTACACTAGGTTTGTTCGTTTAAGCCCTAGTGTCGCCCTGAGGTCGCCACAAAGCGTTTTTTGAAAATGTCAAAATGAGTGTTTTTCGAGCCCTAGGGTTGACCTAGGTTTTCCCTCAACTCGCCATAGGTTTTTGCTGTGGCGAGTTGAGTGCTGTCAAATGGCATATACTTTTTTTTTAATGTGTGGTGATTTGTGGTATACCTAGCGTTTTTTAAGGACAACAAAACCCAGGTTTTTTTTGACAACTCATAGGGTTGTCAAGAAAACCTGGGTCAACCCTGGGGAAAGTTCAACGAACGAACCTAACAAAATAACGACAAACTGTCAAGATTTCCATCCTGAGACAGCTGTCTGTTCCAAAATAATGTATGATTTAGTAAGAAATCACTAGATGGAGCACCCTGTATGTGTTTGAGGTTCCTTACAGTGTTGAAACATCAAAACAAAACAACTTGATGGTTAGGCGAGGTTATTTTGTCTTTTACAATAAAAAGTCTCTGTTGACGATTTCAGTATTGGGAGTCGTAAGTGTGAAACATAGACTCACTTTGTTGTCTGGAGTAGAGGCACATTAGCGCTCTCTGCGAGATTTATGAAACAATCAACGGCAAATGGTGAGCTTTTGATATTGCTCGCTGGTGGTTTTCGTCCGAATGTACGTATCTATCTATCATTCACCTATCAACACTAGTAGAGCAGTTCAACAAGTCCCTACTGCCTCAGGAACTCTACTCTCTGCAGACATGTGATGAAAATTACACTGACAACTAATACCCATTTTCATATCTACCTGTGAGTTACGAGGAGCAATTGCCTGAATAAAATCTTAGCAACTTGTATAATATTTTTAGGGCCTATACCAGAGCAGCGCTTTGCTAATCTGTGGATAGAAGTTCCGATTGGACTATTTTTATCATGTGGTTGGTTGTAACCGTGGTGCACTATTACGTTGGTGACTATGCTTTACGTTTGAACTCAAGCAAGAGCACAATACGAAGTATGTTGGATTGCTTACAACAAATTCGCTTAAACAGAACCAAATCATAGCTTGAATTTTCAAGAAGACCCTACAAACAAGCTAAATAAGTCTTAGGTGGTGGAATAAGGAAACTAAAGAAGTAATAAGAAAGAAGAAAGCATCTTTCAAAGCACGGTGAAAGTTTCCCTCAAATAAATAAAAGAGATGTAGAGTTCCACCTCGAAAAGATAAAACTATATAGAAACTGTAAGAAAGAAGCGAAGAAGAAGATGGCCCCAAGGAAAGATCATGGGGGCCATGTTTTGAGAGTTGGAAGAAATTTCTCCCCAACTGCGCTGATTCAAGTTACTCAAGAAAAACGGTGAAAAAACTTGAATAGAGGGCAACCATCTTGAATGAGGGACAAGCATCTTGAATAAAGGGCAGTCATCTTGAAAAAGGTAGCAACCATCTTGAACTGGGGTCAACCATCTTGAACAAGGGGGCAACCATTTCGAATTAGGAGCAACCGTCGTCAATAAGAAGGCAACTGTCCTCAATAAGGGGGAAACTATTTCGATTAGCGGAGCTAATGTCTTCAATAAAAAGGCAAACCTCTTGAATAAAGGGGCGAACCATCTTGAAAAAAAGGGCTACAGCTTTGAATAGGATTGCTACGATCTGGAATAACAGGGCAAACATCATTAATATAGAGCAACCATCTTGAATAAGGAGCAACTGTCACAAATAAGTGGCAACCATTTTGAATAAGTGGGCAGCCATCTTAAATGAGGGGACAACCGTCTTGAATGAGGGGAAAACATTTTTAAAATGGGGTAAACCATCTTGAATAAAGGACTAACCATTTTGAATAAGGAGGCAACTTTTTTGAACTTGAGGACATTCATCTTGAATAATGAATAAGGGGTCACCAACTAGAGTAAGTCGGCAGCCATTTTGAAAAAGGGGGCAACCATCTTCAAAATATGTAGTCCCCAAAAAAGAATATTCAGGAGATTCGTTCGATGAAGGTAATTAATGTTGCTTGAAGTCAGGGGTCGAATAACCGTATCAGTGATCGAGTAAGTGAGTGATATTTTTCTTTCAAAATTCCATCTTTACTACACAACAGCAGTCGCTGTTCATTTATGGACTTCAACTCGTCCAAATACTGATGAAATTATGTCAAATTGTGGTACTAAAGTTCTCGAAAACGCGAGACGTAGTACAAAAAACACATAATTCAGTCCCGTATTACTCGATCACGTTTGCGGTAATTCGGCCCCAGCTTCTTGTGGATGACGACAGAGTTCTTCACAGGTAGCGATAGTATTGCGATGGCCTTTTGAACGAACAGTTTCCCCGAGAGCACTTTGTAGGAGCTGAACTCAACTTAAGTTTGTGAAGCAGCTTAGAACTCTAAAAAGGCAAAGTTGCTGTGTGCTGGGCCAGATCATCAGAAAAAAAATGGGAGGCATCGGGCATAGATCACTCGTGAGATAAAAAAGATGAAAAGACCTTCGCACTGTCAACCTATAAAACCAAAACAGTTTTTATTGGTCACCTTCTGTTCATTTCGGCTATTTTATTTTCTACGGTTGTGATCTATTGTATTCTGATAACTCAAGGAACTTGAAAAACCCGAGAGAACTTCCATTGAATGACTTGTTACGCGAAAGTTTGTACGTTCTCATTTTTACCCTTGTGAAGCTTTCATACAAACGAATGCGTACATACTGAGTTTGTTGGACGTTTCTATCCAATCAATCAGCAAACCATCAATTGACTTGTAATTATTATTAATCATTACTGTTGATGTGTAAGCACAATGAATTACCGCATTCAGTTATGACTCTTTTTTTTATTTAACTTTATTTGACAACCTAAATCAATTAATGAACACCAATGAGCTGTGAGTATAAATTAACTGGAAATGAAAATAAAAAACCCCAGCAACTGTTTGTCAATTCTACGGAGTAATTTCGAACTTGCGTGCTAGTGTTTCTTTTTTTCTATTTTTAGTGTACATTTTGGTTTGAACAAGCAGGTCAGTGGTCAATGGTTTATCCAATTGTTATTCGGGAAAGGTTTTTTTATGAATTGGCTCGTAGTCAACCGAGGCACATACCATCTCGTCTTTATGGCCACTTAAAACAGCCTATTTACAACCAAGGCACTACACAAATGGGTAATGTTTTCACGAAACAGAGTGAAATGCGTACGAAAAAGGTTAAAGTATCACAACTTAACCACAAAGTTTGGCGGCTTGGAACATTAATCTTACCTGGTAGTTTCGATTTTACCTGACATATGAAGTATACTTACAAGGTTGAACCTTTCGCAAAATCATCTTCCACAGAAAAAAAAACTTTAGATCTTTGAAATGAATCAAAGAGTCTTATGCGAAGACATTCGAAAATTTGTGGGACTAAGTTTGAGACCGAAACTATTCAACATTTGTAGCATTTACAAGTATATAATAAACTTGAGAATTGAGTAATAATCTTGAGAATTTGTCAGATTCCCATCGTTAAGCTTCTTTATTTTAGTTTCGTTTGAGCTTCCAATTGGGCATTCAGTTAAACGAAATTATAAAACGTAAGGTAGCGCCGTTCGCTGAATTTAATATTACGACTGAACCTGATGGGACTCTCATCCACCAGTTTTCAATTCATGATTACTCATCTGACAAGTGTGTGGATCAGAATCAAAACCCATTTTATCCACTTTTAAAGATTTCGAGTAAATCGAAAAAAACTTGTATCTTCCAAACGAAACATTGATTTAGCACTTTTTGTTTGCAGGACTGTTCAAATTGGGACTCCTCACAGTTTGATTATAGAAATAGTGATCTGTGGGTTCTGGTTTTTAAGTGGTACTAAAAAGAAATATGGATATAACGGGTTTTGAAAATTACCTCTGGATTTCAGACTAAAATAAAAACGTGTAGCAATTGAAAACTTGAAAAACTTATATTTAAGAAGGCAAAAGTTAATTTTTTTTTTATTTTAAGTAACAAGTTAAACAATTTAGGTTTTTTTTTATAATTAACGCGCACATCAAGGGGTTATGTCTACCCTTGTAATGTTATAAAACACAGTGCGAGCATTTAGGAAAATAAGAGAGGATTTGAAAGGAGACACCGATGCACGTTGCTCTGGAATCCCTGTGAATCGTAATGCAAAAGTAAAACACGGTCAGGTAGAGCATTCCACATTCGGGTGGTGCGACTTAAATATGAATCTCTATACTTGACTGTACGTCCGAAGTTGGGCTCAAGGCAAAACTGATGAGCATTCCTAGCGAGGCGGGTGTTGCGGGGAGGTGTTTCAGGGGAGGAATGCAACTGGCTATTTCACTAGAGCACTGTTTGTGAAAAAAGCGATAAAAAAGAGAGAGACAGGTGACGTTTCGACGATGTTCAAGAGAATCAATCGATTCTACAATTGAACTATAACCTATCAATTTTAACGCTCTATTTTGTACCCTATCAAGTAGGCGCAAAGATGTTTGAGAAGCACCTGACCAGATATGGGAGTTATACTCCAGTTTTGGGCGGATGAAGGCCTTATAAATTGTAGCCAGATCAGAAGGGGTGAAGAACTTCCTGCATCGTTGTAAGAATTTCATCAAAAACTGACTGATGTTCACATGAAGGATCGTCATTTTCCAGTACATGTCATAAACCATTACCTTCCTCGATATTTTTATAAAATTTAAGTTCTTCGATGGGCCTCCAATCTTCCCCATAGTGCTTTGTTAGCCAATTAAACACATCCCTTAGCTTTTCCTCTTTAAGTTGCACTCCCATTTCTATTATTAATGGATCCATCCTTGAAATTTGTTTTTGTTTTTTTTTTAACCGATTTAGGAGCTCCTATGTCGGATAACGATAAGTAGTATTTTTCACCACGGACTTAAATGACCCCACTATTGTCGCTAGATAAAATGAATCTTTTAGATTCATTAAATTTTAAATGCCAGCTACCAGCGGACAAAAAAAACTCCATCCTAGAATATTTCCAGTCGAATAAGGGTCAACTTTCATCTCTTAAATGAACAACAGTGGTACAGTTTTGGTGAATTTCTAGGTATGACAATAACTATGAATTTGCCTCATAAAAACTACTCATACACGGATGGGTCACAATGCATACTCTGATAAAAGAAAAGTAAAGAAAGCTTAATACGGAGTCATTCTTTTCAATATTCCTTCGTGAAAATAATATAGAAGGGATTTTGTACTTCAAGTTTATAATTAAAGATATATTTTGCATGGATTTTGATACGAAAAAAAGAATTTGGATATAATGGATTTTGAAACAAAAACTTTAGTGGATAAAATGGGGTTTGAAATTAACTACACTTTTTTTGGTCTGATTTCTATGGCATAAAATGAGATTTGTGATTGAAACTTGGGTCCTTCGTTTGTGTTTGAATGATACCAACAAAACCTCATACCTAAGTAATTTTTTTTTGAAAGTGGATATAAGGGGTTTTGATTTTGATCAACACAAGTGATCGTAATGATGATGATCACGTGGTTTTAGGGGTTGATAGTCTGTCGTTATTTTATTTTTCCTCTTTTGTTTTTAAAGATTAGATAGATCATTAAAATTGATTTACTTTATGTTTAATTTTTCCAGATAAGGCCATGCTATGCCACCAACATCCTCAGTAGTAGAAAGTGACTCTCTAACCAAAGTACCGATCCGTCCTGAAACTTCAAACAATACCACAGACAAGATGTGCCTTTCATCGCCTTCAAACTCAAATTCGACTGGTTGTCGAACAAACGCAACATGCGAAAGTACAGACCAAAATTCAACCAACACAACATGTACCAACAATAGCAACACCTGTGATGTGCGACACAGGAAACATGCACCAAATTCAGTTAAAACTGAAAGCCTCTCAGGAAACTGTGTCGCAGATGAGGATAACAATAATAACAAAAGTCAATTAGATTTAAGCGAAGATGATGAAAATGAAACTTACAAAGAGTGCGAAGCTAAGAAAGCCAAAGCCGGTTGCACATCAAACACAGAAACGTCTAGTTTAGAGTACAGTGTAAGAATAAGATGGCCGGACTTAACAGCACAAGTGTTTTTACATGCTGGAGCCCTTTATGGAATTTACTTCTGCTTTTTTGCAAAGTTCTACACACTTTTATGGGGTAAGTCTTGCTCAATATTGATTTGTTTTTGTGTTCATTGGTATGGTCCATTGCTGAGATGGTTATAGGATTGCTTGGTTGCAACAAAAAAGGTCCCATAGTGTGTCTTTGTGGGTTACTAAGAGTTAGGATCGAGACTTTACTTTCTTTCAACCTTTTGGTAAGACTTTCGAATTTCTTACCAGTTATAGAGTCCTTCAATTACTTCACATAGCTTCATATGGTCTTTATTTTATTCAAATAAATGAAATAGGGTGGCACAACAGAACGAGAAGCCCCGTTCCCCCATGCCTTCTGAGGGAATGGAGGGGGCCTACAATTTTCTGCCGGTTCCGAACAGCTAATCGAGAAAGCTCTTTTTATGGCAATGAATTTACTAACGGAGGACTTGTCAACTCCTCGCGAAAGGCGATACCCATCGAAAACAATTTTGGCTTCTGTTGGGATTTGAACCAAGAACCTCTGGGTTAACAGGCAGACATGCTAGCCATCACCCCACGGGTACCACGTGGTCTTTCTTTTGCTTGATGAAAAAACGATGTTTTTTTCTTTCTTTTCTGCCTCCACAGAGTTCACGAACTGCTCTTGAGTTCTTCTTTACCAGCAGCTTGGTTTGCTTGTGCGGCTTGTTTTTCTTAATTGCCCTTCGTTGAGCAAATTGTTTCGATTTGGTGGCCGAGTGAAGCCCAAAACAAGAGAAACTACGGTTCAGACTAACTCTTGACATCGGTGTCAAGCTCTTCGATCCTTGATGCTGACGGACTGTGTAGAATGCAGGAACAGCTGAAAACACACTGAGCTGGAAAAGTCCTGATAAGTGGCTATATCTGGTGATTGGTGCTTCCCGACGCGACGCAAAGTCGTTTAACGTCATTTGTTTTGTTAAAAGTGAACAGTATGTTCTCATTTTTGTTTTGGCTACAACAAAGCAGCGCCAGTGGTCTAAGCCGATGTAAGCTCCTCGAAAACTTCGAACACCGCCATGAATTTGTTGTGAATTTTAAAATGAAGAGAGCGTGTGCTACCTACGATTAGACCAGCAGCAAAATCGATTAATCTGAGTTCGTTTTCTAGTTTTCGAAGGTATTTGGTCGTGCAGCGGTAAACTTACCGATAGTGTTTCAACACATATCCGCCTTCCCTAGTTGTGCGGTTAAGTTCTGAAGGATTATTTTCACGAGAAGATTAGGGCATTGCTCATGTGTTTTTTAAGGAGCAGGTAAAGTCAATCTTTGAAATAATCGTCTATCTCTTCTAAGGGGCTTAGGTGCATATCAGGCTTACGTTGTCCAATCTAGCCTTGATGAGAATTTTCAAATTTTTTTTTCCTGATGTTTTTTTTTCTAAGCTTGCCTTTAACGAAAAATCCTCATTCAATTAAGCGTTGTTTCTGTAGGGGCAGCAATTTTTCAATTTCTTTACCATAGCACTGTGATGGCGATTTTGCATGCTTTAAATTAGTTTAGGACCTCCCCAAATTCTTCGGCTACAGGCGGTCTTTTAAGAGACCTTACGTTTGAAGATTCGATTTTCTTTGACCTTTTTTCGTTTGCTTTGCTCTATTTCAATTTCAATCCGAACTTTTGAATCAGCGTTTTTCAGTGATTTTGAAAGCTCGTTCCAAGCACAACATGCAGCCTGGGGGGCTGACACCTCAGGTGCAGCCTGAGGTGTCAGAAGTCAGAACCCTGCTGCAAAAAGCTGCCATTGGCTCACTAGGAGCTCATCTGGTACTGATACCATTTCCAATTCAATATCATACATAGAAATACCATGAAAGGTCTTTAATAAGCCACTGGTGAGCCAATGGCAGCCATTTGCAGCAGGTTACTCCTTGAAGAAAGGGTGTCAGTACCCTGCTTCAAAGAGCTAGTGTTGGCTTAGGTAAGTTCGGATCTTAAGGATCCATTGTACTCCTGGGAAACAGGGGATGAGGAAGTGGGAAGATTGGAGAGGTAGAGGGTTGGGCTGTCTGGTTGCTGGGTTATTGAGGTAGGAAACCCTCCCTGAACCATTTGAACCCCTTAGTAAATTTAAGGATGCTGTTCAATGGGAGGTTAGAGATGTCGCCCAGTTCGTCGAGAAATATTCTTCGATGGCTTTTTCCCTAGTGTGGGCCAATCTAGGACACTTACAGAGAAAGTGGAATGATCCTTCCTCTGCCTCTTCGTCTTGGCATCCTCTACATAAGCCGGATGTGCTAATGCCCATTCTCATCATATGGGTACCCAAAGAGTTGCGGCCCTTGAGAATGCCAATCAACAGAGAGAGCCGAGGTCTGCTGAGCTGGAGTAGAAATTCTGTTTTTTTTTTTTTTCTTGGAAATATCTAGTCAAAGGGTTCTGGAGAATCGGCATTTTTCTAAAGATGACCACCTGTCATTGTGTTTGATTCTGTTTTTTCCCTGTTCTATAGTGGCCTTAGAACTGAGATGTTCGTTTCACTGGATTCGAGTGCTAACCCGATTTTAGCCAGCTTATCCGCCATTTCATTACCGATTATTTCACGATGTCCTGGAAACCAAAAGAAAGTTACAGTGTTCGTTGAGCTGAGCAGTCTAAGATTACTGCCATAGCTTTCTACCTTCTATTGTTGGCTTACCAGGAGCTCATCCGAGACCGTTTCCATTTCAATACCAAGTTTTAGCACAGAAAGACAATCAAACCAAACATCTTATAGAGATGCTCGCTCATTCGAGGGCCTATAGCAAAGAGTTACAAGTTTACAAGTCAAGAGCCCATCTGTAGGATTATATCCTTTACAATTGTAGAAGAGCAAGCAAACTTTTATTTTTTACGCTTGCCATAACTTTGTAGTTTTGTGTCACTGACCGCACATGGTTTGGGAAGTCTATTCCGTTAACTGGGATATCCTCCAAGGCCTCAAAATCGGACTGTCAGTCATTTTTGGTCAGGGAATTGAAGCTTCACCCAAAACCAGAAGACGAGGAAGTAGTCTAAACTAAATTTAATTAAAAGTTTTAATGAATTGATAAGATAAGACTGGCAAAAACTCATTAAATCTTATTAAAACAATCTCAACTTTCGTTATTTTTGTGAGATTGTCTGATTTCATTTGTCAAGCTACTCTATAATCTCTGTTTTTAGTTGCTGTTTTTCTTTCTAAAAAAGACATAAATAGCGTGCCGTGGTGTTTGAGCAATTTATATTTTGTCACCTAGATAACAAAAAATATTTCATGGGAGAAAGCTCGAAGCAGGTGTGTCGATTGTCAATTCTATGACAAACTCCAATCAATCAAAAGAAAGAAATCAGAGTTTCTTTTCTATTCTACGTCATAGAACAAGCAAATATGTTATTAAAGTAAAACAAAACTTGAAAAAGATGTCGTCACGTAGTCACATCAAAGCAAAGGTTTGATTTGTTTCAATTTAGTTTACTTATTGACCATTGAAAAAGTTTAGATTACCAATCATTACAATATTCAAATAAGATCACAATTCATCATAGAACTTCACACATTGAGCTTTTGTGGCAAATTGCTTCAATTAATTGGGTCAAATGAATTCTGACCCTTAAAAATTGAACTAAATAGTTTGTTCCATTTAGAATAATTTGCAAAATGATTTCTTATTCTAATAAATGCTTCAATTTGCCTTTTTAGCTTTGGGAACTGTTTGGGTGTCTGGCATTGGAATCACCGCTGGAGCACACCGACTCTGGTCACATAAGTCATATACAGCTGCCTTGCCCCTGAGGCTGTTTCTTATATTCATCTTTACTATCACTGGACAGGTACTTTAGTTTCTGGTCATCTACTCGGTGTCAAACTAAACACTTTTATTGAAATTTTTGTAGCGTGATGCATACACCTGGGCGCTTGACCATAGGATACATCACAAGTTCTCTGAGACAGACGCCGATCCACATGATGCAAGGCGTGGATTTTTCTTCGCCCATGTCGGTTGGCTATTCCTGACGCCACATCCAAAGGTCGAGGAGAAGCGTAAGGTGATCGATATGTCAGATCTGGAAAACGATGGTGTGGTGATGTTTCAAAGGAAGTTTTACATTCCACTGTTTGCATTGATTGCGCTGGGCCTGCCAGTTCTAGTGCCATGGTATTATTGGAACGAAGATTTGTGGATGTCCTTCTGGATTAATTTCAATTTGAGGTTCTGCACGACTCTCAATATTGCCTTTTTTGTCAATAGTGTGGCTCATATGTGGGGCAGAAAGCCTTACGATAAGTGAGTTTGTTGCTTTTTCTCACTCGCTCGACATATACTAATTGAGACACAATTTTATCTCAGGAACATCAGTCCAGTGGAAAGTCCTTTCGTTTCGTTTATTGCAATGGGCGAAGGATGGCACAACTACCATCACGTGTTCCCATGGGACTACAAGACAAGTGAATTTAGTTACACGTTAAACATCACAACGGCTATCCTGGATTTGTTGGCCAAGTTGGGCTGGGTGTCAGGACGTGAGTTTCAGTTTGATATTCAACATTGTGTTGGTAAAACTGATGGTATATGTACTTTTTTTAGGTAAATCGGTATCTTCTGACATGGTTGCCAGACGGGCTGCCAAATGTGGAGATGGCTCACATTATTTGAACGATGCATTTGCCCATAAGGATCAAGTATGGGGATATGGTGATAGAGACATCCTCAAAGAAGACGCTGCCGAACTTGCAACAATGAAAGACTAAACTATGTACATCTCACACAAAACTTAAATTTAGATGTCTTAACGTATTTTTGTAAACCAAACAAAGTATTTCGAAAAAATGCTTCATGAGTCTAAGGAGAGTGAATTAGCAAAGCAACAATAGCCGCGTTTTATTATTGATCTGATCCGGATCAGATCATGGGTTTATTAGCGTTACAACAACAAAGCGAAATCCTGCTTTTAAGTTGGATCTATTTTTGTGATCTAAAAATTAGTTCTTCTATTTCACACAAGAGGAGACTTTCCATTGAAATGTTGGTATCATTTCCAATATTTCCAATAACAACAGTATTGCCACATGAACATTTTTATCTTTGTGAAATGAAATATATTTTAGATAGATACCGAGAAACTTCACATTTATTCTTTTTTGTATAATACACGACATAATGAAAAAGTTTTACAAAACAAAACATATATTCATGAAATTAATAAGAATTAATGCAAAAAAATATATATTTGACAAAGTGGATGAATATCATTTTTCCCTAAAAAAAAAGAACAAAAAATTAACCATTGAAAAAAAGTTCTTAGGGCAACTCTGCAACTCTTTTGAAATGTCAGTTGAGAGAACGAGTCTCTCACAGCTTCCAACTGGAAATATGATGATCTAAAGCTGTTTTATTATCAAGATCTGATCCGGAATGGATCATTGTGATAATAAAACGCGGCTAATATTGTTCTGAATGAGTGGGTTTTGCTTACAATTTCTAATTAAAGAATCAGTTTATTTGTTACCAGTGTTACTTATTCTGTTTATTTGTTGTTTTCATGCTTATTATTTCCAGTCCTTGATTATTCCAGGAAATGTTTCCTCTGGACAAGCAAAAAAAAGTTGGGGCGTATGTGAGAGCATATGTGATCGAAGCACCGAGCTTGAGGAGATGATGTGTGCTCATGAAACAAAATGGCGAATACAGGAAATTAAAGAATGAATTGTTCTTCTACAAAACTAGGAGCCTCAAAATGTAGTCTATATCTTCCTGGGGCGTATTGATCGTTTCGAACCCTTGTGATCGTTTCTTTGACTATTGATGCAAAAAAAAAAAAATGTGGAATATAATCAATTGAAACGTGCACCGATTTGGGTGTGAGCAGGTGAGAAAGACAAACGACGCACCGATTATACAAAGAATTTTGTAGAGGATTGAGACACGGCCGGCAGTACGGCACCAAGGAACATCCTAGTGAAGTTATCTTATATAAGTATGTGAAAGTCGACACTAAGTCACTTAAACAGCGGTGATGGAAGCAAGGTCCAGCTTGATTACCATTTACTAGCAAATGTCTTGTAGCCTTGCGCCTTGGTAAAAAACTGATAAGTGATACTGGGAGAAGCTATATTTTTTAGCAACACCGTTGTCTAATGAAAGAATTTTTAACAGATGCGATGAGCTCTGAAAGAAATCCAAAAGCAAGACTTCTGGGGGATAATTGTTTTATCTACAAAAAGAAAAGCGACCAACATTTATGAAATTTGCAGTTTATACTGTGTCCGAAATCCATGTCAGCACAGCGCAGAGTATGTAAGATTGCAAACAACAAAAGAACACTACGAAGATATCATATAGTGGTGTAGGAATAAGAGTAAGAATAAATCTGCGGTCAAAATGCCCCTCAAATGATTTAAATGCCACGAATTAGAATACGAAAAAAAAAATGCATCCAACTCCAAGCATAGAGCACGAAAGGCATTCACTGAAACTGACAAAAAACTTCTACCCCGGCTGCAGATGGAAGTCATTGGTCATTGGAGAATCGAATTAAAATGTTCTAGTGATCAATTTATTTAGATTTCCGAAAATGATCGATTTGGAAGCTTTTGATAAAACGATAGAGCTGAAGGGTGTCTGTGTTCACCAGATCACTTGGATCATCAAGGAAGTTTTGTCTTAGAGGCAGTTTTCTATTGAAGGAGAGCACAGGGCAGGAGCAGAGGAGGTGCGGGATAGTCTCTTCTTTCTCCTTATCTAAACAGCTTCTGCAGAAGTCGTTTGAAGGTACGGCGAGTCTTATGGCGTGTCTACCTATCAGGCAATGTCCGGTAATGACATTGATTACGGAACCATTGTGCAATCTGGTTATGGATAGCAAGAAGTGTGTTGTGCGTTTTAGATCTGGCTCTGGACATATCTATTTTGTTGCCACAGGAGTAATGTTACTCTTCCACCTGTTTTTTTGTTTTATCCATTGCATCTTGCCTTAGCTTGAGTTTGCATGTGGTATACCAATATTTAACCTACTGATTGAGATCGGCACACCGGCACCGGTTCCATTTCTGGCGAGTTCATCGGCTTTGCAGCTATCTAGGATATCTCTTTGCCCCGGCACCAAAATAAGGTCAAATCCTTGAGTGACAAACGACAATTTAAAGCGGTTCCTGAGTTCTTAGAAACAGCGCCGAATGACGGTTGCTTGACTCTGTCTGAGAAGATACGGATATTCACTGAGGATATCACGTTTTCTTTTAGCCAAGATAGATTCAAAGATCGCCAGAATTTCCACTTGGAACACACTACAGTGGTATGGAAGGCGAGTACATCCCGCACCCGAATCCTTCTTCGGGCTTTGAACCATCTGTATAAAAATGCTGATTCGTTTACCGAATTTTATTTTGAGTGCACGAGACGAACTTCTTGAGAAAGAAAGGTGGGTGAGAGATAGCAGCGGATCACAAAATCCATACTGCTTCCCGGTATAACGGGAATAAGGGCGTAGGGAACTGAAATTAAGGAGGTGTAACTGCTGGCGACTATATTATTAGGCTTGACGAGCCTCACTGAGCCATTTGGAAGCCTATGGATAAATGAGAGGACGCTGTTCAGTTAAAGGTTTGAGATGTCGCCTACTTCGTCGAAGAAATACACTCTCACGAGACTTTTTTTTTATGTGTCAAGCATGGAAAATCAGATAGTGATCCTTCATCTTCTTGTAGTGGCAACTTATACATAAATCAGAACTCAACAGACTTTTCTAACCCCTACACCCTTGTGTCTCTTTATACCTCACTAGTAAGACCCAACCTAGAGCATGCAGACATCATCAGGAACCCTCACCAAAAATCTTTTCCAGATCGAATTCAGAAAGTTCAGAATAGGTTTACAAAGCATGCATTTTACAAAATGCGTCCATATCCAAATTCCATAGCTATACAAAATCTTCTAAGTTTGCAGTCTCTCAAATCACGTAGAACTTGTCATGACATAATTTTTGTCCGAGATATTTTATGTCATCATATAAAGTGTCCTTCCTTGCTGTCCTTAATTCGTATTTATGCTCCAGAGAGGTCGTTGAGGGATAGAAATCTTCTATTTCAGTCACGGCACAGAACTAATTGTGGCATAAGTGAACCAATTTCAAGATCAATTGACTGATCTGTCCTTCTCCAGAGATAAGTTCCGAAACGAATTGTATTACTTATTTTTAAGAAATTGAAACCATGTTATTATTTAATTTAAAATTAACACTTAAATTTTCTTTTATTTCATTAAAATATGTTATCTGTTGAGCTTATTGCTCGTAGGTGAAATAAATAAATTAAAAAGAAAAATCGGATATTTGGATATCTTAATCTCAACAAGGGAGTCGCGACCTGATTAAGTTAAGTAAATGTGCTCTTTTTTGCTTGGAATAGTCTGACCACGAGTTCCTAAAAATCCTACAAATTTGTAAACATGACGATGATGATTGATGATGAGTTTAAAAAAGTTCAGGTGAATTCTGTTTGTTTCTTGCCCTCTTGGCAAGACGTTGGCCTCTATTAATTCAAGGGACGACCCGATTTTGCTATAGCTTATCCGCCATTTCATTCCCATTTATATCACGTTGTCCTGGAACCTAAATTTAAGTTAGCTGTCTAAAATTACATTGAGATCTTTCCACCAATTTCGATTTTGTGACAATGGAAGAGTTTTCGGGACCGCCCGCCAGGCTGAAAATGACAATGCTATGTTGACCGATTCGTGCGTAGTGTGGCTTTACAGACTAGAAGTATTTCTGCTTGAAAGACGCTGGAAAAGTCTATAAGCTTTATTGATCTATTTATGGGATGATAAACTTAGAAAATTTCTAACTCTGGTGCCCGTGGCGTAGCGTAAGTTCGAATCCCAGAAATATATAGGAAACAAATGTTCTTCCACGCTCTCAATTAGTCGTTCGGAGTCGGCAAAAAGTTGTAGGTCGCTTCCATTCCCTGACAAGCTATGGTTGAGAGAATTGCGCTAGGCACCGAGGCTCTCACCTCTGTTACGTCACCCTGTGTATGTTTGTGATCTGAGAAAGTTTCTGACCCTACCCCTTCGTGTCCGCTTTGAACCGTCTGTGAACACGGAGACATGATTCTCATTCCTGTAAACATTCCCTTCCCGGAATATCTAGCACCACTAGGTTTAAATTGATTTACGGCTCCACTACATTGCTTTGTTTGAGCCACAGTGCACTTTTGGCCGCCATTTCCTTCCTTTAGCGACAAGAAAGTATCCAGAGCTGCAGTTGGTGTCGTTCTCATAGCACTTATTGAGCATGCATTCACATTTTTTTCTATTTTGGTGATTTTTTTTTAGGTTTATCACCTTTTCTTCGATGGTCTCCTGGCTGCCAGTCTTAGAATATACTAAACGTATAAAAGTGATTCAAGCTAACTATAAAACTCCCTACCTTATTTCCAAATAAGGCAAAAATCTTGTAGCTAAAGCCGACACAAACGAAGTAGCTGGCACAACTAGTGTTGTCTAAGGCCGTTTTCGTTTGGTAAAACTAGAGTACCCTTTTTTTTAGAGTATACTCTGATTTTTACTCTGAAAAAATTTCTAGAGTAGCAAAATTTGCTCTGAGGGTAATTTCTCTTTTTTCTCAAACGAAAACGGCATAAGTTCGAAAGAAAATGCGGAAACAGATTAGCTTGTATGAAGCCGGAACAACTGCTTCGCGATGTAAATGTTACAATAATTACCATGCTCTGAAGAATTTGATTAATTTTTTTCATTTTTATAATAAATATACGGAACAACATTCATCTGCACATAGTTAGCTGTCGCAGAAATGAATATGTAATAGCTTCGTACATTAGTACGTAAGCCCCAACATCAAGGCACCTAAAGGGTTCAAGTTCACCAAGAGGAGATTTAATTACAGCTCATAATACTTCCACAAAAAAAAAGAGTAAAAAACAAGACAAAAAAACAAATGCATAAGCAAAAGCATTGTATTGAACCTAATGCACCTATTTTGGTTAAATCGTATATAGGTACCAAAAAACACCTCACCCCAGTCTGTCTCGGAATAGGTTTTTTTTGCTATTCAAGAATAAACAAGCTGCCAACTTAAGTGTGAACCTTTGAGCTAACCACTGAATTTTAAATCATAAAACGGTAACTGGGCTCTGGCGTTTGTTGATCGCGATTTATAAATCATTATCGGCCGGTAAGTCAACACGATCGCATTATTACTCACAACGAGTTGCATTGAAAAAGGCAACCTAAGCGAAAACTGTGCGAGTGCGGTAATACATTCTTTTTTTTTTTTTAATTTTTTTGTCTTGTGCAAGCCAGAGGTAAAGAAAAGATTTTGTAATGACTTCGTAATTGAAGTGTTTTTTCGAAGACATGATTAGTTTCTCAGTATGTTTGTTGAAAGTCTAAAGAAAAACAAACCAGTCTAGGATTCTGTGATCTTTTGGCTTGGAATCGAATTGGTTATGATGGGTGTAATTAGAGTTGCTATGCACTCATTTTCGCAATTGTTTGTATTAAGAAATGTGTTTAGAGCTTAGAATGGAGTCGGGCTAGTGAGACTTATTTAAAAGTAAAAGTGTCATAAATTTGCAATGTGTTTACCTATAATGAAGAAATCTAGCAAATGTAATTGATAAGTTAACCAAGAATTAATTGATTAAGACCTTCTCTTTATTAAAGTGATGGTGATTCTTAAAATGGTACACGACACACTTTAAATTAAATAAAATGACGAGCATTGATTCTTAGACGTATAGAATCTAAATAGCACGAATTATGTTTCTAAGGATACGATGTTCTACTTCTTGATCTTGATTCTATGATCGGGCAATCGAATGATGACTTTTTATGAGCTTCGTTCAAGTTTGTAGATGGCGCAGTTAGTAATCACCAACAAAGCGATGAGCACCCAATCAAAATTGTTACAAAAATAATATCCATCATCACAATCGCACATACCTACTTATAGGAGTCACCGCGATGATTATGTCATCATATTGGTTCTATGTCGTAGTTCGATTGTGGAAGCAAGGTGTTTACTTTGCAGTCGCCGTAGAGCGTTTTTTGAAAAACCTCATTTCTTCTTAAATGTCAAACTGAGTGTTTTTTTAACCCAAAGCTTCAGTCCAACTTATTCTTAGCACTACCGGGATTTTCAATTTGGTGAAGTATGTACAAGTCAGTCCAATGGCATTTATGAGGTTGGTTCGTTCAAGCCCTGGGCTTACACTGCGGTTACCACAAATCATTATTTGAAAAACCCTAACTCACCCTCAATATCAAACAGAGTGTTTTTTGAGCCCTGGGTTTGCCCTCAACTCAATTCTTCCAACAAAATCTTCCTAGTTTAGTTCAAGTTTCCCAGTTACTCCTACGTCCCTTTGATGATTTCAACGAACGATCTCAGAACTTTTTGTGCAGCTCGTGGCATTGTCAAGGAAACTTGAATCAGTTCTTTGGGATGTTCAAATAAACTAAGCTAATAACCCCAAATGCAAAGATCTCAAAAAATTGAAACATTATGTTGCTTCTCATCAGGCCACCAAAATGCTCGCTACAAACGGGACTTGTTTGGAGTGACAACAATAAAAGTCCTTCGTACAACGACAATAACGAGATGATTGTTGTTTTCCAAGTCGTCGGTCGTCTCTGGCTTGTCGGTGTTGACCAGAAACTTTACATACTTACTTACTTAGGCGGGCATTACAGTTCGGTTTGAACCTGGGCCTCAACCAACATCCTTCTATAACGACTTCGATTTCGGGATAGCTCTCTCCAGTTTCGCACTCTAAGTCGGTTGAGGTCTTTATCCACTTGATTGTACTACCTAAGACGAGGTCTTCCTCTTCCGCGATTTCCCTGCAATGTGCTTTCGAAAACCCGTCGAGCCGGAGCGTTTGGGTCCATCCGCTCTACATGACCCGACCATCGTAGCCTCGCGATGCGTACTCTTCTGGCTATGGCCATGTCGCGGTACAGCTCATACAGCTCGTTGTAGTATCTTCTTCTCCACTTATTGTCTTCGCATACGGGATCAAAGATCATTCGGAGAATTTTTCTTTCGAAACGACCAAGGGTTTCCTCATCCGCTTTCGATAAGGTCCATGCTTCCGCGCCTTAAAGCAGGACTGGGATGATTAGGGTCTTATACAAGGTTACCTTGGTTTTTCTGGAGAGGGTTTTGTTTCTCAATTGCCTTCTTAACCCAAAGAAACAACCAACAACGGTTGGAAAGGGTTATTCTCCGTTTGATCTCCGCACTGATGTTGTTTTCCGTGTCTATAGCGGATCCTATAGGTAGACGAAGTCCTGTACTACCTCGAAGTTATGTCTATTGTGACGTTTTGTCCAATTCGTCGATGTTCTGTGTCCTTGTTTGATGACAACATATACTTCGTTTTACCCTCATTAACCATAAAACCCATTTTTGCCGCTTCTGTTTCAATACTCGCAAAAGCACCTATGACATCACGCTTATTTCTTCCCATTACGTCAATATCGTCTGCATAGGCGAGTAATTGTACAGACTTCACATACCCACAGAGAATATAGTCTAGCGCTATTAAAGATGATTTTGTGATTTTCTGTGCTAACTAACCAAAGAGTGAAATTTAGCGCTCGCTTAACGATTTCTTCCAGAAATTGACTGCGGTGGTTTTGCTTATTGACGCAACAATAAGTTAAACAAAAATGAGCTTCATCACTGAATAAGATTTTCTTGTGAGAATCAGGATCAAGAGTAGTTTCGCCACTGACCGAATATAATCATAATCATGCTTCAGTTAAAGGCAAACATGAAGTAAGAAGCAAAAATGAACTGTTAAAAATAGTAATTGACACTCCCGCCCAGGTCAACACATGTCAGGTACAAACACAGATATTTTACGGCTAGTAACTTGTTGCCATTACCATTTAAAATGTTTTGACTACTTTCAATGTCAGAGAACTCTTTTACTTGATTTATGTGACACACAAAAAAGCAGCAACTGAAAGCAAACAAGTGTTGGTATAGTTACGTTTATGTATTAACAGCTTTCGCAATGGCATGGCCTTTGAACTTTTCACTTAGCTACAATTGGCAAAAGTTGTTATGTGAATTGCTGTATTAATGTTTTGAAGTGACCCCGACTTTGAAAAAGCATGTTACAGAAGAAACACAAATAAAAATGAGAATTTCCTCTACAACTCATAAATATCCCAAATCATATGCAGTGCAGATGTCTTTTGGGAAACTCACAAACACTCCCTCATAACACCTTCAGGTATTCCACAAAAATTGACCTGTTTTCCACATCGTATGATCCTATGTCCAAACATCTATAAGGCGAATTAAAAATGTCACTGACTGTTGAAAAATTGTAACTAATAAATGCACCGTATATTTTAATTTAATTTATGCACACAACGAAGTATGTTATCAAAACTTTTCCTTTGTTCATTCTTTTTTACTTCGCATGGTTTTACGTATATGCAAAGTAATTGAATTGTAATAGAATCCAAAGCCATAAGTACTTTCTAGTTGAATGACGCAATAGGCACCTATACCTATCGTGAAATATTAAAATGTGTTTTCTCATTCCAGGTTCCTTTCATTGACTTGCAGAAGAGTTCACTCCTAAAATGGAAACTACGGAACCCAATAAACAGCCATCAAATGATGATTCATCATCTGCACAAACGACAAATTCAGATGCAGGAAGAGTGAAACGAGAGGCCAGCTGGCCTTCAGTTCTTTTCTATATTCATCTAAATATTTTAGGCCTCTATGGTATTTTCGTCCTTTTTACAAATACATCGTTCTTAACAATTTTGTTCAGTAAGTGATTTCGAAATATTGAACACTTTGACAGAGAAGAAACACTTTTGATGTAATTTCTTTATATAATTTCAGCTTTGAAATTAAGTTTGCTGGGAATACTTGGTGTTACAGCTGGAGCACACAGACTTTGGGCACATAAGACATATGAAGCGAACACTACGCTTAAAGTGATCCTTATGATCTGCCAAACTTTAGCTGGAGTGGTAAGAGTTCTTTGCATTCAAGATAAATCATTAAAATTTATATAAAAGTGTTTGATACGCTAAACAAAATAAATAAATAAGGTGACGCAACAGAGTGAGGAGCCCTAAGACCTAGAGCTTTTCTCACAATTATTGTCTTTGTGAGGGAATAGAGGGGGCCTACAATTTTGTGCTGTTCCCGAACGGCTAATTGAGAGAGCGCTTTTCATTGCAATGAATTTACTAATTGAGGACTTACCAATTCCTCGGAATGGTGATACCAGTGGAAAACCCATTTTTCCTTTGTTGGGATTCGACTCACGAACCTCTGGTTCACCACCAGTACAACAAACGCAAGCAATGTGATTTAGGAATCTCATTTGTTTTAAAATTTAGGTAATTCAATGCTTTTGAGTTGCCTTCTGAACAAACGATTGGAGAAAGTCGATGGGATTGGGAGTTCAAGAGGATCTGTTAGCAATGGAACATGAGGTGGGGGCATTCAGAGCAAAAAGTTTTAAGATGATTCGGCCTTTTATTGGTAATGCAATACCCGAGCGTGATTGATTTTACTCGTCGTATAGTTTGAGTAACCAAATTTTAGTACCTCCGAAATAACTTGTCTCAATTAAATCACACAAATGTTGGATTTATTTTCAGTGTGTGGCTTGAATGAGTGTGGACTTTTACCTACATCAGAAAGAATTTGCTTTTTATCTACGTTTTTTCTAAAGGTATAGACCTCTAGATTGGCAACAGTGCTTTCATTGACAACAGAGTTGTTGGCCATACCATGCGAATTATTTATGTATTGGTTCGCCATTCAACGCTCAACAATTGAAGCCCCATGACCACAGAGTAAAGCTAGAGAGTCAAATGCGGCAAGGTAGTGCAATTTTGTCCACGTGCTAAATTAGGGCGGAAACCCTCGTCGCTATTTTTTTGTTGGTTTATTTGAATCCGATTTAAAAAAATAACGTGTGTTTATCGCTATTTTTAGGTAACAGTTGGGTGGCTTTTTTCAAAGTTGCCACAGTAAACAGCGTTTGCTATCAAAGTGAAAACTAAAATGAGAAAATTGGAAATAACGAAACTCAATTGCAACCCAATTTTCACCACGAAAATAGAGGATGTCTCAGGCAAACTCTGTGCCACAGTGCCATTTTGTCCACAAGCTAAAATAGATGATAGATCAATGGGTTTAAAATAAATTTAAAGATTCGACTGTGTTGTCGATATTTTTGGGCTTGTAACAGTAGAGAATGTTGAAAGCTTCATTCAAAATTTCCGCAAAAACGATTGTTTCCTATTAAAGAGTAGACTACCATAAAAAAATGGAAGTAATGAAACTCAATTGCAACCGGATAAAGCCGTTAATTTAAATAAGACGCTATACATTTGATTTCATCGCCGAAAAAATTTGAGGGTGTTTCAGTTCAAAGGGGTGCGAGTTGACTCTCTGAATCATTTACTCTGTGCCCACGGCCATCGGAAACTGCCTATATTCTGTTAGAGGGCTGGAAAAGAGACCGTTTCCGTTTTTACATAATTTTTCTTTATGGAACAGTAGACTATTTTCTGTGAGGGTATGTATTGAGAAAAGTCACCCCTCGTCGCCAAAAACCTTTTCTTTAATTTCCTCCTCAAGTTCTGTCTTGGAATTAACGCTTGATTATTCCTCGCTATTAAGGTCGCCCTTGGCTATAGAACTTGAATGCTTTAGGAGAGTCAAAGATAAAAATCCCACATTCTCATTATTCGACATCCGACTTTAATTATTCAGGTTCTGTTAGCTGTACAACCCTTAAGATTTAGAATAAGCTTGAATATATACACTTTGGTGCCAGAAACCATAATTTTAAGCTCAGAATGGCTTACACTTACACCTGAGCTATGTGTTTGACTTTTCAAACACCAATCAAAAGCTACTAATCTGGGTGAACTGGTTTAATTGCGTTCAGCGCCGCTACTTACATTTACTTTGTCCTTTTACTGACATGATTCATATTATGAGTGTAACAGTATTTCACGGTACGTTTGTTTATAGTTTGGCTTTATTTAAGTTTATCAGTCTAGTCAGCAAAAGCGTCTGCAAAACAGTATCTTTTGTCTGACAACTAAAAGTGGACCAAAGACATTTCCATGTGGGACTCCAACCACCATTTCTTTGAAATCATTCCCATGAATAGATGTTCTTAAAAAATAACGTAAGGTTTTAAGGAAAGTCATGTCAGACATTTAAACTCATACCCACAGGCTCACACTTTATCACAAATTCAAAACGTCGACGTAAATGATCGTAAGGACTTGAAAGATTGTCAAATGCATATGGGTTTAAAAAGGCCCTAGGGCGCCAATGTTCTGTTTACAAAGACGAAAAATATTTTCTCAATATTGCAGGAAGTAGTGGAAGGGTCTATAGATTTCTTTTTGTGTGATAAGTGGTGAAGTAATTGGTCATTCATTGGTCTGGAACAATATTTGGATGAGGTGAAATTATCCCATTTAATGAATCATCATCATGATGAAGCTTTCGAAAAATTATAAAAAAGAATAAATTAACAAGTTCATTTCGTTCAAAAAAGTGGTGTACTCAAATTCACTCAAGTTAATAAAATATACTTCATCACACTTGAGGTTCAAACAATGCATATTATAGTTCCATGTAAAATTACTCGAATAAAGTCTTGCGCAAACCAATTCCGGAAACGATTGCGATCTTATCAATGTCAAAATGAAACACTCATCGACGCTGTTGTGGTAGGTAAAACATTTAAGAATGCATTCCACGAATCCCTACCGCAGGCCGCGCTGGTTTGCGCAAAGCTTAAATGGTTTTCCAAATTTCCAATAAGAGTGATATGATTTCTTTTTTGAAAAAAACAAACTTTTTGTTAAGGAAATTCAAATATTTTTTATTAAATGTGCAGTTCAATCAATACAATTTAGTTTTAAATAAAACGTCATTCAAATTGATACCACGTTTTCTTCTGCAGCAACAAATTCAATGAACCCAATTGACGAGCACTTTTTCCACTAAATCAAGTCGTATATCATGACATGGCACGTTCAATATTAACTTGTATAGCTTGAAGAGAATCTAGTTTATTTTGAAGGACCAATGACTTCAAATAACCCTACAAGAAATAGTCTAGTGGTGTTGAATCACTACTTCTTGGAGACCATTCAATATTACCATTTCTTGAAATAATCGAATCTCTAAATTTTTCTCGCAATAATTCGACTGTTACTTTTGCTGTGTAACACGTAGCCCCGTCTTGTTGAAACCAAATTTTGACAAAATCAATTTCTTCCAATTTCGCCCATAAAAAGTTGGTTATCATCGATCTATACCGCTTTCCATTGACAGTAATGGTGCTACCAGCTTCATTTTGAAAGAAGTACACACCGATGATTCCACCAGCCCAAAAACCACACCAAACTGTCAATTTAGGTGAATGTAATGGTTTTGCATGAATATTTTGTGGATTTTCATCGCCAGTTTTGTTTATTTATTAAATAAAAGTAAGCCTCTTCGGAAACGATGATTTTCTTAAGAAAATCGTTATCGATTTCAAGTTTCAAGTTCCAAGGCAAGATCAGAAAGTTTACGACGTTTACGGTGGTCCAATGGTGAAATGTAAACACTTCTGAATGCAATAAATTACAAATGAGAGATCATGACATATTACAAATGGCCGAAACGCCACTGCAAAATCATATCATACCTATTGGAAAACCCTTTACAATACTTCAAATATCATTTCAAAACCAACTGTCGTTATTTTTATTACACAAAACATTGTTTATAAACATATACAATGATTCAACTAAAATTCAAAAAATGTTTCGCAACTTTTTGTTAGCTAAGATACAACCCTGTTGTTGTTTAAACTGAGCGAAAAAATATTTCGTTAATTTCACCCGAGACACAAACCGCAAATTCAAATACAAATATTTATGTACTTTATAAACTAATTTCTTTTCGTTTAGGGTCCAATCTACAATTGGGTTCGTTCTCATCGCTTGCACCATCAAAAATTTCGCACCAACGATGATCCATATTACAGCGGAGCTGACTTCTTCTCGGCTCAAGTGCGAGCACAGATTGAAAGTTTGACACCAGAGCAAGAGAAGCTTTTGGAGCAGGTCGATATGTCCGACTTAGAGAGTGACAAAATTGTGATGTTCCAGAAGAAGTTTGTCTTTTTGTGTGTGGTTTTTTTTTTCATTTATTAATTTTCTTCGTTTGTTTCTTTTTGCAGATTCTATTGGGTTATGTATTTTTTCCTTCACGTCCTTTTACCCATCAACGCACCACTCGAATATTGGGGCGACACCATTCCAGCGGCAATCTTTGTAACATTCTCCCTGCGTTACTTGATTGTTCTCAATGTTTGTTGGCTGATTAACTCAGCTCACTTTGTTTGGGGACTCAATAAGAATTTCAAGCCATCAGATTCAAATATGATATTTATTATAACCAAGAGCTACTGGCCACATTACCATTACCTCTTGCCGTGTGACTATCAGACTGGAGAGTTTGGAGATTATGGTATGAGGAATCCTTGTCCTTGCGTACCTTGTGTATAGTGTATTTGTTTCCATTACAGCCGAAAGCTGCACAACCGCAATCATTCGAGTGTTTGCTGCCTTGGGTATGGCTACAGAACTGCAAACAATCACAACCGAAGCCGTCAGGAAGGGACTCACAACAGCCGTTGAAAATGGAAGACCGATAGTGGAATGCATCAAGGAGGCTGCTGTGGTCGAACAAGAGAAACTGCCAAAAGACCATTACTTGGATAAGAACAAATTTTTGTAATAATTTAATGAAAACAATTGGCAAAAAAACCTTGAAAAATAAAAATTTACATCAAAATTTCTTTTTACATGAATAGGACATATTTGGACCAGGCTATAGGAAAGAGTTTTAATGGACGTTTTGAGCGAAAGACTTATGATTGAAGTTGGAAGCGACACAAGAGGCTTGGAACATAAAATAAAATAATTATTTAGATTTCTGGTTATATTTTTGCAATTTAATCGAGTTGTTGAACTTAGAACAAACATTTTCATAGAATTCGCATTTTCAGGTAGAAGGTATTTTGGTTTTAGGTCAGAGTTCAAGTTGTTTCTGGTTTAATGGGCTTTATGTAGGTACACATCCATTCCCTCACAAGGGATGGTTGTGAGAAATGCGCTAGGCCCAAGGGCTCCTCGCTCTGTTGCGCCACCCTATTTATTTATTTTATGTAGGTACACATGCGAGCAAATATTTTCGTATAGAGTTTGCTATTGAGAATGATTTTGGCTTTCGACCGGTCGTTAATTCAAAGTTTTTTTTAGTGTCTGGATTAAAAGGTTTTTCCTTTTCATCGACTGTTGTGTTTCTGGAGCGGAGACTTCAAGTTGCTCACTGGCAATTCGTTGCAATGAAAAATATGAACAGCAACTTATGCTATAAAGTTTTAGTTAGTATCTTCTTCTCCATCTGCATTATCTAAGGCGGCATTATGAGAATTATGATCTGAAAAGGATTACAACGCTAATTTTGGTCTGTTTTAAACTATAGCGATTCATCTTTGGTGTGAGTCGAGGCTCGGAGTGACCTTAAAGCGTCGCTATAGCAATTTTCCCGGTTTGAATGTCTGAGGTTGATTTTTACTGCATGTGAAACTGCCTGGTTTTCTTCTTTGTTTGTTGCCATCGTTTCGGAACGTTGCTGTATGATAATGCCTTTTTGAATGTGTTCTCCGCATCTCTCCTTTGAACATGACAATACCAACTTTGGACGGATCCTTAAACATACTTCTGATTCTATCAAAATTTCTTACTCTGGCTGTCATAAGATGCATTTTCATCCCAGCTATCGTCTACTTACTCTCATACTTTTAGCACATTGTCCAGCACTTTGAACCGTATGTGGTTACTGGACGCACAAGCCGCCATCTTCGATCACAGAAAATAACGGAGTTTTCCACCACTTTATCCAACGAAGGTTGATTAGATGATTGATTCCATCTTTGTCTAAAGGCCACCCGAACTTAACCAAAGCAACATATGCATAAGTCTTCTAAGGAACTGATATTTTTGCAATCAAAATCCCTGTGCTTTGGGGCTCTTGTGCTTTTGGTAAACAAATCTGCCCAAATGGCAGAAAAAATTCTATGGTGTGACAACAAAAACAACCAAATACCGCTAGTTTAATTTTTGGAATCGGTTCCTTCTTGAGTATGAGAAATAATGGGCCGGTGGTGGTGCGATGCTTCCTAAAATATCTCAGGAAGGGTCAACCATCAATCACGATTTTTTGATTTTGAGTGAGCTTTCACCATTTTAGCAGTCTAAGTCGGTTGCTGTCGTCTCCGTCCAAATGATTGGGTCACCTAAGACGAGAGAATTCTCTTCCACGATTTCCCTGCAGTGTTAATTCGAAAAGCACATTTCGGGAAAATCGCGGAAGGGGAAGGCCGAAATCGGAGTCGGTATCGGAAAATGTTGGTTGAGGCCCAGGTTCCCCCCGAGCTTTAATGCAAATCTAGGTAAGTAAGTATAAGTTCCTTCGAAATCTGTCAAGCCATGATAGGTTCGTATTCATGCTACGCTCGCATGTCACGATAAAGCTCATAACCACGGATTTTTTCATCGCCTTTAGATAAGGTCTTAGCTTCTGTGTCGCAGAGCAGTTCTTGAGATGATGAAGCCTTTATGAAGAGTTACCTTTTCTAAGGAAGGTTTTACTTTTCAAAAGTCTTCTTAGCCCAAAGTAGAAAAATTAGCAAGAGTAATTCTCCATTTAATTTCCGAACTGATGTTAATTCCCGGGTATATGCTGAAGCCTAGGTAAACGAAGTCGTGGACATCCTCGAAATTATGTCTGTCTATTATGACGTTTTGTTCCGTTTGTCGATGTTCTCTGTCCTTGCTTGATGACAGCATATACTTCGTTGCCCTTACTAACCATCAAACCCATCCATTCCCATGCCACTCCTGTTTCAATTTAAGTAAACGAGACTATATGACATCACGCCTTCTCCTTCCCAAATCGTCAATATGATCTTGCATGAGTGAGTAATGGTAAACTTTTGAAAGATTCCGACTCTGGAGTTGGTGTTTGAGAACTGCATAATGCTTTTAAGTGAAACGTTCAAAACCGCGTGTTAGTGAGTAGTTGCCTTATCGAAACCTTTTTATACTCAAAGGTTTCGGTACGAGTTCTTTACCGAACTAAACGATGCAGTATGACTGAGTCCTTCAAAGTCATCCTGCTGAGTGGTTCGTGTTTTGCAGGGATGCCAAAACTAGACATGGCCTTGTACAGCTCATTACTAATGTAAGTATTGCCATTGTCATACGCGGCCCTGAAATCTATAGAATTTCCGAGCTTTTTCCAAGATCGGCTGTTGTGTTACAATTTGGTCGATTTTTCGGGTCTAAGACCGCATTGGTAAGGGCTGGGTACGTGGGATTTCTAACGTTCACACATTATAGCATATGCGACGTTTAGGAATGGGGTTTCTTTCTCCATTAATAGGTCAATTGTGAGGGGCTACCATATTTAGGATTAGATATATGATACTCAGGTTCCATTCATTGAGCACGCTGGCTTCCGACCATGTCGAGCAGGTCAACTGATGTAAGCTCCTTTCCAACTGGTCTCCATCTGCATTGAAAAGCTCGATGTGAAGGCTATCTGCACCTGCTGTTTTATTTGATTTAGGTTAAATGGCAAGCTTAACTTCTTCTAGGTTGAGAGGATATGACGTTCTTGATTATTTCCCAAGTTGAATGCTATTTTCAGCCTGAGAGTAATATTTAAGCCGCGTCATAAAGCAGTTTAAAGAAGTAGTTTACTTCTTACATGTTTCCCTACTGGTTTTCACATACTTCAGTTCAGCATCTAATTACACTTTTACACTTACAACATTCAAAAGAAAGAGTGTAACAGATGCTTTTGGATAAACTTTGATTAAAGGAATTACTGTCTCAACAACGAAGATGAACCAATAAAATGGCAAACGCAATTTTAGCATCATGCAATATCTCGTTAGAAGCCTCCTATAAAAAACAGTTAATGTAAGAAGAGAAATATTGCAAAACTTTAAAAACCATCACCTATCAGCACCAGCGGTTGAAAAACACCTTGACATCATAATACACTAATTGTTGCTGTCAACTAACATTTTTTCAAAAATGTTTGCAAAACTAATTGGAAAGCCAAACGCCCACTACTTCAATAAGTTCGTTAAGAACCAGAAATCCACTGAACACAACATTGTTCCGCCTTTTTGCACCTTTCGACACTTTAAAGCGCAAGACCATCCATTCGATATGAAATGTATTTTCAATTAATGAGATCATAGCCAAATATGTAATTTAATCTTAAAATCAACAATGTCGGTCACAATGTTAACCTTCGATGCCATCACTATACTACATCAACCAACTTGGCGTTAAATCGTTATGTTCCGTCATATCTTCGTTGTAATTTTCTTCAACCGAATGAAACACTCTTGAGTTCCAAATATTTGATGAGGTTACAAATTCGTTTTGTATTTACCTTTACCTACTACAGTTTCCTCTAATGGCATTCACAACTTCATAACTTTATAGTTCATAAAAAATAAAAGTAAACAAAACCTGTAAGAAAAATCTGCAGAGTTGCAAAAATGATTTTGGTTTGGTGGTTATTGTCATGTGAAGTGGCGACAATGGTTTTTAGTACAGACCTATATCCAAACGTGTCAGCACGACAAATAGTTTTACTTGGCTCATCTTTATATGTGACAGTGTGACTTAGGCTGGTGCCTTGACGGATATAAATAAAAGTAAAAGTTCGCTCTGTGTTTGTTTTTAAGTTGATTGAGTAAATATAAAGTGTTTGGGAAAAAGGACTTTTTTATGGACTTTTGAAACAACATCAGTGAATACAACAAGTGTCTTCTGGATTTAAGTGTGACAAGGGTAAATTTATTTCTTTGAAGAAAATTTAAGTGAAAAGCTTCAGTGAAAACGGATTTATTTTATATTTAAAACTTTTTGGCGCAATTTGCACGGCCAAACAAAGAATCCTTCTTTATAAAAACAAAATGTCGAGCAAATCAAAGCTCCCGTTTGCGAATGTTGTTTGTATACTGAGGGAACTTTATTTTCGCCATCTTTGCATGTTTGTCTTTTCAACATTTGTAAATATAATAAGAGTATAAATAGTGCTGATTCGCGAATGTAAGAACATGTGAATATAAATTTTGATGACGATTTAAGCTTTTTAGAATCAACAAAGCCAAATTAGACAAGTAGAAATATTTACTAAAGCACAGAAGTCTATTGCAAGCACTCATTTTGGTTTTCCCGTAATTCTTTTTTCAAAAAACCAACCACATTGGATGGGAAAATTTCGAATTGAAGCGTCATGCTGTCATATATCATGACGGAAGTCAGTTCGAATTGTTGTTTAGCAAACGTGATCATTGTCGAACGTTGAAAAAAGAGCTGTTCGTTTCAAATTGCTCGTATCAGAAATGCTCAAAAGTTTTTCGAGAAAAATGCAAAGCTTGACGATCTATTGATTTTCGATCCCATTTCTGTCACCGCGTGTCCTAAGCCCAGGGTAGTGAATAATATTGATTGCTCTTAAATGATGAACGGCTAGTAATAATTCTTGGAAGCAATATAGAAATGTCTTACGTATTTTACAATATGCCTTATGGACATACAATTTCGTAAACAGGATTCATGCACGTCAGAGTTCGTGTAAACATATTTATGTGTTTGCTCAGTAAGACTTGGGGTTTTCGTAAGACCTCAAGTCACCACAAAACGTTTTATGAAAGCATCCTGAACGCTAAACTTCATATTTTCTTGTACACACTAGAGTTTTGCCATATAAAATTGCCATTAAGTTGTTTTATGACTTCGCTGTGAAAAGCTAAGGTTACGAGTAAAAGCGTGTGTAGGGAATAAGTCCACTGATGGACTGTGTTCTCAATCAGTGAAAAGTAAAACCATTTTCATACAAGTTGGGAAACGTAGTCGTTTTCTTTTGAAAACTTACCTCACATGAATTCGAAAATAGGCCAATTTGACATTATCAAATTTTTAGGTTCGTTAAACGAACTTTAGTCAGGGTTTACTTATAAGTTGTCATGTTGTCAAAAAAAAAACTTGGGTTTTCGGCTCCACAAAAACGCTAAACCAAGAAATCACCACCCATTCCTGTAGATCATTTCGCCAAAAAGATAGCGACAGAAAGCACACTGCAGCTGAAACAATGCAATGATTGGAAAACATTCCTATCAAGCCACTGAACCATTAACTATTATACTGATTTTGACATTCAAACAGAGTATACCAACCCGCATACTAATTACAACCCAGTGGTCCGGACAAACATAACGACAAATAAATTCTGGGAGGAAAGCATGGTAATCAAAACAAATCAAACCCCCGTCTTTACCAAAACGGACAAAAGGGGGTAGTTTCTGGCATCTTTTCTGAGTATCCTCCTATAAATAAATCAATAAAGCTACCCGACTTTTGCATTGTCTTCCAAGCACAAGTACTTGCAATCCGTGAAGCCGCACTAAACACCTCTAACTACACAAAAATTTATCAGTAAAACATTTCCGTCTCCCTAGACAGCCAGACGCCCTTTAAAAGCTATCTCATTTATTGTCACGAAATCCAAATAAGAAGTAGGTAAGTAGTCGCAGTACCTAACTTAAGACTGCTCAAACAACACAGTAACTTTAATTTGAGTTCCATGACACCTTGTCTGGTAACGAATTGGCCGATAAATTGGTTTAAATCGGGTCATCACTCGAATGTAGTGAGACGAACACCTCTGTACTCAAGGCACTATAGCGAGAAAAAATAGGGGCTAAATTACCGCACACGTGATCGAGTGATACGTGACTGAATTATGTGTTCTTAACATTAGTTCTCGCGTTATCTATCACTTTAGTACCAAAATTTGACATTTTTCTTCAGTATTTGAACGAATTGAAGTCGACAAATAAACATCAAACTGATGTTGTCTAATATAGAACGCCTTTTGAAAGAAAATGGTGCTCATTCACTCGATCACTGATGCGGTAATTCGACCCCAGAATCAAACTTTCTAAAAACCACAAATGACGGTGGTCCATCAGATATTTCCAAGAGAAAAAAAAAAAACAGAAATTCGAATTAAGCTTGGCTAGTTTGAACTTTCTGTTCATTGACATTCTTACGGGTCACAAGTCACTGGGCACCCACATGATAACAATGGGCATTAGCACATCCTACTTATGTATAGAAGATGCCAAGACGAAGAGGTAAATAAGGATTATTCCACTTCCTCTGTGAGAGAGTCCAAGCTTGGCCCACACTAAGGAAAGAGCCCTCTGACGATGCTTCTTAAAACGCACTGAGCGACATCTGAAACTTTCCACTGAAAAGAATCCAGAAGTTCTTTCAGTCCTCCAAATGGTTGAGTGAGGCTTCTCAGTACGTCAATAACCTGGTCAGCAACTCAATCATCTGCTACTCATCATCCTCTGTTATCCGCGAACAATAGATCTTTGAAATCCGAGTAAGCTGTTGCAGCTTGTGGTTTCTATTCAAAGTAACATTACATATCTCTGTCATTTGAAGAAAAAACATCTTTGACATCCCTGCTCCTCACCTGAACTCACCCCAACGAAAACATAGGGCAACTTTAGGCTGAAAGGAAAACCCAGGGCGCACGTCTGACATTTTTCAAAAACCATTCGTTTCAGGGAAAGCTCAGGGAATGATGTGCTTTCCAAAAATGTTACCTCCTACTGGAGTTGTTTCATTTGAGTAAGTAAATCAGGTAGAGGTAGGTTGCAGAATCTAGATTCGATTAACAGAACTTTAATTCCTTTTGTTGCGACCAGTGTTTCACAATCGCTGACCGGTGGTGCCACGAACATCAAGAGGAAAATATGTACATATGTACCTTCCTTATAAAAATATGAATATTAAAAATTAGCACCCAGCAATTTCAATCATAGCTCAGAAAACGAGGTTTCCCTAAACTAGCTAGACCAAATACCTTCATTTTTCGCCCCCAAAGATCTCTGTTCAGCAAAACCCTTCATATATGTACAATGTACATTGTACATGTACATATGTATGTAAATAAGCTGTTTTTGAAATCGCAAAACATAAATTCTGACAGATGTACCATCATAGATAAATATGCATATACAAAGTTTGGTCGTTTAATAGGTCTGTTCGTTGAACTTTCCCCAGGGTTGACCCAGGTTTTCTTGACAACCCCATGAGTTGTCAAAAAAACCTGGGTTTTCCATACCTCAAAAAACGCTAAACCACAAATCGCCACACATTCCTGTCATTTAAATAAAAACACATGCCATTTGACAGCCCTCAAATCGCCACAGCAAAAAGCTAGGGCGAGTTTGGGGAAAACCTATGGCAAACCTATGGCTCAAAAAACACTCACTTTGACGTTAAGGGCGAATTTAGGTTTCTCAAAAAACGCGTTGTGGCGACCCTAGGGCAACCCCAGGGCTTCAACGAACAAACCTAATAAGAGGTAGACTATTCTTAAAAAAAAATTAAAATAAAAAGTAAGAATATGTAGATCCATATGTAAGTAGGTACTCACCAAAAACAAATTCTTGATGTGAACTGAAAAACAGAAACACGATCATTTATTGCCACCCGCGAGGGACAAAAAAAACATCACATTTTCATTATTTTTTTAAAAACAAGGGCCAGGGAACACAACTTAAATCGAAATGAAGATTTGACTCAAAAGAACTATGCAAGATTGAACAAGCAAAACTGAAATGAATAGGTAGCGACCGTTTTGATTTCTTTCTTTTTATCAAACACACACGAGACAAGCGATTTACAACCAAAAGCAAAACTTCTATTTTCTTAATTACAAAGTAACACAACAATTAGAAAATTGAATAAACACTTGCTGGACTCACAAAATAAGCAATTTTAATTTTAAACATGAATAAACTTGCCGTATCAACGGCGAGGAACAGAAACTAAAAACACTACCTACGATTACTGCACACACCACCGCGAAATATTTGCCATTGACGGCTTTGAATTGACTTTATTTTATTTCACACATATTTTCAGACAACAAATGAAAAGAATTTATGATTTCAAACTCATTACTTATTAAATTCGCATTGCAAAAACTATTTTTCTAAGAATTTTCACGAGCGTATTGCACTTTCTTACCATCACTGTCCGCGGCCATTGCAGTTTGATTAAATTCGCTGTTTGCAAAGTACATCTGTCTCTCTCTACCGCAATAGCTGAATTTGAAAGATGAAGTATGCCGCGGAAATGATTTGAATTCAAATAATTTCTGAGTTTGTAAAAGTTTTTAAATGTTTCATTTAAATGTTTTGGCTCATGTCAAAAATGCCAAATGTTGACTGATGTGTCTATTACAGATTCTTCTCCTTTTTAAAGGCTGTAAGATTTCGTTCTACTTTGAACCGAGTAATAACAAACACATCAGCAAATGTTATCAGAATATTAAGATGACATATTTTGCAAAAGTATTTTACAAAAGCACAAAGGTACGTGCTTTATTGATTCGAATTGAAATATATAAAGTTTTTTCCGCATAAGAAATAACGAAATAAAGTAGCTCATTATTTTGTCCGATAAATAATTGCCCTTCAACTTAACTTTGAAAAGGCTGCGAATGCATGTGATGTCAAAGAGATGTGTGGCAAAGGACCATGTTAAGTTTTAGCATCCATGCACATCTCGGAAAAGACCCGCTGCTTCGTCGAAGTCACCATAAGACTCACCGATATCATTGACATCGACAAAGACTTCTTAATAAAAACAGTTTTGTAAAATTCAAAAGTCGAACGCCATTCAAAGAAGGAAGAAAAATTGATAAATTGAACAAAACACCACAGCAAACAGTCATAACGACGAATGTCAGATTTCAAGGCTTTGTCTACTCCTTAACGCTTTAAACTCAACTTCTCCTCAGTCATGTCCTTTAGGAAAGACTATGGGAGAACATAAGGCCCACCAATTAAGGCAAGATATGGTCTGGTATATTTACAGCTCAAAAAGAAAACTCTCACGGGTTTCAGCATTTTCACTCTTATGAACGAGCTGTTCGGTATGTTTAGGTAGTCATTGGTCCATTCTCCAAGCTGAAGTCTTTGCTTTTCGAGAATATGAGTTCACCGCACACGAAAAACAAACCAATCTTCATTTTCTCATACAGTCAAGCTGTCCCAAAAGCACTTAGCTTACCTGTCATAAGATCCAAACTAGATCCAAACTCTCCGAACAAGCAAAAAAAACTATGTCATGTTCCACTGGATTCCAGCACGCAAAGGTTATGATGTTAACGAGAAGGCGGACATCCTAGCTCAAAACGGAGCGTCTAAACCATTCATCAGTCCACAAATCATCTGCTTACTTACTTATTAACGTAGGTAGGCATTATACTCCGGGGTGAACCTGGTCTTCAACCAGCATCCTTCTATAACGACTTCGATTTCGGGCGAGCTCTGTCCAGTTTTGCACTCTAAGTCGGTTGAGGTCTTCTTCCACTTGATTGTGCCACCTAAGACAAGGTCTTCCCCTTCCGCGATTTCCGTGCAATGTGCTTTCGAAAAGCCGTCGAGCCGGAGTGTTGACGTCCATACGCTCTACATGCCCCAGCCATCGTAGTCTCGCGATGTGTACTCTTCCAACTATGCCGTTGTCGCGGTATAGCTCATACAGCTCAACCCCTCTGAGGTGTAAATAAAAGCCTCTTCAAACACACAACCAAGAAGATCTTACAGGAAGAATTAAACAAAGCCTGACGAAACTTTTCTTGTCAAACCAATTCAAAAATTTTTTCTGCCATACTGAAAAATATCAAAGTTCCTACTGAATCTAGATAGGGAAACCCTTAAAACTTGCACCGGATTATTAACCAGCCACTGTTCTCTAAAGAATCATCTTCACAAACTGAAGTAGAATATGCCTCAAAAATGAAGAAACATCTCCGCACATTCTTACAGATTATCCAGCATTTCTCCGCTTTGGAGAGCAAATGCTTGACTGTCAGATCATCCCCGTAGAGAAACTCAAACTCTTCCACACACTGAAGACTTCTAACTCCTGGCTTAACTCAGGAGCAGGAGAACGTTCTGAAACTTCACATGGTTTGGCACAATAGGCTTACTCAGACACCGCAGTGCCTAGAGCTGCTCAAGCTCAGTCCACTACTTTGATCTAATCTAATCTAATCTTAACCCTTAACCATGAATGAATGCCGGATCTATCTGTCCTTGACTGCTGTTAGCTCATAAAAATAAGACCAGCGTTTGGCTCAAAAAGATATTAATTCCACTATCAACTATTTATTTACTTTGAAAACTAAATTTATAAGAAATTTCAATATCCCTAAAAGCTTTAGCGTCAAAAATATCAGAGAGTAGAATGCTACAGGTTAAGACCCGTATTGTCCCGTTCATGGAAATACAATTTCGACCAAAAAATTAAAAGGGCAAAGGGTATAGAAAGTTCGACTAACAAAATTTAAAAGCTATTATTCAAAAAACTATTGAAACTAAAAATAAAAAACTGCAAAAAGCCGAAATTTGGCACAACAGATTTTTTGAATTCCTAAGCATTTTGTAATTCTTCGAAATATGAAGTATCTACTGTTTCAAGATTTTGTTTTATTTTCAGTTAAGCTTAGCCGAACTGACAATATTCTGGTGCGTATTTGGGCCAGATTATTAGAAAAATGTTTAATTGTAATGGCCACCGAATTCAGCCTTGTAAGGGTTTTTCACAAGAGAAATTCCAAAGTTCCGTAGCTTTAGTTATACACAAGAGCGTTAATGCAATCATGTAGTAGTTTTAACTAGAAACTTTTCCAAATTTTCTATAAACTGGGGATTTTATGGGACTCTTTTGAAATTATCATTATCATTCCAAAATTTCTGCTAACGAATCAGAGTGATTGAAGTCATATTCTGCTTGATTGCGTCACCTAAGGCAAACCAGAGCGTGTATTTGCTGTACGTGAGCACCATCTATGAAAACATGAAATGTGATGTGTTTTTCTTCAAAAAAATGCTCAAGTTTTAGTATATTTTGCATTTTAGGACATACCTACAGTCTTAAAGACCATTTGACTTATTTTTCTTGAAAAATGTCTGACGGTTTCATCATTTAACTGAAATAGTTCATATAGTCCATGTAGCCACCAAGCAAAGCTTATTCTTTTTTGTCTTTTCTCTTACGGCATGACGAGAACTGTAATTTTGAGAGGATTTCGCTATCCTACATATTTGTTTCACAATAGAGATCCGAAAGTGGGTTACTACTACTGTGTTGCTCCCAAAAAATGTCGATAAGCTCCCCAGTATTGGATTATTCCATGTCTCAGACCTACTTTTTGCTGGTGTAGTCGAATTTGATTTTACTCAAATTTTTCTCGAATGTAATAATTGTAAGGGTTTGATTCATAGATGTAAATTAATTCAGTGAGTAGCCCAACAAAACTTGTGAAGCCATGGAGCCTAACGCATTTCAGATATCTACAATTTTGCTGCAGGGTTTACAATGCCTTATAGCACTACCTCGAACTAGAATACATGTAATCACCAAAAATTGAAAACCAGCTGTAAAATAATATCACAATGGATTTTGTGGTCAAAATTGTTCACCATATTTGTGAATCAAGTCTACCAAGCTAACGAGGTTTTATTCTTACTTAAAGAGGAATAAGTTCAGCCAGTGGACTGACTTATTCCCTAATACTTCTTATTTCTCAGAGCCTTAAAGTTCGTCATATGGCATTTGTTTACTTAAAACATTTCTTTTTGCGGTTGAAAATTTTTTGAGAAAGAACCGAAAACAAAGCTTTTGGGCAGTATGGATAAAATCTATCCATCGAACATATCTATTATTTTAACTACAATCCAAAAGTGTTCCCATCAACCCATCCCATCAACCAGTCAAGTATAGAGATTCTTATTTTAGTCGCACCACCCGAATGTGGAATGCTTTACCTGGCTCTGTGTTTCCCCTGCATTACGATTTACAAAGATTCAAAAGCAACGTGCATCGGTGTCTCCTTTCAAATCCTCTCCTATTTTCCTAAATGCTCGCACTGTGTTTAATAACATTATAAGGGTAGTCATAACCCCTTGATGTGCGCGTTAATTATATAAAAAAAAAAAAAAAACTTGGTCACTAATTTCAACACATTATTTGATTTAATTTGTATGATTACGAAACGGCAGCTACTTTCAGAACCTTCAATTCTCAATGTCAACACTCAGCCATCAGTCAACAATTTCTTACAACAAACGAGACAGTTTGCTTTGGTAAACGCAAAACAACCATTGGACACTACCGGATGTATGGTTTTAACTTTTCAAAATGCGTTTGCTTTGCTAATTGTCTAGAAAAACGAGGGCTTTTAGCGTGTTAGTATTTTTTGTCTTGTTATTCAATATTTACAAAAGTGCAAAATTGTCAACGTACCACCCATGGTTCAATGTTTAAGTTTTGTTTATTTGATTTGTCTACTCTATCGGTAAAGTTGAAAGAGACAAATGAAGTGATCCTTGAATGATTTAAGCGCAATAACACTTTACATCGATAAATGTTAAATTATGATTCAAAGTAGTCATCTGTCTTAACAGTTTACTTTTCAGAAGTGATAAAATGACTGCTGATTGCTGTCTTGAGAACAGCACTTATAGCAATTTCAACGCTAGAAGCTCCCTTTCACAGTTTTACTTTTACCCAATCTAAGTATTGAACCATGATGCTGTTTATCAAAGTTTATCGTCGTTAAATTTCTGAACGACGTCGCGTCGTTAAAAAATACAAAGTTCCTACACTTCGAACCCGCTGAATATGTCCACCAGAATATTTGTTTACCTAAGCACCTCGTGCTTTGTTTTTGTTTCAAATTGACACTCAATTCTCCTTAGTGTGAATAATATTATCTGACCATCTGTGTATTTAACATGAAAACTCCCAAAGAATACCTCGTCTGGTGAACTGACACCCTGAAACCTTGAAACTTAATAACTCCGCAAACAACGTGTTAAATGCAAAGGTACTTTTGCCACTTCAGGTATAATTGTCTACGGTTTGTTGCCACAAATAGGCTGCTTCGAAAACTGTGCGACGTGCAAATCGAGACGAACTTTTGAGTTTTTTCTTTGTTGGGGTTTGTCGTTTATTTGTAAAACTCACAAATAAAAATTAAACATACGCCGCCATTCTCAGTGCACAGGCTTACCTACACATAAATCTTTTTCACAGAGTCATTATAAGCAAAAGCCTTGGATGCCACCTGATTCATATTTTGGCTAGGCGTAAGTCTGAGTTGACCATTAAACAAAAAAAAAAAATACAAAAAAGAAACAATAAAGAAAGACGCAGTACATTGTCGAAACGACATTCTCTAGGGTCGTTCTTATCCCAAGTACGACTGTGAGCGTTAATCTGCAATTCAGCAAAAGCATTTTTTTTTAGCTTAAGTTTCATTATTTAGCGAGTCATCAGAGGGAAAATGATTTGTGCTGATTCAATCTGTCGCTCCGCCATTGATTTGAAATGCATTGTTGCACAGTAGCACCCAAATGCGCACATTACGAGCTAAGTTTTCATTTTGAATAGGAAAACTCTGATTGCTTTCTGATGAAGACAAATGCTCGATTGTTTAAATTTGTTTGGAGAGGGTAAAATGAGCACTCGTCTGGAACGTGGTAATAGTTTTTCCCTACCACGAGTCTTGTTTATTACTTGCACCTTTTAGCAAATTGTTAAATGATAGTCTTTGGATGCTTGTTCAATAAAAACATACAAATTGTGATTATGACTTGGTCTCTAATGTCTTTGGTTTACTCTACTTATGAAGTAGGAATTGAATGGCTAACAAGGTGCTAACTATGTACCTTCGTTATTAGAATGGGATCATTGAATACACAGTTTTGATTGTGCTAAGTGATGACCAGATTAATGTGTCTTGGCGTTGGATTCAAAAATGCTTTCTTTGGAATGTTCGCCAACTGCAGTGATGTGTTTGGATGTGCTGGACATTGAAGTTTACTTCTAATGCAAAAGGAGTAAGCAAATAAACGTTAGTGAGATTTTGCAAAGAAAAGTTCCACTTACCAAGTACCAGGTACCTCCCAAAGACCAAAGGAAGAAAGTTTACTTCAACAGGTTAACATTTCCGGTTTCTTTTGTTTTAAAGTCGCCAGTCAAAATGCTTTTCCGAAGGATGCTTTACTGCAATTCGAAAGAGGGAGCATTTTCGGCTGATTTGGTATTGCAGCTTTCAAAGGAAAGATCCAAAAAACTTTGTCGAAATTCAATATCATATGAAGCAAATTTCGAACACAACTGCAACCAGGAAAGAAGAAAGGGAGACCTATTGGCACACACAAATGCGACAACAGTAGTAAAATGTTGGTCGTAGATAGTCGCGTTTTGAGGTAATCGATGCATACTTTACATGCAAATGCTTTGAGAATCAAACGCTCATCATCATTTTCTTCTTCTAAGTTTGAGGTACTACGAATTTATAGTAATCTCAAAGGAATAACATTTTCCCCACTTGTCTGCTTCCCAGGAGGTATCTTCATGAAGAATTCACCATTTTGACCTCAGACAGCGTCGAAAAGACTAAAGGTTATAGATTGTTCCAAGTCTGATGTGAAACATATAGACTACAGTAGGTAAGTTAGAGTAGGAAGGAACTAGTTTTGGAGAGGCAAAACAAACTTAAAGGAAGAACATTTGAATAGGCCATTGGACAACAGGAAAATGAAGGGAAAGTAAAAGAAGAAGTGGAAACAAAAAAATAGAAAGAAACAAGACATTGGAGGAAAAGGAAGGGAGGGGAAACGTCATGGCGAAGGGGCCTGGCACGCTTTCGTGACACGGCTCACCAAATGCTGATGTCATGGCAATTGCTGGTACGTCACAAGGCATGTTTGTGAAAAACGCTCTAGGCCGCTGGGCTTCCCGCTCTTTTGCGCCATCCTATTTGTTTACTAGCGAGTGCTTTGATCTTGGGCCCAGATTCCATAACTTTTCAGATGATTATCGATCAATCGTCTTTCGTAGTTTGAATCGTCAAAAGATTGTTTCACATAATCTTGCTTTCAATGGTTTATGGAAAGCTATTTTACTATCATCCTACAAATTTTGGCAACTTTTCAGGGTCTTTTTTACTGCTTAAAATTTTAACGATAGTCGTTTAAAACGTGACAGAATCCGACCCCTGCCTTTCTTCGCGGTCGTGTTGGAAAGTTTGTATGACATTCCCATTTTCTCTGGATCTCTCCTTTGAGCAAGGCAAACCTCTAGACTAGAGGATGGCAAAGTCTTCTACGGATCTTAATTCTTCCAACACGATCAAGCTCATTAACTTCTGTTGTTAAACGAAGTAGCTTTATCTTCTTATTTCTCATCTTTTTAGTACATAGATTGTGGGCCGTAAATGAATGCTAGACTGAAAACCCTGTCGTGTTGCGTCTTCCCTTAAGCTCAAAGGGCATATCCTTCTACTATAGAAGATGATTTGGGATTATCTCAACATTTGTGCCCGGTGGTGCTTCTAGCGTAATGGTAAGTTTGTCTGTCAGCCTTGTTTCTCAATGGGTATTGCGTTTTGCTAAGAATTGCCAAGTCCTCCGAGAGTGTTAAGTCCGCCGTGAAAAGTAATTCCTCAAATATCCGTTCGGAGTCAGCTAAAAATTAGTAGGGCTCCTTCATTTCTTCACAAGGTATGGTGATGATACCTTAGATTCCAGGGTTGCGCGAAATCCGTTGTGCTAACCTCTTTATTTACTTCTATACAGTTATCAATGAGGTCGTTAAATTTTGTACGAATGTGGAAATATTAAAACGATAGAAAAACGATTACCAAAAACAATCGTAATTAACGCACAACGTATCGATAACAAGCGGTTTTGCGAGTGTCGTTATTTCTAATGCGGGTCGTGGATTATTTTCGTGTCACTTTTTTATTATTCCAATCCTTAGTTTAAAAGCATGTGATGTGAGCCATTCAAGGGTATCCTAGAAAATTTTGTATACTCAAATAACCGATCAGAAATTTCAAAGACTGCTGAATCATTACATAAAATCTGACAGCAATTTTTGCATTTTTTACATAACTCATTTGCCAAATAGATACCAAATACTTCTCTACAATGTGATTGAGTGCCACACAGCCACCTACATTGCCTGGAGGTTTTCACAAATATCTCAGCAGCTGGCTGAGAACAACTGCGAACTCAAACATACTCAGTATTGATTCGTTTTTGTGTTCAGTGTAAATGTGTATTGCTGAGCTAATCTGAGAATAGCCGATATGTGACAAAAACGCACCTCAAATGTAAAAAGTTGTATAGTTTGAATCATACGAGCTCTCATGCCTACCTACTCTCCAATGTTTCATAACTCGCAATTTGTAACACAAATCACGGAAAATATACATTTTTGCAAATTACAATTTCGTATACCCACAAAAACGCACTCTTCCTGAAGACTATTTTCTGTCTTTCACTTAAGTAGGGATAATTACAGACACTTCGATAAAAAAAAATATCATAATTTAGTGCGAGCTCGTAAGACCATTGTGTGCTTTTTTTTCATTATTATTATTTCCTCATACAACATAATTTTCAAAGAAATATTTCATGTTTACTAACACAGCGCATGGAACCTTAGGGTCAAATAAATAGGGTACCTAGATATACTCCATTATTCCCAAGGCCTATTTGAGGCAATGCCTTGAGTCTTCATGCAATGCAAAGAAAAATTTGCTTTCATGGTACTGTGTACTAGTACCTGTACTCAACCTTACAAAAAATTAAAAAAATAATAAACGAAAACAAAATAATAAAAAAAAAAACGATCACCCATAACCATAATTGAGGTTAATGTGTAAATTCATCAACTGATGGTGATGGCTTTTGCCGCATATCTTATCTGTCATCTTAGGTCTTAGCCTAATAGCCAGTCGGGTAAATGTTTACACCTGGAAGGTACACGCTGTCGTTTCAACAATGCCTTTGCCTTTTGACAACAACAACATCAGCAAACGAATAATTGGAAAATAAAGAAAAGTAATGACGCAATATTTGGTTTGTTTGTGAGACTGCTCGTCTGTCTGTCCGCAATGTAAAGTTTATCTTTTTCTTTGTCCGAAAAAGTAAAAGAATAACCAAAAGATGTCTGTTGGGAGTAGATGAACACTGGAATCGACAGCGTAACAATTCATACAAGCCTGCTGTGGCGTTAATCAGTTGACAAACGCTTCTATATATTTCCTTGTTTTGAATTAAATGAGAAGCTAGTTAAAATTTGTATTGACAATTCACAGTATTAAAATAACAGTCTCTGAAACGCGTACAGTATACAGGGTGTCACATGAAATCAACGCATCTATTTTATAACTTTTGTTCGTCTTATTCATCATCCAAGGGGGTCATTCCGACTATCTTTTAAATTTATGTATTAAAAAAGTGTTTAAGACCCTGAAAGGTTGCCAAAATAGTGATATTGAAATAGTTTTCCAATGAAAGCAAAATTACACGAAACAATCTTTTGACGATACAATCGAAAATAGACGATTGAACGATACTCGCCTAAAAAGTTATAGCATCTGTATAGAGCAATCTTTTTGCTCTAGCGAATGTTGATAGGTGCCCTGACACTACCAACTTTTCGTAAAAGGTGTTAAAACTCATCGAACGTGCAGTTTCGTGTAGAGATCGAACAATGTTTCTTGATTTGTACACCCGATACATCATCTCTTTTGAATTTTCTGGTCTAGAACCACCCGATCCAACGCAGGTCAGAATATAGTAACTTAGATTCAATTCATTATTTTTAATTTTTTTCAGTCACTTTTCACTTATTGCCACTGTTAAAACAACCAAACTGTCAGTTCGTGATTCAAATCCCAAAATCATCCAGTTGCCTTCCTACGTTGTCTTCCTACGAGTATCCTTCCTAGTTATGTCACTGTCATGAAAAGCGATTTCTCTATTAGCAGTTCGGAGTCGCAAATATTTTGCAGAGTCCCTAAATTTCAAGGTATACATACCTACATAGGGTCGCGCAACGAAGAGGTCCCGGGGCCTGGATTATTTCTCACAACCATCTCTTGTGAGGGAGTTTAGGGGACCTACAATTTTCTGTCGAGCGACTAATCGAGAAAGCGCTTTTCATGGCAATGAATTCATCAACGGAGGACTAGCCAATTCCTCACGAAAGGTGATAGCAGTGGAAAGGATTAGTTTTTGGTTTCGGTTTCCAGGGTATAGTCGTGGAAGATGCGAAAGGACCCGGGTCTCGCCCAGCTCTGTTCTGTCACCTATTTTATACCTTTTCCATACTAAAACATTTTCAAAATTGCTTGCTTCTTTTGAGTTCGATTTCAAGCTGAAAACACCATAACATTTCAATCACAACTTACCGAAATAAAAAAATTAGAATACATGCATAGGGTGTCGCAAAAAGTTGGGAGCCCCAGGGCCTAGCACATTTCTACAACTTTCTGTCGATTCCGAATGGCTAATCGAGAAAACTCTTTTCATGGCAATGCATTCATTTACTATCGGAATACTTGCCCATTCCTCGTGAAAGGTAATACCCGTGAAGAAACATTTTTAGTTTCTGTTGGGACTTAAGCCACGAACTTCCTACGGAACCGGCACATATGTTAACCATTACAACACGGGCACCATAGTTCAACAACGAAAGTACACGAAAATCTCGGTATGTTGGTCGTGTTGTACGGTAGATGGCGGCATACATAAAAGCCGTAAATGTATTCTTTTAAATTTTTTTTTAATTTCCTAAGACTTTGAACTGAACTGAACTGAAAAACTATTATTGAATCACGCTTTGCTGTTTTGAAGCCTGTTCAGCCACTTTAAAAGGAAGCTCCTTTCGGTAGACCTGACTTAAAAGTAGAGTGTACGAAAAGTGACAGCTTATATGGGTGAACGCATTCAGCTCCCAATAAAAGAGTATGTCTGATTAGATAATTCACAGCCCTCGAGGCGATTTATCATGTATACAAGAGAGTTGTCGTAAGGGACCTTGTTCCTCAAGGCTGGGCCTAGAGACCCCATGTCTTTTTGATAAGATTTGATTTCTAAAAGCCCAAAAATTGACATTCCCAAAAATTACTTTTTCAAAGCACGTCAATGGGGTCCTTTCTTTTCTCTTCTTCTTCTGAGCTCTAAACTGATTATTTTTTTTACCAAACGTGAGGAAAGCCCGTTTGAATGTATTCTTATGAACACCCTACACAGAGAAGCAGGAGTCGAATGTTTATTTAGCTGTTTGCCAAAGTTATAAAGATAGTTTCATGTTCTGTGACTTTGTTTTCTATTTATTCAATCAATTTGCAACACTCATATCGTAAGGTCATTAGAATTTCGGAAATTCCAAGTGCTGATCCCTTCTTAATTAGTTGGCACTTAGCATTTCACGGTTCGGGTTCTTTTTTCGAGTTTCTTTTTTTTAACAAATCAATACAAACCAACTCTGTTTATATATACACTGACAAGAATGCGGAAAGGCAAACCAAGAAATCATGGTTTAAAGCAATTAGAAGCAGGTTTATTAACCACAATGGTTATATTTTTTTTCACTCACCAATTCTGCACAACTTTTCATATTTGGAACTTTTGCTCACTACCGTCTAATTAAATTGAGTTTAGTTCATTTGGTAGAAACAGAATAACTATGCCCAGTTCAGTTACCTGCATGTCTACTGTACCAAAGCAATCTATGTTCCTATTTTGCACTGAATAAAGTGATTGTCCAGTTTTATGAAACTTCACTAAGTGGGCACTTACATAAAACAAGCCTTGGGTCATAGAAACTTCCACAACATGGCGGCCATTGGACAAACTCAGTTTATTTGAATTCAAATTTTAGATAGCTTCTTCTTTTGTCTATGACGTGATGTAAAACATCGACTTCTGTCTTTGTATGTCGGTATATTTGATGAATGATGTACAACTCTGAACATTTAGAGATCCATCTCATTCTTCACTTCGCAAATGAATTAAATTTGCAGTACCCTCTCCAACAAAGTGGTGTGAAATCAGTGCCAGACTAGGTTATGGGAAGGCCCAAGATTTAGTAGTACTATACCCACGTACTCAAAGAGTTGTTATGATTATTATAAATTTGTCTGTTAAAGAGTGATTCAAGCGCTTCTTTTTCTGTTTTCTTTTCATTTCCTGCGCCTTGCAAATATTTTGATATTATGTCTACCCTTTCGGAACGCTGAAAGCGAGAGAAAATTTTCCGGTTTGAAACGCTGATCTTGATGTATTTGTTTGAACCAGAAGTGGTCAAAACCAACTGTTCTTCGCGATCGTGTCGAAACGTTCAATGATATTTTCTTTCGAATGTGTTTTTCTGGATCTCTCCTTTGAACATGACGCTACCAGCTCACGATAGGCTGAATCATTCACGCTTCTAACGCTTATTATATGTGCAATATCGTTTTGTAGGGCAATGCTTCCATTGTACCCATGATTTAAGAATGTGAATCTGGGAGCCAGAGCAAAACTTAACCATGGCTCGGATGAATAACTCATGAAAATGATTGAGAGGAATGTGCGCCGATAAAAATAAATCGAATGTAGTTAAAAGCCCTATTGCTAGAACTTTCTTAGAACCATTGGTTTCAATTTTACACACGTAAGGAGAAGGGTAGAATCACGGCATTTTTTAAGAAAGGTTTATTTCATGAGGTTTTCATATGCCCTACCGTTTTCATATGTCCCACAGTTTTCATATGCACCCCATTTTTATACCTATTCCGAGGCTCTAGCTCTTAAAAGGGGTTCCCGACCAAAAATTATTGTTATTTGTCAACAGAAAAGTCTCAATAATTCAAAAGATATTGATTTTAGTGAGAAGTGAGTTCTAATATCAAAGTCCCAAATATCTCAGTCACCAAAAAAAGGGGGCCTCCTTTACCACCAAGTCCGCCCCTGATATAAAGTTCGATTCTACATACAATACAATAAGCACGTAACTTATTTTTTCGTTCAATCTGCAAATCAATCAAGAAACGTAATGGTACTGCTTACACCTGAACACCAGGCAGTCTCATTACAACTCCTCTATCTTCGACATCATACCAAGCGCGAGTTAAAAAAAAAGTCGCATACGAGTAACAAAGGCGCATCATTTAACAACCATTCCTTGAGAAGTGGTAGGGATCCTATAAAAATTGATGACATCTGTCATCTCCTCTGAGACCACATCCTCTGCTCTGCTTGCTTAAAGCTAACCAATCTTTCGACCTCGGCCACCACACGTGTAAAATTAGAAACAAACTAAAAATATATATAAAATATTTAACAATTAAGCAACTTTGTGTGTGTGTGTGAATTTTCATTAACATCGATTATCTAATTGCATAAATTTGAACAGCACATCATTTTCAAGTTAAAACCAAAATAAGACAAAAGTCGAACAAAAAACTCGTAATTATACCTTGGACTAGGCCAACACCACTCCGAAAAAATTACATAAAGTGAAAGCATCTCTTTTGCATCTTCTCGCAGTCTCACCATCCGATCTGTCCGCGTATAGGGCCCCCCCGAAAATCAAAATTCAATTGGAAGTACAACAAATACTAAACTGAAAAAAAATTTAAACAAACCAAAAAAGAAACCAACAACAACGCACGCATAAAGAAAGAGAGAACCTCAGCATTGGGTCACGAAAATCTTGCAATAGGTTGTAGGTACTCTACGTCTACAGTATACACCCGTGGCAGTGGCGGTTACCTTTTGACTTTCGGCGGTGAGCTTCATAGATGCTTTACCTGCTTTTGAATCATTATAGTGACCAAGTGTTATAGGAACGTCTAAGCAGTAGAGGTCTTTTGGCGATAGGTATTCGTCTAGGTCTAATACCTTTCTGTCGGTCGGTCGACACGGTCGTCATTTCGCAGCAGCACGCATCTGAGTTTTGTGCATCGCATCGTTCGACGTTAAAGTAAAAGTTCATTGTGAAGCGCCCTCGGCCAAATAACCAACTAACAAAAGACATTTCTTTTCTGAAGCTTTTCACTTTCCGTTTTTTTTTTTTTATATTATTCTTTATTTGTGTTGGGGCTCCTACGGAAGATTAAATTGTAATTAAGTTGTATATTTTGCTTTTTATTTTCGTCGGATATCCTCTTAGTCAGCACCGGCAAAAGAGAAATTTCTGAAACCATCAAACGATCACAACAGAAAATGGGTCACCTGTCCACTTCGGATCGGGTCAATACGACAATGTTAACAGCGAACGGATGTGCAGGGACCATGAAGGACTCTAATGGGAGGTTTTGCGGTAACGGCAATGGGGTTTGTAGTGCTGGTTCAAAATTATTGAATGGTGGTGCATGCACCAGCAATGGAATAAGTGCTAATGGCAATGGATATTTGTCCAATGGAAGTGTGAAGCTAATGAATGGTGGTTATGACATTGGGGGTAGTCAAACAGTGCTATTGAGTAAAAGTCAAGTGCAGGAGGTCGAAAGTGATGCATCTAACGAGGAAGAAACGAAAAAGACTGGCTACTCTGAGCCAGTGCATCATATAGTCTTGGAAGAGTATACGAAAAATTTTAAAGGTGACTCGTTTTTGGGATACAAGTTTGATGCACCCCTTAAATGGGATAAGATCATACAGATCTCGCTGTTGCATTTGGCTTTTCTTTATGGAGTAGTTGTTTTCGACTTCAGAGATTTCAACTTTTGGACTACAGCTTTTGGTGAGTTAATTTTTGTTTTTTATTTTGTTTTTCATATTTTTTTAATGACCTTAATGATGTTATGGGTAGTTTTTGATTAATTGTTTGAGGTAAACAACTGACGTGATTCACTGACTTAAAGACTTTAGTTCTTCTCAAGTTACGTAATTGGAAACGATACAGAATTTTAGAATAGTTTTGAGAAATTTGAAGAAAAACAAGCCTTTTATTCATTGGAACCATACATTTTCATACTTTTATCTACTGATAAGTTGCTTATAGATGATATTGGTCCCTATCATAAGGCCCGTCGCAGCAATTTAGGACTACGAACTTCAAAAAGGAAGCACCTTATACGTCACTCCTCCGTAACGAAAGCTTTGCTAAGAAATTTATCACTGTTGATAAAAATATTCACATGATCTATAAATAACTATTGCGTTTTTAGTCCGAAATTGTTACGATGGACTTTGTGAGAAGGGTGATTGAATATTGGCGTCTTTACGGAATTATCATCACCTTTTTCAACATTTTTATAAACCCTAACAATAAGGACTTCTTGTCAACAAGGGACTTGAATGTCTAGGGTTGAGTTGCGAAACTTTTAAGACGACTATCGTCTCAGATCTAGGTACAGCAAAAACGTGTTTCAAAGTCAATAAAGCTACCAATATTTATGAGATGATACTGAAATGGCAATTAGTCAATCGCTGAAAATTACATGAAACAATCTGTTGAAGACATAACGATCGGGGGCCATTATCATGTTTAAATAGTTGCACTCGAATAATGAATGATTGCCTAGGTTCTGAACTGTCACTGGCAACAAGCAGTCGAACAAACATGAAAATCCTTCAATGCCTCCTTTCGAATGGGTTTCCTTTGGTCAAAATAGTACTTATTTATTCGCCTCTTTTGTTTGAAAAAATTATGAAAAGTTGATAAGAAAAACACATAATAAAATGTGTGAGTCTCTTATCGGCCTGTAGTTTGACTTTCAAAGCTACAAGTCAAGAGCCACTTGCAGGATCATGTCGAACTGATTGCATTACAAGTAAATGTTGTTTTGTGTTACAAGCTTCTCGTAATTTTCGAGGCCTCATCATGTTTGCTTGTAACTTGGGGAGACTCGAAGATCGATGTCCAGAAACATACAATTTTTTTACACAAATATCGCCTCTCACGAGAAATTAGCTCTTAAGTGTAAGTCCACCTCCGAGAGTATTTATACAGCCATGGAAAATGCTTTTACTTTTGCGACTTCAGAATCGACAAAATTGTTATATCCTTTCGATTCAAGAGGAGAGCTAAGCTCCGGAACACTTTGAGCTTTTTTTGTGCCAACATTATTTTTTACATATTTTATCACTCATCTGCTTAAAAATGTACGGCTTTAAGTACTTTCTTATAAGTAATGAGTTATTTTCTATATCTCTAGGCACAGTAATGTCCATTTTCTATTTCAGTTTGGTTTTGGGCGATGTGTTGGAATTGGACTCGTCAGAATTTGCAAAGTTTTCTTGAAATGCCATCTGACTTTTGCAATTGAAAATCACAAACCTTTCGCTTTGCTGTCAAGTTCGTAAAATATCAGTCTAGTCACTAGAGCTATGTAAATCGAGGCATGTGAATAACAAGTGAAGGACGTGTGTACTTAACACAAGCTTACATGAGTCGTTTGAGTGGTGAAAAAGTATGGTGTTCGTTTGTTTAGTACGACATTTTTGAGTTATTTGAGGAAAAAAGCTGATCGTGTTATTCGTGTCGATTCGTTTAAAACGAAACCTCTCAGTCCAATCTGATGAAAAAGGTGACTACGTTTCCTATTGACTTGTTGTTTGTTAGCCCTGAACCGCCTGTATCTAGGTTCTACCATAGGTGTTCTTAGGGGACACTGTCTAATACGGAGACACGCCAAAAGACTTGGTGTGTTTTCCAATGATTTCTGCAGAAGCTGCATGGACGAGGAGGAGGAAGAAACCGTTCAACACCTTCTTTGCTCATGCAATGCACTACTTCATAGGAGGAAAACTCATCTCGGTGATTTCTTCTTCGATGATACTAGCGACTTAGCTTACATAGACCCTAAAAGTCTTTCGAAATACATTAAAAGTTCCACGTGGTTCGACTAGCAGGTGATTAACCGGCTAGTCCCGTAATGGAAGATTAATAAGTGATCAACTCGTTAATCTTACATCGGGTTTCTGAGATCAGTAGGTGATTAACTTGCTGATCTCTGTGGTATCACAATGGGCCCTTGCGGCCTAAGTGTGTCAGGCAATGTACTCATTGGCTGACAGCCACTTCCACCTAACCTAACCTTCTTATTGACCTGTCTGAAACGAGCTTATTGCAGTCTTCTTAGTTAAGAACCTCATGGCGATACTCGTTTTGATTTGTTGGAAAAGAAATAACTCTGCTGAAATAGGTTTCTTGAAAAATCTAAAATGAGCTCAATACAGACGTTTGACTTGAAAAAATCATAGTGTTGCTATTTGTAACTTCGTCCTTCAAGTGCAAAGTTAAAATAATTAGATTTCTGAATCACACAACTTGGAAATAACAAATAATGAAATCGAAATTCGAGCGCTCTTATTTGAAGCTATTATGACTGATTTCGTTTCAAACGTACCAACACGATTCACACGATTGGTTTTTCTTCTCTCAAATGGCTTGATAGGGGTGATATCACACATCCGAAGCCGAACACGACCAATATCCCAGACTGTGGGTGCATTTCCACATTTCCACAAATACGAGTAAATTCTCAAATGCTAAGCATAAGTTGAAATTTTCAAGCTATTCCCTTTTACCATATTTTGTTTTTGTTTAAACCAATTATCAAAACAATTTTGGGCTGCAAGAGTCACTAGACTAAGCAATTTAAAAGCTAGCCCTGTCAAGCCAGCTCACTTTAACTTCCTCAAGGAATAGCTATTATCTACCTCTTTTCCATTAACTAGTCACATACACATACATCTAACATGCAGGCACATTACGCGACACACTCAATAGAGTTGTAAAAATTTTGTTTATAAATAGTCAAACACTTATTTCAAATGAATTGGCTAGGGACTCAATCAATTATATAGAAAATCCCCTATTTTACATCGTAAGAACAAAAATCTTGATTAATAGAGTCTAATTATTCTCCTTACAAGATAATTGCCATTAGTAAGACTCATTGTACATTTTACCGCTATTGCGTTCTTTTTTTAATTCGCTTTTAAATGAAGCATTGATCTTTCCTAACAGGTTTCTGAATCACCGAAAATCGTCTTACCTAGTGTAGAATTTTTATATGCCTTATAAAAACGATTTCAAATACGATTCAATAATGTACTGAGGCGTGTAACACAAAACTACAAGTACTTGTAACACAAATGAATTATTACAAATGTATAAAGTTTCTGATACACAAAGCTACAAGTGTACTTCTTCTTCTACAAGAGTAATGGACATAATCGTTCAAGTGGCTCCTGACTTGTAGACTTGTAGCCTAGTGTTACAGATCCCTGATGTCAGAATAATAACATTTACTTTCTTATTATTGCTTCAGTTTATTTTTTCTCATCGAAACAAATTCTGAAAAAAATTTATCGAATCTTCTCAATAAAAACATTCAGCTTGCCAAATCAATCTCTTGTGAAGCTTTGTATTTAATAGTTCGGAAGTTTGGAAAACTACCTATGAACAATATTAATTTGTGTATTACTTAACTATACAACGCTATTCATTGTCAGTGAAATAACCAATAATTGCACTGATCGCAGCCACAGCCGATGCATTAGATACTCGTCACTCCCAACTTGAAGTTCAATAACTAAATAATTACACTATACCGTATTTTCTTTGCTTTATAATTTACATGCATGTGCCATTTTGACAGAGTCAACGTCAGTTGCATAGACACGAACATAATGCCAGCGCAAACATTGGAGTTTATCAATTTCAATCAAACAACGCCAAATACCTAACGGGTTGTATAATTGTCTCAGAAGAGTGTATCCCCTTTGGGAGGTACTATTTTACTAACATAAATGATCTAACAGTTAGATAATCGAAATCGGTTAGTCAAATTATCCTTAATCGAAATCGGCTAGTGAAATTATCCTTCATGTCCGTGGGGTTCGACTCCAAGAAAAACCAAGCTGTTTTTTTAAGCTCGTATCACCTTTCGCCATGTATTGCAGTTCCTTTCAAAGATATCACAATCGGGTAAAAATTGGAATTTCCTTTCAACCCCTTCCTTTCCATTCTCTTCTTGGTTGCGACAAATGCCCTAGGCCCGTTGTGTCACCTTACTTATCTATTTGACAAAGAAAAGGAAAAGTTGTTAAAGGATATGCCTATGGGGGACAATTGTATTGAAAAACGTATTGTCAGTTTAACGTCTTAAGGAGAGTCTATCCTGTAACAAAATTCGGTTTGGTAAATTTTAAAATTTTGTGCTGAAAAAAAAAAACCGTCAAAATAAATTTGGACGTGACAGACAAACAGTTTGATTCTTTCGACACACTAAATAAATACTTGCAACAATTTGACAGCACTCCTTTAAGACAGCACTCCATTAAGACGGCTTCGGAAGTGTCTATTGTCTACCTAGAAAAAGTAAAACACAAGTATGGCCGTTGAGATTCGCAAGCAATGTCTGTTTTAACTGCAAATAGAATATTTTGGCTTCTTAGCTTCTAAAAAAAGAGTATGAATAATCTTAAGCCCAGAGATTCAATTGTGCGCAAAAGATTCTGCATAGATTGAAAAATTATTCCCAACCTCAAAGTTTACAAACAAGATGTTTTTCGTTTGTTTTCTTCTGGACCCTTGTTAACATAAATGAATTCTTCGACAAAAGATTTATTCAAAAAAAAAAAAAAAAGTTTGTGTACCAATAACTTGGCAAAGCGCGATAGTACCTACAACAGAGAGACAAACCAACAACAAAAAGTCTTATGTAAAATTCATAAGTAAAATGCTAATAATTGCAGCGTCTGCCGGAGTAATTCCATAAATTACCAGCAATTCGTCTTAAAATTACATGATAATTTATTTTAAGCAGTGACTTCCCTTGAGGTTTTTTTTTTGCTTCATGTGGTTCAAGAAGCCCGACTTATCATATGCGGCCAGCAATGAAAAAAGGTGCGATTGGAGTAGAAATATGTACAGAGGCATTTAAAAGGTGAAACTATATTACAAGATATGCAGCGTGGTAAAAACAATTTGTCTGGTCCCACATGCTTAACAAAACTTTTGTTTTTTGTTCAATGTTCAATGTTACATCTCGATTTAGAGACAGACGCCTTCGAAATTGTTGGGTTGGTTAGGTACATCGTATACCTACCTACACCTGCAATCTATGACATCATAAGCAATTTTTTTAAATTGTTGGCAATTTTCGGTTCGATAACGCATTGAAGATGAATTAAAAAAAAAAAAACACACCGACGTGCTCGTGCTTTGAATGAACAAATGTGAAATCGTGACTGACATTGAATAATTGAAGATGCACTGTGGTCCAGGTCAGATCTGGTTTCAACATTTCGTGCGCGCATCATTTAAAATTGCACAGAAAAATAAAGGGATATGAAATTAATTTATGGGCTTCTTAATTTTATGAGTTATTTTGAAAACCCACTGCCCAAAATGGCAATGAATGCGAATGTGTGGTAACAACGAGTACTTCAAAACTCCGTGCAAGATGCAATTTCCCAGCAATCCCTAGAGGGCTATTTCATTCTTTATTGGCCACTGATTACAATAATTATTTCTTTTTGTGGCACGCCTTTGGTCGTAATTTATGATGCAAGGCCAGGTTTAGCCAGAGCTTTCATAATATTTTTTTATCACCGATTGTTATTATAGGAAAAATGGTAGCACCATCACATACAATTGCAGAATAATCGAAAAATCGATTAAAATTGCAGTGCACTTGATGGCTTCAAGGAATCAGATCGCAATTAATTGACACCGCATCGAAGCCCAATGCAAAAAGGATCCCAAGATGAAATTCAATTTGGTAAATCGATGAGGTATACGTGTGATAATTTTTAATGAAAGTCTAAATATTAACACAATTTGAGTCTATAATTTCAGGCTAAGCTTTTATTTAGGTCGTGGATGATTGTTTCTTAAGACCATGAAGTAGTTCATTTTCATTCATTCTTTTGAAGTGTTGAGTACAGACATATGAGTCGCCCAGCAGGAATTTTGATCAAGCGACAAACTTCTCTGACTGCAAATATTTCAATGAGAATTTGAAACTAGGGAATAAAATGCTGCTTGGCAAAATTGTCTTTTCAACAGCCACCAAAATTGTTTTTATTCAGCCTTATGATATGAAGGCCATTCATTGGCCACAATGGAACTTCAGGCAAATAACACAGAAGTTACATGCTAACGGCTGTGAGATCTGACATTATGCTAAAAATAATCCAAATGTAGAATGAAGAAGTAAAGCAAACATTTTAAGTGAGTAGAGCTACTCCTGCACACTGAACATTCGTCTTGATTCGAGATTATGAGCTATGATATTTGAGTACGAAATGTGATATTAGAGACTCAAATTTTTTCTTTAGAAGGAGTAGACTTTGGTTAGTCTGCGAAATTTCCGGGCTGTGGTATTTAGTCTTCTTCCTTTTCGACGCTACGAGCATCATGATCTTAAAGGGATCACAGTTCTCCCACTGAACTGCTTCACACAAGTGATCTGCTCGTGGGGTATGCCACGCCGTGTAATGTTTATTTTACTATATTCGTTTACTGATAATAGTCCAGTCATATTATATTATAAAGGGAAACTTAAAAAAATAATAGAAAAAAACTTGATGTTTAGAGCTTCTTCAAACTGTCAAGAGAACTCATCAAAATAGGTACTGCCAACAACTTTAAAGGGAGTCAAAGGATACATTAAAAAAAAAAAATCTGGAAAAATAAACTGAAATCGCCCTATGGTTCGATGTGATATTTTTTGATCCATTTCATTTGCACTGTGTTTGATGTCTGCCTGTGGCAAGCAATCAGCGCCCACTTGATTGTCCCTGGTTTTTTCTGTTATTGTTTTAAGAGCTGTCGATTAAAAAGCAGCTGTTTGCCTCAAAAAGTTAATTTTCGAACCAAACCATATTTTTTGGAATTGGGTTAAAAATTTAATATTTGAGTTTAATTTCAGTGTTTCATAACTTTTTGTTTAATCTACGAACGAAATGCAACCATATTTATTTCGAAATGGAGGAAACTAATTTATGAAATTCAAGTGCTACGTAAATTTTAGCTCTAAGTGTTTGATGTAAAATCAAATCCTGAACTGATATTCAGTGTGTTGATAGATAATTTCAGTGCATTGACATTCCCTAGGGCGCGGCGCACTGAAGCACTGCACATCGAACAAACCTTTTATTGGCATTTAGAATCCATTAAGACGTTAAAAGATTTCTCATATGAAATCCAAAAACTTTGACTTATTTTCTTCAAAACTCTGTAGGTATTTTAGGTGCTATCTTTGGCGGTAGTAGGATGTCTTCAGAATTGAATGTTCATCTAAAATAACTTATTACGACGTAATCGTACCACAAACTAACCCCATCAATTAAAGTCACGTTTTCCATTGAATTGTCGTTTTTTTTTCTTTACCTCGTAAGTAACAAGAGCTGCATAAAAAGTACAAATGATCAACTTGTAGGAAATTTGATTTCCTATAAAAAAATGTTGCGTATCGAATTACTTACGTCGATATATCTTGAAATAATGCATTGGTTTTAAGGAGACGTATTATGGACTTATCATGGAGTATTTAGGTAAATAATTGTTTAATTTGTTTTCTTTTTATCTTAAGAGTTACGATAACATCGCTTTTCACACTTTTGTAGAACGACAAAGACTGTTTCTTAAAATGCCTCTGAGCTGTAGAGCTTTGAAGAAAAGTTCACATGTATTTTATATGGACAGTATTATTCTTCTGCGTGGCACATTTTCAATTTTGTCAAATTTCTTCAAGAGCCCAGATCTCAACACTCTTTTTCGATACCAGTGTCATATTCATTACATGAGTAGTTTCAAAATTATGTTCAAGTAAAAAAAGTAGGGTAAAGTGGGCTGATTGGACTACTCAGCCCACTTTACCCTACCAAGGTTTCTTCAAAAGCTCAATTTTTCAAGCCCAGCTATCTTCTTAAAAAATAAAAATGAACTAAAATAAATTTGAACGATGGAATCGCATATTTTTATTGATTTTTTTTAGTAAGATGATGTGCAGAACTACCAGTTCCGTTCTATGAAACCATCTGATGACGGTCAAGTTCATACAGGGACCAAGTCAGCGTTTTCAAAAGGCAGAGCTTATGCACACGTCTGGGAACTGACTGCAATTCGTTACGGTCAAAGCGATGCTTTCGCCCAATCTGGCATTCCCTCGAAGCGGATTGAATCCCAAACATCAGAAAAAAAAAAGTTTTGTCACGAGCATCTCTTTTGCTTGGAATTGGAATTGGCAATTTATCCGATGGATGGCAATGGTTTTGCATCCAAAACCAAACTTTATTCAAATTTCTTTTGAAGACTCTACCTAGGCATCAAAATAATGCATGACCGTGTATTACAACTTTTGAATCTAAATATCTCAGTGATTTGATGTACAATAGAGCTATTTTGGGTTCAGTGGATAACAGTGGTTTTTGGTTTTACATTTTTTTCATAAGTTAAAAGATAGTCCCAACGATAGAAGAAACTGGATTTTTTCGACTTTAAATGCTTCATATCTCGGAAACTTGAGCTGTTAGGTGGATTCTAAGCTTTATATTTATATATTCAGTGAGGAAAAACCATTGAAAAGCTTAGCTTACTTTTGGTATCATTCATTGTACAACAGTGAGTAGTTTCATTCCATGAAAAGCGCTTTGTCGATTAGCCGTTCGGAATCAACAAAAAAATGTAGGTCCCTTCCGAGAAAAATGCGTAAGGCCATGGGGTTCCCCGCTCTGTTTCGCCACCATATTTATTTTTACTTATTTAGAACAATAATGACAGCAACAACGAAAGCAGCGCCTATTGCCTTGTCATCTGTTTTTCATGATTTAGACTTGTGGCTCAGATGGTATTAGATCCCACTGTTATTTTACATCAGTGACGGAAACTAATGAGCAACTTTGACAGAAGCCGCCAAGTGGACATGTTTTTGGAAAAGATTTCGGGTTCGGGCTTAAAATGCAAAAACCATTGCAAGCGACCAGGATTCAATTTGCTGCCATCTAGAAAATAGGGGCAGTATTTTTAAGTCTATTCAAGATTATTTGATATTTAACGTTTTCTTTGAAGGGCGGTGCTCCGATCATTTTGTATTTTTTTATCGACAAAGTAGCTCTGCTCTTTATTTTTAAGTTGTCAATTAAACTTCACACTGTTAAAGTTGCTCAAAAGAATTGTTTTTGTTTTCTAAGGGGAAGAACTAGAAGAATTGTTTCAGAAATAACATCAATAAGAATTCTGGTCGTGTGCTGTGGCAATAAGATTGGATTGTTTATCATATTGAAGATCATCTTTTTCAATCCATACTTACAGTAATTGTGGTGCCCGTGGCGTGATACCTGTTAACCCAGAGTTTCGTGGTTCGAATTCCAACAGAGGCAAACATGTTTTTTTCCACTGGTATCGCCTTTCGCGAAGATTTAGCTAGTCCCCCGTTAGTAAATTCATTGTCATGAATAGGTCCCCTCCATTCCTTTACAATGCATGGTTGTGAGAAATGCTCTAAGCCCTGGGGCTCCTCACTCTGTTGCGCCAGCATATTTGTTTTAATTTTATTTATTTAGTTACAGTAATTTTAGACTTCTTCGCTTCTATGACCTTCAACTTAATCGACCATTGCATGATCGAATTTAACTAAAATATTATTCAGTTTATTTCCTCTTTATATCCCAATTTTCATCTGACACTTAATAGTAAGGAAATGGATGATTCTGTACCAAAAAAGGATTCAATTTGGTTTCAGTAAATCGCCCTTAAGCGGAGCAACATATTTATTTAAGACTGTTAATAATTTGATTCGTTTCATCAATTGAACCTCAGGCATCTTCCATAAAAGACGCAAATACTCCAACACACCTCTCTAGTTCATAACTTCTATGTTGACATTGACTTAATTTTTGAAGAAAAATGCTGTTTGCACTTAAACAAGTTATGCAATGCAAAATCAAAATCATAAAATAAATTCACAAATTGGGTTATGGCATATTTTAAACTAAACAACTATGAATATTTCCATTTTGGTTTCGAGTAGCTCCTAAAGCAAAAATTTGACTAAATTATGTAAGTGAATTTTAATGTTAGACTTGCCGAATAGTTTGTTGACCCATAGAAGAGACAATGGTTTGATTATGAAATTCAAGAATTTATGTGATTCATTCATTGTCTCAGACAACACAAGAGAACCTTGACTGTTACACTGACCAAAACATATGGTTACGTTACTATTTAGAACAGGTTTTTGTAAGAATTACCTTATGCAGAAACACCCAATCCATCAAAGAAATCACTCTTGAAATAGGACAACAGAATTTGATTTGCCTTAATCAAAACTGACTGAATTCGGCCCATTTATTCAGTAAATATCGGCGAGTCAATAAATAATGCGGATAGTCGAAAGTCGAAATTGTGTAATAGCCCATTGAGTTACTATTTGTTTTGATATGAATAAATTCAAGGCGATAGATCTTTGGTTAGAAAAAAGATGAAAACATAATAAATTGGTTGGAAATGCTGTAACCTGTTTCTTTGTTTTTTTTTCTCTCTCTTTTTCTGTTGAATTTCTGCAATTTAGGCAAATGTTGCTCAATCGATCGAATGTTAGATGGATTGGATTGTTACACCTACGTTGAATGGGATGCCAATAATTGATGCGTACACGTGTAGTGAAACGTAACGTAACATGTTGTTTATTTATAGGATCTGGTGGTGTGTAATATATTTTACATTTGTGTTTTTTTTTTGTATTGCCTGGCGAAAAATTTGAGTGCGAAAAAGATTATGCACGACAGTGAAAGCAATGATTTATCTGCGAACTTTCTTCATATAAGGATAAGATGCTTACGTTTGTGTTATGCTTATGTTATGACTTTTGTGGTGAAATGAGATTTATTAATGGTTACATTGGAAGAACGAATAGTTTTGTAGGCATATGAAATTACCGATGACAGTATTTTGATGTCCGTTTCATTTGATCCGATTTTAAAAAAGGGTACTATTTGAATTCGTCCGTTTCTATCCTGTGCCAGTTGGCTTTTATTGTTTGAAATGAGATGCTTAAGAGGAGAGAAATTAATAATTGTTTTTACATACAAATAAATAAATCGGATGGCGCAACAGAGTGAAGACCCCAGGGCCTAGCGCATTGCTCACAACCATCCCCTGTGAGGGAATGGAGAGGGCCTACAATTTTCTGCCGGTTCCGAACGGATAATCGAGAAAACGCTTTTCATTCCAATGAATTTACTAACGGAGGACTTGTCAATTCCTCGCGAAAGGCGACACCCGTGGAAAAACATTTTTGCCTCTGTTGGGATTCGAACCACGAACCTCTGGGTTAACAGGCAGACATGATAACCATCACGCCACGGGTACCACGTGACATAAACTCCAAAAATAGCAGAAGAATGGACCCCGAAAAGCGTCAGCAAGTGTTCTGATTCATCATCGTTCCATGTCTGATCAAGACCATCGAAATGATGATCTTGTTGCATTTGTTTGTAAGTCGGAACGTTTAGTATTTGATGATGTTCTCTGTATCTCTCCTTTGAAAATGATAATGTCAGCTGCGCTGGTTTTCCTCGACCCTTTGAATGATGTTATTTCTAACCAACAGGCATGAATGGCTCTTTGTCATTTAACGCGATCAATCTTTTTTACTCCTGCTGTCATACGAAGCATCTTCATCTCAGATATCCTCAACTTACTTTAATATTCCATGCACATTTTCTAATATTGTCGACCGGATTTGAGTGCTTGCCATACAACCATGGGGCGTGATCTTCCTTCAACTCAACGCCTGGTTTTAAAAGATAGTAATGGTTTTCCGCCACTGAGTCTTTTTGGGACTAATAATCCATCGCAAAGAATAATACTTGATGTAGGGTAGTGGCACCTATTTCCGAACATCCCCAGTTTTCGAACACTTTATACGAAAACGCCTATATTTTCGTTTTTTGGTGTTTCAACCTTGAAAGGACTATATATGTGTGCCCTCATATTCCCTTTCACTTTCCGCATATGCTCACTACTACAAATACAGCACAGGATCTTACAAAAATTCAGTTTGCCAGTCCAAGCGGTTCGACACTTGGTAGCAGTAAAAAAAACAGCAGTGAGCAGTGCACGTGTTGGAAACTTCAGTTAAAAGCAAATAATGTACGATCGTAATTGAACCTGTGGTTTTTATAATATTAGAAGAATTGCTTGTGATTTTGAGAGGAGTTTTGAGAATAAAAAGTTAAGTTAGCATGAGTTTTTGCCCTGTTCGAGAATAGAAAACTCATTCTCATTCTTACCTAGTTGCTTATTTTCGAACAGTTGTGTTCGCCCCCCCTCATCCGTTGGGGACTATCCTAACTATTTTTCGCTCTCAACTACCCGCACAACGATCTTCAAAGTATGGGATACCAGCTTAAACGAATGATAACAGTATCACATTAGATATCCCTCTCACCAAAAGGCAAAGCGAAAATCATAAATTTTGTGAACATCACTTCCATTTGAATGATTTCTGATTCAATCCAGACCACAATCAACCTTATGCCAGTTTCTTTTCTTTTTGTAATGGCGTTTATACCTACGTCATCAAGCAAACTTTTGTTGTATGCTGCACTACAACAGCACCCGTTATTGAGAAATCGAATGCTTTAAACCTGATTTCGCATCTCAGTCAAAAGCGCTGTCGTCTTAGCTGTTCGTGAACTTGTATCAAAGAACGACTCACCAACAAGTTTTTTGATGGTTTGTGTCTAACCACGTTTCCATGTACCTTACGAAAGAATGGTTGTTGAACCATTTTTACCTCTGCATAAGTATAACAACAATTTAACATAAATTATGAGCATTCATCGAAAGCGCATTAAGAAATGGAGATTTTTTGATAAACTTGTTTGAAATTCAATGTAAGACTTTTGTTTTTTTTACGATCTTCGCGAAGGTGACCTTGAGAGCAGAAAAATATGCTTTTATTTTGTTTATGGTTGAGCTAGCGTCATAGATGAAAATGCGTGTACACATTGCTCGAATGGTGTTAGAGTGGTACAGGTTTTTCCATATTAGAGCGCACCCATGAAGGTCAAATTTCGTGGTTTTTGAGTGGGACCTCTAAACTTGCGAAACACTTAATGTTTTTTTTTAACCGGAAAAATAATTAACTTTGATTGCGCTTTATTTTGGTATTTGTCATTTAGCAAGAGCTGATGAATGAATTTCGAAAAATTATGAAAATTTAATCTACTTACTTCAGCTGTATTTTGAGTTGAGATACGAGTATACTTGGTGTTTAGCGAGGTTTTCAGCTAATGAATTCTTTTTATAGCCACTTAAATTGACAAAACTTGTTAGTTTGCTAACTTAACATATGGGGAGTAGTAAAATTGTTGAAAAAACTACCAACGATGAGATTGTAAAAGAGGAAAAGTCTTATTATTCATCCATCCCATTGAGTAATTTGTTTGGAAATCAAATTTCAGAGTAGGAAACTATTGCAATAGATGTCCATTGGCAATAAAATGATAGCTCCACACGTCTTTCTGTGAGGAGAGGAGAAAATATGCTATACATGAAACAATTGAGCTTCGAGCAAAACTTAAAACGGTTCATGTTACAAATTCCAAGACACCTTTTGAGGGAAAATTTCTGTTTTCTTGAACTTAGTTCAATGAATTGTAACACAATTAGCGTAGGATATTTTTCAGTTTTCGGAGGGCAAGTGTTAATTGAGCACCCAAAGTCTTCACTACTTAATTTTGGGTATATGTACCTTTAAATCATCGCTCACTTATGAGCTTTTTTATTTATAAGACAAATAAGTTGATTGACAAGTGAATAATGTTGCTTTCTTTTTCTTTTACAGCTTTCTTTACTGGTGGCTTGGCTGGATTCGGTGTTACTGGAGGTGTACATCGGCTTTGGACGCATAAGTCATACAAAGCCAATGTTCCATTGAGAGTGATATTGATGGCGTGTTTTTCACTTTCGGGACAGGTGAGTTATTTACTTTAAAAATTAAACAGGCGTCTACAAAAAAAAAACACAAAATCTTATTTGGCTTTTGTGTTTTTGAATGCAAATGAGGTAATGGTTTTGACTGAAAGGTGACATGAGGTCTGAGAAAATATAACTAAACACATAATTATACACTGCCAAAATACATTAGTTCAATTAGTATGATTTGGGTTCCCTTGATTTATTGGAGTTAGTACCATGGTGTAACAAGTTCTTTAAAACAACTACGCTCTAAAAATAAAATAAAATTATGATTAGAACTTGGCCTTCTGGAAACTGAGTCCAATATCAAAACATAAATCATAAACATACATTTTTGGGCACACAACAGCCCAATTTGGGCTTTGGCCTAAAGCACTTATCTTAACCATTAATTTCATGAATGGAAGGGATCTGCTGTCTTGCTGATTCTAAACAACGATACGAAAAGCTATATGCTGTCGAAAAGCCTATGGATCTTGAACACACCGCCTTTCACGTAATAGAACAGCAGGTCAAACACGAGACAACCTTATAGCGATTACCTCTTTTTCATTATTTTCCTAAAGATTTTTTGGAAAAATTCAATGAGACTATGTAGAAAAGACCTGTGGGTCGATATCCGTTCTGTGGATTGAGTGTTAAAAACAGTTGTATTTCTGTCTTCACAGCGCTTTTTCATTTTATCACTTCACCAACACTTCGGGATCAAATCACGGCTCCAGCAAGTAATGGAGTGTTATCAGTGATCAAATAATATAACTTAACAGTACGCTGGGTATAAATCGCATACATTTTGGGATCTTGGTACTGAAAGACGTGTCCAGGACCCCGGAAAAATTACCAAAACTTAAAATTTGAGACACAATAGTAAAAAAAAAAAAAAGCATTCTTTAGTCAATAGCAGTTACATGCAAGAACCTTTCGAAGATATAATCGACCAGAAACGATTGAACGATAATCTTCGAAAGAGTATCGTGATCGAAGGGGGAGTAGTTGCATGTATACGGCAGTTTAAATTGAAAATATTTATTTCCTGACTAGTCTAGACTAGAGTTAAATTTGTCGAACGTCTCCTTCCGACATATCGTAGATTAAAAGTATTGTAAAATTATTCATGATTTTCTACTACTCAAAACTATAAACGCGTTTATCTCAATACTATATTTTTCAAGTTTCACTCGTAACTCATGCAATTTTCAACCGATTAACTTGAAATTTTAAACATGTCTTGAAATATACATTGTCTATAAAAGTACGTAGGATTTTTTTCATATTGCGTAATTCATTTGTGCATATTTTGCACTTTAAAAGGGCGCCATTTGGCCAAAAATCAATATATCTCAAAAATCCTACGTACTTCTATAGCAGTTAGTATAAATAATCGAAAAAATCTATTTGCTCATTATTATTCAAAAAATTACATGAGCTGTTGGTCCGGCCGTGGACCTCAAAAAAAAAATAAAAGACGTCGTCGCAAAAACGCTGCACAGCCGTCATTTTGTAATAAATCGCTTCAAAAAAATTAATGTAAGCACAATGACTGCTTATATAAATAATAAAATCACGTTTCAGTTATCTCGATTAATTTTGTAGTTTTTCTGAAAAAAAAAATCCCCAAAAAGCCTATTATTTTAGCTTCTAGGGTGGCCTGGGAGGTAAGGGGTGGCCCTTAACCAACTGCAGTTAAAGAATAAAGAATCTTTCTTGTTTTGGAATACGGATAGTTTTTCATAATCATATTGATAAGGTTCGATTAAGAAAGCTCTGTAGACACTAGTTTTCTTTACCTTTGGAAGAAAGGTCCCTTCTCACCGATAACGGAGAATATTGGCATACCGATCGCTACATACGAACTCTTGCTCAAGCAGGACACATACAAGAAAACTAATCTGAGATGATCAAGTATATACTTTCTCATAATGACGCCTTGCGCCTCTCCCTCTTCATTGTAAGCTCCAAAATGGTTCCGTTAGGATGAGGATACATTAGATCCACCGTGGTACTGCAATGGGCCCAACGAGCCTTAGTGTGTTAGCCAAGCTGACAGCCACTTTTATCTAACCTACCTTTGGATAGGCGAGATTCCAACTGCACTTAAATTTTGCAGTAATATAATTGTTCTTAGTAAGAGCGTTACACTTGCACTACTTTGAATGCGATATTCTAAATTACCCACAGTCTAACTCAGGCACGGAAATGTACAGTTTAGAATGTAGCGCTTTTCAACTATGAAGCCACAAAATTAAGCACAAAATGAATTTTTTTCTTTGTCCGTAAATAAAAACTGATATCGTTGAATGCCTTGCAGTTTTAAAACTTTTTTTCACTCAAATCAAAACTCTAAATTAAAATCTGCTTTCTTTTTTTATTTTTTCAAAGTCAATGTTAACTTTGAAACCATTGAGGCACGATCTCCTCGATGGCTTTAAAAGGAATACCTTAATACTTTTTCGAATTTTTGTTTGCCTCAACAAAATAATCAAGAAGTGTTAAATAAATAAGATTTGTTAATATCACTTATAGATTTCTCACCTTTCAATCGCAAATCCCAGGTCTTGTTTATGTAAAACGGCCTCACACTTAGATTTCCGTCCTCTAAAACAAAAAAGCTGAGGTACAAACTTTTAAAACTTTTGGGTGAAGTCAGATGTGTAGTTATGCTTGAATACTTTTTTGCTCTCACACCAGCAAACATCCTCACCGAAAACATACATATCTGAAGACTCTTGAATGAAACTTGTACGTTAATCTTTGGGCTGTTTAAAAACTGCTTTGAAAAGAAAAATAAAGCCTGGCGACGTTTGTTTCTATGCCAAAAAAAAATTCTTCATTTTAAATAAACGTTCTGATGGGGAAAAAATTCATACCAAAACAAACATACCTCTCTCAATCAACATCCAAACACAAGCACGAGCTCCTTTTATTGGCTTAAGAATTTGGGCGCACAAGTAAGATCGCTCAAGAACATTCTACTTAGCACAAACTGTCTAATTTTACACAAGTTATGTTATCTGATTTCCTGCACGTACCTACTTCAATCGAGGTTTTCGAATTTTCGCCTTGGAGTCTCCCTTATTGATTTAAGCTAAATTTTTTATCACTCTTTTTTCTGTTATTTTTTTAATTGTTTTCTTTATTTTCAGAACACTATTTACGATTGGGTGCGTGATCATCGTGTCCATCACAAATACTCCGAAACAGATGCTGATCCACATAATTCGAATCGTGGGTTCTTTTTTGCTCACGTTGGCTGGCTTATGATGTTGAAGCATCCGGAAGTGTTAAGAAGGGGACGTCAATTGGATATGTCTGATATTCTAAGTGACCCTGTTGTGCAGTTCCATCAGAAACATTTTATTTTACTGAAGTTGCTATTGTGTTTTTTGATTCCAACACTCATTCCTATGTACTTCTGGAATGAGAAGTTCTATTGCGCCTTTCTTACACAATGTATCTTCCGCTATGTATGCAGTTTAAATTTCACATGGTCTGTCAATAGTGCAGCACATATGTGGGGAGGACGACCATATGACAAGTAAGATAGAAAAAATGACGACTTTGTCAGTTTTATGATTTTATTTTGTATTCATTTTTGTGTAGACGCATCAATCCGAGTGAGAATCTTTGTGTATCAATTGTCGCCATGGGTGAAGGCTGGCACAACTATCACCATGTCTTCCCATGGGACTACAAAGCAGCTGAGCTTGGAAAATATTCAGTCAATCTTACCACTCTCTATTTGGATATGTTTGCCAAAATGGGATGGGCGTGGGATATGAAGCAGCCTTCCAAAGATTTGGTGCGACGCACAATAGAGAAGTACGGTGATGGGACACACTTTTCTCATGGACATGTCCACATAGCAGAAATTCCTGACCCCTCCGAAAAAGGGTTGTCGTACTACGATGAAAATAAAAATTGTAAAGATGACTAGACTATAGAGCTTAGAAACTGGGGGACTAGATGTTAGAGAAACAATTTAGAAATTTTTTAAGGTAAGGTTTATTTACGCGAAGAGAAAAATTAGGTTTTGTTTGGGGGATTGTTGTTAATGCATTTGGAAGTATACACAAGTATAGGTTTAAGAAAACATTACAATTTTTACTCTCAGTTCAACAATGAAAAAAAAACACATTATCGGATAGTTATTTAATCACCATGCACACTTTACTGAGAAAACACGCGAGTGAAACGTTCTGTTCTTTCAGGGATGAAACTTCTTATCTTTTTCTTATGTTTTCTTCTTTTATTTTATCAAAAAGCTCATTCGCTAGGTATAACGACATTTACTATATTTTTTTTTCTTTAAGAAAACCTCATTTGAGTGGTGGAATTCATCATTCGAGTAATTATTATAGCTCTAAGCATATTGTATTGAATAATTATTTTACAAATAAAGAAAGATGCATTCATTATAGAAAAAAAGAGTTGTTGTTCATTAAGCCTTGATATTGAATTGTTGCGCGGGAGATAAAGACTCAACCAGGACCTCTGCGTTACAAGCGGATTCCACTTTAGAGATGACTTCTCCTCGAATGCCCATCTCGATTTATGAAGTGATTGAATAAGTCGAGTTGTTTATTGCTGTTTTCGAGTTTCCAGTCACCCAAGTCTTCAAATTTGTGTTGGAATCGATGACTAATATAAAATTTTGACGAAAATGTTTGTAGTTTTTGAGTTTGGTGTGCAGATAGGCTTTTTCTTTTCACAGGGAAAACACATGAGAACGTCTTTTGAAGTCGAATAAGCAGAAATATAAAAGGAGTCAGTCTTTCGGCAGGAACGATAGTGATATCTAAACCTCCAGCAGTGAAAACAGCCACTTTCTTACTAACTCATTCAGTTAATGGTCTACCTGGGCCTCGAAGAACTTCTCATGCCAGAAATTATGATTTCGAATGGACTCTCTCCACTTTCGCACTTTGAGTTGCACCATCTAAGACGAGGTCTTCTCCTTCTGTGACTACCCTAAAATCGACAAAACAAATCTCTCCTTCGAATTTACGGACAAGAAAACTCTTTCAACCAACAAAATTTTAAGTAAGTTCAACTATTAGAGTGCTCAAAATCCAATCGCTCAAAGTAAACGTTCGGACGGATTGAGTGGCCCACTTATTTCAACTTTCTTTTATCAAATTTTCATCGCTTGAAGCGTTTTATTTATCGTTTCACTTTCTTTTGGTAATATTACATGTCGATGAACCAGGGCTATAAATAAGTAGAACTGAATGGTCACTTATTTCGCCTAAAGACATGTTGCTCTTGTTTATCTACAAAGATGTTACTAGGCTTTTTTTTAATCAACATGTGAATTAGCGTCTGCATGTTAATTAATTGTGCTGTAAGCAGAATATTTTACTTTACACATATGAGTCACGATCTTATGGAGAATTTATCTTTATCATGCCCTATTCTCAATGAAATGAAGCACAAAGTTGTGGTTGGACTCTTTATTTTACTACAATGAACGAGATGTGCTAAGAATCACTCAACAGACTATGAATCAGAAGGGTTTTTCCTTGGAAAGATGCAACTAGTCTATTTTTGTTTTTGTGTCCTTCAAGTCATGAGATTTGCTGAGTATCGTCGTGTGTGCATGCAAATTATCGATAGTTGGATTTTTTGTCGGGAGATGTGCATAAAAAGTACAAGATAAGCCTTAGCCAGAAATGTAAAGGTACGTGACTTTTGTCAAGAGATATTCTCTTGAAGGACGGAATGACGAATACATGAATACTTCAAATTATAAGGACAATGAATTAAGTAAATAAATAAGAATGGCTCTTTTACAATGTACGATGTACCATATTTTCCAGGTTTTAAATTTTTCCATCTATTGGATTTAAAAAGCATCGTATTGATGTTTAAAATTAAGCCCATTTTGATAAGTAGGCACTTTTGCGAAGATCTTATTAGTTTTATGAAACAGCAACAAAGAGAAGTATTTGAGAGTAATTTCCCCGGGTAGTGGTAAACATAGGGCTGATGCACTTTTCAATGACATTATTAGGGTATCTGCTCTGATGTAAAGTGGAGCATACAGTTTATTAGTGACTAGAGAGAGCTACTAAAAATAATTATCACCCACAATGCGGGTATCTACATAACATGGGGAATAACACCTTGCAAAGAGGTGAATCCTTCTTAGGCGACTTACTTCCTTCCTTCTTAGGCATGGTAGCTTGTTTTTCGATAAGCCTTCGACATTCTTCAGTGTAACAAACCAAAAAATATCGCTAACACGTTCACTTTTTAAATTAGTTTCAAACTAACCTACGAAAAAATGGCGACGATTGTTCCTGGTCAAGGGTTCCCGGTCGGCGGTTTCTAGTCTAGCCTAGCTTTTTTTTTTTTACAAAATTTCACTACCTTACCGCAGTTGGTCCTCTGGGGTTCAACTCTGCTGCTGAGGCGTCTCTCATAGCATTATCAACGTGGCCAGTTTGTCCAACGTTTGTTTAAAGCTCCAAGTTGAAGTTTGCGAAAGGCCAAGTTCTTGGTCGGTGTGACTGGACTGGTTATTCAGCCCACTTTAACATTGAAAACGGCGATGTTCACGGCGGTGCATTGCTTAGAGAAACCAAGTGCCGATTTGGCATTTAGTAAAGGGTCCGCCATCTAACTTTTTTTTTCAACTAGTGCTTATTTCGTGAATGGTAACACTTAGCTAATATCTGATTTGACAAATAATTAGTTTTATTCTTCCGCTGTACGAATATGGTTATGTGTACGCTTGAACAACGCTGGGAAATATTGCGACATTACTTTGAAAATCATGGTAATGTTGCACAGCCGAAGCTACACTCGACGTTTTGCGCCCTGTTTTTGAAGATCGCATTATCAGCCACAGAGCTGATGTGGTTTGTCCACCTCGGAGCTGCGATTTGACACCGTTGGACTATTGACACTTTAAAGGACAATATTCGTGAAGCCATTGGTGAAATACAGCTGCACACAATCGATAATGTGCTTAAAAATTGGACCGATCTTATAGGCTACTGCATGGCCAGCCGAGGCAGCCATTTGAATGAAAATATTTTCTATTATTAACCGGAAAGATTGTATTTTCAAATAAAGAAAGAAATTTGAGAAAATATTCAGTAGTTTTTTTTATAGTATTTTCAAAAAAAAAAAAAAAAAAAGTTATTTGGCGGACCCTTTATAATATCACCAATATGTATGAGATGCAATTGAGCCCCTATAGTGACAAATGATCCCGAAACTGGTGAAATGGTTTGGTGGTGAAGATTATAGTAACGGAGAGAGATTTGATGGGTTTAAGAGAGAAGGCAATAGATTGACACTAGGAAAAGTTTAATTCCAAGCAGTTTTTAGAACACCAGATAGAAAAGTTGTCGAGGGAACATGGGGATGAAATATAGTCCTTGTTTCTCAGGGAAAATGAAACATTTTAACAGTGAAAGAATGTTTGAAGTCATAGTTCAGTGTTTTCTGACAATATGGAGAGGAAATATAGCCTATGTCATTTCTCAGGCATTAGACCATCTGTTCCAAATTTCATTCAAATTGACTTAGTATCAATAGCTTTGTAGAATATTCAATTCAAACAAACAAAAAATCATTCATCCTTACAATAGTGCGTACACAGGTTCGACATAAATGGCGTTTTCATACATTTTCAGTTGATCCTGTCAACAACTTTTCTACCGCTGCGGCAATTGAAAAATTATTTTAGTTTGGTAGAGACTTAATTTTTCATACTTAAGGTATCATCCGAAGTATTTACTATTTTTTCACGAAATATTCAAACATTAGAAGGAAATCATCATGCTCACCATAAGCTATACCAATGAAACGCACCAGAGTTTTCAAAAATTTCCAGTTGTACTCATAAAAGCTTATGTAAGTCTTCAATAATTCTAAAATGACCATAAGACCATAGAGTGTCCTGAAAACAAAGACCACACACCACACCAATAAAATTCTCTGCATATGAAATGTCTTTCTTACTAAGCTTACTTTATTGAATATGTCGGACACAAGGCCATACAAATAACATTGAAAGTGCTTATTAGGATTTCTCATTTATCAAAGAATTCAATTTAATGTTAGTTTGCAAAATGGCGTCGCGTCCTACGAAAATATTGGTGTGTTTTTGTTGGAAAAGCTATACCATGTAAGGGTGGGCTTTCCAAAAAAACATATAGCAGATAGTCTGTCATATCTCATACCAGTCCACGATGGTATGGGATATGATCTCCACTTATTACCGAGAAATGTATTCCCTCTGTTGAGCTACTGTTCATGTTATTCAATTGCACAAGAAAGACCCCGCCATACGTGGGTTAGCTTTTCCAAAAAGACACCACTTATGTCGCTGATTTTACTCTTTTTATTTGTAGTACATTTTTATCCGAAACCCGGTTCTTCACTGTAGCGTTCTTCCCTTAACTCCGCACTTTTTTTTGCGACGTAGTTGGTACAAGTAATAGTCAGTGGTTTTTTAGTTCAGTTTCCAGTACAAAAAATTCAGCTTCAGTTAAGTCCGGATTTCAATAAAAGCACGCTTTCAATCGTTAGGCTTGGCAGCTACTTCTGTTTCTATTGACTTAAAGTTTTCTTTTAATCGTCCCAAAACACGATTTATTGCTATGGTGGACTGTTTAGAAAGGAAAAAAAGCAATCAATTTGGAATTCAAGTCTTATTTGGTTTTTATGAGTATCTCACCAAATACAAAAAGCCGGAGAAAAGTTCACTTGCCAGTAGAAGGAGTATAATTAATTTAAACATTTTCAATGTTATGAAAAGAAGAATTTTTAGTGCGAGCCAAATGCATTTTGTGATAAGAATCTGTATCATTGTAAATTTTGAAAACGGAATTTTATATTTAAATTTTGAATTTGAAAGCAAATTGAAATCAAACGGACTGAAGTTGATTTCAAACTACATCTACAGTTGAGAAAGTTTTTTTGTCTTAGGCTTGAGACCAAACAGCACTGCCAATAATGAAATTTAGGTAAGGCGATAAGAAGATGACAGCTTTTAATGTTGCAGAATTTGTATTCTCAAGATCTACGTTGCAATGCTGAGGTTCAAAACATTTTAAGTTTTCAGATCATCTCCCATTTTCGGCCTGTGATTGCTTAGAAGTCACGAATCAAAAGTAAAAAATGCGTTTAGCCCGCTAAATAATGATGGATATTTTTTCCTTCATTTTCGGGTATGGAGCTCAGACTCGGCTCTTGATTTTTGGACAGAATTGAGGCAAAAGTAAACGCTCGATCAAATGACCTGTAAGATTAATTGCATAGATCCTTAAAATGATTACAGAACGATTGAGCTTACAGAAACACTGAACAGTATAGGTGCTTCATCATGTGCACTGGAACAGCATCAGTTCAAAAACAAACCTGCTATCGGAAAAAACGTCTCAATTTGAACATAAATTTTAGAAATTTTTTCCTTGTTTTTGTTTAAAACCCAATTTCTAAATTTTCTAATGATTCGATATTTGTTTCAAAAATGTTTGGCATTTTCTTTTTTCATATTTTTGGAGTTAATCAAATTTTACATCGTCTTATTCGTTACTTATGAACTGCTTTTGGCCATTTTGTTCATGGTGAGACTTAAGTCCTTAAAGAAAAATCATATTTTTCTAATTTAGCTACCTATAGCTTGAAAGAGACTTGCTCGCAAGCCCAACAGTTTCAAGGAATTTATTCAAATACTATGCAGAGGTAGCCAGTAACAGCAGTTTCAAATCAGGAAGATATCCGTTTGTCATTGAAATACCATCAGACTCAATGTCATTAAATTTAAGAAGCAACAAAAAAGACAAGCAGCAATAATAAAAGGAACACTTTAAAAGATGCGAAATAGGTATGTGCAAAAAAGGAAACGCCTACCTTTGTTGAAGTCTTCCTTCACTTTATTGCGCAGCTTAAGCAAGGTGCTCAACTTCCGTGATTTCTATGCAATGTGTTTTCAAAAATGCGTCTAGCCACAGCTTTGACGTCTATTTGCTCTACACGTCATGCCACGCGATGCATATTCATCCAGCTATGCCCATGTTGCGGTTCATTCATACAATTCCATATTGATCATCTTCTCTACACATTGTCGTCACATGCGGGATTAAAATTCATTTGGGGTATTCTTATGATCAAAGGCTTTCTCATAAGTTCATACTTTCGCGCCCTAAAGCAACTCTGATGGTCAAGGATCATAAAGCGTTACATTTGTTTTTCAACAGAAGGTTCTTATATGTCTCAATATCCTTCTTAAAAATAAAGGTCAAAAGGAGCAGAAAGCAAAGCGACTCACGATTCTTTCAATGTTCAATGGATTTGTAGACTTCTAGAAGATATTCAAAAGCACACAAATAAGAATACGTTCCACAAACTGCAATCTCAGGCCGCTTGGCCTCATACAAACTAGTGCTTAGTCTCGTGCAAACACGGCCTGCAAATGCGCTATGAACATAATTTTATTTGCATGTATTGCAGATCTAGCATATGGATATATATATGTGCATACGAGTGGAACAAAAGAGTCAACTGCGGCAAGATGGTCCCGTAATTTGTCCAAAAGCTAAACTAGACTGGGAATCCTATTGTATTGAAAGACTGAATTAGCATCACAGAAGTAAAAATATAAACGTGATAGAAACAAAAAACCATGCGCAAACCAGCACGGCCAGCGATTGAGGTCTGTGGAACGTATTCATCTTTGTATGTACCGCAGGCCGCATAAATGTGTTCCACTTTATATATGGCTGCATATGTTTCATTTTAACAGCGGTGTAATCGCAAAACCACCCAGCGCTGGTTTTCACAGGGCTTATACGGGAAACAGTCATTTTCTGTTTGGTTTTAAATCAATACCAAAAAGTGCACGTATTTCCAATGTTTTAAAATATCTTACACTGAATAATGTTGAAAGTTTCATTCAAAACTGCCGCAATAAACATTATCTGCCATCAGAGCAAAAAATACATAAAAGAAAATATTTAGAAATAATGAAACACAATTGCCAAAGAGAACCGTAAGTCTAAATAAGACGCTTTCCTCGATTTCACCACAGAATATTTTTTTGGGTATTTCAAGATTTAAAAAATGAAACAGCGTGTGTACACAACTTTTTGGGACGTAGTTCAAAGAGAACTCAAAACTGACTCTTTCAGCTAAAACAGTTTTTTAATTCTCTAAACGAACAGACTCAGAGTACATAAGCAAACGAACACATCCTGCTGCACTAGCCCATTTGACACTGACAGTTTGATTTGACTTTTCGCTGCTCGTACACACAAGACACAAGTTATCAAATTTGTTGCGTCTCCCAAGCCCCAGCTATCCTATATAAAAGTGATTTTTTTCTTACCTGCTTTAATAAATGATAAAACGAACAATGAGTGACATCGATGTTAAAACTGGAATCAAGTTAGTTCTAAAAAGAATTGAAGATGCTTACATCAACCGGGCAAAGGTATGTTTACTCAATAAGATTATCATTTCTTCATCTCCATCTCATCTTTTCCAATTTCATTGACTTGTGATAAGAAGTGATTGATAAACAAAAATTCTATAGGAAATCACCGCACCAAAGCCTCTTCTAGTCGCTGTGAGCAAAACCAAACCGGCTGAATTGATAATGGATGCTTATGAAGTAGGCCAGAGACATTTTGGCGAAAACTATGTTCAAGAGCTAAGTGAAAAGGGTTCAAATGTGGAGCTCATGGCAAAATGTTCAGACATTCGTTGGCATTTTATTGGGCGTTTACAAAAGAATAAAATCAACAAGGTAAAGTGTTGGTGGAAGACAAAAAAACATCTAGATTTACTTACGATGATAAATATTTGTTTACACAGATTATAAATACACCGAATTTGTATATGATTGAAACAGTTGATAGCCAAAAGATTGCCGATTCATTGAATTCAGCATGGGAAAGGATACAAAAGGAAGACAAGCAGCCATTGCGAGTGTTAGTCCAAGTGAATACCAGTGGAGAAGAAGGTAAGGACTAAGAATAATATTCTCGTCTCTGGAGGGTTTTTATTCCATTTGTTAGTTCCTTCGTTCCTAATTTCTTGATATCTGTTAGGTTCCTTCAGCAATCAAGATGACAAACGAAGGTCCATCATAAAATCTCTTTTAGATGTACAGTTCGGTTGTCAGCTCAGTTATCAGTTGATAACTTTGTTTTTCATAACTCATTGGGTTAATCATAAAAGCAATGAACCATTATCACGCTGTTTACAGCAAGCTCACTTAGTTGGTAGTTGGCTTTAATTTTGTTTTTGAGCAGCTAATGTTTCAAGACCAAATTATTATCTTGTTTGGACCCGTGTGGTTAACTTCTATGTATCTGGTATCTGATGTCTGATATTTCTTTATGTTTAGTTCTCTATAAGAGTCTCTGGTACTCTGTTTGATGAATTGAATGAATAAGTAGAGTAAGGATGGATGGATAATGCAGTTCAATATTTTGGACTTAATGGACTTAATTGCTCGCAGTATTTCACAAAGAAATGATTTTTTTTTGTTTAAATTGGTTCAGTATTCATCTTTTTTCAAAGGTTGCAAAAGTATGCCAATTCAGTTACGAAAAGAAGAGGAATTTAGTTAATTTCAAAATCTGTAGTAAGAACGATTGCTTGGTGATTCGAATCTACTTAGTTCCTACTAAGCTTTGAGCAAGCTCATTTATAAGTGTTTATCTATGCTTTTCATCATAAATACCAATTTTAGTTGCTAACCAACACAATCATTAAAAAACGTTGAGTATAAAGATAAGAGAAAAAGTGAAAAACAAATTAGAATTAACAAAAATTAAGTAAATATACAATGCAACATAAGTAGCAAAGCATGTACGATAAACGTTTAACTTATAGAAGAAGCTTAAGACCTCTCAGGACTAAACGGATAAAGTTATGTTACATAGCCTGAGATTGATGAACATTGTAAAACTGGTACCATACCTACTTCAGAGGAATAAGGGAAATGGAGACTATTGAACTCCTGACCTTCTTTTTTTTAAATCCAAGCATGGGCCTATCACTGAGCTCTACCAAAATTTTGTTAAATCCTTCAGCAGATTGCACTTTAACTCGGTAATTGATGTTATAACCGGACACTGCATTATAGACAGACATGCTGCAAGGTTGCATCAAACGATTTTTGTAGAAACTGCATTCACGAGGAAGAAGAGAAAATCGTTCCGCATCTTATTGCACATGCGCTGCCCTTTCTCAAAGTCGTAAAACAGTTTTTCGACGATCCAAGTGATAACTTTATTGTAAGCCCAAAATGGTTTTAAATAAGAGGCAATTCTTCAATTTTCTTGTAGTATCACAAAACAATGGACATATTATTGGTCTATATGTGTCGGTCGTTTTCCCGACCTAACCTAACCTAAGCATTGAGCTTGCTGTTGCTTTTTTATAGCTAAACTTCAGTTGTGAGGTTAGAAATTGGGATTTCTGCTGGCCATAGTATTTATTTATATCGTAGATAAAAAGAATTTGAGTATATACGAAATTGGAATTTCTTATATACTCAGGAACAATGCTCTCCAAATGATTTTTAAAATTCTTCAATTGCGGAAAAGAAAAGTAAAATTATGATATTGAAGTTGAGGTGTCTATTGAAACAGAACTTTTGATAAAGCCAGTGATCGAGTGTTTTTTCAACCAAACGAACTTGAGGAGGACCATTCATGACTATCAAAGACTTTTTCCATAATTTTTTTTTCAATTCAAGCACTTATATATCCTAACAATTTTCTTCCTTCCTCTTCAATTGCCTTCCTTTAATGGGTTTTTCATTTTTAGTTCCGAACAGAGCACTTAACTGGTAGTAAAAAAACGTGAACGTATGTTGAACTGAGCGTGTTCATTTCGATGCATTCACTCTTTAGCACAGTTGCTCCTTTATTTTATTTTGAGAATATAAAGAGTCCTACGCCTGGATTCGGTAAGATTTCAGTCTACAATCGTCTGTCTATATTTTAGGTACTAAAAACTCGAGTTAAGAACCTTTAAAGCTACCAAAATTTATAAGATGATAGTAAAATAGCTATCATTGAATTGCTGAAAGCTAAGTAACATGAAACAATTTTTTGGTCATACAAAAAAAATTGTTTTTCCTGAAACGAAGAAGTACTAGTTGATGTTTAGAGGTAAAAAAGAGAATCCCCATCCAGCAAACGATCGGTATAAGCTCATATAATTTACATACTCGTTGTGGAACTTCAAAATTTCAAATAAGGCATAAGTTCGTATCTTGTTTTTGACCTCGAGAAATATTTTACAACAATTTTTACCAATGATTAATCAGACGTATAAAAACAAATAGGGTGGCACAACAGAGCGAGGAGCCCCTGGGCCTAGCGCATTTCTCTTTCTTGTGAACGAATGGAAAGGACCTACAATTTTCTGCCGGTTCCGAACGCCTAATCGAGAAAGCGCTTTTCATGACAATGAATTTACTAACTGAGGACTTGCCAATTCCTCGTGAAAGGCAATACCCTGGCGAAAACATGTTTGCCTCAGTTGGGATTCGAACCACGAACCTCTGGGTTAACGGCAGACATGCTAACCATCACGCCACGGGTACCAGACGTATAGCCATAAAGTAAAATGCTGGAAATAAACGATGTTATAACTTCGTTCTTCCCTCAACGCCCGGGATTATTGATTGAGTTGCTAGGCAATTGGGAAAATTTCTAGTAGAGGGTGTGGCTTTATGAAAGGGGCTTTCAATAATCTCACAAAATGTAAAAACGGAAAATACGTTTTCTTCAGCCAGTGAATTTTTTCTTTAAAATCGACAGATGTAATTATGGTTGTTTTTAAAGACCCTGACGCAGACCTATAGATTTAATCTCAGTTTTCATCGACCGAAAAGAAGGAGCTTTCGGGAGCATTAAACAAAACCGTACAATTTTCGACCGAAAAAATATACTCCTCGTAGTTTACTTTACTTTTTAATTCATTTTTATTCATTTTCACTTATAACTACTTACATGCTAACAAAAATGTATAAAACTAGCTTATATAATATCTTATAATAACCCTAGGCGGGAAATCTAAATTAAACAATATCTTAATCGTAATGCCTTTCGACCTAGGTATAACTTATATTAATTTACAACTTAGAGCTATATTTAAAACTAAGAAAAATTGAAAAACTCCTCGTAGTTCTGAGAATTGAATGTCCCTTCTCAATTTGAAATGAGAATCTACTCAAAAAATAAGAATACACTATGCAAACCGTTTGTGGAAACAAATGCATTTTGTTTTTGTGACAATGTTTGTGCAAACTGTTTGAGATGTGTGTAGCGATGTTGTGTTTGGACAAACGGTTTGAAATTCAAAAAGTTTTGAATTTTGCGTGTTTGAGCGGTGTGTGTTGAATTTTGCTCAGACTGATGTCAATTTTCATGAAGTAAAAATGAATTAACCACTCTTTTTACCAAATTCTTTTTTTTTAATAACCAAGGCAATAATTAAAGCTGCACATGCACAACTACAACTAGTATCTCTCAAACATGTTTGTTTAGTGTGTGGCGAAACTATGTTTGCACAAACACACGTTTGAACAAACGTGTTTGCGTAGTGTATGGACCCTATTACTCACTCAAAAACATTAAGCCAAAATGATGTTACTTTCCATTGGACGTAGAGAAAAGCGAACAGGAGCGTTCGGAGGCATCCTCAAACGCCTCCATTGGAGCAAAAAGTAAATAGGCCTTCTCATGATTCTGAGAATTTATATTTGTTGTGAGTCATAGGAGTTTTATCACACAAAGGCAACACGGTAAACTGAACAGAAACAATTTAACGCATTACGTTGGTTTTGAAAATGATTCCTTCCCCGAGTTAAACCAATGGAAATTTTGAGTCATCCATTGGTTTTTAAATTTAAGCTTCCCCATAGAGTAGAACCAAAAAAACGACTAGCTACGTCTCTACCCGAAACAACCGAAACTTTTTAGTCGAATGGCACCTACAGAGACATAACCGCCATCCAAGAAGTGCGATGGAGTGGACCGGGCATAAAGAAGATGAAAAACTGTGACATCTACTATGGCGACTGCTACAGACAAAAGAAACAACGCTTATTTGGGTGCGGATTTGTCGTTAGAGGAAGACTCAGGGATAAGGTGATTAGCCAAAATCCAGTCAATGAGCGTATAATGACCATCCGCATCAGGGCTAAATTCGCCAACATTAGCCTTATATGCGCCCACGCCCCCACAGAAGAGAAAGACGACGATTCCAAAGACTGTTTCTACGAGCTCCTCGAAGAAACGTATGAGCAGTGCCCTAGACACGACGTTAAAATCGTTCTTGGCGATTTTAACGCAAAGCTAGGGAAGGAGGACATCTTTGGAAACACAATCGGTAAGCATAGCCTCCATGACAAAACCTCCGAAAGTGGACTGAGGCTAATCGATTTTGCTGCGGGGCTAAATCTTGTTGTAAGTAGTACGCGCTTCCCGCATCTCAAAATTCATAAAGGTACATGGCGATCCCCAGATCAATCAACCGTCAACCAAATTGACCATGTTGCGATCGACGCAAGGCACTCTTCCAGTGTGCTAGATATCCGAACTTTCCGAGGGGCCAACTTTGACTCGGACCACTACCTTGTTGTAGCCAAGGTACGAATGAGGATATCTTGTTCACGACCAGCGCGAACTAACGCTGTGAAGAGATATGACGTCGGAAAGCTACAATCGCAAGAGATTGCCAATGCCTTTTCCAATCGAGTGTCCCTTCAATTATCCTTGAATCCCATGCCGCCAGCATTAAACATTGAAGACCAGTGGCAGCAATGCCAAGAAGCCATCAGAACCGCTGCCTCTGAGGTTCTGGGTTTCACTCGGCCACCAAAACGAAACCCATGGTTCGATGAAGAATGCAGGCAGGCAAATGCAGCCAAACAAAGAGCACGACAAATGCTTATGCAAACACGAACAAGGGCTGCTTACGATCAGTATAACGAGATTTACAAGGAGAGAAGAAGGGAAGAACACCGACTTCTCAAAAAGAAAAAGAAGCAGCATGAGAAGCGCTCGTTTGAGGAAATAGAGAGGTGCCATGACAGGAACGAGATTCGGAAGTTTTACCAAAAGGTAAAAAGATCCTGCCAGGGTGGCAAGCCCCGAACTCAAGCCTGTAAAGACCAGCAGGGAAACATAGTTATAGAGTCACAGTCGCTACTGAGGATCTGGAAAGATCATTTCTGCAGACTGCTTAACGGCGATGAAGACACAAATTCCGCTGTCAGGCAGATTGCCCCATTCAGCTTGGACGATGATCAAGAATGCCGTCCTCCCGACTTAGAAGAGGTTAAGCTTGCCATATGCAAACTTAAATCAAATAAGACTGCAGGCGCAGATGGCCTTGATGCCGAACTTTTCAAGGCAGCTGGAGATCAGTTGGAAAGGAGCATGCACCAGCTGATCTGCATAATATGGTCGGTAGAAAGCATGCCCGATGAATGGAACCTCAGTATCGTATGCCCGATCCTAAAGAAGGGAGACCCTCACAATTGCGCCAATTACAGAGGGATAAGCCTCCTTAACGTCGCTTATAAGATCTTGTCTGCTGTAATATGTGAACGTCTGAAACCCCACGTCAACAACTTGATAGGTCCTTATCAATGTGGTTTTAGACCAGAGAAGTCCACAATAGACCAAATTTTCACATTACGGCAGATCTTGGAAAAAACCCGAGAACATAATATCGATATTCACCACCTCTTTATCGATTTCAAGGCCGCGTATGACAGTATTTACAGAGACGAGCTGTACAGAGCCATGTCTAGTTTCGGCATCCCTGCAAAGCTCGTACGACTATGCAGGATGACTTTGGAGAACTCACGCTGCTCCGTCAAGGTCGGAAAAGAACTCACCGAGACCTTTGATGTCGAAAAAGGCTTTAGGCAAGGCGACAAACTGTCATGCGATTTCTTCAACATCATACTTGAACAGATTGTAAGAAACTCAAACGTCAACACCAGAGGAACAATCTTTCAAAAGTCTGTACAATTACTCGCCTATGCAGACGATATTGACGTAATGGGAAGAAAAAAGCGTGATGTCATAGGTGCTTTTGCGAGTATTGAAACGGAAGCGGCAAAAATGGGTTTGATGGTTAATGAGGGCAAAACGAAGTATATGCTGTCATCAAACAAGGACACAGAACATCGACGAATTGGACAAAACGTCACAATTGACAGACATAACTTCGAGGTAGTACAGGACTTCGTCTACCTAGGATCCGCTGTAGACACGGACAACAACATCAGTGCGGAGATCAAACGGAGAATAACTCTTGCCAACCGTTGCTTCTTTGGGTTAAGAAGGCAATTGAGAAACAAAACCCTCTCTAGAAAAACCAAGGTGACCTTGTATAAGACCTTAATCATCCCAGTCCTGCTGTACGGCGCGGAAGCATGGACCTTATCGAAAGCGGATGAGGAAACTCTTGGTCGTTTCGAAAAAAAAATTCTCCGAATGATCTTTGGTCCCGTATGCGAAGACAATGTGTGGAGAAGAAGATACAACAACGAGCTGTATGAGCTGTACCGCGACATGGACATAGCCAGAAGAGTACGCATCGCGAGGCTACGATGGTTGGGCCATGTAGAGCGGATGGACCCAAACGCTCCGGCTCGTCGGGTGTTCGAAAGCACATTGCAGGGAAATCGCGGAAGGGGAAGACCTCGTCTTAGGTGGCGCAATCAAGTGGATGAAGACCTCAACCGACTTGGAGTGCGAAACTGGAGAGAGCTCGCCCGAGATCGAAATCGTTATAGGAGGATGTTGGTTGAGGCTCAGGTTCACCCCGAACTGTAATGCCCACCTAAGTAAGTAAGTAAGGCACCTACAGAGCGTCTGCACCAGATTGCAATTAAGTTACATTTTATACTCCTTTTCAGTAGACTTAAATAACAAAAGCTCCTTATTACTACAACTTAAATAAAAAAAAAAATAAATATTGAAAAAATTAAAATAAATATTCCAAAGGTTTCAAGCCGAAAACCTAAAAACGCCATTCTTTTGCAGTTAAAAACGAGTTTTTCAAAAATCCGGTATGCAAAATGTAAGATCTTAGCTGAAGTTGTTTTGAAAAAAAATTTAAAAAAATCGAAGATATAGTTTTGAAGATATGTATTTCAGAAAATCAAAATTAAAAAAAAAAAAATTTCTAAAAATTTCAAAATCTAAAATTTTTTTAATGCTACCCTTCTTAAACAACTTAAGACTTCTAAAATAAAAGACTTCGAGGAAAACAAGTACTATCATATCGGTTGTATGGCAGGTACCGTTATTTCAAAGCCTTGAGACTCAATTCCAAAAACCTCTCTGTAGGCTACCCTACAGACCCTAACTGCAAGTTTCGAAGAAAATCGGTCCATCGGTTCAGGCTAGATCCATATACGGACAGACAGACAGAATTGAAGGACCAACTTTTTTCGTATTCTCTATCATTGTAATGTCAATTTTTTTACTGACGATTGCAAAACTTGCCTTATAGTACCTACCTATAATCGCAAGTATCTAAAAAGAGAAGGCTGCTACCCTGGTAGTATAATGGACCTGCAATTAGGTCTGAGATCCAGAATCCAGATTATCATAAAAAGCCAATCTTTTTTTATTATAAAAAAAGAACAACTTAAATGAAGTTTTCCGTGTTCTGTGCTGTAAGAGAGGTAAAAAATATCAACTTTATTGAAGTCGAAAAATACACGTTCGTCGTTGAGGTCATAACTCGAGTGCTTCGGTGCTTCCGGAAGAAATTACTTTGTAGGGAAAATGACTGCATTTCAACCTTTACTGTGCGTAATGCGAAGCTACAAAAATATACACAAAAATAGTTCGTTTATGCGCTTTGCCCTGTGAAAGTCTCAAAAAGTTTTTTTTTTTTTTTTAAATCCTTAACCGGCACTGAATGTCAAACTGAGTATTTTTTGGCCTGGCTCATTTGTGGTGCCATAGCATAGAGGAATAGAAATGAAATAAAATCGAAATTTTTTAGTTGCTGCGCGAAGTGTTTTGTAAGTTTATATAGAGATAGTTCCGTTTGACTCTACATTCTGATATACCCCTACCCCAGGGAATGCCCTTGATTACATTAATGCAGAAAAGGACGCACATGCCTGATCCAAAAATTAGTTGATTTCAAAACTCCAGGATGAAGTGGCTTTAAAAGTAAATAAACGGACAGAAACTTGCCAATAAATGGTTACCTCTTCATATTTCACTCGCAATAAAAGTAGGTACTTCTCTATCCCACTTTTGATTTTACATACGTAGATAGAGTATTTGTTTGACTGTGAGAGGTAAATCCGGCTTCCGGCTTTTTTACCCGATAAAAAAAAAACCAAACTGAACATGGGTTGCCTATTCCATTGCCTGGCTTTAGTCGAAGTCGACCAAACTGACCCACCAAGACTTTTGCTAGCTCTAATAGTTCACAAAGTTTTTTAACGATTGTGTAACAACGACCGCCGTGTATATTTTTAGCTCTGGAGCTATTCTCTTCAATGAAACCCTTATATTTGAACTCCGAGACTTAATTCAATATCAAACTTCTTCAACTATGCACTTATTTCAACAAAACCAAAACAAAACTTAATATTTCACAGAAAAGAACGGTGTTCCTCCATCAGAAGCTGTTGGCCTCTACAAGTACATTGCCGAAAATCTCAAAAATCTCCAAGTTGATGGTCTTATGACGATCGGTGAATACGGCTACGACTACTCTAAAGGTCCCAATCCCGATTTTGTATCCTTAATGGAATGTCAAAAAAAAGTTTGCGAAGAACTGAGTCTTGATCCAAATGCCGTTGAGGTTTCTATGGGAATGTCTAATGATTTTGAGCAAGCGGTACGTATCAGAAGCATTCTTTAAATAGTTTTCTAAATTCAGAAAAAGTTTGTCTCTGTCTAAATAGAAAATACACCGAAACCTGTTCAATTCGAATGCTTTTTTTTTTGCTTTCAGATTGAAATGGGCAGCACAATCGTTCGTGTTGGAACTACTATTTTCGGCGAACGTGCAAAGAAGAATGCTTAAAATCTTTTTGTGATGTGTAACGATTGTCAGCTATAGAGATGCACAAATGCTACAAATGGGAGAGGAAATATTTGTGTGTTCCATTTATAAATAACTTTAAGCAAAATATCATAGCTCCATTCTCTTGTGCGGGGGTGAGCATTTATTTTTTTTCCTCGGCTTGTAATTGTTAGTTGTTATAGTTTATGACTTTACTTATGTATGTGAATTTGGCAATAATAGCGTTGTTCAAGTATAAGAAAATATAAATCTATAGACGTTGTGTATTTTATGATGGCCTTGGTACCTTACCTCGGAACTAATTGGAGAAAAGTTATTATTTTGAAAGCTCAAAGTCTAGTAGATTTTATGAAATCGAGATGGCAACTGAAAACAAAGATTTTGTTTTATATTTTTAAATGCTTCTTTGTCGTATCTCTTGATTGACTGGCTCGTCAAATTTTATTCTATTTTTGAGTGTCGCTGGGACTGTTTCAGTAGTTTGTTGAGTTGTTTTATTTTAGATTTTCAAAGTATAGCCTGACAACTGCAGATTCTGAATGAACATTTGAAACCATTTTGAGTTGATTCACTAACAACGACTTGTTTTATCAATTGAAGAAATAAACACAAAGCAAAAGAAACAATTTTAAGAGACGTATGTTATTACAACTTAACATAAAAATTTTATGTCATTGGAGGGAACAATCAATAATTTTTGAACAAATAAATTAAAAGTAACAATTGTAACAACTAAAATATTAAAAAAAAAAAAAAGTTAAGCAACTAACTCGAAATCGATAACAACTGCTGCTAAACCAGAGAGTGGCAGTGGCAGAGAAGCGATATTATACAACCAGCTGCCTGTTTTTGTAGAGAAGCATTCCACCGATCTGAGTGTCTTTTTTTTACTGCCAGAAACTCCTCCAAAGATTAAAATTTTGTCTTGTATTGTTACTACGTCGTGTCCATGTCTGAAAATAATTTTAAACTTTATCAATGAAATTCTCTAGGTAAACTTGTTCAAGTTTAGGACAGTCGCTATCAACTTGTTCACTGCATATTTGTCTTTACTAACTGTGTACATGTAAAAGGGGTAAAAGTGTTATTTTAAACATACATATATTGTGTCATTTGACCAATTTTTTATTGTTATAGTTGAAAAATTGTTTTTAAATCGGCTATTTTGTTACTGTAAACACCCAATGCCATAAAGACCTGACCAATTGTAAGGTAGTGGGTGAACCTAGTCATAAACTACTGATTTATTCATGTCCTTAATTATGTAGGTACCTGTCTAGATGCAATGTGGCAAAATACAAACCTTGGCATTTTCATATCTGTGAGGAAACTCCAACTCTGCTCTTCAAAATCAAAGCGATCTATACACGAAAGTGATTTGAATTCTCCTGGCTGCTGGGCATCTAGTCCAATACCTCCCACAATGTATAAATATGGACTTTCTTTTGTCATACAGAACTTCGCAAACAACCTAAATATAAAAAGAAGTTGAAGTAAAAAAATGAGTAGAAGTCAATTCATGAGGATGTGGCCTGAACAAGTGTGAAATATAATATCTGATTCGTTGCAGAAATATCTGGTTCGATGGTCAGTCCCACAGAGTGAACCGGGGACTCCACCAACATTGTTCACCAACAAATTCGACTTCGACCGAGGTGTCTCCAGGGGTAAAGCTTCATCAATTTCCCTTTTGCTTTCGAAACCCTGTCGATCCGGGGTGTTGGTGTTTATAAGCTCTACATGCCCAAGCCTTCGTGATCTTGCTATGCGTACTCTTCTACCTATGGCAATGTCGCGGTAGAGCTCTTACAGTTCGTTCCTGAATCTTCTTCTCCATACATCGTCAACACAGCCGGGATCCAATAACACTAGGAGTTTTTTGTTTTTCAAAGTATCAAAGGTCCGCTCTCAATAAGGTCCATGGTTCGACGCTCCGGGCTCCGTACACTCCACACATAGTCAACACAGGCGGGACCAATTAACACTGTTTTTTCAAAGTATCAAAAGACCTTGCTATTGATAAGGTCCTTGGATTTTCAAGATAGTTTCCATCCATACAAAGCTGCATACTTAATTCAAAGAAGCTGAATTGTCGTTTGGGAGTATCACCCTTAGTTTGTATATTTTTGGGGGTAGCAAAACGACTCTGTCGAACACTTATTTACTTCGTCTATTGCATCATTCACCATGGCGTGTGAGTAGACTAAGTAGTAAATGAATTATAGATTACCTTGGTATTCTCAATGGTGTAACTGAAGCCTTCCAGCAACGACCATCAATCTTTAAATCATAAGTCTCCAAAGTATTTGTTATAACAGGTATAAGATCCTTTTCTTGTCCACAAACACCACCTGCAACCCAAATTTCTGATCTGTTCTTATTGTCAACCAACGTAGCAGCAAGCCCATAACGACCGATGTTCAATGAAGCTTCCTGTTAAAATGCAATTTTAAATAAATTTAAATTTTCAATTTGCAATATTTGCACATGCAAACCACAAACCTCAGACCAAAGTTTCGTTTCGACATCAAAGAAGAGGGTAGAAGACAATGGTGTCCCATCAACACTCTCACCACCAATGACGAAGAGGCCTTTTCTGATCAATCGCTTTTTATCAACTTGGCCAGCACCACTCTTGATAGTGTAATTGTTACCATCGTAAGCTACCAGACCGAAATCCCTTCGAGGTTGTGGCAATGTGCTTTCATTGTGCCATTCAAGACGCTTTGGATTGAATTTCCACACGGCACTTTCGAAAATCTATTGGAAGATGTAATGGTAGAGTGAAGACTTGCTGAGCTGGGTTGTATTTGTAAATAAATTAACAGCCAAAAAAATATTGCGACTAGTTCAGGTTTTTGATCTAAATTGAGGAACTAAAAATCTTAATTACCGATTTCGTCGAACCGGCTAATGGCGGCCTTGTTCCACCGATAACATAAATCATTTCTCCATACACAACAGCAGAATGGTGATGCCTGCTTCCAGGCATATTCGTCAAGAAACTCCAATTATTCTCGCATCCATCAAAGTAAAGAACATCCGACCCTTCATCATTACTAAAGTTCCGTGGTGCATACGGATCGATGCCTCCGAATAGGAAAACTTTATGGTTTGACAGCTCACTGTCGAAAATAAAAACACATGGTCAAGAAAAAGAGGTAAAACTATGTATGTGTGTGTGTGTCCTACAGGTTCAATTCAACTCGGGGAGTAAGCGCCCTGGTCATTGCTGGTCTTTGCAATCCGAAAGAAGGTGTAGAAGTAGCACAAGAAAGATCATCTTTAAGTGGTGTTGTTTTGTCTTGCTCCGATAGATAGGTGTCTTTTAAGGCGCGTTGCAAGTTTTTCGATGTGCACCCAAGCTCTTGCTCCGAACTTACGCTGTAAAAGTAGGATTTGGCCAAAACTTTTTTATTGATATTTGTAGGTTTTTTGTAAGCGTTTAAGTGAACAGAGGATGTTTGTTCTAAAGGCATTTCTAAAGGCATAGCTTCTTTAGTAGGGAAAGGTTTCTTAGTACTGGTGATGGTTTTAGTTTTAGGTACGTGCTTGAATTCTTTTTCGTTGAGGATTTCAGAGGAATGAATCTCTCGATACCAAGAGGTTTTAACATCTAAAGTTCTTGACATTGCGTTTGGTTGGGTTTGGCCACCTTATATGAAGATCAGAGGGTATGACAATAAGCTTTGAAAACAATAATAATGCTCAAATATTGTGTTATGTGAATTCTCAAAAAATATTGCTCCTGTTCCTTTTTTTTTGTCAAGAACCAAAAATTTAAAAATCCAGATAAACGGTTTATGTATGTATATATAAAAATTCTTTGAAAATTTACTCACATGTTTCATCCGAATCACTATTGTTCCCACTGGCTTGAATGCCTTGGTCTCGACTCTCTTTGGGAAGGACACACTGCTATAAATAAAAAGAAATAAACAAAAATTCCTACTGAAAAATTAGAATATTTATAATTCTTATATTTAAAATTACTGAAGTGCAAAGATGGAACACTTTTTTTCCTGCAACTTTTCAATAATCATTTTTCGGTTTAGTAAAACTTTGACGTATTTTATTTGCGCTAGTTCTTTGGGGCTAGCGAAGAAACTTTTAGTACTTCGCAATATTTTCTGAGCGAGAGTCACATCCAGAAGTACTTGACAGTATTTGGCGTTTGGCAAGGCCCAAATAGAATACTAAACATTGCAGCAGACGAAATAAGAGAAGCCTGCATATACGACATTAATGCTTAATGCATTTTATTAAAATGTGCTTCATTTAGGTAGGAAATAAGTTTCCTCCTTTTTTACATATCGCGTGGAAATATTACCTATCGTTTATGACAGTTTTGCGACTATATTACTACTTGGTCTCCTTTGATTAGCGGAGTTCACACTGTTCAATTAGTTGGACAGACTTTGGTTTAAACGACCAATTTTGGTCCCTGAACTCTCAGACGGCAGCTTGTTCAACTTGTTGGAAGGTTTTCCAATATTTATGAAAATCTGCTTAGTTGAACGGAGGGGAGGAATATATGTTATAATGTTGGGCGACAAGCCTGATGAGTCTGAACCCAAACTACATCTCACCATCCAACATCCATCGATGTCTATCCAACTTATTGTACAGTGTAAACTCAGCTGTTTGTTGGCGGCAAAAAACGGTTTTACGGCTTAATTTGATAGAAGTTGTTGACTGAACATGTTACTCTTATTTATGAAACATTTTGTAGCATTAGACATATTTGTTCTTTAAGTACTGTGGCGTATGAGCGCTTTTTTTTACTATCAATAGTTCTTAATATTGGCGAACAGAGTAATTGTTTAAATATGATTTCGAATGTTGGCTTCCAAGCCTCCTAACGTTTCTGGTTTGTTGACGTAGACGAGCTACTTCACATATCCCCGAAGAAAGTAATCGAATGGTGTCAAATCACAAGATCTTGGTGGCCAATTGACAGGTCCATTCTGCGATATTATGCGCTCATCGAATGTTTCCTTCAATAAATCGATTGTGACGTGCGCTGTGTGGCATGTCGCATGTAGCGCCGTCTTGTTGGAACCACATCTCATCCACATTCAAGCCATCCATTTCGGAAACAAAATAGTCGGTTATCATGGCTCTATGCCGGTCTCTATTAACGGTGTATGACTCAACCAGCCCATAGAGCACACCAAGCAGTCAGATTTGTGGATGTAATAGTGTCTCAATCTCAAGATACTCATGTGGATTCTCTTCACTCCAAATGCGGTAATTTTGCTCGTTGACGTAACCATCATTCAACCAAAAGTGAGTCTCATCACTGAACAAAATTTTGCGTTGAAAATCAGCATCAAGATCAATCTCATTTTCGGACCATACACCAAAATCACGACGCATTGCATGGTCTCACGGCTTTAATTTTTGCACAAGCTGGATCTTGTAAGGTCGTAAGCTAAGATCTTTGCGCAAATACCTCCATAAAGTTGATGGACAAAGCTCCAATTGCTGTGCACGGTGGCGAATCGATTCATTCGGGTCCTCTTCGGTGCGCACTGTTCGACTTCTCTGCGGATGCTTACTATCACATAAAGTAAACGTAGTTCGAAAACGATCCATGGCTAACCGAATTGATGAACGATTATGTCGGCCATAAATGGACGGAGCTTCGTGAACTGAACCACTATTTTCGAAATGAATTTGCACAATTTGCAAGCGTTGTTCTTTTGTCAACCTGTTCAAGATGAAAAGGCAAACTGAACATAAATGACATTAGAGTTGATCACAAGATGTCAGTTTTATCCCTATTCGAAAAACCAAATCCTGGGGTTTCAGTTTCGTAAACTTTTCTTTCCTTGCCCGGTAATTTGCATTTTAATGACAAATGCAAGAGTTGAAGTCTAAAAGTTGATATTTTCCAAAGAAATGTATTATACGATAGCAAAATAGCTATCAATCGATCTCCTTCGTCCTTTTGACAGTTAAGCATGTTACGGAAAGCATTGGTTCGTCTGAGACGATAGCAGTCTTTTGATTTCAGTTTTTTCCTTGATTTTCACATCAAAGATCCTAGAACTAAGGTCTCTACCACAAAACTACAAGTACTTACTTCTAGTACAAGTAATTTATGACAAGTGTAAGCAATCTGTGTAACACAAAGATACGAGTTTGTTTGTTCGTCTAGAAGTGTAATGGACGTAATCCTGCAAGTTTCTCTTGGCTTGTAGACTTGTAGCTTTGTGTTATAGACCCATGCAACCACATCAATGAGTATTACACTCTGCTCGAAAAAAGAATACATTTTCCTCATGAAATATTTTGTTATGCCTCATAGGTGTTCCAATCAGAAACAAATTCATATTTTGTTTCTCAAAAACTGAAAACCGACGACACGAAGGCCACACTCTTGGAGTAGAATTTAAAGCCTTAAATTACTATCCAAATAGTTCCAACTGTTTCTTCCTTTTTTTTAACTTAAAAATTTGTTGACTGGCATCACATAAAGTCATGAAAACCGGAAACGCCCGTAGAACTTAAAACCTTTAAGAATATACACCTAAAGCTAGACAATCCATTGCATTTCCAACAAACTATCGATAAAAAATCGCACAGAAAAACATCGAATCACTTTCTCATACTTATAGAAATTTTTATTTGAAAAACTATAAGACATCATTGGAAATCCAATGGATTTGTAAAAAAAATATACCTCTTTACAATTTTTCAAAAATACCAATGATTTTAACGTACAAAATATTGGTCAATTGAAGCATGTGCCTTCGGGAGACAACACTGAAAATTAGGACCCTCCTGATGTTCCATATGCAATGTTTTCCAATGATCCTTGCCTTTGCTGCGTATCATTTCCAGGTATTCATTGAAAGACTTATAAGTGATGTAAAGCCTGTTTGGACAATCGGTCTTATGATGGAAAGCACATTCATGATCGCAAATCCATTGACGTTGCACTGGCTTAGTTAGCTTGTAGCGTTCCATAAAGGCTACGAAGTTGTCGACATTTTGTGAGTAATACAGCTGTGTTGTGGTGTAACTGTGAATAAAAAGTATCTTATTGATTGCAATTGACGTTTGATAGTTGATACTCACGATAATCCATCTTCTATCATCTTCTTCACCTTTGCGTTGTCGATGACCCTTTGCACATCTTCGCAGTCGACATCACGCCCTAATGCAACTAAAATCCATGGTGGCATGAGGCCAAACCTCACACAGTTCAAAACATCGAGCACATGTGTTTGTCGTTCTTTCCAATCATAGCTAAGCCATCGAACGGCTGACATAAGAATCTAAGAAAAATTGTATTTTTGATGAATTCTTAGTAATTTAGATCAGTCTCACCTCGACCTCCGAGTTAACTCCAATCGAGTTCGAAACCAGTAAAGTGCAAACTTCTTTTGCACTCAGCAACAAGAAGTCCTTGGACGCAACAAGCGTTAGAAAGAACTTGCATATCCTTGTCAACATTAGGTCTTGAAGCGTTTCCAAGCCATAATCACGAGCTTCCAAATACAAGAGAAACGCGGTGTCTTCTTGGAATCGAATATCATCATCCAAACAAACCCAACACTGATCTACTAGTCCTTTGATTTTCAAGAAGTTCGCTGCATTGAAGAGCTCAAGGATGCCTTCCCTTTGGACAAGTGGTTCTGCCGACAACATCCAATCATAAACCATCATAAATGCTTGTGGGGTGATCTTTTCTATAGGAAGCTGTACAGTCAAGATGTCATTGCTACATTCCATGAAAAAGTCAGAATAGCACTGCAACACCATCATATGACAATTGAACGTTGTATCACCAACTCTGATTTTAACATTGGGCTTGATGTTGTTGTCGATCATGTTTTTGAGCAGATCATAAAGATTTTGTTTGTGAGGCTGGTTGATATTTTCCCAGCCTTCTATTTTGTTTGGCTTGAAATTTAACTCAGCAAGAGTCTTTTCCTGTTTGCTTGCGTCGTCCTTTTCTATTTTCTCTTCAGATAGTTGATACAGGACGTTTGGAAGAATTTTATTTGGGACAGATTTTGTCATTTGCTTTTGTTGATCTAAGGTATTGTCAGGTATTCGGAGTTTTTTGTATGACCGATCCTTTGTATACTTCCCCAGTGTGGATAGGTCTGCTTGATGGGTCGATGAGTCAGAATTGTCTGCAAAACTTAGACTTAAGGTCATAAAGAAGGTTATTGAAAAGTGGTTGGAGAAATAAATACCACAATACTTACTTCATGAACTTAAAGCTATCATCAACTTCTGATGACGCTGCACAAGACGAAGTGGAGGATTTCTGTTGCTGCAGGGAATAGAAAAAAAAAAGACTTATTCGGTCTTAAATTTATTTTGACATTACCTTGACGGTCTTATTTTCCATAACTTCAGAAGGGTAAAATAGAAAATCCTAAAAATGTGTTTCTTTCAAAATTTAAAAATTTCGGTGATTTTTGCTGGTTGAAAGTTTGATCAAAACATACTTTGAAAATAATTTTTGTTTGTTCAGAACATTTCTTTGAACAAATTGCTCACAAAGTATAGGCATTCTAGGGCCAGTGTCCTTTGTACTTGTGAGGATTCAGGCCTCTGATCATTTATTTTGAGCAATTAGATGGCCTGTGTATGCGAAAATACCACTTTGGAACCTTTGAATTGAATTCCTTAAGAAACATTCGCAAAAAACTCATTTTTTCTTTAAAGAGGAGGTTTATGCTAATCTGCAGCACTCAGACCTAATTGCCAGTCCATTGTACTATCAGGGTAGCAGTCTTCCCTTTTTTGTGGTGCAGTAGATTGAAATAAGGTGGATGTAATTTCGTATATTACCTCAAGGACGGCATCCAGATCAAACTGGGAGGTTGAAGGAAAAGTAGATGCCCAGGATTCAAACCCAATCGTCCAGCCTACCTACTGAACACTCTACCACTGCTCCAACGCCACCCAACCCATGCTAAGCAAGTTTAATTGTTAACATAGTATTAATGCATTGCAAACAAATTACAAGCAAAGCAAATGACAGCAGCGTTTCTGCCGTTGCTGCAACTGCAAAAACACTTTGGTTTGGAGAACCTTAAGGCTATGGCCCAATAACTCCGTCACGCTTCAACTTAAACTTCAACTTTGACAAACGTGAAAATTTTGGATGGCCCAATGAATCCGTTGCGTTAATGAGTTTTTGTCACATAGAACAACATGTGTGTCTATCAACAAAACAAAAATACGAAGAGCAAATGTCAAAGTCGTTAACGGGCGTCACGTACGTTGCTTATGGGCCATTCCCCATAAGAATACATGTGTCTTAATCGAGTTGTCAGTTGTGGCCGCTGAAGTCGAAAGTCTGACGGAGTCATTGGGCCATAGCCTTTAATCCTTAACTACCCCTAAATTTCAAACTGAGTGTTTTTTTCCAGCCATCGGTTTTGCCTCAACTCGCTTATTAAAGTATCACTTGGTTTTTGCTGGGGCGAGTTCAGGTAACAGGGATGTCAAATCACATGTATTTTTCTTAAAAAGAAAGGAACGCGTTGTGATTTCATGGCTGAGAATTTTTTTTTTTTGACTACTCATTGGGCTGTCAAAAAAAAAAACTGGTTCAACCATGGTCAAAGTTCAACAAACGAACTTGGTATTTTCACAGAGCTGAACTTCCATAGGTCTATAAAAGAGCCTTTGTTTAATTTACAGCTCACGTTAATATTCACTGAGTTAATATATGTATATCAAAGGACAGTACAAACGATCTCTCAGATGGAGTTGATTCTAAAGGTTTTTCCCATACCGTACCATAGGCTTCTGAGCTTAATTGTGGAGTTTTTGAAACTAATGCTGATGATAGTTTTAACTACAGTTTGTTCATCTCCAATAAAAAGTGCACTGAATTCTTTTATAGCGAATTTTTGATCCAGCTCTATGAATGTAGTAGGGAGGCAGATGTGTATGCGGATGACTTGGTTAAAATGATATAAATCAAGCTCCTAAATGTGAAAGTGATATGATGCAGAAAGCTTTGAAAAGAGATATATTGGGCCCCTTATTATGAACTACCCAATAAAATTAAATCAAAGTGAACTGAAGGCATTCACTGCCCTAACCGAAATATCACACTTTAGGCTTTTTAAGTCCATGGAACAAACTCTATAACTCTTCTCCCAGACTAGATTCTTCTTTTAGATTCAAAACTTGATTGGAAAACGGATGTGTAGGCCCAAACAACCGAGAAACTTATTTTGAAGCACAGCTTGAATCAATGTCTCAGGTGAAAGTATTTCGCAGCTCTTAAATGAATTGCCTTGAGTCTCGAGCTTCATCATTCACTTACTATTATTTGGGCTACACATCATTTATGCATAGGGCACATGAAAATATAAATAAATAGAGTGCTGCCACCAAGCGGAGTGCCCCGGGATCTAGCTCATTTCTTACATCCATGCATTGTGAGGGAATGCAGGGGACCTACAATGTTCTGCCTATTCTGAATGGCGATCGAGCAAGCATTTTTCATGGCAATGAATTTACAATCCCTCGCGAAAGGTGATATCCTTAAGAAAAACATTTGTGGTTTCTGATGGGATTCGAACCACGAACCTTCTCGAACCTCGGGTATCATACGTTTGAACTAAAGGTCCTTCGTACACTAGGCTAGCTGCTTAACAACATCTAACTTATCAGCCCCTTGTTGTACCTGGGCGAAACGCATAAATTGAGTGAAGATCACAAAAACTTTCTATTTTGATTTCAAAATTACAATACTCCGCCTAAAATAAATTTATTATTTCATTTTTCATGTAGCGGCTTAACGCTCATAGTAACATCTACAAAGCTACCCTCCGAAGAATTTATGACTAGCCACGTCTACCACTCTTCTTAACTGATCATCAAAAGGATTTTCATATCATTCTTTCGTCTAGACTAGATCAGTTTGAGAAAGTGGTCATTTATGGGGAGATTCCGCTCCTTCAATTTTTTATGTATTGATCAAATAAAGAACGTAGATTTAGAGTGATAGTTTTTTCCGAGGAACTAATTGATCTAACGTTTCAAATTCCAAACTTTGCGAGTCTAGAAAACTAGACAATTTGGGAAGCATGTTAACTTCTAATTCAAGATGCAAACTGTTGTAAATTACCGCTATCAAAGTCATTCGGTCCCAATTTCATCAAGGTTTGCTATGCAATACCAAAACGACCTCGGAAGTTTTAAATGCGACCTTGAAGTTACTCTTTTTTCTTCAGACACAGTCATTGTGAAAATAATTAATAGCTGACGAACTTGCCAAGAACGGATCCTCCCTTAACAGCTTACTTGCAGACGTCGGTTTGTGACACTTTGGAATGTTGTTAGTGGAAACATTCATCAAATTGAAAAGCATAAACTTATAGTGAAATTCGATCAAATGTGCTCCTTATGAACTGACATAGCCAACTTTATACCAATATAAACTATAGACACTAACCAATTAGAGAAATTGCAGCAATTTTGAGCAGCATATACTAGGTGTTTTGCATACTACAAAAGCTCAGTACGGATAGATTGGGATAAGACCAGAACTATCGTATGGGAAGGTTGCATCTATTTGCCTCCGTTTAAGCGGGATCTGCAAATTTAAAAAAATTTACTCAGTTTAAAAAAAATTTATTAAAATTCAACTAAGTGACTACGAGCTTAGTTGATTTTTAATAAATTTTTTGTGCTCGTGCATGTGTTTCGTACATACCTTTTTCCAAAAAACATATTCTCATTTTTCTTGTCTTGGCCTAACCTATTCTTCCTGAGCTTTTGTCGCATCTCATGCAAAACACCCTGTATATGTTATACGCAACAAAATGAAAAAGTTCTTTGGCGTTTGTGTCTCCACCCTGCCCTATCCATTACGTGACTTCAATTACAATGACATATCTCAATAGTTTTGAAGAGCTTTTGAAAAGATTGATCATAAGTCCATTGTACTTTTCCAACTCGATAAGATGGCTCTAAGTAAAACATCACCCGGTTTTGACTACCCCATAGTTCTTGGAAGATCCTACGGTGGTTGAAACACCGTTGTTGTTCTTTAACGAGCTAGAATACTTTGTATTAAAAAATATTAAAACAGAAAAAAATACACAGAATTAGCTTGCAAAAACTTATCTGTGCCAAAATTATTGCTCTCTATTACCAGCCCCGAAAATCTCTACTTTTTCTTAAAAACAAAGTAGGTATGCCGCAGCATGTTGCGATCAGCTTTCATCGTATATTTTTTGATTTTTTATTTAAAGTACACAGTCGTCTCTAAAATAATACGAAATAGATCACAGGTGGTATTTTCGAAAGAACATAATCCTACCCCGCATTAGTATAGGACTCTGAGATTTATATTTTTACTTGAAACCAGAAATACAAAATCTCAAATTCTGATGAAAATATGTGAAATTTATTTCAGAGAAAGACAAATAAGAAATCGATTGATGGCAATGTTTTGGATATTGTGTTGCAGTCACAGGGGCCGAATTCAACATCAAAACGAAAGAAAACCTAAAGGAAATACTAAAATACCACATAATGCCTGTCTGGGCCAGAGCCAAATTTCAAAGTTGATCAGTGTGATCAATGCATATACATATTATTTTCTTTTTGATTTTTATTTTCTTATTTCAGTTGGCTTGGTCAGTTTGCTTCCACCCCCTTTCTAGTATTGTGTCTAATGAACTTTTAGAAATCAGAACGATTCGAAAGCCGAAATCACGCAGACCGTGGACACTGAGTAGCATTCAACTAAAATAAATTTAGAAAACACATTTAGAAAATAGAATTGGAGGAAAAAAATGCAATTTTCATTACTTGGCTATGAGCCATGTTGCCAGACGTTTACAAATCATTCCTTTATGTACACACATCGACATTTTTATGTAAATGTTGTTGTGGATTTTTCGGCAAAAGGTGTAAAGTTATTGGGCGATTGCGATCCATTTGATCTGTGAACTACATTTTTAGAATATTTTGAAACATTTGAGTCTTCAAAAAAAAAAAAAACTTTGCGTTCCACAGCCCTAATGGAAATTAACAAATAAATCTCTTTCGTTGATTTGGATACAAACAATATTGATGATGATGAATTGTCCTACACAATTTCAAATCTTTTCAGTTCTTTGCTCTTGAAGAACATTGTCAAGGATATCCAAAAAGCCTCTGAAAATACTCGAACCCTATAATTTGCGCTCTAAACTATCGTACAGTTATGAAGGGCTTCGTTCAAAGATTCAATTCTTAGTTACGAATTACGATCAGCGAACCAATATTCCGGTTTAAAAAAAGAGGTCTAATAGTTTTAATACCATGATTCTTAATTGACTTTAAAGTAACATAGTCTCATAGTTTTGTATGGAATCTAGATTTGTGAGAAATCGGCAAGTAATCAGAGGTTAGTTACAGGGGCATGACCAACACTTTCTACTTGCCTTTCGGAATCGACGATCTTTCTTGGGTACTTTTCCTTTCTTACTTTGGAATGGTTGAGAGAATTGCTCATGACGACGATTCTCTCCGAACTCTTTTTTTAAATTCCATCAAGTTTGAACAGCATCTGTAATTGCTCAATGCAAAAACAAAAAAGCAAAGCAATTGGTAACTAGTTGGAAATCAGTTGCAAACTGGTCACGAATCAGTACATCCTTGTATGTAGGTATGTATAAAACTTTTTTGAGATTATTATTTATGAATCTGGTGGTAAGTGAAAGAGCTGTGATTCCCTTGAGATCTACATGCTCATAATTTTCATAGTCTAAGAAGAAGGAAAAGAAGGTTTTTCTAAACCAAGCGAAAATTTCAGAAACATCGCCGAAAGCATTTCGAAATAACTTGAGAAGTTTACAACATTTGTATTGTTATTTACAATAACTTTCACCTTCATTTTTATCAACACTTCTTCTTCGTTTATTCTTCTCTTCAAACCAAAGGAGCTAGTCAAAATTCTATTTTCGACGGCCGATTAGCCTTTCGTTTTTAAAAATATAGAATTATTGTTTTATATCCATCGTAATAATGCCATGGATCCTTTCTTCAAAGGAAATTCGGTAGAGTAATTTGAATATTTTTCATGACAAGCTTTTATTAAATTGTAACTGGGCTCTTAACATGCTAAAAAGAATATCGGTCTCTAGACTTTATAGGAAATAGTCGTCATTCGTCAACGAACTTCTATAGTTAGTCTAGACGGTGAGGGACTCAAAGTAATTGCATACGCTGCGCTGGTGACGTTACTCAATTTCTCTTTGAACTCATGCAAATTCCGTATGACAAACTACTCAAATTTGTAGAAAAAATAGGCCAGTAACTCCCTGTATATGTAGAACTCCTTAACATTTATCTATTTTTGATGATGTGAACAAATAGACATCCTTGGAAATTCTGTAAACTCGTGTCAAGACGCCATGAATAAAACACACATTAAATGGACCAAAACTGCATCTAAATGTCTGTTATCTCAAAGCAGATTGAACCTTGGCTCCGTATTCGGTATCATAACAGGAAAAGTGAAGAATGCTTTATGGGAAAACCCGCCACAAGACTTGAGGTTTTCTCAAAATGTTTCTGCTGAATAAGCATGAAAGGAAAAGGAGACCATCCCACACTTTCTCTGATCTCTCCCCAGAGACGTAAACTGAACAGAAGAATTTTTTTTGTGATCCAAGCACATAAACACTCAGCTCTCCATAGCAATATTTGAATAGTTAGGTAATCCCCTGCATATTCATATTGTATTTTTTTTTTATTTAATTAACGAGCACATCTAGGGGTTATGATATGACTACCCCTGTGTGTTCTATTCAGTGCGAGCATTTAGGGAAATAGGAGAGGATTTGAAAGGAGACACCGATGCACGTTACTTTTGAATTTTTGTGAATCGTAATGCAGGGGAAAAACAGAGTGAGGTAGAGCATTCCAAATTCGGGTGGTGCGACTAAAATATGAATCTCTATACTTGACTGTACGTCCGAAGTTGGGCTCAAGTTGCGGTTAGATTGTTTCAGGGAAAGAATGCAACTGGCTATTTCACAAAAGCACTATTTGTGAAAAAAGCGATAAAAAGTGTGAGACAGGTAACGCATCGAAATCAATCGATTCGACGACTGAACTACCACCTATCGATTTTAACGCTCTATTTTGTACCTTATCAAGTAGGCGCAAAGATATTTGGAGAGCACCTGTCCAGATATGAGACTTATATTCTAGTTTTGGGCAATGGGCGCGTTCAAGAACCTATCGGATAGCCTATCTCGGACAGCCGTATCTTCGATACCTTTTTGAACGATCCAGATAACTTTTTCCAGATAGATTGCTGCAGACAACAGCTGTGAAACATTAAAATTCGACTTTTGAAAACAGAATAACATTCAAAATATCATTGCTAGACGATTATAACTTATTTTTTTCGATTTCTCATGCGTTTTAAAAGACTCTTATGCTGAAATAGATGCACACAAAAACAAAAAATCAACATGAAAAGAAAAAAAAAAAAAATTTCTATCAGCGGATCACTTGAATAGAGGTATACCAAAAATACTCGGATACCTTTAGATAGCTTTATAGTTATAGCTTTATATGTTAAACAATCGCGGACAGTGATTCACGGTAGTTTCGCTTACACTCGTCGATATTTGCTTACCAGTTTCTTTTGAGAGAGCACTTTTTGATTTTTCTAGCAGCGTCCTTTTTCTCGCTGTTGTGGAAAAACAAGTGTAGTCTACGACCACATTACTGGTTTTATTTGTTAATTAACTAGCTTACTAGCGAGAAGCAACGTGGACCAGCGCATTCGATTACTACCGCAACCGCACCCTGAGGTAAGGTGTTTGATGTTTTTTGTTTCGTCTGCACAGACCTTAAGAAGTATTTTACTAGCACAAAAATGCATATACAACTTTGAATTCGGTGCCTTGTTGTTCTGAAAGTATTCAAATTTTTAGTGTCCGACCGAAGGTCGATTTGTAGCCGAAGCCGAAGCCGATTATTCGGCTTGACATTAACCTTCGGCCGAAACCGAAGCCGAACCCGAAGCTTCAATAACTTGAAGAATTTTCGTTCCAGATTGACTAAAAATGAAAAAAATTATGATTTTTTTCTAGAATAGGTTCGTTAGTTGAAGCCCTGAGGTCACTCTGTGGTCGCCACAAAGCGTTTTTTGAAAAACCTAAGTTTGCCCTGAATGTCAAACTGAGTGTTTTGTGAGCCTTGGGGTTAACCTGGGTTTGGTACAAAAAGATTCGCCCTTGGTTTCTTCTGGGGCGAGTTGAGGGCTGTTAAATGGCATGTATTTTTATTCAAATGACAGGGATTTGTGGTGATTTTGTGGTTTAGTGTTTTTTTAGGACTCATAGAGTTCTCAAGAAAACCTAGGTCAAGTCTGGGTAAAGCTCAAAACGAATCTAATGTGTGCATGCAGTAACCAAATTAACGGGATAAATTAAATTAACGTTTCAAAAATAATTAATAACAATTTGAACTAGTATTAATATTTTATTGAAATTAAGGAAAAGAACAACAAATAACTGTTCTACGTTCGACGAAAAACTGAATTTTTTTTCAGCCCCTACCACAACGCACAACAGCCAAAAACTAAACCTTCGGCTTCGGCCAAAACTTCGGCTTTTTTGGCCGAAGCCGAAGGTTTAGCCGATTGTAGATTTTTTAGCCGAATGTGGCCGAAGCCGAAGCCGAAGCCGAAGCTTCGGTCGGACACTACAAATTTTAGAAACCAACAATTGTTTGTTAAATAATTTTTGGACAAATTATGTTGGGACCATGAAAAAGAGGAACGAGATGGGACATTGAAATAAAGGAAGAAAGAAAGAAAGAGAGAATGTGAATGAGAGATAATAGAGAAGAGAGAAAGAAATAGAGATAGAGAGAGAAAGAGAGAGACAGTCAGTGTCAGAGATAGACAGACAAACATAGACTGAAAGATTAGGGGAAGAGAGAGAATAGAGATACAGAGGCTGGGAATAGAGCGAAAGAAAGAGAGAGACAGGGAGGGAAATATAGAGAGAACGATAGAGACATAGACAGAGAGGGATTCACACAGAGACAGAGAAAGAAAGATATTAATAAATTAAAATAGCAAAAATTTGTAACTTTAACTTTGATATGATACATAAATTGTAAATAGTTTAAATAAATGGTATAAATGAATAATTCGCTTAGTCCCAAATTCTTCAGATATTTTATCTCGATGACTATGACGACACATATTTGTTTAACGACCTTCAAACACCTTCTCGGAAACGAGGTTAATCCGGGCCGTACAAGATTCACTTGTAATTGGAGAGAGGAAAAACAATAAGTTAAATAACAACAAGTTTCAAAGTGATTCATTTCATATTGAATAACCTCCAAAATTGCAAATTCAGGAACATCTAACCAAAAGCAAAAGAAAAACATTCATCTACCTCAATTACCCCAATACTTTCATTTGCATTTACCCAAATAAAAACAAAAAAAAATATTTTACACATCTCCTATATTTATAATCTCAGCTAAAGTAACCTACACTACATGTCCATCTGTGTGGATCACACAAATGGTTTCTTTCCTTTTAAACAAAAAAAAAAAGCCTACACTGTGTTCAAAATTATTGTTTTCTTAGGACGGACAAGTATTAATGCCAATCAAAAGGTGTATGCGTGTGACTCACTTTCAATATACGCACAAAACTAAAAAAAATAAAAAAAGTAAAAAAAAAAAAACAGCTCCTATGTACACCCGAACATTCTTGTGTAAGACCAGCAAGAAGAATATTCTATTCAAAAAATTTAAATTTAGAACACACAAGTCTAAAACGAATAGGAAAGGCACACTAGATATAATCAAAGCTACTAAATAAGGCATCACCATATACACAGCAATAGCTATAACATCAATACACAGACACAATCATTTTCATGTATCCCCCATCTAGGAAACTCATATCGTATTTTTGTTTTTCACTCAGTGAATATAGAAAATTGTTTGTATGTGTTAGGGAAATTTGGAAAAGTTCCGACCGACGAAAATTTACAATAAAGCACGTCGTCTTACCGATAAAATTGATCAGAAAAGTCAGTGTTCTCTGACCGCTCGATCCAACCAGACAACTAAAGTTTAGCAAGATGGTAAGGACTTGAGTACAAAATAAATAAAAATAAAATAATATGAAAAAGAAGTGAATAAGTGAATAAGTAACAACTTTGCTCGAAATTAAGTTCAACATAAAGTGAAACGCAGTTAAAGTGATCCTGAGTGTGCAAAATTCAGATAAAAAAACTTGAAGCTAAAGCGATGCAAAAGGATTACACACCCGAAGGATATTGTGAAATTTTGAATTTCAGTGATTCCTTAAATCAAATAAAAACAATGAAAGGATTATTATGACACTCGACAAACCTAATCCCTATTACTTGCAAAAAATGTGATTAAAAAAAAAAAACTTATCAAACCTAGTGAATGCAACTTCTCTTTTCTTATTTTGTTCGAACAGAAGACGTAAATAGATTATTACGTGCGTGTCTGGGAACAAATGTGTCGAAACGGTAACTTGATCTAAACAGCCTCGTGACGTAAGGCAATGAATTTAAAAATCATTTCTTAAAATAGATAACATTTTGTCCGAGAGAACAATTTTTTTTGTGATGAACAAATACGCACTATGAAATGTGATCTCTATTTTGAGAAAAATTGTGGTTTGCTAGAAATTGCAATAAAGTTCTTTAATTTTTATTTTTTAAACTTAAATTTTTAAATTAAGTTTCATTTTGAATCAAATATCGTAAGAAATTGATTTTTTATTTTAAAAGTTAACTGAATTGTTCTGAGTAGTTTTGCATAACGATGCACATCACTTTAACTTTAAAACTTAATTCACTTAGTTTTACAACGTGAGTAAATTGAAATAAAAAAAATACAAACAGACAATGAGGCTGCATTCGCAAAACAAATAATAAAATAATGTTGCACTTCGAAATACGAACAATATTCATAATATTTTGAACTTGAAAAGGAGCAAAGTTGTTGTTTAAAAAAAAAACTTATCTACGAACGAAGGACCTTTTCTTCAAAAACTAATTGTATTTTTTTTTTTTTAAATAGGCCGATGAGAAGAAGAAGGTTAAGAAGAAGAAGACAAAAGAAGAAGGTGGCGCCTCAGAGACCGCATCTGAGGCTGCATCTGAGGCAGCAACCCCTGCACCAGCTGCAACCCCAGCTCCCGCTTCGACCACTGGCTCAAAGAGGGCGTCAGGTGGATCCCGTGGATCAAGGAAGTCAAAGCGTGCTGGATCCAGTGTCTTCTCCGTGTTCTCACAGAAACAGATTGCTGAGTTCAAGGAAGTAAGTTTGCAATTTGATAATTTTACTCAAATTTGTTCCAAACCTCTAATGTTCCATCTCACCCTGGACCTTCTGCTGAGGTACTCGTTATTTAAAGTGACTGTCCTATCTCCTATGGGAAGACACTTCTCACGCCGGAGCTTTCTCTTTACGTTCTCGTTACTAAAATTAAAATTTACCCGAGAAACGTTTCCCGAGCTTAAGCTTATACCTTTCAAAGTTTTAGTTTTTCATTTAAAAACACTAAAAGTTCATTTAAATGTCCGAAGAAGTATAACACCGGGGTTGTACGAGGAAAATATGACAAGCCATTTTCAATACATTTAAACTTTTTTACATACAGAACAATACTTTTCGTATTTGAAACCCAAAATGGTAATGAATATTCCAAACCACGCGAGAAGCAATTTCAGTAGTCATGATATTGACAGCTTCATCAAATCGTTCTCTAAATTAGAAAATGAAGAGCCAGAAGAAGACAAAAACTGCTCTAAAAGCAAAAAGGCTGGTTTGGCAAATTGTAAGTCACCTGCGTCACATCCGAATCACAAACAGGAATTTGATGGGCTGTATATGTTTGCTGATGTCTTGCCATATATCTTGACCGTGTAGCCGCAGGGTAAAAGAAGCCATAATTTCTCTAACCAAGCAAAACAGTTTAAGCAAAAAACAAGCATAAATAGGTGGGTACAAGCTCATGGGGTCTGACGCATTTCTCTGAGCCATAGCTTGTGAGGAAATAAAGGAAACCTACAATTTTTTGTCAATTTCCAGCGGTTTTGTGAGAAAGTGCTGTTCGGGTACATAGATACTTAATTACTTCCGAAGACCAATTTCTCGCGAAAGCGTTAACGGTGTGCAAGCAATTGGATATTTCTGGGATTCGAACCCCAAGCTTCCACCAAAAAGGCGAACACTTAAAACACAAATGCGACTTGCAAAAACTCTGTCGAAACAAAAATAAATTAATTCAAATGCAGACAGACAAACATCCAATTGCATTAAACGATCCTCAAATAAGTGTCCCAATTGTCCCTAGTCTGCTAACAAAACACCCTCCATTCATAAAAACTATTACTAACATAAAAACATCTCTATTTTCTTCCAATTGCAGGCTTTCCAACTAATGGACGCCGACAAAGACGGTATCATTGGTAAGAACGATTTGCGTGCCGCTTTCGATTCCGTTGGTAAAATTGCCAATGACAAGGAATTGGACACCATGTTATCCGAAGCATCTGGCCCAATCAACTTCACCCAATTGTTGTCATTGTTCGCCAACCGTATGGCCCAATCTGGTGCCAACGACGAAGATGAAGTTGTTATTGCTGCCTTCAAAACATTCGACAACGATGGTCTCATCGATGGTGATAAATTCCGCGAAATGCTCATGAATTTCGGCGACAAATTCACCATGAAGGAAGTCGACGATGCCTACGATCAAATGGTTGTTGACGATAAGAACATGATCGACACAGCCGCCCTTATTTCCATGCTCACTGGCAAGGAAGAAGATGAAGAAGGCGAGGGCGAGGAGGCATAAAAGTTTTCTCTTTTTAATTTCATATTTATTTATTTAATTTTTATTTAATTTAATTTACAAAAAAAAGTTAATTTCTTTTTTCTAAAAACAACAACAACATCAAGTAAATATGACCATCACTATTGAAACAAAATTGAAATAATTTTTATTATTATTTTTTAAAAAAGTAATACATATTGTTAGACCAAAATCCTTTTCGGCTACTTGCGCAGTCGAAATTTATAATCAATATAAAAAACCAAGAACACCGAAAGTTTTCATAGAAAAATATATTTTAATTTAAAAAAGAAAGAAAAAATCTAAAAAAAAAAAACATCAAATTTTCTTATTTTTACAACATCAAATCTCTCACTCCGTCGTTCAAACGAACCATCACTTCCGTCGGTGTTTGAAGACAGTCCAATCAAAATGCTGGGCAGATTTTTTTTCCAACGACAAAACAAAAAAAGAAATCATTCGCAAAACATCCTTCATAATTATCATTATTTCACATATCTGAAAATATCAACAGTTTTTCTTAACAAAAAACAACAAAAATCTATACTAACACCGATATATCTAAATAAAATACAAGAATAACTATTATGTAAGTCAAAAAACAAAAAAAACGTAAAGACCGGTTTGATATAACGAAGTTGGAATATTTAATACATAACTTAACCATATGATTTTTGAGTGTGAAATTTTTTTTTCGTGTGGAAAGCAAGCAATTTAAAAAATCAAAAAAAAAAAAAGAAAACAAAGGAGTGATAATGCAGTCAATTAAATTAAAACAAATGCAAGCCAAGTGACCAACAAAAAAAAAACGGACATCAAATTTAATTGAATGAATTATCACCTCGAAAAAGAATATTATTTTTATGGTAGAAAAAACTCAGCATCTTTATTGCATAAAAAGAAAATATAAAATACTCGTATATATATAAACAATAAATAATCATCCTTTAGTTATTTTTAGAAACTTATTAGGTACTTATCCTATTTGATTTTTTTTTTTATGATGCAAAAAGTATACAATTGATCAATGAGAAGGCATCAACCTATACATATATTATATATACTATATTTAATCAAAAATACATAATATACAATTATGAATAATCGACACTAACAAAAATTTGAAACACTATACTACTAACAATTGCATAAAGCATATATATTACAAAAAAAGGGTTAAAGTTTCCATAAAAAAAAATTATTTACTATAATCTTAATTTAAACAATGAATTGTCATTGACTGTCTCGCAACAGTTTTGACTATGATCAGGTTTATTTAAAGCGACGATGATTGAAAGAACAAACCAAGAATAAAAAAACGACATTATTTTTAATGATCTATCGACAAATTTACTCAGTTTATTAGGTTTTAAGAAATTCAGCATGGCTGAGAATACTCGAGAGGAACATCAATGGCAGTGTAACAGGCTGTTGACATTGATCTTCCTCTTGAAAAAAAAAAAATCAATAGATTAAAGCTCCTGAAAGAGAATTAACATCAAAACAGCAAAAAGTAAAACTTATGTATACTAATTTAGTTTTTAAACGCACGAAGATGTAATCAACTCTTATTTAAAATATTGACCATTATATTTATTTTTTTGCTACATTTATATTTATCGAATATTATTCACTAACCGAAAAGAAAAACGTTAAACAGATGGTAAATGGAAGGGAACAGGTGATAATTACAGTGGGATGCTTGCGATTTTTGTTTTGTTTAGTAGAGAAACATTTTCATTTCATGAGTTATTTGATGTTTAAATTTTTTGGAGACTTAATTTCAACTGCAAACGATTTTAAATTAAAAAATATATTTTTATGAATTCTTTTTCTCGAAAAATTAAAATTGCCTCATCGGCATTGATGACTGGAAAAGATTTATACAAAACATTAAAATAAAACACCATTAATGAAAAAAAAGTCGTCAAAAAGCTCGTTTATTACTTGAACTTTATTAATTTTTATTATTTTCAACATTTTTTAAATACAACTATGTAGTATATGATCGAAAAAAGGGCGTTAAAGCTCAATACTAACAGCATCAAATAAAAAGTTATGTACTTGTAGAATTTAAGAACTAATTTCATTAACCCTTCATTCATCTCATCCCCGAAACTGACATTTTTTGAAATGTACATTAGAAGTCGCGATTTTAAAAGAGAGAGAGAGAGAGAGAGAGTTAGTTGCTGCGTGTATTTTGGAATTATATTCTTTATCAAACAAAAACAGTAATCTGCAATAAATCGACAATTTTACGTGGTGCCTACGGTGTAATGTTAAGCATGCCTGCCTGTAATGGTGGAGTTCCAGGTTTCGAGTCCCAGAACATAAAACTATGTTTCCATCGCCTTTCACGGACAATTAGCAAATCCTACGAGATCTATTTCACTGAATTGAGTACAGTTTCTTAAGTTGAAGTCATTTGACATTGTATTAATAAAATAATACATCCTTTCACAATCCTCCCGAGGGATTTATTTTATGAGTTTTCGAAAAGAATGGAACTATTTTGATGGCTCACAATTATCTTCTTCAGAGTTTTTGGAAACTGGTAGGCTTTGCTCATATATGGACAGAAAATTACCTTTTTCCATTTCACACAGGAATGTGGAAAATTGTGATAAGTTCTACTCAATTGAACTTATCGCACCCTAAGAATGAAAGTGACCTAACTCAAAATATCTGTAATTTTTAATTTCTCAATCAACTGACCTAATGTACTCGTACTTTTTTGATGACATTATACTGCTCATTTCTCACAAATGCAATTTTTAACTAGGTCACTTTAATTCTAAGGTTGCGTTATGTTCTGCACTATGTGAACCGTTGAAGGATATTGGGTAGCCGACTGCGACAAATAATAAAACAGTCTGAACTTTGTGAGTCAGATCTAAAGAAATTTCATGAACAAGATTGACACCAACTCACCTTACCTACTTCTTCTCCCTCTTCGACGTTACGAACACCTTGATTTCGAAGGGATTACAACTCCGCCACTGAACTGCTTCACACTAGAGATCTACACATGAGGAACGCGTCGCCATGGGCCGGCGGCGGCGTTGCCTTCAGAATGCATCGCCAAACCTACCAGTTTTGGATTGTTCCATGTCTTACGCCAACCAAACGCAGATTTAGTGGCATTTGTCTGTATCAGTATGACACCGCAGTACCCGGAGCTGAGCAAGCTCTATCCGTCCCCCTAAATCTAAATCTAATCTGTTTCAGTAGTGTTTTAGTCTGCCACCAACTCATGCTACTATCTACTCATATTTGTATGTATATCAAACCACAAATTCCCAATTTAAGTCTACTTCTGTATATTTTATATACAACAATGCTTTTTTTCGAAAATAAGTCAACATCAGATGCAAATTTAATTTACATATAAAGATTCTTATGGAAAAATACTGCGATTTGCGTATTGAGTTTGTTGACTTCGAAAAAAGTAGATCTGTTATGGGTGACCTTCAGACTATGAGGAGATCCAGAGGTCTACTGCAGATTATCATGAACATGGAAGAGGGAGTAGTGGCATAAGTAAGATGTCTGGAGTCACCGAAGAACAATTCAGTAGCTGCAACAAGCACTTGACGTAAGTGTACAAGTTATGGAAGGGTTTAGTGGATATCGTACTGATTGCTTTTTCTATATATTTTGATCGTGACATGTCTTTGTCTAGTCCAAGTATTCGTTTAAAATGTATAAATAGTGTGGAGCAACAGTGCGGCGAGATCCGGGGCCTAGCGCATTTGGCATTTCTTACAACCATGCCTTGTGAGCAAATGAAGGGTACCTTAAATTTTTTGCCGATTATAAACGACTAATCGAGAAAGTGATTTTCATTAATGAACTGAAAATGACTAATGAATCGAAATGGTACCCGTGGAAAAACATATTTAGTTTTCTATTGGGGTTTGGGCATCGAACTTCCCACGTAACAAGCAGACATAGGGTGCTTTCATAATTGCATATTTGCGTTAGTCTGACCAATGCATAACTTTCATAAATGCAAATGACAAATGTAATAGTTTCATAAAGCAAAACGCAAATATTTGCAGCGCTGTGTTTTAATCCGTTTGCTTTTCGGTTTTCATCTTCAGAGAAAGAGACAGACAGTACAAAACACAACTATTTTCTTTCCAAATGTCAGATTTCAAGAAAGCATGTACCTCGCTATAAATTACCGCGGAAAAAAATACAAAACAAAGTAAAAGTACAAAGAAATGGATGAAAACTCTTCAGGCTCCAGGTGAGATACAAAAAAGTACTGAATTAAATAAATAAACTGATTTTTTGGATGGAAAAGAAAGAAAAGTATTTTATTTAACTGTGTACACAGGAAAATTCTTTCAATTCTTTTACAGATGACGCAAATCCGAAAAAGTGTTCATAAATGCATTGTAAAATGCTTGAGCAAATATTTTGAATGACGTTAGTATGATTGCAAATGATCGCATGTAAACAGAGCAACCGTGCAATAATGAAAGCACCCATATTAAACACACAAATTGTTTCAATGGAAAAACTTGCGTATCACAAAATACTTCCTAACCTCAAATGTAAATTTTACAACGAAGGACTAACAGGGGCCCGATTGTGCAATTCGAGGAGAGTCGTGTTAAATTCGACACGACAACCCTCGCAACTTATTGACTCTTGAGAATACGTTGAAAAATAAAATAATTTTAAAAAATATCTTTTTATACATTCAAAAAGTAACGGACTTATTGACCCACCCATGTATCTTTTTCTCAACACCCGATTTACCCAGTTTTCTTATTTGAGGCGAGTCGAAAATAATTTTTTCCATATTTTCAGTAATTTGACAGTCAATTTCCTTCAAATATTTTTTTTACTTGAAGATATCGTGTACATTTGTTTTTGAATCCTAGCCTGTCGGTGAACAGTTATTAATTTTATTTGGCCCATATTTATTAGATTTGCTGAGTAATTTTCTAGGACGTCGATTGGTTATGAATCGAATTATTTTTAAAGGGGGGTTACGTTTTTAAATTTGTTTGGCCTTTTTTTATTTCTTTAAATGAATGCTTAATACTTTAAGAATATTGTGTCAAAATTTCAAGTGGATTGGAGCAAACTTGAGGACGTGATAAATATTTTCATACCTACGGCTCAACCAGCGCTATTGTTACCTGGCAGCTTTAAATCATTTTTCCCACAACTTACTTTTTTAAAGTCGGTGTCCCTCATAACTTCAAAACTACTGCATCGGTTATTTTGAAATTTTGAACGCTATTTCTGTTCATAACACAGGTCTGCAAAGAAAAAGCTGTCTGGATGCTTCCAACTGATTTCTATGTATTTAGGTGTTCTGAAATCTAAAAAAATACTCAAAAGCTTCTAAAACGTCAGGTCATTTTGCTAAGCCCAAAATTTTCTTAAGAAATTGTTTTTTTTTTTCGAGCTAACTTGAAGTCACAAATAAATAAGTACATTTTTATTTTGTTATTATTATTATTACTTTTTGAGTCTATGGGATAGTAGAGACTTGACCAAAAAGAGTTAGCCTTCGAGGGAGCGAAAGAACGCCCTGCATGTAGCTTTGGTGTCTCGTTATAAAATTCTTTTATCGCCGCTTCTAAGAGATGGAAATTGCTTCAAATACAATATTAAAGTTTCCAGGCCTTTCCGAGGCAAAGTTGAAAGAAGGTGTTTTCACTGGACCAGATATTAGACGGATATATTGTCTGAAAACGTGACGTTCTACGAGCAAATGAAAGTCATTTTCAGAATCAGCACACCCAAAAACATAAGTGTGTCATAAAAAAACCACAACAGCTCTCAACTTTAATTTTTTTGTAGACTTGTGAATTAACTAGGTTGTGACGAAGAGTTTTTTTTTTCAAATTTGTTGATAATTATTATTTTACAATTTTGTTTTTCCTAAAGTCTTCCAAAAATGTAAAAAATTAAAATTTCGAAAAATCCCCTCGACATTACCTGGGGCTAGATTCCGCAAGAGTGAGTATAAAAAACTCACACTCACGGCCCTCTGAAAACTCACGCTCTGAAAGACCGTGAGTAAATTTGAAAGATAGTGTACACGTCTTCTGTCAAAAAAACTCACCTTCACCCTTGCGGAATCCAAATTAAAGTGTGTGCACAATTTTTCGTGTGCACATTTAAAATTCACTCTTGCGGAATCTAGCCCCTGGTGAAAACTACTATCTAACGAATGAACTTTGATTTTTTGATTTCCGATGATCCAGCTATCCAGCGCCAAGCTATGAGGGGCACCGCAACTCGCCTTTTTTTCGAGGAACGTCCGAATAATTGCTGCCATTGCTGTATTTTTAAATATTTCACTATTTAATAAGTTATTGGTTTTAATGAAGAAATTTGAACTGGCTCCTCACAAACAATTCGCAAAAACTTGCCTTTTTTAACGAATTAACGTTACCCAATCCCCCCCTTAAGTAATATTTAAGAACTTAAAAATTAAATATCTCAAAAACTCGTAGGTTTGGGAAATTCTGTTTTTTGATTTAGATTCAACTCAAAAACATCTGTAGAAAAATGATTTGACCTCAAAAACTGTTTTTTGTAAAGTGTGAACGAATCGAAAGTCTTTTGGAAACTGACATTGTGGCTGTTGGTATTGAAAACATTAAGAATAATAAATAAATAAATAGGGTGACGCAACAGAACGAGGAGCCCCTGGGTCTAGCGCATTTCTCACAACCATCCTTTGTGAGGGAATGGAGGGGACCTACAATTTTCTGCCGGTTCCGAATGGCTAATTGAGAAAGCGCTTTTCATGGCAATGATTTTACTAACGGAGGACTTGCCAATTCCTCGCGAAAGGCGATACCAGTGGAAAAACATTTTTGCCTCTGCTGGGATTCGAACCTCGAACCTCTGGGTTAGCAGGTGGACATGCTAACCATCACGCCACGGGTATAACATTAAGAAGGTGGATCTAAATGTGAATGTATAAATAGTGAGAGTTTGGAAGTCATAACTTAATTCCTCCGCAAAACCTGGTAAAAAAGAGATTATCAAGCCATGGTCTACAGCATTTAAGGCTATCAAATCGAACTGAATTTATTTCATCCAGCCATGGTTAGCGTATCTGCCTGTAACGTGGGAGACTCAGGGTTCGAATCCCAGAAACATCAAGGAAAACAATTATTTTCCACTCATATCGCCTTTCGCGAGAAACTGGAATTTTCTTTAAAAATCATTTCTTGTCATGAAAAGAGTTTTCTAAATAAGCCCTTTGGAACCCGCAAAAATTTTAAGGCACTTCCCTTTCCTCCGAAGGTTTGGCTGAGAGAAATGCACTACAGTGCTTAAAATAAGATTTTTTTTCTAGTTCCGGCAAAGCTAATCAACTCTAGATAGTAGATAGTATATTAATAGGAAGGTCCTCATTTTCACAGTTTTCTATTTTCACATTAGGCTCTTATAAAAAATTTATATCATTGTCACAAAAGCGTCGTTTGTGCGAAAAAAGTGTTATATTCAAAGAAACAAACAAGCAGACAAACTCTGCCCAACATCAGACATTTCCGTAACTTCCCACAACTCTCAACCTCGTCCAACTTAGTGCAACTACGGCCAACTTTGCGCAACTGCCACAACGTGCAATTTAATACAACGAAGCAGCAACTTAGCTCAAACCAACATATTTGCAATCCATATCAACATTTTTCGGATGCATACGAACAATAAGTTCAAAAAAACAAAAATTTATCTTTTTTTCTTCTGGAAGATAAATAGAAACATTTTGTCTCCAGAAGTGAACAACGCCGAATGAAGAAACCCAACTCGGCTACTCGGAGTCATAGGTCCAAACATCTAACCAGAGTTGGTATACTATTCACGACAAATGGGTACTCCGAATTTTAACAACTGACACAATTGATTAGTATTTTGAAAAACATTTAATCACTTAATAACCGCACAACCAACACCACCACTTTTAATTTTGACTAACACTTAATCAAACAAAATAAAATCATTTTAATTTCAACTAAAACATTTAACACATTTCCTAAAATTTTTTCTATAAAAGAAACATTAGGATATTACTTCAACACTACATTTAACTTAAAATGTTACCTACTTTTTACGGTGAAGTAACTGAAATCGATTTTTATAGAGCAGGAAGCTTTAGCAATCAAATTTTCAAGTTTTTCCTGAAGGCACAACGAAAATTTTAACAGATATTTAAATTTTTATCAAAGTTCTGCTTTCGCTTATAATATAAGAGACAATATTCAAGACTAATAACACCTTTATTATGAACACCCTATGACTTCTTAAAGTTCGACTTTAGGCTCACTCACGCTCATATATTTTGAGTGTAACATATTTTCTTTAAAACTCACGCAAGTATCTCAGCAAACCAAGCTTGAAGCGAAGGTCTACCATGTTCGATTCCATTGTCCACATTTCAGTTGCTTCAAAGACTTCAACTTCAACTGACTCACTCGTTCGCAACGAGATCTAACCAAAACCAGAAAAATGTGAAAGCAAAACCTGAATTGTGAAAAGAAGAATAAAGAAACCATTAATTGGACTGTGAAAAGAAGTAAAAGATACTTCCAAGTGAAACAAAAAGTGGAATTAAAATTCATACAACGTAGCTACAACGCCAACGTATCATGTTGCTTAATGTTCTCATTTTTGTTTTGGCCACTCTGATGGTGTCTTACCCAACAGGTAGGTTTCCCTAGAACTGTTATGACTCAAATACAATAACAAAAATTTTTAATCAAATTTCGTTTATGTCGGAGCAGTGGCGGGTGTAAATTTGATTGCGTATATCTCACAGCACGGTTTGCACGGTGAGATAACCTTCCAACAGCTTTCAAGCACCTCAGTTGAAATTAAAGCGAAGCTTGAGACAACCTTGCAATTTCCCGATCAAGTCTGGAGTTGGGGTATTCATGAGTTTCCAGTAGATTATACGGAAACCGATGCCAATGTTCGATGTGATTTGGGCAATTTGGGCAAACAGCTGATAAATTTTGATGAAGATTTGGGTTTTTTGACACTACCGGGCAATGAGACATCCGCTTGGAACAAAGAAATGCAATTGACAGGTTTGTTTATGCGAAGGTCACACACATTTTGAACGGAATGGTTGAGATTTTATTTTTCCTTCTAAGGTGAGAGCGGGATTTGGGGTAAGTCGCTAGTGTTGACGGATGGCGAGAAACGAATTTGTGGAAGTATAACAACAGTTGACGCCAATGTTGAACATATGGCTGAAGCTCGTTTCAATTCCCCCATATCTGGATCGGTGTACTTCCGCTGGCTGGCCGGAAGCACCGGCAGCAGCGACACCCTAATTTATTCTGACTTGTTTCACATTCGGTCGCAACCGGTGCCGCATAATGACGAACCCTCAACCAAACACCACTGGAAAATATTTGTAACTGACATTCTGGTCAACGATCATCACAGGACTGAAGAGAACTGCAACTTCTTGCAGCTGGTCTTCGATCCTCAGGGATATGGAGAGGGAAAGGGCATTGGTGATCTTGACACTCGATTGGGAAAAATAAAAGTAGCTAAAAATGCTTTAAGACAAAACCAACGGTCAATTTACAAGGACGATAAGTTGGCTCTATTGCCTTCGGACCTAACCATTCCCCATAGAACCCTCTATTTAGTGCTATTCGATCATTTGCACACCAACAATTTTTTGGCTTGCACGAAGATCAGGCATGTTAAGCCTTTACTTTACAAGTGAGTTTTGAGTTTTTATGTGAATCTTGATTGACAACATTTCTTCTTTGTTTTAAGAACCTTTTTTAACTCTGGCGGTATAAAGGGTGAAATATCATTCGGCGCACGTTCAAAATTCGATCCAACTTTTTTGAATTTTACCCTCTCATCGACCGGTCGAAACACAGAACGCGTAAGTAAGAAGTTTGCCGAGGATGTTTCCGGCTTTAGAGTTCACAGTCTACCCCCTGCCCCAGCGAGACGAGGAGAGCCCGATTATTGCATAACAACTGATGAAATATTCAACCCACACGAAATTGATCTGAAGTCTGCTCCCCCTCCAGGGTTTGGAACTCAGGAGCAGTATGCCATTGGAGATCTCAGTGGAAAGCTTCAAAGTCGTAATAAAGACTACTATCATAACTACATGCTGCCTGGAGCTAGTTCAGAACTGAGTGGGATTTATTGGGACATCTTCCTGCCATTACAGGGAATCAATAGTATTGTCCACCGTGGTATGGTGATCTATACTTTTGACCGATCAAATCCAGAAAGCATTAAGGAAAACCCTTGGGGCTGTTCAACAATAACTCAATATCAAAAGAATGGCGTCTATCAAAAGCAGATATCGACTGCCCAAGTTCTATTTCGATATCCGATTGTGGGAAGAGTTCTCTTCCGTCAGCCGGCAGAGGAGCCTTGGCAGGATACCACAATTATCTTTGAGTACCTCATCCATGCCGATGGATCGACTCAAAACAATACATTTGGCCACCGTTGGGCTGTTCATGGTAATCCACCAGGAAAAGATTTTTACGACTGGCAGAACCGTTGCGCAAGCACTGGAGATGTCTTCAATCCATACAAGGTAGATTGGGCTGAGAAGAGAGTTGATGATTACTGCAAGCCACAACGGATGTCAATGTGTAGAGTAGGGGCTTTGGATACACGCCTCGGAGTTCTAGCAATTGCGGGAAGAAAGTCACAGGCCACAAAAGTAAGCCGGAAGATATTCACAGACTCGAACTTACCACTCTCAGGAGAGCGCAGTATCATGGGAAAGTCCTTGGTAATCTATGACGACAATGGTCCAAAGGCTCGGGGAGAACGACTGGCGTGTTCAGTGTAAGTTTTTGCAATGTTTTCTTCATTAAATTGTCTTAGATCATTGCATTTTCAGGATCATTGGACATTACAAACGCAAAATTGTGGCCAAAGATTGGTACCCCAATGGCTCCGAGTTGAGTGTTAAAGGAAAACTCGAAATTGTACAACAATCCGAATACGAAATGAGTAATGTAGAAGTCGAGCTCAAAGGTTTAGTTGGAGCCAGCGGGTACCACATCCATCAAGTTCCGGTTGAGGAAAACCTTGCGTTCCCCTGTGAAGCTTCATCGCTGTACGACCACTGGAATCCTTTTGGAATCAATCCAAAGCTATCTCCACCTCCTAAACTTGGTTCAACAGATCAGTATGAAATGGGAGATTTGAGTGGAAAATTCGGGACTCTAGACGGATTGACTCAATACGAAGATGCCTACAACGATACAAATCTACCACTGTTTGGATACCATAGTATTCTTGGAAGATCCATTGTCATTCATAAGAAGGCAAAGAACGCTCGATGGGCTTGCAGTACCCTAGAGCGTGGTTATAGTCCTTCAGAGGCAAGAGAACTACGTGGTATTGCCTCGTTTCATCATCCAACTGGATATGCGTATGGCTACATCAAGATGAGTCAACTGGTTCACTCAGACGGAAGTCAGTCGGATACGGCCATTGAGGTTAAGCTTAGACATCCGGGAAAGAACGACCGAAATATGGTATGTCGCAAATATTTCTTCTCTTTTTCTATAAGTCAAAGTCCTTGTTGTTGTTAGACCCAAAACCACAAGTGGCAGATATTTGTGAATTCTGTTGGTGTAGATGCAGCAGTGAAGCCAACTGCTACCCGATGTGTTGCTGGAGGTTATGTCTGGAATCCATTCTTTACGCAGTTAGCTGATCCATTGAATGTAAGTTGTTAGGATTCTTGTCGAGTCAAGTAATTTTACATACTCTTTTTTTTAGACTGATCTTTACGAACAAGAATGTGGCCCAGACAACCCACTCAGGTGTTATGTGGGAGATGTTTCAGCCAGATTGGGGCCAATCAGTAAAGATTTTTATTCAACAACATCGAGAATTGTATACAGTTTTAGTGTTTTACAGATATTGGAGGTAAGCGAATGGTATTCACCGACACAAACTTTCCACTGGAACAACCTGTCGGCGCTATTGGAAGATCGATTGTTATTTTCAGTGCTGATGGATCGAATGAAAGATATGCTTGCGCCAATATTGAACCCGATCATAACATTGTGAAATATGTGAATATCCAGAAACCACCACGATTTGTTGTGTAAGTAATAGCACTCCTAATTTTACACTTTTAACCATTTTCGTCGAATAAGGGTAAGAACGATTTACTTATTTAGTCCAATGTTGAAAGATATCATTATTTTTGCAATAAATTGATAGACAGGAAATAGAGATAGCAGATAATGTAACGTAAATTAAACTAATGTAGATTTCACAGGTTTACGCTAGTCTCAAGCCTTAACTTAGTTTTGGCTACTTCCGTCAGTGTACAGCATGAAAAGTTCGATTCATGAGGGCACGAAAAACTGCTTTTTAAGCAAACGGAGTTGTTGCTCATATTGATTATTTCCTTGCCATGCCATGCTTGGAGATGATCATATTATTTGTAGTGTAAAATGTAAAGAAAATAATTTAGACATTTTATAAGTTTGCGAATTTCCTTTCCTTTTTGTTGTACCCAACTCCCAGTCATAGATTTGTTATATACATAGGTATATTTCACCGTTTAAAATCTTAGCTGATTGGTTTGAATGGAACACGAAATAAGGCTTTTCGTTATAAGTCGAATTGTCGCGTCGATGTTAGCTTCCTCTGAATACCTAACAAAGCGTTTTTTGATGAAAGTCCTATACGCGTCAGAAAGTCAAACGCGTTATATTTAGAGCCTCGGCTTCTCAGCTTCTTCTGAAAACTTAAGTATCTCTATCAATTTAAAAGGCTTAAATATTTACCATAGGGCATTGATTTATGTATGAAATATGTAAAAGAATATATTGGGTGCCATATATGATCAATCGTTTTAATGTTGACCATATATCGTGGAGCAGACCACTCTATTGCTATTATGCATTACAAAGGGTGTTAGTTTTCAAATTGGTCAAATTGTTTCTATTGATTGTCAATTTGACAATTGGCAGTATATTTGTGGTTAGTTCGATTTAACAACGAAAAGGCTTACTTCAGAACAACGCTTTTAGAAAACTATGGTCAGTTTCTGTTACGTAAATTTTATGGTCGACATATTTGTCCATCGGAGCAAGTTGTTCGGAAAACAATGGATCGTTTTAGTCTGCCACGCACGCTCTAGTTTATATACGCATCCACAAAGACGGCATACATTGCGAACAGAAGAAAATATTGCTGCTGTGGAGCTCAGTGCTGAAAGGAACCCGAATGAGTCAAATCGCCAATCGTGCATAGCAATTTGAGCAATTGAAGTGAATTTCCTTCTTACACCTCATTCGAGCCAGCGTTGGTTTCCATATGCCCGAAATCCCTTTTAAGCACTAATGGCATGAAAGACCAATGCGATGTATTTTCACTCATTTTATTTCAATTTGAATTCCTCTAAAAAAAACGAAAACACCTTTTTATGTGACCAATTACTAACTTTGTTAGTTTCATTTATTCTTCTTCTTCATCTTCCTATCTATGTTACGACCATTGTTGTCACGAAAGTATTACCGCTTCCCTAATCATCTGCTAGTGACCGCCAGTGGGGTACGTTCAGATTCACGTTCTACTATTATTGTATAGAGAAACTAGCAGGTTCAAAACGCGATTTAACAATTTTATGGACCGGAGGAAAGCTGTGGAGTAGCATTCGCTTTTCCACACCCAATGGTGAAACCAATAGTTTGAAACGGAGACCACTAAGTTGAACAGGAGACAATAGGTTCGCCCCCAGTTCAAAAGTGTACATAATAATACTATAGTTTATACAATGGGTTCACTTATTAAAAAATCAAATCCGTGAAACCCTACAAGTGTTGTTTAGTTGTGATCGGTGATACGACTTGCTGGCAACGAGAATGGAAGGATATAAAATCATCCCAACAATGTGAATACAGTTTTCACTTTACTGAATGTTCACGAACATAAATAGTAGTGTTGCCATATGTTTCTTCACCTTAACTTTGGTAATATCTAAAGTTTGAGGATTGAAACTTTTTTAATGCATTTTTCTAAGTTTTAATATAACTCATATTGTGATCAGATCTTTGTCCGTACTGAGGGCTTCAAGTTCCAAGACTATTTTAATTAATTGCATAGGCACTCTTATTTCATTTACATTTACATTTACATTTACATGAAACCTACTCCACACATAAATCTGCGGAGCAGGGGGGTTGCAGCCGGGCGACAAAGACCATTTGGCTGAAAAACCACAAGACTAACTACACAAATACTACATAGAACAAATAACACATGACAACAGCATGCAGTAGTACAGGACGATCCCCATCTTGTCACTAACAGCGCTCATTCCGGTGTTCTAATGGGAACCGACTCTTTTCGGTTGACTAGGCTGTTGCTTATTTCATTTATTCTGGTAAATGTTGCCTAGTCCTGCTCCTGGTTTTTTGAACCCTTGAGTTTTGATAGCATTTATAGATTATGATTGTACACTACTCTGTCTTAATGTGCCTACTCACTGTTTTGGAAAAAAGCTTACAAAACATCCATGCTTGCATACTTACCTGCTTAAAGTTATGTATGATGTTTTTTGATAAAGTGACTTGATACAGTCGAGAAAGAGCATTTCTTAAGGTGCCGATCGGTCAGTGCCGCTGGTGTCGTTATGTACAAGACAGTCAAGCCGGAAATCGTAAAATAAAAATGGGCACGACTGGGTCGTACAAACTTGCGATTGTATGCTAATCATATGTTTAAGTATTAGCTCTTCATAATAGATTTCGTTGTACAGGGCTGCCAACCACACATTAATTATGAAAATTGAATAAAATTACATAAAATATCGAAAATAACGTAAATTAAATATTTTAAATGTTTAAAGTGAAAATCTAATAACGCCATTTTTTGGCAGTTCTTAATACATATAAATTCCGAAAATTTAATCAAAATCAGTTCAGCAGTTTTCTTAAAAAACGGTTTTTTATTTTTCACTTCTTTTAAAAACCCGTTAACGAGAAAATCGGCTTAGAAAAAAAACCGTTCTATGAAAGGTTCCGTTTTTGGACTTTGAAAAAAAAAAAATGTTTACATCAAATGAAACACAACCGAAAATGTATCTCTCACACAAAATTTGCTTGAAATCCTTACAGCCGTTTTCGATAAAAATAGGTATTATCATATAAGTTGTACGGAAGTTACCGTTATTTCAAGACCTAGATACTCAATTCCAAAATTCTCTCTGTAGGCTGCTTCCAAATGTCCTTGGAAATGTACGAATATTCAGCTTCGTTTGCAAGATATATTGAGCAAACAGACAGGTTTTTCCCCTATGTGTGATTTTTTCTCTGAAATTTAATAGCAACCCTAGTTTTTTTCTTTTTAATTGGCTCATTAACCGAATCCTGCAATAAAAATCCACCCTTTTTTTGGTTCCTTGCACCAACTTTTTTAGGACATAATAAATGGCCTTACATCTTGCTGCTAGTATATAGGCTCTTTGATCATGGGGGAACCAAGTATAGATTATTGTAATGCGTTACTAAAATCTAAAACAAGCCTTCATTAAAATTTCTAAAATTTTTATGCAACAATTTTTATAAGAAAAATTACTAAGCAAATCATAAAGTATTTCAGTTTTCTTTGACTTGATAAAACTAACATTTTAACCATTTTTAAAAATATTTTAAAATGACTTGCTAGTCTAGGACTAGGAACAAGAGTCCTATACTGATTGATAGTAATTTTTTAATAAATTTCAATTTTCTTTAGTGCTCAATTTCTTGAAGATCTCCGTGAAGTAATGGGTATACCCGAGTGGATGCTTAACGTCGATGCCAGAAAGACAAAAGAATTGCATGGCGGTGCTTGCATTCAAATGATTATTCACTTCAAAGGACCCTTGGCACATCGTTTAGAGTTGGTAAGTAACTATCTACCAACCAAAAGTAATCCTTAAACTCATCATCGAAAATGTCCTTGCAGGATATGTCACGTTTGATTGCTGCAGGAAGATTAGATGCCCCAACATTATTCATTCCAGGATATATAAACCAAAAGAGGAAAGCGACTCTTTCGTATCGAACTTGTGGTGTGCGGGATACAAAAGAAAAGAAAAGTATGAATCATTAACTAGGTTTCTCTACAATCTATTAAATATCTTTCTCCAATTTCAGAGTCGTCAACGTACAGAGGGAGCAAAAGCGGAACCACAAAACCAAAGACATTTAAACTGCTTTATTTTGTTATGTTTATCCTTTATGTTGTGAAATACAATCGATCTATTTTAAAATAAAATATTAGAATCGAAATGTTACTTTTCTTACTCTGAATAGTTCAAGCTGCCGAACACACTGTTTCAAATAATTTACATCGAATTTAACGATGTCAAGGATCAACAGGTGGTTGCTGTAGCTATACGAATTGACAGATTTACCATCGACCGGCTAATATTCGCATATAAAAACGTAAACATAAACACAAGACAACAACAGAACGAAAAAAAAACACCCCCAAAATGACAGATGTGTCATATTCACTCGCATCCCTCTATGCGCATGTCCTAAAAGTTTTTAAAAATATCGATTTCCTGACATTGGTATTCAGACATTTTTCCACAAAAATTTCACAGTTCGCAAAGTAAAAATGGTGCGGTTTGGTTTTTTAATTTGTGTGTTTGTTGGCATTTTTAATTTTTCAAATTCCACTTTGAGTGGCCCCTATTTAATGTGGGGCCATGAGAAGCTGCGAGATATGAAATTGCCAGCTCTCGCTGAGATAGACGAACAAAGTTTATCATCACTTTTCATTGAAGCAAAAGCTGTCGTCGTTTTCATTCGAAACAACACCAATCGTTTGGATGCAGAAAACTATCCGAAATTTCGACAGTTGGTAAACGACAATGCTTGGACATATTTGCCTCAACACACTCTGGCTGTGGAGCCTTTCAATTATAATACAAATGTCGAGGTATTGAAAGTGTAGAGGTTTAGTGAAAGGAAAATTTGATGAACTTTCTAATTTTTCTTTCGATAAAAAGGTGATCACATTGGTTGGAGCAACTGAACAGCAAGATACAGAAATTACAGCCCTGTTCAAGGACTCAGTGACTATTTATGGCGAAGGTGAGGTTTTGGGTATGTTGGCCTATCGCGAGGAGGAAATTCACTATATGTATAAAAGGGAAATCAATGAAGAGCCAACAACAACCTCCATTTCACCAACAGAGGAGCCAACTGAAAAGGATTTCATTTATCTTGCTCCAGGTAAGATGCAATTAATTTTTCAATAAGAAAAATTCCCATCCATAAAATTGTTATTATTATCGCAATAAGAAATTTGCTTATTGCTTGCATAACCCCAATTGCCTATAAAAGTCCGCATCTATAAATAATAATTAAATTGCTTCCAACACGAGCCAGTCGTAGGTATACTTACATGAAAACAAGGAGAAACATTTGGTTTATTGAAAAAGCGTCCATTTATGTGTCCAATATTTTCTCATTCAAACGAAAAGTATAAGTTATGACCAATGGCGATTGTTTATTCGTGTGTTGGATTAAACTAAATGAAGTATGTTTGAATTAAAAGATCGATGTAAGGATACATTAAACTTTGGGACAGAACGTTTGCTTATAATTCAAGTTCTAAAATCGAAACTTTCGAAAATGATTTTAGACAACTTTTGTATTGCAATTGAACGATCATAAAAAATTTTTATTTGAAAAAGAATTTCTTATGAGCGTTCCTTATGACCATTTCACGAGCAAAATAGAAAAGCAATGTGTGTAAACAAAACGCCAAATGTTTGCATTGTAAATTTTTCTAATAAAATTTAGTGGGTAAAGTACCATCATAATAAATCTCAGTAAAAATTTGTTCTAAACGAAAGTATGCATATTTTATATTTTGACCAAATTTTTGTTAAACTACAACGAAGAGGAAAGTTGTTGATCATAAGAAGCTTCTTGACAACATAGAATCGTTAAACGGTACCTATGCCTCACGAACAATCACTATTTCGATTTATTCACTTTGTTTTACACAACCTTTCTAGTTTTTTTGGATGGAATGAAATTTTACAGATGTTAGATGTACCTACTGTAAACGTTCACTGAGCTCGAAAAATAAAACTTTACTTTCAACTTGTTATATGTACTATAAATAATTGCAGAACAATATTATATCTATACAGAGGCAGGCAAGCTTTTTCAAGGGTATCGCCTTTCCCGAGAAATTGGCTAGTCCTCCGCTAGTAAATTCATAGTCACGAAAAGAGTGTTCTCGGTTAGCCGTTCAGAAGCAGCAGAAAATTGTAGACCCCTTCCATTCCCTGACAAGGCATGGTTGTGAGAAATGCGTTACGCCCTGGGGCTCCTCGCTCTATTACACCACCCTATTTACTTATTTATTTATTTATTTATACACACAACCCTTATTTGCCGTACATACTGACTCACAAACAACACCTTTTTGTGGAATATCCATTGGATGTACATTACAGTAGATTGAATTTCGGGTTATGTTATTATAAGCCCGTGGCGTAATGGTAATCATGTTAAGTGATTTTATTCCGAACAGGGTAATAGTTATCAAACCCAAGGAAAACACATGGTTTGATTCTTCCAAAGAGTAAAGAGGCTATTAGGGTTAGAGAAGTAATCTCCCAATGCTATACAGCCAACTTAACTAAAGCTTGCAGCAATAAAAAACAACAAACTTTTTGCAAAAAATTAAAGAAAAAAATACTACAATGTCCCAAAGGTAGTAAACATTTTTGGCCATTTGCTAAAAATATTTGTAACCCAATAACATCTCCTACAACGCTCTATTTGTAAGCTCTCTTGAGAAAGCTAACCTTCTAGCGAGACAGTTTGCCGCAAACTCAAAGTTTCTGGAAAATGTCCAGACTCGGCCGGTACTTAAGGACACAAATGATTTTATGAGACTAGTCTACTTTCTCACGGGTACTATTTATTTATTTATTTTTTTTTTTTTTTTTGTCAGGAGGAATTCTTCAAAAACACTTGGCAGTATTCGACACCAAGAAGTGTGGGATTCTTACATCACTAAAAACTGCTCGTAATCAGAAACAATCTATGAACGATCGACAACAGATTTTTCTTTCTCAATAGTATAATCGCTTTAGGGGAAGCTTAAATTTTTAATGCTTCCCATGACTTTTAGACCATTAACTCGTGTGACTTGCTTCTTCTCAATCTCAGAACATTGCCTCTCGTATTTAATACGGACTCCATTTCAGAGTTGAAAACGGGACACTTGCCGTATTATGTCCATTACCTTTGTAAAAGAGCAATCAAACTTGTGGCTTTGTGTTACAGAAATTTTTTTATACTTGCTATAACTCAGTTGTATTATAAGCACTTGTAGTATTGTATTGTAGACCTAAGGTATCTTTCCGAGTGGGTGGATTATCAGTTTAAGAAATGTCTTGAAGAGTGGAAGTTTCAAAATGACCGGCATTACAGCTTTTGTATCAATTGTTCCACTGGTGATCTGGGGCCTGTGACACAAAGCTACAAGTACATCTAATACAAGTGAAATGTGACAATAATATAAATTTTCTGAAACACAAAGCTAAAAGTTTGGTTGCTCTTCAACAAGCGTAATATATACATAATCCTACAAGTTGATTTTGGCTTGTAGACTTGTAGCTTTGTGCTACGGGGCCCTGAAAGTATATCTCACCGAACTGTGGTACAAATTTTTAGATCTATTAGGAGGATAGTAAAATTTTTGCTCTTCATATTTCAAAGACATTCAATAGTGTTTGGCAAATATGTGATTAAATCAGAAAGCTCATTTAGCTGAATTACGTGCTTTGGGGTGTGATGAATTTCTTTTTCACTACCTTTCGAACAAATCGTTTTTGATCGGTTGAAGTCTGAAAACTACAGAACAATTGCTGGTGTTCCTCAGGGCTCTGTTCTGTCTCCGACACTTTTTATCCTTTTCATCAATGATCTTCTGTCTCAAACTACTAATCGATTGAATTATTTTGCTAATCAACAGTACCCTCAGCTTATCATGTTCGTTTCTAGAATCACGTCCTTCCGTTTCGGCAGTTTTCGTTTAACTTGAAGGGCAAATTATGTTGAGTTAATTAAATTCTTACCTTTACAGCATTATTCAATGACGAATAAGAAACCGCTTAAGATGCTGCCTCTTGCCGTTAAAGAGAAAGAATGAGAAAATTGCCACTGAACAACTCTCAATCGTCGGTATATGTAATGTTCGATTTCTCTGTCAATACTGAGACCTTATTTCAGACTTAATTTTTTGTAAAAATATTAACCCCAAAAACTGTATTTGTAAATTGGGTTCCTATAATCTTAGGGTTGTCAGATTTATACGAATAAAATGTCTGCGTGTTCTTCTTTCATAAATGAGGGCATGTCAAAAAGATCTCTGATCTGACTTATTTTGGTAAACTGATGAACAAATTTAATTTCTTATTCTTTTATACGACTTATTTACCCATTGAACATTCATGCCCCAAACTCAAATCTCCCTGAGAAGAAGTAAGTCAATTAGGATTTTGGTAGCAGGTCAAATACACTTTTTACCCTTTTCATCAGTGCACACCGTCATAAAAATTACATTAAAACAATCATTTCTTGGAAAACTACTCCCATTGCAAGCTGTTGCAATAAAAGTCCGTAAGAACCCAAAATTAGATTTTCTACCCGATTTATATTTTTCCAAGTATGTATTATAAAATGTATGGGTTTTGAGTGCACTTATTAATGAGTTTTTTTTTTTATTATTGTTTTGTTCATCTGTAAAAAATAAAGAAACTCTATGTTTAACACGCATTTTCTGAAAAAAAATGACCTCAAAGTAAAAACTTTTCTGGGAGAAGAAAATTTGAACACCATTTAAAATTTGGCAACCCTAAGCCTATAGAAGCCCAATTTAAATACAGTCTCAAAGATTATTATTTCTACAAAAAATTAAGTCTAATAGGTCTCTACCATCAGTATTGACAGAGAAATCGAATTTAGCACAGGTCAGGGTAAACTAAAGTTATCTTCTTTTTAAATTGCCAAATTTGAGAAACGGACTTTATTTTAGAACAAAATTGTTTTTTAAAAGATTCGCAGATTTTCTGGGAGCCATAACACTGTCATGCAAAGCGCTTTCTAGTTTTGCCATTCAGAATCGCGAAAAATTTGTAAGTCGCTTTCATATTTCGTTGAGAGAAATGCTACAGGCCCAGAGGACTCCGCTTTACTTCCCAATTTGTTTCTATTTCTGATATTATCGTTCAAGTATTATTTGAACTCTGTTTTATTTTCAGTAAAATTTATTTAAGTTTCCTGCTTCTCAGATGGGGTCTGAAGCTTAATCCTTTATTTGAATCTACATATTTTGTTTGAGCGGAGTTCCCAGAGTTCATTGGTTCTAAGTCAAATCATTTTTCTAATAGGGATTATAATTTGACCTTCAGATCATTCACTTTCTTTTCTGCATAAGTTTTGTTTGATTAAAGCCTTAATATTATACTATGTGCGTTTTTATTTAAAGGAAAAGCGATTCTATATACCACAACTGCTCCATTGCTTAGCTTGGAAATCGATGGCCAACGAAGTACATTTGCTTTAGAAGAGCACGATAAGGAAATTACATTTGATGATCGTAATGAATGGAGTCGACTTAATATTGGCTTCAAAGTGAACAATAACCGGGTAAGCTCACCAACTCACACAATTACCAATGATTTCCCTTGAATTTAAAACTTTGCAGCTCCGATTACGTTTCAACTTTACTCTCTCTCCATATCATTACTGGTCTTTGACTGCCGTCGAAGTCGAATACAAAGAGTACCGTAACAGTTTGCCTTTGATTGGGGATCAACCAATCGCCCCACTTGGTTTTTCATTCAGATGCTCATCGGAATCGCTGATTTTCCGTATGGAAAATGATAATCTGACTTTGAGTGACTATCAGGTAAGTTCTCATAACATAGCTTCTCAAAGTCTTTTTTAAAAAATCTTTCTCATCACTAGGTCCAACCCTGGTTGAAGGGCGCTGACAGTTTCAGTGATGCTTACTTTTGCGTTGGTTTTGTTACTGTGCCAATCTTATCCGGTTTGTTTGTAAGTTCAATTTTGTTAGGACTTCTCTTCCTTGGAATTCTCGCCATTATGGATATTAAGACACCAAATAAGTTTGAAAACTCGCGTAGCAAACAGCTAACTTTTACTGTACAGGAGTAAGTTTAAGAACTTCAAGAACATTTAATCGTGTAAGGTTAAAAAAAAATGTTATAACTACCTAAAGTTTCAAATGCCATACATACAGTGTCATATAGCATCAAGTCTTAGGTTGTGTTTTGTTTGATTGTGCAAATATTTATTCGGAGGAAGCAAAACCATCATCTAGAATTGTTTGAAAATTAAATAAATGTTTAAATTAAGGTATTGAGTTTCTCTCCCTGCGTTTTTCTATCACAGAAGATAGAAGATTCCTAGCCACTTCATCCAGCCTACGCTTACTCGATGACTGATGTTTTCATCACAAGATGCTTTTGATTTTGATCCTAAATACTTTAACTTGCTACACTTGGGAAGCACATTTCCTTTCAAATAAATGCAAAATCCACTAAAAATCACAGTTTTTTACTGAATGGTCCTTCTTGGTAAAATGTACAGCTGTTATAGTAAGTCGGACAAAGGTTCCTGCTTCTAAGAAATGAATAGAATAATTTCTTTAAATTTGCAAGGGCCTACAAGGGCTTAATCTTTTAAAGATCAATAATTTATTTAACGATCGCCTTTTAATATTTAAGACAGTTCCAATTATATTCAAAACGGGAGTAGAATTTCTTCATCTATGTTATCGGTTCTGACACTCGTTTAAGCCGTTAAACGAAACACATGTAACCTTATTGAGTGGAATACATCAACGCCATCTGCTATACAAACAAATAAGTCCATGGATCTCGCAGTTTCGTAGCACTTTGGTTTTTTTTACACGAGGCTTTATAAAGCAGGCAAAATCACAGAGTCTAAGTCTACTATATTTAACCACCGATTTAGTGAAAATCTGTTCCACTTTCAAGGAGCGTGCTCTATTCTTGCTGCCACCAGTAGACAACGCTAGGAAAGGGTCTAAGCTTCCTAAGTACTTTAAATAGACGGAGTGGAACATTTTAAGCCATTACGTCAAAGTTCCTGAACTGAATGCTGAACATAGCTCTCTTTCTGCTGCCCCTAAACTCAATAAAAATAGTAAGTCAAAAACTATGACTTCACTTTGAATCGAAGCCCAACTGGATTCATTCTGTCACTCATAGATCCTCACTCCACATATCACACAACTCATAGCTATGCTTAGAACAAGTTTCGTTTATTAATCGAACTGAAAATCTTATCTCGGCTGATCTTTCAGACTTCTTTATCTTTATCATTGAAAAGATTGCTCCAGTTTGAAAACTAGTCTGCTCTTATATACAAGTATTCAAATGCCTCACGGCCATCACTATAGTCTCTTTGGATAAATCGACACCCACCCACAGATGAGTACGGAGTTTACTTTCCAAAGTGGTTTCAAAGAAAATAAAAAAAAAAAAAAGAATTAAATTCGCATTATTTTATTTTTTTGTTGGTCATCAAGCTTAAAGATCCAAGTTTCTACAACCACCTTATAAAGTGACTTTCTCATATTTGTTTTTAATAGAACATAGCTCACCTACCTGTCGCTAGGTTAAATATTCTGCGGAGAAAGAGAGAAAATATGAAGACAACTAGAAAATAACAGTGTAACAATACCATCTTTCAATTAAAGTTGTCTATATTGAGTGCCTGGCTTCAAAACTTCAAACTGAAGACAAATTAAAGGCAGTTTGTCATGTTTACACAAAAAAGCATCTGAGGATGTGGGTTAACTCACTTTTCTGTGGGTAAGTTACATCAACTTTTTGAAAGCGCCATTCCCAGACGAAATAGCATACGTACTTTGCGATAATAGTCATTCATGGTTGCCAAATGCTTTGGATTATGAGATTTGTAGAAAAGTTGTCGGTGATCAAGTGATGCACATGTGCAGCATACTGTGACGGCTTTAATATTACAACCCTCCTCCCCACTTTTCCGCAACGCCGCCGCCGCGCCGTCTGTTCCGTTGGATACCCAGAAAAAATCCATGAGAAGATTACATTTTCTTGTGAGACTTGTATACTTGCAATACAATCACCGAATTATTGCGGTTTCAGTTGACGTTTAAGGTCCGCCAAAACCAAAGCAGTTTTCCGGTTACGGCAGCGGCAAGAACGCTGTCATCGCAGCTTCGTTTTTGTCGCTTCAGTGTAAGCACTGCCAGACAGCGCTATATAAATAAAATTTGACTGCTGATTTTGTCTCTACCGCACCCTTAAAAACGCTTTGGTATGGAAAAACTTTTATGAGCTTAACTATATGAAATCAATGCATCCATTTACAGTACTGCTCTCGACTTAACATTGCTTTGGTCCATATACAAGAAAACGTAACATGACTCTAATGGCGCTTTCCATTGGTTTCACTCGGGGAAGCACTCATTTTAAAAACCAATGGAACACCCAAAATTGTTTCTATTCAGTTTAACGTAATTTCCTTTGTGTGAGTGAAACACCTATGGCTCTTAAAAAATACTCCTTGAAGAAATTTTTCATTTTGACATTTCAGTAACATGTGTTAGTGCTTCTGAGTCGATTCTCACTTCAAATCGAGAAGCGGCTGTCACTCCTCAGAATCATGAGAAGCGATCTTTTTGCACCAATGGAACGGTTTCAGAATGCTTCTGGACGCTCCTGGGCGGTTCTTTTCGTCCAATGGAAAGTGACATAACTCTATGTGACTTGATAGGACTAGTTAAGCTTTCGTTCGTTTTGACAGCTCTCAAAAAGTAGTGAGTAGAAAGAGAAAAGCAAATACAAAACTCACTCAATGCAGATGAACGTAAGGATGTTGAAGCCAAAGCGTGATTGCATTTTTGGCATCATCTCTGATTTATCCCTGCCGACTAGTAGTACATTTTTTCGTTATCCTTAACCTTACATAGTATAAAACAAAGTCTCTCTCCGCTGTATGTCCCTATACATATGTATATGCTTAGATCTAGATCATTAAACACGACGAACATAGTACGATATCGGTGGCGCCACAATCTGATGATGAAATTAGCTTAACTAGGCCAAAATGAAACGAAAATGGATTGCAAAATTTTTCGGTAGCTAGCTTCTTTTTCGAGATATGGATACTTGAAGTTGATAAAACTTTTTGCTTTACAATGTAAATCGATACAAAAATTTTTATTTTATACAAATCGGAGCGCAAGAAATTCACACATACCTGGCAGCCTTGAATCGTATGCAACGTATGTACCTCTTCGCATCAATAATGTCTCGACTGCAAGTCTCACTGCTCCCACAATACGGTGCGGCGCACCACACAAACAACACGCCGCGCCGAGTGGGTTGTGCTAGAACCAGATGTAGAAAACTTGCTAACTTTTGTACCTACCTCTAGATGCCAATTAAAGACGACTTGTTTCGATGAAAGTAAATGCTGTCCTCAACTCTTTACCTCTGCATAAATTCTCATTATCGTTGTGTAAAACTAGTTTCAACAATAAAAGTAGTCTGCAGAGTGACTGTTTCGATTAGTAAAAGTTATTAAAAACGAAAAACAAGAGTCATTAGAAAAAGCAGTGCAAAAATCAAGTCATTGATGAGTTAGAGATTGTATAAAACTGGGCATAGAACAGGCTCAGACCAAATCGATGGCACAAGTCTTCAAGAGTGAAAATCCCAATTGAGTTAAGGCTCTACTCTCATGACAACTTTCACAAAAATCTCAGACTCACAAAAAAAAATAAAAAGAAGAAGCAGAAGAAAAAAATGCGGAACATTTCGATGTTGACGTTTGATTTGTGATGCACGCTGATAATATATAGGTGCAAGATTAAATATCATTGTCATTTCGTGTGAAATGCTGTCGATTAAAGTTTTCCTGTGGAAGTTAATGCAAACCATATATTTTGAAATCAGGTCAGATTAATATTTTTGAGTCAGGGAAGCTGATGCTCTTGTTTCCCTATTTTTTTTCTATTTTTTTACAATACGAAGTCAAATGGACCAGGGCTTAGTGCATTTCTCTCTTAAGACTATCTGCTGGTTTTCAAGGGCTAGGTTTGACTAGGACTTGGTCTGCGCATATCTCTCAACCATTGACATACTATACATATATGGACTGCTAGTGAAGTGTCGTCTCCATATTTGACAGGTTATGACTAAGAAAGAAGCGGCACCAGCGACCAATTATGTACAAGCGTCCGAATTAATCATTTTCATCGCAGTACCATTTGCAATCTATAGATTTTTTTTTCAACAATTAGCACAACGGTTCATAATTCATATACATTAAAGTTTCTATAGAAATCACTTTTACTTGCTCATAGAAGAAATAGAGATGTATTGTTCAAGTCTAAGGCAATCGTTAGCCTTCCAGCGGCTAGATTCAGCTAGAACTTACCAGTTCCTGGTACAAGATAATTATAGCTTACGTGTATTTTAAAGTTTAACGGAACTCTAATATCCCAAGTATTAGCCAGACACTTTAACTTCTACACTTTTTTTACCACTTCTCACAAAATGTGATTTTTAAAGAAATAAAATATCAGCAAAGTGTTGAATTCAATAAAAAGAAATTTGGTTTTCGTTCGCTGAAGGACAACATATTATTTTTTTAAAGAAAATTAAAACACATCTGCATTGGGAAAATGTCGATTCTAAGTTGAGAATTTGTGGTTTCCATCAACCAAAATTGAATCTATCACTGGTTTTTATAAAAGAAAAAAAAGGTCATCAATGGTATACCAGAAATGGCCTTATGACGAACTAAACTTTAATATTGGCTAACCTCAATTTTTGGCTTTTACTCAAACGAAAGTTATCGTGTTTTCTAACAACAATACCTTACATCTGACATCAGCAATGGCACTCGCATAGGAAGGTATCCCAAAAATATTATAAACTGACCTGTCCTCTTTAAGTATGTTGAAAGTCTTACAAGTTTTTATATTTTTAATAAACTCTTGAAATTTTGTGTTTAAGTCTTAATTTTTCATAAAATGAATTGTTGAAGAAGAGAAAAACAACGAATTCTCAAAAATGAAAGGAAGGTGCATGATAAGCGTTCGTTTGTGGAAATTGAGAGATGCCATTTTAGGAATGAAATTAGGAAGTTTTACCAAAATCTGAAAATATCACGCCAGGGTGGCAAGCCCCGAACAAGCCTGTAAAGACCAGCAGGATAAAATAGTAATAGAATCGCAGTCGCTGCTGAGAAACTGTAGACTGCTTAACGGCGACGAAATGTCTAGTTCCACTGTCAGGCAGAATGCCCCATTCAACTTGGACGGTGCTTCTTTGCATTAAGAATGCAATTGAGACACATACCCTTTCCAGAAAAACCAAGTTAACCCTTATAAGACCTTTACCATCCCAGCCCTGCTTTAGGGCTTGGAAGTATGGGCTTTGTCAAAAAGGATGTGTAAACTATTTGCCGCTTTGAAAGAGAAATACTATGAATTATGTTTGATTCACTATGCGAAGACAACGTCTGGAAAAAAGTAGACAGCAACGAGCTGTATAAACTGTACCGCGACATGGGCATAGCTACGCATCGCGAGACATCGATGGCTGTGGCATGTAGATCGAATAGACATCAACTTCCCGGCTGGACGGTTTTTAAAAAAGCACATTGCTGGGAAATCGTGGAAGATGAAGACCTCGCCATACGTTGCGCAATCAAGTGGATGAAGAAATCAACCGACATTAAGTGCAAAAGTGGGTACAGCTCGCCCGAAATCATAGTTGTTATCGAAAGATGGTGATTGTTACCGAGGTTCACCTCGAACTGTATTGCCCACCTAGGTAAGAAAATAAGTAATAATTGTTGGGGATTATAGCTTTTCAAATTTATAGTTTTGTTTTATCATAAAGGAAAGCTCACAAGAAACAAGTGGAGCGACAATGTGAGACTGTTGAGCCTCCTTAAGACTATTTGAAGGAAGAAAAATGACACAGTAACATAACATATGAAACAGTTAAAGTAAAAAAAAAAATAAAAACTATACCAGACAAGACTCCAGAATGTTGTACAAGACAGACAAATTATAGATGAAGGAATTCTTGATTGCGTATTTTTCAATTGACATCCGAACTTTCGCGCCCTTGCAATCGCCAACTCATTGATCGCATAGTAATTTATACCACAAGCTACACGCAAAAGACGTGTCTAGTAAAATTATAGCTACGCATACTGAGAGGATTGCACCATTGTAAGAAAACAACTTAGCTTACTTTCTTCTTCTTTTCATTTCCGGCGTTACGAGTAGTGATCTTGAAGCGATCACAACTCTCCCACTTTTCTGCTTCACACTAGTGATCCGCCTGTGGGGTACGCCGCGTTGACCTCAGAAAGCGTCGGCAAGCCTCCCGGTTTTAGATTGTTCCATGTCTGAGGGCAACCAAATGCTGCTATTTTTGCATTTGCTTGTACCAGGAGTGTTTTGGCCTGCCTTTTCTTTTTCGTCGCGAATTTGTTGAAACGTTGTACGATATTGCCTTTTGGACGGGGTTCTGCGGATCTCTCCTTTGAACATGACAATACCAACTGAGCTGGTCGTGCTGAATTTTGTTCAAGATGGTACTTTTGACATGAAGGCTTCCACGGATCTTAGTACTTCTAATTCGATCAAGCTTTGTTACTCCTGCTGTCATCCGAAGCATCTTCATTTCGGCTGCCGTCAATTTGCTCTCATACTTTTTGTACATTGTCCAACATTGTGAACCGTATGTCAGAGCTGGACGGACAACTGCTGTGTAGAGTCTTCCCTTCAGCTTAGGGGGCATTTTTCGATCACAGAAGATAGCGGAGTTTTCTCGCCACTTCATCCACCCTACGCTTACTCGGTGATTGATGTCGTCATCACAAGAAGTTGCTTCACTATTGATCATAGATCCCAGATATTTAAACTTTTCACACTTGTGAAGCACATTTCCATTCAAATAAATGTCTGGAATAGTGATGCTTATATGAAAAGTGTGTGTGGACAAAGATGAATCCTAGGCAGAGTCTTGTCTTGGGGGCCTTACTTTTTATAATATTCATTGGTGACTACTTTTTTGCGGAATTTTTCGAAAAAGCTCAGATAAACACACAGGGCGCACAAAAAATTTAGATTTGCACTCTTTACAAAATCATTTTGTAATTAATTATGACATACAGTAGGGCGTTCTTTTTATCCTTCGATGTTACGCGATGCTGTAGTGTCAAAATCATCGTTGTTGTTGTGTATGTTTGACTTTGTTACAAAATCATGATTGCATTTAGGAACGACTCGATGTTACACTTTGCTGGTCTGTCAAAAATATGAATAAAGTATTTCTTAAAATACGAACCCAGCTAAAGGAAACTCGTTATTGATGAAGAAAAATGAATTCTGAAATGAACAAGATTGAAAATCAATAACTGTTCAAAGAATTTGGAAGATTAATGAAAAAAAAAACCAAAACAATTCTGACCAACAACAATTTTAAAGGGGTTTGACAGATCAACATCGAAACTCAAGTCCCAGAGATGAGTCGGAAAAAGTTACGAAACGTAACATTCTGACAGTTCAACGTTGCATTTAGGAACGACACGATGTTACATATCGTAACTTTTTTGCATTAAGGAACGACATAATGTTACCCGATGTTACATCGCGTAACATCCAAGAAAAAAAGAACGCAGTACAGATCTTTGAGAACCCCCGGAGATCAATGGAGGAGCTAATTAGTTGTAATCCGTCTTATTGAAAAAACGCTTTTTATGAAAGAGTAATAACTTCCGGGCGGCCTTGCCTATTAATCGCGATAGGGTATACATACCTGTATGAAAAAAAAAAAATTGGGTGTTGCTGTGATTCGAACCTTGAGCTTAAATATAACAGGCAGACAGTCCTTAGCATTAACATAATTGCTTTAACAATCGTTTCCACAGAGTTCAAACAAAAGCAGATGGGAGAATGCGCTCGTGGATCATAAGCACTAAAATGACAAGTCCGTAATAATGGGTATGAAAGAACTTACACAAAACTTCTATTGTGCCTCAGTCCCACTTAATTCGATCACACAATTTGTTTTAAATTCCCAAATGAATGAAGAAAGTCCACTGTGTACGTTGAACAAAAAGTTTTCCAAATCCAACGCTTTGATATTCTATCGACCGTGACCATAAAAAAAAGTCAATAACACATCAAGTAAACATTTTAATGGTATTATTTCCAGGAAAGAAAACTTACAAAACATATTTCCCATTTCAAATAATTTATTTGCAATTTAATGAAGAGAAAGATGCCAAACAGCATTAACGTCACTGTAGAAGCAAAACCAATCGTCTTCATCTAAGCCAAACAACAACAAACAACACCACTTGTCGCAATTAACAATTTGATTTACTAATCGAATAAAAGTGTCGTCTGTCTTTCATTTATTTAGTCCACTTGTTTACATTCATCATCGTTTATGACCGTTTGGTTTACAGTCTGCACACCCGGTGTGGTGTGGCGTGGACAGGTTCTTAAACTTCTTCTTCTTCTTCGCAATCAAACACGAAGTAAGAAAACTAAAAATTGTCGCCTGGACATGGACATAAAGTTTCTCTTTCTAAGAAAAAATTTCAAATTCCACAACTTCTACCAAGATGCGCCGATGATGGTGCGTGTGCGTTAAGCCTCTAGGCGCTATGCGTATATACCAATGCGTTCAAGCAAAGTCGAAATTCCATGTTGCAATGCTGCTCCATAACAACCGGTGGCAGGACAGAAAATTATAAAAATAAGAAACAAGGCCACACACTTCGCTTTCATTTGCGAATGCTGAATATGTTTGCATTTTGAAATGCCCTCCCGATCAGGCCAATCCACTTACGAATTCGGTAAAAGTGAAAAGTAAGCGTTACGACCATGTTATTGCAAGTACAAGCCTTTTATCAAAAAGTCAAATGTCTCATGACAGGTTGGCCCACTGACCCATTTAACTCACAGAAGAAGTCTAAACCCAAAAGATGGGATCCTTTTGTCAACCTGAATTCAAAATGACAGATTCTTTATCGCAGAGCTGACATTCAATTATAAACGAATGTTTCAATATGATGACTTCCGAGATCCATTACACAAAAAATACACTTTCCTGAATGGGTACGAACGATCAATTGTTGGACTTGGAATGGAGCAATAAGAGGCATCAGCATGGTATCATCGTTATTGTTGCGCACTGAGTAAATTATGACGCAGCTTAGCCGCTGCCGGAGTTAAATTTTCTGGATTCAAATGGAGGAAAATCAGCCAAGATGACTGAGCAAGATACGATCAATGGCATGGAGCAGTCGATAGACAAATAATACGGTAGCCATCCCATTCGAACGTTTATTACGATGGCTACGCTAGCTGGATTGAAGCATAAACTTTGCGAGAAAGTGACGCAAATTGATGGCTTAAGTTCGATTGGATGTCAGATTTTTGTGTTGAGAGATCCTTGGAAGCTTTTAGAAAGTGCTCATCAAATTTTAAGTGGAAATATGGTTCATGCTGCATATTTCAACAACTACAACAAGCCAAATGTTCATGTTTATGTGATACATGTTGCTTCGGCCATATGCAAATGAAAATGGAAGTGTCGAAGAAATCTGTTTGAAGAACCACAAAGGCAGGCCTAGGTTGATTTCTTCGTGGGTTTTTACTGAATATGCATTCTAATAAACAAACTTTCAGTGCATTTTGTGGGCATGCACAACTCATACAATGGATTAAAAAATACCAGCAAAATCTTCATCACCAGTTAAATGGCAGCGTCAGACCTAAAAACCACTGAAGGCTAAATGTATAAAAGGTTTTGTTGACTTTGTGATAGGGTCTATGACACTCAGCATTCCTTTCCAAAGTTCTACGGATTTTTTATCACCATTGAACCACAACACAAAAATGTGAAAATAAAGTAGACAATGCAAACCTCACATAATGAATGAACTTAGGTGAGCAGGGGTACATTGACTCCATCCAGCATATTTGCACAAAACCACATCCAAGTGTAACCATCAACTCTATGACAACACAACAAAGGAAATGGTACAGACGATAAAAAGCAAACTGGAAGACATCTTCCGGAGTTATGTAAATTAATTTCTATCTTTTTTTTCTTGTTGAAGATTAAGGTTTTAATTAAGCTTGATTACCTGCTTGTATGTGTATGAGCATTTCTTCGTGTATTGTGTATTCTCGAATCATGATTTAGTTGTAAGACTTTTAGAAAAGAGTCCGCATAATACTGATTTGAATGATCTTACCAATTTATTTATGAATGAAATTTTGCGAATATTGGGGAAAGAACAGTGAAAAAACCAATCAATATAAGAAATTATGCAACACTTCAAAGATGGCACATGGTTAAGAGCTTACTTTTGAATATAATGAGGTTATGAGACTGTCTGAGCACTCTAAGGCAATGTTTATAGGGTCGAAAAGGAAAAAGCATAAGAATAACAGTGTCTGAGCTTATCATGTGAGCGATGAATGAAAATTGAAAGTAAAATAAGTAGGGTAGGACAACAATTCTGTGAAAAACTCGTAGACTACCGAATTTCAAGGACCGAAAATGACCGAATGGCTAGAAGTGGAGCGCTTTTCATGGCAGAACTTGCAAAGTCCTCCCAAAGGCAATCAATCGTAGAATCAATTGGATGTTCCCTGGATTCAAACCTCGAACAGATATGCCAACCATCATACGCAACGGGCACCAAACAAAAACTGAATGTTCAAAATAAACCACGGACTGAAATACTTTTGCAAATTTTATTTCTCATTGTTTGTGTTTATGTTATTTGTTTTGAAAAAAATAAACAAATCATTCAGTTGAATAAAGACATTGACGACAAATGGACTGGGCAGCAGGGACCGACAAAAATTTTTCAAAACATGAAAAAAATCGTTTGCTTAACATGGCAACCTAGAGAGCTTATTTTCGAAATTTTAATTGAATCATCTTTGAAAATTTCTCTATCCAGAGCTCTAAATGTTCAAATCAATACCCGGCAGTGTATAAAAAGTAGGCGGACTAGATCCAAAACGCACATAACATTTGTTATCCATTACCAGATTGCAAGTTAGCTCCGTAATCAATGTCATCACCGGACATTTTCTGATAGGAAGACACGCCATAAGACTTGGCGTTCCCTCAAATGACTTCTGCAGAAGTTGCTTAGATGAGGAGGAGAAGGAGACAATCCCACACCTCCTCTGCTCATGTCCTGCACTCTCTTTTCAAAGAAAACAGCATCTTGGAAAATATTTTCTTGATGATCCAAGCGATCTGGCGAACACAGATCCCCTGCATCTCCTTCGCTTTATTAAAATCTCCAAATGGTTTTGATAAGCGAGATACTTCCTCGCATAATTTTATGGTATCACAATGGACCTAATATTGGTCTTAGTGTGCCAGTTTGTTTTCCTGACAGCCATTTAAACCTAACCTAACCTATGAAAAGTAGGCTGGTAAGAGCCATTACGTGGCGGTTCTCATGTGTCTATCTTTTTATTTTCTAATTTTGAGCAAAGTTTTCTTTTTGCTCTACGCTTTGTGGTTTTAATTTTTTTTTTTTCTTGGAAAATTAAAGATCGTCAAATTTTGAATAAAAAGCGAAAAACTTTTTTTCCTGAACGTATTTTGACCAAACTTTAACATAATGCGGAAAAGTTCAGCTTCAGAGTAAAATCAAAGTAAAATTTCAATGCTCTATATGTTTACGATTTTTTCGATTTTTCGCCGCACTCCCATAGGCATACAAAAAACAATATGCGGCGGGCGTATTGATGGTTAGATGATTATCAACGGCCGGCGCCCTAAGAGAATATCGATCTTCCGCAAAACGACGCCGATGGTTTAGATTGTATATTGCTGGTGGCCATATTGGGTCTCCATTTTATTCTCATCGAGAGAAGTTGTAAAAAAAAAAATATGAATTCCGACACTTTGCATCGGCGGCGGCGGCCTTATTGGGTATACCGAATCTATTAAATTTCACTATTATCAGAACTAAAGGCTCGCACCAAATTTCAGATTCTTCCGTCAACAGGAAGAGCGTAAAACTTCAATTTCAAATATATCTGGATCAAGCTAAATACAACCAAAGAAGAACTGTTGGCGATGTCTCAGGAACTTCCAACTTCTCCCCAACTAGTGTAGCAGTGGGACGTGTCTAAATGCACCCACGGTGTAGTTGGTTTAAGTGGTGTTACACCGTATTTCTGAAAAACCACTACACCGCATTTTAAGTAATATGAGTTAAATGAAAAGATTAGTAAAGTTTTTAACAGTTAAAACACTTATTTTATTTCCTCAGATGTACATTTCAGAAGCAATGCTTCCATCGTCAGTGAGATTTATAAAATTAAATTAAATTAAATTATTTATCAAAAAACTAATAATAAACAAAAATGTTTCTAAACAAAATTACAGTTGAGTTGAGTTGAATCTATTAAAAAATTTTTTGAATATTGAATCTTTGATTGGTCCATCATCACTATTCATTAGATTATTTTTGTTTTTAAATATGTAAAATGATTCAAAAGCATCTAATTCATAATTTTTATTTACATTCCTTATTAGTTTTAAATTTTGCAAACTAAAGCTATGACTATTTTCTAGCATATGTTCTGCAACACTTGACTTTTCTTTTTCATTATATTTAAGATGTGCAAAATGTTCTTTAAATCTTTTTAGAATAGGTCTTCTTGTCTGTCCTATATATTCTTTTGCACAATCATTACATCCGATAGAATAAATTCCTGACTTTTGAAGTTGTTCAATTTTATCCTTAGATCCTCCAATCAGATTTTTTATTTTTATTTCGCTGCACTCACTCATACGGATATTATATTTATTAAAGATTGGTTTTATCTTAGATGTTATTTCTGGATAGAAATAAAATTTTGAATATTTCTTTTCGTCATTTCCTTCATTCCTTATTAGATCTAAAGTTGTATAATTTCTCAATTCTTGTTTTCTTCTATGTGCAATTGTTAAATCTTCAATCAATTCTTCAGTATATCCATTAATTTTGGCTATGTCTTTAATTTTTTGGAATTCTTTTATTTTTGTTTCTATAGTCATTGGAATATTTAGAGCTCTAAAAATCATTGAGTGAAAAGCTGACATCTTATGTTCAAAGGAATGGAACGAGTCTGATGTAATGTATCTCAGAGTATTCGTTGGTTTTCTGTATATATCCAATTCGAAATTGTCTCCATTCCGAGTTATACTTAAATCCAGAAAATTTAGTTTCCCTTCAATTTCTTCTTCATATGTAAATTTTATTGATGGGTATTTAGTTCTATTTAATTTGTTAATGAGCTGACGGAGTTCATGTTTTTTGATTATCGCCCATATATCATCTACATATCTTAACCAAATTCTTGGGAAATTTACTTGATTTTTCATTTCAGTTTCTATATGCGACATAAATAAATTTGCTAAAAACGGGCTCATATGTGATCCCATACTGCAACCAAGTAAATTTCCCAAGAATTTGGTTAAGATATGTAGATGATATATGGGCGATAATCAAAAAACATGAACTCCGTCAGCTCATTAACAAATTAAATAGAACTAAATACCCATCAATAAAATTTACATATGAAGAAGAATTTGAAGGGAAACTAAATTTTCTGGATTTAAGTATAACTCGGAATGGAGACAATTTCGAATTGGATATATACAGAAAACCAACGAATACTCTGAGATACATTACATCAGACTCGTTCCATTCCTTTGAACATAAGATGTCAGCTTTTCACTCAATGATTTTTAGAGCTCTAAATATTCCAATGACTATAGAAACAAAAATAAAAGAATTCCAAAAAATTAAAGACATAGCCAAAATTAATGGATATACTGAAGAATTGATTGAAGATTTAACAATTGCACATAGAAGAAAACAAGAATTGAGAAATTATACAACTTTAGATCTAATAAGGAATGAAGGAAATGACGAAAAGAAATATTCAAAATTTTATTTCTATCCAGAAATAACATCTAAGATAAAACCAATCTTTAATAAATATAATATCCGTATGAGTGAGTGCAGCGAAATAAAAATAAAAAATCTGATTGGAGGATCTAAGGATAAAATTGAACAACTTCAAAAGTCAGGAATTTATTCTATCGGATGTAATGATTGTGCAAAAGAATATATAGGACAGACAAGAAGACCTATTCTAAAAAGATTTAAAGAACATTTTGCACATCTTAAATATAATGAAAAAGAAAAGTCAAGTGTTGCAGAACATATGCTAGAAAATAGTCATAGCTTTAGTTTGCAAAATTTAAAACTAATAAGGAATGTAAATAAAAATTATGAATTAGATGCTTTTGAATCATTTTACATATTTAAAAACAAAAATAATCTAATGAATAGTGATGATGGACCAATCAAAGATTCAATATTCAAAAAATTTTTTAATAGATTCAACTCAACTCAACTGTAATTTTGTTTAGAAACATTTTTGTTTATTATTAGTTTTTTGATAAATAATTTAATTTAATTTAATTTTATAAATCTCACTGACGATGGAAGCATTGCTTCTGAAATGTACATCTGAGGAAATAAAATAAGTGTTTTAACTGTTAAAAACTTTACTAATCTTTTCATTTATTAGATTAAAAAACACGTGGAATATCTCACCTAAAAAACTCATTAATATGAGTTAAAAAAAATGTGGCTGGCTGGTGTTACACCGAATTTTTTAGAAATCTCTTAAATCATTTAACAGAAAAAATGCTTTTTTGTAGCTTTAGTTGTAGGCCATCTAAAGCTGTATAGAAAAACAATGAAGTCGCTTTTCGCTATCATCCATTTTACAGAACCATGGCAATCTAGAGTAGTATAGAAAAATTAAAGAAATAAAAAAATTGCTTTTCAATATAACCAATCAGAAAGATAAAGTGCATTTTTTTCTGTCTGAGAGATTTCTTAAAAATGCGGTGTAACACCAACCTACCGCATATTTTTTCACTCGTTATGCTGATATTATACTTGAAATGCTACAAAAAAGCATTCGTTTCTGTCAAATGACTTGAGAGATGTCTATAAAATGCGGTGTAACACCAACCTACCACATTTTTTTCCACTCATATTACTTAAAATGCGGTGTAGTGGTTTTTCAAAAATACAATGTAACACCACCTAAACCAACTACACGTACACCGTGGGTGCATTTAGACACGTCCGTAGTAGTGTGCTGAATTCCTGATGCGCAGTTGAAAAGACAATTATTTGTCTCAAAGCGCTTCTCATTGACGAAAATATTTAATTTATTTTATATATTTATATTTATTTAAACATACTTATTATAGGACATATAATGCTTTTTAGATAATACTTAGTAAATGGGGTACAATGATTGGGTTATACAAGAAATTTTTGAATAGAGACAAAAAGTTATTTTCAAATAAAACAAAAAAAAATTATTACCTATTTTAACATCAATAAAAACGAAAGAAAGATTTTATAACCTTAAATGACTGAAAAGATCTCTTTTAATAACAGCGAAGTTGTTGATTCTCCTCAGATTGGCAGGTAAGGACAAGGAGTTTTACAGCCCAACAGCGTTACCCAAAAATTTACTTTTAGAAACAGTATACATCTATGTCTGCGAGTGTGCAAAAACTATTTTATCGTATAGGTAGTCTGGGGTCTTTCCCTACATAAAACAAAAACTAAAACAATAACATCTTGCTATTTAGGTAGTTTTGAAACGAAACGTTGAAGATACAAAGATTGTACAAAACGTGCTATGCTGTTAAAAGCAACTCGAAGTTTATATACTTCCATACAGAATAATGAGAAGGATTAAGGTTCTAGTCAAAATTGTTTTAGTTTTGATCGGAAGACAGCTCTCTGAGGAGGTGAGTACTCAAAGTGCGCCATATGTTTTGACGAAGGCGCAAGAAATATGATCCTCCTAAGTTAAAGTTTGGTTGAAAATGATACATAAGTTTGTAACTGTAGTCACATAAGAAGGAATGGAAGAACCAAGTTTAACTTCTGAGAAACAGGTCGTACTCGTATCTATGGCATTTTTGCTGATGAAAATGGCTTGACTTTTCTATGGGTTGAGTCGCAATTAATTGTTCACAAACCATTGAAATAAATTGCTCAGATCAGAGTTTAACCGGACGGTAGCGTCTTCGATTAATCCGATTCGAAAGCAGTAGTAGAGTTGGACGTCATCTCCGTACATAAGCACCTTACAATAACTGAGAATGTCAAGAAGGTAGTTTATAAATAACGAGAATTGTAGGGGGCCGAGAATAGATCCCTGTGGAACACCTGCGTTAGTGTACAAAAAATCGGAGAGCTTATCTTTGATCGACGCAGCTTGAGTTCTTCCGTGCAAATATTTTTCAATTAAAGTAACCGCAGTTATTTCAAAGCAGAAAATTAAGTTTAGTTTTCTCAGTAGAATTTATAACATAAAACTTAGTGTCAAATGCCTTTGAGAAGAAAAGCATCACTAAAGTCGACTCATTATTATTGTTCATTTCCTGACGAATATCGTCTAATTTTAGAAGTACAGTCAAACAACTTTGCTTTGGTCTGAAGCCAGCTTGAATTGAAGATAAAAGCTTATACTCCAACAAAAACACAAAAATCTCATGAAACATTATTTTTTTAAAGCCTTCGAGATGAAAAGTAACATTGAAGTTGGCTGATATTCCGCGGGGTTTGAAGTGAGTTTTTGTAAATAGGGATAATTTTGTCAACTTTCCTGATAGAAGGATAAGAAGAAGTGGTTAAATTAAATATAGGTGTTATGAGTGGCAAAACTTGCGGTAAAATAAGCCTGATATACTTAGGGTAAATTTCGTCCAAGTCTACTGCTCGATTTGATTGGAAAGTCTGTTCTTATTACGTCAAAGTCTGTAATGAGTGGAAAATTGAATCCACTTGGCATTCAATCACGAAATTCAAGTTCGGAAAAGTACTACTTTGATCAGTTGAATTTTGGAAGGAAGAACTATCATACAATTTATTTAATTCATTTGGGTCACATTGAATATTACGGCTGCTGGGCTTATTACTTAAACCAAAGGTTTTGACATTGCGCTATATTAGTTTTAACGACATACCTTTAAACTTAGAATAAAAAGAATTGCACTTTGACTTCCTAAGTTCTTTACTAACAATATTTCGAAGTTTTTGGTAGTCTTTATAAAAAGAAGAAAGTGTAAAACTCTTGAAAAGAGCATTTCGTTTTGCGATCAGAATCAGTTGTTTGACCCTGCAATTGAACCAACCACATCCATTAATTGATTTCTAATTTTCAACGCTCCATTGAAAGAAAGATATAGTTATCTTATAAAAGCAAATTACAAAATCTATATATTAATCGGCAAGTGGTTTTTTTGTGGTACATTTTTACCCCACTTAACGATGACGCACCCGCATGAAGTATATATTTTCTGAAAGGTATTTAGCCATAGAATGGAAGAATATAAATTTTTTCCGGATCTGTTAACGTTTACCCGGTTAAATTATTAAATTAAAAATCGTGCAAAAAACAACAACAACACTGTGTTTTTTTTTTTACAATATCATAGTCAAGTGATTTTACGAACAGGTAGTGTGATGCTGAAAACGGAGAAGTGTGTGTGCGTTTATTCCGTCTCAGCTTTGGTATTGCCTTTCGCATACGTGAGCGTTTGGTCAATTGGAATTGGAAGTGGTGAATTTACGGCGACACTGAAAACGGAGAAGTGTGTGTGCGTTTATTTCGTCTCAGCTTTGGTATTGCCTTTCGCATACGTGAGCGTTTGGTCAATTGGAATTGGAAGTGGTGAATTTACGGCGACACTGAAAACGGAGAAGTGTTTGTGCGTTTATTTCGTCTCAGCTTTGGTATTGCCTTTCCCATACATGAGCGTTTGGTCAATTGTTACATTTGAAGTAGTGAATTTACGGGGACGCTGAAAACGGAGAAGTGTGTGTGCGTTTATTCCGTCTCAGCTTAAGTGTGAATGCAAAACTGTTATTTTTTCTTTGAGCGTTTTCACTGTGTAGAAAGTGTAGTAGTTGAGTTCATCGGTCTTTTTTCGTAGAACGTTTGCAGAAGTGCTCTTTGAGTTGCGGATAAGAAATTTATAAATTGGAGTGGCGGGCGGCAGAAAAAAATATTTTATTTGGGACTTCATTATTAACTAGAACTTTGGGACTTCATAATTAACTGGAACTTATTTTTGGAAGTTAAAGTACTGCGGTAAGGAATGTGAATGCATTCCCAATATTTAGTTAATTTTTTGTTTTTTCTATAGATTTCCCTTCTCAAATTGCGATTTACATTTAAAAATTATGCCGCGTTGTAAAACATTGACGGGGAAAATTCAAAGAAATTATAATAATAATGGTCGAATCTCGACCACAGGGCGAAACTAGTATGAATTAATTCATCTGATGCTTTACCACCACTACCTAAAAAAACTTGAAAGCATGTTTCTTTGGAAGGATAAGTTCTCGATTTGAGAGCAAATCTATAGAATTTCAATTTTATTTCAATTGGTAAGAAAGCAAATACGTACTTTAAGTTTTTAAAAAAAACTCCAAGACTCCTACTCCTGGGTTATTCTGATGCATCACAAGCAATTCTCAACTAAATTTTACATCCGAAGAACAAAGAACCAGTCAATGTCATATCAGCAAAGAAAAACGCAATTGCCATTGGAATCACAGATATCTTTGCTATTACAAATTCAGGTAAAAAGTTTTTCAATATATAAAACTTAACTTTCAAGGCACAACTAAGAAGATCACACTCTTCATAAAAACAATGAAAATCTTCTTCTAATTTCAATTATTTAGTAATAACTTTTTTGTGGTACAACAATCAACATTCAGTTCACAAAATGATAGCAATTACATCTTCCATTCAAGGCCACAAGCTACTTGTGAACCCTTTCAAAACAACCTATTCTTTTACTGTGATTGGTGTGCGTGCAATGTAATTATTTTATTATGGTTCATTTTTAATTGCAGGGCTTATTGAGAAAGACATACAAATATAAACTTTATGATGCGAACGAAAATGATAAATAATTTTTATTTGCTTAACAGCTCCTTAAACATCTTTTTTGAAGGCAGAGAGGTGTCATTTTGAGTCAAATTATAGTAGGTCTGTTCGTTGAACTTTACCCAGGGCTTACCCAGGTTTTCTTGACAGCCACAAGTGCTGTCAAAAAAACCTAGGTTTTTCAATTCTCAAAAAACATAACCGAGCTGTCTGTTGTGTTGTTGACAGTTGAAGTCGTAAACAAACAAAATACTCTTTTAAAGCTTTTTAATTAGTTTCAAAACAAAATATGAATAAAGACAATTTTGCGGCCTTGATCGGCATTATATGTGACGATGAAGATGTGTACGACGATGACTTTGAAGAGAGCAGTGAAAGTGAAGAAGAAGTTGTGTGCAAAAGGCAAAAACGTCACAGTGTCCCTTCTTATTTTGAGAAAGTTGTTCCTACTTACACAAATGAGGAATTTATAACTCACTTTCGTGTTTCAAGAGATCTATTCAATCGTTTAAGTAACCTCTATTCGGAATGTGATAGTTTTAAGTCACTTGACCAACTAAAAGTGGTCAGTGCCGAAAAGCACATAGCAGTTTTCGTTTGGTTTGCTGGTCACGAAGCCTGTGCATATAGAGATATCGCTGATCGTTTCAATTTAGCTCTCTCAACGATCCATGCAATTATAATGCGAGTGAGCTACTTTTTGAGCTCACTAAGTAGCCAAGTGATTAAATGGCCAACGATCGAGAAAAAGGAAGCAAGCGCAGAGGCATTCAAGGCTAAACATGGGTTTCCAGGTATCATTGGTAAGTGAAGTTGGGAATAAAATGTATGATTGTTAAACCAACATCAATTTTAAGGATGTATCGATGGAACCCATATCACAATTGATCCACCAAAGCGAAGCCGAGATGACTACATAGATAGGAAGAACAATTTCAGCATTTGTATGCAAGCAATTTGCAATGAAGAGCGGAAATTCATTGATGTTTTTATAGGGTTCCCAGGATCTGCTCACGACAGCAGAGTTTTGAAAAACTCTACAATATTCCCACAATTACGGAATTTATGTGGAGATGGAGGTGCAGACTTACATAGCTATCATGTTTTTATTTTTACCATAATTTAATTTGTTTTCAATTGGTAGAATTCCATTTGCTGGGTGATTCTGCGTATCCCTGTACACAATACTTGCTGACACCATACAAGGACAACGGACACTTGTCAGCTCGGGAAATAAATTTCAACAAGTGTCTCAGCTCTTCCCGTATTGCAATAGAGCATACTTTTGGAATTATGAAACAGCGCTTTAGACAGCTTTATTATTGTAAGTTGGTTGGAATTGAAAAGCTATCCCATTTTGTTAGAGCGTGTTGTGTTTTACACAACTTTTGTCGGGAGAGTGAGCTGGAGCTTTTGGATATTGAAATAACTCCAGATACAAATCCAGACCCATTGAACTTTCAAACGGATCACCTTGAAGTTCAAGACAGTACTGCTGGAAAGAACAAAAGGAATCAAATTGCTCAACAACTTTATCCAAAAGTGAAACGAACTTCAATTCAAACAACTTGAATATAAAAACAAATATTTATTCAAAAAATAACAACTTCAACTTAAAAATCAAAATTAAAAAATTATTCATTGAAAAAAGTAACAAAAAGTTTAAAACAAAATCCAGTCCACATGTTTTCTTAATATCTACTTAAAAACTACTTAAAACTATTAAAAAAAGCATAAAAAAAGAGTTAACACAATAAATATTCTTTAAGAAAAGTAAAAAAATTCAGTCTTCAATCAATAAAAGAAAAAAAAATTAGCTTAAACTTATTAAGGTGGTGGTCGTTGACACAGGCTCTCTGCTATTCTCTCCAAAATGTTGTTTCTCCTCATGAGCTCGCGCTCCAAAATCACATTCCTTTCGCGCATGATTTTGGTTTTTTCTTCTTTGTATTTCACGTCTGCTTCCTCTTTGGCAGATCTCTTTTTGGCTTTTTCCCTAACCAAAGGGCTTTTTTTGTTTGTCAAACTGTAATCTAGAAAGAAATACATATAAGACAGCTTAGTATTTATTGTTATAAGAATGTTCCGTCATTGCTTATAAATTTTAAAAGTTCTTTTTAATTAAAAGTTAATATACAAAAGAAAAAAACTGACGAAGCTTAACTTACCATCTCCAAAGCAAGACATTTCCTCTAAGAGGTCATCAGACGTTAGAGTTGCAGATAAATGGTCTTGCGATATGACCGCCGACTGTTGTGCTGCCCCAGACGTTGTTGCCACGTTCTCGTCCTGCACAAAGCGAGACCCACTTCCTGCAGCGCCCAAAGAAAACTCAGGGAACATGCTGGCTCTGTCTTTAAACACTTCGTAGAGTTCACTGAAAGTAAAAATATAAAAACATTAGTTTTTCCATATTTGAAAGTAGAACATCACATACTCATAAAATGGACAAGTTAGCCTGTTGTTCCCCGTTTTGTTATTGTGGTTGACAACATTTCTAAAACTTTTTTCGAGGCCCTTGATTTTGTTGTCAACCTGGACTGGCGAAAACAAATGGCCTTCCTCATTCAATTTTGCCGAGATGAACTCGGCCAGCTTTTTTTTTGTTTTCAATTTGAAAGTGTGCCCCACTTTGTTTTTGTGTTCTCTTAGCAGAGAAATAAGTATTAGGGTGGCAGAGTCGTTCCACTTTTTGACCAATCCTGAAACATAAAAATAGTTCGTTTACTGTTTTGGATTCATAAAATATATTTATATAATTATATAAAATATATTTATATATATTTACCTTCGACTGCATTGCCTTCACTTGCAGCACTGTAGTCATGGCTTTGTCGTTGCTGTAGCAGCTCCTGGAGGTACTCAGGGTCTAGAAATGTCGAAATAACAAATATTCATTAGTTTTCATTCTGAAAATAAATGAATACAACAAACCTTCTCTCGCTCTTGCAGCCATTTCAGGTGTGCACATGATGGTAACCGTTTCCCCGGTCCCCCAATCCACGTCAAAACTTTCCATTTCTACTATATCTAAAATATAGAGAGAAAATTATGTTCAAATTTATTTAAAAAAAAAATTTTTTTTAAGTTGTATTCAAATAAGCCTAGCTACTGGCAATCATTTTAAATAACTTAAGATTCATCCCGGATTGATTAGAATACACCATGGAGCACATACATTTTGTGTGTAAGAAGTCTTGAGCTTATTTTCGTTGCCAAAAGGCATATAAGTAAAGTGAATTTGTCGTCATATAACGTACTGGCTTTGGCCAGTTTTCTAACAGTCGATTGATTGCTGTTTTCAGTCATGGTGATATTTGGAAATAGTATCGCCTTTTGCAATCAAAACTGTTCGTTGACAACAGTCAACAGTTAGGGCGGCCACTGATATTTCCAGTTCTTCTTTGCGCCATCGAACCAAATCGAGACTTTCAAAGAAAGGCGAAATCCATACGAGGTTCATTTTAGTACCCAAAACCATCTGTAGGTTCTTTTTCCAACCGAGATCATACTTACAGCCACTTTTATCGTGGATGACTCCTCCTCTGAGAATTATCTGTCATGATACACGAACAACGCGAGAAAATAGGCAAAGGCAATCACATCTGAGATCATGTTCGGTTTGTGGGATTAAAATTTCATTTTTGATACTGGTGTCTACCAACATGCACGCAATCATGTTTCCCTTAATATTCATAATAAGGAACACCTTTGCAACCAAAGTTACCCATTAAAAGAGGCTCCCAAATGTGTGGAATTACGGTATGACGACTGACATCTCAAACACAAACGTTATAGGGATAAAAGTGGCGATTAGCATAAAACATGCAATATCGGCCAATGTACGGGGCAGGAAATTCTTTCGGATGCGCATTCTGGATAGCCACAGGTCTTGTTTGAAAATACATATATCAAAAAATTTACAAACAGGGATTGAATAAGCGCAAAAACGGAATGCAGTCATGTAATGATGAATACGGGTTAAATAAATCAATCGACAACTTTCATTTTGTGGAAGTAAATAATGTTTTCGATTTGTTTTTACAATCATCACATCAAGTACAAGGTACATCAAGTGGAAGACTTGCATTTCTACTCCACAGATTCTCAAGCAGGGGACAATGTTCTTGGGGTGTTGATTGTATCCAACGACGGGTAATTGTGTGTTCCAAAGTGGATGTGGTAAACAACTCAAAGAACTTATTTGTATATTATTGTAATTAAAACTTCAAAATCAAATGTTTAACTTTGAAAATACACTAGAAAGCGTGAACATCTGTTGCACCGCAAGCAAAATTTTAAGCAATGGTTGTTTTTTCCAAGAAAACTGAGACACCGGTTGTAGTGGCAAAAGAAAACACTATAAAAACCCCTTCATCTCTTGATTTTTCAATAATTATTACAAGATATATCTAAAAACACAAAAAAGACAAATTTTATTAAATATACACCAATGATTTTCTTACATTTTTAAAATCAAAACGAGCAAAACAATAAACAACCACAAGGCGCGAGTAAAACAAACAAACAAAAAGTATCGTCAAATAAATGTCATTTTGACGTTTAAATCGTTTACCCAAACTCGCCACAGCAAAAAGCTAGGGCAAGTTGGGGGAAAACCTATGGCAAACCTGTGGCTCAAAAAACACTCAATTTGACATTCAGGGTGAATTTAGGTTTCTCAAAAAACGCTTTGTGGCGACCCTATGGCAAACCTAGGGCTTCAACGAACAGACCTAGTGTTGGACTAAATAATTTGCCTGGGAAGTTAACTCTCATTTCCTTTTAAATTGAAGGTGACTAATTTATTAGGAAATCCATCAAATAATAAGCAAGTAGACTTCATTGTGATAATTCAAAAGTACGGTCAAAGTACGAACTATGGAGATGGTTTCGGGTAAGCAGAACCCTTTTTCCCTTTAAAGTTCAATTTTTTTTAACCTTTAATACAAAAATAGATTTATTCTTCCCTCATTTTGGTGAGAAGACTCCCAATGCAGTTTTGCTACAAAGAGATCTTTTCTTAAGTCTTTCCACAAATAAAGCTAACCGGCCAATAAATCCTTCAATAGGAATTGGCATTGATCATAAACTTCTTCGGCAGCCATTACTTCTTCAATTTGCAGCCACTTTAGTCATCAAAACTATGAGCAACTTGCGCTATTCTAGGTGGCATCGGTATTAGTTGGTAGCTAACCATAGAAAGAAAGGGCATGTTAAAATGTTGCATGTTTATGTCAGTGATGTATACTCTAATGAAATTTCTGCAGAATTCTCCTTGAAGCCTCATACCTTACTTCATTGAAGTACTCTTTGTGATGGTGGCGCAGCCAAAGCTAATGACGCTTCCACTTAGATGGAACGCCAGTAACTTTGTTTAAGTTAAGAGCATCGTGATGGATGTGAGTTTTTAAGGAAAACCCCTCATTCGGTAACTAGAAATTATCTTCTATGCTAGTGCAGACTTTAATCATTAGTTGCAAGCTGAGTGAAACACTGAACAGTTTTGTTGAGGCCATGTAGAAGTGCTTTACTTAGCAATTGATCAGAGAAATGAAATGCAAATTACCCAGTAATTTTTAGTAAAAGATCCAAAAGCGCTTGCTAATGGCGAAATATAATGAAAATTGCATATTGTGACCTTCATTATTTAACCGGAAGAAGAATATAGTTTTTGTTTGATTAAGGTACATACAGACATTTTTGACGCCTCTTTCATTGGAATGAACTGTACAGTGGAGAACGAAGCTTTTTTTCTACTTATACCAGGGTCGAATGATCCAAATACCAGCTGGAGCAGCAAGGTTATGAAAAATTTTGTATTAACTAATGTTGGGCTAGGACCATCAAAGATGTTTGTAATTCTGGATATCTAGACAACTGGGACCAGAGAGAGCGAACAGGAAAGCATATTTCTAGGTGAAGCTAGTCTAGACCCCCTTCCAATCGTTAGAAGTGGAATATTTAAAATCAGCGGAAGCAGGAACTCATATTGATGAATTATACCTAGGTATAAAGCTAAAACACTACCCTTTAATTATTATTTTTCCAAATAATTATAATTTATAGATTTTAATACTCTCCGCACCTTCTGTCCAATGCAAGCCTCTTTTGCACCAACTGCAGAGAACAGGAAGTAAGTCCACAACCGACAATATTTTGTTTTATTCAACATTAGTTGCCACGTGTTGTCTTGGGCCAGGTCCACAGGGTGTGTTCTACGCAAAAAAATATTTAAAAAAAACGATTCGTGCAGTATTGTTCGACGATTATACCATTGTGAGTACGGATTACACGACCTAAATCAGTGAGATTATGTCTCGGATCAGAAAGTTTGAGTGTACTGGTTCAACTCTCAATCAACCTTCTGGAAGCGGTCAAAAAGAACAGAAGAATTAATTAAGTAAATTGCAGTAAATTCGAACCGATACACAGTTATGTTACGTGATTTTTCCAAAATTCGAAGGATATAACCGTGTGACATGGTTTCAACCAGGCAGCGTGACATGCCATACATCTGATGCCACGATAGCAGTCGTAAATGACAAGTTTAGATCAAAACTCATATCGTTCCAAGATAATAGGTTCGTTCATTAAAATCCTTGTGCTCCCCTGTGGTCAAACTGCGTGTGTTTTTTGGACCCTTGGGTTGACCAGGGTTTGCTCTCAACTCGCCCTTGGTTTTTTGCTGGAATGTCAAATGGCATGTATTTTTATTTAAATGACATAGATGTGTGGTGATTTTGTGGTTTAGCGTTTTTTGAGGACTGGAAAGCCCAGGTTTTTAACTCATAGGGTTGCAAAGGAAACCTGGCCGCACAGAAACCCGGACTTGATACCACTGCCTTAGTGAAGAACAATATCGAAGAAGAAATAGCGACTATTTCAAGAGCAATGTGCCAGCGAGTTTTCGACAATCTAAGATCCATTCATGGAGGAGTGTTTGCAGCGCGATAGTGGAGTTCATGGGAATGTTATTTTCAAAAAATAAATTTCTCGTGTACATTTACTTTTATTTATTATTTTTATTTTTAGTTGTCCCTTTTTTAATAATTTTTTAAGTTACATCCAACTTTCAGCCCAATCCTGTATAAAAAGAAAATTAGATAACATAACAAAGATCGAAGAGTCTTGAAGAGCTTCACATTTTACTGACCATAATCTTTTTGCCAGTTCCAAAAGGCCCTGTGGGAAAACTTTTATCATGGCTGTGCCAATTTCTTGCGAAGAGCCAAGCCCGTGAAAAAAAAATTGAATAGTTCTGGGATTCAAACACTCATTCAATATGCAGACATGTTAACCAATACGAAGCGGACATTACCGTCACATTACTTATGGAGTCGATTTTTACGAGAATTTGGGCAATACACTTCTGATTGTGAGCTTTGACCCAAAAATTGAAGTTTTGCTCAGTTCTGACAGAATGGTATCTTACTTACTTACCTACTTAGGCAGACATTACATGATGTCAGTCTGTTGTGACAATTTCTACAACTCTTTTGTTCTTTTTCGATGACAGCATATACTTCGTTTTCCCTTTATTAATCATCAAACCCATTTCTGCCTTTTCTGCTTCAATTCTCGCGAAAGTACCTTTGATTTTTAGAATACATTAGAATGCAACGACTTTTGAAAGATTGTTCCTCTGATGTTGACGTTTGAGTTTTGTACAATTTTGATGTTAAAGAAATCGCATGATGGTTTGTTGCTTTATGGAATTCCTTTTTCAACACCAAAGACCTAAGTGAGTTCTTTACCAACTTCGACGGAGCAGCGTGAGATCTTCATAGCCATTCTGTATAGTCGTACCAGATATGCAAACATGCCGAAGCTTGATGTGGCCATGTCAGCCCGTTTCTGTAAACACTATTATAAGCGGCCTTGAAGTTGATTAAAAGATGGTGTATATCGATATTATACTCGTATTTCCGGGTTTTTTCCAAGATCTGTCGTAATGTGAAAATTTGATCGATTGTGAACTTTGCCTGTCTCAAACCACATTCAAAAAGATTTAACAAATTGTTGTTGAATTGTTGACGTGAGGTTTCAGATGTTCACTTATTGAAGCAGACAAGATCTTATACGCAACGTTAAGAAGGCTTATTCCTCTTTAATTGGCACAATTGTGAGGGTCTCCCTTTTTTGGGGTCATACATACCTTACTGTTGGCACTTTCCATTGGTTTCACTCGGGGAAGCACTCATTTTAAAAACCAATGGAACACACAAAATAATTTCTGTTCAGTTTAACGTAATGGCCTTTGTGTGAGTGAAACACCTATGGCTCTTAAAAAATATTCCTTGAAGAAAATTTTCTTTTTGACATTTGAGTAACATGTGTTAGTGCTTCTTGAGTGGATTCTCATTTCAAATCGAGAAGCGGCTGTCACTCCTCAGAATCATGAGAAGCGATCTTTTTGTACCAATGTAACGGTTTGAGAATGCTTCTGGACGCTCCTGGACGGTTCTTTTCGTCCAATGGAAAGTGCCATGAGGCTCCATTCATGAACAGGTATGCTTTCTTCCGACCATATCAGGCAGATCAGCTGGTGCTTACTCCTTTAAAATTGATCTCCAGCTGCCTTGAAAAGCTCGGCGTCAAGGCCAACTGCACCTGTAGTCTTTCTTCATTTAAGTTAGCATTATTTCAGACTTGACTTCTTCTAAGTCGGAAGGAAAATATTTTTGATCACCGTCCAAGTTTAAGGGATTTGAACTGCCACGTGACATGCAGACATGTTTACCATTACGAGGCGAACTTCATTGCCGCACAACTTTTTGAGTTGATTTTAAGGAGGATCCGGGAAATGCATATGAATTCATCAAATCAGCATTTCTGATTGTGAGCTCTGACTCTTAAATGCCGGTATTCCGGAACTGAGGATATCACGAAAGACTGCAGATGCCTTCTAATACTACTTGCAATAAATTTCGATACATGAAAGTTTTCTACCAAAATTGTGAAACTTTGCATAAAAAAATGTTTGTCGTGTGGGCCTTGAAGATGTTCTATGTTCGTAAAATCTTTAGTATTGTAATTTTGGGCATAGTAAGGTACATGCAATTTGATTTATTTCATTTTTTATAAGACAACTAAACGTGTCCTAAAATTACGTCTTTCAGCAATAAAATTTTAATTACCTATCAATTACAATTATAGAGCACTTCAATAGTTCCTTCAAATCATATTCGGAAAAGATAAGAAAGGGAAAACTATTTGTTTCTTGATGCAGAACATTTTACAAAAATGTCTTGACTCAAATACCTTTTAACCAGCTTCATACCACTACACATATTCGAGAGTCAAATGAAGACAAGTTGTACATCAGAGTGAGGTGCTAGCTGCACTTGAGCAAAGTTTTTCCCTCCACCAGCCATGCTGCCTTACATAGCGTCGTCGTTGTCGTCGTCTGTAAAGATAAATGTGAAAGATTCACCGAGTTCGAGTACCTGTATCCAGAGGCTTGTTTGGGCAATGGCTTTGGTCATGACATTCAGTCTGCGTTAGGATTTTATCATCATCGGTTGTTGGTCGCGCGTCGCATCGCATATAGTTGTGGAATTTACTCTGTGAACTTGTATAGTGTACAAGATTTTAGATTTATGGATGCTTAGGTTGCATGGAGATTATCTTTTTCCTTTAGCCCCAGTGTGGTGTGTTTTATCCCCAATAGATTATGAAGTCGAATTGATTGGTAGAAATTGTCTGAATACCTATCATGTGCAAAAGTGATTAACCTATTTTGTGTGTCGTGGTTGAATATCTCTCCCCGGATACGTTGGGAGGTGAAAATCGTGTGTGGACGTAAGTGAATGCCGAACAGCACTTCTTCCAGAAACTTTGTGGATTAAAATCAAGATACGCATACGAAAGAATTGAATTACTCGTCGTATCACGTAAGTTTATTTTTTTTGTTATGATAAATAAGTAAATTGGAATTAAATAAGCATACATTTTGTCGTTGCCTTTAACTGTTTTTCCTGCTCTAATGCATGGCATTTGGGTTATAAAAGAATTTATGCAAATTATATTAAAAAAAAAAAAAAAAAAAAATTACAGCTTTCTTGTTGGCTTGTGGGCTAGTGGCATAGTCATTTGTTTAGAGTCTAACCAGTCATTGGGTCAGTGTGCTGCAGCAGCAGGTGAATGGAATACAAGTTTTGTTTCATATTTGGAAAGGGTACGACCAGACAAGAAGAAAAAGAAGGAATTTCCATTTTAGGAGTGATTTGTGTTTTCTTTTGGCTTTGAATTTTTCACCTATAGCCCGTGGACGGTTTCTCGAAAATAAGTTCTATGGGAAACCCATTCTGTCTCGTCATTAATTTAGGTTTCTTTGTATCTTTATTATATCCGACTAGAACTGAGATAAGTTATAGCGACTTAAGTTTATCGAGGTGAGGTAATCTCTTACGCTTGTCGAAAAAATGAGAATTTTCTTAATTGCAGCACATTGTTTGAGCTTAGATTGCATCTGCTTGGGATTCGACTATGCACATTGAAAAACTCTTTAAAGTTTATTTCTTTGATAACAGTTTGCTTTTCACTATCGTAGCTATTTGAAAATTAATATTTTTAAATATGTGTTATTGAAGACTTGATGTTAATACCTTGATGGATAATACCTTTTCACTAACACCAACCGTCGTATTTTGTTCCAATCCAACACTGTTTAAATTGTTCGTAGTGTTCGTAGGACTTTGTCTTTGGATTTGTTTAGGTGAAAGGCATCAAAACTTCCAACGTATTTTCCAATATATGTTAAATAGTGCTGGAGTCAAACGAGGACAGGTGACCTATTTTACAGTCGTATTTAGTTCTCTTTGCTAAATGTAAAGCGATTGTCACTTTTCCTATCGTGTTGGATTACCTTGATCCTTCTCTTTCTGTTGGTCCTTAAATCATTTCAGATTTGTTGCCAGAGCTGGTCAAACTATCTATCAGTCAACAGTCAGGAGCATGTCTTATACCATTTTTACGTTCCAACATAAAACTAATACGGAGTGATACTTCCAGCCAGCTCTTCCTATAGACGAAGTTGATTCAAAATGCATTTGAAAAAAAGCAAAAAGAATGAAGTAGACACCTATACGTAGCTGTCATACGTAAAAGCGATTTAAGCTTTGATTAACCTTACGTGGCCCCCTTAGAGTAATGGTAAGCTTGTTTGCCTTTAACGTGAGAGGTTTGTGGTTCGAATCCCAGAAAAATCATAGGAAAAAATGATTTCTCAAGGGGATTTGGCAGATCCTTCAATACTAAATTCATTGCAGTGAAAAGAGCTTTATATTGATTTTGGTTTTCAATTATCTATTATCAGGTAAATTGTAGAAGGCATCTCTTTCAGTGTCTCCTATCGCCTTTCATAAAGCAATTAAAACTTCTTTTCAAAAGCGACACCTTTTCACTGCCGCGATATACAGGCTGTTTTGCATAAGATACGAAAAAAGCCCAGGAAGAATTGGTTTTTGTCGTGACAAGTAAAAAATCGAATGAGAAGTTGGTGGTCTATTTCTCTGCGATAAAAGGCAGTTTTATATAAAATTTCAAAACCAACTAAACCATTTAACCATTTAACCATTTAACCATGTGGTACCCGTGGCATGACGGTTCGCATGTCCACCTGCTAACCTAGAGGTTCGAGGTTCGAATCCCAGCAGAGGAAAAAATGTTTTTCCACGGGTATTGCCTTTCGAGAGGAATTGGAAAGTCCTCCGTTAGTAAATTCATTGCCATGAAAAGCGCTTTCTCAATTAGCCGTTCGGAACCGGCAGAAAATTGTAGGTCCCCTCCATTCCCTCACAAGGCATGGTGGTGAGAAATGCGCTAGGCCCAGGGGCCCTCCCTCTGTTGCGCCATCCTATTCATTTATTTAAACCATTTAATTTAGTGAATAGTTGTAGAGTAATAAAATCTCATGATCAAAATTTGGAAAAAAAAACTAATTTTTGAAACTGCCCAACCAAGGGATAAAAACCCCCCTCCCAAACAATTTTTTTCTTGTCTCGTACCAACCTATTCATTCGAATAGCATAATATTCACAAAGAAAAACAGAAAGCCTTCGATATAAATCAGAGAGTGAATCGAATTGAAATGAAGTGAATCCCTACTAACAGCCTGACCTGATGTCAAACCGAAAAACAACTATTGAAAAACCGGTATATACAAGACACCCAATGGCATTTTCATATTCATCATCATTTTTAAGAACACTTAAGGATAAATGTGCATACTCTCAATTTTTATTTTCAAATAACCACAAAGATTTTTTATGCTTCAAACTGGCCTGCCAGAATCGTTTGAAATATTCCTTACTATTGCCGTGACACCTGAAAGCTCAATCCCTAGATCTTGTAATGGAGAAAAAGGCTTTCTTTTGGTGGAAGCTTAAAAGTAGCTTACTCCCGTAGCGTAATGGTTAGCAGGTCTGTAAAACATAAGAATGTTTTTCGACATGAGTCTTTCGTGACGAATTGGAAAAGTTTTCCGGCAGAAAAAACCCTTTCATGAAATGTGTAAGGTCTTGTCTGTCCTGTCTTTTAAGAGCTTTCGTTTTTATCTAGGGCTTGACTCTTCTGGCTTAAGCATTACTCTATGTGAACAGGAAAAAAAACTCAACTAAAATCACATGTTAAGTTGTCTTGCGAACCGAACGAATAGTATTCAACTACAGGACTTTTTCCAAAAATAAAATAAAATTCACATCTACCTAAGCATCTGAAAAGTATCAACAGTTTCTACTCAGACGTTCTAACAGTAAGCTTCTGCTTCCAGCTTTTGCTTTAATATTTAAACTCAAGCAACCTCTAATCAAGCAAATTGAACCTTAAAAACAGTTTGAATCTTCATGGCTGCTATTTGAGTATGGCAATCACTCTGAAAGATTTCATTTTAAGCTGGCTTCAGGTGCCCGTGGTGATAAGATATCTGACTGTTACGTTGGAGGTTCAGCACCCAGAAATATCAAAGAAAAAAATGTTTTTCACGGACAAAGCCTTTCCGGAAGTGTCAAGTCATCCGTGAATAATTAAACATTGCCATGAAAAACGCTTTCTTACTTAGCCGTCCGAAATCAGCATAAAATTGTAGGCCCTGGAAATGCGTAAGGCTTAAGGTTTCTATAGCCACCCTCTACTTTCTATTTTTAAGGTTATAGCACATGCACAATTATGAGTAACTAAATGATAGATGAAGAACCTAATAAAAACTTACTAGCCATCTAAGAGCCAAAGGAGAATGGCCACATTTGTACCAAGTCTGGGCCCATTGCGCACTCATATAAGACAGTCACCATTTACATATGACTCATTCGATATTGTTTTGAACTTAACAACAAACCAAGCACAAACATGTACCGAACAATAATTTGAAAACTAATAACGGTCTGCTAAATCGCATTTCGATCTTAATGAGTCTGTTTAAAAAAAAGTTCCTCCTCCATTTCGCCAAATTTGAATTATAATTTTTTTACACTGAAATCTGGCACTATGCGGACTGAAGTCTATTTTCTCCGTCATCCTGTAATTATGTGATTAAGGTAAAACAAATTACAGTTCTGGGTCAAGCTGTAGTTCTTAAAACATCGACTTCGTCTTAAAGAAAACACAAATTCTTTTATTCAACACTTTGAGTCTACTTCTCCTGTGTTTATTTATCTCAGAAATCTAATTCCAAACCACCCATCCCATTCAAAGAAATGGTCAAAAATAAAACCAAAAAGACATTAAAAATTAACTTTAAAAATTCTCATGATTACCAAGCTACTATGTGAGTCTATTCATCACGCGAATTACATTCTTTCTGAATTACTAATAAGGCAACCAAAGCCAACTCGAGTTCTAATGATCCATTCTGTATACAATCTAACATCCAACACGAAATGCTGATTATTATGTTTCGTGCACAAGATCACAAAAGACAACAGTATAACTGCTTTTTATGCGCATGTGCAACACCCTAATGACATTTGGTGAGTCAGTTGAAAATTATACCACTCGTACCTATACCTACCTGTGTTTTCAAGTTTATTTCTTCCGATTTCCGAATAAGAGGGGAATGCATCAGCTTCAACACTAATTACCCGGCACCGATGACTTCCCGTGAGGTATAATTTGAAATTAAATTTCAAAATCATTCACATGACAGTTTGTTTGAGTATAAACAAATGAAATGTCGTTTTTTTCTAGTTCTTGAAATGCATTAATTAAATAGAAGAATTATTTCAAACACTTGGGTGCACCTATTTCAACAAACTTGATGTCGAGTTAAAATTTGTCGTACACTGGGGGTCAACAAACTTGTCAGATTGAAGCGGGCTTTGTGTTTATCATTGTTGCCTTTATTTTACCAGTTCTTTTTCGTTTATGTTAATTATGCACACTTTTCAACATTTACAACTAACTTTGTTACAATTACTACCTACTTAATAGGTGCAAGAACCCTGTCTTTTATATGACTGAGGAATGTGGTGTTTTGGTTGTCGTAGAGAAATTTTTTTGGTTTGTTTGCTCATTTGGTTTTATTGTGCAACGGGAAGGGGCTATTAATGGGTTGAGATGAGACTTGAGAGTGTGAGGCATAGGCCGAAATTCAGGTGGTGTGCATTTTAAATTTGTCGGAATTTGAGTGTTAGACAGACCATCTGCTTGTTATGTAGAGTAGTAGGTACGTATTTATTTAATAAACGAGTTGTTTAATTTATGCTACCGGTGAAGAATTAAGAACAAACCGGTGGTTGACATAACATTTACCGTAATATGATACTCGTAACTTGTTTAGATTCCGTATGGCATATTCCATTGACACCTCTCTGTCATGTATTTTTATATTATATTATATTTACCTGGCACTGGTGCTTTTAAGTGCAACCGCACGCTGCTTATTTATGAGTTTTCAATCCACAGTTAACTATCATTCTTGTCTAAAATAGTAAAAGTAATAATTTTTTCCGAAATAGTCGATCGACTCTGCAGTCCGTGGTGTGAAAATTGAAGAATTTTTTGGATATTTTTGAAATTGGTGGTCAGTTTTGTTCTAATTAGACCACAGTTGATTGAAGCCTAGGGGAGGGCAATAAGACTGCTGCACAGGAGCTTCCAAAAGCTCTTTTAATTTCACGGTAAAATTTTTTCAACGAATAGGGTATAAATAATTTATAAAATTCAGCGAAATGAACTTTTTGAGGTGATCTTAATTTTTTACCCATTTCTGCATTGAAACGGTTACTGGTTAGTAGTTCCTTGTTATAGTCTAAGTAATAAAGCGTGGTTAAATTTTTAAAGCCGATGTTGATTTTGAATCAAACACAAACTATTTTGGAAATAATTGTCATTTCTTTTTGGTATGATAATATTGGTATGGTTCAATTATGAAGATATGAAACAAAAATCGGCCAAATGGCCGCCGCGACCTCGGCGGCACATCTCCATCCGATGGTCCAAATTTTCGATGACACTGAGGTATAATTGAGGTTCTATGCTGTTAATGTGCCGAATTATCTCTTCCTATAGCTCTTGAATTGTTGTTGGCTTACCTTTTCTTTCAAATAACCTCAAAGAAAGAAGTCCAACGGTGTCAAATCACAGTATCTTGGCTGCCAATTGACATCGCCACCACGTGAGATTACACAGCCATTGAATTTTTCGCGCAAAGGAGCCATTGTTTCGTTAGCTGTGTGGCAAATGGCACCGTCCTGTTGAGACCACATATCGTCCACAACTATATCTTGCTATTTGGGCCATAAAAAGTTCGTTAACATCTCACGATAACTTCCTGACCGGCCTCATTTTGAAAAAAAAAAAAAAAAAAAAAAATACGGCCCGATAATGCCACCGCACTAAACAGTCACTCTTTGTGGGTGCAATGGTTTTTCGACAATCACTTGCGGCAATTCTGCTCATTGAAGTAAGAATCGACTGAGGTGAAAATGAGCCTTATCACTGAAGTTGGATTTGCTTCGAATGCATTTTGATTTGAACGCCCATTTTCATAATAAGCCTGAATAACTTTAACGCGTTGTTCGACTGTGTAAATCTTTCCAAGATTCAAATTGAGTCAGTCTTAAATTTAGATGTGGCAGGAAAAACCTTGGCGTTTAGGTTCGGTTCACATTCAACATCGGACCTTAGAATTTTACCACCCTTTACAATTTTCACTACTGAGTATGTAAAGAATTCATTACTTTGGCGACTCTGTTTACGCTTACACACGCCCTCAGCAAATATGTAAATGATTATCTGACAGCACACCAAGCATTACTCCAAGTGTAAGAAATTCAAATAATTAAGCTTTGCTGGGTATGGAGTGGAAAATGGAGCCTACGAATTTTGGATAGCCATTTCAAAACTTACAAGCACTATTCTGAAATAAAATAATCAACAGCTATCAGTAATCGAAAAATAAATTAAACTGATAGCTTTTTAATTTGGTAGCACTGTTTTCGATACTAACGACCATTTTGTCATTTGCCTTGTGGGTTATTTTTAGTTTGGTTTTCCATTTCATTTTGCAGGATTTGAAGACGCACTACCACCGGCCACGGCTTGTACTCGAAGAAAGGAAAGTTAGCAAAACGAGATTGCTATTAATTTCAATATTTTGACTTCTGGACCTGGGAGTTAACCTTTAATACCGATTTGATACCAAAAGACTGTTTTTGGTAACTAATTAAGATTTGTGGAGGAAAGATTTTTAGGAGAATTGTTCCCAATCCAAAAGTCCTTAAGACCTTTCTTTAGGTTTTTTCTGATGTTATTCTTGACGAAAGGTAATCGAAACTCCTTGAACTTTTGGATAGGGGAGTTTTCATCCAAAATAGTTGAACGTTCACTTGTAGTCGACAATGAAAGTCTAAGCGTTTGAATTGATGCCCCAGCGTTGCTCGGCATAACTTATTCAAATTCTTGCCTAGAAATCAAAAATTCGTACGCTGAAAGTTCAGTAGTTTCTAAGATTCTGTTCCCTCGAGCATTCAATGCTATCAATAGTTCCTCTGCTATTAAGGACGGAGAAGATAGATAGACAGCTTTTACTGTTACTCGCGGCTTAGTTCGCATTGAAGCCTTTAAATGAATATCAAAGACCACTATATTCCATTGAAAATGAATTTCCGTAGAAATATGTAGGTAACTGAAATGTAGCCTATGTCCTTCCTCAGGTTCTATGTCATCTCTGTTCAAAAAAATTTCATTTGTCGTGGTTCAGTAGTTTGGGCGGAAAAATTAGGTTCTGACTGGTCAGTGGTCATGTTAGTCTCTGACAAAGCCTAAATTTTTCTTCTGTTTTAAAACTTCGGGGCTAAAGGTCCTTTTTCATGATCTGATGGCTTATCTCTTCGAAAGGTAGAAAGAATTTTACATTGTTACGGAGAAAGTAAGATTATTGCGTATTTCTGAAGCAATTGATAGAGTTTCGTTACAGCTTCTCTAGTCAAAAATGCGTTATTTTTGAAATATGAGTATCTTCTTCATTGTACTTAGAAAGTAGAAACTATTTTTGAGATTTTTCTGTTGGATGGTTTTAAGTTTGATACTCACTCTATATATATATATATATATAATATATATGCTGGTATTTTCCTAAAACTCCAACGGTCTACCATATCTTCATTAATGATCTCTTGTCTGAAACTTGTAATCATCTTAACTGTTTTGCTTACGATTTAACCCTCGGCTTGTTGTAGCTTCTCATATTCGTTTCCAAATTTAAGTCCTTGCTCTTTGGATGTGGAATTTGAATAATTACGATGTTTAGATCATTACTTCTCACCATTACAGCTTTTTAGAATAAGATAATATAAAGGGAGTAAAATTCAATGCTGTGCAACCGCAAGGAGTGGTTTGTTTGTCAGGCTGTGAAGTGAAATGTTCGAGGAAATATCAAGGAAAAAAGTATTTTTCACAGAATATCGCCTATCCCAAGAGTTTGGAAATTTCTCCGAAAGTAATTTTATGCTTTTCCTCGATAAGCCTTTCGTAATCAGCAAAAAATTGTGGGTCTGTTCCATTCCCTTACAAGGAACATATAGTTGAGAGAAAAGGCGCTAGCCCCCGGGGCTCCTCGCTCTGTTGGGCTGCCCTTTTCATATATTTATTTTAAAAGTTCTAAGTGCGTTCCACACTGCACAACTTGTTGAACAGACTTGGATGTTGCCTTCATAACATTGACAAATTTGTCGTCGGACTTTAGCTTTCAACAACTTTTTAATAATTGCGGATGTAAGCGCAACAGAAATTATGATTTAACTTACATTATTATTCATTGGTAGTTTAAATCTTACTCTGTCCAACTTGCTGTACAGCAGTGGCGTGGCGTCCATATAACACGATTCCTATCGTCTTACCTTTTAAAATGTGTCCCTTGTTCGTAGAAAAAACCAGCAACATAAGTCTACAACAAGTCTACAAAGCAGTCAACAGCCTATCTTTGCCCACAGAATAAGGAATAATGATAATATATCCGTTGATGATAATAATGAATAATGAAAACGGTCAATCCGAAATGTTGCTATACCTCCGATTTTGTTCAAACTTTGTAGAAATGTATCTTTGCTATCGAAATACGAAATAGTCAAAGGATTTTTTTTTGTAATTTTCCTCTCCCCTCCAGCCATACTCAAAGAACCGAACATAGCGATTTTATGGGCTTCAGACTTTGCACTCTTAAATTGTCTGTATTCAAGCGATTAGGACGATTAAGCTGTCATTTTAAAGCTGATAAAGCATTCTTTTCAAATCAATCAAAAGGTTTAAGATATTTGAGTTGCTTTAGAAACCTGATCCTTTTGAAATCAACACATTTTATATACATTTTTGCCATTTTTGAAGTAGTCCTGTGCCTAAAATATCAATAGTAAGTCCCTAAAAATGTCCCTGATTAAAAAAAAAAGCTTAGTCTTTTAATAAAACACAATTCTTAGTTTCAAAGACTTTTTTTAATATAGTTCTATCCAAAAAATTTTGATTGATTTGAAAAGAATGCTTTATCAGCTTTAAAATGATAAGGTGTCATTCGTCCTAATCGCTTGAATACAGACAATTTAAGATTTAAGAGACGTCCTAATCGCTTGAATACAGACAATTTAAGAGTGCAAAGTCTGAAGCCCATAAAATCGCTATGTTCGGTTCTTTGAGTATGGCTGGAGGGGAGAGGAAAATTACAAAAAAAAATCCTTTGACGATTTCGTATTTCGATAGCAAAGGAACATTTCTACAAAGTTTGAGCAAAATCGGAGGTATAGCAACATTTCGGATTGACCGTTTTCATATGGAATGGCTCGTAGGTGATTCATTTTTCTCGACTTACCATTTGAAAATATCCACGCCACGCCACTGCTGTACAGTGTGCACCGCCCTAGTTTCAGACATGTCAGTCCGACTTCAATATTATCAAAAATATTTGAAAACCATAGAACAAGTTGGATAGGTTGTCGTTTTAGACTTCACATTATCCAACTTTGGTCGTTCAGACCAAAGTCTGTCCAAAAAGTTCAATAGTGTTAACCGATGTGACTTTTGGTTTGAAAAGAAAATGCTCGGTCATCAGAGGACAGTTTGGTAATACTTTGAGAATGTTAGAACGCCAACTGGCTCTGTGAGAAAGTACTTTTCATGGCAGTCTAACTTTCTTGCTTGTTTATTCTTCGTAAAAGGTGATAAGCGCATAAAAAACGACTAGAAAATGATCTTCGTCCTCATTCGTAGTAGTCCTACATTCTAAAAAGTTTCACCACGGTTACACTGAAGTACAAATACTGAAATGATTTTCGAGACGATAACGCTTCATGGACCTCAAAAAAGTGGATCACAATTTAAAAGCAACAAGTAACTAAGCTCACACTTTCAAGGAAAGCTTACATTAGTTACACATGAAATGAATCAACCATCGCCATAAATTAAACATAGATGCAACATTTTCACCAAAGTCATGACTTCACAGCGCCTCTTATCTATAAAATTATGAGTATATCAACCAATCCATCATGAGCCCAATCCGCAAAACCTATTCAATGACAATCTACTCAATTAAATTAACAAAAATAAACCCTTTGTCCAAATCTCTCACACTAAAACCAGACACTTCATTGAATTAATTTTCCAGTTCACTTTCCTACCTCGAAACAATTACATCAGAATAAGGTACGAGTAGCTGAAAGTCCCAACTTTTTACTTCTCGTAAGACAATGGTTTTCAAAGTCCCACAGTTAAAATGTTTATATTCAACGCTTATGCTGTTAACCCTTTGATTTTAATAGATTGAAGAAAAAGTGCACTCGAAAGTACTTCCTTAATTCAGTTGCTCTCACGCTTTGAAGAGCAGGTGCTCACTAGCAAATTCCACATCCATCCCACCTACACCACTTTTTTGAACTTTAAATCCCACACTTTTTACTGTGAATGATTTATTATTTTTCACACCGCATGACTTTGGAGAAAGCATGCGAAATGCTTACAACCAACAACATGATAGTAGGACACATTTTTGCAAGTTGACAAAATATCTTGTGGTTCAATGCGGGGAGTGGGACCTTGCGGTTTGAATATTGCATATTTCTTATTAAAATTTCATTTTTTTAAATGTTTCAGGTGACGAATGTCAATTGGGGTTTTCTAAAATGGTCTAAGTGAATTCATTTTTGAAAAGTGGTAGAATTTGGATTAAGTAAAATGGCAGACAGTAGAGAACGAATACGAGGACCCTCAAGAGATGGCAGGGAATTTCTCACTAGCCCAAGGCAAGTACTTCGACGATTGATGCTTTTGTCTGAAGGAAGACAGTACCGAGAAGCAGCAGGCGTTGTTGGTCGTCTCGGCCCATCTGTACTACGTTCAGTTATAACAGAGCTTCCTATTGATTTGCTACTCGAAGCATTGCCACACAGTGCATATCTTTTGGAATCATTCTTTTCAAGGTGGGTAACTATAGAATTGCTGGTTGTTGTTATGTCAATTTCATTAATCACTTCATCGTCTACCAGATGAGGTTCTCCTCAAAAAATAATCATTTCATTTTGCCAATTAATTTGTTTCTTACCGACAGACTACTAACTTTAAATCCAACACCTAAGCCTGACGTGCCAGTGGAATCAGTCATATGGCAATTAGTGCGACTATTTTCCAATCCCCACGAATCAGGTCTCCGACAATGCTGTTCGAAGCTTCTTCAAGCCATCGGACAGTATGAGCCATCTGTTCGCCAAAATATTCGAGAACGCCGAAAGTCATTCGACATGGCGGTCCAAGGTCTTGGAATACATGGCCTTACAGCCGATCACACTGGTCAGTTGATATCCCTGCATAACGCTCTCAAGACTGAATTACAGCGTCACATTGACACATACAAGGCAGCCATTCACAAGCTCGAAGAACTGAGTATGATTACCGTCAATCAGCATCCCGCACATTCATCCCATCAGCGATTGTTGGCCATTAATTACGGTGACATTCAACAGCGTCTAATAGACAACAAGACACTGCTAACCACACTGGACAAGCCCGCCCTCAAGCAACTGGCAGTTCTTGTAGAGAATCTAGGCCAAAGGGTTCAGAATGACAAAGAGGTGCTTCAGTGTGTCAGTTTGATAAAAAGACTAGACACTCAAACTAACATAGAAAAACGACCTGCCGCAGGCCTACTAATGAACTTCACACGCGGTTGTGAAGCCGTGTTGAGCCTCATGGGACCAGAAAGTGCCCCGCCCAGTCCAAGTGCGGGCAGCAATTTTAGTGACGGTTATCACTCAGACGATTCTATCGCCGATGAGATGAGGTGACTATCACTCTTTTTCATTGAATTGACAGCAATTTGTCAAATTGGCACCTTTTGAGTAGTTTAAAATTTAAATGCTTCACAAAAGCAACCCGCCTCACAAACCAAAGGTGCCAATTTGAATGGCATTCCAGAAAGCGAGACTGAATTTTTTTTTTTTATTTTTTCCCTATCTCTGTTTACTTTTACAGTGAAATTGTATCACAATATCGGTATTTGTATGAAGAAAATAGGACAGAAACGCTGGAGGTGTTAGATAGTTTGCCGCAGCTGAAACACGTGCAGAGTTTGAAAGCGAAACTACTTTTTTCGATTATTGTGGTAAGTATGAAGTGAAATGTCTGTTGCAAATAATGATGGACATTGTTTTTATTTGTTGCACTTCTCTTTTGAGGAAAAGTGGCAATTCACTTAAAAGAAAATAATAATTATTTGCTAAGGTGGAGTAAAAGGTTTGGGAAAAATATTTGCCGACTTACAATGCAGAAATTTCTCCATGGCTTTGCCTTAATGCTCACTTTAAAAATTCACTCATAAGGAAAACTTTGAACTGAAAAGGAAATAAATTCAAATTGGCTTGAGAGTGTAAGTGAATTGAATATAAATACTACTCAAGCCCTTCTTGAACTGAATACCTTTTAGGTGATAAAGTAAATGATTTTTGCAATAGCGTGACCCAAACTTGGTATGCACTCTGCCGAGCTTCTAAGCTTTTGTCGATGAATGCATATGCCAAGTTTCAACAACATATGGTGTGCTTTTATAGGGAAAATACTGACTCTAAGAAGTTTTCAATGTTAATAGGGAATCTGCGACATTTTTGCTATGTTTTGTCCAAAGTTACTGCAAAACATTTTTCGGTGTTATTATAGGACTATATAAATTAATAAATACCTTGACAGTTAATAAATACCGAGGCTGGGTGATAGAATACTTCTCATATCTCATGGCAGTATTGCACTAGGATTCTCGTAGTTTCTTATCCCTTATGAGTTATTTACTTTTCTTTCAGTTCCCAATTTTCATCTGGGTGCCACTTTTGAGGTTATGAGTGAAATTGAACCCAACCTTTTTTCATCTATAAGGAAATGGAAGGCAGCTACCTTGGTGGTTTCATAGTCTGAATGTTGCTTATTATTAGCCTCCTCCTTTAATGGTGAAAAAAATCCCATTCAAGTGTAGTACCATAGTAAAATTTGATGCAAAGGTTTGCTTCTTTTTGTGGTCGAAAGGGATATTTTGTGTGGTAAGATATTCACTTAACACCTGGTTTTTAGTATTGAAAGATTAGCGTTAGTGCTAAGAATATCAAACTAAATCTCAAAATTGCTTAAGTCCCGGCTCACCAAAAAAGACTTGTCAATGAAATGGAGATTCGAGTACCTACTTTTCAAGAAAAGAAGTCCCTTTAAAGTTATGGGATTTTAAATTGAAACATTTTCTTCAGTTTCCAATATTTATGCGCCTCATAAAAAGTTAAAGATCTTTTTTACTACCTCATAGCCAACGTACCTCGGCAACGAGGCTGGTTTTCCACTTCTAATTATGGTTGTTCCGTATGCACTTTATCGCACCACCATAGGCAAGGTTTCCCTGTATTATTATTTAGACGATCAAAGCCAAAAGTGCGTTATCATAAGATCTACATGTTTTTGTTTTTAAAACCGATTTAGTAGCTTCTGTTTCTATCCCACGAGATGTCACGTATTGTTATATCAACATCCTCTTCGTATGCTAAGGGTGGAAATCTTAAACTAAGTGCCTCTTGCCTCATAAACCTATTCACCGACCACTATTAGTGCAGATTTATGAGCGCTCATAACACTTAAGAGTGGTCGCTACCACTCTTAAGGCCCCGACCCATAGAATCAGTTGCGTCCGTTCGCTGCCGGATTCACCTGACAGCTGTGAGTTTTGCCGGACACAACGGATTGGGGTGACCCATAGAATCCGTTGCGGTGTCTCAACTCAACAAGACCACTCATGTTAGCAGAAGAGAAAATTTCAAATTGGTTCTTACTGCGCATGTCATCAGAGAGAAAATTTCAAATTGGTTCTTACTGCGCATGTCTCTCTTCTGCCGGACGCAAAAAGTTAAAAGTTGGGCTACTTTTTGCGTTGCGTCCGTTGCATCCGATGCTTATGGGTCACCTCTCATAAGATCGTGTGTATTTAATCGAGCTGCCAGGTGAATCCGAGAGCGAACGGACGCAACGGATTCTATGGGTTGAGGCCTTTAAGTTATGAGCGGTTGTTGTTTTTAATAACTTCGAAAATTCGAAATTTACTGACAGCGTCATTTGTGGTTGTTATTCAAAAATCAAAATGGAAGGAGAAGGATCGTTGAAAAAAATAAGAAATTCGAATTATGGTTTGCAATACAGAGAATGAATTAATTTTACGTTCTACCTTTTCTTAAAATTCCGAAAAATTTTTCTGTTTTTGGTTTACTTAACAGCTGATTTTGACAATTGACACTGAAATTTTCGAAGTAGTTCGAAAAGGGTGCGTTCACAGGCTCAACACCCTTATTTTTCGAATATTCGAATTAGCTTAGACTAGACCCTATTATTGCTTGGTGAATAGCACATCCAAATTTAAAACTAAGAGCCTCTTAGCTTTAAGAGCGCTCTTAAGATTGTTTGGTGAATACCACCCTAAAAGTTGTACAGAATTTAGATATGTTCAGTCGTATTTATAAAATTTGCTTAGAACATCCTTAGACAACTGTCCAACTAGACGGTGTCTAAAGAGTTGGACAACCGTTAGCCAATTTCGTATTTATAAATGCATTCCAACAGTTGTCTAAACAACCCCTCAAACTGTCAACTTCGAATGAAAAACTAACTGGTGGCGTTCATGATGTATCCGTGCAGTACCATTTTTTGTGTTTTGATATACGAGTGCAACAACTAAATGCCTCTGAAAGAGTGTGGCGTAGCACTTGAACCAGACCAAAAAAGCAGCTGATTTGACTTTGAGTTACAGCTTTTCCAAGTCTCATAAAGCGATGAAATTTGTGCAATTTATAAATTAAATTGTTGAAAGTAGTATTTTTGCACCTCAAACTACTTATTTTTTTCGATCTCAGAGCTCTCAACAGTGTTTTATAACATGTTCAACAAAATTGTTTTTTGCTGTAGCAAATGCCACTTTAGCCATAGTTTAGACAACCAATTTCGGTGTCTAAAGTTAGACGTTCCTTAGACAGCGATGAAAGTGTTTATAAATACGATTTGGAGTTGGACACTGTTCTAAGAGCTGTCCAAAGTTAGACATACTTTGGAATGGGATTATAAATACGACTGGTTGTGTCTATCGTGCTGACGTTAGAGTTTTGCATACGCTACATGTTGGTTTAAAAGAATTCATTTTACAGTTACTTTAAAAGTCTTTATCAACCTAATTTTTAAGATCTCGATGAGTTAATTACCGACTTTCACAGAGCATTTCTTTTTCATAATCATCGTTCACAGTCAAACAAATTGCGCTGGGATGCCAAAAACAGGACATGATTCCTTAAAGCTCTTCTCTGTTTGTAGGTACTATGTGGCCTTGAGATCTGTGGAAATGTGAGAAATTGTGCGATTTAAATTTTTTAATTCCCAAGCTTGTGTCAGGGAGAAGCCAAAAATGTTTTCAACGGGCATCGCGAGGAATTGGAAAGTCCTCCGATAGAAAATTAATTACCGTGGAAAGCGAAAAATTGGAGGTCCCCTCCTTTCCTTCACAAGGCATGGTGGTGTGAGAAATGCACTAGACCCGGAGCACCCCGATCTGTATTTGACTTGATAAGGATGCATCAAATTAACGTTGGGTCGTAGACATTCACAGAGTATTATAGAAAGGATCTATCTATCTATCTATCTATCTACTTGTGTGTAAATGTTCTAAGTTCTTATTTTTCTGTGGTTTAGCATTGGTCGAGTGCTGTGCATGCCATTATGTCTCACTTCCATTACTTCAAGGACCTTTGGTGCAATAGAAACTTTGACATAGTGAATGGTTTAAAAATTTAGACTTCAGACACTCAACCAAATTATCAAGAAACGAAAATACTAGCCTAAGACCACTTCTCTTTTCTGTATAATCAACTTCTCTTCTGAAAATTAAATATGTTAAATTATTAAAACTTTCACTTTGATTTAGAGTAATAAAGGTAATAAAATTGGGATTGTTCGAATCAACAAGTTATGAATAACGTCCTATTTGGAGTCATTCTGTCCGGGACTCTAAATAACGGACACAAAAAAGGATTCAGTTGTTATAGGAAGTGTATATGTATATAAACACACGGTGTGAGTCATTTCAGCTAGTGTAATCCGATCTCTATCAAATTAATAGAAGAAGTGTTGGTTCGTTTAAAACGAAGTCACTCAGTCATTTCTGATAAAAATTCCCGGGCAAATTTTAAGGCATAATTTTTCTACCTGCAAGTTGTGTGATTGAAAAGTAAAATTACTGTTTCCTTGACTAAACAAATAACAGCTTAAGGTTCTGGTGAATTCTATTTCAGCCCAAACGACTGCAATGCACTCATTTCAGATTGACAAATAAAAAGCAAGCCTCATTTTCACAGAAATTGCTAAGTCATTTCGTTTTAAACAAACCAACACGAGTTACACGATTTGTTTTCCCTAAAAAGTCATGTTTAACGAACGAACAAGATTTACGCGGCCCTGGTTCAACCCTCAAATGACACGTGTAAGCTCGTGTTCGGTGCATTTAGAACGTTAGTGAATGAGTCCCAGAATTCTCTAAGCGTTTTTTCTGCGGTATTGTCTTTCGAAAGGAATTGGAAATTCCTCCGATTGACACACTGCCATGAAAAGCGCTTTCTAATTTAGCCGTTCGGAATCCTCTTGAAATTGATAGTCCTTGAAATGCGTTGAACCCCGAGGTTTCCATAGCTTTGTTATGACAACCTATTTGTTATATTAATGAAGTTTCGACTAAACACCGCAGTAGCTAGAACTGCATAAGCTCAACCATCAAATCTAATCTAATCACAATGGAGAGACTTAAACTTATCGACCCACAGAGAATCACTGTTACTTCTGATCCAATTCAGGAGCCAAATTACTGCTCTGAAACCTCCCATGGGTATGCACCATATGATTCAACTATAGACACCATAGTGCCTAAAGCTGCATAATCTCAATCCACCATTAACCATCTGTTCATCAACCTAGACTTTCGTTATCGTCAAACAATTCTAGGTCTCCTTTATTCCTCACCACGGTAAATCATACCACAGTGAAATGTGCTAGGCCCCAGGTATCCCCGAGTTTGATGTGGTATATGCTAAAAAAGTCAATAGCAATTTTTTTTCCTAGGTATCTACACTTACCTTAAACAAAAACAACCAAAACTTATAACCAAACATGTTGGCCAAGGTAATGAGTGTAGACCACAAATGAATTTATTGGTCCACGGTCTCATTCAAATTTTCTATTACGAGTCGAACCACATTTTTGTCGAAACCTACCTTCATAATGTACGCATATACTTAAAACCCTAAAGGTGAATCCCGACTACACTACTTTAGCCATTAAGTGAACAATTTTCACTCTCATTCACAAACTACTTGTAACATAACTTCACTCTCAATTTTCATCGCATCAATGGATGCAAATCAATCAGCCGGTGTAATTGATAACTGGTTTCATTGCGTGGTCGAATAAGAAAAGCCACAGGCTTCACTCAAGTGGGCATCAAATCATCGACCACGCCATTCTGCGATAAAATAATTACACCACTTTGGATGCCGGATAAGAAAGTGCTTTTTTGCTCTGCGTCGAATAGCTAACGTCTAATTACTTAAGGCCTCGCACCGCCATATCGTTACTCTTATTATACATGCAATTAGAAATATGGTTCACTTTCAATAAACCAAAACTGTTAGTCAGATCGTATCGGTAATCTTTCAATCCGATTATCGAAACCAGAAGCAAAGGGTACAGCTTGCTTAGAACCTTAACAACACACGGGTCATTGTCTTTGATTAATGCAAATATATTTATAGTACCAAGAAAATTAGGAAGACAACGCCCAGTTTAGATGATTATTACCATCAAAGGAAAAGACCATTTGTAAAAAAAAACAACGATCCCAAGTCTAGTTAGTAGCAGAAGAGCCCAAAGCTTCAACAAATCCCACACATATTGAAACTTTCTCATTTCTCAAGTCTTTCTCCATCTGACTTATACGAACTAATAAAATTCTCATCTTTGATAGCTTTCGTTCCGAGCATGTCATGGAATGCGTGAACGCAAAGTGATGGAAGTACGTAGAGCACTGAATTGTCCGGTGGATAGCGTGAATGAGATTTCTCTATCTCTGGACCGTTCGGTGCGTGCACATCTTCATGTTACTGCCGATACCTTCCCCATGGGGGACATTGAACGACAGGTGTCTAATCAGGTAAGACAGAATCGTTATTAATCAAAACACTAATGAATAGACTAATCGATTGTTGCCACTTATATTTAGGTTCTGTCGACGCTACATGAGTATCCATGTTTAGAAACATGCTTGCCACTTACCAAATTTATCAGTGATAGCGTGCGACTTGCATGGAAGATGGTTAATCAGAAGTGCCCGTATTACTTGGATAGTGATTTTAACTTGGGTAAGTTATATGCGGGCAATTTGGAACTTGTTTGAGTAAATAAAAGAAAATTTCGGACAAATTGCCTAAAGGAAATTGAGAAAAAAACTCGGACAAAAAATAATTGAGTTACTTGATGATTAGAGTCTTTACGAGAAATTTCTTCTTTCGTTTCGCTATGTTTATGTTTTATGCTCATTATGATCAAAGATCAGTGCTTAGTTTTTGCAATTAAAATTTTAAGAACACACGCTGAGATAGAAGCAGTTTCCTTTCAAAGATTTTTAATTTGGAGAATGTCGAAACTTAAATATTTTGTTTTTTAATTAAAAGCTAAGTCTTTAAAACAATGCTAACTGATTTTCATATTCAACATTTGATTTTTAAGGTTTCCTCCGTCCAGAGAAGCACGACCGCCACCAGCACTCAGATCGCCGTTCAGATCTAATTAAGGCATTCCTTTGGCCAGCTTTAATGCAAAACAATCAATGCGCTTTCAAAGCTATCGTCGAAACTTGAAAGTGAATTTTTCATCGTATTTAATTTGTTCAAATTAAGTATCTAACAATGATGACAATATATGCAATAATAAATTTGTACAAAATAATTATAAATCTAATGTAACGTAACAGATTTTAAATTTAGTGTAAAACAAAAGCTCAATTTTGACAAACGGTTCTCTATGATATCGGTACTAGTTGAAGACTTATGCTAACTTTTTTATTTGTACATAAAAGTGGATTTAGTCTATAATATTCTATAATATCACTTGGTGCGTTGAAAAGCTTCTCGCTGGGTTTCTCTTGACCGATGCCGTACATTTCGGTGCCGAAGATTTTTCGAATGTATAAATGAAAGTAGTTTTGTTGAGCATAAACTGTGACTACGTACTTTATTGAGATATCCTGGAAGAATGTTAAGACTTGAGTTTAGTTAATTTGAAATAAAAAGCCAATTGTATCTACTTTAAAGGTATAAACTAATGATGTTGTGTTGGGAATACTTACTTGTGCTTTGTATGGACGAACTAAGCAGCCCCCATCTTCATGACAGGTGAGTATTTCTTCTGCTGCTCTCCGATCAACGGTACGATAGTATGCTTCGGTTTCAATCTTCTTGGTGGGTATAACATAGTACTCTAAGTCTAAGTCATCTGTAATACAAAAACCACATCGTTTTTAGAGATTTGAAAAGACATTTCCATGACATAATATATTTCTTTTTTTTTTTGTATTTAATCAACCCGCACATCATGGGGTTTTGAAAACCAGTGGCGTAGCATAGGGGGGGGGGTTTTTTGGGGATAAACCCCCCCCCCCCCGGAAAAATTTCAGTCGAATATCATTTAAACGCTTCATTTATTTTTTTTTTGTTTTGTTGATGCAAATTTGTTTTTCATATTTAAAATTTAAGTTCGAGCTTTTCACAAATCAGTACCTATCTAAATACATGTATGTTTGTGTTTTGCCTACATTGAGCTATAGAAAACAGTTGAAATGCGTTAGTAGGGCTCCTATTTATTAAAATCATTGACTTATTAAACATGGACTGCTAGGACCCAACTTCACTATGGTTCCACTTATTCTAAGCAATACCAGCGAGCATCATTTCAGCGGAAAACTAGTGAAACATTTTTGACACTGCTAAATAATCACGCTAGCTAAATCACAGCAGATGTCGTTAGTGTTTTAGTTAAGAGTAAGATTTCGAAAATTTTATGACATAGTTTCATGCCGAATATTTAATAAACTTCCAAATTCTATCAGAGTTCTTACATCTCAGCCACTATTTGGAATAAATGTAAAAAAAAATGGCTTTTTGAATTTGACTTAGTAAACATTGGACTAATGATGAATAACTAGTTTTTAATTATTTCTAATGTTTTGATGAAATGGTTAGCTTTTATATAGTTTTTGTAATTCTCATTTCTTTAAATTAATGATTGTTTAGCAAATTCCAGTTTTTATTCTTTTATCTATGGGTCACCCCACCCATTCAAAATTATTATGGAAATTATTTACCAAATAGTGACAATATCTCTATTCTTTATTATAAAAATATCATTGTCACTTACATTTCTTAAATTTGCCTACGCAAACGTTTATACTTTTTTGTATTTATATTTTAAGAAATAAATTATATCAATCAAAAAAAAAATATTGGCTATTGTAACCAAAAATAAGTGCATTCATTACTATCCAACTTTTGTATAGAGAATTAATGCAACTAGCAGTCCATGTATCATAAGTCAATACAATGCTTCAATCACATTGATCTATTACGCCAGTTCCACAAAGAAAAATGTCACTGAGCGCTCAATGTCACTTTGACGGAGCGCAAACAGTTTTGTGGAACATAATTCTCAGCTCAACTGTGTCCTTGTTTTCAAATTTTTACTCATCATCATCAGAATGTACAACGAAAATTCGCTGATGCTGAAAAAATAACCGAGCCTATAGGAGAAAAAAAAAAGGAAAGATGTTGAGAATATTGATGAAACCGTGGAAGTAATAATGAATCAATGGCCAACAGCGACTGAGGCAGCTACTTCAACCGTAATGGAGACAACGTTGGGTTAGGGCAAAAACTCAACCAAAGACATTTATAGAATCATGAAATCTTTGTTACGATGCACTTTTTCCAAACATTTTCAAGTTTTTGAAAATAGGTGCAACATTGGCTGCGACCATTGCTAGCAGCGAGCGTAGTTTTTCCACGTTGAGGCGTCTAAAATATTGGATTAGGAATTCTACAGGCGAAGATAGGCTGAATGGGCTTGCTCTTATGAGGATTAACAGGCACATTGACATTAAGGTGGAAGAAATTATCGAATGATTCGCGCAAAGCAGAAGAAGAATTGATTTATAATTTCGTGTATTTTCATATGTTCTTATTTTCTGCACTTTATTATTGTATATCAATAAATTGGAAAAAACCTAATCAATACAATTGAACAACGACTTTTACTTATGTAAAAAAAAATTTCCGAAAAATTTCCTAGCTACGCCACTGTTGAAAACCCTTGTAATTTTCTGAAACACGGTACGAGGAAAGTCGAAGAGCGTTACGTAGGAGATTAACATAGACTTACAGTTCTGGTAGAGCGTAATGCGGAAGAAAACAGTGTCTGGTAAAGCATTCCACATTCGAGCTTAGCTGTTAAAATATGAATCTCTATACCTAACTGCACGTGCAGAATTGAGCTTAAGTTGAAACTCCTGAGCATTCCTTGGTGGCCTTGGCGACTAAATCTTTCCAGATGAAGAACTCAACTGTATATTTCACAAGAGCACTTTTTGTCAAAAAGCGAGAATCCATTCATTCATAAGGCGGCGCAACAGAGCAAGGAGCTCCGGAGACTAGCGCATTTCTCACAACCACACCTTGTGAAGAGTAGAGGGGACCTAAAATTTTTTTACTGATACCAAATGACTTAGCGAGAAAGCGATTTTCATGGCAATGAAATTACTATCGGAGGAATAACCAAATACTCGTGGAAAGAATTTGTTTTGTTTTCTGTTGGGCTTCGAACCTCAAACTCTCTAGTATCAGGACACGCTATACCAATTACGCCACGGGCACCACAAAAGAGTGAGAGTGAGACAGTTAATTTTACGATGACGTTCAAGAGGACCAAACAATCCTTCAATTGATCCATCACCTGGAAGTCTTAGTCCCTTTTTGGAACCTCAAAAATATTTGACGAGCACCTGACCTGACTTCTAAAAACCTTCCCATTTTATTTATGCCGTTGACGTGTGGTACAATCAGAAAAACTTAACAAAAACACTTAAATTTTGCAGTCAGAGCAATTTTGGCATGAACACAAAACCCAAAGTTTTTTTTTTAAAGTTCGTAAAGTTCGTGGGTAATTTTTGATTTTTATCAAAAAAAAGTAGACAAAACTGAGGACGTTTATTTTCTTCGGCCTTGTTTCCTTTTGTTAAGTGTGCCTTATTGGAGAGTTAATTAAGCTTTTATTTAAGTTTAAAAGACACCAATAAAATTAAGTCGATCTCAATAGTAAAGAAAAGTATTCCTTCATAGGTAAGAGTGATCCGATGCACATGATAAGATATGAAATCAATAGTACTTTCGAAAAACAGCAATTGGCTTTTTATATTTCGTATTCAAAAGCGTTGTTCACACAAACTGACAAAAAAGCAAAAATTGACAGAAACACCTGCATGGCTAAGCTGAAGGTTGTCTGTAAATTTTTAGCTTCCCATTCCAAGATTCCAACAATCGACTATAGGGATGAAATATACACACATACAAACAATTCTGTTGGATTAGTCTCTCTATTAAAAAGAAAACCGTTTCAAAATCCTTTGCGTTGTTTTAAAGATCTATGCATACAGATAGACAGCGTAGAGCGACTATGTTTTATACTCTGTAACGATTATATACAGATTTTATACAGTTCTCATATTTAATGTGCAGTTGGCAGCCCTGTATCACTTAATAAAAGCTTATAGAAAAACAAAAACCTAATGCCCAGTCTTTAGATTTTGACATTTTACTGAGCACACAAGTAAGTACAATAGACAAAGTCGTTCATTTTTTTCTTGATATCCCTTTTCTAGTTTTTCTTTCTCAAAACCTTGAATGGTAAATCTGTTCGAGATAAAATAAATTTGCGTTCAAAAATATTCAATTTAATTCAATGTTAAACCTTCACTATTCACTAATATTCTTTCCCATTGGGGAAAAAAAATGATCAGAAAAGAAATGTCGCCATGTGAACTATTTTGGCTTTAAACATTTCAATAAAAAAGGAAGTCTCCTACGAACTGGTTTCGCTGTCTTTGTTTTATTTAGCGCATGAGTGTAATTCATGCAATTCGCATTTCAATTGCTGTATAAACGATTTAGATCCCATAAGAAATTGTAATTCGTTTGAGCAATGAATACAGGAAATGAATAATTTCGTATCCATTCCATACCTTGTTTTGTTTTACAAGATGGAAAAGTGTGCACATAAATCTTATAAAGTTTGACAGGAAATCGATTTTTTTGCAAGGTGCTTGAAGCTCAAATAGAACAATAAATTAGTTAATTTTCAAATATTGAGTTTTTTGAAAATAATAAGACTCAGAATGTTGTGGTCAGCTCTAATAACAATACCACAGCAGTTGTTATCAAAATTGAAACTATGATTTTAAAAATATCGATGAAATAACAAGTTACGAAACACCCACCTAAACAGGAATGCACATCTATTTAACGTTGAGTTCAGCTTCGGACGTATAGTCAAGTATAGAGGTTCATATTTCAGACGCACAATCCGAGTGTGGAATGCTTTGCCAGATTCTCGATGTGCATCGGTGTCTTCTTTTAAATTTTCTCATGTCTTCCCTAATTTTCTCACTGATATCCCCTTGATTTGCGCGCTGATTATGAAAAAAAAAGTGTTAAGATTTATATTAAATCTAAAAATATATATGTATATTTAGTTGGCAGTCGCACAACCACAACCCTTTTTTTCGAACAGGCTAATTTTTAACAAAGAAGTACCTACCAATCACCATAAATGTTCGTATAAGCCACGCTTCGGAAAGTTAGTAACATAGCAACAAGAAAGTTGCTAAGAATATGTAAATATTATTTTGGTAATTAACTGAAGACAGTCATTCAAATAGGTTTCTATGTTTTTGATTAAAGAAAGGCATTTTTAGTTCACAACTCTTAATAATTAGAAAACGATAAATGTACGTCTCAGTATTGTATTATTGAACGGGCACATTTTTGGATGAGTTCCGTATTGACATTCAAAAATCAAAAGCAAACAAAACAAAAAACTGGAGCTTCAGTTATTACATCAAAACCAGAGCTAGACAGAACTTGATCAAACATAACAACGTCAGGACACCAAAGCCTTCGACGCAAAGTCATGAAAAGTCGATGCGTAGACTAGCATAGTATAAACTTGTCTAAGAACAGTCTCAGTTTTGCATTTCATACACTCTGAAAAAAAATTAAGCTGCAATCGTGAGATTGCGAAAAAAATTAACTCTAAGTGCAAGAGTCTTATGTTCACTCAGTTCACATTTATTTTTCCACTAGGCATGCTAATGATAAATGCACTAGGCCCCGAGGCTCCCTGTTCCGTAAGATGGAGTGCCTAAGAAACAAATAAGTTTTTACAAAACCTGTTAAGGTTTTTCTAAAGAAATGAGACAGGGAACGTGTTCCGCATGGTTAGTTTAAGTTTAGTTTAAGAAACTTTATTTAAATTCATTTGTATATAAAAGTAAACAATTTGGATATACTAAAGTTTAATATGGTTTGGCCAAAGGCCGTCTACCAGATTGACAATATCTTAACATACAATTTTTTTAGTGAATTTATAGGTATTTAACAAGTTTGGTTTTTTTTTTTAAAGTCTTCTTCAATAATTCGGGTTCTATATCTTAGTGCTATGGTTAAATATTTATATAAAATTTCCCATCCAATACCACCATTTAGAATATATATATCACTTCGTTCATATCCAACGATGTTTTACCAAAGTAACTCACTCTGAACTCTCTTAAAATCGGGCATATGGCAATAAAATGGTATACATCCTCTCTTTTCTTTAGGTTGCAAAGGTCGCACAAAATCGGCAGGTCCGGCCGATGCGGTATGTAGTTTAATTTTATTATTTCACCTCTTGCTTTAAAAATTAAATTTATCATTTCAATAGGAAACCGATTTAGTAGGTACGTTTCTTCTTGAAGATTTAAGTTAAGTTGACTACATATCATCCTATATTGAGAAGATTGAGCCTCGGTCGTATATCCCTCAAATGCAGAGCGGCTCCCCGTCTAACTCCTCCCACTTTTTAACAAGGTTACCTCTAGACAACATAATATTTTTGAGCACAAGCTTAGGAAGCCGTCCTTCATCCATCTCAAACACTTTTAATATGTACTCAAAATGTAGTTTGAGTGTGTCTAAAAAAAGTGGCGGCACAGAAGTTTCCAAATGAAGCATATAATTTGGTGTACATGCCGGCAATCGAAAAATTCGCTTGAGGAAGTACCTTAAAAACCTTTCCACTTCATCATATTTGCAGTATCCCCACACTTGTGCACCGTACAGCAATATTGAGGCTGCAGTTGAACGAAATAGCTTCATCTTTGCACTATGATCGACAAACTTACTGTTCATGCAACGTCCCAATACTGATGAAATAGGTCTTTTCGTCCGGCTAGCTTCGACAGAAAATGCTTTTTAATGTTGAGGTTCGAAGTTATTAACACACCTAGATACTTGTATTCACGCACAATCGTTAAAATTTCCCCTTTATACTTCCACGTTTCATTTCTGGAATGTCTCCCACCACCATCTCTGAAGATCATCATTTTGGATTTTGCAGTATTGAGTATTAACGGATAGATTCCAAAGATCACAGTAGCTTTCGAGCAGTTTCTGCCAGAAAAACGATGTCATCAGCGAAAACAAGGCCTGGTATCCGCACTCGTCCATAATCTATTCCTACTCCGATTGATTCCATGATATCGTTTATAAATAGAATGAAAAGTTAGGTACTCAGCACACACAGTTGTTTAACTCCCATTTGAGTGGCAAAGTCTTCCGAAATGAATTCTCCATCCCAAACATAAGACACGTTGTTTTCATACATCGCTTTAAGAACAGTAACAACTTTACTTGAAATCCCCATCATATACAGTTTATAGAAAAGCGCCTCTCGAGGAATAGAATCAAAAGCTGCACGGAAGTCAACGAAAAAAGCATAAAGCTTCTTATTCTTCTTTTTGAAACTATCTGCAATATTAAAAAGGACGAAAATCTGGTCTAATGTCGAGTGGTTTTTCCTAAACCCAGCTTGAAACTCATTAAGTATTTTTTTCTCGTCAATCCACTGTGTCAAGTCTGTTAAATATTAACGAGCTAAATAGTTTAACTGATGTGTTCAGAAATGAAATTCCCCTATAGTTCTCTGGGTTGTTACCTACCTTTTTTGTGGAGAGGATATATTATTGCTTTTTTGAAGTTTCCGGGAACATTTGCTGTCTCAAATATTCTATTGAATTCCTCAGTCAGTGCATGGATAAATACTGTTGAACAGTTCTTATAAAACTCCACAGGTATTCGGTCATCCCCTGGAGCTTTTCCCTCTTTTGCATGTTTAATTACACTCATAACTTCGAAAGGCGTAAATGGTGAATCGAGAAGCTCATCCGTGTGGAATCCTAAAGTAGCGCATGTCAGTTTGAGAAGTCTCGTAAACGGGAAAATTTGTTTTTTCTTATTTGTTTGAGTGTTTGTCACTAAAACCAGCCAAAAAACTAAACGGATTCAAATAAAATTTGGTACACAGCTACTAAATTACCTGAATAAACACATAAAATATTTCTTATATCGGTAGCCGACATGGCTTAGCTACTTACTGTTATTTTAATTAAATGACTTAGAAAATTAAAAGTGGACGTTGGTTCATTGAACGTAAGAAAACTTGGACACCGTTTGACCGGTACAAAACCAAAACACTTGTCTTTGTCAACTGGTAATCTTGCCGAATGATTCGAACAATTCTTTCAAATTCTCGTTATCGAAGTCTTTGCCAAAGTTCTTCGCATAAATATTGGTAAATAATTTAGCCTTTTCACCCGATTCCTTTTCGCGCTTCTTGTACGGAAAAAAATTTTCCAACATAGACTTCCTTAGCTGCTAACAACATGCCGTTCACTTTCTAAACTGACATGTTGGCTGGCAGCTTCTTCTGTCTCAAAATGTACAAAATCCTAGTCCTTTGAGTTGTTCTTCTTATTTTTCCAACTGAGAATATTTCCAAGAACAGAGAATGTAGCGTAAATGGCCTTGTTATCAATACTTTTATCCAAATTCTTGATGAAAACATTGATGAAACCAGAACGGCAAAGTGATGGATCACGCTGTGACGGATGGGGCGATTTCTGATCAAATCAAAATTCATTGTGTCAAGGGCGCGTTCAGCATCAGCCTGCTGGGCAAAATTAACATAAGCATAACCCAAGAAACGTCGCACAGACCCAGCAGAAGAGAATTTTTGAAAGAAGCCAGCCTCATTAAAGGCCTGGTGGAGGTCTTCTGCATATTTAGTTTTTAGCCGTTTGCTAATTGGGTGGTTTTTCAACACTGATCGAGTGTTGAATACCATAATGTGAATACAGCAATGCGAGCTAGAGCTGCTCCTCATTCATTTATCTGATAAAATTTATAAAAAAAATTTCATAAGAATTCCTCCGGTTCTTTTTGTTTTTAAGAGATTTTTCTTTTCGAAAAACTGTCTTAATTGTCTATGAATGTTGTTTTGATATTTACTATTATTTTGCGATTTTTCAAGAAATGTGGCCTAAAGAAATATTTGTAACGTATAGTTTATTTCGACCGCTCTAAAACTAGAGAATGCATTTCACATCACGAACAAAATTGCTCCAAATGCACTGAATTGAGACCAATTTTAACACAAATATCTCGGATTAAAATAAACAAAACTCCCAGTTTATTCACTACCATGCGAATTTGTTAATTTACAGCAAATTCTAGCGCCAATATAGCAGCCATATCGTGTATGGACTTTCATCACTCAAAAACTAGAACGAAGAATGTGGCTATTTTTAACATACAAAACAACGCATTGCAACACTACTAGCAATTCCCACGAGTGTCAATAAATTCAATGCCCAATCGACACGAAACACGAATATTTTTGTAGAAAAATTCTTCTTGTTTTATTTACAAATAAACTTTCAAAAACAATTTCTTTCAATGCTGCTGAATCTCGGACTAGAGACGCAATTAAATAAAACCTAGCGTGCACCCAACGCGTTTTTTTTTATGTTTTTCAAAAAACACCTCACAGATGAATATAATTAAGACAGATAATGACATTAAACTAAAGAGATACTCACTAACGATGATATAATCATCAAAATTCGGTGATAGGTCATCGTCGTTGTCTTTAGCTTCGACCGGCTTTCGTTTCTTTTTACAACAAAATCCACTGTAATAAATATTGGTGAGATTATCAACAAAACGAACGAACAAGTTCTGCAAAACTGTCCAATAGACGCGCAGACACCAGCACATGTTTTAGTGTGAGTTTTTTTTTTTTTTTGTTAAGGGTGGGGCGGGCACGGTAAGGGCTTCCAACAAAACAATGCGAATTTATTACCGAATTTGAATCATAAAACTCCCAAAATATTTATCAAAACTAATAAAAAGACCAGCGCTATGAGAAGCCAATAAGAGCGGCGACGCGACATTGCCGTGAAACATCTCCGGCTGAACTACCCACAGAAGGGCAATGGAGAAGTGTTTTGCGCCAGAGTGTGACTTTGAAAAAGCAACACTCCACTCAATCGGATCACGGAGCACGTAATCTATCTCCAAAGCAACAGCAACAATAGCGGCTAGCATCCCCAATGCCAAAGGCGCTTCTTTGGATATAGGCAACTCTACAGAGGGGCATTTCACAGGGTGTTCGCAAAATAGGGGTGATCTTAAGAGTTTACAGATAATCTAGTGAAGAGTTGAATCTATACTGCTAACCAATTATTCTTCTCGAATATTTATCCATTAATTCGATTTAGTAGAAGAGGTAAGAAGTAAGGGAAGTTCATTGGACTGTGAATAGGAATTCGAATTTGATTACTTCATACAACACCAATTTTATTCATTGCTACAGGTTTGGCTTGAATAGTCTTCTTTCCTAACAACAATAGTGAGCTAATTGGGTGCTGATTAATTGTGATTTTGTCTCTTTTGCCATTTCTTTTATGTGTTTCTATGATTCTTTTTGTTTTGGAACATATTGTGTTGCAAATTTGTAAAAAATGAATTAAAAAAAATGGGTGGCTGACGAAACCTCGGAGCCTATCGCTTTTTAAGAAACCTAAAATTTTATGCCGATTCCAAACGGCAATGTTACAAAGCGCTTTTCATGGCAGTGTGTAATTTACTTTCGGAGGACTTGGCAATTCCTCGGTAAAGGCGAAAACATTTCATTGTAGTTTCTGGCACCACGAACCTCCAAATGGCAAACATACAAGAGAATTGAAAAAACTCTAAAAAAAACTACCAACTAAACTCAACACCCTGTGATTATTTTCGGTTGGAGGGATATTGAAATGCGATTCTTGTTAAACAGATGTTTTGTACTGATGGAAGAAGTATCAAATCCAATTCTGTATCCAAATTCCCACCACTCAGAGGCAAATTTTCAGCTCTGAACAGATGCGTATTCAAATAGCAATGTTTGGCTTTGCTCATCGCGCATTATAAAACACCAAGTGATGGAGATCGTTGTTAATTAATTAAGTTATTAACATCGTCACCCAGCCGTCCGTCGGTCGGTCCGAGGAGTTTTCATGGGTCTAAGTTTTGAATTGAAAACAAATGTCTTGTTGTTGCAGTTAAGTACAGTTATAGGTAGTCAAGTGCATTCATAATGATTTGAATAAAAAGCCAAGCGCAATTTGCACTCACGAAAATCGCAATTTGAGAAGTCCATTGGAGATAATTAATTTTTTTTGTTTCAGTTTTTAGTATTCAATTTTTCAATTTTTAGTATTGAAAAGTTGATGGCTAGCTTTTCTGCTCATGAAATTGCAATCATTTTCATTGGTTTTTATTATCGTGTTTTTCTGTCCTTTACATGATGGGTTTGAGATTCGAATCCCACAAAAAGCAATGTTTTCGCGAGGAATTCGCAATTCTCCTAAACTTATTTCACTCTTTGATAAGCTTTCGAAATTGTAGGTCATCTCCATTCTCTCATAAAGTATGGTTGAGAGAAATCTGGTAGACGGCCAAAGGCCAAACCCAATATGACTTTAGATTAAGCTTTAAATTGTAAAAAAAATTGTATTGAAATAAAAGTCAACTAACTAACTAACTAACTAACTTGAGAGAAATGCGCTAGACCGCGGGAATCCTCGTTCAGTTGCAGCACGATATTTATTTTCAAATGATTTGAGGAATATTAAAAAAATCTCCCGAGCTCTTGCGCCCCCGATAGCGTTACATTTCAGAGATTGTAGTGCAATCGTCTGCCTTTTCTTCTGATTCTTGTAATTTCAAACACTTTTCAGCAGCAATAAGATTTTTAACGATAGTCGTCTCAACAGTCATGCGATCTGGGCCCAGTAGTACAAACTAAAGGTGTTTCTTTAGACGTATGGTTTTCAAGAAGAAAAAAAATGTATGTAATTTAATATTATGGCTAAGGTTTTAGGTTTAATATAAAAATTAGAGTTTGCAGTCATATTTTTAGAATGATTAATAAATTCAGGCCAAGATGCCCAACTTCGAACTACTTTTTGCAGCTTTTGGGACCGTATGTCAGCAATAACAGCGGTGTTAAATCGCCCGATCTTGGAGGTAACTCCCATTTTTCAAACTTGAAATTATGTAAAAATCAGCGTCAATAGCGATTTTGTTTCGAGACAATTTACCAAATGTACGCAGTGCCCAGTGGTCGTACGGCTTCATTTCTTCCAGGACAAAATGGCAAACCAAACTAAATACAAATTAAGTGACAACTGTCGAAAAATCCGTCTCCGAAAAAAGTATTTGCCAGATTAAAATCTAAACTAAATAAAAATAAATAGGGTGGCGCAACAGAGCGAGGAGGCTAGCGCTTTTCTCACAACCATGCCTTGTATGGCAATAGACGGGACCTACAGTTTTCTGGCGGTTGCGAACGACTAGTCGAGAAAGCGCTTTTCATTGCAATGAATTTACTTACATAGGATTTGCCAACTCCTCGACTTGCCGTGGAAAAATATCATTGCCTTTGTTGCGGGATCGAAGAGCGATAACCTCGATCAATTCAGAGTTCATGGAGAAAACCCGTCTTAGTGGATTTGTTCCACCGTGAAATTGTCTCTATTTCGATACGGAAGGGTTTTGAAGCTGCGCTTATTTAACACGTCTGCCGTAAGTACGTAAAGTGGTGGCTGCTTTATAACCTAAAAGTCACAGCAGTATAGATGGAAACGTAAAAGAACTCCTTCTGTACCTATAATGTTTAGTGGGGCAGACTCAAAACGAGATCGTCTAGAAGTTTGAAAAACTTTTGGTAACAACTCGGAAGCACTGGTTGAAGGTGCAACCGAAGATGAAGAATAGTGATAATTGGCTATGGCTAGTTTACACAATCTTAGTGCGTAATATATGGGGTAACCAGAGTGATAAGAAAAACTTAAAAAAAAGGATGGAAATCAATAGTTAAAATTAAAAAACACGAATATCCAAAAACACCAAGAGCCCCAAAAAACGAAAAGTTTTCTTTAACCTTAAACTTTCAACCATAGCCTGATCTTCCAGATCATACCTACTAAATCTTAAAACCTGAGACTAGTTCAAACGAAAACTGTGTGTGATATTTTGTGTTTATAATGTGCTGTTGCTAACTTTTTTGACTTCTACCTTTTTATTTGAGATGTGTTTCTCACGACAAGGTTTTTTCTAGTGACAAACATTTGAGTGCTATTTCCAAAAATGTTCAACTCAATACAAGAACTAAACCAAAATACAAGGACCTCACGAGTCTTTCTTGGCAAAAGCCTGCCGGCCCTGCAATTCTCTTTCTCATATACCTAATTTTTTTTAATATTTCGAAGCCTTATGTTAATGTTATGCCATAGTTGTTTCATTTTCCCTTTTTTATCGCTCATTTTATTTTACCTATTATTTGGAGTCCAATGCACTTATTGAAATTTTCTATTGAAAAATGGATTCCATTTAACATAGGTACTGCGGATGTATTTCGAGTTCTTCACCATTGGCTTAGAGATAATGTTTGTCCATATGGATCTTAGGTCAATGTTATTCGCATCATATTTTCTCTTGATTCAATACGAAATACATCTACGATTATTTTTTTTTTTTCAGTTTCAAATGCATTTAACTTATAAGTCCGTTAGCTAGCTCGTAGCGAGATTACCTGACTTAGATTACAGTTACTTAGTAAACAATAAAGTGAGTAATTCCTTTTGTTCTTGCTCAAACATCGGAAAGTAGTAACTTCTTGAAACATAATTTACATTTCTTTTCCAATGTCATTGAGCGGTATATTTTATATCTGTTCCGAGACTAGATCTAGCCGTATACATAGAAATTGGTATTTCTTGACAAATCAGATTAATTTGAAATTCTTTGTAACTGCATCAGTGGCATCTAGTTTCATTTGTTGAAGCTAGCGTAGCGCTGGTATTCCGAAAGAGAAGTGAATAAAATCTTACGCATTTGGGTTGTGTCTAATATTCTATGTTTTTTGAGACACAAACCTTTTCTAATCGGTTCAAACAAACCGTTAAAATATTTGAATTTTCAAAACCACAGAATTAGTTTTTGTTTGCACTTCGTTTTCAATGGTCGAATTTCAATATTTATTAACTGTGCACTTTGGTGTGTGTTGTCTAGTTTACTAACTTTAATCGGTATTTCTTACACCGCGACCTCCGGGTGATAACAACAAAAAGCAATATGGTGGTAAATTGCAGAAAAGCAATTTAGACCTTAAAAAAATTTAGTTTAGTTTAGTTTAGTATATTTAACATCAATTAGAGATACAAATATCTTCTTATAGACTAACGAACTAGTGAGAGAATAATATACATACAGGCAAAAAACAATATAAATATAGCAACGTGTTATATATGTACATTCTATAATCAACTTAAAAAATGCAGTAATAGCATGCGTTTAAGATTTAGTCTACTGTTATGAAAGTTGATATCAATAACAACATAATTAACCCTGTGTTAATTTTCCCGTAATAAAGGACGGCTTCTCAGCAGCCTGTGTGGAACATAGAGATTAAGTAAGGACAAGAGAAAGGGACACTTAATATGATGCGACAAAATATCGAAGGTAAACATTACAGAAAAGTTAATTTAAAAGAAAAATCAATATTTAGGATATGATATTTTTACTTGCGATTGAAGAAACTATAAGACAAGTTTTGAAATAGTGGAGAAAAAAAGTTTAGAGCTTAGGTTATAATAAAACAATGATACTACGATGATAAAGGAAAAGTGGGTCCTTCAATTCTGTCTGTGTGCCTGTCCTTATATGAATCTGAAAACTAAATTGTTCAATTGATTTTCTTCAAAATTTCCATTTAGGGTCTATGGAGCAGCTTACCGAAGGATGTTTTGCATTGGGTCTCTAGGTTTTGAAGAAACTGATCCTGCCATACAATCAATATGGATAATGATATACATTTCTCGAAAACAGCCCAAACGATTGAATGACTTATTTTTAGTTGTCCTTCTTATGGTTGCAAAAAAAAAAATTTTTAAAAAGTCTAAGAACGGTTCATCCCATAGTATACCGTTTACTCAGCCTTAAGATTTTGATATTGCCCTTTGCACACAAAGCAAGCAAGTTCGTGCAACCCAGTAGTTCCCTTTTCTAATTAATTTGAAACGCATTCTTGAATATTTAAAAACAAAAAATTTAAAATAGCTTTTGATAAACGTGAACAGTCCACCATTTTCTTAAACTTAAGAATTACAAAGTACTGTTTTATTAAATTCCAATTCCAAAAAAAGGCCAAAATTTTAAGTAAAATGGCAGTAGCGTGTAGAGTTCTTAAAAATTGTAAAGAAAAATTGCAGTGCGCATGTTTTTGCCAGTTTGCTTTTAAAATTAACCTTATTTCATATTTATAAAGACTGTTTTTTTTTATTCGGAGAACCGATGAAATTAATGTAAATTAATTCAAAATTACTTTTTTAAAATCTCCGAAATTTAATCAAATTTTTAACGAAAAAATCCTTTTTTCAGCTCTAATAAACTGTAGCAAATTGAATTTTTTGTAAAAAATCAACTTTTACAACACTTGAGCGGGGCAATGACAACATATCCTTCTCGTTGAGATTTTTTCCTGTTTAGGTTTATACTGCACACTCCAAAGTCTTAGTGCATTTCATACAAATCGCAATTAATTTAAATATTTATGAACCTGTAAATGACAACGGCCTTGTCAACCGAAAAGAGTCGGGTCCCATTAGAACACCGTAATTAAATCGGAATGAGCGCTGTTTGTGACAAGATGGAGGACCGTCCGTAACTACTGCGTGCTGTTGTCATGTGTTATTTGTTCTATGTAGTATTTGTGTAGTTAGTCTTGTGGTGTTATCAGCCAAATGGTCTTTGTCGCCCGGCTGCAACCCCCCCTACTCCGCAGATTCATGTGTGGAGTAGGTTTCATGTAAATGTAAATGTAAATGTAAATGAACCTGTAAATGGTTTGGTGATCAAATGTTGTTAACATCAAATTATCAATTTTTTATTGATCAATAATTTGTTTTATATTGATTTGCTTCTCAAGTCATGCCCCTACGCCCAGCCCTTGAATGATTTTGAATTATGGTTTAATGGCCAAGACTGTGACTTCTTCTTTAAATATAATTTAGTTGCGAAATTCATTTGATACCTTCCCTATTAAAAATACCAAGCCTTCATAGGTGCAGCCACATAAGAGAGTTTATTGCTTAAAGCAAAGATACGACTTGAGGACCAAAGATTTTTAAAGCACAAGATATAATCAATAGCTTCACATACAGAACCAACCCAATAAAACGTCACTAAACAAAACCAATGAAAAGATTTACATTGATTGTGATTAGGGTAAGTCTCCATAACGAATTTATTTCAATTTAACACATCGTTTGAAAGTTAAATGAATAAAATGAGGGCATGGTTTAAAGTATGTGTAACGAGCGATTTAAATTTTAGGGTATTTTCTCATTTGTCGGGACGACGATAAAACAGGATTAAGTACAATGAACATCATTGCTTGAATTTATTTATAAAGTAATGACGTCACTATGGAGATGGATGATGAATCAGGAGAAGCTAGTGTAGACATAAAGCGATTTCGTAAGGCAATAAAAATAAATGAAACGCAAACTGTTGAATGTCCTTGTGTGCTTTCTTTGTACGAAATAGAATCTTTTCTTTACACTGGACGAGGTTATTAGTTTTCGATAGAATGTGTTAAAGTTTGTTCAGTTACTTTTTGATTCATTTGAATTTTAGAATTTTATGTTAAGTATGATCTCCACAAGCTTCTTTTGATGAAAACCCAAATTATGAGTCTAAAACTAAGCGGCTATGAATGATACTATCTGGAAACTCGAATCAAATGAAATAACATTTTTTGAAATACCTTTTCGTTCTTTTTCACAAAAAAAAAAAAAACAAATATCAGATTCTGGTGAAACGGACAACTCTGTTCTGACTGAGCAAAGAGTTTCTTGAAATTAATGACCGAAATTCTTCTCACAAATCTTAGTCAAAAAAGTAAGATGTTTGTTTCAAAATGAAGTATATAATTCTCATATTGTACAGATCTTCAACTTACTTGAATCTCTTAAACAACCTGCAGGCGGATTATAAAATGCCTAATATACATATTTACTGCTCTGACGTCGTGTAAAATGCTGAAAATCCAAAGCAAATGCTATACGTAAATAATTGTACGCAAACTCGCATGTATGGGTATTGAGATGTGGGTGCGCAGAATCTGTCAGTTTATCTAACAAATAATTCTTTTGGGATATAAACGGTTGCAATTCTCTCCTCAAACAATCCAGCCGTAATACACGCGCTTCTTGGAATGTGCATAAGCCCAATTTCTAATGAACTGTCAAATACAGACATTTCTTCTTTAGCCGGACAGTACGAATGCATAACACAGATTTGTTAGAATTTTCTGAAATTGAAAACTGATGTGCAAAGTATGTCGTTTTGAATCCTTTCCACAGTTTCCTTACACTTGCTCTATTTACTTACAATATTTTAGGATAATCAAAACCTCAAGTGCGCGTCTGCAACCAAATTTTTCTTTAAAGTTCTAATTGAGCTTTCAATAACGATGCTTTCAGCAAAACATTATCGCTTTTTGTTAGTTTTTGAGAAACAAAACCCTCTCTCGAAAAACCAAAGTAACCCTTTATAAGACCTTAATTATCCCAGTCCTGCTTTACGGCGCGGAAGCGTGGACTTTAATGAAAGAAAAATACTACGAATGATCTTTGCTCCCGTATGCAAGGACATTGTGAAAGATACAACAACAAGTTGTATGAGCTGTACCGCGACATGTATATAGCTAGGAGAGTACGCATCGCAGTACCACGATGGCTTAGACATGTAGAGCGGATGGACCTAAACGCTCCGGCTCGATGGGCTTTCAAAACCACATTGTAGGAAAATAGTGGAAAATGAAGACCTTGTCTCAAGTGCCGCAATCAAGTGGAAAAAGAACCAACTTACAGTGCAAAACTGGCGACAGCTCTCCCGAAATCGAAATTGTCGGGGTAAGTTGGTTGAGGCTTGGGTTCACCCGAACTGTAATGACCACCTGAGAAGAAGATGTTTGTGGTTGTTTTTTTTTTTTTTTTTTACTATTTTTAACACTTCCCGAAAAGACTTCATGGTCTTCGTGCTCAAAAAAGGAAAAGACTGAAGGCTGCTAACTTTAAGGCAAGTAGAATGCATCTGAAATGACAAAGAAAGCTGAAAACGCTTGGCTTCGAGCTCGGTGTCTGGTATCTTCTTTCTTTCAGCCTTCCAGTTGGACGCTGCCTTCGATGCTATAAAGGAAATTAACGCAACTTTACTTCCATCCTTCTATCAAGAAGGCAAGCTGGGAAGGCTTATACCCAGGTAGTACCAGTGGCGTAGATAGCTTTTGGCTAAGGGGGGGGGATCAACCTAGTTCACTCATTTTTTTAAAAGATTTAATAATTTAAAAAAAAAAACGAATAGGTAATAAGACTTCATTGAATTCATTGTGTATGCCATAAGAAATTATGTATTTTTTAAAGACAATATATTATGAGCAAAGCATTAATTTGAATGTGAACTAAAATAAATATTGATGTAATAGGTGAAATAATATTAATTTAAAAAATTTATCATAGAATAAAATCTTCAAATATCTCTTCCAAGTTTTAAATTCTTCAAGAACAGAAGATGGACTCAACATTTTCATTAAATTTTTCAGCTGCTTTGTATATTTCAGACGAAGAATCCTTGAAAAGAACCGAAAACCCTTCTAGTATGTTTTCATGGTGTGTAAATTTTTCCCCAAGGTTCATTACATAAAAATCGAGAAAAGGATTGTTTTCATAACACGAAAATATTCTTCTGTACTTGGAACCGAAGGGTTCGAACTATTCTTTTGTCGGCTCACTATTCTCTTATGTTTAACGTCAATATCAAGGACTTCAGCTATTTTTTTTTTTTTTTTGCATCTTCAAACACTTTCGAAAATGAGTCATCTTCTGCCCGTTTAATTTTTAGTTGATCCCTTAAATCTTTGGCGACATTCATAGCTTGGACCAAGTAGTCTAAATTCACTCTATGAATCTCACGACTTATTGACAACGAGAGTTGGTAAACCATACCTTTAACCTTTAAGCTAATTAAAAACTCGAAATCCATAGCGTTTTTTAAGTTCCTTGCGTCAATTTCCAATGTTCTTATTTGGTCAAGAGTCTCGAACACAAACGGAAATAGCTTCTCAAAATATTCAACAGCTTTATATTTTGAGATCCATCGCGTCAGATTCAGCCTTTTTAATGTCTTTTTTGTGGAGATTGAAATAATTGTTAATTGTTTCAATTGTGCGGTTAGGCAGTCTCTAATGGCTGGTATTTTGCTGGAAACAGATACAGCAACAGCAGGGACTCAAAGAATGTGCTGCACAATGGACGTAAAGAGCATCAAAAAAGAGAAGCAAATTGTTGGCGAATAATTGCCTGAACACCATTGTATCGATCAGACATATTGCTTGCTCCGTCGTACCCTTGGCCGATCAAAAAAGAAATGGCCAGATCACATGTTAAAACAGTAATGTTTGGTAAACTGCTGTATTAGAGATTTAAAGAGAAAAGATTTTTTCGAAGATTGCTCGATTTAAGAACAGTGTTCTGTTGAAAGCAAAGTAAAATACGATTTCCTAACGAATCGAAACCGTGCTTTACGAAAAAAATATCGGAACACTCTGCATAAAAAAATCAAAGCTGTTTCTTCAAAAAACGGGTTACTATGTAGCTGAAGCTAAAACTTTCAAAATCTATTAATATTTTTATGAAGATGCAATTAATTAACAAACAGTTTACCCTCTTTAAAATGTTGTTACACAAAGCATTTAAATAGGCACCACTTAATTTTTCACCCTCGCTATTTTATCAAAGGAGATTGTAAAAATATTCACCCTTCTCAAAACGCTTGAGAGTGCAAAACCTATAACCTGCGATATGACGTTTTCACGACCTGTTATCCACCTATTATCTATTCAGACCTCCAAATAGAACATCGTGTTACTAAACACTAAACGTGTACTGACCGTTCTCCAATTGATGAATGAATAACAAAAAAAAAAGAACATTTATACAAGTGCCTTCCAGCGAAACGACATGCTACAACTTGAGGCTGCAGCTAAAGGCCATTTAGCCAACTATCTGGATCCACGATTATTTCTTTATACTGCGATGTAGTGAGCACACGACCAATTTCATACAACTTGAAGCATACCCCATGCTGACAGCACTAAATACATAGCATGTGCGTAAATATGCTGTAAACAAGCTTGGAATGCTGCATCTCGTCGATCGCTAACTTAATAGCTCTAAAAAATGCAAGAGCTCTCAATAAATTCCAGCATATGTGTATAATTTGTATACGATGCTATCAGAGATTTGCAATCAGTTCACCAACAAATGATCCATCAATTTTGAAATCATAACCCAATCAACGCAACGCAACTACTGGCCTGATTGCTTACCTACTTGTCCAAACACCACTGCATGCGTCTTAATTGATTTTCAAAGATATCTTTGGCTTCTACAAGTAGCTACTGAAAGCTGCCGATATAAATCTGGCGTTAATTGTTTGCTCGAAGTATATTCGACAGCTGAGGCTGTATTCAAGGGTAATTATGACCACGCTGGCTACCAAATGTGCCACTCAACTAGGTGATAGACGGAACCTCCATATTAACTACTTGCATGTTTGATAGAGTGATAGAAATCAGTCAGCTGCAGGCGCAGGCAGGTGCAGTTCGCAAGTGGTGACACATGAGGTGCAATAAATCATTACGAGGGAGCTAAATGGAAATGAAGGGGCCACTTGAGCTGATTACTTTCATTTGATTAGGCATATAATGCAATGAAGAATTGATTTCCTGAAATGTTTAGTACGGTGACATATAACTTATCTTCATTCTCACATAAAACCACACGAAACGAATTACAAACAAACAATGCAAAGGCGAGTGTAGTGAAAAGACATTCAAAGAAGTTGAAGTTTCATATAAATACAACTCCGGTTTTAATCTCAATTGTGCGATCGAGGCAAATGAACATCACCGAAGTCGTTATTCTCTATACCTCCTGTAATTTGATTCCCATAAACGTCCTTGGAATTTCAAGATCCCAAACAGGACGCTACCAAAGAAAACATTGGTATACCTTTAAAAGGAGACTATCCGAGTGCACACCCATAAATGGGTCCAAAATGATGCAATCAAAGCTGCCTATTACTGAACACATAAAAATTCCCGAAGTCATTAAATATACTCTACTTTGCAGAGGCTTGGCAAACGAGAAACATATAAAAATGCACAGAGACCACTTCTTATTTGTGATTCTTCTTTCAACGTTAAATTAGCAAAATTACGATCCAATTTGTTGTACAACAGCGTGAATCTTTATTGAATTCCCTTTGGACAGGTAATCGCTCCTGGAATTCGTGTGTCTCTCTAACTTTGTTCCCCACTGTTTTGCTGATTTGTTTTTTGTTTTTGTGTTACTATCTTTATGAACCTTCAGCAGGTTTGATATGTCCTCAGCACAGAGAGCTTTACATACATAAAAATCTATCTACAACCGAATATAACAAAATGCACAGCAGAATAATAATAATGTGGAGCACAGCAGAAGAGAACAATTACCGGCTACAGCATCTGCGCTGGAGCTTGTGACGTCACAGATTATATTTCTGACAAGAACAACAGAGAAGGCATCCTTTAAGCTATTCAATTCAAATCTCTCTCTAGCCAACAGCAGAAACAATTTTTTGTAAAGATATTGTTGAAGGCAGTTTTTCGGTGTGCTGACGCAAAATATTTAAAAAAGAAAAAAAAAACAGAAAAACGGTTGGTGTGAGAGTGTAGGTTGCCTAAAAGTGTGGGTGGTGGTCGAAAGGAAGTTTCGGGGAACGGAAGTTCTGTGTGTGACAGCGGCAGTGCAAATATGTAGTTCAATTTTCGTCCTCTCTGAGAACGAAATCCTTATCACAGCGCAGTTTGATTTGTTCGCGGTGAAGGCGTAGAAGGTCTTTTACCTACGGTCCGCTAGACAACTTGAAATATTTGTAAAACTTAATCCGTTTTTTTGTTTCTTTTTTTTTAAATTCTGTGAAGTACCCCACAAGGTATTTGCTGTAAAAGTGTAAAAGTGCGGAAGGACAAATAATTTGAAAGATACACATGTACACATTTATAAATGGCGGTGTAGGTACATCAAATGAGATTATCCACTTTGCATAGAGAATAAGGAGTTCGCGAATATACATATCTACCAGGTAAAAACATTCCTAAGGTCGTAAGCCACATAAATAGTATAAGGAATGCTGGTTACCAAAAAAAACCAAAGGTCAAAAGTCTCGGTAACACAATTATAGAAGAGCAATGGTCTTTAAACTTAAAGCCGTCTTTCCACGTCATATGCCTTTGATACTTTGTTGTTATAATATCTGTGATTCTGTTGCAATACTAGGCTGAGCAAAAATGAGACGCAAACACATAAGTTCTTAATAGGCTTTTCGAAAGTTGGACATGGCAGCAGATGGGGTGAATAAATTGTATATATAAGCGTCACGCCTGTCTACAAGTGAAAGCATGTGCTTTAATTGAAAGCGTTTCTTTTTTTTTATTCTATGTAAAACTTTGATAGGTGGGAAGACTTAGTTTGAGCATTCGATTTGGTTAAAGTTATACTGCTCAAAAAGGTTCCCTAATATTTTTATGTGAGTGAATTTAAACTAGCCTTGTATTAAACTTATTGAGAGCTTCTTGTTAAAAAGTAGATCACATTCAAATCCGAAACTGTTCAATTTTAGTATATTAATCAAAAATTTGATACTCGTATTTCCATTTCCAAGAGTGCTTATTTACGATCGGATTTTTGTTGGAATGAATACATATTTGAAGTCGCTTGAAATGCTACAAAATTATAACATGGCAAAAAGGTTTTTTCGCTTTCTGGACTGGCCCCAGTCAATGAACCTTACATCACTCCAAGACGAAAATATGGTCCACATGTTTGGTCAGGTGCTCCTAAAATATGCTTTCACCTACTTGAATGGTGATCGAACACCACTTGAAGTGTTAGGTGGCACTAAGGCGTTTTGCAGTTGCGGCAGACGTCGAAGCTCTGTTGGCAGCATTTCTGCAGCCCCGACAACTACATATGAATGGAAATGACGCGTCGATGTTGATATTCTCACATGTCACTGTATAACCTAATTTTGACAACTGAATTTGCATCTGCAGCGACTGCAAAATCACTTTGGTTTGGAAGATCCCTGGTTCTTTTAAGAGGAGTAGTAAATTTTATTCATTTTTAAGATTTTTTCATATACTAGTTGGGGCATTCAGACCTAAATACCGATCCATTATACTACGATATAACCCCATCAGCTTTTAAATGTTCGGAGAAAAGCCAAAAGACGCTGCCTTGACAAAAAGCCTAGTCTAACAGCTCTCAGCATGTATGAAGAAACGCTGTTGTCATCATTTTCGCCGTCACCACAAAACAAATGTATGAAAACGCTGCGTTTTTTTGTAACGTTGCGTCGGTGGCGGTATTGTCACATGTTGGTGTGTAGCTTAATTTTCGCAGCTGCTAAAACGCTTTGGTTTGGTAGGTTCTTAACATGTTTAAACCCTTAGCAAAAGAGAAGTGCCCCATAGCATGACCAATAAGATTTCTACATTCTTTTCCCCTAAAGTGTTACAGCTTTCATATTTAAGTTGGGGAGCATACGTTTGGTTTGTCTGTTGTGCTCGGTTGTGTTCTTGATTGATCCAATCGTTGATTGAATCCCTCACTGAGGTACGCGGGAGACCAAGCGCCGGTTCAGGACCTGAAAAAGCTGTCCGAGATTCTTGGCTCTCAAGTTCATCGTCATCCGCGGTCTCATTTCCAATGGTATCTGGCCTGGAATTCAAAAGAGGCTCAAAGAATTTGGTCTTCCTACCACATTCAAAGAGCTTTCACATTCCTGGATCACTTTCGACGTATTTGAATGGTGTATGCTTCCACTTGAAAAACGTATGTGTATGAGCCTTATGAGGCGTGCATTGGTACATCATAGCTATCCATCCATATGTGAAGATTCGATAGCAATACTTTTCTGACCCAGATTCTATAGTGGATCACTACTGAATTTTTGACTCAGTTTGAGCGTTGAAATCGTCTTATGGGACGGTATAGCCATTATAGACGTGAGTCAATAGATATGATGCTTGAGAGTTCCTCAAAGCTCATGATGTGGTGCATAATATCATCTTTCTGTTGATTTTTTTCAAAAACAGTGCTTTAGTGAAATAGCCAATCACTTTCCGCCCTTTAATCAATTTAACCACAGCACATCACTAGGAATGACTTGAATGAGTTGAGTTGAGTTGAATGAGGACCCGGCCCTGGTCAATGTCTAATACTTTCATAAGTGGTGCCTGCTACGTAATGGTTAAAAACAAAAGTATCGACTTTCGCGAGAAATTCTCAAGTCCTTCCATAGTAAATTCATTGCCATGAAAAGCAATTTATCGAAAATAATTTATCGTTCGGAATCAGTAGGAAATTATTGGTCCCCTACACTCCCTCACAAGCTATACATAGTTGTGAGAAATGCGCTTGGCCCTGAGCTCCCTGGTCTGTTGCGCCACCCTATCTATGTATATGTACTATCATAAGAACGACCATACAGCCCCGTTTAAAGTCGTTTGATTATTATCAAATGTCGAATATGAACTTGAATTGAAAGACATACGATACTTATTTTTAGGATAGTCATCATTCAAATGCATGCTCCAAAGCAACTGAAACTACACCGCATAACTATTATAAGCCCATGAAATTCCAACTGTTTGCACCGCTTTTTTAATATCTCTTAAAGCGTTAAGTGTTCTTTTATTTGTATAAATAAAAACCTAAAATACTTTAAGCTCAAATGTGAGTGGTATACCCTATTAAAAAACCTTAGATCTTCCAAAATGTGTTTGTTAGTTGCACAAAAGACAGTTGAGTAGTGATCTCTTGTAATTTTTTATTTTTTTTTTTTTTGCTTGAAGCAATTTCAATTTATGCTTTTTATTGAAGAAAAATCTCCCGGCAATTGTATAGTACAATGGAGGACGGATGAGATCGCTGCGGGACTAAGGAAACAAAAAGTCTACGACCGAGTTCATGTTTTGCATTGTTGTCTTGATTTCAATTGAACAGGTTTGAGTTCGAAATGAGACCCTTGGGACATGATAAGATCTTGTTACTTGGATTTAAATTTAAACGACCGAAACATTAGGAAATGTGAAAAGCAAGCATGGAACTAAAACGAATTGAGAATTTATTTGAAAACATTGTGAAATGTCTAAGCACAATTAATTATATTTGTGAAATTGAAAGAGCAGGATGAACTTAATAGAAAGTTTTACTTCGTGGAATTTTTCACATTTGTATTGTTTGTACATATATCGCTGTAAAGTAAATTAGAAATTCCGGTGACATTCAAAAAGACATTCATTCATTCCAACTCAAGTTAGAGCTTTGCTGCTTATCATTAAATTCAAATCGCACACTATAAGCGCCTACTGTAAGGGTCACTCGTTCTGTTGTTTTCTTTTTCATTTTCAAATTGTCTTCTTTGAAACAATTAGATTTAAGGCCACAACATAATTGATCCATATCTCTTTTATAACTTGTCGTTGACATTGCCTAAGGAAACGCCTGAGAGCGTTCTTAAACTCTGCAATATTGCCGGTTTTTTCAAAGGCATTTGGCTTGGTTAAGTAATCGAGTGTCACATTTTGCTCTTCAAATTGTATAATAAATACACATTTACATTTACTTTTACATCAAACAAAACTCCGCACATAAATCTACGGAGTAGGGAGAGTTGCAGCCATAATAAATACACGACGGAACGGTTGTGACAAATAATGTTTGGACATCTCCCTCTGGTCTACCTAAAAACCGCTGTTGGAATGAATGCATATTTCAATTTGTTGTTTAAAATAAATGTCGGTGAAATCTCCTTCCTCCATCAGGATCATTTGAAATCTACTTCTATTTCTTCGACAGTCTATCGGTATCTAAACTAAGCTCCAAGGGCTCATATTTTAAGGCTTGGTTCTCTCATGCCAACAGTGACGCTACAAAAGTAGAGCAACAGGGACCCTAAACGACGCCATATTTCTTGCCGTTCTTTTGACATTTCTCTTTAATATGTAAGGTTTGCCATTTCATGATGGAAGGATATACGACCCAACAAAGAGTCGAAATTATTAAAATTTACTACCGAAATTCGGAGTCAGTGGCCTCAACGTTAAGAGCGCTACGTCCATTTTATGGTCGTCATAATCGTCCTAGCAGATCAACAATTGAGCGTCTAGTGGAAAAATTTGAATCCACAGGCACAGTACAAAAGGTTTCCATGCCAGTGAGACAAAAAAAGTGCCCGTAGTGTCGAGAATATGCTGCCGCTGAGGCTTCAGTTGCAGAAAGCCCAAATGTGTCTCTCACACGTTGTTCTCAAGCGTTGGGCATCTCTGTGACGTTGAATTTTGCGAAAAGATCTTGGCCAACATCCTTACAAGATTAAATTGACGCAAGAACTGAGGCTGCTTGACCACCAGTAGCGTCGTATGTTCGTCAATTGGGCTGAGCAACAACTTGAAATTGATTCGGATTTTCATCGAAAAATCATCTTCAGCGATGAGGCTCATTCCTGGCTGAATGGCTTCTTACATAAACAAAGTATGTGGTATTGGTCAGGCAGAAATCAACACGTACTCCATGATTCATCATTGCATCCCGAAAAAATTACGGTTCGGTGTGGTTTATGGGCCGACGGCCGGCGTCATTGGGCCTTACTTCTTCCGTGATGATCAAGTCCGGCACGTTACTGTGAATGGGGATCGCTACCGTTCATCCAAAACCGTTTTTGTTTTATTAAAAAACTTTTGTAGCGCTCTTATTTAAAAGCCCGATACATACACGTATGTATGTACATATGTACATACATCGATCAACAATTGAAATTCAATTGAGTGATTTTTGGTCCTTTGCTTTGTGGACAATGGACATAAAAAGAAGTGCGTGCTGAGTCAAAAATCACATAATTTCTATTTTGATTTGAAGCTATTTATCACCCAAACTACTGCAAACATCTGAAAGTTTTATCAAAGTGACAGTTAACAGCCTATCGAGATCTATAAGCGTCAGATTTAACAGCAAAAACCTTTCGTTTTTTTTACTTTTTTTTAGAGACAGAGTAAGATAAAGTGATTTTTCCGTTATGACGCTGGTAATGATAGTAATTATCAATCAGCAAAAAGTTATATTCTACTTGCTGATCTAGCCAGCCAGCACGTCGTTCACATCAACCACGACTTTTGGCAATTTTTTAAAAAATATTCATGAGTAGTCCTTAAGATCTTCAAATTACATACTTCGAAACTTTGCTGATTTTATGTAACATGACAGCATCATATTGCTTAAGAAACACAAATAAATATGTCCCCGCTTCAAATCGCTTCTGATTTTAAAGGAAAAAAAGAACCAAACTTATTAAACAAAAACCAATCGGAACAATTTCCGAGGACCTCTGACGATTGTCAACTTTACTTATCCATTGACTCCTATAAATTATATCAAATTGTTGACACATTAAACTAATTTTAATTCTTTTTTTAACTCCAATTCAGTGAATCACTTTTCACTTCAAGTCACCTGTCGAGTTTTAAACGAAATTAAAGCCTTTTTTGTTTTACAAGTCAATCACCGAATACCAGTTTCAAGGCTTTGCTACGTGATAAAGAACAGTTAGAAGTAATACCAAGAAATTAATTACCCGAAGCCATTTATTGCCTTAACATCTGGCAAAAATAAATATAAATGACGGTGATCAATTTTGAAATAGCGAGATTTAATTAGGCAGTTCTTATCTTAAGTGTTTGTATGATTATGTGAGTTTTACCAAAGAAAATCAATCAAATTTACTAAACAGGATTACTGTCATGTGATTGTACAGAAATAAATAAATAATAATAATTAGTTTTTAACCCAAACGGGTTCACTATTCTTGTGAACATTCAAATGAATGGGACATTACGATCAAAAGTCTGAAGCAAGTTGTGTGTGGTGTAGAGTATACTCAGACCCTCATTCGGACATGTCTATTCTGACTTCAAGTGACTACAAAAAAAAATTAAATTTACTGCACGAGACCGAGCTTTCCCCCGATACCTATCACTACATCAATGAATATATTAATCTTTTTTGTGTCTCGAATAGGTTCTAAAGTCTGCTCAACGACAATGTAATAAAAATGTCTAAATGGCAGTATCTCTATGTACATATAAATTTTTATTTTTATTCTCAACTGTATGCTGTGATTTCATTTGAACTTCGCACTTAACGGTCATCAAAGGAGGATACATTCAATTAGAGAATTATTTTACTTCTAAAACATGGCTTGACGATGATAAAAAAAGCTGTCTATTGTGCGGGGTGATGACTTGTGAATAGTGTTAGTTACTAAAAAAGAAAAAAAATTAACTTGAGCAGGGATGACTTCCGTTGTGTGAAATGAGGAACCGACCGGTCTCGTTTTGCATCTATTAAAATCATAACTTTGTTGAAGTTTACTTTATGAAAACAAAATCTAGAACTCCAACTATTTGTGTGGCCATTCAACAGTTTTCTAAAAAGACAGAACATTAAATAAAAACGCTCACGAGAATTCAAGGTAATTAGTGAACAAGAATAACTATTTCTTTAATTGAAAAATTGCGAGAGTCTGACCTTGCTCACAGCAATAAACACATGTGTGTGGACGTTCTGATGACACTAATTATAATGCTGTCCAATAGCAAGACGGAGAGAAATTACATTTTGTTGTCATGACTTGACTAGCTTTCGATAAAAAATGAAATCAAAACCACCCTTCTGTAGGAAAGTGTGAAAATGAAGCCATAGAATGTTGAACTTGAATAGGTAAAATATTTGCTTATTTAATGAATAAGGAATTAAGTATCTCAATTGTTTTAAGTACCCTTAAGTAAATGGATTAGATTTGTCCTTAAGAAGATATTGTATTACTCACAGATTAGGTTTCAGTTTGTGTGGACAGTGGACAATGGACATTCTATAAAAATGAAACGACGCAAGTAAATGACCGCTTAATGTGGTTGTGGTGAAGGACGTTTACAAGATTCTATATTGATTGATTAAAGAAACCGATACCCATATGTGTGGAAGAAAACAGAATGTGAGCAGGTATAGGCGACAGTCCGCTCACGTAAAAGTAGGAAGTCAGATGTTCATTTCAGGGATATCCTTTGATCTTGCTTTTAATTATTTGCTTGTAAGCGAATGTGGTTTTTGTATATTTTATAAAATGCGTTGGCCCCTGAAATGACTATAAACCATTTCCACGGATAAAAAATGAATGAACTAATATCTTACATGAATCTTTGCTAAGTCTACCGCGACATTCATTTCTGTTTCTTACGTTTTAGAGTCAGAAAATGTTGTGGGTTCAGTTAAGTTTTTTATAAGTTTTCTTATAAGCGTAAGCTGCTCCCCTCTGCTTGATGTGGACAAACATTTGACATCTTATTGAATTTGCAAGGAAATATCAGTTTGCTCCATGCGGTAAGTATTTCTGTGAATATAGTCGTAGTCAACTCGTTTTGGAGACAACCGCAATAAATGAAACTTTTAATGCACAAAAAGATGTTTTATTTGGATTCCTGGAGTCCATTACTGGTAAATTTTTTTATTTGACAGATCGGAAAGCAACGTTTCACTCGCTGCTGACAATAGTTTCCATTACTTCCACATACAGTACATGACCAGTTAAAACGTAGTTCGTCAAAAAATGCTTTTCGGGTCATTGATCAAGAACTGGAAGTTGTCCAACAACATTTTTAAATGCGAATTCGAGAAATTATAAGAAACGCCAAAGATTTATTTGCTTTTTTTCGGTTGGGCAATAACTTGAAATGATTGTTAAATTGCTTAGATGTTTTCAAAACGTTGTACAATGAAAGATCATCATTGGAGGTCATTAAATAGGAACTAAACCATATGCCTGTTGCCTATGTGGTAGCGGTGGCGCATTGAGCAAAAACCATACAATAATCTTAAACTAATCCTTTTCTGTTTTATAGTCTGTTTTCTTGGGCAACATATCCTTACACAGTAAAAAGTAAAGTCGCTTTCCGCTGTCTGCCCTATATGTTTGGTTAGATCTTTAAAACTACGAAACAGATTTTGATGTGGTTTTCTTTTTGAGGAAGTGTCTATTCGCTTTATCAAGTAAATAACGAATTGCAATTATTCATATTTTTGATAGGTACATCAGATTCTTTGTTACAGCTCTTTTTAAAACCTTTGGAGTCGTCGTCCAGAAGTGAGTGAAATTATATGTCAAATTCATTGGGATTGCTTTCACGATAAGTATAAAAAAATTAGTTTAAATTTAAGAGATGGGGGTGAGCCCTTGAAATTTACTTCTCTGGTGAAGTAATGAATATCAGCCGTTTTCTTGTCAACATAAACTTTTTTCTGATAAATCGAAATGCGTTCGTATGATTAACAAAACACGCGCAAGTATTGTGACTCTGTGTTTCAAAATAAAAATTCTCAGGTTGAGAATGCATTTGAGCTTCATATGTAGGAACGAGAGGCCAAATATTTTTTTTTTTTTGACTTACATTTGTCGATCGTTTCTCAGTTAAATACATTATTCAATGTGGAATGCCATTTACGTCAGCAAAAATTTATTGGTGACACAGGGTATTTTGCATAAGATGCGACAAAGGCTCAGGGCGAATAGGCTAAGTCAAGACAAGAAAAAAATAGTGTGGGAAGGGGGGTCTTTCTCACTAGGGCAAATGAAGAAATTTTTGTAAAAAATTTACTCAATTTAAAAAATCAAAAATTATTAAAAATTAACTAAGTCACACACTGAATTGTTTTTAATAGTTTTTGGGCAATCGAGTTTCAAATTAAAAATTTTGAATTTCTTAAATAAAATGTTTGCCTTATTGAGGGTCACTTTTTCTTTCAATAAATAATCAATTCAATTATTCATTTTAAGTCAATCTCAGAAACTTAAGCGAAAAAATCTTTCTTAGATTTAATTTATTGAAGAAATTAGTAAAAAAAAAAAAAAAAACGAAAGGTACTTTATCCAAAAAACCCCTTTTTGGCTCAGAGAGTAAAGTCTAATCAGCGGAAAACCCACCGAAATTCGACTTTCTGAGAAAAGTAGCTGCCCACTTTATTTTGATATCTAAAAAACTAAGAAATTTGTTCAATCGGTTTTCTGTGTTGTCGTAAAAATTTATTATAGCATTGATTATTGAAAAAAAAATATCCATAATATATTATAGAAATATTTTATAGAAATTAGAGAAAAAAGTTAATTTGATCTTTTTTTCAAAAATTGGACTTTGAGGCTCGATTAAGAAAGTTCATTCTCTTTAAAATGTTTATTTAAGATTAATTGGCTTTAAAAAACACATTAGTTTGTGAATGTAAACGGCTTTTGGTTGGTTCTTAGATAGATAGATAGATAGATATATAATTTTATTTCCATAAAAAAGGTGTAACAAAAACATTGTATGTGCTGGTATAAAATTAATTATGACAATAACATAAAGTTGCCTGTCAGGTTAAAAAGTAACAATAAAGAATTTAGCTTAGTGGATAATATAAATTAAGAAAATTCATTTAGGATCAGATTTCGATATTTTAGTGAAGATTTCAAAAACTTATAGAGATTAGAGTAGCAGCTGCCATTCAAAACATGGAAAAATTGTGTTCGGGAGAGTACGTCATGAGAAATTGTAACGTCTTCGACACTACCTGAAGGACGAGCTTGAGCTTCTTCATCTTGAGCATCTTCAAAATCTTCATCTTCACTATTTCCATTGCTTAAAACATTGCTTCCTAACGATTCTTCAATTGATAAATTACCTTCGTCTTTAAATTCAATCACAGCCTCTGATTTACAGATTCTGTTTTTGTCATCGATATTTCTGTTTCCGTTGGTATTGTTGTTGTTTTGTTTGTTAGCTTCTCGAAATAAAATTGACTTCTCGTTAAATGTGATATTTCGTCCAACAATCAGTTTTTCTTTTTCGATGTCCCAAATTCGATAACAAGTATCCGACATGTAACCCATCATCAAACATTTCCTTGCTTTTGGTTCCAATTTTCGTCGTTTTTCGGAAGGTACGTGGTTGTAACAAATTGAACCAAATATTCTTAAATTGGAAATATTCGGTCGCTTGTTGTACCACATCTCAGCGGGTGTCTTGTCAATGAATTGTTTGCCTGTTGCACTTGTCGGACATCTGTTCTTGATGTAATTTGCTGTCATTATGGCTTCATTCCAAAATTTTCGGTCCATACCACTAGCTGATAGCATTGCTAAAGCTTTTTCTTGCAGATTTCTATTTAGACGTTCAGCTATGCCATTCATTTCCGGGTTGTACGGAACTGTATACGAAATTTGGATTCCTTTAGTTTTACAAAAATTCTTGAAATCATTGGATACGTATTCGCCACCGTTGTCAGCACGTACTTTCATAACTTTGCAGTTGTGCATTGTTTCAGCCATCGACACGTATTCTTGAAACTTACTGAATACGTCACTTTTCTGTCTCATGCAATAAATCATAGATGCTCGCGTGTAATCATCTATAAATGATACGAAGTACAGAGATCCATCATAAGCTGGTTTCGAGATCGGCCCACAGACATCGGTATGAATCAATTCAAGGATTCGTGATGATCGAATGTTGCCACATTTCTTGAACGGTAGTCTTGTTTGTTTGCTTAAAACACATGGCTCACAAAATTTCTCGTCAGTATTAACTTTCCCGTCATCAATGCCGTCGACCATTGAATGTTTAAGTAATTTGTTCATGTCAAAAACATTCAAATGGCTAAGTCTGTAATGCCATAAATCTTGTGAAAAACTTTTTAAGTAGTCTTCACCTGTCAACCCAGCAAAAAAATTACGCTCTACATAAAATGTTACCTCGTATAATTGTCCTCTTGCATACGCGATGAATTTCGTTTCACCATCTTTGATAGCATAGGCATAATCATCTTCAAAAACAATCTTGTACCCCCTCTTCACCAGTTTTCTAATTGAAAGTAGGTTGCATTTTAAATCTTCAACATATAATACGTTCGGAATTATCTTGATTGATGCGTCATCATTGTGCATAGTCCTGATATGAATGTCACCTTGTTGAGTGGTAGATATTTTTTCATTTTTCTTCGCAACAGAAATATTCAATTCTTCAATGCCAACCAATTTATTAAAAAATTTCTTATCATTGCATAGGTCATCAGTTGCACCAGAATCCAAAGTAAACGTTATTTGAAGCGGTTCACATATGTTTGCTAATAAACCATCCTCTTCCATTTCATCATTGCTTGCATCTGTTATAAGAGCTTCATTTTCAACATCTCTGATCGCACATAAGATTGAAGAGTTACTTGCAGCAGTTTTGACATCTTCTTCTTCCTGTTCAGCTTTTGCGATATATGCTTTTGGATTCTTGACCTTAACTCTGCATTTAGACTTGATGTTTCCTTTCTTTACACACTTGTAACAAATGATATTATTAGGATTTTTCACCTTCATATGCATTGCATATGCCTCATTTGAATTAGAAGGTCTTGTGTTATTATTTTGCTTAGCAAAAACATCTAACAAACGAGATTTGGCATAATCTAATGTAAGCTTCGATTCATCCATGCCATTGAGTGATTCAATTAAAGCGTCGTATTTCTCATTCAATGTTAGAAATAAACTTACGATTAGATCCTGTTCCTCAGGTTTGGCACCAGCCAAACGCAAATCACGTACGATGTTGTCGAACTTCACAAAATGCTTCTGCATATCGACTCCATCAAACCTCATCACCATAAGTTGCTTCCGCAAAACCAATTGACTAGTTATGCTTTTTCTTTGAAACATATTCAAAAGTCCAACATACATGTCTCTTGCACTCTTTTTGTCCATGATGTATGTGAGTTGTTCATCGTCGATAGTTTGCGCGATCAGACTTCTACATCTTGCATCTTTCGCTTGCAATATCTTCCTCTCCGCATCATCCTTAGCCGTTTCTTGCAAGGATACCAATGGATTTTCAATAAATTTCTTCATATCCTTTTCTTCCAGGAGTAAGTCCAAACGAAATTTCCATTGCGTGAAATTCGTACCATCGAATTTCGGGATAACGACTCTTTCGCTGTCTGCCATTTTTCTTTACAAAAATTCAAAACAATTCAAAAACCAAATTTAACGAAATCTAGTTTATAATGGCTCTGGGCCCATAACCTGAGAAATTGCAAACGAAGATATTCCAGAGTTAAATAATTAGATTCGAGAAATAGTTTGAAAAAGTATTTTATTTAAGTAAAAGAAAAATAATATTATTTGATGTTATCAGAACAGCTTCTTAAGAACGAGTGAAAAATAAAGTAAAATATATTTACTTAAGTCTCAAAACAAGTTTTGATCAAAAAGTTTGAAAGTAGTTTTAAAGTAGTTATATACATGTTAAATTACAGTAACCAACACGTCACTACCAAGAAATGTCCTTCTATAACTTCTAAAGATCGGGCATACTCCAACGAAGTGAAAAGTATTTTCAGAGGCATCCAAGTTACAGAGTGTGCATAACACAAATGGTGCTTCTTTGGAAAGCTCTTCCATTTAGATTAAGGAGTCCACAGCGGGTTTTTAATATAAGGCAGATCATATCACGTGGGTTGGCGTAGGGTTGCTCAAAAAACATCGATAAGTCGAAAACATCGATGTTTACTATTCGATGTATCGAATAAATCCGATGTTTCGCAACCTTTCGATGTTTACCGATACATCGATGTTTTTTTATTCGATGTATCGAATGAAGCAAGCATGCACATGCACATGCTCTCTTCTCTTTCAATTTATGTGTCAGTGGGATGGAGTATTATTTCATTATCATTCGATCCATATTGAATAAAGCAAGCATCGTACAATAGACACTCAAAGCTCACAGTCACAGTATCTAACCGAATCGATTTCAGTTTTCAGTGTTCTGTTTAATTCATGTCAGAAGAATTAATTCATGTAAAAATAGCGAGGAAAATCAACCGCTAGAAATAAAAGGTTTGTTCGTTGAAGCCCTAGGGTCGCCCTGGGGTCACCACAAAGCATTTTTTGAGAAACCTTAAGTCGCCCTGAATGTCAAACTGTTTTTTTTTTTAGGCCTAGGGTTGACCTGGTGTTGCCCTCTACTCGCTATTGGTTTTTGCTGGGGCGAGTTGAGGGCTGTCAAATGACATGTATTTTTTTTTCAAATGAAAGGTATGTGTGGTGATTTTGTTGCTTAGGGTTTTTTAAGGACTGGAAAACCTAGGTTTTTTTTGACAACTCATAGGGGGCTAAAGAAAACCTGGGTCAACCCTAAAGTTCAACGAACGAACCTAAAAACACACATTTCGTAATTGGTAGTATCACTGGGTTAGGGTTGTTCAAAAAACATCGATACATCGAAAACATCGATGTTTTTATGCGATACATCGACAAACATCGATGTAAAGCTACGATGTATCACATCGAATAAAACATCGATGTTTTTTTCCATGAGCATCCCTAGGTTGGCGTCATTAAAGTAGTTTGGAACTTCGGTGTAGAGCAAATTACAGTAGTCATCGTGAAATTGGGATTGCTTCGCATTGCTGACAAATCCATTCCAATGTTTTTCCTTAAGTTTCGACAAAAGTATGTTATGCAATCCTTTCCACTCATTTACATTTATGGTGAACTCAAAGTCAATTGACGTTTCGTGGAAAAGATCTAACCATTCCTTAGCCCAGAAGATTTTCTTTCTTATGATTGCTTCCGACAGTATTCTGGTTCTTAGTAACTTTATTCAAAAATTTGGTCAATTTTCTTATAAAACTCCCTCTCCCGCCTAATAGGAAGGAGATAGACCACCTCCAATGCGATTTTTTTCTTGTCTTAACCTAATATTATTCGTCCTGAGCTATTGTCGTACTGTATGAAAAAATCATTTATATGAGCAATTGAAAAACAGGATAGTTTTAATTTTTAAGGATCGGAGAAAAGTTTTTTTTTGTAGACATCAAATTTCTTATTAACACATCCTTTCGAATGAAATTCTGTTTTCTCGATAAGACAGCCTGATGACAAACTTTGTCAAATCCTTTGAAAATATCAACCCCAAAATGCATTGGTTTTGTCAGTGGAGAGGAACACCTCTTCAGAATAGCGACGGGGGCCAGCTGATTTATGCACGTCGAGATTTTTGACGAATTTCGCAACCAATAAGTACGAAAAGTATCACTTTCATAGCAAAACTTACACTGTCTTTGCTCAGGAAGAGGCAATGTCCTATTAGTTTGCCAGCTGAGCTGCCAGCTAATTGGCTTTGTCGTCGGTGGAATTATCGATGGAACTTACATACAAGGAGTCATTGAAGAGAACCGTTGCGCTGGGATTGATGAAGTGGTAGAGTTCTTAATGTATTTACAAACGGTGTGCGTTCTTCACATCCTTTTAGACAGAATAATTTTTTTGCCTTTCTTGGCCATACGAAAATTTGGTCAGTTGTACAATATTTCAGTTTTCCACTGAGGGGCCTTTCTTTTCGAAAACTGACATTTCTTTTTCTAATCACTTCTTTACAGCTCGAATCGAAACATAAAGTGTCTTTGGAAGTGATACTCTTAGCTCCATGAGCATCAAAGCTTTTCGTGTCATTGTAAATATACCTTTTGATGACTGTTGGTTCCTGAAATGCGTAAACCTTTAAGCTTCCCAACTGATTTTCAATTTTCCATTATCAAAAGTTATAAAAGAATATTTTTTGTCTTCTTTTGTACGGCGCGGCGTCACAGTCATTGTTTTTACGAAGGGATCACAGATCTGACATTTAACTACTTCATACTAGTGACTCGCCCATGAGGCACACCGACTTTACTGATTCACCTGATTTTAAAACTTACATACACTGAAAGTGTCTAAAAAATCTTGCTCAGTAAAATTTTCGAATTGTTGATGACTTGAAAGGCTAACACGATTCTCTTGAAACCTACTCCTCCATAAATCATTTATTTCCGGCTAAATTCTTTCAACTGATTGATAACCTAGCATAGAATAAGTGAATTCCAACACAAATTTCAATTAACTCAGGTCTTTCAAAGTTGTACTACGCAAACATTTATACCAATTAAATTGAGCTTAACGCTCACTGCAAATCAATATCAACGCGTCATTTCAAGTTAAACTGCGAAACCAATTAATATTAATCTTGAATGCCACTTCACCAAAGCCAAAGCAATGCACGCACATTTTTTTCACTTAGAAAAATATTTTTCTCACCTAATTAGTGCCTAGGTGGTTTTGGTAAGAGTTTTTTTTTTTTGCTGCGCTTAGGTATATCGATAGGCAAATGGACCTCGATTAGTTCGAAAACAGTTGTGAATAATTGCAGGGTTATGTTGTGAATGAAATTCTAATCTAAATCAGAGCAAATGGGAAACACGATTTGTACCAATTTATCTATTTTCAGTATTTTGCCTTCACGTTTAAGCCAGACAGTCTTTGATGAATGAAATTCATGACTAGGGATCATTGAAAGCAGCATTATCAGGCCAAGAAAGGAGCTGATTTCGGCTAATTATTTGAAAGAAAGCAGTTTGGTTGGTTAAGTTTAGTTTAGTTTAGTTTAGCCGATTTTGAACGCCTAAGTGCCATAGAGCTTTTCATGGCAATGTTATTGCTTTCAGCGGACTTGCCAATTCTTCACATTAGGAGATCCTAACGATTAAGTAATTGGATGTGCCTGTGATTTGAACCACAAAAGAACTCTAGCAGACCCAAAAATATTTCCGACCTTATCGCTTTTACTAGGCTTCAGTTCCTTCATCGGTAACTTGTAGTCTCAATATGGCTTCCGAAACATTGCTCAAAATAGTCGTCTAACAATTATTTTGATACAGAAAACTAATACCAGCCAGTTGGTTAGTATTTTAAAATAGGGTTGTCTTCTTATTCCTCCTCCTTTTTCGGCGCTACGAGCATTGCTATCTCGGACCGATCACAGCTCTCCCACTAAACTGTTTCACACTAGTGATCGGTTCGTAAGGTACGCTGAGTTCACTTCAAAATGCGCCGGCAAACCTCCCAGTTTTTTATTGTCTCACCAGGAGTGTTTTGGTACTCCTTTCTTCTCTTTTTTCCATCGCGATCGTGTCTAAATGCTGTTGGAGAAAGCGTTGTCTAATCAGTAGTTCCTTCTAATTCAAACAACTGAAAAACTATTGAACTATATAATATTATTTATTTTAAAGTTAGGCTCCATTTGTCAGTAAGATTTTTCTTATGTATGTTTCAAATTGACAGTGCATCTGATTTGTAACATATATGTTGAATTGATTGGGTGTGTAGTATTCATTCATCATTTGTAAAGAGTTTCGGTAGATATATTTTTATCACGTAGTTAAAAAAGAAATGTCAATCAGTAGTAAGCAATTAGCACATTTTGTTCATATGAATAAGCAAGAAAATGGAATGTGGTGGGCTTGCTTTTCAATCATATCAAAGCAGACAGGAGATCGTTGCATTAACTGAGAGGCGTGAAATATGACACTAGTTTAATCTTCTGCTCAGACACAACACATAAGTATCTAGTGACACTTGCAACATTTCCACGTACAAATGTGAACATTCCGTGAGGCTTAGGCATGAATAATATAATCAGCATCTTTTCTATGTAAAAGTCGTTATCAGTGTTGTTGATTCCAATGTTGAAAATTGCTAATCATTTATTATAATGATGTTTGTTTGATGACTGAAGGTGTTACTGCCTATATCAACTACTTATTTAAAGCTTTCAACAAATTCAAAATCAAACAAAAAAACATTACTTTTGGATGACTTGCGAAATCATCGCCTCATGAATGAAGTATCAGTAGGAACATGCCATAGCAGCCGATGGTGCGTTTAGTTAGAACATGCACTGTATTTTATTTGCAAAAACAAATATGGTGTTCAAAGCCATATTTAAAATAAGACAACAAGTTCAAAGTTTGTCGACGTTTTTGAATGATAGGGTGCCAATAATTCCATGAAAAACTAAATGTGAATTAGTGGCGGAGGGTCCTAATGTAACTACAGTTATTTGCGATCTACACATAGTTGTACTTTTGAGAGTGTCAACACATTTGTCAGTTTTCTGACAGAACAACAATTTCATTTTTGCGGGTGATATGGTGGGAACTATTTTAAAGAACGCCAAAAATAGTATTTTGGTATAGTCCTACTCATTGCACAGATCGTCATATTTGATGCTAACAAAAAATTTTTATGTTGGGATGTTGACGATTTGACTTATGTACCGATCTTTAGGTTTAAATTTATCTTATTTTACACGAAACATCAGCAATGTACTATTTACTAAAAAAAAGTTTACAAAAAATTTAGTTGTTAAAAAAGACTCAACCCGTCATAGAACAGCTGCCATTATACTGCGACACGATGTTTGTACGAATTGTGGCGGTGACAGTCGGCGTCGATGTCATACCATCGATCGCATCTGCCGAAATTAATGGCTATTTATTATGTTGTAAAAGAGAGCATACAAAGGAACCCGAAAAAGTGTGGATTTTTATTGCAGCAATCATTTAATTTGCTAATTGTAAAGAAAAGCCGCGGTGTGCCACTTAAATTAGGGGTACGAATTGTAGGTATGAGTTCTTAATCATTCTAATCTGTTAACCACGACAAGATTTTATCGAGTTTGCTGTTTGTACAACTTAAATTTGGTTTTGGGCTGATGGTGGTTTAAAAATAAGTTTACATATTCGAAATGAATCACGACTGAAATTCGACTTCTTTGAACGACTCCATTAAAATTCCGACACTAAAACACGGTGTGGCTGGACGATAGCTTTTTCCGGTAACAACTAAGCAACTTCATAAATTTGGCTACCAACTTTGAGCCAATCTGGGCTTAATTTCACCGCTATAAGATATCGGTCTTATTTGATGGACATGGTATTTACAGTTCAACACGATAATATCATGCAACTTACAAATACTTTAAGATATATTCACCTTCTGGCTACTGCTACCGTGTGACAATTCTCGTTTCTGATCCCAACATGGCTCATTTCAAAACTATGTCAACAAACTAAAACTCTTCTCTTTGGATATCCCTAAGTAGGTTGTAGGAAACTGGTCAAAATGTATCTTTTCCACCCGCTCCTTGAAACAAAAATTTGAGAGACATCGAGATCAGTCAAGATCACTAAACTCCAAATCAGTCAACACGCTGTCAGGTAGCACTTCCGCAAGGACGGTACCGATTCTATTTTTGCCTATACCAGATCCATAGAAGACCATATTGCTTCTTTCCTATATTTCGCACATGTTGTTTCTCTAACGAACAAGTTGTCTGATCGAATCATTCTCATCATCTCTTCCAACTGAAACTCAAAGTTGTAATACGTGCAACATTAAAAAAATTTGTTGCATAACTTTGTTAGCTCCCAGAATTCGGGTAGCTGTGATATGTCTGGTTGGCCCGAGATCAGTACCATACGTAGCAATACTTTTTGATAATCTACTGCAAGTACTTTCATGTTTCATAATAACCGAAATTTTACTAAATTTCGTGAGACGTGAATGCTCTTTTCTTGGTGTCAATTGCCATTCAATCCAATAACGAAGAAATATTTTGAAGAAAACGTTTGTCTGTGTAACAACTAATTCATTTGAATCGGTGAGATCAATATAGGACGGTCTTTCATAGATTAAATTATTATTGTAAAATACCCCGCTTGTGAGGATAGTCGGTCTATAAACTTGGTCGTTTTCATTTTCGAATTCATCTTCGGAAAAATTGTGGGGAAGGCTTGATCTTGGAGTTCTTGAAAAATTCTCAAAAGTCCCGTTCTGGGTCATAGATCTTCATCAACTGTTTCCCAAAACTGCACTAATTCATATTGGAAAAATAATGCAATTCAAATACTATTTGCAGCTTAAGAGTTTCTTGTAGAGATCAGTTTCTCGTTCTATTGCAAGCAATTAACTGGCATAGAAAGAAGCCAGTATACCAATGGCTTGTAACATAAAACTACACTAACTTGTAATACAAGCGATGACTAGCTTGATGAATTTCTATGAGACTATGCTACAAGTCTGCTTGCACCTAACATCATCCTGTAAGAGGCTCTTGACTTGTAGACTTGTAACTTTGTGTTACAGGCCTCTGGTATCAAGAGAAAAGGGGTGTCAGGAAAATAAAACATGTTTGACTTAAAAATAAAAAATGTTATTGAAGTTAATAAACAACGGTGGTTGTGTTGAAACAATAGGTATTTAAATGAATGACATTTACTGATGTTTTTGACTTTTGCGAAAGTCGAATGGAATAGAGTAACAAGCTTCCAATTACCGAAAAAAAACGAAAAAAAATAATTGTTGTTTAAAAAAAACTGTAACTTTAACACGTGGTGGAAGTGAAACCATCAAAAATGTTGGCTACCAGATAGTTAGACGAACAATTCCATTCCCGTTTGAATATTGTGTATGGTGATGAAATAGGGCCTATGTTACTGAGGAATAATGTAGCATACTTAAGTTGAAAGAATTTCTGAAAACAGTCCAGTAGTTTCTAGGTCCCCTCTCCTGATCAAATTCTCTAAGGAACATGGAACCATCCCTAATCTAAACAACATTTACACCCGAAGGGGAGGGGGGGGGGTACGAAGCAGAGCACAAAGAGAACTAGAAACTAAGAAACACTGTAAAATGCTTCCTATCTCATTTTCTCTCACATTGAATCTTATGAATTTATGTGTCCGTCAAATTTTATTGTCACTTTTTCATTCCATAAAATTTAAAATCACATTTTCACTTCAAAAAAAAACATAACGAATAACAAACTCCAACCGAAGCTTATACTTCTTGTCTTGTTTGATGAAAAGAAGCCAAATGTTTTACTATAAATGTCGGTCCCTACATTAATCAATAATTTTCGGAAATATACTGCGACTTGACCAAAAAAGGTGCGTATGTTCCACCTTTCACTCCTCATAAACCTTCATTTAATAGATGACTTCATAAAGATCTTTTAACTAAAGTATCCCCGTATCATAACAAAAAATAATAATAAAAGCAACACACATAAGTAGTGTATTGTATTTTCATCCCTCTCGGCGAATCTTTCCCAGGCAATTCATAAAATTTATAGAAATCTTTTTTTCCTTTCTTTTTTTGTATCTCTTCAAATCTACTTTATCATTGTGTTGCATCAGCAGAAAATACCCTTCAATAAATTTATAATCATTTGTGTTAGTTTACAGTGCAACAACAGATCGAACATCAAACCTTTACTCATAACAGAATGTTGAATGAAAAGCACGTGCTGGCGCTGTACTGCTAGGTATGAAAACAATCCCTACCGCAGTGACATTATACTTGTTCATTAGGTAAATAAAGTAGATTCTCAACCAGCGATGTTACATGGCAAGACTTTGAATAAAACTTTAGAGTTTAGGCGGTTCAAATAGGCTTTACATGGCTGATAATTTTAATGTTTTAAAATTTTAATAAGTTTTATATTTGAATATTTTTAAGTTAACAAATTTGTAGCTTTCAATCTTTCACACAATAAATTACTGATAAAAATGAGAACTAGCTTTTTTTTATAATTAAAGCGCACATCAAGGGGTTATGACTACCCTTATAATGTTGTAGAACACAGTGCGAGTATGTATTTAGGAAAACAGGAGTGGATTTGAAAGGATACATCGATGCACGTTGCTTTTGAATTTTTGTGAATCGTAATGAAGGGGAAGAACAAGGCCTGGTAGTGCATTCCACATTCGGGTGGTGCGACTAAAATGTGAATCTCTATATTTGACTGTACGCCCGAAATTGGGCTCAAGGTAAAACTTGCTTGCTGTTAGTTTGAAACAATTTAAACTTCAGGGAACTCTTCGTAGCAGTACTATAGAAACGCATTGTCTATAGTTATGGGCTTTTGCTATAAAAAAAAAGCTATAGCAAGGGGAAATAGGTCAAAACCTACTTCTACAATTATAATTATGATTTCCAGACTGCACTATAGTTTTACTCCTACTGTATCATCCTAACACTCAAATTGTGGGTCACGTTATTAAATTATTGTGGTCATGGAATCCAAGACGTTGATTTTACCGAAAATCGTACACGAGTCATGAGGCGGTAAAATTTCTGCAAACTCACCAACCTTATCTTACTATGAACACATTTTATTAAACAAACTAAAACAGTAATGATAGCAAGTTTTCCCTGCAGAGAGTAAGAAACTGCGACATAATCTAGAAATCAAAAATTATAACACTACTGCCTTTTTTTCTAACACGTGGTCACAACACAAGCAACCTACATCGATTTTGCTCCATCTCATATTGAAAAGAAAACAAATGACGCAAGTAGTCGCAAAAGCCACGAAGGGGAAGGACACTTTTCCGATCCCAGCCCCCTTGCACAAGCTTAATACTTCAAACCCAAACAGACATGTGTGCGGCACTGCGCTCACTCTAAGCCGACTTTTATTTCGCTTAATCTGGTTTGAAACGGCCACAAGATACAAATACAACTTACAGATAGAATGTAGTGCTGGGTTAGTCGAATGCTCATTCTATTCATGGTGATAGAAAGTTTCGGTTCGTTTGTTATTCTTGCTGTGCGAATCTTATTCCCAGCCGGTGCGGATTCAGAATTCAGTCTCTCCAGAACATCACCTCATCGCGGTGGTGCTTAGTTTAGCTCTCGGTTAGTGGTTGATTCTCGACGTGCAGAATTAAAAAACTAAAAAAATATTAAGAGCGTCTTTGCAAATCGTTTGCATAGATTGTGTCCTTCAAAACAAGGGTTGTAGTTTGTAGCTGGTTTTTATTGTTCTTTCAACCCTTTTCGAGTGCTGGTGTGACTGTGATAAAACGTCTTTACTTATCCTTGACTCAAGGGAAGTGATAAATCTTTAGTTTAGTTCGTTACAAGTGATCGGTCAAGCGAAAGAACTACAAAAATACTTTCAGGTACCGAATATAACAACAATAAAAGAAATAATCTGCCTTATTAAACTTCAGCCGAGATTGTTGCACTGAGTTTTTCTTTCGGGGATTTTTTTTTTGTGTGATTTCTTTAAACTCAGACTTGGCGGTACCTGCGGGGCTACCTTGAAGGTTTAAGTGTTTCTTGTGGATTGAGTTTCACAATATGAGCAATCATCGCTGCTAGTACAGTTAACGCTGAAATTGTAAGTAACTTCCAAAATCATTGAAAAAAGAAACCAAGTAAGTATGTAATGCCACTTTGTTCAACGAAAGATTAAATCACAATCGGGCAAACATTACCGAGGTGTAGTTTGCGGATGATTGATTTTGATTGGCGTAAAAAAAAACTGAATGTAATTTTGAAAGGTAGTAATTTTTTCTTATTCAAACATTTTTTGTTTTTTGTGAATTGTAAAGTAATTTGGAGTGCCGACAGAATTAGTTATGATATACCCCCAATTATTCACTTAGTTTGTATACTTGGACAAATATTTGGCCGGAACTAATGATAGCTATAATGATATGTTTTTTCGTGTTCTGTTTTTTCTTTACATTACTTTATGTAGGTCTGTAAGTACAGCCTTTCAAACGCCTTTCCCGCACCTCTTATGAAATGGACAAAAATGAAGGTTTTATTTTTAATTAAAATATCTCATAGTTCAAAGCTTAAGAACAATTTTTGATAGAAAGGGGGCCGATTTGAATTGCATGGCCGTTGGGCTTGAGGTTATCCATTGTTGGAAGGATCCTTTATCAGTCTCTTATCACCTCCACTTAGAGTAGAATACGTACCATTATTATTATTTTTAATGCTTTTTTAGAATTAAAAGTAAAAGGATCTGCAGTCTAAGGATCTGAATAGGCACAAAGAAAATAAAGTGAAATAGAATTTTGTAGACTTGCTCTTGCTAAGCGGCCTCATTATTTTATTGCAGACAAACTTTTCATTTACTGAAGAGCACAATATGTTTATATCAATGTTTGAAGTACAGACAAAGAGCTATCTAAAAAGGTTCTTTTGTGTAAGATAGCGATCAGTTTCGTGAGCTAAAAAGGGTCTGTTTATTTGTGTAGGTATAAAAATTATAGAAGCAGATTAAACAGTTTAAAAAGAAACGTTGGAATTGAGGAACTTGGATAGGCATGTGAATTTTTCGGACTTATGCGATACTGGCCTCCTTCTTAAACTTCTACCCATAAGTCATGTGTTCGTTTCAGGGATGATGGTGGTTCCACTATATTGAACTTATTTAATTAATGTGTCCATTATTTTTTCTGTGAGAAGATAGTCAGAGCTGTTATAAATAGTAGAATACTAAAAGTGTGCACAAAGTACGCCATTTGTGATTTAGAGTTCTTCGAATACTTATTTATACATATCCTTCAATGAACATGGGCTGCCAGAACTCCTAATTATCTGAATCTGCTGGTCGCCGATTTCAGTGGAATGGCTTTTCGTCCTCTAAAAAATCAATAGTTTGTTTCTATAAAGGTCCCTAGTTGATTGTATGCCATCGAATTCAATACATAGATCTAATTGACTTCGAATTCAACAAACCGATCTAATTGAAAAATTTATCAAAGACAGGACCAAAGAAGAGCTTACATCGCTGTCTCTGCGACTGGCTAGGATTAATCAAAAACAAAAAAGGAAGGCACTTTATGTTACTAATAACATCTTAAAGCTCTTTCGCTGTAGCAGGCATTGAAATCCAAGTGTGAAGATTTGGCTTGCCGTGACAGCCTTTTCTTTCTCTTCATTTTCTCGAAGGGTCGGCCAACCTCCTGGTTTTGAATTGTTTCATTTCTGAGACCAAATGCAGATTTCCTTTCATTTGTCTGTACCCGAAGTGTTTCCGGCTGCCTATATCTTTTTCCTTCGCGATGGTGTCTGAACTCTGTCTGGTTTTCTTCCTTGAACATAAAAACACCAACTAAATCCTTGAAAATAGCCACTTAAACTTATATCTGGTAAGACTCAATAGTTCTTAAAAACTTGGGACATATTGGTCGAAAAAGTTTGAAAAAATGTATAGAATTTATCGCTTAATGAAAATGAAAAAAAAACATCGTATTTCTACATTTTTTGTTAAGCTGTCGTAATATAGCATAGGTACCTTTTAAAGACTTGAATGGTCAATGGGAGTCAGTCAAAGAAAATATAATATCTTTTTCAATGTCACCCTACAACCGGCTCAATCTGTATCCTGCCGCTTACAATTTAAAGCAGATCTATGTCTTCACTCCATCGAAAATGAGGCCTAACTAAGTTTGGTGTCTCTTCCCCACAAGTACACGCTCCGGAGCGATGATTTTCATTCGTTGTTTCGTTCGTCCACTCAAACAAGGACGTAAATCTAAAGCGGGACGGACTCCTGAAATTTCTATCCGACTGGGTACATGTCTTTAACTTTGCACCTCATAGCAGGACCGGGATGGTGACTGATTTGTACAATATTGCCTTTATTGCTCTAGATAGAGCTTAAAGCCTGTTTAGTTAGTCCAAAGAAACATTAATCAACAAAAGTTGCTCTTCGTTTGAATTCGTCACAGATGTTGTTTTATGATCCCCAAGAAGACAAACTGATTCAGTTCTGTGTCTGAACGTTTCTATTGCTCACTTTCTGACTAAGTCTGTGGTGGAGTGGAACTCGAAGCTTGATGATGAAAGCATATACTTTACCTTTTTGCATAAATACCAAGTTGCATTCTATATCCTACCGATTTAGTGTTGCTATCTTATCATATCAGTCTAGTTATACTACCTAATCATTTTTTACTATGAATCACACCCAAATGTCGTGGTCCTTGTTAATTCAATTGAGTTTTGATGATTCAGAATAATTTAAAATATCCGAAAAGAAAGACCGCAAAAAACTAATTTGTCCAAAACATGTGGGTCAAATCAAAAAGTCACGTTTAGCATCATACATATTTCTGAAGGCTATCACCATGGCAGCCCAAGTAAATTGTTTGTGAGTCTACGATTCAAAACTATTTGAAGTTATCGAGTTGATTGAACTAAAGTGGCCCACAAGCGATTCAATAATTGTTCAATCCCACAATTCGATCTTTCAAAAAATTATTGAACCATTTTCGGCCTCATAGAAAAAGTTAAGGAAACACATGTCAAAACCACCTAATTGTAATACCTATTCAAATTTGTGTTTTATAGCCAATGAGTTGTTGACGCAAATTAAAGTTTGAAGGCGTGTCTACAATAGAGAAACACTTTTCTTAACATTTCAGACAAATCTTAAAATATTTTCGGAACAAAACAAGTTTCTGTGATACTCATTATGCTTTGGGTTTTGCGAAACATTTCAGAAATGTTTGTGTTTTCGACGAAAATCTTTCCTAGTTTTTCAGCCTTTGCAAAATGAGAGGCTGGGTTTTTTTACTTTAAAAATAAAAGGGTCGCAAAAAGTGTACATTAACGAGAAGGTGATTCATCTTCTTAAATTATACCAAAAAGTCTTATGAGACTCCGTTGAAATATAAGAGTAAAAAATAGTAACAAAACATTAAAAATAAAATTAAGAAAAAATATATAAAAATAATCTTAAATAAATAAATGGCAAATAATAAAAATATCAACTACGAGTTTAAGTTGTAATTTTGCAGATACATATATGTATTTGCAGACAAATTTGTGTTTTAAGAAAAGCATGTTCTGTAACATTTTATTCAAAATTGAAATACAAGCTTAAGGAGAACTTCATAAAAAATTTCATTTAATTTTCAAAGCAAGATACTTTAATAGATGCAAATGAAGATCAGTTGAGAACTTTTTACTGGCAATAAATTAAGTTTGAATCCCAAATCTCTCATGTCTATATTAAAGCTCCACTACAGAAGAACACATTTAATATATGTCCCGTCTCATCTCAACAGCATGAGGTTTAAGAAAATAACCTCTCAATGTGTGGAAAAGGCCACTAGAAATGGATTTTATTTACTGATGTTCATACAGTGGCTAGTAGAACCCCATGCAAATTGTACAAAAATTATAAAAACTAACTACTCAACCTTAATGGAACAAACTCAAAACAATTTTCACTTAAACTGACATTTTTACGAAATGCTTTCTGCCAGACTAAATAATGCTTATAAACCAGTTTGAGAAAAAAGTGTTTTTTTTTTTTCATAAAAATGTACAATTTGTTTTGAATGAAAATGTAATCAGTTCCAATTGGCTTAAGTGAACTCTATTCAACTCAAATTAAATTTCATACATATATATTTTTTCGTGGCTCTTTTACAGAATAATTTGGCACTAAACGACATGCGTGCCTACCGGAAAAATATTTCATGGCATGATGTGGTGTGTGATAAGGAATGTAAATTAGTACTTGTGTATGACGTCCTTTGAAATGGTGTGATTAATAAGTAAAATTGCTTGTATTTGAGCGAGTAATGGTTCAGAAAATTGATATTTTTTAGTGGTTGTGGCTTGAAAAGATGTTTTTTTTATTTTCAATGTATTTTTTCCCTTGGTTGTTATTGATTTTCTAACCAACTTATTCGAAAGATAAACATATCAATAAAATAGCACTTTTAAGAGCAGCCTCAGTCTGAATTGTAGTTCAAGCAAGTTAAGTAAAGTCCGACCGGTTTAAGCCTCAAAAACAAGCTTCCAGTTTGAAAAAAAAGTGTTTGTAAACAAGACTTATTAAGGGTCTCAATCACTGAAAAATTTACCAGCTTCACTTAATTTGAATATTAAAACGATTTTTTTTCGCTCATATTCCAACAATTAGAAGCTGTCGTTGGATATATGACTCCAATCATTATTGCATTAGCTTTCTCGATTGCAGCTGTTTGCAAGTTATGGAATATCAATGATCTATATTTCAATAACCCAGACATCTGGTTTAAATCAAAGATATGGAAATGAGATTGTATCTTTTGAAACAAACATTGAACTTCTCTCATTTACAGCCATTGCATGTTTGTGGCCCTAAGTCAGAATAAAAGCATATCGATGAATCAGCTTTCTGAACTTCACATTGGATAGTTTAGTTGGTAAAATTCTGGTTTTATCGCATCTCATTAGAATATCGATTTTATAATGACGTATGATGGTATCATTTCCCACTAGTTGATAGAGTTGTAATATGATTTATCTAATCAAAGTGTTTGCTTTTAGTTGGAAAAACAGTCAACAACCTTTAACAGCCAACCAACATGTGTTGTTGTGTTGTTTTCGCAATTGTGGGTTGAATTTCATACACACACTCACATTCCTGGGATATTTTAACTTGTTCTAAATAAGTTGCTTGCAAAAATGTTAATGAATTTGAATTTTTAGTAAACAAAACATAAAATCTGTTTACTTAAGACTTCAGAACTCACTGGGCACGTGGCAATAGGTTAGAGGTATGCATTTGAATGAATTGCTAAGCATGTTGTGAATGAAGTCTCTCACAATAGATCTTCTAAATGTGGATAAACAGCTGATTTTGGCTTAAGAGGAGAACAGGGGTGAGAATTTTGAAATGGACTCTTTTTCGTTTTTGAATATGGTCTGTAATGGGATATGACTATAACTAGCACAATAAGTACAACCTTTTTTTGTGAAAAAAGGCTTATACTTAGTTGATGCATTCAGTTCAGTAACCGGGTAGCAACTTTTCCCCATTTTGAATCGAAGTAGATGCGGTGGCCGTGAAGTAATGGCACGTGTGACTGTTTCGTAAGACATCGAGGTTCAAAGCACTGAGAAATCCAATTGTTTTTCCACATGTATCGACTTTAGCGAGAAATCGGCAAGTAGGTACTCTTAGGGTAGTTACACTGCCATGAAAAGCGTTTTCTAACTTAGCCGTTCGGAATCGACAAAAAGGTATTCTCATGCACTTCTATCTACATCCCAAAAGTGCATAACACACTCTATAATCTGAGAAACAGAATCATTAGACAAATGTTTCTTCTATGATCTAGAGGAGCTCTCCGACATGTCCGAAAGCTAATAGCTCAAAATTAAAATTGGATCAGGATGCAGCTTTTTGACAGACCTTGTTTTTGTTTATTTACTTCTCTATTAAGTAAAGGTTATAATTATACAGAAGTTATATATGTACAACCTTCTGTATAATTATAACCTAGCGCATGGCAATTGATCTACATAAATGTAAATGTTATCACCTTCAGCTGTATAATTTAGCACGGGCATCTAAACAGCTTCTTCACCCTAAGTTGACTCTGATCTTTAATAATTTTCAGAGTTTCTTATAGAGTCAATTTTAGATTCTTATGAATCCCAACAGAGGGACATTATTTTGCCGATTCCGAACAGCTAATCGGGAAAGCGCTATTCATGGCAATGAATCTATTATCGGAGGACTTGGCAGTTGCTCGCGAAGGACGATACTCGAGAAAAAAACATTTTGTTTCTGCTGGGATTCGAACGACATACCTCTCTGTCAGCAGACATGCTACTCTTCGCTCCACAGGTTCCAAATGAAAGGAGAATAATGAATTTTGAAGTATTTCGTTGAAGTTATATCACAGGGGTCTGTAAGCTTGATACTTTATAACTATATGGCACTTTTCTGCAATACTTCTTCGTCCTGTTTCGCTTATGTTTCATTTGAATTTTGTAAGGTTGAAGATTCTTGTACTCAGTGCACTATTTTTCTGGTGATACAGAATTTAAATGACTAGCACAGAAGACATTGTACAGACACTGAACAAATAATGGAACAAGCTTCTCTTCTGGGAAAACATACTGTTTTCCATGACTACTCTTTTTGGGCATCACATAGCAGTTTGGATAAATTTCGCTAGAGTGAATGGATTTGATTGGAAACAAATAGAAGGGTAAATTTGCGCCCACTTTTATACTGTTTCCCCCTAATTTAACACTTTTTATAATCATAACTAAGAGATTCACTCTCTTGAGAATCTCCTTCACAGAAGGTTCTGATTATGCTTTTAACTATGTCTTGAATGATATTGAACGTAACCTTATGCTAAAAAGCTTTCCTCAATCAATACAACTCAATAAAGAAAACAATGAGCACCATATCGATTTTTTAAGCGTGAACTACTTACATTCTCAGCTGCAAGTTCATGAGAACAATACTTTCATAACCTTAATTTGGTTCCATTCTAGACGCTCCTCAGAGCTTTATCATTTTAGAAATAACTTGACGACTAAAAGAAGGTTCATTCTCCTACTTTTATAAGTAAAACCAACCTTACAACTCGCATACCACAAAATCCATAAGAACAGTCAGATAAAGAAAAACATGGAAATAAAATACGTATACGCCACAGTGTCTCAAAAATTTTCTTTCAATGTTTGTGGTAAATGATGGCCGATGTTTTGGAATCTTTGAAACTCATTTGAGATTTTATTCTTGCAAACAAAAATGTGTGAAATCAAAATATTCACTTTAAACATTTTCGCTTGTTTATTTTCTTTTATTAATTGAGCTTGAGCTACTGTTGATTTCTAAGTGCTAAGATGCTAAGGGAACGTGTAACTGCCATACAAATATTATCATACACCAAATCAATTTTTCTCAGGAGACTTAAGCATCGTTTTGTATTATTTTCGGCTGCAAAACCACTTTGCGCACAGTTCAAAAAAGTGGTAGGTACTCGACGTCCAAAAACAAATAAAAAAAATGACTTGTTGACTCAACATGTGTAAAACGAATCTTGCTCGCAAGGTTCAAACACTCAAAATAATATTTAAAATATTTTCTTCGTGTGTGGGAACATCTCAGCATTTTAATCAACATCTGGGGATGAAGCCACTAAAGGTTGACATAAATTATTGAGAAATTTGCACTTTCCAAACACCTCCTCAAGATAGATAAGAAACATGACAATATGTTATTGTTGATTGAGAATAAACATATTGATTAAATATTTTATTGCCAAAACAAAGAAAAAAATACAAAAAATACTACTTCTTAAAGCCACCATTTGTGCATTCACATGTTTGTCAGAGGCATATTTGATTTGATTGTACAATTACTCAATTATTGATCTCTATTTTTATATAATCACGGAATATTTTTGATTAAATTAAAAATAAAATAAATAATTGGGAGGCAGAGCTAGTTCAGTCTTGCTTTTAATTGCACAGAAACACAAACGTGAATCCTGACTTATTTTTAAATTTTTATATGAATTTATTTGTTATTTTAAGACTCACGAAAATAGAAAGTTGCCAAACCATTTCTTTTTTGCTTTTTTTTAATTGCACTTATGAGCGTGCAGTGTACGCCTCCAAATATAAGCCCTGTATAAGCCCTCGAATATCAAGGATATTATAATCGTTAGTATACTTACAGTTTTGCAGATAAGAAGGTCTTGATCTTAAAAAACACACCCACTTTATTTTACTTGTCTGTTTTTATTACCTACCTGTTTTCTTAGTTTCAAAGTCATCAGAAATATCAACTGGTCTGTGAGTAATAATCAGAAACACTGCTTCAACATCACATGTTTTTATTTTTGTTTACTTAACAGTTTTTGTTTTTTTTTTCTGAATAAAATTAATGCAACAGGTTTTTCGGAAACCTCTAATTGGTGCTAACTTATTCATCAACCGAATTTATTGGTTTTCATGTCTGAAAACTAAACGTGTGCTTTAAATAGGCCCAGCAAGCTATAAATGGAACCCAGTAACAGCTTCACGTTATACTATGCTCTACTATTTGCGTGCAGGTGTACTAGTCAAAATAAAGCCATTAGCCGTATGATTCCTTCAAAGTGATAGTTACAGCATTCTTTTTATGAAACACAATAGCTCTGATAATGATTAATGAAGAAGCCATTTTAGAAACCACAATCAGAGGTTAACCATCGTAAAGGAATATCATAATGGGACATAAGCTCGTGACACTGCCATTATGGCAGCTGGTTCTATAGAACCTCTTTTACGGCAATGTATTGATACAATTATATACGACAAACTCTATACCACAGTTTGTATAAAGATAATTTTAAACAGCGGCATAGGCATATGCTAGGTGTTCTTGGGAGCATTTAATTGACTTGTTGATGGCTTCATGATCATTTACATCGAAATGACACGTGTATGGCTTAAACTAATTTACCGAGAAAGTCAATACCAGAAAGCTCAATTATGGTAGTTCCATCACAAATAAAATGCTTGTGCGGACATTAACTTTTGGAGCACATTTTTTGTGTGTAAATAAATATTCCATTGATTTTTATTGCGCAATGCAACTGAGATTGCCTGTTTGCTGACGTCACATGGACGAATGTTTATTTTGAAAATAGCTCCTAGTGGTCTTAAGTACTGATTAACTTCATAGCTCATTAACTTTTTGAAAGTGATAAGCTGTGGTAGTGTTAGGGGCGAGTATCTTTAAGCAATCTTCAAAAATCGAAAACAATTCCATGAATGAAATAAAATATATAAAACAAATAGGGAATCACAAAAAGTTCGAGGAGGACTATAGCTTACCGCGCTTCTGTCAACATTGAATGGAAAAGTGAATTTTCCAAAAAGCATTAGGTGCTCGCGGTGTAATGGTAAGCATGTCTACTTATTACATAGAAGGTTCCTGAAATGTTAGCAATCGAGGAATTGACTAATTCCTCCGACACACACTGCAATGTAAAGCGCTTTCTAATTCAGCCGTTCGGAATAGGTATAAAATTGTAGGTCCTTTTAAGCTACTTTGTATAAGTATAAGAAACTTCAAAACTTTGTTTTTAATTACTTACTCCGCTTATTTGTAATACTTATACGTTGTTTGATAAAAAGTACCTACTTCGATGTTCAACTTAACTGAAACGTTTCTTTCGTAAAGTCAAAAAAGATTTTTGTGTAGTTTTACCCGTTTTACCATCTCGTTTCCGCATTGAATTCGTTGCGTAGTCTTACCAAATTTATGTAAAACATTTTCCATACAAAATTTGACAGTTCTTTTACCATCTGGTAAACTTACACAGACTACACGGTTTACGAGGGTTTTACGCTGATGCATGAATACCCCTAATATCAATTTTATCTTAAGTGAGAAAGCCTTTTCATGGTAGTGTGTTGAAAGACTTGTCAATTAGTTGCGACTGGCGATACCAGTCCTGGTACAATTGCATATATGCAACGAACGTGCAATATGTAGTTTTTTGAAAAGCTTAATAAGGACCATGTTAAAGTGAACATGCTTGTATATAAGCCATTATACTTACGAGTTTGAAAGCAACAGATTTCAATAGAGATCTACCAATATATTACTTCAAAGTACACATCACTAGGCAATGTAACGTACACCTTAATGCGGGGCTTAAATTTCACTCTTATCCAATCAGTTCACCGCTTTGATTCGGTGACAGCTGTAAAGATTATGCTTAACGGATGCAGTTTCAAAGATGATGTCGTGGCTAATGGTAGGTACCTATCCATATGAATAATCTGATATTGGCTGAGTCTAAAAGCGAATACTTTTCTAGCAAGAACATTTTTTTCCTTGAATAGTAATTATACTGAAAAAGGATTGACAAAGCCCCAGAGAGAATGAGAGAAAACTTATGGAAAAAATTTAGTGCAGTGCTTAGAAATTTATTGGTGGTGGTCTTTGCTGAGTGTAATAACAAATAACACCGCCTTTCGACGCAATACTGAGGCCAAATTAAACCTTATCGTGTGACTTGTGACGGAATTGTGTGAGTTTGGTATTACAGCAAACACTATCGAGCAATTTATAGTACCACATTCTTTCATCAGTAATCGAACGGTATTTCATTCTATACATGAACTAACTACTCACTGAACATTTCTGAAATGAAAATATAAGAAATTCTTCTTTTTTTGTGATATACGAAAGAAGATCACTTTATCCTAGACAAAGCAAGCAAACTTACTCACGCGATCATTGACGACACTCACTCACTCGTTCACTGAAGCTGTAATGCAATCCCTGGTTTGAATTAAATAGGAAGTGCGTCAGATCCTACATACTTTTACCTAGTTGTGTGCAGAAGCTTAGGGGGAAAACCCAGCTTCAAAAGTTCGTAGAGCAAATCAATGCATCGGTACAGAGCCAACAAGAAAAATCTCTAAACTTAAGCTAACGTGCTATTTGCTAATTTTCTTTTAGAGAGAAAAATTATATAAAAACTTCAAAGAACAAAAATATATAAGAGGGCGGTTTGATAATTCCGTGACTTTTTGAATAAATCAAACTTTTTACGGCAAATAAATATTTTATTTTTCTACATAATCATCTTTTATCTCCATACATTTAGTCCAGCGTTTTTCTAATTTTTTTATTCCCTCCAAATAATAGGTTTTCTCAAGGCTCTAAAAATACGCGATTGTTTCGGTAATGACTTCTTCATTCGACTCAAATCTCTTACCACCCAGCCATTTCTTTTGGTTAGGAAGCAGATAATAGTCGCAGGGGGCTAAATCTGAAGAATTTGCTGGATGGGGTAGCAGTTCGTATCTCAATTCGTGGATTTTGGCCATTTTCTTGGATTGCGCTTATGGTCGAGTGTGAGCAATCGCGGCACCCATCTCCTTGAGAGTTTCCTCATGTCCAAATATTCGTGTAAAATATGATGTACCCGTTCAGTTGAGATACCTACAGCATGAGCCAACTCACGCACTTTCATTCTCCGATCATCTAATATCATTTCATGGATTTTATCGACGATTTCCGGCGTGATCACTTCTTTTGGGCGACCTGAACGTTCGGCGTCACTAGTGCTGGTACGACCACAACGGAGTTCTGTAAACCACTTCTTTACCATTGAAATTGAAGGCCGAGTCCCCGTAGTATTTAACAAGCCTTTCCTTAGTTTCAGTGATGGACTTTTTACGTAAAAAGTAATGTTTAATGAGCACACGAAATTCCCTTTTTACCATTTTCGTAAAATTACACGATATTGTCTGCTCTGAATGGCTATCAAACACCAACTGCTTGACGTTGCTTGCTCAAAATTTGACAGTTGCCTTCTAATAGATTACAGTTGACGGCAGCACTTTTGCATTTGGAGTAACTGCGCGAGAAATTCAAAAAGTCACTGACTTATTAAACCACCCTAGTACGTATTTATAAACAGAAAGAGCGTATCCAGCCAACAAATTGACTGACGATTTTCTAAATTTATTATTTTATATATTGACTTCGCCGTACGGTATTGAAGAAAAGTCCTCCTAACATAAGTGTCAAAAAGCTTGGGGCCCAGCGATTTTTCCTCAACCATTCCTCATGATTAATTGAGGGCACCTACAAAATTGTTTCCTATTCCGAACGTATAAGTGAAGAATCGCTATTCATGGCAGTGTTATAACTATCTCAAGCACCATCAATACCTCACCAATGGCAATACCATTGGAAAAGCGTTGAGTATCTCTGGGACTTCAACCTCGAACTCTCACGATACTCGCAGATTTGCAAACTTCTATGTTCGCTGGCGGTACGGGCACTACCAAAAAGTATGCTTAAGGGGCTCGGTTAGTTTCTCGACCTCAAATGGAGGTGATTTTTCGAAGTCGTGTAAGTGTTCTGTAATTTTAGGAGTTTATTATACATATATTCATGTAAATTGTCACGAAATTTCGAGTTAAAATATTGAAATCCAAGAGAGATATGGACCATTTCTTGAACTCCTTGAAATTAGAAGACGTTAATTTGCCGCACTTTTTTGAATTTTTCTGGTAACTGTAACAAGGAAATAAAAACATGGCGTTAAAGTAGACGCTTTTTCCCATACAGCCATATCTAATTATAGTGAAAAATTGAAAATTGACAATATGGCAGCAATTTAAAAAAAGAAGTCCAAATTTCGCCAAAAAAAAACGTTTTTAGATGGCTGCCAAAATTAAAATTTTCATCCGATCGTAAAAGTTGTAGATGGCTGTATGTGAAAACATATGGAGAGTATGCAGTTAAAATTTCAAGACGATTCGTTAATATTTGCGTGAGTTACAGCAGCGGCAAATTATAAAAATGCAGTTTTGAGAAAAATGCATTTAAAGTTTTCAGAGCAGAAGTTCGAGCGCCCGAGATGCTTCTCTTCTATACTCTGCCATTTCAAAAATATCCAAGATATCATTCCAATATCTTTGGACATCATTTTTGAGATGTTTACCTATCGAAAAATGAGAAGAAAAAATATCGATTTTTTGAAAATGAGAAACTAGTTCAACTAGTTAAACTGAGCTGAACTGAGCTAGCTTTAAACTGAACTAGTTAAACTTCAAAAAATCTCTTTTAGTCACGTTTTTGAATAATGATTATGAAAAAGATAATACTTAACTTGTTTGTTGTTTTGCCCATACTACACGAAGGCAACCTCTTTTCAAGTCTCACTAATAAACAAGATTGTCGAAACTGCTTAGCAAACAAAGTTATTGACCTTTCAAAATGCACAACAAGTTCACATTTAAACATTCTAATAGCGTGTTATCCCAGTTTACAGTGTTAGAGTATTTGAGCACCACTTGCTATACTTTCAATTAATAGAACATGAAAGCTATAATAATAAGTATAACAAAATTTTTGGAAGAACCCTCTTCTTATCAGCATCAACTTGTTTACAATTATAAACAACCCGCAGAGATAATACATGACAACTCTCCGACCTACAGTTTTGTGTTTCTGTTAAATGAGGTCACTTCCTCAAAGAAACTTGATTTTTCTTAGCGCAAAACTACCGATGAACCCAAACTGATAAGATTCGTTCAAGATCATCAATCGATAGATGCTAGTGGGTTTCGTAATTCTTATTTCAATGCCATGTTCACGGTTCTCATTTACAAATAAAAAAATTTAAAAAAAAAATTCATTTCTCATTGCTCAAAACAAGATAAGCTCTTAGGCGAAGCAAAAAGATGTGCTCGGGTCTTCTCAACAATCAACATAATCAGTCATCAGTGTTCTTCAGTAGTTATCTCAACTTTCAAGTGAAAGGTTATCTTGGACAAAATGTGATACATTAATCATGCCTCAGGTATTCTTTCTAAGTTTAAAATTGGAAATCTCACAATGTAGTGTTACCGTGTTACGAATATTTCAGATCAAATTTATGATGGATCGATCGTACGCTAACCTCAATTCCAGACTGTTATTGCGTTCTTTATCGCTGTACCAGACACTTTATTGTACTCTTTATCATCCCATTACTTCTCTCAAAAATAATAATTTGTTTACCAAAATAAATATTTGTTTTCTAATCTATTTCTTTCAGATCTCAAGACTGGTTCTCGACAGAAGTATATAGAAAAATAAGGAACGCAGAAAGAACATCAAAATAAGTGTTAATTTAATAACACGCAAGGGAACAAGCCAGACACATCAAAAATGGAAACAGAATCACTTAACAACAAATCTTCTTCACGACAAAACTCTATCGCTAATGGGGGTGATGAAAAGGCTCCCACCAGCGATGGGGGTGGTGGAGAAGTGACATTAAAAGCAAAAATGAGTCTGCTTAATGGAGTGACTGTGATCGTTGGCTCAATTATTGGATCTGGTATTTTTGTTTCGCCGACAGGTGTCCTTATGCACACAGGGAGTGTTAATTTGGCACTTATTGTGTGGGTCGCTTCTGGTCTCTTTTCAATGGTGAGTAAATAATGAAATTCCTAGTGAAAATAAGAAATTCAATTGATTTCGACATAGTGTGTCTACGTTGGCACTTGTTAACTTTTTATTAGTTTTTTCTTGTTCAAGAATTGATGTCATTTCAATCAGCAAGCCAATGTTTTAAGCAAATAAACTTATGTTTTTGCAGAGAAACATTTTGAGAATCGATAAAATTAAATTGCTTTTTTACTGTCTTCCCACAAAAAAAAACCACAATTTGTCTGATTGCGAACTACTTACAAGTTGACATCCTTGTTATACACACGGGTTTTCCCCCGTCCAGTCACTACATATAAAACGAGATCAAAAAGAATCCGTTGTACGCATTACTCATTGTCATTATGTTAGTGACTCAATAATCGAATTTATCCGCTTTTAAATTCTTAAAATTTTCCAACCACGAAAAAAAACCACTCGAAAGCAGTTCTACTTCGATTAAACAATGCGTACACCGATGTGACATGTGAACCACAATTATAATTGTATGACCAGCCAACATCCATAAGCTGTCAATACAACATAAACAGCTCATCACTTCAATAATAAATAGCGTTGCCTGTCTTATGCAGCTTTATACTGCTGTTGTCATTAAAATCATTCACCTACTTATAATGTTAAGCTCGTCATCTCGTTTATTGAATTTTTATAAATTCCATTTGAGTATAGAGAAAACCAGTCAGAGTATGCCCCACCACAGTTCGCATAGCTCCATTTCTCTCAACCCAATCATCAAACCTTAGATGATGATGATGATGATGGTGATGATGATGAGTGCTACTGAGGATGTTAGCATTCAAGTTTAAGACGCATTTCCTTTCGAGGCATCTTTGGAATTCACATAAAATGGAAATCATCCCAGTACTTGAAGCAGCGCTAGGACTTAATTAAATGCCATTCTTCTGTTGATTAAAAAAGAAAACAGGGAAGGCCAACAGGTTAGGAATGGTTGTGGTTCAAATTGGGTTATTCTCAGTTTATGCAGACAGTGGATATTAAAGGATGTGATAATATGACAGTATTTGTTTATTTTTAATAATATTTCTAATTATGCATCAAAAAGCACAAAGTCATTAGAAGACGGATTTACCATGACGGATATTCCTTTTTAAATGAGTTTTCCTAGTTTTGTCAAACCGACTAATGATATCTAAGAGACATCTTACAAGCTTATGAGTAGGAGTTACAACAATCACATATTATTTGCATATATTTCAAAATCAATGATCATAATGTTGGAAAATCGACAGACCTTCGTTGTTGTGTCATGGGTTTTTAATTCCTCTAAAAACCATTAAAATGTATTTGCAATTTCTGTATGTACATAGTTCACATTCATACAACATGATAAGGACACCTAACAAGTACTTGTGTATGTACACATGACCTCTTTCCACCGATCGAAAGAAGTCAATGTCGGAAGCAGTAGGTAGTAAAGCAATCAATTTTTATGTTTCAAGAAGCTTTTTGTAAAAGTCTTTCTTTACTTAAAGACATTTTAATCAATTACTTCAATTGGCACTGGCACACACCTACTTTATTGCGGGGGTGTGTTCATAATGGAGTGATTAATTAATGCATTGTTGTGGTGGTGGTAATTTAACACTCAGTCGAAAGGGTGGTGATAATATGTCAACTTGTGTGAAGTAGCTTATGGTTTACAATAAAGTTTTAAGATCCGAGTAATATTTGCTATGTTCGCTCCGTAGATTTGTATTGCTTTTAGGAAATTACCAACACTATATTTTCTGCATTTATTTAAATAAAGAAAGTCTTTTTATCACTACTTTTTGGTATGATTTAGGATACCAGTTCATCCAACTGTCAACATATCATCGCACTCGCTTTCGGCGGTAGTTTGAAGTACGAAAGCTAACGAATTAAAGTTTGAGACAGTCAGCAGGGGAAACCTTTTAACTTTCGGTTGATTTAAGATCTAATCATGAAAGTTGATGTTTTTATGGACTATAAATAAATAAATAAATATATAAATAAAAAGGGGGAAGAACAGAATGAGGGAAATGAAGGGGCCTACAATTTTGTTTTTAGATCTGAATGCCGAAGTTAGGAATATCTTTTCGTGTCTCGCATTACTTGCTAGTTCCTATCGTGATACAATACAGTGGAGAAACAAGTGGATTAGTTTCAGTTTCAGGCAGATTTGCTAACCTTTCACTCCTGACATTTCAACGTCTGAAATCGAAAAGCACCGTTGTCGGGGATGCAAAAAAATCTCATTAATTTCATTCATTCGGGAATCACAACTTTAAATTCATTTTTCCTTCAAACCCTCTAGAAAAGGGAAATATTTACATATCCTCCAACCTATTGTGAAATTTTCTCAATATGTTGTGAACTCACAAATTTTGGATATCACCCCAGTGACATGGGTTATAGAAGGATTAAGATTTGGTAACCAGAGACCACATTACTTGGGGTTATACATAGATTTTAGTGATACGAAAGGACTTGCGGCTCGAGTTTTAAATAGTGAGTTTCCTTGGAAAGTCACGATGACTATCTTTGATAAATCTTATAGGAAATAAAACCACCTTTCAACACTCTTCCGGTTTCGATTTTATGGCAAATCTTCCAATTGCTGCAATAATCAAGGTCTATGTTTTAACTAAGCAAAGCTATAAGCAGGTTTTTTGTACGAGATTCAGTTTTCCATTCAAACAAATATCTGGAAAAGGCAAGATTGTATTAGAAAAGTGGACAAGAAAAGTACTTAGTGTTGTTTGAACTAATACGATCTCCAATATCTCGTTGAAGGGGTGTAATATTCTAGCTTATGAAAGTGTCTGCAAAAAGAATTATTGATTTTCAGTGTACGGTAGTTTACCATCAAAAAGTTAGTCCAGGGGCCTGTAACATAAAACTACGTGTACTTGTAATACAAAGTTTAAAAAATTTCAATAGCAGAAAGATGCAAGTTCGCTAGCTTTTCTACAAGTTTAATTGACAAGTGGCTCTTGACTTGCCCCAGAACTGTAATAAAGAGCAAAGCTCTGAAGACAGCTACACATATTTCTTTGGCATTTGCAAGAAGGTCTCCTTATCATTTTCTAAAGGTAACCTGCTTAAGATCGAATAAAGCATGCTAATTCCCTCATTAATCACTTAATGCTTTTACTTATACAACTTCTTATATTGCAGCTTCTGTATTTCATTTATAAACTATCCTTTTCATAGAGGAACTATGGTCACGCTTTGAAATCCTTCTTCATACTTATCACTACTTAAGTTGCATAATTTCACCACCAGGTTTCTTTCGTTGGTTGGTAGTGCTTGTCATGTCTGCCTAACTATTTTTCAGTTTTCATTTTCACCTAGCAAATAGTGAAATAACGTGAGCTTTGACCCAATAAATTGAACGAGTTAAACTTAATTTTAAAACTAAACTTCAGTTAAAGTTCAGGTCTACTTCTACTGTGAAACTGGCGATTGCTTTATCAAGGAAAATGTGAAATTCGATTTTGATTTTCATAAAGAAGGTAAAATGATGCAAGATCCACATTGAATTGACGAGGGTCTACGACTGACACATTGCATCCGTGGCGTAGTGGTTAGCATGTCTGCCAATTACGTTGGAGGTTCGAATTTCAAGCAATCTGACTGACACATAAATGAAGCAGATTTTTTTATCATTTTCAATGTTGGTAGCATAAGAAATTACTCTATTTGGTTCGCATTGAATATCGAAATGTAGTCTGAGTCTGATGGTGAAAATGAGAGTAAAATATTTCATTGCTTTTTGTTACAAATTCCCTCTTAACTCAGTATTTTCAAAAATACATAAAATATTTGAATCATATTGAATTCTTTTACATTGCTGTGAAATGGTATCAAAGTCAGTATTCTGATTAAAATTCTTTCCTGGCTTGGATGTCACACCTGTGTCTGGGCTCATTCTTTCCAGACCAACTGAATAATTCATTAGACACACAGATTATATGTTCGTACATGTTTTTTATTTGATTGGGGTTAAATCGGAACCAGCCATTTGTAGTTATTTATTCAAGTATCAGGATAAATGTAATCATTGACCATAAGAGTGACCGTCTGGCACAGGTCTTTTTTTCCTCATGTGTCTTTTGCTATCTTGTCTCACCGATAATTTTTTTTTTTTTTTTGATTTGATTCACAGGTTGGAGCTTACTGCTATGCTGAATTGGGAACAATGATTAGGAAATCCGGTGCGGATTATGCATACATCATGGAAACATTTGGTCCATTTATGGCATTTATAAGACTATGGATTGAATGTATGATAGTGCGACCATGTTCGCAAGCTATCGTTGCCCTCACCTTCAGTGTGTACGTTCTAAAGCCATTCTTCCCAGACTGTCAACCGCCAGAGGACTCAGCTCGACTGCTCGCTGTGTGCTGTATATGTGAGTATCAATGAATAATGCATGAAATTTGGAGAGCTGACTAGCTAAAGTATGATATTAAGTGTTGGATAACCTACTTTCCTTAATCCTTGGGCCTTGCATTGTATTCAGTTAAACAATCCATTAGCTTGCATTTCATTTTGTTTCAGATTAGAAATCTTTTGTCCTTGAAAAAAAATTTAAGAGCCCAACAAGCAATGAAGAAAATCCGCAATTGAATCTTTAGTTCAATAGTTTTTTTTTTTTTGTTAGAAAGCTTTGTGACGATGTGGACCTGTCTCGTGAACTTCAAAGGTCTTATTTACCAGTCAATGAGTGTTCTATGTTTCTTTGTTTTTCATCATTGATTTGTGGCAATTAAACAATTGGAATTATTTATGTATCCTATCATCTCGATAGGAAGAGTAGAGAGGTTTCCTCTATAACTTACTCACGCAATTGTAATACCACAAAGAAAAAGATTCATTTATAAATGGATGGTGTAAAATTGGAAAATGTTTCATCATTCAATGTTTTGTGTAGACAACGTTGATCGTGGGGTCTATGTTTGTTTTGTTGTCTGTTGCCTTAATATTGCTTTTGTGGAAAAGTGATTGGACAAAGGGTAACGATTTACTGATTGCTGATATATATATTTTTCAATAATTACTTAATGACCTCCATTTGAAGAAAACTAAGTCACGCTGTCTGTTGTTAAATATTTATCGATCGGTGATGGTGATATGATGAGGGAAAAAAGTACCTTCACTTTTAGATGCTTTAATAGGACTTCCGGTAGTGTTGAAGCTCCTTTTCACTTAACTTAGTAGTTACCTTAACAAATAGAGAGTGAATTGATATGAAAATTAAAATTTTAATGACTCTGTGAACATCGATTAAGGCTTTGCTTTAACAGGAACTGAATAGAACAAAGTAGATAAATTCAGAATTAGAAGAATTAGCTGTTTAGTTTAAGAATCCGAATCCATTGAATCGTGAGGGTCAAACTTTCACGCAATAGTCACTACAGATGATATTCCAAAAAAAATTCTTGTGACGGTTCAAAAATTTCATAGAAAACATAAAAAATGCAATTCATCGCACCAATTAGATAAGAAAGCATAGAGAAAAACAAAATGATATCTATGCTGCAAGTAGTCCTAGAAAAGGTGATACTGAATATGATTCGATTTCTTAAACGATTGCTGATCGTCACCTAAACGCATTTTTTGGTTAAAGTGACCGAAAAAAGACGAAGGAAAATACTTTTTCCACCAACAATTTACAAATTTAGTTGGCCAATACACTACTAAAATAAATTTTTTGGTTATGTTCGCACTTATGGGGCCGACCCCTTTTGTTCGGGATAGCATAGTTCAAATTAAAAATTAATTTTTGGGAACGTCTGTCAGGGATAAGGCCGCCATACTTAAACGTCTATTATATTCACATTTGCCATCAGATAGTTCAAGGCATTGGTATGCGATGTTTTTGAAATGGTTACACTCACGATTTCCTTCTTCAGAGAAATTGTACTCCACCAGTATTATCGGTATATACACTATTTATGAGTCACTTCTAACAGGGTTCTTTTATTTCTCGCAATCATGCCTTGGGAGTTAATGGAGGGGACCTACAATTTTCTACCGATTCCGAACAGCTAATTGAGAAAAAGCTTTTCATAGCAATGAATTTAATATCGGAGGTATTGCCAATTCCTCCCGAAAAGTGATACCTGTGGAAGACTCTTGTTTGTAATCTGTTGGAATTCGAAATTGAAAATCTCGAGTAACTAGCGGATATGCTAACCATTACGCCACGAGAACCACCAGCGCCGCCATTGTCGCCAGAATAAATTGCGAGTTTGAAGAGGTCTAGTGCATTTTTCTCAATCAAACCTTGTGGGGAGCATACTACTCTATTCCGATTACGAACTAGTGCGTTTTTTTTGGGCAGTCTTATTGCCATTTCCTCGCGAAAGGCGATACCAATGAGATTTTAAAAGGTATGTTTCAAAGATTCAAGCAAGAAACAATAAAGTCAGACAATCTTACCATTGCCCAAAGGGAGTTTGCTAGTATAATTGAATGAACTTTTGAAAAACTGGGTAATGTTTCAGAAGCTGCATCATCTGGTCTAAAACCTTTCGTTGTATTAACTATATTGTTGAGTTCTTCATAAAGCTTGAGGTAACGAGTGCTTTCTAAATGGATATTGGTAGTGGAAGAGTTCCGAAAACAGGACATTACTTTATTCAGAACGTCTCTATTATGTAACGTATATAGATTCTTGCAGACCCAGAAAACGATGAAAAGAAGTAAGTATCAATTTAGACTTTGAATTGTTTTAAGATTAGCTAGAGTAGGCTTATTCATTGAAACCATCGGATTGATCTGTGGGCGACACAAACGTTTTTTGAAAAACATAAACCTGCTCTGAATGTGAAACTGAGTGTATTTTTCAGGCCTAAGTTAGACCTCAACTCGCTCTGAAGTAACACTAGTTTTGTGCTGGGGCGAGTTCAGGTATTTAACTGGGTTGTTAAATGTCATGTATTTTTCTTCAAATAACAGGGATGTGTGGTGATATTGTGATTGAGAGTGTTTTGGGAATGTTGTTAACGTTAGGGATTATGGAGGAAACATTGGTCAACCCTGGGTAAAGTTCAACTAACGAATCAAGTTTTAGCATTGGTTTACCATCAAATTTTTGAGCCAAACGATATAACACTGAATGGTTTATTTAACCTATTCGACCTGTCGAACTCGCCCCTCTGTTTTTCTATTTCCTCAGTCACAATTTACACGCACTTCTTCCGATTTTTTTTTTTTTTTTTTTCAAAAAGCAGGTGTTCTTGTTTTCTCTTCTGCCAGTAGATTTCTAAAGTTGAGAGTAGCTCTAGTCTTTCTATGAAGTATCATTTTGTTCGCTTGTGCTCTGGCCGGCACTCATTGTCAAACTGTGGGTTTTCGGATTAGATAACAAATGTATGGCTTTCATAAGTGGTGTTTCCAATATTTCAATCTAAGTTCAAGCATAATATGAAAAATGTATACGCTAACTATGATGTTGCCAACTATCGCCATATTAACGTCATTTAGACACTCTTATTTGTGGTACCCGTGGCGTGATGGCTAGCATGTCTGCCTGTTAACCCAGAGGTTCGTGGCTCGAATCCCAACAGAGGCATAAATGTTTTTCCACGAGTATCGCTTTTCGCGAGGAATTGGCAAGTCCTCCGTTAGTAACTCCATTGCATGAAAAGCGCTTTCTCAATTAGCCGTTCTGAACCTGCAGAAAATTGTTGATGTCGATGAAAATTGTTAAAGTCTTTCCTAACCAGACCTACTCTTCACACAGTCGAGAAATTTTGTGAGCAGATCGTTGATGGTTTCGAAAGTTCAATAAGGTCAGTTCTGTCAGTTCTAAAGCTTTAAATAAGCTAACTTTTAGGCAGGGAAGTATGGTTTTAAGGAGATGGGAGGGATGGTTTGATGGCCTGAAAAATTGCCAGCTGGCATCATCATTGCTCAATTCAAAGTAAGCCATATCCCATTTCACAGTCGCAGTCTTTCGAGGGCACTTCACACTTATGTCCTAAGTTTCGTGAAGTCCCCAATAATAAAATATTATACAGGACATCTAAAAAACAAGAATATCCACGACAGAAAACATAACTTTCAAAACATAGATTAAGCAAATATCAAAGTCATAATCAAATTATTATTCTAATTGAATTGTCATTGCAGTGGTTCTAACATTTGTCAATTGCTGGGATGTCAAGTGGGCTACATGGGTCCAGGACGTCTTCACCTATGCCAAGCTATTAGCATTATTCATCGTAATTGCCACTGGCTTGTATCAATTAAGTCTGGGTAAGTAATAACAACTCTTCACACATATTTGCCAGACACTTAAACGACATTCTATTAACACTCATCAGGCAAAACTGAATATTTTACATTCGATAATACAAATACTCAAGTGACGTCCTTGGCGCTATCATTCTATTCAGGATTGTTCGCATACAATGGATGGTAAGTCATTGCAAACCAATTACAGAGCCATCAATTCCTATACGCTCCCCATGCCCTGTGCAAGGAGTAATCCTATTAAACGACTTAATAACGTCGAATGGCAATGTGGGTTGGGAGGAGAATTCTCTTGCAATTTTATATAAGTACTTTTTCTACCTCCCACCATTCTCCTTTCTACAGGAACTATCTCAATTTTATTATTGAAGAGCTCAAGGATCCAGTGAAAAATCTACCAAGAGCTATAGCAATTTCGTGTACTCTAGTGACTGTGGTTTATTTGTTGGCTAACGTTGCATTCTACACAACTTTGTCACCAGACGAGGTACTTGGGTCTGAGGCTGTTGCTGTTGCTTATGCGGATAGGATATTCGGGCAGTTCGCATGGACCATTCCTGGTGAGTTTGTTGTAACTAATAATAATGTCTTCTTGTGCTTATAACTTTCTACCCCCATCCTCCTTACAGTATTCGTCGCACTTTCCACTTTTGGAGCTGTCAACGGAATCCTCTTAACGTCATCCCGTTTGTTCTATGCTGGAGCTTGCGAAGGACAAATGCCAGAGATTCTGACCATGATTCAAATACAACGATTCACCCCCACCCCAGCTGTTCTGGTCATGGCTTTTCTCTCAATGTTGTATCTCACAAGTTCCAACATCTTTGCACTGATTAATTATGTTGGGTTCGCCACATGGGTAAGTTGACAGATTGAAATTGAACCCAAAGGAAATCATGACAAAAGAAAATTTTTATATTTTTCTTCCTTAGTTGAGTATCGGTGTGTCGGTTCTCTGCTTGCCATGGCTGAGATGGGCTCAACCCAATCTTCCACGTCCTATTCGTGTTCCCTTGGTCTTCCCAATTGTGTATTTACTTGCAACTCTTTTTGTCACTGTCGTTCCAATGTATGCCAGTCCCGTGGAGACTGGTTATGGTATTTTGATGATTCTGTCCAGTATCCCAGTTTACTTGGTGTTCATTGCGTGGAAAAATAAGCCAATGTGGTTCCAAAGAACAATGGGTAAGTCCTTAGTTTCACTGTTTTTAGCTTTCTTTTGTTATTTTAAATATTTTTTTCTGTCAACACAAACTATCACTTTGGTTTTAACACAACTTAACTTTTGATTTTTTTGTGGTTATTTACCAAACGTATCCTTCTAGGTGGATTCACACAAGTTCTGCAAAAAATGATGATGGTTGTTCGACCAAAAACTGCTTCCAAGGTTTATATTTATTTTTTGTTTATTTTTCTATTTTGTTAACTTTAAGTTAATGTTATTGTTTTGCATGATTAACATTATTTTTATGCACCAAATTTGTTCTTTGATGAGATTTATTTGCACACTCAATGTAGACGTTTTTCTAATGACAATTCAGTTCAAATTGGGTTTCTTGGCTTTTTTTTTTTTAGTTAATGTTTTCGATATTACTTTTTGTTTTTCAAGCGCACATTATCCAATACATAATATTTTGTACAGACACTACAAGCATACAAGTTCGATAATTTTTACTATTTTTAAAGGAAACCCCTTTTTTAGTTGTTTAGATTTTGTTTGTCTTCAATGTAATAAAACTATAAGCCTGCCATTAAAAATGACTTTAGGTTATTCAACAATGAGACTTTTGATCGCGAAAAAACATTTATTTAAAGCCCAATACTTGCTTTAGAGAAAGAACTCAACGGATCTAGGTTATGTTTGGTTGAAGTCAGACGAAACTCATCATGATTCCAAAACGTTGTGATGAGCGTCTATGTCGATTGCCTATGCACAAAACACGAGGAATTGACTAGAGTAGTTCTATTAAAACTTTAAATAAAAAATAAAAAACTTTAAGAAATCGGTGTTTTGCTCAAGTTCACCAAACTGCAAAAATGTTCATTCTGCTCCTGTTCCAGTAACTTCTGGTTTCAGATGTAAACATAGTTTTAAGTTTTGCAAAGCGATTGACTCGTTTAGTACAATGGTCAACAGGTCATTTTATTCAAGATTTAACAACTTTGAAGCTCAATACGTCTGGCACAATCTTCTACAATCATGAGTCTCTGATTTACGATCTTATCAATTTTTAATCATTATGCTCTCTTCAGGTCGGTACATAGTTATATGGGGGTTTTCAATAAGGACTTGACAACTCTTTTTATATAAAAGACAAACCATTTGAGATATTTCCAAATCATTATGAATAGAACTCGACTTCGTTCAGATAAACACCGGAGGAACGTTTGCAGCGGTCGATTGGTTGGACCCCAATTTTCGATGTCTCGGCCACATATTCCTGTCGAAACGGCCCCTATTTCGAGCTCAATGTAGGCTCTGAGCTCTTCCAACGTCGTCGGCTTGTTGGCATAAGACAATGACTTAACGTGGCTTCAAAGAAAATAGTCTAGAAGCGTTCAGTAGCGCACATATCGATTGTAAGGTGTGATGTGTGTGCTTGTGGCACCATCCTGCTGAAACCACATACAGTCCAAGTTCATATCTGTTAATTCAGGCCGAAAATATTCAATAATCATGGTGCGATAAAGCTGTTCATTCACAGTAACTTGGCGATTGTTATCGTTGACGAAAAATAATTGGCCCAATAACGTTCCCCGCATGCAAGTCGCACCAAACAGTTATTTTTTGTGGATGAAGTGGTGATTCATGATATTCACCCGACTAACAACCGGTGGCGTAATGGCTACCATGTCTGCTGTTAACCCAGAAGTCCTTGGTTCGAATCCCAACAAAGGCTAAAATGTTTTTGCACTGGTATTGACTTTCGCAAGGAATTGGCAAGTTCTTTGTTACTAGACTCATTGCCATGAAAAGGGCTTTCTCTATTAGCTGTTCGGAACCGGCAGAAAATTGTAGGTCCCCCCATTCCCTCACAAGGCAAAGTTGTGAGAAATGAGCTAGGCCCTGGGGTTCCTCGCTCTGTTGCGCCACTCTACTTATTTTATTTATTTTTAAAGCATATTTTGCTTATTGACGAACTAAAAGTGAACATCGTCACTGAAGATAATTTTTCGATGAAATTCATCATCTTTAGAGCCCAATAGTTTAACGTACGTGTAGCTTCAAATGGTCTTTCGCCTTCAATTATTGATCCAGCTTGATCTTGTATCTTATATATAAACTAATATTCTTACGCAAAATCCGCCATAGTGTGGTCTGAGCGACGCCCAATTCTTGAGAACACCGTGAAATTGACTCATTTTGATCGCCTGAACGGCAGCAACATTTGCCACACTTCGACCAATCCATTGCCTCGAGAGCACGAAAACATCACACATCACATCACAGCGAGAATCGTGACCGAAAATTGGAGTTAACGCTCTTAAAGTTGCGGTCACCGCCTCCAAATTTCGGTAGAAAATTTTTATAATTTGCAGACGTTGCTTGTTTGTGTACTTTACCACAGTAAAAATGTTGAGTATACTGAATAAATTGAAAATAACAGTTCAATGATAAGTCATTAAATTAAACCCAAAGTTGTCTAGTCCCTATTGTGAAATCCTTTTTATGTACTTCTACATGATTATGTTCTTTCTTCGACTCAAGACAATAGTCTGCTCTTTTCTTTTATTTGCCTTTTTTATTTTCGATAGCCTTCAGTTAGTTTTTCTTCATCAAACTTTTACAAAGAAGCTTTCAGAAAACATACAAATAGTACAAAAATGTTCGCCCTCTTCTGTCTTAAGATGATTACACCTGAAACTCAAAATCAATTTTCGTATAATTATTCATAACAAGTTTTAAACGACGTTTTTGAAACTTACAACTTTGGTTTAGGATGGGCTGGAATTAAGTGCACTAGGAATTTAATTTAGACTTTTGCCTTAAATGCCTGATAGATCACTGAGCTATAAATTTTTTAGGCACCTTTTAAGGCTCGATACGAGGTACTTGTAAATACATCTGTAAAAAATCTTCTTTATGTACAAAAAATTAGTGCAGTTAAACTTGAGTTTTTATAACAAACATTAGATTGATTCATTGAGGTAAATAATAAATCAGTGCATGAGCACATTAGTTCTAATTCTACTTTCTTTCGCCTTTAATAAAATATAACTCTTTCTCTAACTTCACATTTTCTTTTCTTTTCTTTCTCTTTTCCAGTAAGTGTCACGATTTTCCTGCAAAAGATGCTCATGGTCTTAGGAAAGACCAAACCAGCTCAGGTGTAAACATAAAAAAAACATACAAAACTAAAACTCATACATATATATTATAAATATTTAATTTAGACCTAATAGCTTAAAAGTAAATGTTATTCAATAATTTTCATGCAAAAGACACCACAAAAAAAAACAAACAAAACTTCGTTAAACGTTCCATATTATTTTCTGTACAAAACATAAAGTTTCATATTATTCATAATTTTGTTTAAAATAAGCGTATCCATAAGAAATGAAATAACGAAACTCAATGCTAAGCATTTAATGAGAAGAATATTCAATTAGTTTTACAACTCGTTTATGGTAAATCCTTTTTATATTTTACTATTAAATTTAATTTAAATAAGAACCACATTATTTTTAAATGTGTTTAAATTTAAGTGAATATTTTTTTTTTTAATTAGCTACCTACATATTAAATATTTTTGTATACCATTTAGTTTATTCAATTTTTGTAACTGTTCCGTTCTATCAATAAATCTTATTATGTTCTTAAGACATTTTTTTCTATTTGAACTAACATTTTTCCTGTGTGTTTTGCTTTAATTTCACGAAGTCCAACTGCAAATTGTATTGTTTAAGCGTCGCGTTCTTCTTTATGATTTAATTTTAAATAATTACCTAGAACTGTAAGTTCTTTCAATGTTAGTAGAGCAGTAATGAAACTGCAAATTAATTTTGTTCTTCAACTTTACTTGGTTGTTCTAGCTTTAGTTTTTTGTTAAACACGCAGCAAAGAGAAACGAATGTCGAAAAGATCTTACTGCCAAGTAGAAATAGAAAACAAAACCAGACCAAACTTAAAATCAAAGGTAAATCATAGCAACATTGTTAGTTTTTTTCCTTTAGGAAGATCTTTTGTAGTCAAATACTCATAATTTGATTTGTGTATTAAAAGAAAATCATATCAACACCACAGTTTAACTCTTAGATATCACCACTCCCAGTCTTGTTTCGGCGGGAGTTTTCAGTAACTTTTGGAATCAAAAAAGAAACAATTTAACAAAGAAACAATTTAACAATTTAATAAGGCTTATTTATTTATTTACTATTTTATTGAATAATATCTAGAGCCCATGTATAGAGTATACCATAAAATGTTTCAATTGTTGTTTACGTTGTATTGGTCCTGTTAAAAAGTATTACTATTACATGAAGAAATGTTTTTAAACAAAAAATGAATTTATCAAAATATTGATTGGGATTTGTTGACAATAATTTATTAATAGAAATATATACATGATGTATTAAATGAAAAATGTATATTCTATGTATAAATATATATTCTATAAATATTATGTTTCATAAATATACATATGAATGTAGAAGTCGAGAAGAAAAAATTTCAGTCGGCATTTATAGATTTATGTACCAACTGTTACAAGCACGAAAAAGACAGTAAATAAATAATAATAATCAAAAGTAAAAATTAAATTGCTGTTTGTATTTCTATGTAAGGGAGAAGCAAGTACGGTGCCTGTGGCGTGATGGTCAGCATGTAACCCAGAGGTTTGTGGTTCGAATCCCAATAGAGGCAAAAATGTTTTTCCACGGGTGTCGCTTTTCGCGAGTAATTGACAAGTCCTCCGTTAGTATATTCATTGACATGAAAAGCGCTTTCTCGACTAGCCGTTCGTAACCGGCAGAAAATTGAAGGTCCCTTCCATTTCCTCACAAGGCATGGTTGTGAGAAATGCGATAGGTCCTGGGGTTCCTCGCTTCTTCTCTCTTGCGCCACCCTAAAAAAAAAGTAACAAATATAGATGTCTGATAGCAGACACTTGACTATTAAGAAATCTGTAATTCCACTTCAAAGAGCAGCGTCTCAAATGAATCGAGTTCGACCAAATAAATTGAGCACGTTTCTTACACTGATTGGTAAAAGCTTCATTTCGTGTCAATCTCAACATAATATTTAACACAAATCTGTGAGCTATGAGGTCGATAGGTTAATGATATTACCGCTCAGTGTTCCTTTCCACTTTGATAAGACGGACAGTGTCTATTTCTCAATCCAATGAGTTTTAGGGAACTTAGAAAGCCAAAATGTAATGACAAGGTTCATCTCTATAACGTGGTGCTCTACGATATAAAAGTAAAAAACTAAAACCATTTCTCAAGGACTATTCACATGAGTACGACCAAACAAACGACAACTAAATCAAAAAGAAAGTGATTTTAAGCTCGAAAACATAGTTTATGTTGAAGTTTTAATTAATTATATTTAAGATTTAATTAATTTTTAACAAAGGTTTTATTAAAAATAAAAATTAAAATGATGTAAGCAATCTAATAAAAGCCAAACAACAGTTCGGTAGGTATAGGTATTAACCCGCAATCGTGGGGCAAACATTTCAAATATGGGGGCTAGCACAGAGCACAGAGAGTCGAAACAGTGCTCGATTTTTACGAACGGTTTTCTACTGTCTAATATTAATAGAATTATATTTTGCGCTTAGTATTTCCTCCAGGAGTATTAAATGAACTCCTGGGCTAAGGTGTTCTTCCAGGTTGTTTAAAGTTTTGTTCGTTTGATTTAGGTCCCTATTATGAGTAGCGAATCGAACGTTCGATTGGAAGCGAATGTTTTTGCGAGCTTCTTTTATAGCGGTTTGATAGGTTGTAGAAACAAAAACTTTTTAGAAAACTTTTTTTTCGACTTTTAAGGTATGTCAGATAAGAGAATGCACGAAGTTTAATGATAATAATCCAATAAATGAGTTTCTCTAAAACATTCGCTTCCAGTCGAACGTTCGATTCGCTACTCATAATAGGGGCTATTGCTACTTTTTATAGCAATAAGTAAAGGATCCGAGATTGTCCAATAAGTTAAATTCGTCAGTATTTTGTTCCTTGTGTATTTATTTAAAAAACAATATTACAAGTCAAAAGTACTACAAATTTCCTGAAAATATTTGTGTAAACATAACAAAACAATTCTTTTTTAAATTCTTACTTTGTCTTATTTTGGTGATTTGATATTCTTTAAATTTTCGAAGTTAAATTTTTACATCCGTTTAGAACTTTCTCAAATTTTCAAATGACACTGTTTGTAGCGTTATAACTACTACTTCAAAGCTTGCCTGGTAATTGTTTTGAGTTTCGTATATTTTAGAAATAGAGTGTTTTACTGCTGGTGTATTTATGGTTGTGTGGCATGGCAGTTGTCGTTATTGCCACTGGCGTTAACACTCCCCCCGGTAAGACGATCTTCAAGCTTTGACGACGACTTATCCTTCTGTACATCGAGGACTGCCAGCTTCACAGCCGGCCTTTCGTATATCCCTGTAGCTGTTTGTACTGTCGCGCGGCGAACTTGTCCGTCTTTCCCAGGCTTGACCTCTATCACCTTTCCTTTTGGCCAAACATTTCTAGGGTTGGCTTCGTCAGCGATTAATACAATGTCTCCTACACTTATTGGCTTCACGGGTTGGAACCATCTTGTTCGTCGAGTAATCGTTGGCAAGTATTCGCGAACCCAACGATTCCAGAAGGCGTTGGCAAATTGTTGGGATTTCATCCAATTCCTTCTAAGAAGAGTGTTGTCAGTATTTATCGCATCAGATTTTTCCCCATTGGATGAACCTAATAGGAAGTGGTTTGGAGTCAAAACCTCATCGCTGTCATTTTCCAATGCCACATACGTCAACGGGCGAGAGTTAACGGTCCGTTCCACCTCAATGAGCATACTGTGCAGCAATTCGTCTGACGGATTACGCGATGGCAGGATCCGATATAGCGTCTTCTTCACCGACTGGATGAGTCTTTCCCAACTTCCACCCATATGAGGCGAAGCTGGTGGGTTGAAAGTCCACTTCGTTTGTGAGCTTGAAAACTCTCTCGCTAAGTCGTTCTGCTGTTTTCTAAGCGCCTCCTGCATTTCCTTTTCTGCTCCATGGAAGTTTGTTCCGTTATCGCATCTTATCTCTTTGGGAACGCCTCGTCTGGCGATGAATCGCTTTATTGCCAATATACAGGAGTCTGAGGTTAGACTATTTGATATTTCCAAGTGTATGGCACGCGTAGTCATGCATGTTATCATAACACCCCATCTCTTCTCAGTGTGTCGGCCAACTGTCACATGCATTGGTCCGAAGTAGTCGAGGCCCACAAAAGTAAAAGGTCTAGTGAAAGATGATAGTCTCGCTGATGGCAAATCTCCCATCTCAGGTGGTTTCGGCATGGTTGTGGCATTCTTACAAAATTGACAGTTTTTTCGCACGCTTTTGATGGTTGCTCTTAACTTTGGTATGGAGAATTTTTGTTGGATCTCATTCACCACAGTTTCATTATTGTGGTGATGAAACTTCTCGTGGTACTCTTTTATTATAAGCTCAGTTATATGATGTCCTTTAGGTAGTAATATTGGACGTTTTGTGTCTGGTGGTATTCCAACCACAGCATCAATTCTTCCTCGCAGCCGAAGAACACCATGTTGATCTATATAAGGCGATGATTTATAGATTGGGCTTGACTTTTCTAATGGCTTACGAAGTTCAATAGAGAGTTTCATGTTATTTTTAAGAAGTGCTATTTCATCCTTATATGAGTCTAGTTGAGCTTGTTGATATAGCAAATTCTCTGCAAGTTGGTATTCTTCTTGAGTTATGTAATTCTCATTCCTTTTAACGACAGACTTCCGTTTAGCGCGTATGTTCCAAACGAAACGGGAAACAAATGCTTGCGTACGCACCAATCTTTTCCAGCTGGAGTGCCGTTCATGCTCAACTAGTGACTTGTGATAGATTGAATGATGAAACAATACAGATGGTTTGAGTTCTTCTGATGTCATCTCGATATTGTTTAAGTTAATCGGCCATTCACTTTCGGTTCTTATGAGAAATTTGGGTCCGACAAACCATCGTTCAGATCCATCCATTTTAGGGATCTTTTGCCATTTTGTGGCCTCGTCGGCAACGTTTTCCTTTGTTGGTACATACCTCCATTGATTGGTCGCAGTTGTCTCAAGAATTTCACTAACTCTGAACCCGACAAATTGTTTGTAGTTCCGGTGATCCGATTGTATCCATGCCAGGACTGTTTTGGAATCAGACCAATAGAATGTTTTATTGAACTTGATTGTATGTGATTCGCGTATAGTTTTTGCTAATCGTGCCCCAAGCCTTGCTGCCTCCAGTTCGAGTCGGGGTATGGATGTGAGTGTAAGGGGGGCTACTCTGGTTTTCGACATAATAATTCTGCATTCGGATTCTTCGCCTTTTGTTACCCGTACATATCCTACTGCAGCAAATGCATTGATGCTTGCATCGACGAAAACATGCAGCTGACAGGAATCGTGATCAACATATTTTATATTGTTGAAATAACATCGAGGGATACGGATGTTTGAAATGTTCTTGATTTGATGTACCCACAAGCACCATTTTTCATATAAGTTATCATCAATTGCCTCATCCCACTCCAGCTTAGTTCGCCAAATCTCTTGCATCAGAATCTTGATGTATATCAAATAATTTGCGATGAGGCCTAGTGGATCGAAAATTGTCATTAAGACTCGTAATACCTGACGCTTAGTTGGTCTAACATCTCCAGACAGCAATTCATTGGTGGAAGCCTTTGGTGATAGTATGTATGTAAATGTGTCTGATACCGTACACCACCACATTCCCAAAATCTTTTCAGCTGTATTTTCTGAGTTCATGTCTAAATTATGCTTGCTTTCTGATCCCATCTCGCCGATAGCTTCTAGAACTGCACGTGAATTAGATATCCAATTTCGTATTTCGAACCCGCCACATTTATGTATGAATTGTATCTCCTTAGCTAACTTAATCGCTTCCTTTTCGGTGTCGACGCTGTCGAGTAGATCGTCTACATAATGGCTTTCCAAAATCGAGTTGACCGCTCTCGGATGTTCTTTAATGAAATCCCGAGCGTTTTGGTTCTTCACGAACTGTGCACAGCTAGGGGAACAAGTGGCTCCAAATGTTAACACTTGCATAACATAAACTTCTGGTTTATTATCAGGATCATTACTCCAGAGAAATCGTTGTGCTTGCTGGTCTTCGGTCGTCACAAGTATTTGGTGAAACATTTCACGGATGTCGGCGCACAATGCTATTTTTCGTTCTTGAAAGCGAAACAAAACTGAAAGTAGGGGTACCAGCTGGTCGGGTCCTTTCAGCAATACGGAATTTAACGAAACCCCGTGAACCTCGGCCGCCGCATCCCAAACGATCCTTGTTTTCCCCGGCTTATTTTGATTTGTAACCAAAAATATAGGGAGATACCATGTCCGTGGAGAATGTGTTTGGAGCTCTTCTTTGGACAGTTTTCGAATATACCCTTTGTTTAAATATTCTGTAATTTGACGCGTAAGATTCGTTTTTAGTTCTGGGTTACTATTCAGCTTTCTCATGAAACAGTTGTGCCTTCGAAGAGCCATATGAAAACTATCCGGCAATTTCACGTGATCATATTTCCACAACAGACTTGTTTGAAAACGATTACCCTTTCTTATTGTTTTGGTTTCAAGAATATGGCAAGCACGTTCTTCATCTTTTGACCTAAATGACTTGCTAATATCCGTAACTCCCAAACTGTCCAAAGAGAAATATTCCTTCATCATATTTTGAAGATTTTCATCGCTATTTCTTTTACACTCACACTCATGAAAGCTATTAAATGCAAAAGCTGAATCACCTGCATTTGGCTGCACCGACGGTCCATACACAACCCATCCTAAGCGTGTCTTTGTGGCAACTGGATCACCTTCCCCACCTTCAATTACCTTCATTGGAACCGCTAACCTTAAGTTGTCAAGTCCTATTAACATTCGAGGAATCGCCTTTTCATATGATTCAATCGGATACCCACGCAGATACGAAAATTTCGATGACAGTTGCTTCATATCCAGAGATTGGATTGGTAAACTTAATGATTTTACTGTTCTAATGATTGGAATCGTAAACCTTTTGCTTGATTTACTGGTTCCCGAAATTTCAGTTGACACTATTCTCGATTCGTTTTCGCTGCGGTGCGCATCTCCTGTCCATTTCAAGTAGAGTGGTTGGGTTTTACCTTCAAGTTGTAACTCATCCGCCAAAGATTCCTCCATCATTGTCAGTGATGAACCTTCATCTAGGAAGGCAAACGTTTCAACTTGGTTGTGATCGCTGTACAAAATGACTGGTACCACTCGATACGTAACGTGTTGGACAGAACCATGCGCGTTACAATTAAATGGTCTTCTTCCCGTATCTGATGATTCCTTTATTTGAACCGAATCAGTCCTAGAGTTCTGCTTTGCATTTGCTGATGATTCAATTCTAGACTCAGTGTAGCTCTTGTGTAACAGTCGATGGTGTCTATACGTACAGTTATTTATGCCACAAGTATTTGTTATTGGACATCGGGAGTCATGTTTCGATAAGCAAGTACGGCAGAGTTTATTTTGTTTAACGATTTCCCACCTATCTTTAATACTCATGCTTTGGAAACGCTTGCAGTCATAAATACCATTGCAGAATTGATTACAAGCAACACAATGTGGTAAGCTGTTTGTCTTTTCTTGTCTGGTGTCTTCAGTATGTGCATTTATGTGCCCTTTTTCCGTCTTACGTGGTTGTCCCTTTGCATCGACATCAAAACACCTTCCAGGGTTGACTCGACATATGTTATCTATAAGTCGCACAAGCCATTCATTGAAGTCTGTTAAATTGAAGTACTGCAAGCCTTCTGTGAAAGCAGCCCAATCTAACATCAATTGGGTTGGCAATTTCTCAACCAGTTCTTCTACTAATTCGGCATTGTCTAGATACGAATACAATTCACATGCTTCCATAGTTGAGATCAAGTTTTGTACCGCTAGTGAATAAGACACTACTGTTTCCACCTTCTCGATGTTCACCTTCGGTTCTGCACGAACTTTTTGCAAGAGAGTTTTCATTATTATTCGAGGTCGACCGTACATAATTTTGAGCGAGTTCATGATGCTAGGTACGTTTGAGGGCATCATCAATCTACCGCGCATTGAATCTAGAGCACGCCCTTTCAAGCAACGTTGTAAACGCAAGAGATTTTCTTCATTGCTGAATCCACATAACCTGGTGCTTCTTTCAAATGAACTGATAAACAGTGGCCATTCTTCTGGATTGCCATGAAAGTTTGGCAACTCTTTCGTCATTGAATGTCGATTGGCAATTTGCAAAGGATTTGGCTGCGCTTCTTCTTCTTTATATACATTTTGTCTGCGTTGGAATGCATTTTCTCTCTCTGATCTTGCTGGTTCTGTTACATTACGCGCTGTTTGTGGTGGAAATTGTTTCGGAATGTATGTGGAATGAGCTTCAATTCCCAGGCTGTAGGTTGGTCGAGTCGCTTGCAATGTGAGTGCTGTTTTGACTCTATGTGCATTTTGCTGTTCGAATTTTCCCTCTTGCCTATGAAGCCACTCTTCAACTTGCTTTCCACTTTTTGACGATGCGCTTTTCACTGATTCAGAGTCCAAACTTTGCATACTTTCTAGAAGATTGTATTTTTGTTTTAAATATTTCTCGTCGCGTTCTTTTTCCAAGGCTCTAGCTTCCTCCAGCCTTTGCAGATCAAGATCTATTCTACGTTGACGTGTAGTTGATGTAGTCTTCTTTGAGCACATGGATGGTGATTCTCTGCGGGAACTCATTTCTTGGCACCTAACACATACCCAATCTTTATCCTCGATATCTGCACTTACATTTGCACACTGAAAATGATACCAACTATCGCATTTATCGCATTGTACCATGTCTTCATTATCTGGAGATTTACAGATTTTGCAGCTGCAATTGGCTTCGTTTATGATGCGATTGATGGTTTCTAGTCGACGGCTTCTCCGTACCGTTGGAGCTTTTTTATTGCTGAGAGACATCTTGGTTTCCTTTACGATGCCAAAAAGAAATTTGTAGAAATATTGCTACTTTTTATAGCAATAAGTAAAGGATCCGAGATTGTCCAATAAGTAAAATTCGTCAGTATTTTGTTCCTTGTGTATTTATTTAAAAAACAATATTACAAGTCAAAAGTACTACAAATTTCCTGAAAATATTTGTGTAAACATAACAAAACAATTCTTTTTTAAATTCTTACTTTGTCTTATTTTGGTGATTTGATATTCTTTAAATTTTCGAAGTTAAATTTTTACATCCGTTTAGAACTTTCTCAAATTTTCAAATGACACTGTTTGTAGCGTTATAACTACTACTTCAAAGCTTGCCTGGTAATTGTTTTGAGTTTCGTATATTTTAGAAATAGAGTGTTTTACTGCTGGTGTATTTATGGTTGTGTGGCATGGCAGTTGTCGTTATTGCCACTGGCGTTAACAGGGGCCTTATACTTCCTTGTAAAATATTTAAGATACGCCTGAGTATATATTTTCTTTATGAATTTATCTTTCTTAAAGGAGAAAAGAAAATGTTTTACCAATAATAATCGTACCCTGATGATGTATAAATTCTTGTACTTCAATAAACTGCAATTTTTGTTTGTGCATAAATAGAACTGTCCACAGACAGGATTTTCTTTTGGTTGGAGAATTGGTTGTTATACTTACCAGATATCACGGAAAATGCAACAGCAAGATATTTAAAGGCCATTTTTCAGGTTAATTTGATTAAAAACAAAACACCAATGTCTTTTTTTTCTAATTACAAAATATTGTATTTTTTTTATGAATATGTTTGTAACAAAAATAATGCAAAATGAATGACAAACACTTTTCAAGGATTAACATACGTTCACCTTTTGTAATAGCCTGACAACTAGCTTTGAAAAAATAACTTAGCCTAGCGAGGTCTTTTCAAGTTATTTCGAGCATACAAAAAATACATACATATATCTTACAATTTACATTCACACTATAAGGAGATTACAAAATGATAAAAAAAATAATAATAATTTCGAACGATGGGTTCCAATTAGTCCGGTTTTTTGTTTTTGTGTTTAAATTATCACGCGATAATATGAATCGCTGATGCTGTACAAGGCCACAATGGGAGTGTTATTCTTCTCAGACAGAATATCGATGATTTCATCGAAAATTGTTGATATATAACGTCTGTGTTTAGGAAATCTAGGAATAAATCCTATAGATGTGAGTCTTTTTATCAAAAAACTTTATTAATACCAACCTTTCTATCACAATGTTCAGTTCAAGTTCAGTCTCTTTCTTTGTGACTTCTCGTGGATTTATAGCACCGACGATTGCGTTTATAGCTGTTGTTGGTAATTCAACAACGAGGACGGTTAAATTTTCATTTTTTCCAAATTGCAGCAAAGTCGTTGTCATCTGTTGTGTTACCTTTTAAAAAAAAAAATTACAAATTAACCAAATTTAAGTGTTGTTCTTGAAACACTTACATGGTTTTCATAGCGTCGTCGAAAATTAGCCGTCAGTTTTTCGTGCGTCAAGAATATGACTTGCACTTTTGGCAGGTGACTTAAGAGAGCCCCACTGTTCTTAATACTGGTAGTTGAGGCCGACATGCTGAGTCCAGAGAAACTCTGCGTAGTGTAATCCACAGAGTTGTTGTCGTTTCTAAGAAGTTTTTGTATATATTCGACCAATTCACTATGATTAACATGACGCTCTTGGAAGCGTTCACGGTCCCATGATCGCACCCTAAGTGACCCATTCTCTGCCACTAAAATGACATGCACAGCTCCAAGTTCCTTAGCTAAGTCTTGAGCTTCTTCGGCTCCCGTTGCTTCTACTATACCACTGCGGATACCAGCTGACCAAAGCACTCGCATAATATAAGTCACATCCTTCACAGGTGGCCGAGAACCAGTAACACAAACACCTACATCAATAGCACGACATTCTTCGTCGAATTCAGAACCCACTGCAGCAACGAGTTTGTCCAGAGAAAAAGACAGACCAGCGCCACTAATACCGCGATTCGGAATATTCGCATTGAAACTTTGCGCTTGTTTTTGAAACTCAACCAGCATTGTGTCATAACGTTCACCAACTGCTAACACAGAGGGTCGAGAAGATCTATTTGGCTTCAAATCAGCAATCATCTGCCACACTATCCCTCCAGATGATGCCCGTTCAAAGCTTATTGGAAGCCCAGCACACACATGAATGGGACACTTCGAGAAAAAACAGAATGTACAAAAGTTACATTTAAGAACTTATTCAAACTCACGGTGACACCAAGACTCTTAGCCAACATTACAATAGCTTCAAGCTCTCGAATGGCTCCTTTAGCCAATGATGAAGCCTCCCCTTTTCCACGCACTAGCGATTTCAGAGCCGACTCGTCCGCATTATTCCTCTGACCGTTTACAATAAAGTCCGCAAGTAAAAGATCAATCAACGCACTGGCACTAGTTTTAGACTTCTCCATAATGACAGTGACCGCTGAGTGAAAATGAAACTTTGACAAACGCCCCTCAATATAATCGAGTATGTTGCCAAACAACTCCACATACATCGACTTTGGCACATTGCAATAAATAAGAATAGACCTCAGAAGACTTGTGTGGTTCATGCGGATACAAATGTCCTTTTCTCGTAGGCGGGGAATCTCGTTTGTAATCTCATAAGCAACGGATAAAATTTCCGCATCAATCAGGTGGTTGCCAGGCATCGGCGTAATTATATCAAAAGCACACTCGTAGTTCTGTTTGGGATGGAAGTTGAAAACCTTCTTTTCGCGATACACTCTATCTACTGAGTATCGCCGAATCATGTTTACTCCACTCATAGCAATGTGCCGAGCGAATGGAACTCGCAAGTCACTTGGCAATACAACAACTCCTCCAGAATGGGTCATAAGCTTCACGGGATTCAAACAGATGCTGCTGTTTTTAGAGAATGGCGAGAGAAGTGGTGTATCTACTTCTATGGCACCGTGTTTTCTAAACAAACTCACAACTTTCGACTGAAAATGAAAACTAATTGTAGAAAAAAGTAAGAGTGACTATGACTATGTTGTATTCTACCTTCACAAATTCAATTGCAGGATTGAGAGACACTAAGCCGAGATGATAAGTGTGTTCCAGAACCTCGTCGCTCTCTTGTTGTAAGCAACGTGCAACCAAATGCTTATACGCCTTACTTTGAGGGTTTGCGAGGGCATGCCGAAGCATTTCCTGTAGTTCGTTGGCCTCTAATTGAGCTGGTGGCACTAGATCAGATGCAAGAAGCTCTTCAGCGGTGGGTCGTTGACCAGGATCATGATTAAGTAACCAGCGAATAATCTAAGCAAAGTGAGTCTTATTTCTGTGAACTCTTCAACAAATTCATCAAACAAGCCTACCTGAATAGTCTTTTCGTATTTAGAATCCTTCAACATACTGTCAGGAATTGTTATGGCCTGAGTACGAAGCGACAAAATAGTTTTGGCTCTCTCCATTCCAGTCTCGAATGGAGGTTGACTCATCTCGAATAAAATTATTCCCACAGTGTACATGTCAACTTTCTGGCCGTATGTGGATTTTGATGCGTTTCCAGTTAGTTCTGGAGCAACGTACAGAGTTGTTCCCACTTTCCCAGTACCAGTTCCTTCCTCAATGGTCGGCACATGAGAATGAGTGACATGTTCTGTAAACAAAGAAACAAAAAATTAGTTCTCCGAGACGAGACTTTTTTGAAAATCTACCCTGTGCTTGCAATGCCAAGAAACTGGTAGTCGCTAGTCCAAAATCTCCGATTTTTATCTGATCATGAGAATCCAAAAAGATATTTACTGGCTTCAAATCACGATGGATAATGCCTTGTTGATGGATGTGTGATAAGCCTTCTGCGATTTCTCGGAACAGACGCCAAAGTCTATCAGTGTCTTGGTACAAGTTGTCATCGATAGCAGTTCTTTTGGTGATGAAAAGAGAACATTTTATAAAGATCGGCAGGTGTTTCAGATCAAAACTCACCGCAACGTGCACTTTTCACAGAATTCCATTTGGATGTACATGACTTGAGCAATAGGACGAGGGGAAGCGCTTTTTTCAACTGCTTCGTCAGATGATTCTTCTTCGTATACAGCTACCTCGCCATTAGAATTCACAAACTCAATGCCGTCACTGTCAGAGTCATCAATTGTAGGCCTAAAAAAAGAAAAGCTCACAAGTCACAACCTGGTTAATAAAAGCGAAATCAAAAATTTAACTCACATAAACCCTTTGTGATTGAGCCAAATGCTCGAGGAACTCTCTTCGATCTCCGGAACAGATGCAGTTATTGGTTTTGCACTCTCATGGCTCACTGACCAATCACCAGACACAAGCTTATCCTGAAAAACAGCAAAGTTTCAATGGTCAGATATTTTAGTATTTTTCTTGAAAATACTTACCATTTCCTCCATATCCGCATCGGTGGCACTCTCAATCCAACTGTTGAAGTAGCGTACAACGTTTTCATGGTTTAAACGCGACAGTAACTCCACTTCTCGAGTCATCTTCTTGTACAGCTGACGACTGCGTGCGGGCAATGGGATACGCTTGATGGCATACTCACGATTATCCAGAATATTCCGAACCTAGAAATCCACTCAAATAAAATTCCATATATTAGATTGAGTTAACAAAGACCAATTACCTTCAACACATCGCCAAATGCCCCCTTCCCTAGATACTTTAGTTCTTCGAATTCAGTTTTCAGTCGAGAGTGACTTGAACTGAGAGTAGGGATGGTGAAAACAGATCGGTCGACAATAAATGGCGGTACCTCTAAAGTATCACGCTTGTTATTTGTTTCTATTGCCTTTTCCTTGTGATTGTTTGTTGCATTAACCGGTACAGCGTTTTCCTTGTCGTCATGATACAGTGCAGATCTCAGAAACGGATGTTCCAGGAGTTCTGAAGCAGAAAGTGTACGATCGGAGTTGCATCTGCAAACAAGAGTTTATTTTTGAGAGATACTAGCACACAAACCATAGCTGCTTACTTATCAATAAAATCCCTCATTTCGAACGTTAGTGTCGGCATTAAAGATTCCACTAACGCTCCTAAAGCTGGCAGGTCGCCTTTTGAACATTTTTGTCCTCCCACCAAGTCCAAAAGATTGGGAACCAATGAGAAGTCCGTACACCTGATGGTTCCACAATTATCCATGATCACAGTCGAATCAAACAAATGACTATGCGACACTCCCTTGTTATGCAAGTAAATCAAAGCCTCGAGTACACCTCTTGTCACCATTCTTGCGCCATCAATACACCAGCCAAGGGAGGATGAGATATTAGACACGTTGGTTCCTAGGACAAAGTCTTGTGCTAAATACACTTGCACTCCTTCTTTTCGTTTCATGCAAAGAACGCACTCGTATGGGATGAGGTTTTTGTGATTCAATTGCGACAACTGTGCTACTTGCTTTTCAATCGCCATACACATTTCATCGATTTTGTGGCCTCCGCATTTCGTCTCCGCTCCCCAAAAGCAACTACCTAAACAGCGCTGTTCGAGTTGGGTGTATTTTATATTCCATTCGGTTATGAAGAGCAATTGGCCAGTGTCTACATCAAGACCAGTATAAGCGATACAACCTTTTGGCGAGTGTCCCAAACAACAGCCTCGTTTAATTTGCCTTCCGACTCGTTGGAAGTATAGTGTCTCGCAACTTCGATGGTCCATGCACTTATTTGGATACACCAGACCGCGATAATATGGCAAAGAATTTTCAGAGCTCTCCGAAGAAGATGGATTACGATTGGACTCACTCATGCTGCGTCGAGGTTCACCACGACGGCGTGCTTCATTCTTATAAATCTCCTTGCGACGTTCAACCTCGTCCAATCGATTTTGTCGCTCAATAGTCTCTTTCTGCATCTTCTGGTTCAGTTCCTCCTGTTCTCTTTTTTGCTTCTCTTGAACCATTTCATCGTAGAAACTTCCACGCGGTGGTTTGTTATGTTTCAATAAGAATGCTTGTACTGTTTGGGCTAATTCAAATATCATAACCTCGCCACGGAGTGCAACCGATTGGTCAAGAATCATTTTGAGTAATTCGTCTCTGAGGCTATCAGATATTCCCTTGGTATCTTCCAGCGAGATTTTCGGCGATCTGAAAGAAAATATTCATCTTTTGTACTAATATCTTGTGCATACAAAAAATTTATGTAGGTAAATTTTCCAATCTTCTAGAAGCTTTCAGATGATGTTTTCGTGAAGATTGGCATCAATTGGCCAAGCGAAAGAGGCTTTTTACATCTATTAAGCGGAGTACGTAGTTTTTTTTCTCCGAAAAAACAGAGTGTGAACGCTTTAGAGTTCAACGAATGTGTGTAGCAATATCATTGTGGTTCTATTGATAATGCGGAGTGCCTGTAGGTACCTGATAAAAGGTTTGTTCGTTGAAGCCCTAAGGTCGCCCTGGGGTCACCACAAAGTGTTTTTTGAGAAACCGAAATTCGCCCTGAATGTCAAATTGAGTGTTTTTTGAGCCATAGGTTTGCCATAGGTTTTCCCCAAATTCGCCCTAGCTTTTTGCTGTGGCGATTTGAGGGCTGTCAAATGGCATGTATTTTTTTCAACGAACGGACCTAAAGATACATCAATCTTACAAGAAAGTATTGAAAATTTAATAAGAATACAGAAAGTACTGCGAAAAAAAGTATGATACATAGCCGCTCGAAGGAGAAATTTTCAGAAGATTCGTTCGTCAAAGTTCAGCAACGTTGTTTAAGGAGAAAAATAAAAAAAATTCTGCATAGGTGACGACCGGGTACCAACCCGCGGTGTGATGGTTAGCATGTCTGCCTGTTAATCCAGAGGTTGGTGTTTCGAATCGCAACAGTGGCAAAATATTCTTCCACAGGTATCGCCTTCCGCGAGGTATTGACAAGTCCTCCGTTAATAATTTCAATGTCATGAAAAGCGCTTTTTCGATTAGCCGTTTGGAACCGGCAGAAAACTGTAGGTCCTCTCTATTCTCTCACAAGGCATGGTTATGAGAAATGCGATAAGCCCTGTGGCTCTGACTACAGTGTTCTGAACGGAAAGTTTATTCAACGGTACATTTCAACAGCTGCATGCAGTTACTCGATTCCGTAAGAAAGTCCTTTAATGGCAGTGTAATTGTTCTCGAAGCTTTTAGAATCCCTTGTCAAAGGTGTGCAGGTCGAAAAACAATCAAATGCTTCTGAGAATCGAACCTGGAACTGCCACGTAACAGCCTGACGCGATACCCACTCCGATACGGGTCACACTTTGGTCTTGAACATCGTTTAACCTAATACCTGCACGGATTACATAACTCCATACCATGACTTTGAAAAATCCTTCTCAACCAGCTTCCCCAATAAACAGGATTGGAAGAATGAAACACCTCATATGAACGAGAAGTCTATACCAATTTATAACGACGCGACGGCTTGAAAATGGAATTTGGAACAGGTGCCGATTTCTTTTCAGTAAGCCTGATTCTAGCCAATTCATTCAAACTTCCAAATCACAGCAGCGTCTTCTAAGCCGAGATCTTGGCAGTTACAAACACTCCAAAACAGGTGCCCATGATGGCACTATTACATGCTAATATCACTTTTTTCATTGATAGCCAAGCAGCAATAAAAGCAAATTCTGCCACTCTTTTTGCCAACAGACAAAAACACTCTTTTGGGATATCCTTAGCATAGTTTCAATCTACTCACACATAATTTAAGGAGCATATATGTACACTGATAATACTAAACACCTTTCCTTGCATTACCAATTAAAGAGACGTTCAATGTTCACTACATTTGGAACTGGTCAACAAGCTGATAAGTAGTTCCTCCGCACGGATGATACCATAGCAAAACATCTTATAGGCTTTTATCGTTGTGTGTCCAAAGAGAGGGTGGGTTTCCGGTATTTTGCCATTTCGCTTGTTCCTTGGACAAAAAAAGATGTCTCTCCTCGACTCCTTTCCATCATCTCTTCGAAACATCGACCAGTCATACTTCGACTATTATTATTTTTTGCTAGTCCCCGTTATCCATCTAGCTCTGACTCGAGAGTTTCTGCTCTGTTCAGGATTAGTACAATGTGTTGCATTGATAACGCCTGACGGGGTAGTGATTTTCAGTTGTGCATGCCCAATTCTGGGAAACTTTTTATGTGTTACGGCTTACGGGTATCGCTAGGCTCACTTTGGTATTAATTGTCTAGATGTGATTTCTCCTTTATTCACCTATTACGACAAGCAGGTAAGCGTTGCAGTGATATTCCAAGCCGTCACTGCACAGGCAATAAATTGTAAGTTGTGTGTTTTCCAGATTCATTGCGTTAAACTTACCAACTAGCAATCGCCATTACGTTTTGAATCTCTCTCTCTCTACCGACCCACCGATGTTTTAGGAGTCTATCTTAGGACTTAAAAAAACAAACTAGGAATCTAAACTAAGAATCTAAACTCAGAACCCAGCCTGGATATTCGGAAGCGATAAATTTGCAGTGTTTTTGTTTTTACATCGAGAAGTCAAACTGATAAAATTTTATATGCACCATAAAAGTGTTTATAACTTCTCCCCCACTTTCACCTGTTAGCTTTTATTTTCAAAATCTTATCAGAGAAGCTAATTAGAATCAAAACTATAACAATTAAGTGTATACTACCCGACCGATGGGTTTGCATAGATAAAAAAGGACAAGAACTAAGTAGCTTATCTTCTATCGCTCGAGTACCATTTACCGTATCATTAACAGAAGCCCGAACGGCAATGTTTACTTTTTTTTTTTTTTTTTTGAAGCAATAAAAATGTTAGGCACCTGACACGGTTGCACTCAATCAGCCTTTTTGGAAACCCAATCCCAAAAGATGCGATATTTTTACGATTAATGCTCATAACTTTAAAGATCGAAAGGGTTTTTTAATATTTTAAGTTTTAACTTACAGCTTAGGATACTTCGCTGGACAGATGATGCGCAGTTTTGTTTTAACATATGCCTCTCCATTGCCAGAGGAGCCACGTAACGGGGTCAAGAGAATACGTATATCCGGAGGCTTCCAACCGCCAGAAGTCTTGTCGCGCAAATCTTCAACATCATTTCCAAATATACTCTGCAAAATAAAAAAAATTAAAGTAGGTTATGTTTTGCAGTTATTCATGAAGACACCGATGAGACAGTTAACCACACACAACTCGCGGTAAATGAAAGCTAAACAGCCAACGCAATTTCATGGCTATGTTTCCAATCAAGTTTGTCTCTTCTTACTTTGATCACTTCGAGTTCTTCAATTTGTCGATCACGAAATGATTCCTTCGTTGCTTTTGTTGTTGCCATTTTTGGGGCGGCGTGGGCGCTAAAGAGCGCTAGAATTCGTGCACATAATTAACACAAGTATTAGCACGGATAAAACTTTTTTCAGTAATTAAAAAAAAAAACCACTCTTATGTGTTGGAATTTTCTTTTTGTAAAATGTATCCGAACAAATTTGTTTTGTTGATTTCTTGAGATGATGAACTTAACAGCTCGTCCGAGTCTGATGTGTGTGCTTTCTTGGTTCTTGTTGTAAAATGTCATTTTTGCCGATGGTCGATGGTGTCTTCAAAGTTCTGTCAAAATGATAAGGAAAAACGTACTAGATGTGCTAAAATCAAGTTTAAGCTGCAGCTACAAAGCTTTCATGCAAATTGGTAATCGAAAACGTCTGCGTGGATTTTTTTGAAAATTTGAAGCGATTTTCTTTTTTAAAGCAGCAAGTCGAATTGTTTTTTGTTGAAATGGCATATTTTTTTTCATTTTAAAACTGAAATAGAACTGGTTTTGGTAGTAGATTCGCTAAAAATTTACCGAAAGCTTTTTTGGATGCATGGCCAATTTCAACGTTTATTGTTCAATCTTTTTAAAAATATGCGAAGATAGCAATACGTATGCAAAGAAGAATTCAGAATTTAGTTTCTTCTCTTATCTTGGAGTAATGGTTAGCGTGTCGAACTATGAGGGTATAAGGCAAACTTTTACCGATGGCTGAGCAAGCGCTCTAAGATCAGTACTGGGGCGGGATTCTGTTTACGTTTTAGACGACTATCGTCTGAATTTAAGACAATAAAAAAAATGTGTTTAAGACCCTGAAAAAGTTGCCAAAATTTGTAGTACGATAGTAAAATAGCTTTCTATCAACCACTGAAAGCAAGCAGATTATATGAATCAATCTTTTACCGATGCAATCTACGATAGACGATTGAACGATAATTGTCTGAAAAGTTAAGGAATCTGGGCACTGGTATCTCTTCTTTAACTATAAAGTAATATATTTTTATGTTCGCAACTACACAAATATCTCAGGTCCCCTCCATTCTCCATAGGAATGGTTGTGAGAAAAGCACTAGTTCTTGGAAAATACCGATCGTGGTAACCGTCGGAGCGGAATTCTCTTCGATTTCCTACGGAGACATTTTGCTTCGTGGTAGTTCTCCGATCGGCCGATCCGACGTCCTCCGATAAGTTTTTGCTGCGGAAAGTTTTAGTTTTGGAAATGCAATGCGTTCCCGCTTTTGTGAAAAGTTTCTTACAATGACAACTATTTCGAAGCAAAATTGAATCTCCGAAAAAAGATGCGTTGCGGAAAAAACTCCGCTCCGACGGTTACCTCGATAGGGCCGGGCCGAATATCATGGTTAGCATAGCTGTTCTTGTTGTTTGAAGACCTCAATCTAGTCCATGAGCACACCTATTTTAAAAAATTTGCACTACAAAATTAAACAATATTCTAGAAAGGAGCAGTTTCCCTTCGACGACTCTTATCACTCTTTGTATACTGAGAACTAAATCGAAAATGGAAATCCTTTTCGAATTTGTTTGTATTTGTTCAATTTTGAATGCTAAAACGATTTTCATATGTACATATAACGGTATTAACTAGATGCTACTCTTCCGCCGAGGCTTTGTTATAACTCTTAACCATTGATGTTGCTGGTCCTTGCAGTACTTTTCGGGATAGCCTCATAAATCCTGATACAGGATCTCGTCCAAAATACTTGACTTGTATCTCTTGCCCAACTTCAAGACTCAATGCCGAAGGATGAGCCACCTTAAAACCAAAATTTATTTTAATAAAAAAGAAAAAAACAAATTATTTTGCGACCCACCTTCCTCTGGTCAAGTTGGGAATTGTGCAGCAGCGCTGGAGGCATACTTGGATACAAAGTCACCATCACTCCGGTATCTCTCAGTTCAGTTATTTTCGCAGAATAGATTCCACCGAATTCGAGGTCTGGTATTCTCTCTTTAGTTAGCAACCCATTGATAATCTCTTTGGCTTCATCCATCGCCTCTTGTGATGGCGAAAATATCGAAAATGTTACTTCATCTTCAGCTGAGATTTGAGTTCCAGTCTCAAGGTAGATGCGTTTAAGGTTAATGCCACTAGGTCCTACCAGGCGTATCCTCTGGTGTGGTTCAATTGTAAGCCTTTCCGTAACAGGCCAGCAGTCTTTACGGTACTTTCTGTTAGAAAAAAAAAGAAGAGAAAAATTGGAACCCAGACGAAGCGAAGGAGCATTTCATTGTGAACAATATTACCTGTGCTCTCGAATTGTCTGGTTCATGATGTCCAGAATCTTAGCCTTGGCATCAGTGGCTTTTTGCAAAGATTCCATAACTACCTTGAGAGGAATGCCAGGAATTTTTAAGTCAGCTTGAATGGCAGTGAACCCACGGCGAGTCCCAGCTACCTTCATGTCCATGTCACCCATGTAGTCCTCGATGCCCAGAATATCTGTGAGTATTTTATAATCTTGCAGATGTTTGGTGTCATCGTTCTCAAATTTTGTAACCAGCCCGATAGCTACACCAGCTGCAGGTGCTAAGACAGGTACTCCTGCGTCCATTAGAGCTAAAGAGCCGCCACAAACAGTCGCCATGGAGCTGGATCCATTTGATTCAAGAACTTCGGATGTCAGTCGAACAGTGAATGGAAAATCACTTGGCAGTGTTGGAAGAAGTCCGCGCTCGGCTAAAGCGCCATGACCCAGTTCTCGTCGGCCGGCTGGCCCAATTCGTCCCACTTCTCCCGTGGCGTAAGGAGGAAACTCGTAATGCAGCATGAAGTTCTTAGCTTTCAAGCCACTAAATCAAAAAAAAAGTTATCACTTCACATGGAAAGGAATGTAGTAAGTCGTGCTTACGTCTCTAGAGCAGATACGGTGTCAAGTTTCAAAGCACTTTCCTGTGAATCCAAAGAAACTGTGCAAAAAACCTGAGTCTGTCCTCGTTGGAACAAAGCTGAGCCGTGAAGTGGTTTGTAAAGGTCAACCTAAAAGCGAAATCAGTAATCAATTTATACCGCAACAAACTTCGCACCTACATACCTGACAACTAATGTTTCTTAAGTCATCATAGCTTCTGCCATCGCAACGTTGATTCTCTTCAAAGATCAGCTCACGAAAAATGGCTCTACATGTTTTGTTGAAAAGTTCGGTTATTAAAGAAGGTTCTACGTCTGGATAGCTGGACCACACTCTGTCAACCACATCGTTGCGCACTTCGTTTACTGCATTGTCCCTGGACAGTTTGTGGTGATTGCTGTCACGGAAGATTTCTCGCAATCGCATCTCTGCCATACTGTTGACTGCATCCTGAACGTCTTGATTTATTTCAGTAGATTTTTCAAGCACACGTTTTTCCCTTCCATACGTTCGTTGTAGCTTTTCAATTTCTGCTATAATGAGCTGCGCTTCCTTTGTTCCTTGTTTGATGGCTTTCAACAAATCTTGCATTAGAACCACATTCCCCTTGCCCTCGAGCATGACAACTAGATTCTGTTTTGTCGCTGTAACAACCAAATCCAGTTCAGAAGATTGTAGCTCTCTTCTGGTTGGATTAACGATCACCTCGCTATCAATCAGGCCTAATCTAGAAAAATTTGGTTTACTAATCTCTTATGCCGTTTGTGCTGTATGTATTCACCTCACGGCTCCGACGGGTCCATTCCATGGAATATCACTCAAACTCAAAGCCATAGAAGCGGCATTGATGGCAAGAATATCCGGTGAGTAGACCGCATCCATAGCCAGCATATTGCATACCAATTGGGTTTCAGTTTTGAATTCAGATGGAAATAGAGTTCTCACAGATCGATCTATTAGTCGTGCACTTAGAATTTCTTTCTCTGATGGACCCAACTCTCGTCGCATGAAGTTCATTGGAATTCGACCAGAGGCAGCACTTTTCAAACGATAATCCACAACAAGAGGCATGAAAGATGCTCCGGGAGATTGTTTTGGTTTGGCTACAGCTGTTACCATCACGGAGGTGTCACCCATGGTGCAGACTCCAGTTCCATTTGCAAACCGAGCATATTTGCCAGATGATAAATTCAGATGGCGACTGCAAGGATATTATTTGATTACTTGTTAATTGGTTAGAGTGAAATTGAGGTGACTTTACCCATTCGAGAATCTAACTTCTGCGTCAGGACATTGGCTATTTGGAGAGTGAAAACGTTTGATATGAATAGGCGATACATTTTTAAAACGACATGTTAAGATTTTTAAGTATTTTCGAGGGAAAACAACCGCCGAAGTCGATAAGAAATTCGACATCTTCGCAGGAATTTTGAAAACGCGAGCGGTGCTAAGTACTGACAGCTGTCAAAATGACATACATGCTTTTACTTCGGTATGAGGAATAGCTCACATCTAGTCAATTGAAGAAGGCACTGCATTGGGGAGCTTTAAGGTTAATACACATTAAGAAGCTTGAATAGCAAGCCATTAGCAGACGTATTTATAAAAATAGTTTATGATGGACATACACGTATCTACAAGTGCAGATGAAAAAAGGAAAAAGACTCAAGATGTAAAATTTCATACTTGTCTGAAAGAGAGGGAAGGCACTGTCAGCACTTCCTTAGTAAAAGGCTGCGGATGAAAAATTATAGATGCAGATGATCATGTTTATCTGCACCTATAATTTTTCATCCTATAACTAGAAGTGTCTTCCTTCTCTATCAGACAATTATGAATTCTACGTCTTGTGTCTGCTTCCTTTTTTCATCTACACATGCATCTGCAAGTGCAGATGAAAATCGGAAAAAGACACAAGATGTAAAATTCATACTTGTCTGATAGAGAGGGAACGCACCATCTGCACTTCCTTAGTTATGGTTGCAGATGAAAAATTATCTTTGCAGATGAACATGTTCATCTGCACCCTATCCATCTATTCGTCTCTCTTTTTAACTTTTGTACTTTATAATCTTCATCCATCCCGTTTTACTTTTCTGCACTTCTGCAGTTGCAGATGCATGTAAACCCAGCATTAAGCGTCTCTTAGCGCATAAATGTCATTTGATTTTGAGTATTGAGTTGTCATTGGGCGCGTTCGAGAACCTATCGGATAGCCTAGCTCGGATAGCCGTATCTTGGATACCTTTTTGAACGATCCAGATACCTTTTTCCTGATAGCTGCAGACAACAGCTGTGAAATATTAAAATTCGACTTTTGAAAACAGAAAAACATTCAAAATATCATTGCTAGACGATTATAACTTAGTTTTTTCGATTTCCCATACGTTTTTAAAGACTCTTATGCTAAAATAAATGCACACCAAAACAAAAACTCAACATGAAAAAAAATAAAAACAAATTTTCTATATGTTTGTATCAGCTGTTCGCTAAGGTATCTGAGGTATACCGAAAATTCACAGATAGCTTTGGTTTCTCTATTTGACAGAAATGGTTTGCATCTTTGCTAAATGCTTAACACGTAAACAACAACAACAAGCTATACGGATACCATTCTCGAACGCAGCCATTCAGTGGTTTACTTACAACTTTGAGAATTTTAAAATTAACTAAAATGGAAATATACATAATTTGGATGTAGTAAATGTGTTTTCAATTGAAAGAAATATGCTGTGTTTTCCTTTTTTGTAAATTGGTTTCTTACAAGATTTCCAGCTGGGAAGCGTTTTTGATTTTCCCTTTTTGGGCAAAACAGCAAGAAATTAAAGCCAAAGAATTGTATTTGTGTAAAGCTAAAGAAATAAAAGGAACAAATGTTCTTCCGTTTGTTGGTTTCGAGCAAATTGGCAAAGCAAGTTCTGCACATTGGTGAGTTGAAAATATAAACAAAAACAAATTTCTGTTGCCAGTTCAACCATTGAGAAACAAAAATAGAGAGTTTCTTTATGATTTCGACATAAGGGATGAATAACTACAATGGGTGATGAAAAAGATTATAAATAAGGATTTTTTATTCACTGGATAAAGTCTTAATAGGTTCTTATTCACTGCATAACTATTATGCGTTTTAAGCGAGCAAAATAGCAAAATCTAATAAATACGGCTGATATAGTTTTGCGTAGACTTAGCAGTGCTAGCAATGAAATTGAGAAATTCTGGTGGCAATCGATGGGGGACAATTTGGAAAAATTTGGTAAGCACTTTTCCGAATTTGGAAAGCGATAGTTTTGCTAAAAAACGCGAAAAACATAATACTGGTAAGCCGCTGTACCTTTTTATTAATGGAAAATTGAATTTTTACAACTAAAATGCTAGTAACTTTTTTTGTGTCCTTTTTCAAATTACAAAATTTGAATTTTTAGTTTGCGAAAAGCTTGATTGAATTTGAGGAACTAAAACATTTCATGAAATCTGTAATTTTGGTATTTTAGTCAAAAATATTTTTTAATGGGTTTTTTAAAGGAAAATTGAATTTTAACGATTAGTTTTTTGAATTGAATTACATAACTAAATTTTGTAAAAAAAACGGATTTAAAAATATTTTTGATCAATGGTGGTGACATCTTCACCTAAAAACTATAAACAATTTTACCACAGGCACAGGTATGCTACCCCTGTTTTTTGTGGTAAACTACAACTGTGAAATGCTTTGTTGTTGCTTCTATTTACTGCGGCTTAAGAAAAGCATCTAATGATTATTCTTTAGATGCTAGTGCGGCAATAACAGCTCGATACTGTGTAAAGTCACTGTTGATTTTTTAGTCACAACTTTCCAGCAAATTTTCAACTTTCCACTCAACTCTCAAATTGTGTTGTGGCCCTTCAGCTGGTCACAGCTGTTTGTAACTTTTTGCCAGAATCGGGTTGTTTGACTAATTTATAGGCGATTTTTAATTATTTTTAATTTGTTCTGATATAAATGATACTTCCATTGTCTCCTTGGGAATTCGGGATACATGACTTTGTGACTGGTGAAATATCAAAGATGTCGGTCTAAATCGGACTGTTATTTGAATTAATTCAATATATAACACATCTGACTCATTAGCCACCCCTGGAGCTTGGCATCACCTACTGCTGAACATTTTGACAACCTTTCCACACACACACTCTCATTTATTCAGCTGGTGACCCGTCAAACGCGCATGGATTGGGCACCAAAAAAATCTAATTCAGCAATCTTACAACCCATCGTCGACACAAACTACGAACAAGAAGAGCTGCACAATCCCCCGATAAAAAAAAAGAAATAAAACTCATCCATGGAGTCAGAACTCTGAAAAATTTTCATTTCGGTTTTCGCTAGCTGACGACGGCATTGCTGCGAGTTCACGGTCCATTTTTAGTGGTTTTTCCAGAGCCAAGTAATCAAATTGATATTTCCAAATATCGCCAATCGATTGAATTGTCCTCAATTTCAATACCGACACGGTTTTCCGCGGTTTTCATAGATTTTCTGTGGCTTTCTGTTCGTTTTTCGGTTTCTTCTTTTGTGTACACGGGTGCAATTTTGTTCTTCATATTACATCGTTGCGGCTGTGCGTCTCCATTCATAGTACGTTCCTTTTTTGGTGAGAAAAGAAAAAGACAAAATTCAATTTGACGACAAAATAAAAAGAAAAACGAATAAGAAAAGTTCTTCCCAATCCACCACACCCTTTGCGTGGGTACAGAGTTAAAGTGAATCCTAAACTTAAAGTGGCATTCGAGCAAAATTCCTTGAAAAATTCAATCGTGTCGTCGTTCCTCATTTGCCGTGTGTCGGTGTGTACAAGAAGAAGAGACGACAATTTGTCCCCTGCTCCCTCACAAGTGTGTATAAAATCGAAAATATAAAAGTGTTTTAATTGCCTGCAAAAAGCACAAGCAAACCATCATTCCTTTTGCATACTCTAAACTCGAAAATTTCTCACATTAATTACAACATCCTTTCTCTTGCACGAGAACCTGCAAAACGGACGTGTCTATCGTGTTGTGCAGCTTGTCTGGTGCCATTTATTGAACATACAGGGCGTGAAAAAGAATCCAATAGAACCGCACAAAGTGACATAAACCACCCACAGTTTCATCACCACTTTTTGTAGATACACGCCGGTTGCTCGTCGCATCGCAAGGTAAAATCTTCCTCTCGTTTGCTGTGTTTAGTGTCCTTGTAGTCATTTTCATCATCGTTTTATCGTATTCGCTCCTTTCGTTACAATCTAATTGATGAACTGAGTGCGCCGTTACAAGTTGTGTCTTGTGTGTCCCTCGAAGCTCGCAAAGTATCGTTGTCCCCGCAGTAAAAATTGAAAGTTGGTCTTTCTATTAATTTCCTGTGGCAAAAACTGTTTCGGAAGTGAACTTCAGATATACATACGCACCAAAAGAAAAACTAAACGTAAGTACCAATCTATATACACCCACTGCCACTACTTGGTATAGGAAAAGAATTCAGTTTCTCACAAGAATGTTCATTAACCACATGTGTTTCAGTTCTGTTGGTTACTTTATCAGTTAAGGTTCATCTTTGTCGGTCCCTGTTTGTCGAAGATTTGTAAAGATTCCACATCATGTGTGTGCGTTTTGGGTTTGACTTTTGCAAGAATTTGGTCGGAAATTGTAATGAAAATAAATGTCTTGTTGGGATAGTGACCCAGTCGTGGGAATTGTTTTTTCGCCCATTTGGTGTGGTTTGCCATTGCCTTCCCTTGTGTTGTTTTTGACTTAGAAATGTGTCCTTTCCTTGGGGTTCTTTGGGTAGGAAATCTCGAATCTGCGCGTCGCGAGTGCGTGATTTGATTAAGCTGTCGTTTTATATAAAAAAAACTTTTGGTCGCATGTAAAAAGATACGTCGACCTCTTCCCCTTTTTCCCCGCTCCGCAAACTACAGATTTTTTTTTGTTTTCCGGCGTGGCGTAGGTGTGTTTGCTTAAAAAGAAAGATAAAGCATTTTTTAGAGCGCTGTGTCGCATGATTATCAAATCGTTATTAATAGCATCACACACTATTCCCACCAAACAAAACACAAAACCTCACTAATAAGTGGTAGACTTAAGTAAAACAAATATTTGACAGAAAGTTGAGTGTTTCGTTGTGTTGACGACGAAATAAAAACCAAGACGTCTCTTTATTGAATGTGTGTGACCTTGGGAGGCGTTTAAAGGCATTTCATATTGGACGTTGTTCACAAGCCATTTAATTAAGAAATAAAAAAAAAACCACTGTGACTCGTTTGTTTGAAAATTTTCACCACGTGAGCGGTGCTTTTAAAAGGCAGATTGGCACCTAATACCTCAAGTAACTGATATTGGAATTGTCGACATTTGAGGAAAGCATCTAACTACAGAAACGATTTCTTAGTAGGTATAAAATCTTTGTGTGGTTTCATAGAATTTTTCAAATTGTTACGCATTCAAAGAAGCGTTTGAATTTAGGAACTTGTCGAAACATTTGATTACCGAAAATGGTTTATTTTGTTGCTGTTTAGTTGATTCCTAGCAACAGTCTTTGGGTTTTTGTTCTTTACTAGCTGAACTCAATGGTGTCCTTACTGCAACTGGTTCTAGATAAGCCACAGGTGAGAAAATATGAAATACCAACGCTAGAATTTCATTGACAAACAACAATCCAACTGGGGAAATTGAGTTTGTTCGTCGAAGTCGTGAGTTCGATCTATGTTCACCATGGAGTATTGTTTTTTTAAAACCTAAATTCACCCTAAATATCAAACTGCTATTTGAACCCTTTGTTTGCTCTCCTTTTACCTTTAAGTAGCACTGTGTTTTTGCTGGGGAGAGTTAAGGCTAGGTGGACTTTTTTAGCGAACTCAGAACTCATGTAAAAGTGTTTGCTTGTATTAGTAAATCATTTTATTCCCTTAAAACTGATCCCTCTTGCCATCGTCGCGTGTGATTTCAAATTCTCCCTATTTTCTCTCTCTCTTTGGTCTCGGCAACAGCCAGAAACTAGAAAAGAATTACGCACTTGCATAAGCAGAACAAAGGGGTGAGAATTATACGAGCATACGCTGTGCAAGTAGGCATATAAAAAAAAAACAGATATCATTCATAAGGCACACTGACGAAGATATATGTATGTACACAATATGTCCGAATGAAAATTTTTTACGATTTCTTGTTTTTGGATGGGTTGAGAATAAAAATATTGTGTCAAGTCAGGAAAGTAAGAAAACCGGTAACTTTTTTTGTCAGTTTGCTTGCTGAGATAAATTCAAATAATTACAAATAATGAAGATGTTGTAGGGTCGATATTTCTTATCTTGTGTTTTTGCGGATGTGGAAAACATGACATTTGTGTGATTTAAATGTAGATCAGTTTCTTGGCTTAGTTTGATCAGCAAAATTAATGAAAAAGGGGATAACTTGGGAGGTAGGAACTTAGATAATACTAATTTTTATTTCATTTATTTATTTTTATTATTTTATTTTTATTTATTTTTTTTTTTACCAATCACTTGTATCCATTTTAATTTCCTTTGCAAGAAGATATACCTATTTTAAGAAAATAAAGGAATGGATGTTTTTTGAAAACTGCAATCGAAGGACAACGAATTCCCTAAGAAAATTCAAAATTTTTCAAGTTAAATTTGATTTAAAAAATTTTCCGTTTATTATTTTTTTTTTTCACTTGAAATTTGAACAAAATCAGTAATATTGTGGGCCATAACCAAGCAAATTGAGATTTAAAGAAGTCATCTTATGAAACGGCCTGTTTTTTGTGGGAGTTCTTAGGATTTTTTTTTCAATGACCAGTAAATAGACAGAACTTTAAATTGACTATAATTTACTAACATATATTATATATCGACTGATAAATATAAATTTTAAGCTAAAATTATAAAGTAGAATATGAGTTATAGTTCTCTGAACACCCCGCTTCAAAAAATGAACTCGCAATTCCTCCACGACTCCAACTGGCTTGTCGAAAACAAAAAAAAAATTATCGTCGTTTTCATCTGCAATCCTAAATGCATGGCATGAACTATTATGAAATGAATATATACAAAATTGGACTTTTGATAAATATTTTGAAAAAATAGTTACGAATTTGCGTTGGTTTTTTTGGCTTTTGCTAAAAAAAAGTCGTAAATTTGAGAATATTTGGTTGGTAGTAGTTCTATGCGCACATAGTACATTTGTTGAGTGTACCCTTCAAATTTCAAGTCATTCGGTAAACAAGTTTTTGAGATAGTAGAGAGGAAAGTCTGAAAAACACAGTTCTGAGAAAAAAAGTTTTAGGTCCGCTTATTACTGTGAAAGTATAAGACTTTTTTTAACAGCTGTATTTTTAAAACGACTTCGAATTTTTAAAAATCACTTTGCTATCGTACTCTAAACATTTTAAGACCGCAATTTATGAAAAAAAACAAAACAAATCACGTGGGATGGTCCTCTTAAAAAATATATATATGCACAGATAATAATAAATAAGTCTTTCTCATCACTACAGAACTTAAAACTCCATGTACTTGACCGTATCAACACCACCTCCTTATAGGTACCTTCTTGTTTTTTTCAAAAAAAAAAAAAAGGAATTCCATCTCTCTAGGAATAATCTACGTTATGAATATGTAGTTACCTTCCATAGCTTTTTCTTGTAAAACGATTTTCGATTTTTTTTTTGATTTATGTAACACAACAGATTTTTGAGACATTTTTACAAGTTTTGTTATGTTGAATGAATGGGCTAAAAATTTTGTCACCAGCACGAATAAACCAAATTTCAACATGTATCTAACGATCAGCACAACATAATTTACAGAAAATTACACTATAACTCTCAATGTAGAATCCTAACTAATATTATAAATGTGAAAGTCACACTGTCTGTCCGGCTTTCTATGTTACCATCTCCCGCCCAAACTACTGAACCAATTTAAATAAAATTTGATACAGAGATAGTCTAACACTTGAGGAAGGACATTGGCTATATATTTAATCCACGGGAACAGGAACGTATACGGGAATTTAGAAACTACAACACCGATTTCAAAAATTTTTCCACCGATAGAATGCTACACTATCCCAGAGTAACATAAACTTTAATTCATCCACATATTCCTACGGGAACGGGATTCCTTTCTTATATAGTAAGTGTGAAAGTAGCTCTGTCTGTCCGTCGTTCTATGTTACCATCTCCCGCCCAAACTAATGAACCGATTTAAATGAAATTTTGTACAAAGACTGTTCTGAACTTAAGGACGGACATAGGCTTTATTTCATTCAAATATTCCCTCGGGAACCGGTCCTCACTATTATTATAAATGCAAAAGTAGCTCTGTCTATTCCCCTTCTATGTTACCATCTCCTGCCCAAACTAATAAACCAAATTAAATTAAATTTTGTACAAAGATTGTTCAGAACCTGAGGAAGGACATAGGCTATATATTTTTTTCCTATATTTTCACAGAAACGGGAACGTATACGGGAACTTTGACACTACGGCACCGATTTCAAAAATTCTTCCACCGTTGGAATGCTCCATAATCCCGGAGTACCATTAACTTCAACTCATACACATATTCCCACGAAAACGGTCACCATATTCCCACGGGAACGGGAGTCTTTACTAATATTGAAAATGCGAATGTAGCTATGTCGGTATGTTTTTCGTATGTCTCCCGTTCAAACTGCTAAACAGATTTTATTAATTAGCTTCATAGATGGTCTAGAACATGCGGAAGGATAAAGGCTATATATCTATCCTTATATTCCCACGGGAACGGAAATGGGAATTCAAAAACTACGGTCTCAAAAGTATTTTTAACGGGTCTACAAGGTGTTGAAATAGGGGATGAATGTTTTTTTTGGAAATACCGCCATTTTTAAGGCTAGAAGTTTCAAAAATCTTAATTTTTATACTTTTTTTTTTTAAAATTGGCGTGCACATCAAGGGGTTATGACTACCCTTATAAAGTTATAAAAACACAGTGCGAGCATTTAGGAAAATAGGAGAGGATTTGAAGGGAGACACCGATGCACGTTGCTTTTTAATCTTTGTAAATCGTAATGCAGGGGAAATACAGAGCCAGGTAAAGCATTCCACATTCGGGTGGTGCGACTAAAATAAGAATCTCTATATTTGACTGTACGCCCGAAGTTGGGCTCAAGGCAGAACTGATGAGCATTCCTAGCGAGGCGGGTGTTGCGGCTAAATTGTTTCAAGGGAGGAATGCAGCTAGCTATTTCACTAGAGCACTGTTTGTGGAGACGAGAACTATTGTTTTTTCTTGCGGCGGCACGGAACGGAATTTAGTATTATTTATTGATTGATTATTGTTGTTTTTTTTTTTGGTTTTTTTCTTATTTTTTGGGTGGAGGAAAAAGGAGAAAAGTTTTAATTAGTGGACACTTAGTGCGATGCGTGTTTGCGCGTTCGATAGCAGATCGGCACTGATACTTACTATACTTTATCCTAACTAATGTTATAAATGTGAAAGTAACTCTGTCTGTCCGACATTCTATGTTACCGTCTCCCGCCCAAACTACTTAACTGATTGATATGAAATTTTGTATAGAGATAGTATAGAACCTGAGGAAGGACATAGGCTATATATTTTATCCCTGAATTCCCACGGGAACGGGAACGTATACGGGAACTTAGAAGCTACAGCACCGATTTCGAAAATTCTCCACCGTTAGAATGCTACACTATCCCCGAGTAACATAAACATTAACTCATCCCCATATTCCTACGGGAACGATCACCATATTCCCGCGGGAATGGGAGTCTTTACTAATATCATAAGTCTGAAATGAAACCTGTCTGTCTATTTTTGTTATCCCTGTATTCCCACAAGAACGCAAACGTAAACGGGAACCTAGAAAATACTGAACTGATTTCAAGAATTATTTCCCCGTTAGTATGCTACACTATCTCAAAGTAACATAAACTTTAATTTATCCCCATATTCCCATGGGAACGGAAGTACTAACTTACATTATAGATCCGAAATCAACTCCGTTGGTCTGTTTTTCTTTATAACCATCTACCGTACCGCCCAAACTATTAAACCTATTTGTATGAATTTTGGTGCAGAGATAGTTTGGAGCCTGAAGAAGGACATGGGCTGTATTCCTACGGAAACGGCAACGTAAACGGGAACATTGAAGCTACTGGACCGATTTCAAAAGTTCTGTCACCGTGATTTCCGTCAAATTGTCGATAACACAGTTGACCTGAGAAGAAATGTCTATCTTGATCTTCAAATAAATATTGGCAATCGGTAAAGACTGAGTGAAAAGTCGATTTCGGCGCCGACTAATGAGATAGTTAAGCATATAAACTAATAAGTTATGTTTGAAGTATTGGGGGGGGGGGGGGGGGGGGGATGTTGTCGAATATCTATCAGAAGACAATATTATGGACACTGAGCAAGCCACACCATACCCTATAGAGTTTCTTAAATTTATTAGAATTATCAGAAGTGGCTGCAAGTTTGTGTTCCAGTGCCAATAATGAGTAATCTAGAATTGTACACAGCTACAAATTACACATCTGGGATGCGGCATTATAAAAGATTTAATAATGACTGAAACAGCGAAAGGAGACAACTATTGATTCCCCGTATTTCTTTAATTCCCACTGATTTGTCATTTTAGTTTAAAAGAGTGTATCAAACTCACAAAACCTTTTTATTTGACAAAAAATGGAAAATGTAAGAAGGTCGTGTGCAAAAATGTATTGAAATAAAATAATAAAGCAATAGTTTACCAAAGTTCACGTGTTTTATTTGCAAAATAAGTAGCCTAAAAGCTAAAAAGCTTCCGAAAGTCACTATTCCACGCAGACGAAGTCGCGGGCACAGCTAGTTTATTTTAAATTCAATTGAAAGAATTCTCAAATACAAAAAAGTTCCTTCTTTAACAGAAATAAAGATTCTTTATCAGAAATAAAGAAGACTCTGAATTGCAATTAAATGCCCATAAACCTCCGGATTTGTATTTTCATAGATATAAGTACCTACCCACACTTATCCACCCTCAGCTTGCCTTCCCACATGCACAATATGAAACAAAAATAAAATAAATAAAATATACAAATAGGTACAAACCAATAACGAAAGAATAGTATACAACCAACAACTTTGAAACAAAGTTAAAAAAAATTATTTCGCATACACCTTACCCAAACGCATATCTTATTCCAAATAAGTTGAATTCTATATGCCTATATAAGTTACTCACCTATACCTACATACATTTTCATGCCAACCGTATTATGTCATCAACAAATTATAGAAGTTCTCAAACACAAAATAACTACCTAGTCAAATACAAAATTTTTAGCTGAAGAAAAAAATGAAACACACTCCCATCAAGTTGCGAACACTTGACCAAGGAATTCCATTCTATTAGTGCAGTGGTGCTATTTTCTCACCCCTTTCCCTTTGTGCATTTGCCTATGTCTGTTTCTTTCAATCCTTCGACATTTCAAACTTTTTTTTTACAATGCAAGCTACTGCTACCAGCAAAAAAAAAAAACCACAGGCAAACAGTTTGTAATGAGAAATGAATAGCACAAAAGATCACAAAATAAGGTATATATATAAGGTATAGAATATAGATGATATGTATGAGGGAATGCATAACGCATAAGATCATTTGAGCGATACTCCTTTTCCAAATCACAGAGAACAGACCAAAAAAAGAGAAATCGGCGCTAAAATTGGTGGCGGATTTGCTTCGAACTGAAATGCATATGTATATGTTTTTAAGCAAGTTTTTCTAGTAAAAAACCCAAAGTAGACAGTTTTTCTAGAATTAATATTCCAAATTCTGTGACCACAATAGTAAATTTCTTTATTGAAACTAATTAAGATTATATCAAAGAAAAATACCAACAAAAAATTGAGGTTCTTTTGGCTTCTCGTTTTTCAAAAATCGTTTGCAAATATGACTTTATTGAAGTTGAATTTTAGCGGTGTGGAGAAAAAAATATTGATTTTGGGCTCAGAGGTTAGTTGAGGAGCTTTATTACCTTCAAAAAAATGTATATATATATGTACCTGAAAACACCCACGCCTTGCCCCATGCTTTATAAGCTAAAAAAAGGCAGTTTCACCAACTTCTCATCATAACACCTGTTTCAAAACACTTAAAACTATTACCAATGATTTTATATGATGAGCCTGATATCTATCTACTATTTGCTTTTTATTTCATGAAAAAATATTAATAAACGCCAAAGTTATTACCATAAGAGTATGCTGAAAACCGAAAAATTACAACAAATTGACGAAGGTTTTTTTCATATAAGGAGACAAAATTTGAAAAAAAACGCTCAGAGGTTAGTTGCATATATATTTTCTAGTTATAAAAAGAAAAAGAAAAAAATAAAAAGTTCATAAATACGGATGCCCCGACCAAAATAGTGAACAAATCGAAATTTTCAATAAAAAAAACGGCTTCCGGTCCCTATAAAAACCGTTAGGAAATAACTTTCAGCATTTGAATGATACACAAATGTTTGTGTGTTTATCATCTTTACAATGCATTTTGTTTCATAAAATTATAAAGAAAATTGCGAAAGTTATGAAGCAATAAGTCAACGCACCTTTCAAATTTTAACGAAAAATGCAAGGGACACCTAGCCTTAAGGTAACAAGCAGAGAAATTAAATGTTATGTTCATCAGGTTCATCAAGTGACCAGCATATGCGGTGGTCTCATAATTAAGCACATTTTGATACCGAAAACCACAAAATTGAGAGGGTTGTCAACGAACTGTGGTTGCAGTTCAATGAACGAAGCTGTTGAAGCAGGAATTGGTCAAATTATGTCTTGTGAGGTTTTTTTTCTAGGGTTGGGGTATGTTTTTCGGTTCTAGGGTCGGCCAAAGAAAATATGTAAAACTTCGGTTGTGAACGTTTCATCCTTTTATTGATATTAAAACTACTGCAATATAGTAAATTATTTATTGCTTCTTAAGGCGGTATTACACTATCATATATATATGAACAAAGTTGTCATATAATGTATGGCACACTTTCTGTAAATATTGCAATTGCTATTACACTATGCCATATATATATGAACAATTTGTATGGCAAACAATAATTATATGACAAAGAAAAGTATCGCTATCACACTTATATGACAACCTGTGCCATATAAAGTATGGCAAGCATGAATATAATGAACTAGCCATATAAAAATCGATTGATTTTATATGACTTGCGCTTGTCATACAATCGGCATCCTATGTTTTTTATTTTTATTTCTCTATTTGTAGTTATTTCTTTATTTCTATTTGTACGTTGAATGCACGGAGTGCTTATCTGAAATGTCATTACACATTCATACTCGTACATAGATGTAAATTTCAATAAAAAGTGACGTGTGAAAGTGAAAAAGAAGAAATATATATAGATAGATATATATTTCTACACTACTTGAAACAAGACGAACATATGTACTTATATGGCGACAATTATTATCATTTTGTATTACACTACGCCATATATATATGGCTCTAGAATCATTGTCATATATATGGAGACATACAAATACTACCATACATATATGACTATCACACTTATATGACTATGTGGTGCCATATTTTTTTTGTCAACTTGCCATATTTATATGATAGTGTAATACCGCCTTTAGTAATCTTCTGCTAGTACGTGTTAGCTCAATCGCTAACAAGTCCACATTCAAATACTGGGGTCAACAGCAACTGCACTGAAAAGAAGGCCAATTTGTGAGAAAGAGGGATTTTTTGTATAGTCAGCAGAGTGGGTTACAATTTATTTTAAGAGAAATAAAAAAATTTCCCAAAAATCCATTTGCCTTTTCTAGTTCCACCTCCACTTATTTGCAATGGAAGGAATTCTCAATCTCACACACCTTGATCTCTATGTTCAAGAATCGGCAAGCGCGCTTAGGCAAAGTCAGTGTATTGTCTGGAAAACCAGCCAAACAGGCAATGCAGAGATTTTATCACGATACGCAGACAACAATATCTGCACTGATTACATAACTCCATGTAATCTATGTTCCTTCCAACTTCCAAATCACAGCAGTGTCTTCCAAGCCGAGATCTTGGCATTTACAAAAGCTGCAAAACAGGTGCCCATGATGGCGCTATCACATGTTGATATCACTTTTTTCATTGATAGCCAAGCAGCAATAAAAGCGATTTCTGCCACTCTTGTCAAATCTAAGCTTGTTTCTTGCTAAGAGCTAATGGTTATTGGCACACACCATAACCTTAGACTCTGCTGGATTCCCGGTCACAGTGGCATACCGGGAAACGGAAAAGCGGACGAATAAGCGAGAAAAGGCTCTGCACTTTATTCTTCTCTCATTGATTAATCAATCAGGGTCCCACCCTGTGACAAAATAATACATACGAAAACCCAATGAAAGATGGGAATATGTACTTAGATTCCTGCGTCACTTGCAGGAAACTATGGCCAAAATACGATAAGAACGGATCTGAAAGGTTACTATCTCTAAATAGACTTTCAATATGATCGCTTATCAGTATTCTAACAGGATACAACTTACTAGGCTACCACAAAAATAAAATGGGTTTTTGCAGCGATGACTTTTGTAGAAGATGCAATGACAAAGACGGACATGAGGATATCACTCACTTCCTTTTTCACTGCCCAGCAATCTGCCACACCAGGAAAAAATTTCTAGGCAGTTACTTCTTCAACGAACTAGAAGAATTATCAGTCACTCCAAGCAACAGCCTGTTGAACTTCATTAAGGCCCCAAAATGGCAACAAATTTACCAACCATAAACTAATAGAGTTTTTAGGACGTTACAATACTCCACCGTATCGCAATGGATCTACACTGATCTAAGTGTGACGGAAATAAGATCAACCGTCAGCCTATTCTACCTGACCTAACTTACCTATTCGCAATACCATTTATATTTGCTTCACTGAAGTGTGCCTGCCCCACATCAATCAAAACTTTATGTTGCTCTTAGTAAATTTTATATCTTGATGAACCAGCCAAACACATTTTTCTTCTTCAAATTCTTGTACATTGTTAACGTTAAGTATTGTAACGACTAACAACTCCTTCCACAATTAACATTGCTTTGAGATGATTTGTCTTCGGTTCCAAATATATAACCAAATTTTATTTTCACCGATGCCTAGGTTTTGACTGAAACCTCTTTTCTAGTATGTATATGTTGAACGAAAGCAGTTTAACTTTACGTTACGTTAACGAGGCATTGAGATCGTCACTTTCAGCTCTCCCAGCTTTTTAATCAGACAAATCTCATCTCTGTATGTTGGATACAATGAATTATCCTTACGTTTCGGTACAAACTTAATTAAGTTGCGCTTCAATTATTTTATTTTCGACTGCTTTGCGTCGTTTAGTCCCGATTACGTAACGTCACAATTACGTTACAACACATTTAAGTTACGTCCAAACAACTTGAACCAAATTCAGATTGAATACCAATTTATCGAATCGACACTACAGATCGGTATAACAGAGAAGGAGAACAAGAATACAGTCGGCTTCTTCGCACGAAGTCTCAACATATCGACCAGTGTGAACTTGGTCTTTAAGTTTCAAGAACTTCACGTTCCCCCATGTTGCCTCCAACTACCTCACCATCGCTACAATAATTTACGTCACACCTTCGTTACTTGACGTGAACAGTTTCAACATTTTTTTCAGATCTTATTCCTAAAACGTAATCACACTTTGGTTTTGGCTTCGGTTTAGTTGCATCCATTCGTTTTGGAACCGTTTTGTGTTTGTTTTTCGCTTTTTTGTCTTTTTTTGAGCTGTTCAGTCTCAACAATTTGCTTTGAGCGCGATTCACGTTATGTCTTGAACGTTAACCAACGTAATGTAGAATTAAAAGCGACATTTTAATTGGATGTATGAATGCAAAACATCAGAATTATCCACAGCCAAATTGATGAAGTTGAAATTTCAGCCATAACAACCAGAGGTGGAGTCCTCTCACCACTTATCTGGTCAATTGTTGTAGACAACCTGCTAAGATTACTTGCAACCCAAGTCATCCATGCAGTGGAATTCACAGATGATCTATGTAGCTTTTGTCGTACAAGATACATCAGAAGGATTAATTTAAGGAAAGCTGCAGTCAGCTATGAACACTGAGCAAATCTGGTGGTCAAACGAGGGCCTATACGTCAATCCTCATAAGACAGTTATTGTCCCGTTCACAAAAAGAGAAAAAAAATTAGATCGCCCAGTACTTTCTATGGTAAAACTATACCATTCTCTAAAAAATCAAAATACCTAGGGATCATTCTAGACAACAAACTGTCATGGAACCCACAATCAGGAGGCACCTGCAACAGCGCGACTAAGTAGCTATGAACTTGCCGCAGCATAGGCGGGAAAAACTGGCGTCTGAAACATAAAATGATGTACGACCTCTATACGCTGGTATTCGTGGCGTAATGGTTAGAATGTTCGCCTGTTAACCCAGAGGTTCGTGGTTCGAATCACACCAGGGACAAATATGCTTTTCCACGGGTATCGCCTTTCGCGAGGAATTGGCAATCCTCCGATAGTAAATTCATTGCCATGAAAAGCGCTTTCTCGATTTGACGTTCGGGACCGGCAAACAATTGTAGGTCCCCTCCATTCCCTCACAAGGCAATGCTTGTGAGTAATGCGCTAGGCCCTGGGGCTCCTCGCTCTGTTGCGCTATCCTATTTACTTATTTTTGGAGGTAAGACCAACTATGACACATGAAGCTGTAGTATTGTGGTCAAAAACAAAAGAACAGACAGCCAGTTGCCCTAAAAGCACTTGTTCAAGAGACAATTGTGCTGCTCTCCGAACTGGCTAGGAAAAACTCTGTTATCCTCTATTGGATTCCAGCAAACAAGGGCTATGATGGGAACGAGATTGCTGACATGTTATCCAAAGACGGTGCCTCTAAACTATTCATCGGCCCTGAACCATTCTGTAGAGTAAATAAAAACTAATTCAAACATACACCCAAAAACATTCTGCTTATAAATAAATAGGGTGGCGCAACAGAGCGAGGAGCCCCTGGGCCCAGCGCATTTCTCACAACCATGCCTTGTGAGGGAATGGAGGGGACCTACAATTTTTTGCCGGTTCCGAACGGCTAATCGAAAAAGCTCTTTTCATGACAATGAATACTAACGGAGGACTTGCCAATTCCTCGCGAAAGGCGATACCCGTGGAAGAAATATTTTTGCTCTGTTGGGATTCGAACTCGAACCTCTGGATTAACAGGCGGACATGCTATCCATCACACCACGGGTACCACAGAACATTCTGCTTGGAGAATCTAACAATCCTCTGGTCACACTTGTTCAAAACCTTTTATGCCAGAATATACCCAAAAAAGCGTTAAAACTCTTAAAACTTTGACCGGACTGCTAACCGGCCACTCGCTTCTAAAAAAACATCTACACCGAATAAAGTTGGCAGTAGACCCAAATGCAAGAAACACCTCTGCACATCATTACAGAATGTCCAGCACTTTTCCGCCTTAGAAAGCGGATGCTCGATTACGAGATTTATCACTTGGATAAACTCAAACTAATTCACCCACAGAGAATCATCAATTTCTGGTCCAATTCAGGACAAAGAGAACTGCTCTGACACTACACATGGGTTGGCACAATAGGTTTCATCTCGACACCGCAATGCCCAGAGCTGCATAAGCTCAACCCGCCATATAAATCTAATCTAATCTAATCTTGGATGCATTGGTTTCATACGTCAACTGGTTTACTGGTATGTATGTGAAATTCGCTATTATTTTGATGTCATATTGCCTGACGTCGCTCCCGCTTCAACGTTTCGCTGATCGCTGGCTCATGTACCAAATTCTTAACATAACGCAACGCTGATTCAATGCAAATAGTTAGGACTCCTTAAATTTTTGGTCGCCGGTTAACATTTTGCTCGCTTTCACAGTTAAAAGAAAAACATTAAAAAAGTTCCTTGCTTTGTGTTTATTGAAAAATTTATTAAATTATATTCGAATACATATTTCATGCCAATGGTTAACATGAACCACCATTAAAATGTCCTTAAAATTTGACCATCTCCACTCCTTTTCTCTTCATCATATTTACAAACACTCCCTTGTTTCTTAAGAACTAAACGCAATCTCTACATTATCCCAACATTCTTTGAAATTAGTCAACTATGACTACTCAAAAGAAATGCGGCGAATAAAAAACATAAACATGTTAGTCTTTATCGGTTTGATGTTCTGCCATTAATTACGGGATAGCAGTCTTCGTCTGAGAATGAGTAAATTCCAATTTTAACACTGTGCATAACTTTGTCACTCTCAGTTAGGGCCCAACCCAACCCATACCCAAGGCTTCACATCATCCTCTTGTTATTCCGCATTGCAGAAAATTATAAAAAAAGGTTGCGGCAAAGACTGATTTTTCAACTCAAAATTGACTATCTCAATCAATTAAAATCATCCTAATGTTTATCGATTTGTTGTGTGTCACTTTTGAGGTGATGTACTGGAGTGGGGGCGTTTCAAATTTAATTGAAGAGAAAATCGTCCCGAAGCCCACACATTATTTCATTTCATTTCAATCTTCTTTTTTTTTTGGAGCAGACAGAAAGTATTCATTTTCGTGACTGGCTTAAATAGGAAATTGGATCTCTGCCCTGTCGTTCGTTCTTACGTCCTCTCTCCTCTGTTCAATTTTATTTGACACAGATGTGGATGATATTGGGAAGTGATGCCAATCGTTTGATGATATTGCAACTTAGTAAAATTGGTCAACAAAAGTTGACTCTCCCATATCAAGAAATTGATTCATCTATTGTGTAATATTGATAACTGAAATTCCACACTATTAGTAAGTGAGTTTGAGTGTTGTTTCTGTTTATTTACACAATGTGTTTCAATTCAATGGGTTGATAAAAGAGGCCTCTGAAATTAATTTCAGAATATTTTCTGCTTAATGTCCAGGGAGTATGTTTTTTTCACTTTTCCTCATTGGGTACATATGTTGATATCGGTAGCATCTGATTGTCTCCTGTTAATTGCTCAACTTCAGAATTTGGATGTCAATTCAGATTATTAAAGTTCCTGGAATGTGCTCTGCTAGTCAATGGAGAACGTTTCTGGAATTTCATTGAACGTCTTCTTTAACAAATATTTTCTACTTAGTGCGTTTGATCAAATACCTTGGGAAATTACAAGACTTCTCTCTCAAAAATTGTCAATTTTTTGACGTATTAGGGAAAAACAAAATCTATTGGTAAAACTCAGTAGAGGATTAATATCAGGAACGTTACCTTCTTGCTGAAATCCATTGCGCTTTTTGCAAAGCAGACAGAGTAAATGGATATAGAAGATTTTGCGTTTGAGTAAAACTTTTGCATGTGATAAGTATGATGGGCTGGATATGTATCCCAAGTATTTTGTGCTAACCTTAGAGAGGTACTCAAATATCATTCTTTATTATGCCTGATATTTGAATTTAGCTATTTTTCTACAACCATCCATTGAGCTAGTTTTGTCTTACTGGCAAAGTAATGATATTCTCATTCGAATGATGTGGTCGATTAAAAAAGATTACTACCTCACCTTGAGATGGTGGTTTATATCGGGTGTTTTTTTAGAGGTCGGTTTTTCGAATAAGGATAAAACTGACATCTTGCGGTCAAATCGGCCAAATCTAATGTCATTTATTTACTTTAGGCCTGTTCACATGTGTAAAGGTCTTGCTTTTCGGGTTAATATACAGCCTGCCTGTCAAAGAACAACGCTTGCAAATCGTGTAAATTTATTTTGAAAATAATGGTTCAGCTTGCTAGCTTACCGCTAGCTCGGTCCATTTTATGGTCGACATAATCGTCCATCAGAGCAACTAATTTGGTTAACTATGGATCGTTTTCCCACTACGTTCACTTTATGATATGTGATAATACGCATCCGCATATAGACGTCGAACAGTGCCCGCCGAAGAAACAATTGCCGCTGTAGAGCAAAGTGTTGAAGATGACCCGAATGAATCGATTCGCCACCGTTCACAGCAATTGGATCTTGGCTTTTGACCTTACAAGATCCACCTGAATTAAAGCCGCGACCATGCAATGTGATATTGGTGTATGGACCAAAAATGAGATTGATTTCGATGTTGATGTTCATTGCAAAATTTTGTTCAGTGATGAGGCTCATTTTTGATTGAATGGTTACATCAACAAGCAAAATTGCCGCATTTGGAGTGGAGAGAATCTACATGAGTACCTTGAGACGCCATTACATCGACAAAAACTGACTGTTTGGTGTGCCTTATGGCGAATCCCTGTTTTACCTTATTTTTCTAGTATGCGCTCTTCTTTGTTTGCACATAGCACAAAAAAAGAAGAAAAAACGACGATAGCATTCGAATGATATTTACAAAAGTGTGGTTGTCGCTGAACCTGAGTTGTCTTACGAAGACTTTTACTCTATCATCAGCAGTGCTAAAAATTTCATATCTCGAATGATCACTCGATTATCACTCGAGTACTTATGTAGTGACATTTGAAATCATTCAACTAAACGTATCACTACTTCTAGGAAGGAGTTTTAGATGTTGATTACGATATTGGACTCTAAGATCTTCCCTCTTCGTTGATAACAAAGTCAGTCGTTTTTGGCACGTTTTACGATTTCTTTTTTTTGTTTCTTCAAATATTTTTAAAGAGCACTCTATTAATCGAAAAGCTTGATCGAATTAGAAGTATTAAGATCCGTGGAAGCCTTCATGTCAAAAGTACCATCTTGGACAAAATTCAGCACGACCGGCTCAGTTGGTATTGTCATGTTCAAAGGAGAGATCCGCACCCGTCCAAAAGGCAATATCGTACAACGTTTCAACAAATTCGCGACGAAAAAGAAAAGGCAGGCCAAAACACTCCTGGTACAAGCAAATACAAAAACAGCATCAGCATTTGGTTGGCCTCAGACATGGAACAATCCAAAACCGGGAGGCTTGCCGACGCTTTCTGAGGTCAACGCGGCGTATCCCACAGGCGGATCACTAGTGTGAAGCAGAAAAGTGGGAGAGTTGTGATCGCTTCAAGATCACTACTCGTAACGCCGGAAATGAAAAGAAGAAGAAGAAGAACTCTATTAATCGAAAAATTCTTGCTCTGTACTTAAGCCACCGAACGTCATGGCTCTATAGCTTATGAGCAGGCCTATTGATCCATACGCTGTGAGAGGTTCTTCTTACTTCTAATCACCTTGCCAGTTTTGTTGCCGTGAAGTCCCAGCACTGGTTTACCGTGGATTACCTTTTTATCCTTCAATGGCGGATTTTTTGTTGCAAAGCTAAACTTATGCAAGTAAAATATTCAAAGTATTTTACCAGTTTCTCGAAAGGACTTAGCTCTGGATTAAAAGAAAGACTACTGGGTTTTGAAACACTCTGTTTAACATGCGTTGTTATGTTTCCATTCCAGAAATGTTTGCTTAGAATTTTTCATAGAAATTCAGCCATTCTTTATTGAAAATCAGTCAAAAATTCGTTCTTTTTATAGAATACATTATTTTATTAGTCACTATAAGTCATCAAAAATTTAGTTCTGCTTTCTATATCATTATTTTTTTGACTCCGCTGGTGATTTGTTCTTTAAGGCCTTAGCCCAGCCTAGCCCCGGGGCCTAGCGCATTTCCCTCAGCCCTACATTTTGAGGAATGGAGGAGGCCTATAATTTATTGTTCTCTCCAAAGGGCTAATCAAAAAAGTGCTTTTCATGGCAATGAAACTACTATCGGATGACTTGGTAATTCCTTGCAACGATGTGGTCGGTTGTGGCTTGCACCAATTATTTAGTGGTCACTCGAAGTTTTCTACTACTGAAAGTCTTTTTCCTAGTTATGGAAACGATTCATGTGTAGTCTGTTTGTTTTACGTGCTGGAGTCTACACAACTCACTAAAGTTACATGACATATGCACCAGTGGTTTACGTGTAGTTGCTATGGCGTTCTATTGTGAAATAGTTGCAATTTATATCAGAAACTTTCAAATTTGAGCTATTTCCGTGAGTTTTAAATTTGAAAAGAACAATGAGCTGTTGCTAAACTTTACGAAATACACTCATTTATTGATGTTTCTTATGCGTCATCTCTTGTAAAGTTGTTGTGCTAACCCAGAAACCCTAGGTGCGGGTAGCACACAAGCCAAAGAAAGCACCAAAGTTTAGTCGCATAGAAGGCACAGAAGAAGCTACTAAAACCATATATGGCATACGTGAAGTCAGAATTTCACGTATGATCCTCCATTTGCGCTGAAGTGTAATCTCCTTAGGGAGTAGTTTTCGAGAAATTAATATGTCATTTGACTACTCGGCAGTGAAACTAAGTCACGAGCTAAAAATTCATTATTTATTCATTTACTGGAAACGGAACGAAGACCATCGGATCGACCTTTACAAACAAAATCACAGTCAGTTGGGTCTGGTTAGCGTTGAAATGATGTTTCATCCTTTTTTTATTTATCTTGGGAAAACATATCTTTACCTTTAACTCATAAATATGCCTGTGATAAGAAACTTCTGAAAATACCCAAATATTAAGCCATAACCGCTTATACCCTTATCCTCATATCTCTGTTTTATGGCAGTGCAGTCCTTTTCTTTAAAGTGCGATTAAGGTCTGAATTACTTTTAAAACAATATTGTTTGTGTGGTGTTTCCATGCTCGTTAGTTACATCATAAAACTGCAACTCTGAACCCAAAGTTTGTCTTCAAAATACTCATAAACAAACATTGAAAATTCTTTCGTAACGAATGATTTTACCAAAAAATTTTTTTCCCAAAAGCAATCATTTGCTTGATTTAACTTTAAGACGCAAACAAAAACAAAAACAAAAACAAAACATTAAAATTATTAATGACAGTTTTATAAGCTTGGCTCTTACATTACTTGCATATGATTATCTCATGGTTATTCAAATAAAAGATTTATTGCCAGGGTACTCAAAATATTAATTGCTCATCGGCACTAATAAAAAAAGTACTAAAATGTCCCTTCTATTGGCATCACTGACCCAGCCATAACACACATAAAGTAATTGGCAACTTTTTTAACGTTGAAACTTTATCTTTGTAAAGAGATGAAAGACAGTTTGCTGTAATAAAAAAAAAAAAAATGCCTCCAACGTATCATCTGTTTCGTTGACCCACATGGCAACGTTTTTCGTTATTTAATTTTTTGTTTTGTCGAAATAAATCGAAAAGCAATAAAATGTTGTGGCTGGTTGTTGTTTTTTTTATGTTGTTTTTGGCTTTGTTTGTGACTGCCTATAGTTAGTTTTACCGCAGTTGATTTGCAAGTTTATATTTTTGAGGGCAATCCTTGGTTATTTTTTTTAATTTTCCGTACATGACGATGAAAGTGCAGAGGCGGTTCTACTTTATGTAGCCATGGCTTTTGAAAAATATTTTCGGTGGAGGTCGTTAAAATCGATGATGATCGTAATTGTGTAGTTACAGAAATTGCCTGATTGTTTATTTGCCTCCTTCTACTGTAGCCAATGGATGAGGTGTTTGTTTTGGATTCGGGGAATTGTGAAAATTAATTCGTTTTAGATTGTTGTTGTTTACGTACTCTTCTAATTATTTTTCTTCAACGGATGTGTGGAGCATTGTGATCTCAAAGGTATAGCCCAGCTTTCCCACTAGTCTGGCTTACTCCTGTGAATCGCCTATAGGATACGCTTCGGTGATTTAAGAAGGCGTCGACAAGCATCCCCGCTTAAGATTATTGAATATTTGAAGGCTACTTTTTGGTGGTGTACTCAAAGCCTCTACTTTTCCAATTATGTCAAATTCAGTTAGGTACAGCCTCAGCAGAAACACTACTCCGAATGATTGTAACTATTGGGTAATGATTGGCATGTATGTATAAATGGAGAACATGTTAGGGTCGCATCCCTTTGTTTTTCCACTGATATATCCTTTCGTGGTGCCCGTGGCATAATTTAGTTTGCTTTGGGATAGCGTGTCTGCCTATTACGTGGAAGGTATACGATTCGCAACCTAGAAACATTGAGGAAAAAAAATGTTTTGCGTACGGGTATCGCCTTTCGCTAGAAATTGACAGTTTCGCCGATAATAATTTCAAGCCAAGAAAAGCACTTTCTCGACTAACCATTCGAAATCGGCAAAATATTTAGGTCCCTTTCATTCCTCACAAGGTATGGTTAAGAGAAATGCGCTAGGTCTCGGCTCTTTATTTTAGTTATAGTTTGAAGTGTCTACTCCCATTCCTACACTTCTCACTTCTTTTAAAGGAGAGTGCAGGACATGAGCAGAGGAGGTGTGGGATTGTCTCCTCCTCCTCCTCATCTAAGCAACTTCTGCAGAAGTTATTAGAGGAAACGCCGAGTCTTATGGCGTGTATTCCTATCAGACAATGTCCGGTGATGACATTGATTACGGAGCAAGTGCAATCTGGTTAAGGGTAACAAATGTCTTGTGCATTTTGGATCTATTCCTGACCATAACTGTTTTGTTGCCACATACGTGGTGATATTGTTCCACCAATAATTTGTTCTATCCATTGCCTCTTGCTTTAGCATAAGTTTACATGTAGCGATTGGTATACCGATATTCAACCTGCTGGTTGAGATCGGTGGAACGGTTCCTTTTCTGGCGAGTTCATCGGCTTTGCAGTTACCCACGATATCTCTGTGCCCCGGCACCCAAATAAGGTGAATATTGAACTGTTCAGCCATCTCCTTAAGAGATGGGCGACAGTTAAGGGCGGTTACTGAGTTCGTGGGAACGGCACCGAGTGATTTGAGGTCTGCTTGACTGTCTGAGAAAATCCGGATATTTGCTGAGGATATAACGTTTTCTTTTAGCCATGATACGACCTCTTTGATCGCCAGAATTTCCGCTTGGAACACGCTACAATGAAAAACGGAGATTCTTTTTGAAGATTATCTCAAAGAGTTAAATTGGCTCTGAATTGTTTCAAGTTACTAAATTGGCGAGGCTCCTTAAAGAACTAATCAGAAGGTTCATTGCAAGGATAATTTCTTTATCACATCATCTTCTTATTCCTTTTTTATTCGCCGGCGTCGGTAATAGTCAGGATCTCGAAGTGATCACAGGTCTCTCACTTATCTGCCTTACACTAGTGATTTGCCCCTGGGGCATGCCGTCATTTATTTATCGACTTAAACAGTATATTAGTTGTAGAATGTGCTCTTATGTTTTATGATTTCTCACACTTCAAAAAGGCTTTACAGCCTCAACTTTCCCCACCGCCTCAATCAGTGACAAGCAACTAATATGTGTGTTTTTTTTACCGTCTGGTTAATCATTTGCGAATCAGTTATTGCGAGAGCAGTTGTTTCTTAGGTTACTCAGAACAGAAAGGAAACTCACATTTATTTTCATGCCTGATCAATGTTTTATGTATGATAAAACAAAGCTGTGACTAATTAGTCAAACTAACAACGATAACCGAATTCAAATTCACAGAAATGTGACGTCTTTTGGTTTAAAATTAAATATTTAAATTATCCCACTTGTTACAGATATTTGAATACGTGTTTTATGACTGGGCTATGAATTTATGTGCATAAATCGATTGAGTGAAACTTATAAAACTTGGGTAAGTTTTCACGTGCTGAAAATTTTAATTACGTCAACGAATATACGAAAGTAAATTAATGTTGAAGTTTATAGTTTGTGGTGTGCTGGATTGGTTTTTTTTATATGATTTTATGAATGGTTTTTGTAAAGAAGATGTTTTATTTTACACAGCTGTCAAATTTACACGAAAGCTATCAGCATTCTTACATTAAATTTTGTGGCCATTGAGCCATTCTCAAGTGATCTTGACCTTCTTTGAATGGCCTTGAAAAGTTTTAAGAGTTACTATACCCGAAATGCATCACAGCTCCGTTCCGTAAGATTGTGAGGTTGAGAACAGAAATTTCTTTTTCAAGCAATTTTTAAATATTGCATTTGTATATTATTACCCACCCAGTGGTAAAGTGGATCAGCACAAGTGGTGAGCATGCCGTACAAGTCTTCCTAAAAGATTAAAATTTACTAAGCGAAGCTAATTATTTATTCCATTAAATTTTCAAAAATTAAGTTGGTTCTATTTTATTTTATCACCCTACCACTGGTGGGGGAATAGTAGTAGCAAGGGTGGTCTAACTTCTGTTCTAATGTAGTTATCAAGTTAGCACTGGTAAAATACTTTAAAAAAAATTAAAATCTTTAAAAAACAACTGTGCTATCCAATCCGAAAGAGAATCTTTTGCAATTTCAAAGTGACAGTGATTGGCTTTCAAAGGTTTCATCTTCAACCCAAGAGACGTCACTTAAAGGCCTTGTATATTTTCTTTGTTTTTTGTAGGAATTCTCTACTTTCATCCTGTCATAAACCATCTTCTTTTCCTTGCGTTTTGTTTTTGAATTTTCTTTTTTAACTCAATTAAGCAAAGTGCAAAACAAGTTCTCGAATTTGTTTGTTTTACAAAGGAGCTTTTCCAGTTCAACTGAAATGCGAAGCAGCTGCCATAAATCTGTGTGAAAAATGTCACCTTAAAACGAACACAGCTGGAAACATAAAATTGAGTCTTAGGTACCCATTAAAGTGGAGAAACAACATATTATCGTACGTCATGAGTCATGCCTGATGCTTATGACGAACGCACCTACTCAAAAACACCTTTACATCGTTGGTTTTGAAAAGAAAAAAAAAAAGAAAAAGAAAATGAAAAAATAAAATCATCAGTCAGCAAAGCAACACATGGTTGATACAGAAAGTGTAGGGATTATCCTAGTTTACTCGTGCGATACAACAGAGAACAGGCAGTGGCCCACCCTATATAGTGTGGCAAATTTGGCGTAGGCAAGATACTTTCTATTTTTGCAACTTGAATTTTGTTTTTACTTTCACCCTTGTTAGATCCGTTTCGCTTTAATGCTCCTGTGCTTTCGTTGTGTCATCTTAATTAAAGCAGACTTCTTTATACCCACAGTTCATACCCAACCCGAGCCTTGGACCAGCTTAGCCTACGGCATTGTAACCATTTAAGTGGAACGCTATCCGAGAGATGGATGCCATTGAACCATTTACGACGAAAGAAAGAATGAATGTTTTCTGTTCGCTTTTCTATTTCATTTCTGCGGAATAGAGTAGGTTATAACGGGCGTCCTCGAGTGTAAGTGAAAGGCGTCATTTATATTTCTGCCTTCTGCAGCAGTCAAGGTGAAGAGTGTCCTTAGGAGACAAAGCTGGGCAACTTGCTGGAAAGTTAGTTATTTTTTATTTTTTGTTGCTTTTCTCTTGTTTTGTGTTTTGTAGTTTTAACGATCATCTCTGCTCTCACTTGACCCGCATTTCCCAGAGCAATCCACTTCATAGTACAAAAAATTTAAAATGTCACCAGCAATATAGCAATGGAATGTTTTCTGTTAAAAGGCGCTTTTTCATTCGCTTGAGCCTCTAATACCTGACTAAATATAAAAGGAAAAATGTATAATGTTCAAGTCCGTAGTGCCCCTCAGGGCTATTATTGAATCTATCTATACCCTGAATTTCGTCCTAAACCAACTTGTTTATCTATTCAAACAATCCTTCAAAGCAATATCCCTACGAAAAAAAGGTCACGCATCAGTGGGCTAATTAAATACTTGAGTATAGCTACTTCGTGCCTGTAAGAGTATTTCTTCCGGGAAAAACACACAAAACTTTTGTTTTAGTTGTACATATACATCTACTGGTCTCTGAACATCTTTTATCTGGTTATTGGAGGCGAACTTAATTATTTACTTTGTTCTTACGGTTAGAGGAGCATCGGAGAAACGGAATAACAAACTTTGGGTTAAACACAGAAGGGATACGAATATTTGAGAGGGAATAACTTCGATAGAAACTTACTTTGATTAAGATTAAGAAGTCAATAAGAAGCACAAGAAAGACGTAAATTTTGTGTTACCTTACCTTCCCGTAGAAACAAGGGTGCGTAGAACATTTCTGGGAAATTTCACGTTACATAACAGTTTGCAGGATTATTTTCTTTTTGTTATACTTCCAAGTTCCTATTTTCTAAGAAATTAAAACAAAAAGTTTTTCTCACTTTTTAAAAGAGATGTTCAGTTCAGTCAGTGGTGAATACAGTTTAGTTCGTTCTTAGTTCTCAAAGCTTTTTCTTTTGAGCCATGTTGTCAGGATAAAATTATGCTAATGAGAATTTCGTGTAATAGCTCATCAAGATAGGACTGATTGCCGAAAGTTATGGTTGTCTTAGTTGGATTAGGGGTTTTCTTTGGAAGTGCAAGTAATAATGGTTTTTATTATAATTCGCTTGGACAGCTGCGATGATGGAATAAGCTTGGGTATAGCGTTTGTGAAAATTACCTAGGAAATTCTCATAAAACTCCTCCAAAGTTAAGTTCTAAATTTTATTAACTCGTTTGGCAGTTTTACCCTCTGAAAGTTATGGCCTCAAAATTTTCCTTGTGGTTTCTTTTTTGGACAGTAATTGTATCGCTTTCTAGGAAAAATTTTGTTTCAAATAAAAGAGAAAGGTGTGTTTGCGTGGAATGGTTGAAATATTTTTAATCTGCTGATAGAAGACTTTTAATGGACAATGTGTGTTAAGAAATGATGGCTGAATTTGAAGTTTTATTGAGTTTTTTTATGAGTCCTCGAATTTTGAAGTTTACTACTCGTGAAAATCGATTTGAGTTTCTAAGTGATGTAACACGTTTGGTGAAAATTGACAGTAAACGATATCGTACTCATGGTATAATTTTTATAAAATCTGACAATTCTTAGCGCCCTTCAAAGAAAAATGGTTTCATTGAAACACACAAAGAATGATGAATAAGACTACTTTTTTGGTCTTTTCCTCGTGAATCGAAATTCAGGAGTGCTAAAGTTTAATTGTAGGCGAACATAGGTTCAGCCGGAAGTTTTGTGGGATATGCCTGTATCATTAAAGTCGATTATCTGTTGAAGATATTGGTTCGATTTGGCACCGACTTAAATCAAAAGTTTTTGAGCTATAGTATTCTACTCTTTTTATATCTAAATCCCCATTTTAATCTCTCTCTCTCTATGTCTCTGTTTTGTCTATAACTCTGTCTATGTCTCTATGTCTGTCTCCCTCTCTCTCTCTCTGCCTCTTTCTGTTAGACAACTGTCTATGTCTCTCCCTCTATCTCTCCATTTATGTCTTCTGATCTTTCTTCGGCTTGCCTTTTCAATGTTTTGTATAGTTTGCCGTTTATATCTCACTCTTGATTTCTTTCTCTATCTCACTTATGTCTTTCTTTTTCTGTCTCTATCTCTCTATCTCTATATCTCTCTATCCCTCTATTTCTCTATCTCTCTGTCTTTCTATCTCTCTATTTATCTCTCTTTTTCTCTCTATACCTTTTTTTCTCTATCCCCTTTTCTCTCTATCTGTCTCTGTATCTCTCTTTCTCTCTATCCCTTTGTCTCTCTATCTGTCTATCTATCTCTCTTTCTCTCTATCCCTTTGTCTCTCTATCTCTCTGTCTCTCTGTCTCTCTGTATCTGTATCTCTTTATCTCTCTATCTGTCGTTCTCTTTTTCTCTTTGTCTCTCTTTTTCTCCCTCTCCATCTCTCACAATCCAGCGCTAATGATATATCATATATGGTGGCTAGGATAGCTGTCTTTGTTTCTTTTCTCTTTTTCTTTCTCTCTTTCCCTTTCTTTCCTTAGGTTAGGTTAGGTTTAAATGGTTGTCAGGAAAACCAACTGACACACTTAGACCAGTATTTGGTCCGTTGTGATACCATGAGAATTTAAGTGAGGAAGAACCCCACTTAACAAAACCATTTGGAGCTTTTTATGAAGCGAAAGAGATGAAGGATATCTGTGTTCGCCAGATCGTTTAGATCATCGAGGAAATATTTTCCAAGATGCCGTTTTCTTTTAATGGAGAGTGCAGGACATGAGCAGAGGAGGTGTGGAATAGTTTCTTCCTCCTCCTCATCTAAGCAACTTCTACAGAAGTCATTTGAGGGAACACCAAGTCTTATGGCGTGTCTGCCTATCAGACAATGTCCTGTAATGACATTGATTACGGAGCTAAAGTGCAATCTGGTTATGGATAGCAAATGCCTTGTGCGTTTTGGATCAAGTCCTGGCCATAGCTGTTTTGTTGCCACACACGTGGTGATACTGTTCCACCAATGATTTGTTCTATCCATTGCCTCTTGCTTTAGCATAAGTTTACATGTAGCGATTGGTATACCGATATTCAACCTGCTGGTTGATATCGGTAGAACGGTTCCTTTTCTGGCGAGTTCATCGGCCTTACAGTTGCCCGCGATATCTCTGTGCCCCGGCACCCAAATAAGGTGAATATTGAACTGTTCAGCCATCTCCTTAAGAGACAGGCGACAGTTAAGGGCGGTTACTGAGTTCGTGGAAACGGCGCCGAGTGATTTGAGGGCTGCCTGACTGTCTGAGAAAATCCGGATATTCGCTGAGGATATCACGTTTTCTTTTAGCCATGATAGGACCTCTTTGATCGCCAGAATTTCCGCTTGGAACACGCTACAATGGTTTGGGAGGCGGAAAGAGAGACTTACGTTAAGTCGTTTTGAGTACACCCCGCAGCCAACCCCTTCCTCGGTTTTTGACCCATCTGTATAGAAATGAATTGAATCATCTCTCAAAAATTCTTCGTCTTCCCAGGTCGTTCTCGTTGGGATTGAGACATGGAACTTATTATCAAAAACCAATTGGGGGATGGTGTAGTCAGAGTGGCAAGGGATTGATCTGAATGTATTCAGGATTGTGGCATGACCGATGTTGTTATCGGTCCATTGGGTTTCTTTCCTTAGCCTTCTCTCTTTCTCTTCTAATCTCTCACTTTACAATAATGAAAGTTTCAGAACAAAAAAAAAAGAAAAATGGAAACCCACGTTCAGTTCTTACTCCGGAACTGAACGTGAGTTTGCATTAAACTAAAACTAAACTGAGTTTGGAAGCAAGTGTTCTTCCCTTACGTACCCAAAGCTCACCAGACTTGTCAACTTATTGTGTAACCGTATCCTCTACACGATGTCGTATAAAATCTGTTCAGCAACATCATTTGAAAACGAAGCAAAGTAGTTATCAACATCCCAAGGGTGTAACCACAAAATTCATTACACATCTGCCACGTTTTTTACGTACACGGAACGACGTTTCTCATTGCCAAAAACTCAATGCATATGAATCCTTTTTTGGAGTATAAACGGCAGGTTCATTTTGTAAATTTTAAAAGGCCTTTCCGAAAACCTAACTTGATGGTACCGAGACACGAAAGAGGCCCTTAAAAAATTTCACAATTCCAATTATGGTTCCAAATGAGTCATTAACCAACTGCCAACAACCGGTGGCGATGGCTTTACGCATTTTATGTCAATGGCAGTTGCATTGCAAGTTCTCCACCACGATAAAATACTCTTTCCAACCATCCATCGGTCAATATTACACATTGCCGAAAAGACTTTATTGTTTTTTATTGCATTTTAAATGAAAACATATGAGCTGTTGCCTGGCGGTGGCATTGATATACCTACATAAAATCTCTTCTCTCTAAAGTTCCTTCTTTGCGAACTGAAAACCAAACTATCAGACCGTAGTCAGTAGTGGTATAGTCCTCTCTCTAGAAGGAAAACAATACATTCTGTCATTCCAAAAACAGATAGCCCCCTAAAACGAAATCACTAATGAAAATACCACAAAACAAATATAAATACATACCAACAGAACCGACTACCTTCCGGGTGGTCTTTTCTGACCATACAAAATCCAGACTCATGCCACACACAGACAGACGGGTAAACACACACCAAAAAGCTTTTATAGCTTGGCTATTAGCCATTACGTCGCTACCATAAAATTCGCATATAGTTTGCATTTAGCTGCGGCAAGTGTAGATGGAACATCCGAAAAGACTGTTTATTGTGCCCCCAAACCGACCTCACATCTCGTTCAATGCTCTTCTGGGTGGTGCTGTACTTAACTGTCGCACCTTCGACACTAAACGATGTCTATAAAGGTTTTGATTAAAAAAAGAAGGAAATTTTAATGAAATTGGATGTCTCTTTGCAGATCAGACATAACCCAACCATTTATATTCTTATGGCTGGTATAGCACGGTGCACGGCACGAGCACCACGATTTTGTATTGTGCGCAGGAACGTGTAGGTACCTATACCTACCTTACGAGTATTGTGGACCAAAATCGAAATGGCAGACTTTGGGGTTTCACTGGAATAAGTTCCTTGTGAACTTGCGATTAAAACGACTTAAAAAGAAAATGGTTTATCTTTTGAATTTATTGCAGGACTGATGTCTGTCATCAAATAGCGGCTCCTTTGTTTTTGAGAGACAATCGCTGATGGGAGGCGTAGGTGTTAGCAATTGTGTACATTCTTTCGTATCTATGTACAACGTACATAAACATGTACACATTAAGTATTTATCTTACAACAAAAAAAAAGGTATACTAAAAACGTAATCCGCGCCGGTTTCCATTTCGAATATCTACTTGAATTTAGTCATGAACTTAATCGATGCTGTAAATTATGATGTAAACTTTGTTGACTGATCGAGGCAGATTATATGTAATTAACTTGATGTGACGTCCGTTGTGTTTTGATGAAGAGATTTGCAAATGCTTACTGTGTCTGTGAAATTAACTATCAGAATGTGACTCCAAGTCAAGTCAAAGAAGTCATGGCTGATTTATGAGCTGTGTTGAGTTCGTAAAGTGAATAGCAAAGCATTTAACGAATGTGTTGGTAGCAAGTGCGCTTTGAAAATTGTAATCACAATTAGCATGCCATCAAGGGGTTTTGGCAGTTAAAAACCGTTTAAGTTGTTGGAGACAAATCAAACTAAATAGGCAGGAATAGCTTTTTTGATTGTAGTTGAACTTTGTGTCTTGTAGGTATATACGACTTGTTGAAGACGAACGATTGTGGGTGAAGAATTTGCTTAAACGCGTTTGAGGAATTGTCTTGCATTGTTTAGTGGCCTATAAATTTTCATAAAAGATATTGGGTCCGATACAACATATTATATGGTTGAGCTTGCGCAGCTCTGAGCACTGCGGTGTCTGAATGACAGCTATTGTGCCAACCGATACAACTTAGTAGTGGGGGTTCAATCTATACAGTGATGTTTTTCCTACGTCTCAAACATAAATGGGATAAGTCGTGATTTTAATAATACCAATCATTTCAATGTCTGGCTTTGCTTGAGTTTCATGAAGTTTTTAAATGTCGGTTGATTACGTACTCAAGAGATGATCTGATCACTGACGTTTTAAAGTAAGTGATTGATATTTCCTAAATCATACGACAACGTTTACACTATACCATCATCACAAAACACATACTTATTTGGTAGCGGTACCTTTTGTGCTGTGAAATTCACATCCTCCAGTCTCAAGTCTTAAGTCTTAAGGCTTTGATACATGATAGTTATTTTCGGAAGATCAACATTCATCTCTGAAACTAGATGTCCCTAATATGGTTTAACCCATTTTATTTTAAAAAACCATGCTTTTATAGAAAAATATATCTTCTCAAATAAAATAAATAAGCAATATATATTAAATTATTAATAAATATTTTTTTTACTTTTTTTCTAGGTAAGTGAATTTGAATTTCTAATATTGAAGAACTGAAATTAAAATTATACCACGCAAGTATTACGATTGATTTTTATTTTATAGTTTCCAATGTTGTTTGCGATTTTTATATTTGAAGTTAAACAAATTAAATTAAATCTTATTGTAACTGTGCGTCTGGATCGCGTAAGTTTAATGACTGCTATGGCCCAACATTTTAGTATCGAAAATTCATGTTTATGAAGTAAACATTAAACAACCTCTTAAAAAAGGGCAGATACATTTGAAATATCGATATTATTTTTTGGAAGGAATTTCTTAAGGTGCGTCCACACCAGTGGCGTGGCGTGGATATTTTCAAATGGTAAGTCGAGAAAAATGAATCACCTACACAAATTAATAAGGAATAAATAGAAGGTACCTTAAATTCCAAACGTGGATTAATGGAAGCCAATTTTTCTATACTTTAAGTCATTTAGGTTAAAATTCACAATGAGCTTAAAGCATAAAAAAAGCGGCTTCAAAAGAAGCCTATGTGGAAATGCAAGAAAATAAAATAAAATTTTAAGTAACGTAACTAGTAGGTATTAAAAAAAAATAAGAACTTCATTTCATTGGTTTTCCTCTTCTAAAAGGTAATCGGTTAAACAACACTCAACATTTAGCAAAGCCATTCAAATAATTAAATCAAAACAGTTCTCTTCGACGTTAACTATTCTCAATTTTCAGAATTTTTAGTTTTTTCACAGTTTTTACAAATGCACGTTACTTAAAATTCATTTTAAACTTGCAAATAATCCAAAACAATGATCAGTAGAACAAAACAAAACAGTAAAACAAAACCGAATTCGACGTACATTACTCGAAGGCGAAAACTATATTATTTTTTCCAAGCAGACATTGCAGTTGCAGTAAGACGAAAATTATCGTCTTACTTTCTTCAATAAGAGAACGTGTATTGAAAAGGGAGGCACCGTGGTGCATCGGTGTGGAAGTATATCGTAGGAAAGACAGGGACAAACATGAAATATGTTCTGTGCGGCGATTTTCAATGCTTTGTGTATGCTTTGTGTATTGTGTGTGTATCTCGCAAATTTAAAAGTGCTTGAAGAACATTGTGTGTATGGGCAAAGATAGGCTGTTGACTGCTTAGTTGTAGACTTATGTTGCTGGTTTTTTCTATGATCAAGGAACAAATTTTAAAAGGTAAGACGATAGGAATCGTGTTATATGGACGCCACGCCACTGGTCCACACTATGCCGAACGGCATCAATCGGCACATGAAAATCGACAATGCCGACTTAGTGTGGACGTCCCGGTCGGCCTTCCTCCTTACCGAAAGCCAAACTGAATTCGAACCGAATGAAATAGATCCGTATGCCGGTCGGCATAGTGTGTACGCACCTTTAGATTTCTTAGGGGTTAATTGTAACTTGTTGAGTCAAGCAAAGGCAAATTTTCGGTCCAAATCGTCATTTAGTCTTCCAACACAATATTCTATGAGACTCAAAAGCCTTCATACATTAATTTGAACATTATTAGCGTTAAAGACGATTGAGAGATCATGACAAACATCGGGAAGATCGTTGACGATTAAAGAGAAAAGCAAGGGACCTTATATAGATCCTTGAGGAACTCCAGACAGAACTCTTAATAGAGCTGCCTGGGTCGGTATGCACCTGTTGAAACCTTTCCCTTAGGTAGGTTAGGAGCTAAGAGTAACACATTTTTGCTGAAGTAATAGGAAAAAGTGGTCGAAACTGTCAAATGCTCTTGAAAAGTCAAGCAAGCATAGAAATAAAAAGTTTTTTTTTGTCTTACGCAGTTCGCAGCACGTCTCGTCTTTTTTACAATAGCAGTTGTACGTTGTATACGCAAGTTATTATGACTTACCAATAACCTGATTCTGTTTTGAAATTTCAAAAATTTTTGACAAACAAGGTAGTATCCTTTTTGGTCTTAAGTCTAAGGGGTATATAGAACGGACTTGAAAGTGTAATTACTTGAAATATTGCTTTGGCGATGTTTAAAAAATTAAGCGATAGGAGACCTGTCTTCTCGAATGATTCGTTGCTATGGTGAATTTATCATCGAGAACATATTTTACACGTATCCTGATAATGGCATCGGTGTGTTATGTTTTATGAAACAGAATTACTTTTTGGCTATGAAATCATCCTTCTTTTGTGATTCGAATGATTCGATTTCGTAGGTCCTTGAATCTCAAGGTAAAATCGAAATAATAATATTTATTTATTTATTTTCTCATCCGAAAATTTCGAAGAAAAATATATTGATACGCCTCGTGTAATACGTCTCTTCGCGGAATTGCTTACATAGATGTCAAGAGAAGCAGCCTAGTGTCATTAATCTATTTTGATATAAAAAATAAAACATTTTATTCAAAGTTCTTACAGTCTTGAAAATACACCTTTCACCCTGCAGTGAGCGCGTGGGTAAACGTAACACGAGTTAGGGCGTGGTATACGATTATAGACCATTTTATTTTGTAAAACAAAAACTAAACTCCGATTTTAGCATCGAAATAATGTTCAAATTATAGAGGAATTTATTACTTATAATATTAATAATAATTGAAATGGTGTATATGTTACAGTCATAGTGGTCATTAAATATAATGGCCAAATTCACTAGACAAAGTAATAAATTAATCACTTTGTCTGGACATTATTCATAATAACTTGTCAAAGTTAGTCAAAGTAATAAATACGGTCTAGCCGACTTGTTACCCCTCCCTCTCTTCATCCCGCTACCGCGTTCCGTATGCAACAGCTTTCCGCATGGCCCGCTTCGCGGGGCTCATTATTTTAACCCTTTTTTCCGCAAAGTTAAGCTGCTCATGCTAAATATGAAAATAGCAATTAATTTCCGTATGCAACAGCTTTCCGCATTTATTTTATAATTTAATTTTTTAAATAATCTTTGTGATTAGTTAAGGCAAATTGAAATATAATTTTATAATTTTAAACGCATACCTACGTGTTTTATTACATTATCCAAGTCATCGAACATATTATATATAATAGCTAGTTAATGTGATTAATTTTGTGTCCATTATCACTTTAACCAAACTGAGTAGATATTATGCATAATGGCTAGCCATTATACATAATATCCAGATTTATTACTTTGGCTGTATCATACATATAGTTGATGCAAACCAACTAAAAAACAGTAGCTAAATTTTAAGTTATATTCAAAACTTCGCAATTGTGACTACCCCGCGTAAAAAAGATGCGTCCTCGTTGACAACAGAGCATTTAGCTAGATCATTTGAAAAGAACGAAAAAGAAAACCGTTTTAGATAAAACCGTAAACTAGAACTTTTCAGAAAAAAAAATTTTTGGCAGAAATTTTTACAGCAAAATACGAAAAAATAAAGCATCTCATATTTGTTCTTGGAAAATTTTTGTTAATCGAAAAAATTCCTTAGTCCAAGTTATTGTGATTTGTATGTCGAATGCCTGTGTTTCATGTTCATCGGTTGAGTAGTTCTCGAAGAATCTTGACAACCGATTTTAGAAACATTCAAACGCATTCAATAATTTTGTACCTTTTGCTGGCAATGCTCTCAATATTTCAAAACTAGTGTGTGACTTAAAAAGCAGTGAAATAAAAAAAAGAACGAAAGAAAAATAAAGAAAGAACTGAATGCATTTATAGCCTAAATTCAATAAATTTAACTGAACTAACGCCCGTTTCTTACACTGGCTGCATTTTCGAGAATTGAATTTGATAATTCGGTCGACAACAAGTTCTATGAAATTTTCATTCGGCCAAAGTTCATCAGTATATACATACTGGAGCAACCTTGGTTACTTCGAAACCACATGTCAAATAAGTACTACAAAGCGTTATTTTGAAAACCAATCGAGCCAGAAATTTTGTCTTTTCACAACTACTTAACTACAAGAGAACGACAGTAAAAAATTTATTTGTTTTCAAAAAACGTAATACCAACTTGATAGGGGTGTCATTTTAAGTATGACAAAAGAAGAATAGGGTAAGTGGGGGGAATATGCCACACTTAACAGTAAACAAATAAAAATAAATAGTAAATGACAATCATCATTCAATCATTAAGTACAAGATTTTCTCAATTTCATTAGATTGTTTTTTTATTCAACAAATAAATAAAGGACAGCATAACTTTAATTCTTAGAATTCATTGTAAATTAAGTTTTAGAAAAACCTTAAAAAGTGGCATTTTATCCACACGTGCGGGTAATAAGCCACTTCTGAAGGGGTAAAATGCCAGCAAGCATTTGGTATAGTTTTCAGTGTGAGTGTTATTTAAATTTCATCAAAGGTAATATGCCACTTAAGTGGGTAAAATGCCAGTTGGTGTGGAACAAATGTGGCATTTTACCCCAGAACGTCGCAAAATATAAAAACATCCCTGCACAAAAAATTATTGAACATATAACGTCTAGACACTGAAAAACACTACGTATACAAAACAAATCTTACCTTTTTTGAACAAACCTTCATATGTCCAAACAACAAACCGAAACTGAGGGAATTGCATCGTCAGCATTGCCAATATCGACTTAGAAGTATATAATATTGAAAAGTGGCATATTACCCAAACTGGCATATTCACCCCACTTACCTTAAGCTTTATTAGATGCCACAAAACATGCAATGTGTTTTTGTTTTATTAGAGAGCAAGTTAAGCTAACTTTGAAGACAAGTTACAGAATAATTTAACAGATAATTTTACAATCGCGTAATAAGATAAGAAGCAGTAAAAATTCGTAGTTTGTTTTGTCATTTAATCTTTATCAGGAGGTTTTATAATGTGAGTACGCTTTATAGAATACATTTGGACTAAAATATTTATAAACTAACAAAAATAAGTGAGCTATCTCTCTGGAGGTCTGTTGTACTAAATTTTTCCACGAAAAATCAGGCGCAGTGAGCAATGGTTAGCATGTCTACCTACTACGCTAGAGCTTCTAGTCAAAACATATAATAAACAATTGTTTTCGATGGCCATCACCTTTTGCAAGCATAGGCAAGTCTTCCGAGGCATTTCATTGTCATAAAACGCGCTTTCTCAATTAGCCGTTGGAATCGGCAAAAAATTGTAGGTCCCTTCCATTCCCTCACAGGTTATAGTTGCACAAAATGCGCTAGGCCCCGGGACTCCCCGCACTGTTGCCGCACCCTACTTATTTATTTATTTATTTGACTATTCTTTCTGCCAATTTTATCAGAAACCCAAAATAAAACTCTTTTTACGCTTGAGCCTATAACGAAACATAGTCTATCATCAGAAAAAGTGGTCTATCATCAGAGCGGAATCCAATTCTCCTATTTCATGTCGGTCAATAAGAAAGCCAACTTTAAAGCGAATTATGAACTACCAGCTTCGAAATTAGTCAAACTCTTCAATTCCGTATTAAGATTCTAAAACCGCTGAATAATGCTAAAAAAGAATCAGCGTCTAGGTATAATTAGCTTATTTTCTTACCAAGCAGTTTTTATTTCAATAGTCTATCTACACTTCTTTACGAAAATTCTTAGAGAAGCCTTGCTTTTCACTGTTTAAGCATAGTTAAGGATATCCTCATTTCAGTGAGTTTATAACCACCCTTGAAATTCCAAGCCCAATAAAGTGAGGAAACAAATACAAGGGAGACTGGCTACCCAGAACTTGAAACTCCACCGTCATGATTCACATAACTTGTAAAATAATTTATTTTAAACTCGATTCAGCCTCTTATCAACATTTTTATGAACTCAATAACATCTCTGTTGAGTGAAGATAGCAAACACTCATGTCCTTTGCTCATGAAACACCAGCAAATATTCGACATGTATCGAGGATTGTAACGGAGAGTAACTGTGTTCGTAATTCATAGTGAGAATCAATCAACCAAGTGCTATTCGACTATGTGTCTACATAGTACGTGTCTACATAGAACATACACTTTTTCTCCTTCCAGCTTCCACACAGAAAACTTTTTTCTGTCTGCTTTTGATAAATATGCAAACGAAGAGGCATTCCAAAAGATTTTCACTCCAGGCAATTACATAACTGATTGCAATTTGAACCTTGCAATGTTCATCCTCAATGGCGCCTATTCATACCCAATACCCAGAACTACCCAATCTCTGGAGCTGAAACTGTGTTGGTAAGTCATTTATAAAAAGAACTCTACCTATTGATCCCAGTCTTACTTCGACTCTTATATTGGAATGACCCTTTTGTCTGCTAACTATTGGAATGAACTGAGCAGGAAAATTTTGCCAGGGAGACAGTTGCAAAATTAAAAACAAAAACATTTTCAAAATCGGAAAACTTGTCACTTCGATTTATTAAGCTGAACGAAACGAACTTTAGGAAACGAAAAAAATAAAAAATAAAAATTAACTAATCAATTTCGCCATTAAAAAGACAAGACACGTCAACAAACTGTGGTGAAATTCATTTCTATTTAGTAAAGTGGTCGTTAACCCTTCAAATTGCTCTCCATATTTACTTACTTTTTTATTCATTGAGTAAGGTCTTTTTATTTTTTACAAATTTTATTGTGATTCTCGTCCATCGATAACCATACGATGTATACCATTCTGTTCAGTAACCTCACCCTCTTGTTTGTCTATCCGATATCCCTGATAATGACTGCCCTTCAAATTTACAGTTGTTGGCTACTGTAAAAAGGGTGACTTTTCCCTACTCTATAGCTTAAGGAGGATTTAAAAGGATAAATTCGTTAGAATTTCTTTTAAATTCCTTCTTTTACTTTTTGTAAAAAGCAGAAGCGCAAGGACAAAATTGTCTCTCTTAAAAGGGAGACACAATGATGGTAACTTTGTGAGGCCATAATGGACTAACATTTTATCCATTTAACTTGAAGGCTTAAGAAATTGACAAGCAAACTAAACCCATTTGTGGTCACTCCTTATATTGACAAGTTAAAATCCCCCACTACAGACATCGAGGGTATAATAATAAATTCTGCATCTAATGCTAACAGAGTTATTTTTTTTCTTCTTGTTTTTCTCTTACATTTTCTTTTTTCATTAATATTGATGGTGACGATTGGATGTACATATTAACGTTAATGGTCATCCAACAAATAATATACAATGGTGGGACGAGGACGACCGACGACGCACGTCAAAGTCTTATAATGTTGTTAATGACTTTGTTAATTTGGCAAATTCATATGCTACATTAGGCTCTAGATCTGTAACTAAGGACCAGGTTTTTTTTGATTTCCTGAACTTTGACGAGTGGGTGAAGGGATAACCTCGTGTTTCAAGAACGAAATTAGAACAGAAATTGTCCATCAAAGCGGATGTGAAAAATTAAGTCGTTTACATGCGTGCTGTTTTTTGCAAAAGTGGTAATAGTTGACACCTGTCACTCCAATCAACCAATTCAATCTATTACTTTTTTCCAAAACTAAATTTGGAGTTTAATTTGGGATGATTCTTCGCTAAGAATTTTATCGCTGTAACTGCCGACCTTTCAAATTTGAAAAACAAATCCCAAAAGTCTACGAAAATAAAGTGAGGAAGTGAAGTTTTTTTTTTGGAAAACGGTAGTAGATATCATGGCGATTTTTTTTTATCAGCAAATCTTATTAGAAAATTGAATGAAACCTTTGTCCCTCATTAAACAGATATAAAAGTGTTGTCTTTTGAGAGTGGCTAGGGTCTGTGGATCGGATCTATAGTGAGAGTTGTGACATAGTCCACTTGTGACGCAACATGTTTTTAGAGCAAATTGTGACCACGCAATTGTTATATTAGATAATGATATTCACTTTCGAAACTCTATCTAGAGAAATACTTAGTATTGTGGAAAAGCGGAAGACGTAACGTAATCTTCAGAGTGTTCGCAAAGTCTTAAAATCATGTTACATATCGTTATTATGTGAGCTTGCACAACTCCATTTCTATTCGCCGTACAAAGGTGAGAGTAGTCTCAAAATCTGAGCTTTAGGGTCTACATGCAACGTAACGGAATCATACAATGCTGCGTTTATCACAAAGCAAAGGCTTTAACATGTTTTATGAAGATCTCCTCTCTGATCTCATTGGTTAAAATCCACATAGGTGAGAAAGACCTTTATTAAAAGTTAAATGCTATTAACATCGGCAGTAATTGTGAAGATGGAAAGTAAAGTTAATTACTTAAATTTACTAACCAAAGCCAAACATTTTTCCTCAAGGATTTTTTCGTTTTCATTCAACATTAGTTATTGAATATTTTGAAGTTTTATTATGACAACTTGTATCTATCACGTAGCGTTACGATATTGTGACATACCGTAACCATGTTAACATGTGACATGTGAGCCACTGTGAGTATCTGTCATAATGTAATTGTGACGGAACGCAATCCGACGATATAATTTACCTCTGTCCTAGTTAATGAGAAATTAAGGGACTGACTGGCCATTGTAATAAATAGTGACTGCGTTACGTATCATAAATGTGAGGTAATGAAAACATCTGGGTTTGACGCACTTTTGCCTTGCACCATGATCAATCATTTATAGCTGAAAAGAGTTCCTTTAGAAAGTGTATTGTCTGCGTCGTATCGTATCGTATCGTAATTGTAACGTAATGAGAAACCAACTTCTTTTCTCATTGGGAATAAATAGTTGAGAACCATAGAAAATCTAACGACCTGAAGCTGATCAACTAATAAGTGAAGTTCAAAGTGAAGAAAAATTTAACGTATCATTATGACATAACGGAACAGTCGCGTAATGGAATTGTGATATAATATCCAAAACAAAGTTAGCCTCATTAAATAGTTTAGCGTTCGAGGATCAATAGAAATGCCAATTCCTCGCTAAAGGCGATATCCGTAGAAAACATTTTTTGTTTTCTGTTGGGATTCGAAGGTCGAAACACGAACCTTCCGCGTAACAGACAGACATGCTTAGTATGCATTGCTTACCATCACGCCAACGGCACCACATTGGCAATAGCATAAGCCTAGTATTGTTGTTTTTTCCACAACATATGGTTGATAAGGAAGTATAACCATTATTCCATTTCAAAATTGACCCGCCCGTGCTCTCAATGGAAAATGTGAGTTCTGTGATGTTGTTCTTAGCATGTCTACCTCTTTCGTGAGAGTTCGATGTTCTACAACAACCAATTGTTTTTCCAAGAGGAATTGAAAAGTCTTCTTCTTCACTACGGCGCGGCGTAACACTTTCGAATGGTGATTAAAAAAAAATATTCTCGACTACAGTTTTCGTTCTGAAGCCTTAAGCTTTCATCAATCCTTGACAATACAGTTATATGCCAGCAGAATCCTATACAATCTAAGTACAATCATTCAGAGTGTTTGCTTTTTATAAAATATATCCGAAACCATGTTAAGCCCAACTCGAAAATTTGTCTGAAAGCCTATTAGTAGGTATTATTTGTAATACTAATCCATGTTGATCCAATTATGCCCCCTTATACGAGTATACAATCAACTATTTTCATGAAAAACGTCATTGTCGAAACAATGTGTTAAATTAACAATCACTGTACAGTGTGCATAACAGTCAACTTATTAACACGTTTTTTTTTATACTTTCTGGTGTGAAATGTATGTTGATTTTGTAGTGTGAACTGATGTGTTGATTTGCTTTGAATGAATTATCTGAACTTGTGCTGTCTGCTGTGTGTATCCAGCACGTGATGAGTGTTTTTAATTAAATAGCTCCAAAAATGTTGAAGCCATGTACGTCACTTGTCAAATATTTTTCACATAACAGTCACATGGTTGCTTAGGAATCATAAACAATTCTTTGAAACCAATAATTGACTGATTGAACAGCTGGTTTCAAGGAATCCATATAGACCAGCATCATTTATTTCGGGTTCTACTAACTCTATTTTTGAGTATTTGAACGATTAATTTACGTCATAAGCGAATCGAGTATAGGAATTTCAGACAAGCTTGGATGTTGATGGTGTCGAGCAAATTTGTTTTCTCTGGTGAAATGTTATACAAAGCATTTAATTTTTAAGTTTCCGCCTTATGGCCCTTTGGCTTTGTTAAATAAAGTTTTGTAAGGCTTTCGAAATAGAAATTGAAATTCTGTTTTTTTTTTCACCCTTTCAGTTATTATGGCGCTTTCTTTCGTGAGTTAAATACAAACTTTATTTCTTTGATGGTAGTCAAGTTATTTCTTGGCAACTTCAAACAGAAACTTTCTTAGGCGAGGCGAAGCCATAGTAATCCAACCTTTTTTTTTTTTGAAAAAAAAAAAGAAAAAAACTCAAACACAAATTATGATTAAACCAACTCATCGCACCCAAACAGCAACCTTAAAATTAAATATGAAAAGAAAACACTCGCGGGTTCCCTGAGTTGCTACCCGTGTTTGTAAGAATATATTTGGAAATTTCACGTTTCATTAATCAATTAATCGTTAATGGAATCTCAAAATTAATCAAAAATAACAGTGCTGACTATTCGATGAGCCGAAATATTTACTTTTATTATTATGAGCCGACTTTGAAGGTGTTGGTAGGGCTGAGTTAAGTGCTCAGTCATTCTTTTGGTGCGATGTGAAGACCAAAGTTGTTTGGTTTTTGGTTTTAAATTGCGTTCTTGTTTTAGACAATTACATATTTATGTGCATTTGGGACAACAACGGACATGTTTCCCATAATTTTTTTAACACATACATTGAAAACTGATGGTCTATAAAAAAAGTTCTTGGTCGAAGTCATTCATTGTCTGCCTCTGTAGCCGTAAGTTTGTGTGCACTATTTACACTTTTTTGCCCTTTCGAACTTGATCGAGACTGAAGAACCGGCTATCGACGACTTCCTAGGCGGCTGGGATACGGCGTCAGATATGACATTCGATACGGCTGAGGTTACGAATGCGAACACAGCTGCCGATATGACTGCTGAGGCGCCAGTCAATATGACTTCGGATACGATTGCCGATAACAGTAGATACAGTTGTTGATATGACTGCAGATACGCGGCTGTTGATAGGACAGCTTATATGGCTGCGGACACGGCTCCCGATACGAATTTAACTGCTGTCGATACTACTGCCGATACGGCTGCTAGTACTGTTGCAGATACAGCTTTGATTACGGCATGGCAGTAAGTACCACGGTGGTTTTGGCTGCGGAGACGACTGTGGATGTGGGCGCAGATAGAACTATCGCAGTCGTTGATATCGTTTTTAATGTTCCGTGAGGATACCGCTCCTCCTTTGAAAAGTAACACAAGAAACCATTTTTACATTTATAAAAGCTTAAGTCAAACTTCGTCATTCTTTCTTCTCCTTTTTCTTCCTCCTCTTTCGACGTTAAACGAGCATCATTCCTTAAGCCCTAATAACTTAGAAAGCATAAGCCTTCAAAATTCACTTATGGTTCAGAATTTATTCTTATTGCAACCATTTTATTTCATAGTTTTGAAGTTGACATCTTCTACAATCAACCGAAAATGTAATTGGCTTTGGGCATTTTTATTTTCTTTTCATGATGTTCTCTTGGAAAATAAAAAATAAACACCATTCTCAAACAAACAACGGAAAGCTTTAAAATATTAATATTTTTTTTTTAAACTTTTGTTTTGATATCCTGTTTCACAACGAGTGGCAACCCCAACAGCTTTTTTTTTTGAAGGGCACCCTTCTCTGCTTGTTCATTCGGAAAATCCTTTTTTAATAACTGAGCATTCTTGAGAAGGCGCTGCCTTAAATGAAGTTTGAGGATCCCGATAAATTATTAAATACCATGGCAATGACTGTGGTAGAAACTTTAGTAGGGACAGAAAATATCAAAGCAAAAAAACATAAATCAGCAACGAGCACCTTCAGTACACAGACAGAAAATGTACATATCTACCTTTTATACAGCTGACTACCCAGCGGCGCGGCGATGTTGTGTATGACTGAGGGAATACTTTTTTCGTTTCATATTCACAAAGCAAAATTAAAAAAAAAAGTAAAACAACAACCTCTGAACCCTTTTCAGTTTTGATGAAACCAACCTCCCGAGGGATACGGTAATTGGAATTATATAAACTTTTGCTTAACCATTTAAACTAAGAGTATGAGAACTCGTCGGTTTTTTCTTTAAAACGCGCACGTATTTGTTAACGGCTTATTTAATGCATCAGTTTGAAAAGGATTGCATTTTCCCGGTGTATATGCAATGAATGGTTTTTTTGTTATGTTTGTAAATGTGATCATGGGTAGTAAACACCTTGTTTTATAAAATAATCAATCAATTTAACAATCCTGTGAAGCATAAATGATTAATTGAATGGCTGCAAATGTTGATAATAGAATTGATAAATATTTAAATTGAATTTACGAAGAAATAAAATTTTATTTTCACGAATTACCGTGGTTTTTAATGTTTAAATTAAATAAACCACACAACAGGTGACCCTTTACTCCTCTTTTATTAAAGTTTTTGTAACAATGGACAACCTAGAGTTGAAAATAGGAGCGGCGATATTTTGAACAAACAAATTTTAATTACAAAATGGTTATCGGAAAATGCCAGTGGTGACATAAAATTCCAACTTCATTGATATACTCTTCCCGTGAGTACTGAAAAAAAAAGAAAAATAAATTTCAACATTACACAAAATGGATTGTGTTGGGCTGAACAAAGGACCCTTGAGGGACTTTTAGCTTAAAAGAACTCGTTGTTTCGAAAAATTCATTCGATTGATTAATTTTGCATTCGCAACATCACTTCGAGTTATTCATATATTTTTGTGATTTTTTCTCTAAGGCAGCTTGTGAAGGAGAGGCCAATAACCCGATTGCCAGTCTTCAGAGCATTGTTGTTATTCGAGATCTATTTTTATAAATAACCCTGAGCTCTTGATGTGCTCCAAAATATCGGCAGATATAAGCTGTGAAGATATTGAGCTAAGCTAAAACTAGCACAGGGCCAACAAAGCCTTGTGATCAAAAAAAATCTTGGGCAATATCATGCGATTTTTAATATCATGTTCAAATAATTCTAACAAAACTCAGACATCAGACGTGAAACCTTTCAAGGGCCTGTTTAACAACTTTCTTACGTAGACGTAGCAAGCTAATGTCAAAAGTTGTTCGCGAGAATAAAAACAGAAGAAAATGGGTTGACTAATTAACGAGGGAAAATTTGTACGCTGCAGCGTCGTAAAATTAAGAGAGAGAGAGAGAGGGCATCATCAAATTAATAAATGTCACAATAGGCAGTGATACCTCCGAGGTAGTTGAAGACGTCGTCATATAAACATAAAAAACTACATCAGTATGAAGACCAAGTGGAGAAGTTCCCTTGCGCATCGCTGTTTTCTTGGGTGAAAATGGCCATTCAATAATACCAGGGGCCTGTAACACAAAACTACAAGCGAATTATGACATATCTAGGATCTAGGTAGCTTCTATAAAACAAAGCTACACATTCGTTAAATCTTCTACAAGTGTAGTGGACATAATTCTACAAGTGGCACTTGGCTTTTGTACTTGTAGCTTTGTGTTACAGGCTCTAGGGTAAATTTTTATTTTCATCCCAGTGCTGCTATATGGCACAGAAGTATGGAGCTTACAATAAAAAGCTAATCACTGGGCTTTGATGAATAGAGCATGAAGATGGATGCCTCGTCTCAGGTGACGAAATCAACTGGAAGATGATCTTAACCAATGGAAAACTGGTGATGATGGCTTGCAAGAAATTGAACTCGATGGCGAGATACAGTGGTGCATATACAATTAGAAACAACAATTGATTGTTTCGAACAGCCGGGACATGTAAAGCAAATGGACTCCAACATTCCGACTTGAAAAGTTTTCGAACACAATCTTCAGGAAAAGACAGAAGACTGCTTGCAAGGAGGCGAAATTGAGGTTAAGACGACCTCAACTGATATATGGTGCAAAACTGAAGATGTTGGCTGAGGTCTGTGTTCACTCCGAACAGTTATTTCCAGTCAAAAGGCAGGTAGTTTTTGGTGCAATAGGTACAAGTGTCAAAAGACGGGCTGGCTTAACAGTCGCATCGGAAAACTCAATGATTGAAAACCGACATTGAAAGAAGACATACTCATATGCTGAATAAACAAACCTACTTTTTTCTTAGCTTATACAAAAGTAAAAGGCAACGCCCCCCTTAATGCGTTACAATACATTTTAGGAAAAGGCTTCCGCGGATGTATTGTGAAGAGGCGATTTACTAAGATGCATTTGACTGCATAAACCATTGGAATTTTTTGTTGAAAGTAGGTACTCAGCAGTAGATCAGGGCAACATAAGATTTCTTCAGACAAAAGACTTAGATCCAAAGTACACTTCAAAGAAAATCATACATGGAGAAGGAAAATAATGTGTTGGGTTTTATCTTAGTGTTGCGTTAGCCAATTAGTAAGTTGTAAACAGTTGAACAGTTCAGCACGTGCCAAGAGGTTTCATGGAAAATATTCAAAGCAAACCAGATGCTATGATTCTCAGCACGATAACGCTCCCAAACAGGTACGAAAACGATCCTAAACAGTCGCATCTCAAACAGCAAAGCAGTCAGTGGTTGAAAGATACAGAAACAAGTGTTAATATTTGTTGCTCAAAATTGAGATCTAAATCTTACAGAGAACTTTTGCACAGATTTATGGGTCAAGCGAGCATTACCGCGGCGCACAGCGTTCAAATTGATCTCCAACAAAAATCGAGTATGCAATGCAATGCAATCGAGTATTTAACAGGTTGCTATTCAAGGGTTTTCAAGTGGTTTTTATGATTTGTTTGTAAAGTGCGTTCTTGGTTGTCGCAACTTATTGAATAGTTGTAATGACCGAAGTTGTTGTAATGAGAAAAATTGCGATCACCAATTCATCTTCTTCTTCTTCTTCTTTTCATTTCCGGCGTTACGAGTAGTGATCTTGAAGCGATCACAACTCTCCCACTGTTCTGCTTAACACTAGTGATCCGCCTGTGGGGTACGCCGCGTTGACCTCAGAAAGCGTAGGCAAGCCTCCCGGTTTTGGATTGTTCCATGTCTGAGGCCAACCAAATGCTGCTGTTTTTGCATTTGCTTGTACCAGGAGTGTTTTGGCCTTTACTTTTTCGTCGCGAATTTCAATCACCAATTCATCAATGATGTAAATTCAGCTGCTTCCTTTTGCCGGAAATCGAGAGTTAATCGGTAACGTCCCGTATGTGAATAGCCACCGAAAGTTGAAAATTTTGTAAGATTGGGTACCTACCAACTTTTTTTTCCTTTACAATCAAAAACTTGTTCTACAGCAAAGTGTAGATATTTTAGTCGCACCAACCGAATGTGAAATGTCTTCCCAGTTTCTATTTTTCCCAGCATTACGGTTCACGAAAATTCAAAAGCAATGTGCATCGATGTCTCCTAATTTCCTAAATGCTCGCACTGTGTTTTATAACATTTTAAGTTTGTTCCTAATCCCGATGTGTGCGCTAATTATAAAAAGAAAACTATGAAAAAAATCAAGAAAAAATTCACTACAACCCTGTTCTTCTATATTCAAATCCAAATTTGAATTTTCAAAAATAGGGGCTGAACTTTTTGCAGGCAGAATGGATGGTTATTGGATGCGATGTTATTCATAGTGGTGCATATATATATTCTATTCGCGGGTACTTACTGCCCTTTAAAAAATAGGCTTGAGAAGCACATGTCCAAAGTAAAAGACACCATCCAGAAATTTCTCATTGCTAAAATTATTTAGAAAATACCTTGAACATCAGAAAACAGTGAAAATGAAAAGACTTTCAGTGTCACAACATTTTGTTTGTGATTTTTAGTTCAATTCAGTTGATTCGTTCAATTCACTACTTCTGTATGTTTTTGACTCGGGGAAGATATTTTTTCTTCTGTGAATTTGCGGGTAATGGCAAAAGCAATTTAGCGTATTGAAATGAAAGGCGTATTTCTTAGACGGTCACACAAAATAATACTTTTCCATGAAAATGTACTTCAATGGGTAGTCGAAACGTAAAACTCTTTTCTAGCATGCTGCTTAAGTTCATTCAATTTAGTTAAGTTTAATAAAACCAAACGCATTCACACACACTGATTTCAGTCCACTGTTTACTAAAGTTAGTTCTTTGACTGTTGAACTGACTGAACTGCTATGTCTAACATCTATAGACTTTTATAAAGTTCTTTGCATATTTTTGTATTTCAATCAGGATTACGAGGATTTGAAAAGTCAACTGAGTTCTTGATTCTTACTCTCATAGTTCATCGTAAGCTCACAGTTCATTTCATTTTCGTAGTTCATCTTCTTGTGAGAACGCTTTTTCGAAAAATTCATTCTTGAAACTAAAATTACAATAAAAAAGGAGTTATTTTTTTCAAGTATTGTTTGTTTTAAACAAACTTGATTAACCTTCTTATGACGAACAATTTCTGCACTCTTGCATCAATGCATCTTAAGTAATATTTTTTTGTTCCAACATTGTATATGTCCTTTAGAAACGACGCGAACTCACATTCCACTAACCTAAACCACAAATACAATTCCAAATGAATTCACAGAAGCAACAGAAAGAAAAAGAAAAAAAAAAACTTCATAAATTTAAAGCAATAAAGTGACAAAGCTGTCACTAGGCGCAGACTCTTGTTTTCGAATTGATTAATTTATATACGCGAATATTGCAATAGCAAACATGGCTAAATGTATTCCGAAACTCTCATTTGGTATTCAACAGCACATATACGACTAAGCGAGAACGCACTTAATTAATTGCTCTACAAAAAGTGAGATTTAAACATGAGCCTACAAATGACTAGAGTGCATTTTTAATTAAGCCAAGTTCCATGTTGAACTGTATGGGGGACTGGTTTAATTAAATGAATGCGCGTCCGAACAACTTGAACAAAATCTAAACTAAAAAAATAAAATTTATACGAAAAATAAATTGCAAATTTCGATTTGGATTGAGTCTTGATGTCTTTCTTGAACATAATTTGGGTTGATTGATGTCGAGTCTGGTAATATGATATTGGATGTTCATTAAAAAAGTAAGTAACATAAAATAAAAAAATAAAATAGCCGACAGGTGTTGAAATATAATACGGTCTAGACCTGAGCATTTAGAGCAAGTGTCTTTGGAGTGAGCTTGGGGACATTTTTGAAGGCTAGACACTGTGGGTTGGGGTTTTACTAAGAAATACTTTAAAAAAGTTTCGTAGGAATATGAATTCGAATTTACTTTCTCACTTACATTTGTTCATGAGCCCCAGCTGTTCTTTTCCTTTCACTCATAATGTACCTACTCCTTTAACAGCCCATAAATATGTTTTGCGAGAAATCTTTGCTACCTAACTTCAACCCTCATATTCTCCTTCACACAAATCACGAGGAGCGTGTGTTGCTGCCACTTTATTACTATGCCTGTAGCCCTGTACAGCATATTGCGAATGTAATGAAAGAAAAAAAAATAAGGAAAAAAAAACGAAAATCATCAATTCATTCATTGCGAATCTAGGCGTGGCACTCGTAAATCCTTATTACTGCCTTCATAGAAACAAAAATCAAAGGCAAGTTCATATGCTTTTCGGATTGGAGTATAACTATGTAAATACAGAAAATAAATGCTTATCTCGACACACACAACATGTATCCTTTGTTGGGCTTCGGGACATACAACTCACTCCCAAAATATATACAATAAAGGCTTTCAGAACTACCCTTTTCACAAGTACCTGAAGCTCGCATGCTCAGTGCTCAAAGGAGGTTATAGAGAAAAAAAAAAACAAATCTAAAACCACTATAAAACAGAAAGGCCTTCTTTCACATACTTACCACTCTGATCACTCCCTTGAATATGAAATTGAAGTAACCATCTTTTCTGTCCTTAAAACCTACACACATACTCTTAGATAACTGCATGCTGCTAATAATCCTTGTAGTTAGTATTCCTATGTCCATTGGAGGAGTAGAGCTTCTATAGACAAGGATCCCTCTTTTTGTTCTTAAGCTGAGCCTTCTAAATGGGTAAATTTCCCATCGTCGTCCGTCGGAGGAAAATGATTTCTTTTCTTCGGGTAGGCTTAAGGTTGAAACCTGCAAAAGCGCTCCCATTTTGATAAATGAAACAACAGCCACAGCAACAGGATCTACACAGGATACTTACATAAGTACTCAAATATTCTTTGCAACAACGAGCTTGTCCTGTGAGCCTGCGAGGGCCATTGAAGATTGAAGGAATAAATAGATAGCCCGTTTGTCCCTCATTTATAAACCTATTCAATGCGTCGTCGTTGTCGTTCAGTGCCTGAGGTTGTGTGTCACTCAACAGATAGGCGGGATTAGAGGCCCGGCACTGACTAAGAATTTGTTGTTCTTCTCTTCTGTGATGGCTTGGCAATAAGAAAGCGCCGTTTGGGATATTTGTTAAATATTAATTTCTCATTAAAAAGTGTTTGATACATTGGCCTATGTTTAGAAGAAAATATCCTTTGAGGCTGATGTTCTGAGGAAGTTCTACTTCCTTTTTGGGCAAAGAAGATTTTTTTTTGTAAATTATTTATGACTGTTACTAATTGGTCTTTTAACAGATCCTGGCCTCAGGGATTTATTGTGGAGGGGTTTGTTTTGCAAGCCCATGGGTTTACCGCAAATAAAAAAGAGTTTTCACTTTTATCCCAGTTGTGTCCTTTGATAAAGTTTCAAGTCAGCCATTTTGGTCGTGATTATATATGCATGTATGTTTAGGAGAAACTCACAGTTAGTCCCTTCGTTTTGTGAGTTTCCCCCAGAAGCAAAAAATTAAAAAAAAAAAAGAACGCATTTGAAGTGAATATCCTTTTAAAGGGATATAAGTACTTGAACGATGCACTCGGGGATATGGGAAAACAAGAATTGAAATACTTTTCTGCATTGCTTTTGAGACTAGGACTTATTTTTCAAAAAGTCTGAAAGATTAATGAATTGCAACAGAGGGATGTGGCATTTTTGTTAAAAAATGGATTGTCGAGCATTCACATTCACGGTGATGGTTGTATACGTTTTTTTTCTCAACGGCGATATGCTCTGGGCATGGTGAATGCATTTCATTTTCTAGCGCTTACCCACTCGACATCGATACCAAAGAAAAATAGAAAAAAAAAAATACAGAAAACAAAAGAGAGAAACCCTCCAACTCGAACAGTCGACTGGTTTAATTAACGAAAAAGAACTTTAAAAAAAAAAAAGTGGAGTGTACAATATACGAGAGAGAATATCTCTGTTGCATTCTGCGATAGTGAAGTTTTAAATAGACAAAATTCTATATAAATCCACCCTTTGTCAAGGGTGAATTTAGCGAAAAAAAAAATTCGAAAACAATTCCCATTTGTTTCAGATTAAACTGTATTGGGTTTTTTGTCCAGAGCTTTTCATTTGAAGAGGGGTTGAGCTCTTTTTCAAATGTTCAGTGGCGTTTAAATATTTTTAATTTAAAAAAATTTAAATCATCGCTTTAAATTGATTTTTTGTAAAAATCCTTAAAATTCTTCTGAATTAAATTTAAGTATCATTGAACATTTGCGATACTATTTGATTTGTTTTTTGAATCGCTTCGTGTTCAGCAAAAACTTGACTAATAGTGCTGAGTAGACATAAGGAGAAAAATATTGGTGGTTTTTTATAGAATGCATTTACAAACCAATGCTCAAATTTCGTTTGATTAAAGGAGAATATACAAAAAGGCTGTAAAAATAATTCCTTACATTTCCTTGTTATGATGTAAGCGTTTTATAGTATTCAAATTACCTTGATTCTCTTTTTTATAGGACAAAAATATTTGTAGCATGGTAGGACAAAGTCTCGTGATTTAGCTTAATGGTTTTTCACTTGATTCACTAGATTCTGCTCGTTCATTCGGTCTACTTCGTCCATTGCTCCTACTTTATTTAATTCCCCGAATTCCTTCACTTCCTCATTTTTCTTCAATTTGTCGACTTTTCTAACTTTGTTCACTGTTTTCATTCTCGTCTTGCAGTTGGTCCTTAAACATGCGAGTTTGATGTTATTCTAGTGAGTCCACTTTGCTCACTTTGTTTTCGTACCCATTTGCATTTCTTTCTCTTATCGAGCTTCGTCGACTTTTTCGACTTCATCCATGCCGTAAGCTTTGGCCTGGTCGTCTACTTCATCCACTTCTTTCACTTCAATCACTTCTTACACTTTCTTTTCCTCTTTTACTTTTTTTTTTTTACTAATGTCCTGGGCTTTCTCCCTGCGTATACGAATCCAGGATCTTCTAAGTAAAGTGCACTGCGTCGTCATTAAACCCGCCTAGACATAAAACTTATTGTTCTCGCACTTCTCCCATTTCTTTGACTTTGTTCATTTCGATGGCTTTGTCCATTTCTTTGGCCTTGCCAAATTTGTAGTTTATTTTCGACTCTATCTACTTCTTGTTCTTTGTCCATTTCATTCACTTTATTTACTCAATGTTGTAAATGAAGCTGTCGTCTGCAAAACAATCTAATGGACTAACGTTTTGAATATGAAATCCTCTATGAGTAGGACAAAAAGTGTCGGAGACAGAATGGAACCCTGGGGCACACCATTTTATTTATATTATGAATTTCGGATGTGAAGCCGTCCAATACGAATACAGCTTATTTAAACTTTTAATCACAACTTATTTTATACTGACAGAAGGTGGAGGAACCGCCACAAACAAGAACGTTTACAGATCATTTTCTTCTTTTTTCGTCTTTTTCTACTTCTTCTATTCCTTGTTGACGTAACGAGTATCGTGCTCTCTAAGTGATCGAACTTCTTCCACTTATTTGTTTCACAATCCAATTGTACTAACATTCAGCGACTGCAAAAAATTGATTAAAGTATTCTGACCCCCTACATGAGTGGATTAGCCGAAAATGCGCAATAGGCCCCCAGCTCCCTCATTTCAAGGACCTACAATTTTATGACGATTCTCAACGTTTGAGTTAGAAAGCGTTTTTAATGGCTGTGTGTATTTAATCTCGGAGGACTTTGGAATTCCTCACGAAAGGCGATACCCGTGGAAAACAATTTTTATTTTGTTTAATTTTTCTGGTATTCAAATCTCGAACCTACCACGTAACAGGCATACATGCTATCCACTACGCCAAAAGCTTCCTACACGATGGAATATCACGGTCGTATAAGTGTTGCTGATGACGAAGTGCTGTCTAGTGCGATTGCGGTCATGTTGGTTTTTGGTCTGCACATAAAAGGACAGTTGTTTCATGATTTGTGGGAGACATGTTTGTTTGGAAGACAGTCATTGTAGACGCTTGTGTTCAAAATCTAAACTAAAAGGTTCGCTGCTTTGGATCCGTGAAACTATCCCCTAGACAACCAGTTGATGGACTATAACATTGGCCTTATGCATAGAAGGGCCTTATGGTGGTCTTAAGGGTTTTTCGCATATCTTTAGTAGCTCTGTCTGGAAAGGAAAGTATTTAAAGATTGAAGAGTTGAAAAGTTCAGAACCGAATTAGATCGCCACTCGATAGACCGATTGGTAGACGTTATAACGTCTGAAATTTTGCTTTGAAACAGTCAGATGTCTCTTTTTCAGTTGGACTTTCTACAACGATGAACCTTAAAACCGAATGAACTATTTTTTTTCTTGCTTAGACGCGAAAAATAAAGAGCCTTTTTTTGACCTTTCAATCCTGTTTGCATATATTGGTTTCATAGGTTCATGTGAAGTAGTTTTTTTTTTGTTATAGTCTGCATTATTCGTCATCGAGTCAGTGTATTCAATTACTTTTAATTTAATCCCGCCCGCAAATTTGAAAAACTAAATGCTCCTGAAATCACACTTTGAAGTTTACAAGGACAAACAATGGAATGTGCTAAAAATCAGCTCACGTTGCACCTGGTATAAACATTAATCCACCGGCCTTGTTAAAAACTGGTTTCTCGTGTGGTTCGTGCATCCTTCGTGTTTTCATTGCAAGGCCGTTCTGTTTGTTCGATTCGGAGCATTTTGCCAGTTCCATCTTATGGTCTCTCTAAAAAAAATGTTCTTTCCTGTCTGCAATGTCTGTCTCCGCAAACATTGCAATATTTTTGATGAACTTATGGTTTAAGTGTATTGTTGTTGCATTGCATTTTATCTCAATTTATACTCCTTCAACAGCAATAGTCAGTACAAAAAGGATAAGGCTGTTTGAGTTCTTACAGAATTGCAGTAGTTTGAGTAAAAAGTAATCGTGTTTTATAGGCATGTGCATATGGATGCATTTGAAAATATAACACGGTAGTAGACAAAGACCTCGGCTATGGCTTAGTAGAGGCGTAAACCAATAGTAGCAAATTCGTGCTAGGAAATTAGCAGTCGTAGTTTTTTGGTAAGTAATTCTATAAGTTGCTCATTCCCTTACCATTAAAAAGTCAGTTGTTTTTCTTCAACAACTTTCAAAATATCATAAATTAAATAAGATTTTTTACAAATTGGAACTGGGGTTGCACTTAATTATTAAGATTCGATTATTATTTCGTCAGATCGGGAAGTAAGTCCTCCAACGATTTGCTTTTCGTTGAATTTCGTTGAAAAGACTTTTTTTTTTAATTTATTAAACTCGAGTTGTTTCTAACGAGCATAGACTTAAATCCGTCCCAGCTTACGACATGGTGCTTTTGCTTGTCTCTCCAAAAATATTTGATGATTTATCCGAAATTTTATAAACCATGATTTCCTTGTTTGTACTTGTTAACCATCACTTTTTTCCCTTAGAGATCGGACTGACAAGACTATTGAACGTTTTTTTTGTTTCTTGGGTCAAAAGCCAAAGCCTTAATAAAAGTGAAAACATCTGTGCCACGTTTTTTAATGCTGTTGACAAATCGTCATCTTAAAAAATAATTTGTATATGTACCTACGTTTATTTTGTCCTTATGTTTGTTTGTTGAAATTTCCTTATTTTCATCCTGTTTTATTTTTGCCAGTTGATTTGACACATTTGGGTTTCATCAACACTTGACAAGTAAATAGGGAAAGGTTGATTTTCAAAAAAATAAAAAACATTTCTCAATTTTCGCTTCCAAACTCAATCAATCCCATTTCATGCATACTTGTTTCATTTCAAAAGTGTCAGTAACATGTACGAATCAATTGTGTCCTTTTCAAAGCAGAGGGCGTTTTGTTGAGTGCAGGATAGGATATTCAAGTAGAAACAAACATAACAAGGAATGAGGGTTCGACGATAATAATCCATACAAAGAGTAAGGGCAATAGATAAACAAACATAAACTAACTTTAACAAGAACATCGGCATATATGCTCACGCTCAACTCACCACTGATCTAGATAAGTATTCGAAACTACATATTTGTTTTCAAACTATTTCTAATCAAAAGAATAATTTTACTTTCAAACCTCAATTGAATTGGTTTAATGAATCTGATTTTAACAAAACAATCAAAGTAATAGTGTGGAATGAAGTTGGCTGTCTGTTGGCCTTTTTTGTGTGTGCTTGTGCTAACCATTCATATTCTAAAAAGCCCTTGGTGTTCTTAAAATAAATTTTAACTCTTCTATTCATAAAGCAAAGAATTCCTTTTCGAACAATGCAGTCATTTAAAGTGGAATATAACAACTGCAACTGCTACTGATACTGATGGCATTGTTCGTCCACAGTGCACAAAAAGTCAGTTCAACTAGTATTTTATTGTGTTGCCTTTGGCTTGCACAGCATTGTACTCTGATACTTTGCGAAATAATACCTAGATAACAATGGGAGAAAACATACAAATCGAGAGAAACTATTCAAAATGGAATAAATAGATCGGAAAAGTTTTCGTGAACAGGAAATAATTATAATTGTGGTTCTCATATTCACTTTTATTTTTCCTTGAATTTGGAATAAATAGTAAAGTAAGTTATACTGTTTGATATTTTTCATAAGGTTAAATTTAGGTTATTGTTTTTTGGTTTTTAATTAAGAGAAGTTATGTCGAAAAGGATTTGTTTTAATGAAATTTTTGGTTCTCATTAAAAAGCTTTTGTCCATGGGTAGGAGAAATTGTGAAAACAAACATTGTGGGAGAACATAACTCGAAGAGCATTTGAGCGGATTCCTATCAAGCTTACCTATCTTTTTTTGTGAGGAAGGGACCTACAAGTTTTTGCTAGTTCCTCGCGAAAGGCGATAACTTGCTTGTGGAAAAGCAGGTGAATATTTCTGGGATTTGAACTTGGAACTCGCCCATAACAGACAGATATGCTTAGGCCATATCATGGTTTTTGACCAGCTGATCTAATACCGGTTGTCCAATGAACCACATGTGAAAACGGAACCTGACAAATAGGCAGACCGCTGATCGGTGCTGTTAAATGTGCTTCACTATTGAAATTGGGATGACCAGTACAAAATCGGTATGTGTTTATTACCTTTCTATTGTAATAGAGTTTAAATTGTGTCGTTGAATTCATTTTTGGATAGTAAACGCTTTGCCAAGACGGTTCTCAAGGATGTCTTTAATCCTTTAAAGTTGATACTTTTTGGCCTGGTTCGTTCGGTCTTTGAATATGGATGCCAAGTGTGGTGCCCATATTACGCTTGTAATATGAAAGGACAAGCGTAATATGGGCATTACACTTGGCATCCATATTCGAAGACCAAACGAACCAGACCAATGAATAAGCTTTTTGTCATTTATGAGTCCTTGAACTCTAAAGAACAACGTTTAATCATTCACAGACGAATAGAAGTTTTCGCAGTAATGCAATCGATATTCATTCTGAAGTCTAATTTCGGATCAAATATAGCTCCAAGAACCGCAAAACAATTTACTCTTTCAAGTTTTGAGTTACTCATACTTATAAAGTTATCATTTTTGAAAGCACTTTTAGTTCTTGTGAAGGTCATTACCTACTTTGCATTTCTTAGAGTTCAGAGTGAGATTGTGGTTACTGCACCATTGTAGTAAATGATCTATATCAGATTGCAGTTGAATGTGAACAGAACTATTTTTGTATGCAAACGATGTTTTCGCATCTCCAGCATATAGACGTATATCACTGCTTTTCATCACGAAGGGTAGATCATTTATAAATTTCACAAATAATAGTGGGCCCAGGTGGCTTCCTTGAGGTACCCCTGTTTTAATTTCATTTGCGTAGAAAACTTGAGACCTGAACTTAACTAATTGCGTTCGAAATGATCAGTTGAATCGATTTTGAAGACCATCTGAAGTTTGAAAGTCTTTTGGCTAGCAGCTGGTGCTTAAGTTGGCCAACAGATTTGAATAAATCAGTGTGATGAATTTTCCAAATGATTTGTAATGGTAGATCAACCGTATACAAATCCATATTATCGGTCCGACAGATGTGTTCCATCAACTCCTCAATTATTATTTCTTCCATCATCTTAGAAATAATGTTAGTTTTTGCAACACCTATATAGCCTCACATATTGCATCGGCATCCTAATTTCAATAGCATAGGATAAAAAATTAAGACTTCCACGCTCGTGGGAAAACAGAAGACGATATTGACAAGTTAGGCAAATAACATAAAGTATGAACCAAGTACTGACAGCAGTTTATCAATATGCAGGGCCAGGTCCAGATCAAAATAAATAGTTAGCTTCCATATAAATGTAGCTCTTATAACATCACTTTCCTGGATACATGCTAAATTGTTTGTGATGTTGATGCCAGAAGTAATTCAATGCTACGCAGTCAATATGAAGAGCTCTGATCCAAATTCATATAAGTTGGAAATTCAGAAACTTTTTTCTTATTTCAGACAAATTTTCAAGGAGAAGAAGTGTTCTGTAGACTGTATTTTTAACTCCCTTCGTAACCCTCAAAACTTTGAGAACAGTAAACTTTTGTTTTAGTTTGTTGTGTAGTTTATTTTTGTTTATTTTTAAGCTTCTTCCTGTCACTCCGACTACACCATCCCCCAATTGGTTTTTGATAATAAGTTCCAAGTCTCAATCCCACCGAGAATGACCTGGGAAGACGAAGAATTTTTGAGAGATGATTCTATTCATTTCTATACAGATGGTTCAAAAACCGAAGAAGGGGTAGGCTGTGGGGTGTACTCAAACCGACTTAACGTAAGTCTCTCGTTCCGCCTTCCAAACCATTGTAGCGTGTTCCAAGCGGAAATTCTGGCGATCAAAGAGGTCCTATCATGGCTAAAAGAAAACGTGATATCCTCAACGAATATCCGGATTTTCTCAGATAGTCAAGCAGCCCTCAAATCACTCGGCGCTGTTTCTACGAACTCAGTAACCGCCCTCAACTGTCGCTTATCTCTTAAGGAGATGGCTGAACAGTTCAATATTCACCTTATTTGGGTGCCGGGGCACAGAGATATCGTGGGTAACTGCAAAGCCGATGAACTCGCCAGAGAAGGAACCGTTCTACCGATCTCAACCAGCAGGTTGAATATTGGTATACCAATCGCTACATGTAAACTTATGCTAAAGCAAGAGGCAATGGATAGAACAAATCATAGGTGGTACAATATCACCACGTGCGTGGCAACAAAACGGATATGGCCTGGTCTAGATCCAAAACGCACAAGACATTTGTTATCAATTGCCAGATTGCAAGTTAGCTCCGTAATCAATGTCATCACCGGACATTGTCTGATAGGAAGACACGCCATAAGACTTGGCGTTCCCTCAAATGACTTCTGCAGAAGTTGCTTAGATGAGGAGGAGGAGTAGACAATCCCACACCTCCTCTGCTCATGTCCTGCACTCTCTTTTAAAAGAAAACGGCATCTAGGAAAATATTTTCTTGATGATCCAAGCGATCTGGCACACACAGATCCCCTGCATATCCTTCGCTTTATTAAAAGCTCCAAATGGTTTTGTTAAGTGAGGTATTCCCTCGCATAATACTTATGGTATCACAATGGACCTAATATTGGTCTAAGTGTGTCAGTTTGTTTTCCTGACAGCCATTTAAACCTAACCTAACCTAACCTAAGCTTCTTAAAAAGAAACACAGTTACCAACAATTTAAATGCGACCAACAGGTACTGTTTTCAAAAAGCAGTTATGTAAAGGGTCATAGAAAGTATTAGTTGCTTTGTTTGGATGCGCATAAAGGATTCCATGGATTCCATCGAAATTGAGAAAGTTTCATGTTCAGATTTACTAAATTAGTTTTTTTTTTAAATCAATTTCATAGCCATGTTTGTACTGAATCGCACAAGCACTGCTACGTAAGTCCAATAAAACTTCAAACCAACAACTTTACCAGGAAAATTCAAAGTTCGTTTTAGAATTGTGTGATGGTTCTCCAGAAAGCTTCATTCAAAGTGTGTTTCTATCAGTAGAGTATTTAAAACAATAACTTCTATTTATCATAAAATTTTTGAACATGAAACCCTTAAACATTTGGATATATAAATATATTTTGACATAAAATATATCCTACCTATTTCATTGAACGTTAAGTTATTTTTTTTGTTCCACCATTCCTTCTAAGTAAATCCCACACTTCTGAGTCCTCACAAGGAATAAATTTAAGAAAACCATAAATATAAAGTGAAAATGATCGTCTAAAAATACGAAACAAAAGAAAGTGAGGCGTCAAAGAATATAACGGCGCAGTTCGCATCCTTAGTAAAACAATATAAGTCATACAAAAACTTGAGGATGTTGAAATGTGTGCCTTTGCTGTTGTTATTGTTGTTTCATATCAAGTAGGCTCGTTGCCCTGATGATGATGGGTGGAAAAGAGGCGTCTTGAAGCGTTATAGAATAACACTTAATGGTGAATTGTGAGGGTTTTGGTATTTTTTCCATGAAAAACACTTCTCAAGTCATTCACATAAGTTTAAGGTATGTTTATTGTATGAATATTACATCTCCGTTCAACATGATGTTATTAATAATAATTTTTTTTTTCATTTTTCTTTTCAGGTGAGTACTATAAATAACTGAGTAATCTCAGGATGTCCGCACCAGTGATTTTGTGACAAGAATTCACTGATTTTGATTAAGTAGCAAATAAAAGAAAACAGCTATACAAAGATGTAAGTAATTTTCATTTGAAGTCGTAGAAGGAAGCTGTGGAGCTTGGAATGAAATCAATAAATGGTTAACAGGAATAGCTTTGTATTTTTGTTTGTACAAAAATGATTGAATGCCTCAGAAAACAGTCGATGAGAGTATAGTTACCCACAAAATTTTGAATTTTTCGTTCAAAAATGATGCGCAGAGAGGAGGGAAGTTCGAAAAGTGCGAAAAACAATCTTATGTTGTTTTTTATTTTTTAGGGGCATAAACTAATATCCTGTTTTATATGTTATGGTTCTTGTGGTCAGCATGGCTGCCTTTTATAAGAGAGTTCGAGAGTCGATTTCCAGAAACAGCCAACTGATTTTAGGGGTATCGTCTTTCGCGAAGAATTGGGAAGTTTTCAGAATAATTAAAAGAGGTTTTTCACTTTGAGGATCAATTTAACTTTATTTGACGAATTTTATGCCATCAATGTTTAAATATGAATTCGGGCATGTGGCCGCTGCCGCTGGCTCGAATAAAGCCATAAGTATAGAGGTGCAATTTTCGACCACTTTTCGAGCATTTGAGGTCGTATGTCGGCAATAACGCCACGAATGTTGGCTTCCAAGCCCCCTAACGTTTCTGGTTTGTTGACGTTGACGAGCGACTTCACATATTTCCAAAGAAAATAATCCAATGGTGTCAAATCACACGATCTTATGGTGGCCAATTGACAGGTACATTCCTCGAAAATTTGCCCTCATCGAATGTTTCCTTCAATAAATCGATTGTGACGTGCGCTGTGTGGCATGTAGCTCCGTCCAGTTGGAACCACATCTCATCCATATTCATGCCATTCGAATCGGGAACAAAATAGTCGGTTGTCATTGCTCTATACCGGTCTCCATTAACGGTAACTGGCTCGCCAGCATTATTTTGGGAAGAAGTATGACCCAATGACTCCACCACCCCATAGAGCACACCAAACAGACAGTTTTTGTAGATGTAATGGCGTCTCAAGGTATTCATGTGGATTCTCTTCAATCCAAATGCTTGTTGACGTAACCATTCAACCAAAAATGAGCCTTATCACTGAACAAAATTTTGCGATGAATATCAATATCGAGATCAATCTTATTTTCGGCCCATCCACCATAATCACGACGCATTGCATGGTCTCGCGGCTTTAAATTTTGCACAAGGTGCATCTTGTAAAGTCGTAAGCCAAGATCTTTGCTCAAAATCTTCCATAAAGTTGATGGACAAAGCTCCAATTGCTGTGTATGGTGGCGAATCGATTCATTCGGGTCCTCTTCAAAGCTACAGCGGCAATTGTTTCTTCGGTGCGCACTGTTCGATTTCTCTGCAGATGCGTATTATCACATAAAGTAAACGTAGTGCGAAAACGATCACTGGTTAACCGAATTAATTGCTCTGATGGACGATTATGTCGACCATAAAATGGACGGAGTTTGCGGTAAACTTCACGAACTGAACCATTATATTCGAAATAAATTTGCAGGATTTGCAAGCGTTGTTCATGATGAAATGGCAACAATTCACTTTGGGGATAAATTACTGTGAGTAAATGACAGTTGTGTGCAATACGCTGATTAGACCCTCGTAATGTTCCACTTTACGCAAGAGACAAAAGAAATCTTTTGAAAAGCGTGTCCTTAATTAGATAGGGAACTGTGCAGAGGAAATCGTCCGGGTACTGAATTATGGACGTGATTTTGCCACCACAATAAATTTTCCTCGCAATCAATTCAATTCAATAAAATGTCCACTTTCGCGAAGTTCCCGAAACCGTGAGTGGTCCCCAGCATTTCATAACCCTATCATATCCAATGTCCAACTGGTCTAACTGGAGAGTTCGGTAAAGAGGCTATGCGCCCTTGCAGCTTTCTGTAATTCGAAAGGGTATGATGATTTTGTCACTTATCCTTCAACTCGATTAAATTATTCTGCCTGATGGTGGTATCCTGTTAATCCTTGCCTTCCAAAAGATTGCAGAAGATCTGTTACCACGTTCTTAAAATCTTTCTGTGGATCTGCCACAAAATTTCCCGCAGGCTTCTTCTATTCGGGGTTTGGGAGATTATTGAACTGAATGAACAAGAACTTAATTCTGATGCTCTCTTTCCTTTTTGATGTTGCGAAGACGGTGTTCTTTCGGTTTCTTTTTGGCCTGTAGAGCTCATAGACAGTATTGTCAGCAGCTCTGTTTTTAGTTTGTAGTATTGACATAATCTTCGTTTTTAAGTGCATTGGCGAGCCGACACTGTTCGTCAAACCAGGGGTTTTGTTGTGCCACCACCGGTGCTGGAAATAGGCTTTCTTCTTTTTGTTTTTAATTTACGGTGCTAAGAGTGTTGTGACTTCCAAGATCTTTAAAAAACGTGGTTTTGGTTAAAGAATGGTGGTGGTAGCTTTGCCAAGTCAAATCTTCTACCTTATACTCTTCTTCTTCAACTATTATTAAGCAGTGGTCTGAGTCTCCCGACCTCTTGAACAGACAAATTGTTAGAAGTATTCTGGAGACCCTACCTCAGTTCTGCTCGATTCTTAACTTATGATATGACTAACCACTTACTGTGCCGTGATTGATCAACACGACTTACTTGTTGTCTTGATTGATTTTTATACAGATTTAAGCTTCTTTACGCTATATCAACCATTAGTATTGTAATGAAAGTCGACAGCAAAAAAAGCAAAGACAAAATGTCTTTAACATTTATTTTGAAAATATTTTGCCTCTTTATTGAAAACACAAATTGAGTGAACTTGGGTGGACTAATCTGCTCAAAGTTTACAGATATAACTTTTCTTTCTTTTGATTGCACTTTAATGGATTTTCATTCTACAGTTTTGACTTCTTCAACTACATAGTAAAAGAGGATTTTCTGTCGAAGCAACATTCACAACAGAAAAACAAAAGGATTTTGGGTAAATTGCAAAACGAAGCATGCAGACTGTATATCCATTAACTTTGCTTAGACTCTGGTCTCCATTTGGTCAAAACTATTGTGGCATTTATTGATGAATAGTCCTGTTAGATCTCTTATATGCTTTTGTGTGCGTATGCACAAGCATTTTAAATGCAATTTTGTCAGTTGTGTCCTTTATAAGGATGGATTTGAAGTCGATAATGTAAACGATGGCCATTGTGGAGAGTATTATTCGATTAAAGTCTTTGCTCTTGTTTATCTTTTTTGCTGAGGGAAAAATCCATTAAAGTACATGGCTACAATGACATGCCGTTCAATGGGGTCACTCAGCTTTAGAAAGGATGAAATACATAGAAGCACCTTATACATAAAAAAACAGAAGATAAAAAAAAACAAATGGAAAATGATTGACGGCCAATTTATTTGAAATGGGGAAACGTGTTGCTTTTGCAAATGCAATTGCCAACGGTGTAGCGTGCAGAATTCTAAATGGGGCAGCAAAGGAATGTAGTTTTTGTAAAGCTCTTTCCTTTTGGCAAAAATGAAAGAAAATAAAAATAAAAATAGATATTGAATATGCAAGTTAGGAATTTTAAATTGAAGAAGATTATGGAAATTGCAATTTATGTCCCGTAAACGGACTTGAAACTATTCAATATTTTATTCAGTGTTTGACAGATTGTATAAAACAGGATATTGAACTATGACTTAGTGGCTATGGAAATCGGACTTAAATTTCTTTTTTTCTTTTTTATAAAGAAGTAGTGAGATGAGGTTTATTTGCAGGACAGAAAATGCTGGTTTTTACAACTCGCCTTTAAATATTTTTTTTTAAATACTCCAAATTCTTAGCCAGTCTTACTTAAATGCATTGCTCCTGCAGTGCGCTAGTAGCTGCTTTGGTTCTAAAAACTGACGCCATTTGAGTTCATTTTGATTATTCACTGTCATGTCACTTTGCCGCCACTGATAATAAAATACTCACATTATTTTAAAAGAATTAAATGAAACAGAAATAATGAATAAAAGTGAATGAAACACAAGGAACTGCTCTTAATTTTTTCGTCATGAATATGTTTATGTATTCTCAATTTAACACAGTTTCTACGTTTTCTTCGTTGTGAAAAAGCAATTTTTTTATTGTTTGATTCAATGACAATGGGAAAACTTGAAAAAATATTTTATTGTAGAGAGGCTTGCGATAGAAAATCAGCTACTCTGATACACAGCAGAACTGAAGCAATACTTAATGACTTGCTTACTAATTACGTGGATATTACAGTTCGATACCGGCTTCGATTTCGGGCAAGCTCTTTCCAGTTTTGCTTTTGTTTTCCTTTTTGCAATTGATTACGCCACCTAAGACAAGGTCTCGCTCGTCCAGGGTGTCCGCTAAGGGATTTTGTGCAGATCCGGTGATTTTTGTCACTTTTTCGTTTCCTTGGGTCATCAACGTTGAAATCATAATTGTTATTCGACGCTGTTGGTTGTTTCGGAATCGTGTAGTTTTACGTGGTTAGGTAGTTAACCTAACGCACAATCCCCAACCTGGAGAGCCAGGTCCTTTTAAAATCCCCTTGGGCTAGATTCCGGTGTCAGTACCCTGCTGCAGGGGTGTGAGAGCTGTCGATGGCTCATTAGGAGCTTATCTACCAACCAGTGTTGGCCCAAAATTAATCTGATTAATGATTAAAATTAATGATTAATAATCATAATCAAAAATTTGATTATTGATTAATTAATCATAATCAAATTAGAATGATTATGATTTTTAATCATAATCATTAATCTGATTACTAATTTGATTACTTGATTAACTATTAATTATTTTTCTTTTCTTTAACGGCCAGCATAAGTATTCAGTTTCGTTATACCGGACAGAATTTATCAAATTTTTTTGTACTTGACCTATTTCACCTACACAAGTGATCATAAAAGTAAAAAAAGGCTTGCGTTTTTACGAAGTTAGCTAACAGTGCTCACATTGAAACTATAACATATGGTTGATATGTGAGCAAAACTATTTTCAGCTCAACAGCAAAAATGTGCATATTCGAACAATTTAACAAAATAAGAATTCAGTGTGTTTGATTTGATTTGAAAGTTGGAATATAATAAAAATGTTTTAAGAAATCTGTGCTATAATTTTTCTTCATTGTTACGGGTACGTTGAATTGGGTTCATGGATTTATTAGGTTAATCGAGTTAATCAATTTGTGATTAATGATTAATGATTAATAACATTAATCATGATTAAGATTAATTTTTTAATCATGATTAAAATAATCAGATTAAATTTAATCAAATTAATTAATTGATTAAAAAATTAATCGATTAATGCCAACACTGCTACCAACATCTCTTCAATACCCTGTCCTAGTATTGACACCACTGAAAGACCTCTACACCAAATATGTCATAGTAGCTCAGTCAGGTGTTTCTGCTTTTTTGACTGCTGAAGTCCACCGTTACTATTCTGGAAGTCCAATCAATCCGCTGTGACATTTCTAATAAGCTCTTGGAGGCCACTGAAACGCAAAGCATTACAGTGTTGATCTATATTTTCCTCGTCCCTTTGTCAATACTAGCCTTTCCCCGCTAGTGCACAACTTAAAGACAATTAGATAAAGATAAAGATTGTGCAACTATTAGGTTGCCCAATTCTCTTTATTCTAGAGATCTTCCAATTTAATTAGGTAAACTGCACTTTAAATTTTTCTTTTTATGACTGAGACAGACTCCACCGCAATGACAGAGTCTTCTATCAAGGCCGACTCAACTCTTACAAATCCCTGTCCTTTTTATGAAAGAGGTGCCAATACCAAGCAGTGTCTTCAACCAGGTTCTCCTGCAAAACAACCTCCTTCATAGACTCCGATCCATAATTTAGTAAAGACAGATTCGAAGGGCAAAAACGCACTTTTCTTCTTATCAAGACAGATTCCTCTGCAAAAATAGCCTCATTTGCCTACACCAACTCTACTGCGAACCCACTTCTTAAACAATTTTTTCTAAGACAGACTCCACTGCAATGAGTGTCCCTTTTATCAACACAGGCCCCATTGCAAAAACATACTCTTTTCATTTAAGACCACCTTTAAAAGACTTCATGGATTTTTTGTCTGAAGAGAGTTACAATATTATAAAAACTAAAGAAAATTGTAATCGATTTTCTTTCTTTATTATGGGCATTATGAATAGGTATTGTGATATGTTGCTTGTTTTCTATAAATATGCGTACGATAGAAAGCATCAGCATGTTACTGAAACAATGCACCACACTTACACAGGAAGAAATAACTAAACAGAGAAGTTTATAGCAATGGTTCCCTCTAAAACTTAAAACTGGGTTGTTAACGACTATTCAAAACCCCCTCAAGCATGGTTTTTTGTCAGACACGTTTTCAAATATTTTTCATGCAAGTTGAAGAAACTCCCGGATGAAATTTTCTTCCCAATTTTCTTTTACCCATTGCAGCATAAAATACACACATGAGCCAAGATGTAAGTTTCATTGAGATTTATTTATTGGCAAACTCTAAAACACTTTCACATAAATCCTTTCTGTCTTGTTCCAAATGCAAATGCATTGCTGAGAAAAACACTTTTTTCTTTCCTCTTTCGCAACAACTGCAAAGTTTCGTCCTTGGGGTACGCAATATGCTTTATTTAGCGGAAAATCTGAATAACTGTCGTTGGTTCTTCCCCATTGAAGAATTTATTATCCTTTCCCTTTTATGTGTTGATGTTCCCATATAAATTCAAAATAATGTGAAAAGTCTTAATCCTTTCCAAATACAAAGGAAGAAAAGGACAGAAAGAAAGAAATATTGTGTGCATATTTATTTCTCACATTACATCCGATACCGATATTTATTCAACCCATACTTGGTCATAAAGAATAAGCAATCTATATTCATCTCATCACCCAGTTTCTGAGTATTAGCAAACAAATTTTATGCATAGCCATAGGATGTCATCCTTTCTTGATATTTTTTTTTTTTTGATTTTGTGTATCGTCCTTTTTTATCGATATACAAACATGTATATATAAAATTCGATATAATCGGATAAGGAAGAGTGAATTTGCACTATCGCCCTTATGTTGTTATATTCCTTAAAGAAAAGTTCTATTGAAGCGTAAAGCTTTTAGTGTAATCACAATCACAACTACCTTGACGATGGCCAAGATTACTTGAATTAAGAGTTTTTACTGCCTCCTCTCTTGAAATTGTTGATTTTCGCAAAGTACTTTGCTAAGATATGTACTTTGAATTGTTTACTTAAGAGCTGCTCGGGTCCTTAGTCCTTGTCGATATACTAAAAAACATTTGGTAAAAAAAAAACTTAAGAAGAGGAGATAAAAGGCAAAATGGTTTTGTGTAAAGCCATTCGATTGTAGTGTTTGTGGAAAAACATGAAATAATAATTACATTTTGGCTTGGGGCAGTTTTTGAAATTTCCTTTGTTGATTTGGTATATCAGCGTAGCCATTGGATGGTCTTAAGTACAATTCATGAAATACCTTGCCAGCTGGGAGAGACTCCTGTCGAAAATGCCTCACATCTTTTGTTTGTTATTTCCTTTTGTCAAAAACAAAAGAAGTCTTTCCTTTGAGGGTTCTTAATTTTTTTTCTTTCTCCTCAATGGAGCTAGTATATTGCTTCCATGTGAAAACAATCGGGGTTTTATTCAAAATCAACATTAAAACAGAGAAGCTCTTGAAAATGTGGGCTCCGGCGCATACAATCGGGACTTCTTCAAACTTTGAACGTGGGATTTCCTTTGGATTCCTCAGTTCCCAGAAGAGAAATTTGAATGTTTGTTTTAGGAAAGTCAGAATCCTCATTACAAAAGAAAACAGAAACCAATATACTGTTCAATTTTCCACTGATAACATTGACTTAAGCGTTTCCTTACTTGTGCTTTGATTCTCCAATTTTGCCATCCTATACGCCTTCTAGGAAAGCCGTTTTTATGTGGAACAATATTCCATTCCTGATTGCAGATATATTGACTTTCAGACATATTTTATAAAGCCGCAGGCAGTAATCCAATATAAGTCTGTTGGGTTGTGGCCTTAGAAAGTTTATCTGTGTCTTTCTTGAGATCAACTACCATGACAGGGAGAAAAAAAAAAAGAAACAAACTGAAATGTAACGAAAATCCCACAGGCTTTGGAACATTTATTTGCAATTAAACCAAATCAAAGCAAGCCTTCAATTTACGAAATTCCGTTCTAAGATGACTGTGGTATTTTGTTTGTGTGGTGAAAATGAACGTAATGCCACACAATTCCACTCTAATTGATGACTTTGATTCAAAATCAGTACACAAAATCATCTAATGAGGGATGACCGGGGATAAAACCCTATTTAATTGATAAAAATGTTAAGCTAATGTAGGTTTATTGATTTTGTCATTAGGTCATGCGCATTAATAGTTCTGAACCCAACTAATATTGTGGTCTGCTGTACTTTCTTAGTGTTCAACTACACTGTGACTGTGTTCTCTTATTTTCAAATGGAGCCAATTAATAATAATCTCGTTGAACGAAAATTTATAAATTAAATTGTTGCATCTCTTACTAATCGGTTTTAATTGGATGGATGGCTACAAATCGGAGTTTCTTAGCCCCTACGACGACTTATGGCTGTTTAAGATCCTGCAGACACAGAAGCTCACAATAGTTACTGCATTGTGCGATTTCTTGATGGCGATGACGCAACGCTAACGATTGGCGGCGGCGACGACAACGACGAGGACGACGGCGGCGGGCGGCGCTTGGTATAACGTGGTAGTAATTAATTATGACTCTCTGTTTCTTGAGCGCACTGTGCTCTAATCATTGCTTTGTACTGTGCGCCCGCATTTTAATTAACAACCAATTTAAATTCTTATGATGAATGGATTTTTGAGAAGAGAATTTATTGCCTATTTTGTTTTCTCTGCATGGTGTAGATTGGTATGCGGGTGCATTTTATTACTCACATAATGTATGTGCCTTTTGAGTGGGAGGGTTTGATTTTCATTTTGAATTCCATTTAAAAAATCAGAGCAGTTTAAACTTTTGGCTTCGTAACTGTGAGTTAAGTACCTACTACACACTGTCAAATATGCATTTTGGTATGAACAGTCTTGTGAAAAGTTTAAATCAAAGGGAAAGAAATTTTCAGAATTTTAATCAATAGATTTTGATTTTCGTTTCGAAAAATCAAGTGCAGAGAGCAGTAGCCCTGCTAATGGACGTGTCTAATTTGAAATAGCAATTAAGTTTCTTACCACAGAGGTCACTCTTTGAGTCAAATGGGGGAAACTGCTTTATTGTTGAGAAGAGTTGGAGTTGAGTTTGTTGAAGTTATATTCTCCTAAGTTTTTTCTTCATTTCTCGAAACATAATTTTCTTCTTAAGATAGAAATGGAGAAAAACTTGTTTTAAACTCCGGGACTCAGTTAAGGGGGTTCACCTGTGTGAATATCGATTTTCGAGCGCTTTTTAAGATACTTGGTGTAAGTCAACTATTCAAGATTTTTTAATAATTCTTTTTGTATTTTGTTGGTTTATTATTCAAGTTTATATAATTTAATTTTCAACAGCTATATAGAAAAAGTGTACTGGTGACCGAAGCTGGAACAAGACCTCCCCAAAATTACGGACACAAACGGTGTGCTGGATACACCACACATTAATCGTCTAAAACAAAAAACGAAAATACTCCGTTATTTGTAATCAAGTTGCCTAGGTACTGACGTAGGGATTCGTAAATTTTTGAAAACTGCCAAAATGGCGTACGTCGGGAAAAAACATTTCGTTTTTCAAGTTTTTTTTCTAACATATTAAGGTGTGAAAAACAACTTTAAAAAAAATTTCAAGAAATATTTACGTCAGTACCTTGGATTATGCATTAAAATTGACCCCTCAAAATTTCAGCAGGATTCATCAAATAGAATTTGCGCAATTCTGCACACCACCTTGAAAAACAAGGTTTCGAGAAAAACGCGTTCAAAGTTTGAGGACGTTATGAATCATCGTTTTTATTGACTTATATTCAATCTGCAACTCCAGGTCCATAGAGTTCCCCTCCCTCGGCGTGTGTAAACTCTCGATTCTCCACCTGTTCTTCCCTTCTTTCGATTACACAGGTGAACCCCCTTAAGCACCTTACTCTACAGTAGAACAATACTACTGTGTCAATTTCACCACCCTACCATTGGTGGGGCAAAAGCAGAAACTCAAATTCGATATTTATTAAGATGACATACATAAAGACAAATGCATTGACGTATTGTAATCCTATTCAACTATTTGTATGTTATATTCGCTGATATAAACTGTAATCCTTTCTTAAAATTGGCTGGGCTCCTGTTGTGGACAGCTCGGTAACCCAGGAATACTGAAATTTACGTGCAGTCATCATCGCCTTCGTATTGTGATTATCATATGATTTTTCAACGTTTACAACTTCGATTGTTGCACTTTCCCCATTGTCAGCATTGTACATTGTCGATATTTGATAAGTGATACACTAAGATTCTTGCCATACTGGTATTCTCGAGGCTATCCAAACCAAATGTTTTGAAAACGAATGCCAAAAACAATCGTAAATGACAACGAGTATCGTGAAACATAATCGCAACGTAAGGATTTTAGGAATATCGTTATTTGCAGTACGGGCCTTATGGTCAGTATTTAGTGTTCCCTCTTTTGGCCAAGACTGTAAAGTTCATATCAAATTTTAATGTTAAAAATTTACTAGTCTTTCATTTAATAGATTAAAAAACACGTGGAAAATCTCAACTATGTATAGGACTCATTCTAGGATTACTCGTAGAAGGCACTCAGTTTTGATATTGTCAAATAGAATTTGAGTAATTTAAATGACATAATGTAGTGTAAGACAACGAAGTTCGAGCGGTTTGGTGTCACGTGTCAGCTTGGTTGGGTGTCTACGAAGCGACGTGTTGTCGAACCAGGGGTAAGATTACCGCATCATTGATCGACTGAGTGAGTAGTATTTTTCTTTTAAAATTCGCTCTACATTACACAACGTCAGCTTGGTGTTCATTCAATTCGTTCAAATGCTGATGAAAGAATGTCAAATTGTGGTACGCTAGGGCGCGAAAACGCGAGAAGTAATGTCAAAAACACATAATTCAGTCACGTATTACTCGATCACGTGTGTGGTAATTCGGCCCCAGATTTAATCAAACCAGAGCTCCTAGTTCGGAACAATAATGATAAAAATAGTAAGAAGAACAATTATGCCTAAACTTTGAGTCTGTTAGGGAAATGCATTTTGAAATGCTACGGAGTTGCACGACACCAGTCTAAAATGAGTAGAAAACCAGAAAAAAAAGTTTTTGAAGCTCAGCAGTTGGAGAGGTACATATTTTGATATCATATATCCCCACAGGCGCATTTAGATCAAACTGTGAATTTGAAAGAAAGGTGATTACCCCTACCCAGAGCGGGAATCGAGCCCACAAGTCCAACGTACAAGTCACAAAACTCATTCACGACATTACTGCCACCCAATATGTTTCACTATAAATTTTACGGTCATCACGAACTCGGTGGAGCGTGGAGATAATAGTTTTTAATTACTCTCTTCACCTATTCCACCATATATATGTTACTTTGATGGGTTGAAAAAAAAAACAACTTAATTTACAGCAACAAGCAACTCGTTTAATGTTGTTTATTGCTTTGAAATGACTATTTGAAAGAGCTTTTCATGTTGTCAACACGGCCCATAGAATAAGTTCCATTTGAAATGTCCAAAATACTTCCAATAGCCATTACTCTCTGAAACAAGCGATATACCAAAACTACCACCAGCAAAGTCGCGTGATAGAAAATTGCGTGTTGCGAATGTGGTTTCGTTTTTCTCGGTTGAGATAGGTTCGCTGACCATCTGGAACCTTATGTCGTTCTGAACTATTTTTATTTCTCTCTATTCCGCATTTTATTTCCATTTCATTTTATTTTTTGTTCCTTCTTCTTTTTTAATTAACAGTTTTCATGACACTCATTTGTGGTAATAATTTACAGTGTAGTAAAACCTATTACCATTTAATTTACATAAATTACTTTATTCCTGGGCGGTAGGTTGTACCTTTTCATTGTGTTAGTTTCACAGTGTACGGAGATGGGATGTTACTACAAAGTTGGACTGTGTGATATAGCTGCTAGTCGATGTGATCCCTTGTGTAAGAGAGAATACCAATAAATAAATTGTAATTTTTGTTGCTTTGTTCTGCAAAATAACAGCAACGATGACTCAGTGCAAAGTGCATGTATTGCTTTTATTGATAGACATAACTACCTACACTAGCCAGACAAAAGGGGTCGTTTCGTGAAGTTTTCGCCATGCTTGTGCGGCGTTGTCCAGCAAACGATAGCTTCCGGTGTAATGAATGTATTTATGGTTTTGCTATTTAGTGAACGCTTAGTCATTTGCAAGTCTATGGTTTATTGATTGGTTCTGTTTTGTTTTATTATCATCGTCGTTATCGGAGACAATGAAGGAAAACTAATTTGAATATTGGCGTGGACAATTTTACTTCGGCAGAGCCATCATGACACTCACCATAATTTATGATAGAGAGCGAGAGTGATAACAACAAAGAGAAAAAGACATAATGCATTATGCATCATGCGAGTCAGAAGACACAGTTAAACTTCAGAAATGGCAGTTCAACGCATGGTACAAACTAAAAGTATGAATTTTTGAGTCAGACAAAAGTTTTTTTTTTTTTAATTTATGGAGGTTTTTGGATCGTAAATCAAATGAGTAATTGAAGATGAGATAAGTTTAACAAGTACGTGCGTTGAAGTTCATCTTTTGTAACGCAAATGTTAACAAACATTTTAATATTTTCAATTTCTTTTTGAATGAACATTTTTAACTTGTGGCAGTAAAATTGAAGATTCCTTACTGTCACCGAAATCACGAATGTTTTACTCTGAAACTGAGCTTCAAATCTGGTTTGGTGTTTTCCTTTCTGATTTTCTGAGTATAAACGTGATGTCCGAAGCATTTGCCCGTACTATTCTTTTTCTTTATCATGTGGCGCTATAAAAATTGGCACCTCAATGAAATCACAGCTCTACCAATAATCTGCTTCAAACTAGTGATCCGTAAGTTGTGTAGGCATTTCATCATAAACAACGGTTAGAACGTGGAAAAGTTTTCACTTTCGTGGATCGGGTCACTTCGCTTTAAAAGGAACTTGACTAATTATGCAGCCCAACTCAAAGAAAAAAACAATTGGGAAACAGAAATTGACCAATATCGAGACAGTACTTGATTCATAACCACTAATAAACCACCATAATTAATAACTTGCTTACGTTACTCTTTTAATTTATGTCAGCCCACTTTTTTTAAATCAAAACCATCCTGCTGACGAGTGAAATCAACGCAGACATACCAATATCAATTCCAAGTCTAGTAGCACAGTGTTTAATTTTTTACAAAGTTTCTACATGCCAGGTTTTTTGCTGCAAGGTAAATTCCGATGACTGAAAACTTTACAAAATTTTTAGATATGCAGGGCATCACACATCACATCGTGCAGTACTGAAATTGAGAGGTATGTGCATTGTTTCGCCATTGTTGATGAATTGATCTGTCATACCGCTATAGGGTAAATAACCCAATAATTGGCACTTGAATTTAACTCCCTCTATATGGACCACGGTGGACAACAACAATAGTTATTCAGCTATTTATTTTACCTACATTACTGTAATTAGTTCATTTACTAAGAGTAAATGAAAAACAACTCCACATATGCATTTACGCAAATGGTTGCCATACTTTGCCCGTTATTGACACCAGCCCTTGGCTTTTCATTTTCTGAATTAACAGTGACAAATAATTCTCAATATCTAAATTTAAAACGATTTGCATGCTTATCACTGATTTTCACTTTACCTAATGATTGTCAAAACTCATAAGCCAACTATGAGTCAAGACTTAGACTTACTATGCAATAGTTAAAACAACCTTCATCATAAGATATTTTCAATAAAATGCCATTAGTTTTTTATTTCTTTTTTAGGAAATCACATTTTATAGTCTTAAACCCTCATTTCTGAGAGTTGTTAACAAACTTTCAGCTGACCGGTTTTTTTGTTCAATTATTTTCTGAGTTTAACGTTAAAACAGGTCCGAATTCGAGAAGTAATTTTTTATAGTTTTTTTTTTCAATATTTACAGCGTATAAAAAACTGAAATAGTGAGCATAATTAAAGCAGATACTATTTAGAAAAATAACTAAAAACTTCATTTATAAACGTTTTTGAAACTGAGCATGCTAATTATGCCAACAACTGGACTATTTACCCTATAAATCTGAAGTACCTTTTGGTTCGCAAATTTGACAGATGTCACCAGGTATAAGTACTGGCAGATACTTTTTTTCGTTTTCTTGTGGAGGATTTAACATTTTCTTTGAAAACAGAGCAACATGCTGTGCTGCCTAATGCACCTCCATAAGTCGTCTATTTTAATAAGAACACGGATATTTTAAATTCGCATGGCAAATGTTGGACATGAATTTAAAGCATTGGTTGGCTTGCTTGGAATTTAATAGTTTTTCATTGCCGGGTCAATTTTTACTTCACTCCATTGGTTTCATTTGGTATTTGGCATATTAAAATCTTACCAACTTTTTATTAAATGCCAAAAATCATCTAAACCAAAAAACTTTCTACTTGTAGTTCCGTTGAAATAAAAATAAACTGACTTTGTTAGTTAGCAACCATCTGTTTAATCTGAAGTCAATTCAACTAGTAACTTTAATTCGGTTATTAAAACTAAACATAAAAAGTTGTAGGATACCCGTGTTGAGTTCCAAAAATCAGATGATCTCACACTTAAAAAGACATTTAAATAAATTATTTTCTCATTCAATATTGAATCAAACATTTTCTTTAATGTTGGCGGCAACAAAGCCACATCACTGTTTATATTATGGGAAAACACTTTTTGGACATAGTCTATTTCTCTTTACCTTCTATTTTATATCTTTTCGTTCTTCGAATCTGCTAATTTATTATTTTCATCTTATTCAGCCAAGATTTACTACCTCTATTTGCGTTTGCATTTCATTGTTTTTTTTTCTGTTTCATTCGGAGCTTAAGAGTTAATTCCAAGAAAATATACAAAAAGAAGTGTTTATGTAAATTTATGCAAAAGTAGCGAGATAGGAACATCAAATAAATCCATCAGCCCTATTCACTTAAACAGAAAATGTTATTACTACACGCTTAAAAAAGGAGATGTTAAATAAAAACTGCCCTAGATAGTAGTAGAGGATAATATAACCATGACGAGAATCGTTATTAGAAGAAGGAATATAAAACGAATATTTCATTTTGATTAGCTTAAAGGGAGTCTTTTGGGTTTGAAATTTGATTTACTGTACATATATAATGAAGACCTTGTGGCGCAATCAATCGGAAAGGGACATCATAAGACTCAGAGTGCAAAACTAGAGAAAGCTCGCCCGACATTGCTGGTGAAAGATTTTGGTTAAGAACTGGGTTGTAAAGCCGACCTTGGATAGTTAGTAAGTATTGCCAAGGGAGGCAATACCTTATTAGAGCTTTCTGTGTCCAATTTGAGTTCTTAGAATTTATATTAAAGCTTATTTATAACAAAAAAGACACATCTGTTTCTAGTTATAAAATTGTTAGAATCCAAGTAAATTGTCGGTTTTTTTTTTTGGTTTTAATAACTGTTTTTTGATGAACTAGTAAGCACATTATACACCGAATACAAGTGGTATTGAACGTTGTAAAGTCTGAAGTGGTAAAATAAATGGTGTGCCGCAGGGGTCCATCTTTTTTACGACACTGTTCCTTATACTCATGACTGGTCTTTTATCAAAACTTTCTCTCTCAACTTGTTTTGTCGAACTCAGCTCCCCTTTGCTTTTAATACTCGTTTTCATTTTTGTGTGCTTGCGCTTCAAATGTGGAACTTCAACGGCAGCGTATGTAAACCTCATTAAATTTTGATCTAGATAGCGTTGTCACGTGGAAAACTAAAAATTGCTTACATTTTAAACGAGGTACATCAAAAACACAATACTGTTGATGCAAGATGGATCCCGATGCCACTATATGCATGACTGGCTCTTGCAACAACTTTCAGTTGAATAAATATGTGGTGTTTATAAATTAAGAATAGAGACCATTTAACTCAGTACAAATGGTAGAAGCGAACCTTTTTTGGCATTGTTGGTTTATTAGAATTTTTCTGAAACTTCGTCTACGTTCTTGTGCCTTTAGATGGATAGAAAAAGACACCTTGGAAAGGCGTAATAATTTATGTTGTATCTTCTTTCCCCTTCGACGAGAGGCGTCATTTTTCACAATTTAAAGTGACATAATGATAATATAGGACTTTTATTATTTGCATATGAAGTAAACGGTTGATAAAAGCAAAAGAAAAAGACATCAAATTGCCCCACCCCTACTCGCACTCACATCCCTAAAACCAAACGCCATGTATTCCTTGAAATATGTTATTTATCAAAATATTTATGATGCTCGATAAAATTCGTTAGCCTCTCCTCATAATTTTTGTGCTTTTTTCTGTCATTACAGCCTCACATTAAAAAAAAAAAAACATTTCTTCCTTTAATTTTCACTGGCATCACGAGTAAGCAGTTCTAACCTTCAAAAGGCCTATGTTTTTATTCCATCTTATTTTTCTAGCTATTCGATAGTTGCGAAGTTTATGTAGATTACTATAAAAATAAGCCTTATGTTTTTATTCCTCAAAATCATTTTGCGTTGTGTTTGTCAAACAAAAAAATTTAATCACGCCAACTCAATCAGGATCCAGGACCCAGGTCACATAATTTCTTTGAAGATTATTTTCCAATCGCCTATAGGTGGACAATTTCGTCAAAAGTTTGTTTTAAGACTCTCCCAAACGAAAGCAAATTAGCAGTCACGACTGGGGCAAATTCAGCTTTCAGATTATTTTTACATAGAGACATATAAGTGTGCTTTTCTGTCGCTGTCTGCTAAGAATCTAGTACAGTAAACAAAAAAATATTAAATCTACTACATGCCTTTGACCTGTCACGTTTTTTTCTCCTTCTCATTCTCATTCTCTATATCAATTTCTTGTCAAGACAACACGAGCAAAAAAAAAAAGCTTATGTCACGAAATAAAATCAATCAAACTTTATATTCCAATGAATTTATTTTTTATGAACTTAACACGTCGCAACTGTAAAATTGTTCTAGTTTTTTGGAGCCCTTATATAATTTCACTTTTTGCAGTTGAAGATTGGCTATATTCAGGGATGAATTTTGTTCACCTTAAAAATTAACAAATGCAAACAAAAAGGCTTTTAAAGACGAAAAAGGCATTTATCAAATGAAAACAACTTTTAACATACATATATCTAGTCATGCAACTTAATTGCAGTAGCCATAAAGGGCTTGTGGTGCAGAATGCTCAGTAGATATGCCGTGCTTCGTGGGTTCGAATCCCGCTCCTACTTCTTTTTTCATCCTCCTAGTTTCATTTGGATGCCGCCCTTGAGGTTATATGTGAAATTACAACCACTTTATTTCCATCTATTGCACCACTCTACTTTTCTTACTGGCAATTAGGTCTGAGTGCTTCAGATTAGCATAGGCCTCCTTTTTGTTTTTTAAAAAGGAACAAAAACCTTGAACTGCCATATTGAAATTTACTCTCTCTCTATCTAAATTACCAGAATCGAGTATAGCGCATTTAAAACTCTCCACGTCTATCATCTCCACGTATTTCATCGAGAAGTTTTGAGTTGCCGTCTCCATTTTTTTTGTGGTGAAAATTTGGTTTTGTGTATGACAGATGAGCCATTAATCCAACTCCTTTTCAAAAGAACTAGCTTGATCGGAGCAAATAATGTCTGCGTGAGACGAAGCTGCTCAAGCCAATTACCCGATAGAGTCAACCCCAGTTTATTTGTCTTAATGTAAATTTAGTTTTTATTTTAAGAAAACTTACGGGCGAATTTTGTGATATCAAAATATTTTGTGCAAGCTCACGGGTTGAGTAACTTACTTACTTAGGCGGGCATTACAGTTCGGCGTGAACCTGGGCCTCAACCAACATCTTTCTATAACGACTTCGATGTCGGGCGAGCTCTCTCCAGTTTCGCACTCTAAGTCGGTTGAGGTCTTCATCCACTTGATTGCGCCACCTAAGACCAGGTCTTCCCCTTCCGCGATTTCCCTGCAATGTGCTTTCGAATACCCGTCGAGCCGGAGCGTTTGGGTCCATCCGCTCTACATGGCCCAACCATCGATCGTAGCCTCGCGATGCGTACTCTTCTGGCTATGCCCATGTCGCGGTACAGCTCATACAGCTCGTTATTGTATCTTCTTCTCCATACATTGTCTTCGCATACCGGACCAAAGATCATTCGGAGAATTTTTCTTTCGAAACGACCAAGGGTTTCCTCATCCGCTTTCGATAAGGTCCATGCTTCCGCGCCGTAAAGCAGGACTGGGATGATTAAGGTCTTATACAAGGTTACCTTGGTTTTTCTGGAGAAGGTTTTGTTTCTCAATTGCTTTCTTAACCCAAAGAAGCAACGGTTGGCAAGAGTTATTCTCTGTTTGATCTCTGCACTGATGTTGTTTTCGGTGTCTATAGCGGATCCTAGGTAGACGAAGTCCTGTACTCCCTCGAAGTTATGTCTGTCTATTGTGACGTTTTGTCCAATTCGTCGATTTTCTGTGTCCTTGTTTGATGACAACATATACTTCGTTTTGCCCTCATTAACCATCAAACCCATTTTTACCGCTTCTGTTTCAATGCTGGCAAAAGACATCACGCTTAATTCTTCCCATTACGTCAATATCGTCTGCATAGGCGAGTAATTGTACAGACTTTTGAGAGATTGTTCCTCTGGTGTTGACGTTTGAGTTTCTTACAATCTTTTCAAGTATGATGTTGAAGAAATCGCATAACAGTTTGTCGCCTTGCCTACCACCTCACGGGTTGAGTTGGTATATCAAATTTCGGATCTGCGTCCTTTAAAATGGCAGTTCATGATGTATTTTTTTTAAATTAGCAATGAAGGCGCTTGTTGCAAGTCACACTTATAGTTTTTTGGTATAAATTTTGTAGTGATTTGTTACCATATTCGTGTAGGATACAGTATCATCTGTACTTTCTTTCTATATTTAATTCAACTAGCCACAACAGCCGTATTAAATTGTCAAAGAGCTTGGCAATGGTTGTTGGATTGATTGATTCAGAATTGTAAACTAACAGGTATCCTAGACAATCTTAGACATTTTTGAAGTACAAGGAAGCACTCTTAGATATAATTTAGTCGACTTCCAGTTGGCAGTTTTGTTCGGTACCGTCGACGATATGTCACACGCGAAGAACAAATCGCTGTGAATTAAATTTTTTGACGTTTCAGCAATAAAGGAACAAACGAGATTGTTTGCAATTTTCAACAAAGAAAGTTCAAAAAAGTGGCGTGGCCTAAGGAGAATGATTTAAATCACGTGGTCGTACAACATTTTCTCACTTTCCGTTGAGAGTTCATGAATTTGACCTCCTGTGTCTCACATACTATTTTTCTTGGTCTTCGTATATTTTTGGTTGTGCAATTCGTAATTGAAAAACTTTACTAGTTATTTCATTTCCTTTTCGAAATTACTTTTAAGTTTATCACAACCGAATCAAAACTTAAATTCAAATCTTAAGCATGGTTGTGAAGCATCTGCTTGTGACATAGACTGAAGTCTGATTAAAGTATTTTATCCAGTTGTAAATAAAAAAATATATATATTTGTTTGATTAATCTTCCTTTAAGCATAACTTATCGTTGGCAGAACCTCTCCGTTGTAAACTGCAATCCTTTTACAACTCCCACCCTTTCTTCAATAAAAATGTTATAAAATTTTATTTTACCATCCTGACATCATACACATTTCCGTTGATATGTATGTTCGTTCAAAACGTATCCATAAAAACTGACATACTTGAGCAATGAAGTGCACGCTCACAGCGCACACAAATCCAATATGCAAATTGATTAGGAAACATCAAAACAAAATAAGAAAATGAAAATGAAAAAAAAAAACCACTACCACCCACGCCGCACCCAAATAAGTAGCTTCGTAAAAGGCAATTCCAAAAGGATTATTCGTTCTATTGATTGAGTGAGTTGCTCACAGTACTGTTTGATAATTATTTTCCCATTAAAAATGAGGAATTTTTATCGATTTATGTGTGTACAATTAGTCAGTGGTGTAGTGTATACATTTCAATTGCTAAAGCTTTGCCTGGCACATCTGTGATGTTAAAGTAACCTCATTCATAACATGCCAATATTGATAGCCTGGCGCAGAAATAAAATAGAAACGAATTGTGTGCATAGACTGAAGAGAATGGGGGGCCAGTTCGCTGCACAAAGTAAACTCTTGCCCAACGATTAATTAAATCCCCCATCGATCACACACGAAAAGAGACCAAATATAAAATTCTAAATCAAAAACTATAATCAAATGAAAACACATGTAGAAAAATGAAATCAACTTTTATTCGACTGAAAACAGAGTCAACGTCGGAGCGTTGGTAAAAAAAAGCATTACTGGACGTGGACATGTTCCATGTTGCCCCCTTCGATCGTTGTATGTGTCGGTGCAATGTTACGTTTGATTGATTGACGGATTCCATCTATGGAGTGCGGGATTAGTTCTGTGTTCTTTGCGACCGGATACAAGTGATCTTTGATGATTCGGGTTGCTGCATCACCAATTTTGATTTGTATTTTCTTTTTACTAAATCTTGTGATTTTTTGTTTTTCTGTATTGGGTGAATTTGTCCAGGTTTGAAGTGGACATTAGTGTCTACGATAATTCATCAACTGAAATTGAGAATATGGTCTTTGCATAGTCGAGATTTTGTTACTCTTTAAGCCGACTGTGAAACACAAACTTTCATATTTCATCAGCAGTTAAGCTTTTGGTTACAAAGTACAGCTAATCGGTCTCCTTGGTAAGCGTACGTTATCAAAATATTAATAAAAAGAAATAAAAAACCTATGCATTCCCACAAGCGGTTTTATTTTAAAATTTAAAAAACAGACTATTTTTTTTTATTTCTTCAGAAGAAGTCTTGGATGTTTATTTGATTGTAAAGAACAGGGTTCGTATTCTTTTCGCACATTTGCGGCTGTATGTTCTTGATAACTCCACGAGTTCTATCTTTGAAGCCTTGAATTTATTGTGGTTTCTTGGCATAGACCTGTTCGCAAATTTGCGACCGCATGTCCTTGATAACTCCACGAGTTCCATCTTTGAGGGCTTGCATTTATTGTGGGTCATTGACATAGACCTCATATTTCAAATAACCCGATAGAAAAAAGTTTTTAGGGGTTTAATCACAATACTTCGGTGGCCATTTGTGATCGCCCCATTTTCGAAAAAGCGAGGTCCAATGACCCCGTCAGATGTCAGTCTCACGTTGAAGATGTAGAGGCTCATAAGCAGTAAATCTTGGGTCTTCGGATATGTGCAAATTCAACATGCTAACATAGCCTCGGAGGTGTAAATAAGCCTCATCAGTTAAGATGATTTTTCGGTGACATTCTGGGTAATTTTCATGCATTTCAAACCTGCATTCAAACCCCGAAGCTTTTGATGGTCGGTGGGCTTAAATTTATTATTGTTTTACTGAACTTTGAAAGCACTAAGCCTTAAGTCACTGTGTAAAATTTGGTTCAATTTCGTGGTTTTTGGAATGTCCAATTCCAAATGACGACGAAAAATGAATGAACCTGGGTTTCTCTCAACACTATGGGCAACAAGAAGAACGTTTTCAGTTGTTCTTGAGCAACGTACGAACATTGGATTTTTCAAATTTTTTCACCAGTTTCAAAAATGCTGAATGCTGACTGAGGAGACTGTTTCCCCACAATCCAAAAAGGCTTAGACTTGCAAACTGTGACAGCTACATTCTCACATTTCTCACAATGCGTTGTTGTTGAAGCTTATATCGTTTCAATTTTGCTAGTTACACGCAATCACACTTCGGCTTCGGTCATCATCCCTTTACGTGTAAACGCTTTGTTTTTGCTTTGGTTTGATGTTATGATTTTGTCGTATTTTTTTTGCTGTCAAAGAAAGTACTTTTGCCAAAGGAACTGAACTTTTTTGTTTTAAGTTGGAATCGCGTTACGTTATTTGACACGATATAATTATCGTACCGATAATTGTACATCGCATGGGATGATTGTATCGTGTGTGTACATGAAGTGAACCGCTGTACCGATTTCGCAATGTCGAATGCTTTGAAGTGAAAACCAAATTCGATCGTATGAGATCCAAGTCGCTTACGACGATCGCATCATGTATTCCCCGCTTAAGATCGAAGTTAAAGCGACAATGTGATACGATGTACTGCTTTCCTATGATTGAACTCATAAACGTAAGACGAATCCGAAGCTAAAGTGGCATTGTAATTCAGGCATAAGCCACTGCTTGAGTTATTACAGCTGTTAAATTGTTAATTGGAAGACAGAACTTCGGAAATTCACCTTACCTTACCCATATTCACAAGTGTCGTTATTGAATCAAGCTTTCCTAATTGGAATCAATATTGTGTGCTTGTATATACAGTATACCGATGCTTGAGGGCAGATAATAAAATTTTCAAAAGCTTGACGCCAATCTATTGAAATCTATTCATTTTATTTCCCGACACTGTCTTCTCGTCTTGGGATAGACTTTATGCTATTCATTTGCTTTGTGTTTTTCTCTTCTCTTGTTTTTATTTTCTCTTGGGATATCCGCTCTTTTTTTGTAATTTAGGTCATCAGAGTCATCTTCCTCGGTCCCAGATCAAATAAAATAGATGGTGTAGAGTTTCTGGCGTTGTGTCGTTTGATATTTCGAATTGTTAATTTATTGCAGTTTTTCGTTTCGCTGTTTTTTTTTTGTTTGTTTTATTTTGAATAAAACAAATGAAAGGGATTTGTTTCAATCTAAGTATCATACCTTGGAGATGATCTGAGTGTCATGGCCTTCGGCATGATTATAGAATATAAAGATAACAAGGGAAAAGTAATTCGAGTAGATTTTCTATTTTATGACAAATAAAAAAATGCAACACAAAATGATGGAGTGGAAGATTTGCATCTTGTTTGTTCCAATCGCATTCAATCTATTTGGTAAATGACTCAGGGGTCAAAGACGTTCAATTATTGAAGAAGGAAATACCTGATGGATTTTTGTGTTTAAAAGAAATTTTTTATTTGCTATTTTTTTGTGTGAAAAGCAGACAGAAAAACGAAAAGAGTCTCATTTATTTAACGACTTGATGTGCTCCAAGAACCAATAAATTTTGGTGAATGATATTGAAAGTTAGTTCGTTGTAAAGGAAGATTTTAAATAAACAAGGAAGTAGTTTTATTGTTTTTATTAGATAGTGAGCCAATCATTTTTCAAGGATCTACGTATATAGACATTTAGATAAAGGACATTGCTTACCTCATAGACCTCTTTTGAAGATATTTGAGAGAAAAAGTCTATACAAATACAATTTCCTCGAAATTGTTGCGATTGCTGATTGACTTTTAGAAAAGTGGTTGACGAAAAGAAACGTCCTTGTTCACTCAGATTTAGCTTTGGTTGTTTTAAGTGTAACACCACATACCACATTGAAAACGACTTGGGCCCTTTATGAGGTAAGATGTGGCAAACCATCTCAAAACCACCAACGCTACAGTCGTTTGCCGTTCATTCTGTAAAGTGTTCGTCTTATATGAATTTTGTTGTGTATCCTTATTCCCCGTTATATGAACCTTTTGTTTAGTTCACAGGGCTATCAAAGAAGAGTTATATATACGTAAAGTATTGTTAAGGAATACGGTCTTTGAAGTGAGTAAAATCAAATTTGTAAAGTCGTTCGCCACATGATGGTTGATTCTTATCCAGTTTCCAGGAAATGGATTGAATGAGGTGGCACAGGTTCATTTCTTTTTTCAACATTAAAATTATGATGACAACTTTTCGCTTGGGAACTGAATAATGTCTTATGCACTTTTTGAAAGCAAATGGTATCCGACAAACATAAATTGAGGAAGGTGCAGTCGAACATCATATTTAAGTCCACTTACTTAGATGGACATTACATTTCGGGTTGAATCTGTGGCTCAAACAACATCTTTCGCGGACGTTTCAAGAACCTACATCTTTATTCCAAGTCCGATCGCTTTTGAATGCTGTGTAATTACCCTCGGCGGACTTGCAAATTCATTACGAAAAGTGATCCCCTTAGAAAAATAATTGATGTTTCTGAATTTGAATCTTATAGAAAGGAGACCAAACTTGAGAAAGGGGATTATTCAATATGAGGGAAATCATACTAAGATGGTATTTAAGTCGTTTGTCCATCTCTTTATGAAGCCCTGTATATGATGCTAACGGGTTGGTAACGTTTGCCCCAAAACACAAGCCCCAAACGAAAATCCGCAAACGCAAAATCCCAAAACGAAAATCCCCAACTCCCAAAATCCCCAAAGAGAGAATCTACAAACCAAATACCCCCAAAACAAATATATTCAAGTAGTGAATCATGCGATCAAATCGCGCGCGCGATTTGATCGCATGATTCACTACTTGAATATATTTGTTTTGGGGATATTAGGTTTATGTATTACAGCAAATGTAATGATAACCATATCCATTTATGAATAACTTTCTTCCACCTTTATTGGATTTGCAAACAGTAATGTTATTATCCATTTCAACTTTTATTCTCAAAAAAAAAAAAAAAACAAAAAAAAACGCTGCACTACGAAACTAAGACAGATCACTGCGTGTGCGCACCATGAAAACGTAAGCAAAACTAAAAAAGGATACAATCATGCATTTATAGTAATTTGTTGTTAAGAAACTGTTAATCGTTATCATTTATTAATTACAAAAACAACGAAAGAGAGAGATTTTTCTGAAAACTAAATGCACATAATTTATATGTACACAGACTCTGGGGATTTGGAGATTTCGTGGGGATTTTGACAAAAAAGATTGTTTAGGTGTGGATTTCATCAATGTGCAATATCTCAATGGGGATATTAACTAGGTGGATAAAAAATTTTGGGGATTTTGATCGATGGGGATATTTTTTTTTGGAGATTCTGTACGACACCCGATGCTAACACCTTTTTTGTCTTTCTTCTTATCGCTTTTTGAGCAAAATATTTTTCTTTCTTGTCATTTCCTTAAAGCCCATCTCTTGCACCTATCGTCTATCTCGCCTTTCTATCGTCCTTATAGTTAGAATATATATGTACACAAGACGATTTTTCGAAAATTCAAATTATTTTGGGAAAAATTGGTATTTTTAACGCCCATCTAAACTGTTTCGACTTTAAAACGAAACGTTGACGTTTTTGTCGAAACTGTTTTTTTTTCAAAATGATACCCATGATTTTTCAAGTTTTCGATCGATTTACCTGAAATTGTTTGAGGGGCTTCTTTAGAGTCTTCTCTATAGTCCGAACTACGTTCATCGCAATTTTTTTTTCTATTTTTAAAAACTCGAAAAAGACCAAGAAAGTGAAAAAAAAATTGTTTTAAATGACACTTGACAGTATTCGACACTAAGTAGTGTGGTATTCTTACCCCAATGAAAAATCCTCGTTATCAGAACTAACCTTTTTTTGTCCAATCTTTAACTGTGTCGACGGCATTTTGAAATTTTTCTGCTGCCTTGACGACGCTTTTGTCTGGTGCCAAAACTAAAGTATCATTTGCAAAAGTTGCCAAAATGGTGCTATTATCGATTGAAATATCGCTTGTATGTATATAGCAAATACAAGATAGGCCCTATTACACTTCCTTGTGGGACGCCGGCTTCTATTTTCTTTAGTTTTGAATATTTTTTATCGTATCGTAGCGCACCCTAGAGATTCGGTTTGAGATATAAGATTTCAATATTTCGTTGTACTGCCTGGTTAAGTCCTTTTGCTGTTTGTACTCTAGCCATACCTTGCCGTATGTTTGAGCAACATCTAATAATATTGCCGAACATACTTGTTTTTCTACTTATGCTTTTTCGATTACATCCGTTGTTTAATGAACTTGGTCTATCTATCTATTTGAGATTAGATTTCTTTTTTCTATGACATCTTTTCAAGAGCAATTTTTCCAAGTCTTTTTCCATAATTGGTATAAGCGATATTGATCTTTAAGACGTCACTTCTGTTGGTGGCTTACCTTGCTTAAGTATAGCAATTACTTCAGCAATTTTCCAGTGATGTGGGACACATTGGATCAAGGCATTCATTTATTATATATTGGAGTTTTATGACGGATTTTGATGGCATTTCTTTCATAATATGAGTAGTTATTAGAACGTACCCAGGTACGTGGACACATACTTTTTATTTCTTTGAGTGCGACAATTGGTATTACAATTTCATCTACTTTATCAATGATTTATAAGCTGTTATCAGATGTGTTTGCTCGGAATGGCTTAAAAACATACGCAAGATGTTCTGAAAAAGGTTAGTCTTTCCTTTCGGGTTTCCGATCCATTTCCCGTCTTTTGATTTGAACGGTGGGTTTTGTAACTGGGGTCTTTTCAGTAAAAGATTTAGGCTGATTGCAACAGTAGCACTTTTTATATTTATTCAGATGATCGATTATAATTAAGTGAGCAAAATTAACCTAATTAGTCAAAAAACCATCAAAAATGTTTGCTTAATAAGATTACTTTTGTGCTGATTGTCTACTGATAAACATTAAATATTGAATAATTTTTAGTCCATTATCACAACTCATCAAACAATTTTTTTCTTTGTGAACTTTACAACAACTTCAAAGATCCTGCTAAATGAAATTGAATTAAAATTGTCACAAACGCCACCACACTAGAAACTATAGTCAAGCAAAGCGGCTTTCTTATTTCAAACAAACCATAAAGTTTAAAGCTTAAGTCCTCAATTCTGAGTTGGCTCAAAAACTGATCAACCTACAAGAAAACAATAAATCTAATAAGGCAAACATTCTGATTAAAGTCTGACTTACGCTTCTATCCAATCGACATTCAATGCCAGTCGAAATATTCTCCCATTCAAGTTGTAGAGGTATTTTCGATCTTTGTACAATCAAATCGATGATTATTATCAATGCCAATAAATTACAAATCCGATAAACAGTTACATAAACCCAAAACCATGATATCATTGATTGATATATATAAATTATGAAAATGTTATAAATATTGGCAGCAAATATAAAGAATTCGAAGGAAAAAACAATTAACAGAAACAGATGAAATATTCTGTGGAAATCCTGCGGGGTAAGCTTAAATATTTTCGTATACACCTCAGCACATTCATCCAACTCTTCGGAAAAGTTGCACAGCATTTGCATCTTTTGAAATTTAGTTCTCGCTATATTCTCCGATGCTTCCATGCGGTTGTGCAATGATTTTATGTGATTTGCAATGTTATAATACATTCCAGATATAACAAGGTATCCCAGAATGAGAAAATCGTAACAAACATGGATTCCAAACCAAGAAACGTGTGCGAAAGTAAATTCAATAAAGAAAAGCAAACCAGAATTTTTATAAAAGTTATTGAAAAGCATTGCACTGCCAAAAAGAGTATGCAAATGGCCCATGACTCGAATTGGTATTACATAGTAAATTTCATCTCCAAATATATTTGTGTTCTTAGAACGAACTGCAACTCGTTGAAGTAATGTGATCATCTGCCGAAGAAATCTCTCAAGCTGGTTATGGTAGCGAACTTGAAAGAATACTACAACTATGAGTGTTATTACAGTAGTTGTATGGTTGAATATATCTAATGAATTCAGATCAACTTTATAACCCTCTTTAAAGTTTTGTATGATTAACGGCGTACAAGAGATGAAAGCAGCAAAACAGCACATCTTATACAAAACCGAAGAGATGAGCATTTTGAATGACAATTTAAGTTGATAGCGATCGTTTAAAGTGAAAAAAACCATTCCGAAAGCTATGCCATAGAAGTAGAATATTTTCAAAAGACCACGAACCGTGTGAATAGACATTGTATTTTCAACTGGAGGACTCTCAATGTTCATCATAATTGCGCAATGCAGAAAACATTTTAATTTCAATGACATAATTTTTAATTGATTCCAGATTACAAATCGATGTTTTGTCAATGATAAAAATCAAAAAAGAAAAATGAATTGGCCGTCGTATTTTTCGAAGGACGCTTTGTTCATTTCATTGTTCAACAAGTGGTGGGAGGTGGTTTCAGAAAAACGTTGAAACTCTTTTTAGAACTTCAAACAAAAAATGGTTTGGTTTGAATTGAAGTTTGAAAAGCTCACTAATGTGAAGGTGTTTGCTTATTGCGTAAGAGCTCGAGGTTTAAAAATCAGAAATATTGTTTTTCCATTTGTCTATCGTATTTCGCCATGAATAATAAGTCGTTTACAGCCATGAAAAGCGATTCATCGATTAGCATGGGGTAAAAATTGTAGGTTCCTGAAAAGCTTTAGTCTCCATGAGCATCTTGTGTTTATTTTTTTTTTATTTAGGGCTTGAAACAGCGCTGACACGAATCTGTGACACCTTATCTCACATGACAAATGACCATCAAAATTAATCCACAATACCAAGTTTAAAAGAGTTTAAAGTCTACATTAAGTTTGAAGTTCAGTTCAACAATCGATTCGGTTTATAGCTTGACCTGAGTTTATTTCAAGATGATATTTTGCACTTTATGTTTCAGTTAAATATTTATGTAAAAAATACTTTGCTTAGTTCAACTGAAATTCAGTCTGCATTGTGAAATGAAGTGAGTTAAACTTTATGTTTAAACTGAAGTTCAAACTCAGTTAAACTACAAATTTAACTTAAACTATAAAATTGGTCATCTTAATATGATTTTGTCGAAGAGGCATGAGATTCCCCAGACCTCTTATGAGGTAAATTTTCTGTTTTCTGGTAATCTCACTCCCAGTAAGAGTTTAAACTGAAGTTCAACTGATGAATCTGACTTTCAGTTTAAAAATAAACTTCAACTCGCTTGGTTTCATAGTCTAGACTGAATTTCAGTTCTAACTGAGTAAAGTTTAGTTACAATTAGTTCTAAGTATAAAGTTTGATTTGTATTAATGAAATTCTCCTTATTGTCTCTTACATTCCACGAAGTAGCTCTTTCGAATTATATAAGGTTCGATCGATCATTGGGAATACCATTTGTAATATTGTTATTGTTCTAAAGTTAGAAGTTTGAAAAAATTTCTGTAAAATGCGTATTTTTAATCTTTTTTAAAATATCATATCTCGGAAACTATCTGCCCTATAAACAAAATTTAACACGTATATTATAGGGAATTTCATTCTCTACAACATTGAATAGAACTGTCTTGTAGCTAAAATGCACCGAAACAAAGATATAAGTGAAAATCTAAAAAAAGTGCCTATTTTTTTCGGTTTTTTCAAAATGGCGGAGGGGGGGGAATTGTGCATTTTTCATTTTAAACACTTAACAACCATCCTAGACAACATATAAAAAATTTAGAACTACCGGACCTTTTGTAAGGTGTCAGCTCTTTATTCACTGGGTTAAATAGTTCCTCTTTTTTCTAATACAATACATCATGTTGCATTTAGCTTACATCTAGAATTTCTCAATTATTTTGAACATGTAACTTCTGATTCCGATTTTATTTACAATTTTGCGGAAGTTAATTTAAGTGCAATTTTAGATCTCTTCAGTGGTACTAATTGGCAAGTGCTGTTCTTAAGAAAAAGTTTAAATGAATGTTACAATTCGTTTTTAAATGTTGTTAAAAGTGCGATTGACCTAAATACTCCAAAAATTAAAACGATTGATGCCAAGAAACCCGTTTGGTTAATAAAAGAATAATCAATCTAAATAATAAGAAAAACAAGGTTTATAAGCAATTTCGTAAGTCAAATAATGATCGTGAACTTTATAATCAATATCGAGTGTTGCAAAAGGAATTCGATACTTTGAATAAGTTTCTATATAATCAATATCTGTTTTCTGTCGAGAGTAAGCTAAAGTCAAATAGTAAAAGCTTTTGGAAATTTATAAATGACAAGAGAAATTCAAATGGTATTCCCAATCGTATGCATCATGATGGCATTACATCTTCTGATCTCTCAGTTGTTTGTAATCTGTTCGCTAAGCATTTCCAGTCCGTTTATCTAAATGATTCTTCAGCCACATCTTATGTTACCAACACTAATACTCCTGAAAGCACTTTGAATATTGGTAACTTAAGTCTTTCTACCTCCGAAATTGAATTAGCATTGTCACAGCTTAAGACTGACAAACGCTCAGATATAGATGGAATTCCTCCAATAATTTTACAATTATGTGCTAAAGCTTTGGCAATTCCTTTAAAAATTATTTTTAATCGCTCGCTAGTGAGTGGTGAGTTTCTTCAAAAATGGAAGCGATCAACAATCACACCCATCTTTAAATCGGGAAGCAGGCAAGAGGTTTCAAATTACCGCCCAATTTGCAAACTATCTACAGTTCCTAAAATTTTTGAAAAGCTGGTCTATGATATTTACATTTACATTTACATGAAACCTACTCCACACATAAATCTGCGGAGTAGGGGGGTTGCAGCCGGGCGACAAAGACCATTTGGCTGATACACCACAAGACTAACTACACAAATACTACATAGAACAAATAACACATGACAACAGCACGCAGTAGTTACGGACGGTCCCCCATCTTGTCACTAACAGCGCTCATTCCGATTTAATTACGGTGTTCTAATGGGAACCGACTCTTTTCGGTTGACAAGGCCGTTGTCTGGTCTATGATAGAATCATTCCTTCTCTTAAAAGAATAATTTCTCCCTATCAACATGGCTTCGTAGCTGGTAGATCTACTACCACTAACCTTACAATTTTTTGTAATTTAGTTTTAAATGGACTTGAGAATGGTTCTCAGTACGACGTTATCTACACCGACTTTGCCAAAGCTTTCGATCGAGTAAATCACGACGTATTACTGAAGAAGATAAACAAAGTTGGTTTTCACTCGAACTTCTTAAACTGGATCAATTCGTACTTAAGGGATCGTATTCAGTACGTTTGTATAAGCAATGTTCTTTCTACACCGGTACATGTTACTTCGGGTGTTACACAAGGAAGCCACCTCGGTCCCCTTCTTTTTTTGCTTTTTGTCAACGACATTCCTGAAATATTTTTAAACTCAGAGTGCTTAATGTATGCGGACGATTTGAAAGTTTTTCGTTGCATAAAATCTGAAATTGATTCCTTGCTTTTACAAGAAGATCTTGATAAGTTGTCAAGGTGGTGTACAACTAACTCTCTTAATCTTAACATTTCTAAATGTCAAAGTTTAACATTTTGTCGAGACCGATCGCCAGTTAATTTTACTTATAGAATTGACCAGAAAGAACTGTCTGTGATACATTCTAAGAAAGATCTTGGTGTAATTTTTGACGAGAAGCTGAACTTTATACGACACATAGATTTTTTAGTTGCCAAAGGAAATTCAATGTTAGGTTTTATGTTGCGTAACTCCAAAGAGTTTTCCGATCCACATACTTTAAAATGTCTATATTTTACCTTTGTGAGGTCTAATTTGGAGTACTGCAGCACAATTTGGGATCCCGCATATGCCGTTCAATCATTCCGAATTGAAAGAATCCAAAAACGATTTACGAGAATTGTTGTGAAAAGACTTAATTGGAACATTGATATGCCATCTTATGAAACAAGATGTCAATTACTGGGTATTCTGCCTCTAAACTATCGAAGGAAGTTCACTGCAACTATGTTTATTCGCGACATATTAACAGACCATATTGATTGTTCTCAAATTTTAGCTTTAATTAACTTCAATGTTCCTGTGAGAATGCTTAGAAACCCTGTACTTTTTAAAATACCATTCCACAGAACTGTATATGCTGCCAACGAACCATTATCAAGATGTTTAAGAGAAGCGAATTCTGTTTGCAATATGATTGATTTTAATCTGAGTAGATATCTATTTAAATCAAAATTATTGTTAATTTTAAATAACTTTGTTGGTGGTAATGTTTAAAATGTATTATGTATCTAGTAATCACTAAAGTATTGTAACTTTGTTTGATGAATAAACTAAACTAAACTAAACTATACATACTTTCAATGAGTGTGATTTGTTGTCATTGTTTGTTGTTTGTACATATTTTATTGATGTAGACATTTTTTCATTGCTAACGTGGAGCTTCATTTTCAATTTTGCGACAAATTTGAATCAAGGCTAAAACGATTACAGTGAAACCAATTCGAACTCAATCGGCCCTATCGTGGTAACCGTCGGAGCGGAATTTTCTCCGATCGGAGACATTTTGCTTCGTGGTAGTTCTCCGATCGGACGATCCGATGTTCTCCGATAAGTTTTTGTTGCGGAGATTTTAGTTTTGGGAATGCAATGCATTGCCGCATTTGTGAAAAATTTCTTATGACGACAACTACTTCGAAGCAAAATTCAATTTTCGAAAAAGGATGCGTTGCGGAGAAAACTCAGCTCCGACGGTTGCCACGATATGGCCGAATATCAAACCAGAAGTAGGATGTAAACTCCCTCAGTGGAACACAAATATCCTTAAGCCCCAAATCCGCAGATTTGGGTAAAGGATTATGTAACTTTCTGACGATAAAGGAGATCGATTTCAATAACGAAACCAATCAATATCCCTATTAATTACGAATACCGATAGCTAAAGCCAATGACACACATTGCTTTAGGTTTCAAATGGCTATTCCCGGACTTTGAAACCAAAAGTTTGACCTGTAAACCACAACGTATTTGAAAGAAGTTAAAGCGATAGAGAATTCTTCCATCAGGAGATAATCAAAATCGTTTAAGCAAATTTAATTCAATATTAGCAGAAAAGCACATCCCAATGTTATTACACGGCTTTGCAATTTTCCCTTAATCCTGGAGGCAGGCGTCTCGTTTATTCATTAAACTTTTTTTATCCGGTTTAATAAACCGACTCGGTATCCATGACGGTTAATGTAATGTTTAACGACATCATTAAAAGTCCTCGCAAATAAGATCCTTTGCTTTTATCATACACACCAAACTGTTTTGAGGAATATCTTCATGTTTTCAATCGATGGCATGTCTGGTGTGTAAAATTTGTGTCTCTCAATAAAATCTGTTAAGCACAAAAAATGAGTACACAAAAAAAAAAAAAAACATTTTTATTGAGCAAAAAAGAAACTGTTTAACGAGAGAAATAAAACTTGAAACCTGTGTGCCGTGTCGGTAGTATCAAAAATGGTCTTAGAAGCCTCTCATCAGAATCGGGTGGGTATACTGAATCTTTGCCGTTTATGGTTTTTCCAAACAAATAAAAAAAAAAAAAAACTTACAAACACACGCACATACGCAGAGAAACTTTTTCGTTACTTGAGGGCAAATGTTAAAAGCACAGATTTCATGGCCATAGCCACCACCCCTTCGACAACGGGAGACGGTACGCAGCAGTATGGCTTTTACGCACAATTTTCTTGCAAAAACACCGCTTGTAATTTTCCCAACAAGAGGTTTTTTTTTTGATTCACCTTCACGTTTTGCAGGATAATAAAATCAAAGAACATTATTCATGAACTCGAAACGACAACGACAACGAAGTGTATTGAAATTATGAACCTTGTATCGGCAACTAGGTGCTTTTATTTTTCGAGGAAGATAATATTGTTGATTTCACTTGAACACCCACGTTTTGTAAGCACCTTTTACGTTCTTGGTTGGCTTCTTTTCGGTATGGGTTATTTTCATATTTTTTACACGTGCTAAGCAATTTTATTTCAGACCAATAAACTGATTTTTTAAGAGGAAATCGACCTCAAGGCTGGCAGTCAAAAGGATTTACTCTTTATTAAAGTGAGTGAATAGTGAATAATGAGGTGCTGTTATGTTCATTGTGCGTACAAAGTACAAGAGAAAGCAGAGGAAATAAAAAAAGACGTTCGAAAATTATCATTTGATTATGGAAGTGGTTGTGGCTTGTTGCGGTGGGGTGCGACCGATGATGGAGTATAAGTAGCAAGGATATCGACCAAGCCTCTTGAGGGAAATAAACAACACTTTGATTTGGCAGTTAAATCGTTTGGGATTTGTTTTGCTGGTCAGGTAAAATAAGGATGAGGTTGTATAAAGGCCTGTGTTTTGTAATCATGTTCTGGGAGAAAAAGTCAAAGCAATGGGCTTACTTTCTTTTTGCCTATTCATGAGACTCTGATTAACTTACTATAATTAAATAAAATTATCTCAAATCACTTCATGAAACTCATGTTTTATGAGTTTCGGTCTCATGACACTCATTTGTTTTGAGTGGCTTCTGGGGTTAGAGCTTAACTCCTGGGGGAAGGAACCTCAAAGACACACCCTAGTTGGAATGTGAACTAAAAAGTAAAAAAAATCTTTAAAAAGAAAACAGAGAAATTGAGCTGTTATTTAAAGAATCTACTGCATGTTTGCGTAAATAATTCAAAATGCTGAAAACAACTGAAACACACTGAAAACTATCCTTCTTCTTCTTCCTTTTCGACTTCTTTAACTGCTTCACACTAGCGATTCGTTCTTGTGGTAAACTGCGCAGCGTTGCTCTCCCGTTAACGTCAGCAACCCTTCCGGGTTGGGATTGTTACATGTCTGAGGCCAACTAACTGCAGGTTTCGTTGCATTTGTTTGTACCAAGAGTTTGGTCTGGTTTTCTTTTTCTTGATTCGCGATTGTTTTTGAATGTTGTATGACATTGCCTTCTTGGCAGGGTTCTATATGGATCTCTCCTTTTGAATATGACAATACCAATAAAACCGGTTATGCTCTATTTTTTCCAAGATGGTGTTTTTGACATGAAGGGTCTTGGTGATCTTAATAAATTTTTGTAACAAAAAGTTACAAGTTTTGTTTTTCTTCAAGCATAATAGACATAATCCTACTAGTGGGTGACTTGTAGACTTGTAGCTTTGTTTTGAAAGCTCTTGATGACTCCATCGACTGTGCGACGATAAGCTGATATACTTTGATGGTTTGTATTTTATCTTCCAGAAGGTAGATAAGGACTGTAATAAAAAGAAGAGGACTCAAGACGCTTCCTTGGCGTGCACCTACTGTGATTTGGAATACTTCGGTGACTCCAGATGGACATCTAACCTTCGTCATCGCTCCTTCATACATGTCCTCAATCATCGCACATAAACTTCTGTAACTCTTCGGAGTTTGAGGGCTACCAATATTAGATATCGTGGTTGTTGATCAAAACCTTTTTCGAAGCTAACCAGCACAACAAAGTAAATCCATCATCCTTATAAAGATTGTTTTTTAGACGTTTGGTTTTCAAGAAGAAACAAAAGATATCTAATTTGATGTCAAGAACTAGTTTTATTATACAGGGCAAAAGTATGGAAACCCCTGGAAATATGGCAGGTTACCATCGGATTCCTCGTCGAAAAATACGTCGGATATGGGGTCTTTGATTTTTTTTTAACGCATATTCTGCCATATTTTCAGGGGTGTCCATACTTTTGCCGCACCCAGTATATGTAGATAAGATTTTACCATTATGTTTCAAAAAATGATTTCGGGCGGTTGGCCGCCGCCGATGGCTCGAATAAATTCCAGCCGAGAAGCCCAGTTTTCGACCACCTTTGGGGTCGTTTGTCAGCAATATCGTGCTGAATATTCTCTTATAAGGTGTCAATCGTCTCTTATTTGCGTAGGCAAGTGACTTCTCATAGCCAAAAAAATAGTTCAGCGGTGTTTTTTCGCCTGATCTTGGAAGTAACACACTGCTTCAAGACTCGAAATTATGTAAAAATCAACAGCGGTTCCGTTTTGGGACGATTTACCAAAGGTAGTGCCTAGTAACCGTGCAGCTTCCGTTCTTTCACGATGAAATGAAAAACCAAACTGAGCATAAATCAATTGATAACTGCCAACCCCGAAAAAAGTATTGCCAGATTGAAAATGTCCATAAAAATCCCCTTGCTTTTGGATTGTATCTTTTGTCGACTACTATACATTTTCGAAAATCAACACCAATAAACTTTTTCTGTATTGAAAAGAAACAAATAAAATCATGTAATCTTATTTTAATGTATTCTTAATGTAATTTTTTTGCATCACGTAGCGTCGGCTCAGGAATGCTTGAGTTTTACACACCGACCGCGAATTTATAAAAACTTTTGTAGTGAATTTTAATAATTTCAATGCTTTGTTAAATGTCGCTAATGGTGTTTTACTTATTCTCTTTGAAGTAATTACAGCTTGAGCCGTGAAAACTACTATAAGAATAGTGGGCTATTCAAAGCGCAACCTCTCATTCGAAAACTACTTTTTTTGTTATTATTTTTAATTTTTTTATTTGTTCATGATGCATGACAAAGTTGTTAAATTGTCATCGGTTCTTAATATGAGTGTTCAATTTTAAGCCATTTGGTCTTCTGGAAGTGGGCGAAAGATTCCATTACTTCGTTACTTGAATACATTCAAGTGGAGCTAATGAATGTAATGGGTTGATACATGGATCTGTTGATCGATAGGTAGGATATTGAGAAACGTTATCTCCTCACCTTTCTCTTATAATTATGTGCTTTCTGCTTTGAATGTTGCTTACAATACCTTGCCGGTAGCCATAAGAAATGGGATTGTGAATGTGAATTCAACTTATTTTCCTTGGATACTTGTATCGTGGAAAATAACTCACCAATCTTCCTGAACTATGCTTCAAAAAATTGGTAAACTAACGAAGAATTTATTTCTTACAAAAATTTAGCAAAATATCATGAATGCCAAGGAAATGTCCACATAAAGTTGTCCTTTGGGTAATTACAGCGAAACCGACAACGTACGCATAAAAAATAAATAACTTATTTTATAATTAAATCCATATCCGGAGAATAGAACATTAAACATTCTTATGAAATTAAAAGATTACTTAAGTAACATTTAAATAATTCATTAAAGAGCTGATTCAAAGTAAATTCAAAAAAAAAAAAAAACACTATGCACTTGTATGGCCAAATATTACTCGTCCTATCCGTCTCAAAAGTACTGTCCATCCCGTCACAAGCATTGAGAAGCATATTATTTTTGTTTTACGAGATATTTGCGTAATTTATACTAATATGTACTTAATCTGTACAATATCAGGAACCATATAAAATTAGGTTCTTTAAAAAAGGTTCACAGTTTCTTGCCTATTGCGAATAGTTTAAGTCAACTCACAAAGGAGAGGTAATTTTATGTCCGACCTGTCACACTTTTTAAACCATCAATTTCTCATAAAAATGATGATATTTTCATATCTTTTTCGATGGTACAGTATGGAATGACTATTCAAGTATGTAAAAATGTCTCATTCAGTACGTAAATCGTTGCCGTTTGACAGAAATGAAGCAAAGTGTAGGCAAAAAATGAGTATAAATGTCCCACCCGTCACAATGGAATGACCCCTTTATAATGACAATGTTTTAAAATTCACAATATTCTTCAATTTCAGTGCCAGTAAACAGCGAAAATGAAATTTATTGAAAAAGAAGGTAAGCACTTGAGCTTAATGAGGTACCTTGTAATTCTGTACAATTTCTTCAAGAGCTATGTTGAAAAAATCAATCGACGGAGAACCACGGTTTTCTTACTTCGGTCGTGTCGTATTTCTTTTTTGCCTAAACTTCACAAACTTTTAAAAGCGGTACCTTTTTCACAAAATCCAATAAAAGGTTTAAATTTGGGATCTTACTTCTTGTTTTGTATTCTGATGTTCACTCTTTGGGTCTTGAATAAATATTATACTTTACGACAGCAACCAACGTATGAGTCTTCTAGGTTTCTAAAAATTTGAAAGAAGCATCCTAAAAATACAAATAAAAACACAAACCATATTTTTCTTATCACGTGTATATACGGTTTTTATTGCTTTCTTTAAACACAAATATTTTTTCCTTTCGAACATAATTTGTCTTTTATGATTACAAACGACATGACCAATGTCCAAATGGCCTTATTTCTCTATGTTTCCTGAAATACAAAAACAGAAAAAAAAAAAAAAAAAACAAAAACAACCAATGAACATCACCATTTGGGCTTATGTGCTCCATTAAGTTAAGCTACGCACGTATAAGAGTATTTTTATTTTATTTTTGTTTTTCCTGGTTCAAAGTTATCTATTTTAGTCGCCTTAGCAAATTTAATTCGCTTCAATGGACACACTCAAGAAACCACAAGGAGTCCCAGCAATTTCCAATGATAAAAGCTTTTCTCTGCACACTGAAATAAACATTTTGTTTTAAGCCGATGAAATCATTCAAGTCTCACCCCCAAAGCCCAACGCCCAATATCGAACACCCGGCATTCCCTTCCCACTCAAAATGTTATCCAGACTGTAAAATTTAACGATATCGATCAGGTTGAAACAGCAACACACGCAACAATTTACAAAAGAAAGTATGTACCCCTCGTATACGTACGTACTCGTACCTAAAAATGGTTTTCCTTCTAGCACGCAAAACATTTAAACTCGTGTCGTGGGAGATAAAGTTTAATGGATAATGTAATTAGGAAGGTAAGATCTAGGAATTTCCGGTAACACATACCTAGTCGATAGCTTTGGAGAGGCATCCTTTATTCCAACAACCGAAAGAAGCTGTTTTTTGCACCTACACGTTAGAGTTCAAAAAGTATATTGCTTTTAGAAAATCGAAATACATTATTAATGTTGTAACGAAACATTGGATACACATTGTTTCTTCCAAGGTTTTCAATTTACGTAGTACGTAGAAGAAAAAAAACTGTTTGAAATAATTTTTCACCGTCTCGTCGCGTCACCGTGAGCAACACTCTCCCTGCCTGATTTCAAGATGCGTTAGTATTCTTCTTCCTTCTTTTCCTCACGTTAAGCAATTTATTTGAAAACACTAAGCAGGTACATTTGTTATACATTATTAAAGGGAAGATCTTAGCTTGAGTGTTGTATATGGGCTGTCTGACAATCCAAGGATCTACATGCCTATCATTTTATTAAACGAGTGCGAATTAGATGGAGTGAATTATGGAGCTCTTTCACTGTCACTAAAGCAGAGGCTTACAAAATGATTCAAAATTCAATAACTTGCATGTCAAAGGAAGAAATTTGAAACTTTTTTGTCCTCAAACAAAATGCATCCATCAATCACAAACGTTCAAAAACTGTTTCAAAGGTGACAATTGAGAGTCGAGAGACTGATAAAAGAGCTTCACTTCGTCATCGTTTGAAATTAGTTTAGGAAAGATGTCCACAACGTGTATTGTCTTTTCCGAGGAATTGACAAGTCCTTGACGAGTATTATATTACTCCTTGCTATGAAAGAAGCTTTTTAGCTAAGCCGTTTGGAGTTGGCATTAAAATGTGAGCCCTTTAAATAAGTTAGGTCCCGAGCTTTGTCGGCATGTCTGCCTTTTAAGCGTGAAGAGGTTCATGGTTCGAATCAGAACAGAGGAACAAATCTTTTTCCACGAGTATCGCCCGATAGTAAATTCACTTGCCATGAAAAGCGCTTTCTGGATAAGCCGTTGGGAGGAGGCAATAAATTGTAGGTTTCCACCATTCCCTCCATTCCCTCACAAGGTATGGTGGAGAGAAATGCGCTTTACGGTGCTTTCCTATTTTTTTTATTCATTTTATTTAAAACAGGTCCGATAATGAATGACAGTGATCGAGATGATGTCCTTGGTTCACAAATCAAAGTCAGAGTTCAAAAATGTCATTCCACTTGTTGACTCAAGCTTTTGACTCAGACTTGTTTCAATGGAAAAAAACCCAACATGATTTCTGTGTACTCCTATGATAAACATTTGTTCCTCCAAAATAAAGTCGACAAAAACATTTGTGTTTTCTCGGTATGCCCTAAAGTTTGTTTTTGAAAAATTTGACTCTTATTATGTTTTGCGGAACATCTGTAAAATCCTCTCGACGAGGCTTCTTTCTGAGAAAAAGGATAGTAGAATATGGAAAGAAGTGAACAAAGAAAGCAATCGTATTCCGAAAGAAATTTGTGTTTTGTATATATAGGCTTTAAGGGAAGAAAAAATTCGAGAGAAAAGACAAAAGTTTGAAGCAGAAGAAGAGCTTCCGGCAAGTAAGAGAACGAGGCAAACTAACAATGTGGTTCGCTGATATGACTGATTTGGATGTAAATTTTCTTTTTGCAAATGGCTGACTTTTGATTGCTTTATAAGCGATTTGCATGTATTGAATATGCCTTCACAACATGCGGAGTATGCATATGGTTTTTTTTGTTGCCTGAAACAAATTCATGAGTTGTTTTTGGAGTATTCTGCTTTCTTCTTCATGTACCTACCCATACCCATGCATACATCAATATTATGTTTGTCAGAGTGTTTTGCATTGAAACACTACGAAAAGCTTGTGCGTCGTTGTAGGGCAAGAGCTGCTTTTTATGAGTTCTTAAATTTTATGGCCTGATTTATGGTTGAAATTATGAAATTGAAAAACCTTTGGACTCGATATACGGTGTAAATAAGTTAACCGGTAGGCGTTAAGAAGAGTATTGAGTTTAAAAAAGTTTAAAAAATAGTAAATAATTTCATTGACATCTTTCAAAAAGCAGAAATCAACGCACCCCTTACCAAAGAAAAGTACCTACCGCCGCGGTATAAAGAGGGAAATAATTCGTAGAAGGCAAACGGTGACCAACAGGATAAGATTTTCTATTTTTCTTGAGCAGTTAACTTCTTCTGAGAATAATAAAGTGGAATGTTTCTAGCATAATATCCTTCATAGTTACAACGTCGTCACCAGACAACGTTATTCTGTCGTGCTACAATTTTCCTTGTATTTTTCTTCAATAATAACGACACAGTATGTCAACCTGTCACGACCCAATTTTAACAATACTTTTTTTTGAGCTTAGCGACAAGGTGTTTTCCCTATCGTGATGATATTGCAATTTCACTTTTGATATTTTGATTGCCTTAGCAACTTTTGTTGTTGTCAGTGATTTATGGATTTGAAAGGAAATTGAAAAGACAGGAATGTATCTTATTAAACTTCTTTCCATTACAATATTCAAACGCATTATTGGCTGACAACAATGGGGTTGTATAACATGGACGTAGACGCATGTAAAAAGGCGTCGAGTGCTTGACAACTGCGATTACTTTACGTTGCATATAATGGTTGTGATATTGATGTGTTCTTTATTCTATATTTTGAAGTTGTGTCATATCTAAAAGCAACTCCAGGAACCGACATTGTCAAGAAACTAATTTAGAATCATTTCCTAAGACCTTCTTCTTCCCTGGTGGGGAAGACCTTTTAATGTTTTGATAGCTGTGTCATATCTTAAAACAACTCCAGTAGCAAACACTATCTAGAAACTAGTTTAGCTTCATTTCATTAGACCTCCCTCACCCCTTGGTGAGAACTTTCAATATTTTGATATCTAAAAGCAACTCCAGTAGCCGACACTTTCCAGAAAGTAATTTAATTTCATTTCCCTTGACCTCCTCACCACTTGTGGGACTTTCTATATTTTTTTGGCAGCTGTGGGACTTCTAAAAGCAGCTCCAGTAGCCGACACTTTCCAGAAAGTAATTTAATTTCATTTCCCTTGACCTCCTCACCACTTGTGGGACTTTCTATATTTTTTTGGCAGCTGTGGGACTTCTAAAAGCAGCTCCAGTACCCCACACTATCATGTCGCTTTCCATTGGTTTCACTCGGGGAACCACTCATTTTAAAAATCAATGGAACACCCAAAATTGTGTCTATTCAGTTTAGCGTAATTTCCTTTGTGTGAGTGAAACACCTATGGCTCTTAAAAAATATTCCTTGAAGAAACTTTTCTTTTTGACATTTGAATAACATGTGTTAGTGCTTCTTCAGTCGATTCTCACTTCAAATCGAGAAGCGGCTGTCGCTCCTCAGAATCATGAGAAGCGATCTTTTTGCATCAATGGAACGGTTTGAGAATGCTCCTGGACGCTCCTGGACGCTCCTGGACGGTTCTTTTCGTCCAATAGAAAGTGACATAAGTTCGTTTCAATTCATTAGACCTCCCTCACCCTTGGTGGGGACTTTCAATATTTTAACAGATGTGTCATATCTTTAAGAAACTCCAATTAGCGACACTATATAGAAACTAGCTTAGTGTCATTTTCTTAAACATCCCTCACCCCTGGTGGGATCTATGAAGAGCTTTGCTTTCTTCAAATGCTACCTTGTAAGCATTTTTATGGTCCTTTTTGAGGGTGTAAAGAAAAAGAATGGAACCAAAAGGAAAAAAAATCCTTTATGTAAGTCACGTGGGACACTATCAATTCTATATTTAAATTCTAAATGATTCGCTCCTTGCTTAGTCGCAGCCATCTTCTTATAAAGTGTTTTTAGGCACTTCATGCCGTTCATCGTCTTTATTGCAAATTTGTTCGAAAGTTTCTGAGACGAGACGTCGAAGAAAGGAATGAACATTGGGTTTCCTTTTAATAAAATTTAATTATTAAGAAAAAAGCATTTTCATTTAAATTAAACAATTTTTTTTTTTTCTTTTTTTCAGATCAATTCTCTTAGCACAAATCTTGCCTACATTTGAATCACCGCCGTCATTGCCACATACAAAAAAAAAAAAAAAACCTGAATAAAATTTCGCACAAAACACACAAGTTGCCACAAGTTACGAGCTTATAGTTTTTCTCACGCGTGAAATATTTCTTCTGCGATCGTGTTGTTCGGTTTTTAATTTTTCATTCTCTTAAAAGCAATCGTGCATTAAAAAAAAAAAAAATGCAAACCGAATAAGAAGAGGAAATCTATTGCGAATTTCCCATCAAAACCAAATGCATGCGTCTTCGTTTTGGTCGTCGTCGCGTCATCCGTCGGACAGAAAAATCTAAGAATCCTAGACAGGCCCCAAAAAATCGTAGACCGTAACGTGAGCCGAAGTTAAGTAAAAAGAGTGCACGGGAGGGGATAAAATCTAATTAACACCCACACTGTGTTGTTTTGTTGATGGAAAATATAAGCGTTGCAAATCTCGTGGGTAATATCAAAAATGAAATATTTTTAATTCATTCGTTGGTTCGTTGCTGGTGTGCTGCTATTGCTGCTGCGTGTCGTGGTGCAACAATAAGAAGTGAAAAATATTTGAGGTCGTTTCTATTACCAACAACAGCATTGGCTTGTCGGAGTTGCGCTTCCATTAAGCAGCAGTCACTGTTGCTTGCAGTGCAATTCCAAAGTTATTGTTCGTCGTCGTCGTCGTCATTGTTAAATTGTTTTTCTCTTTTGCAATATACAAGAACACAAGTATCAGCGTCATCCGACTACAGGTCCTGTGGAAGACTAAACCTTCAGTGAACCTGCAATCAAATTAAAAGAATTTCTTTTTATTACAAAAAAAAATATAAAATTGTTTCGACCTGCCAAAGCGATTTAATAAAAAACCGCCAACCTGGAACTAATGGAATTAGAGAACATTGTGGCCAATACGGTCTACTTGAAAGCAAGAGAAGGTGAGTGACAGTGGGGGTTTTTTATTCCTTTTTTTTTTTATTTTGCATTGTTTGATGTTATCCCGTTTATCCGGTCGAGTTCAAAACTGGACTTCTTTGCACACATATTGCATTTCTTTTAATTAAATTGTGGTATGTTTTGAAAATGGTTTTTATTGAAATCCTGAATGTTGAGCAAGGACGTCATCATACATCCGTCGGTTTATCCTTTGGGTTGATGTATTGTTTGTTATGTAGCTTAATTAAACACAGAGCACGTGGAAGAACATACACACAATATCTCAGCAATATTGGCTGTGTGGATTTGCAGGCTGTTTTTGACATGATTCTCATTACCTACCTGGGAAATTGAATAATGTTGATTCAAAAGAGCAGATATTAACAATGCAGCTTTAATTGCGTTTTAAGAAAAGAAGCATTCATTGGATTTGACTATACATGTGGAGTTTGGTTTCGTAATAAGCTTATTCGAATATATAAATTCCGTTCACGTTATCAAAGATATTAATCAAATTTATTAAAGCAATAATTTGTAGCAGGCTCAAATTCTGTCAATACTTTAAACAGACTAAATTCTACAATTGCTTGGAAGGGGCACGATTCGACTGGGTTGCAAGAACTTGCGATTGTGTGCTAAGTACAATATCAAAGTCTTGTGGCTGGGTACAAGGTTTCACGCTCTTCATAATATATTTGGTGGTACAGGGCTGCCAACTACACATTAATTATAAAAATTGAATAAAATCTCAAAAAGAATTTCAAAAAATTTAATTAAATATTCCAAAGTTTTCTAGTGAAAATCTAAAGACGACCCTTTTTAGCAGTTTTTAATACATATAAAAGCTGAAAATTTTATGAAAATCGTTAGGGCAGTTTTCTTAAAAACAGGTTTTTTATGTTTCGCTTTTCTGAAAAATTAGTTTCTTAAATATCAAGTATGCAAGCTTTAAGGCCTTGCCAGAAGATGTTTCGACAAAAAAAAACTGAATTAAATCAAAAGCATTTTCTGAAAAGTATTCAAAAAAAAATTTTTTTTTTAAATGAGTAAAAGTATCAAAAAATAAAATTTTTGAAGTGTTGATGAACGATATTTTTTAGACCATCTAGGACTTCCTCAATATAACATGTCGTCAGAATCGTGTAAGCCATTTACGAGAAAGTAGGTTTTTTAAAAGGTACCGTTCTAAAGCTTTTTCCCAAATTTTTTTATATCATAACAAAGACTATTGTGGTACCCGTGGTGTGATGGTTAGCATGTCTTCCTGTTAACCTAGAGGTTCGTGGTTCGACTCCTAACAGAGGCAAAATGTTTTTTCGACAGGTATCGCCTTTCGCGAAGAATTGGCAAGTTCTCCGCTAGAAAATTTATTGCCATGAAAAGCGCATTCTAGATTAGCCGTTTGGAAACGGCAGGAAATTATAGGACCCCTCCAATCTCTCACATGGTATGGTTGTGAGAAATGCTCTATTCTCTGGAGCTCCTCGCTCTGTTGCGATACCCTATTTATTTATTTATTTTATAAAGAGCTTTAAGAAATAATCCTCCCCATTAAATTTTATCGAAATCGTTAGAGCCGTTTCCGAAAAAAATAAGTATTATCATAAAGGTTGTATGGTAGGTACTGATATTTCAAGACCTAGAGACTCAATTCCAAAAACTCCTCTGTAGGTTGCCTACATTAACTACAAAATTTGAAAAAAATTGATGAAGCGGTTCAGGCTCTAGATCCATGTACTGAGAGACAGACGGACAGACAGAATTGCAAGACCCACTTTTTTCGTATTCTATATCATCGTAATGTCATATTTGTCGGTCAACTCTAATGTAATTTATGTTCAGTTTGGTTTGTGTTTAAATCATGAATAGGTTGACAAATGACCAACGCTTGCAAATCGTGCAATTTATTTCGAAAATAATGGTTCAGTTCGCAAAGTTCACTGCAAGCTCGGTCCATTTTATGGTCGACGTAATCGTCCATCAGAGCAATTAATTCGGTTAACCAGTGATCGTTTTCGTACTTCGTTTACCTTATGTGATATTACGCATCCGCAGAGACGTCGGACAGTGCGAGCTTAACAAACAATTGCCGTTGTAGAGCAAAGTGTTGAAGAGGACCCGAATGAATCGATTCGCCACCATGCACAGCAATTAGAGCTTTGTCCATCAACTTTATGGAAGATTTTGCGCAAAGGTCGTAACCTTACAAGATGCACCTTGTGCAAAATTTAAAGCCGCGAGACCATGCAATGCGTCGTGATTTTGGTGTATGGACCGAAAAGGAGATTGATCTCGATGCTGATTTTTATCGCAGGATTTTGTTCTGTGATGAGGCTCATTTTTGGTTGAATGGTTACGTCAACAGGCATTTGGAGTGAAGAAAATCCTCATGAATACCTTGAGACGCCATTACATCTACAAAAACTGTCTGTTTGGTGTGTTCTATGTTCTGGTGGAGTCATTGGGCCATACTTCTTCTTCTTTTTGTTCCGGTATTGGATGGCATGAATGTGGATGAGTTGTGGTTCCAAGACGGAGCTACATGCCACACAGCGCACGTCACAATCGATTTATTGAAGGAAACATTCGATGAGGGCAAAATTTCGCGGAATGGGCCTGTCAATTGGCCACCAAGATCGTGTGATTTGACACCATTGGATTATTTTCTTTAGGGATATGTGAAGTCGCTCGTCTACATCAAGAAACCAGAAACGTTAGGGGGCTTGGAAGCCAACATTCGTGGCGTTATTGCCGACATACGACCTCAAATGCTTCAAAAAGTGGTTGAAAATCGGACCTCTAGGCTTGGCTTTATTCGAGCCAGCCGCGGTGGCCACATGCCCGAAACCATATTTAAACATTAATGAGATATTTTTTTTTGTGTTTTATTATTTATGTATTTTAAAAAAATGGCTTACTAAGTAAATTTAACTTGATTTACTTGACCATAGATGTCGTGAGAGAGAAAAATGGAAAAAAAAGTGATTGTGTTTAGACAAAATTTTTGAAAGATGAATTAACAATAAAGTTTAAGTTTGATATTATATCTCTTTCCATTTTTGTGTTGATCTAGAGCTTTCTTAATTCGTTGCATGGTGAGAGCATCAGAAGGGTTGAGGATGATCGAAAGTCTGTTTTGCATTTCTTCAACTGGGGTCATGTCCGGTATTTGCCGAGAGATAGGACATTCCGTAAATATGTGCCAGATTGTTAATGGTTCCTGACAATTTCCGCATTCCTGGGGTGGTATTTTATTTCAATTCTAAGTTTTATACCTCTAAAATAACACTCTTTAGTACCTATAATCGCATTGTAAACATGAGTCTGTGTAGACTTATGGTTAGCGAAATTGTTTTGCAATGTATTTTTGCGCGATCAAAAATGTCCTGCCAATTCGTAGAAAAACGTAAATATACACTGTCTTCAGAGGTTTCAGCAACAATTTTCAATATTCGTTTGGATGCTCTAAGTTTTAATAAGTTTGTGTATTCCAATCAAGGAAATCATAGTATACTTCATTTTCATTTTATGGGTAGATGTCCCATGCGAAAAAAACGAGGCGGATTTGTTACTGAGCTCTAACGGCTAAACAAAAATAATGCGTTTACTTATTTAAAGGAATAAATGTGCCTCTTGAATGTGAGTTAAGCTGTCGGTGAACAGACTCAAAGACTTTCGCTTTTGACTAGCTCTACACTCAATGAAATTGAAGTTTAAACTCTAATAGAATTCGGCAAAGCTTTCAGGTCCTCTGTGATCATATACAGTCGTATTTATAATCCCATTCCTAAGTATGTCCAACTTTAGACAGCTCTTAGAACAGTGTCCAAATCTTTATAAATACGAAGTTGGCTAAAGCTTGTCCAACTTTTTAGATACCGTCTATTTGGACAGCACTGTTTGAGAGTGTTCTAAGTAAATTTTACTGATAATGGTTTGGTCTAAATTCAAAACTTGTTTTACTGTAGTATAAATGCTCATAAAAATACTTCATTCAATTTATACTTCAAATTTCTTCTTAAAACTGAACTGACTGTGAAATACTTTCAGATTTCCTAATAAAATTTTGTATTTATTCAACAAATAATTTTAAAAGCAAAAAGGCGTATCAGTTAATAGACCTAATACCAAAAGAAACAAAAATACATATTTAACTAAATTAAAGCAAATTGAAACTGTCATTTGGTGCTTAACCTCATAAAACTTAATTCCTCCAACTGAAATCCTAATTCTTAATGCTATCTCATTAGTTACACAAATTTTCACTCAGGTATTTAGTGCTATATCTACAGTAATTGTACAAAACCTAATTGTCCTATTAACTTTATCATTTGACGATTTGCTTTTTGTGGCTGCTCTTAGAGCCTCTTCAAAAATAATTCGTTGCTCTTTGCTAAGTAAAATATTAAAATGTTTTCACTGCCAACTCTAAAGCTGTATGGTAATTTGGTCATTGTCTAGCAACGTTACTATATCCTTATAAAATTTACATAAACATTTTTTCACTCTTAAGGCAAAAAATGTTCCGTTTTTAGACAGTATTCTGAATTGCCTATTTCAAATGCTTTTTTCTGTCAAGTAAAAAAGTGAATTTGAATTTTGATGGTTATAATACAATCTGTGTTAGTGTCGGTACTTGAGAGGGTAGGTATATGGGATGCTGGTTGTGCTTGCATTAGCACAACCAACAGCCAGAGTTGTAGTGTGAAGGAAGTTACAGAGATAAAATTATTGATCTTTCAAGTGTGTGAGAGAGAGAACTACCAACTTATTAACTTGCTTTTGTTTGAATAGTTTGAATCCCTTGTATCGTCCGAAAGTTGTTCTTCTGGGTCCCAATGGTAGATATCCGGTTGTTAACATTTAGACGAAGCAATTTATTCTCAATAATACTCTCACTGAAATGGTTGAGGGCATGTCCATAACAAGAACTATTCAATTTTGCTTTTATTGCTAAAGACTTCTGATAATTGCTCTTGAAAGAAACTCATTTACATCGGTAAAGCAATAGCATTTCATGTGATTAAAACTGGTGATAGCATTAATTTTTTTATGACACTGAACTCAGTTCAGGGAATCATTTCGGAGATTTGCGGGGTACTGTAAGATTGCTTTGCCAACCAATAAAACTCGAATCCTTTTAAGGCTTCCATAAAGGACTCCTATTTGAAACTAGCAACCTTAAGTACAATAATTGAAGTTAAATTGGTTTATTTTGCTTCTAAAAGCAAAATTTTTCCAATCTTCATAATTCTTCTCAAAACCATTTTAGGTTTTTGTGAATCATTTTATAAATATTCACAACACAGCATTGTCATTGTGCTATAATCACCTTCAATACCAGAGATCCAACTTCTTAAAATGGATTTTAAAAGCAAAAACAAAATAGCATAGCACACACACTTATCACATTTATAGAAGAGGAGATACTCTGTCTATAAAAGTTTATCAATGGCGGCACATTCGCTCTACGAAACACACTTTCAGCTTTACAAACGACGCCGACGATAAGTTTTATACTGAATCATGAAACTTGGAGCACTCACAGAGTTATAAGATTTTATGTTCATGTTTTCCTTTTGCTTCTTTTGGTAGCATTTTTGTAATGTTACTATTTTTTTTTTCAAGTTCTCATTTCTTGTGGTACACACAATGTACCGCTATCAGTGTAAATGGCTTTGAGGTTGTCCAAATGGGTCATCTAGAAATAATTTTTATCTCACATGCATCGTACAAGTGCAGTGGAGGTTATGCGATCCAATCGATTTTCGTTTAGGAAGATGATTGGAAATTTTCAGAGATGTTTTTTTCATTACTTGGCACAATGGCTTCCCCAAAAAAGTGGTTGCTGGTTGGTTTATCATCATCATCGTTGCGGAAAAATTCTATATGAAGACTTGGTTTATCGAAGTTCATTTTTAGATGTTTTCGATAGCTGGGTTATTGGAAAGTCAGACACAAACTTTTTCGATGATAAAATTGCAACTTTTACAAGACAGTGGACAGGCGTGTGGAAATAGAAAAAATTTTTATTTTCAAACTGCAATTTAAACTTCCAATCAATAGCAAAATTCTGTTTGGAATGCGGCGTCATTGAACAAATTTTGTCAGACCTGTTTTTGACCTCTTGGAACTTGAATAGTTTACGCCCTGAGGTTACGTTCACATTTTATTTTTCTGAAGACGACTAAAGGGTCCTGCTGTATCAATGATACGATCTTTCGCATCCTGAGGCTTTTTACTAAAACTGTCGTACCAAAATGTCAGGGCGGCAGAAATGCAGTGGTAGAGTTTTTAATAGATAAGCCAGACGCCTGAGCTGGAGCCATGGTACATTCCGCATCTAACTCTGAGCAATAAAATGAAAAAGTCATTAGACACCAAAAAAGATGTGTCTAACGAAGCTCGCTCTGCTTTAACATACACATCGCTCTTGTTCCAGCTACAGGAAATGATGTCGTGTGTATTCTTTCTGAGAAACACTTTCCACACATCAAAAAGCGAAAACAAAAAACACACCGTTGTCGAATTTGGTGTAAGTCATCGATGTCAAGACAAATTGAAAATTATAAGCAAGACTTCATAAAAAATTTCAAATCAGTATGAGCAAGAGCATTTTGAAAGAAAACTAGGAATTTTGCAAACTTAAATCATTTCTATATGCGCAAAAATCTCATTTAGAGCTTCAGCAAATTGGGCTACCACTTCCTCTTTACTTTAGATTTTTTCTTTGATCTTAACACAAATTAATTTTTTTTTAAAGGCCTCGAATCCCTGAAAAAATGCCTGCCTATTCGTCCTCAGTCTTGAAGTATATATATTATAAATTCTATCGTTAGCTACGACATTTTTAAATATTTTTTTTTTCTAAGCTAAATGCCTTTTGGAAATTATCTTGTTTTAAACAGAACTGAAATCCTTTCGATTTTGAATCTACTAAATCAATTCTTCTCCCCTCAATTGAAATCCAAACTTTAATTTTGTTTTGCATTGACTGACTGTGAAACTTTAACAAAAAGTTTTCAAAGCAAAAAATGTTGTGTTATTAACTACTTAAAACATAGCTGCGTCAAATAAACTTTGTGATCGATTGGCCAAAATTGATTGTTGTTTCTTGAAGCAAAATAAAGTATGTTATCTGGGAATTTTCAATTACCCGAATAACGTCTACTGTCTGCACATCAGGTGAAGGATATGTGATTGTGCTTCGTGCAGCGTCAATAAATAGCTCAATACAATTACTCTGTCAATTGTCATCTTTCATCTTTCGTTTCTCATCTGTCAGCTGTAATCTGTCTTCTGTTGTCTGCTTTCTGTCATCTGGCAACTGTCATCTGTCATTAATCATCTACCATCTGTCATCTGTCATTTGTCATCTGCTATCTGTCGTCAGCTATCTGTCATCTGTCATCTATCATCTATAATTTGTCATCTCTCTATCCGTTCATCTAGCAATGTGTTTGTACCTTTGATAATTTTCATTGTGTGTACATTTTTACTGTTGCTGAACATCATTTATTTATTTATGTTGGTAAATTTTATGAATTGAATATTTTGTTTTCCTTACATATGATTTTACGTCTGTGTTTATATTGAGGTTTATATTTTAATGCTTTCATTTCATATAAACACAGGTTTATTTTTCAAATTAAGCTTTCAAAAGTTTGATTGTATTCATTAAAGATAAACGGCAAGAATTGAAAAATCGCTAATTGCGAAATTTTAGTTTGTAATTTGCGAAACAACATTTCTTGCAAACCCCACCGCTTTATTTATAGACTGATCGAAAAAATGTTAACTTACTCTGTATGTCGCTTCGAATTACAAATTTTTTCAATTTGTGATTTAAGATCAAGTGTCGTAATTTAAGAATTTTGTCGTTTTAGTTGTTTACAAGCTTTGAATCGCAATCTACTACTTTCGGAGCGTTTTACAATTTATTTATCGTGGTTTACAAAATAAGTATTGCGATTTACTTTCTCGAAATGCTCAAATCAGAAAATTGAAATGAAGATATAGATAGATACATATTGACCCCAGACTATCATAATTTACGAAAATACAAAAAATGAGTCGCATTTCTTTTCTAAAACACTTTACCTCTTATTTAACTGAATTTCTGTCTGTTTTGTTTATGTTCAGATTAAGGTAACTTCGCAGCTCAACTTTATCATCGCCGACTCACAACCTTAAGACTTCTGGTTCCAATCCATACATCGCCTAAACCAGCATTGTCTTACCTCTCATATTAACCCCGACACTGAATTACAACATAACAATTCACCAGTCCCATATCGCCCTATAACTACCTACCACTGGGTTGTTATTTGACTTTCGTTCTTACTGCAAACTACAAAAAAAAAATGTAATCGATACAAAATGGTACTGAATTTCGATTTGCAAGTCTAATATTTATCCGAAATATTAATTGATACTCACAAATGCTAAAATACGATTTTTAAGTGTCAATATCTTCATTTCGCTCTTTTTTCAAATTGCAAACAAGAAGTCGTAGTTTATTATTTTCCAATCCAAGGTCTAAAACTGTTTTCATTTTTCGATATTTGGTCTTGAAATTCTTTAAGAGTAAAGTGACAAGCTCCTTACCGCGTCAGCTGTTTTCAAGATGGAGCCATCTTAAGGTAGGTGTAAACCCGGGGCATTCTCAAAAAAGCAGTGCATTTTCTTATTATTATGTACTATTGTACTACATTTCAAGAATGTTGTGTCAAAATTTCAATTTCAATTTCATTCCGAGTTGAATTCCGAAAGTTACAGTGATTTTAGAACAGGTATGCGCGGCGAGCGAATAGAGGGGGGTCGGACGGAGGGACAATGATCCCGGCCGCGCAGCATCTTTGCTCCTTTTATGATTGGTTACAGGTAGCTCGAGGTCTTCTTTTGTGTTCAGGTAAGGGGAGCTCACTCTAATGACTCTTCTAACGAAAAATTTTTGAGGGGAACCATTCAGTGTGCTGTTTTTCGCGTTTATCTTTAAACGCGTTTATCTCGGAACTAGTATTATTGAAAAAATTATACGAAATAAACAATATCTATCTATCTAGTATTTTTGAAGTCGGTGTGCAAAATATCTCGACGACTGTTGCTTTGATCCTTCTGAAATTTAGCACACTTCTTTAATATATATTTTTAGAGGTAATAACAAGAGGATTTTAAAAAATTATAATTTTTCCGGAATTGACAGTTACAAGATGGCGGCATTTTTAGGCAAAAAAACGACTTTTCACTTTAAATTGTCACCAAAAATTCAAAATTGCAAAAAAACCTCGTGTTATTACCTGGAGAAAATTGTTTTTTAACGAAATCTTTTTAGAATTTCGATTTTAGATGATCCTGTCAAAAGTTATCTTGCACACCGCAAAAGATCAAAAAGTGGAGGCGTCTCGGAAAATGCACTATCATCGGCTTGTTTTTCAATATTTTTGTATGAAAAAAGAATAGAAGATACTTGAGACTATACTTAATAATGTAGCAAATCAATAAATTTAATTACTTTTTCATAAAAAATTGGTAAAAACGCCTTTTTTCAGGCTCCCAGGGCTTACCCCTCCCTTAAGAGGAACCTTTATCTTTTCCATACGCAAATGTTGTTATTTTATTTATTTCGAGACTCTTACCACTTTGATTTTCCCACAAGCTTTGTATTTTATCCTGTGGAATATGTTCTTCTTTACGTGGAACAAATAGCTTTGAGTTAGTTACACAACTCGTTACTCAAAAATTGATAGCTATTTACTGCCTAAGAAGTCATAATCATCCTCTTTTCCCGTCTAATACCAGCTTACTGAAAAATCTCTTTTCCTCTCATCAAAACTATCTATGTCGTTCTTTAAAGTTAAGAAGATTATTTTGAAAGTAATCAACTTCTACCGGATTTCATAGTCCTACTTTAAATCAAAACAATACCTACATAATGAACCTCAACACTATACTGAGTTATCTTCTACCCACTCAACATCTTGCCTTGCTTGCTTTTTTTTTTCCTCATGGCATACAATTATTTCCCTCATTATAATTGCAGAAGTCAACACCCATATTTATCATCTTGCCTTGCGCTTTCAGTTTATATTCTATCCTCTTAAAAGGTTATAATTAAACTTTTTGATCTTCTTATCGCTCACAATTTATTTCCAGTCAATTAGAGTAGGTATATAGAATGCGTTCCTCCTTGTCTTAACACGTTTATCTAAAGAAAGAGAAGAAACTCAATTCCACAAGGCCGTTTGCCAAAGTGTTATAGCTCCCGTTGAAGCCGGTAAGAAATTAATGTGGTCTCGTACTTATGTCGACGGTTTCTCGTTCCTCTTAGATTTCATCTTTTTCCCTGGAAGAAGGAAACATTTATTGCAAAATGATCTTATTTTCCCAGAGCAAGAGAGTCTTTCATAAATCATAAGTTATCGGATGTATGTATGTGTAAATGTGGGAAGGGGTTTTATCTAATTCACATTCATGCATGCACGATGCACACTATCTTTATCCTGTGTTGTACATACTCCCACAAGATTTACACTGTTGGGTTGCTTTTTTACTTCATATGAGAAAGTAATCCCACCAGATTTACACAGCACAATGTTTTTTAAAATATTTGTAGTGGCTGAGATGGTTTTTGATCAATCTTCTGAGATTGTCAACCCACTTCTATGCACTTCTTTCGGTAAAGGAAAAAAAAAAAAAATTAAACCCAAAGTAATGTAAAGTGGTGGCTGTGGCTGAGACTGCTTGTTCTGCTTGTGTTCTGCAATAACCAACGAAAACGACGATGATGATGCCTTCAAAATCCACACCAATTTTAAGGATTAATTTTGTATGGACGAATATGTATTTTCATTATTTCTTCACTTACACATCTACAAATGCATAAGAGCATAAGAGTTGAACGTTTAAACTCAATGAGCAGTAGTTGGTCGTTGATTCCAGATAAGAGGTAGTTTATTGAGAAGAACCCCTATGTGAATGAGTAGGTAATATACCGATGTGTATTTAAAGTCCCCATTTTGAATGGAGGGAAATATTCAAATTAAAGTACAATTCTAACGATGTAGTGCGTTTTATCTTGATGTGGGATTTCTTGAAATAATAAAGCAAATGCATCAAAATTTTTTTTGTAGTGTCAGACTGCTTGCTCAACGCAGTCGTTTGAATTTCTTAAATTTCAGCTTAATAATTTGCCAAACATTATGACATGGACAGAAATTACGCATATTTGATTCTGGATTCAAACCTTAAAGCCCTCCTTTGCAGGTGTGCGTTTGATTACATGTGGAGATGTGCACTAAGAATCTTTTTACATCTGAAGCTTTCAAAGGGACTTGTAAATAAAGGGAATAATGCAAACGGTGTTTTTAAATATATTTTTGGGTCATTTGGAAAATTTTGCGATAAAAATATTTACTATTTGTGCGCAATCCAAAAAGCGGCTAGACAAAGGTACGTAGCCAAAAATCGATATGACGAATATTTACTAATGATTTAGAAGCAAACCGATAGCCAAAAAGCGAAAATATGAAGGCCAGCAAAAAGCGGCATAATTAAGCTACATAATGAAAGCAAACCATAATCTGGAAAGCGGTGTAATGAAAGCGAACTTACAGCCACAAAGCGACATGAAGGCAGATCGACAGCCAAAAAGTCACATGATAAAGACACACCGAAAGCTGAAAAGCGACATGATTAAGGCACACCAACAGCTAAAAAGCGACATAATTAATACATTCGGACAACTAAAAAGCGGGTTAAGGTACACCGACAGGTAAAAGCAACATACTGAAGTTAGCTGTAGTTTTAAATTTACATCGTAGACTGGTGTCGAGTATTTGAACAGTTTAACTGACAGCCAAAACTTGACATAATGAAGGCAAACCCCAACAATCGGTAGGGCGAAGGTGCTCCAACAGCCATCATGAATACAAACCAACACTCAAATAGCGATATGAAGGCAGATCGACAGCCAAAGCGTCACATAATAAAGGCACACTATAAGACCAAAAGCGACGTGATGTAGACATAACAACAGCCAAAAAGTGACATGATGAATACATACCGACAACCAAAAAACGTGTTAAGGTTAAGTTTCCTCGACAGGTAAAAGCGACATTTTTTTTTTCTGTTGGAGGTTTTTAAAATACCAGCTGGAGGGAGCACTCAGACCTAAATACCGGTCCATTGTACTACCAGATAGCAACCTTCTATTTGTTATAGCTTTCCAGATGTTCGGAGAAAAGCCAAAAGACGCTGCCATGATAAGGAGCTTAAGTTACCAGCTCTCACCATGTCTGCGCCGAGTATCTGTAACCTCATGCGGGAAAAAGCAGGACATTCACAGAGGAAGTGCTCTGCGGTGTCCTCATCTTCTCCACAAGATTCACAGAGTGTGGTATCACTTAAGCCTAACACGTTTAAATGCTTGACAAAAGAGAAGTGCCCGCTGGCAACGCCAATAAGCTTTCTACAGTCTTTACTGCTAGCAAAAATGTTGCAGTCTTCTTACTAACGTTGGGGAGCATAAGCTTGGTTTGTCTGCATCCAATGGAGGCATGCCATCTACGGTTGTGCTCTTCACAGATCCAATTTTTGATTGAAGCCCTCACTGAAGACGCTGGCAGACCTAGCGACGGTTCAGGTCCTGAGAAAGCTGTTTGAGATCCTTGCCTAGCAAGTTCATGGGCGATCTCATTTCCAGTTATGCCGTGATGGCCCGGAACCCAAATGAGACTCAAGTTGGCTGTAGCTTTAAATTTACATCGTGGACTGGTGTGGAATATTTGGTTAAAATTTTCAACAAAATTTGAAAAGCGTATCAAAAACTGTTTAGAGAGTTGCCTTTCTTCAAATTACTGTGGATGAAATTGTGAGAGTTGGATGAATCATTTCTACTCGCAGCAATCAATTTGTAAGACCTCAGGGATAAGAAGATTAAAAGATTATTGTTTTTTGGATTGAGGGTCAAAATCTTACAAATGTCACAATTTTCATTTTGAGCTGGTCTGTTACCATGAAGAAGTATGACTTCTTATGTGCGTAGAAAGGTAGACACACAGAAAACAATGAGTGTCGCCCTTCGAAAGGATTGGCAGGTCCTAGCATTTTAATTTCATGGCCGTGAAAAGCTTCTCGGTGAGCCGTTCGGAATCGGCACCAAATATTATCTGCCCGAAATAAATCCAAACTTTGTTTTTCATTGCACTGAATCAAGTGAAATAGTTGTTAAAATCCTTCCTGAAACTTCCTGTTGCATAATGTGATTATTACTAGTTTGGGACTCAAAGTCTGAAATTTGTTAATATTTCTATTTAGATTTTCCCATTCAACCATAAATCTTCATCGTGAATTCATTGAAATGTATTGCCTTAATATTGCACCATCCGGAAATGACACCATTACATTTTTTGTCTAAAGCATTCATTTTCCTTGCAAATGGCAGACTTTTATCTAAACGACGCACGGCGACTGCCTCATAATTAAATTTTCTATTCTATAAAAACAAAAAACGTGTAGGTATATGTGAATTTTAAACAAAAACTTACCATGTAAAAATAGAACCAGCTACCATACCAGTTGTTGTCTCCAGGAAAAATCGCTAAAAAATACATAAAACTAGGTACACACACGTTTCTAGTTCTATTTTCTTCACACAGAAAATCGTTTCGAATGCTAACGCGAATTTACATCGGCGAAAGAGTTTGCAGTTCTTTGACTTTTTCATCGTCATTGTTTTTGTTGTAAAAAATCTCTAGTCCAATGTACGGTTTAATAATTTCCTCGCAAAGGAGATTTGCGTATGCGTGCACGAGTATCACCTTAGCGTTAGCGCACAGAGGCAATCATTTTTGGCTCATATCATAAAACTGACTCACACACACACTATCATGAAAAACCTACTCGTTAATTGACTGGGTGAATGAATGGTGAATTTACTTTTAACCCACCTGAGTTAAAAGCGGAACGAGAATATGCGTCATCACAATTCACAACTCGTGCACTTTGAGTCAAGATTTAACGAAATTGGTCGGTAAGACTTGACTCGGTGGTGTCCGCTGTCTATCGTGATAACTTATGTCACAGGTAAATTGCCATACAGCAACAAACTGGGCTGCAGTCGCATGAATACAGGAGCGGTTTTCGTGTGAAATATGACGGCGCCAGCGACAGTCTACCGAAATTGTTTGGGTAAGATTGGATCAACCCGTAGTTTTGGTGGATTTATTTGAGTCGGGAGTATTGGTTATGGCTATGTCTGCCTGTTACTTGGGAGTTGGAGGTTCGAATCCGAGAAGAAAATTGTTTTCACATGAGAGTTGCTTTTCTTGAGAAACTGCCACGTCCACCGAGAGTGTAATTACACTGCCATGAAAAACGACTTCTCAACTAGGTGTGTTCGAAATCGGCAAAAAATTAGTAGGTCCCTTCTATTCTCAAAAAGTATGGTTGAGAGAAACGCGATGGGTTCGAGATCTGTTATGCCATTGATTGCTTATTTTTGTTTACCTTTTAAATTTTGCATGCTTATTAGTTCGTCAGGTTGGCACACAAAATGAAGTTTCTTTTCGTAATCGGTGATAAGAGTAAAAGTATATTTAAATCGAGCGGACATATCATTGCCAACCGAAACCTACTGCGTAGAAATAGAACTTATCAATCAATTCTCTGTGAAAAAGGACAAATCCATAGTTCAATAGCCCAGCGCCTTGATATCATCCTCTCACATCGAGTCACGATGGGACGTCCCTGGCTGTATCTGAAAAATTTCAAAGTATATCTATATATGTATGGTAACTTCTTGGTGAATGGACTCTAGTGTTTGGTGTTGGCCGGTTTTATTTGTTTAGATTGGGAAAAGTGTTTATTTATGTTGATTGCTTTAGCTGGAGCGGCGAAAAGAAGATAATGATGATGATGGCGATGATGACGACGACGACGACGACCCAACAGTGCGCGGCCGGCGCGGTGTGCACTCGTTTTCCAATATCACTGTGGGATGGCTCATGGATCATGGCTCACGGCTGATGGGGTACCTCTCGTCTGCATGTGTAATTTGTTTTCTGCAGAGTTTGCATTGTTGACAAGTGTTTTTGTCTATTTAAACAAGAAAATTTCACGCTCTCATCTCTTGTGATCTGGTTATTGACTTTGCAATACGTCGCAGTCGTACATTGCTTCAAAAGAAGTGCCTTAGCAGAACTAAATTCATGGCCAAAGTCGTATAATGACCTAACACCAAGCTCTCCCGCACACAATTGGTACTTTTGCAGGGCATTTTATTCAATTTGAAGAAAATTTAACCACGACCGACGAGTGCGGGTGCGTGCGTTTGTGTTACATAAAAATACTTTGGTTGAGATTGCTGAGAGAGTGTACTGGCTGTGTATGATAGTGATGGTGATGGTGATTAAATTTAATCACTACTGGCCATTAGAGGATTTTACAGAAGTGTTATTTGGTGGATGCTCTCAGACACTCAAAAGTAATAATACTCTGCCCAGTTCTCCATTCTGGATGGTTGTTATAGTTAAAGTTTGGACATAACAATTTCAATGATTGCGTGTGGTACACTCATAGGGATACTTTTCAGAGGTTATTTGAATCATAAGTTTTTATTTTGATGAACACAAATTCATTTTAATCAACGAATTCAATTGAAACGGTTTTTTCAACTTTACTGCTACTAGTGGAAATTGTGAGAAGGGGTAGCAGATAGCAGTAAAAAGTCAGTGTCCTCGTTATTGAGACGTTTGGGCTGAGATTTAATAGTTCAAGTGCAGTTGAAGTAATTGAATTTAATTCAGTAATATATCGCATGAAGGGGCTCATGGATTATAGTGCTTGAGCGAAGTTTTCAAGTGATTTTATTTAAATTTTCTTATTAATGTAAGATGAGGGTTGAGATTTTAGGAATGTTTTTGAAACCTGTGAGTTAGTTTGCACAAATGTTGGTTAGAGTTTTCGCTGTGGGCTTTTGCAATCAGCAGTCACTTTTTAAAGTATGGTGCCCGTGTCGTGCATGTCCGCTTTTAACTCGAGAAGTTCGTTGTTGGAATTCCAACAGAAAACAAAAAATGTTTTTCCAAGGATATCGTCTTTCGCGAGGAATTGCCAAGTCCTCCGATAGTAAATTCATTGTGATAAAAAGCCCCGTTTGGGATCAACTGAAAATTGCAGGACTACATGAGCTAAGTCGTGGTCGAAAAGTGCACCGGAAGTGGCATTTTTCGTTTTTTTTGGAAGTGGAAGTAGACACTAGCGTGGACCTGTAACACAAAACTACTAGTACTTGTAATATGAGCGAATTATTACAAGTGTAAAAAAATTCTGCAACACAAAGACACAAGTTTGTTTGGTCTTCTACAAGTGTAATGAACATAGTACTACAAGTGGTTCTTGACTTGTAGACTTCTAGATTTGTGTTACTGGCCCCTGGTTGATGGCTGGTAGGCTTGACAATTTTCAGAGCCTGAAAACCCAAATTTCTATTCAAAATTCGGTCTAATGTCGTTTTTGGAGTACTTAATTCCAAATATCGACGTAAAATGAACAGATCTGGGTTGTTCTAAGTACTATGAGCTGAACAAGAATATTCTCATATGAACTTGTTTAATTCCTTACTTACTTTACTTTGTCTAAGCAGTTTAGGATGGCTCTCGATGACGACCTGAAAAACCTGCTCGTGGAATCATCAAGGAAAATTTTTATTACGTTTACCGATTCAATTGACTTTGAAAATTTGAAAGTCGGAACATTTTTCTTGCAGTCAGCAACTAACTCATTCTGGAAGTTTAATTTCAAGGGCGGTATTTTACCAAAGCCCACCAAGTGACTGAATATAGAAATCTTCGATCTAGATTAAAATTTTCACAATTTCACAACCCGAGAATTTTCCAAATCGGTCATCGATGGTTCCGTCGAAGACAGATCAAGATTGGCTGTGCCAAAAAATGGCGTCATTTCCTTTAATATATTTTTGATACGAAAAGAATTACTGTGGTGTAATGGTAAGCGTGTTTCTAAGGATATAAACTTGGAAACATCAATGCTTTTTCGCTGTGAATTGGCAAATGGAAACGACTTTCTCCCTCAGCCGTTCGGAATTGGCGAAAATTGTAGGCCCATCAAATGTGCTGGCCTCGGGAGCTCTGTTGTGCCAATTTATGATGAAAAGCATAGGATCGGGTTGGTGACTGGGTTATTGGGGTTGGAAACCCTCATTGAACCATTTGGAGCCCCGAATAAATTTTATAACTCAGTGGGAGGTGTCACCCATAGTTCGCCGAGTATTCTCCGAGGGCTTCTTTTCCCAGTGTGTCCCAAACTAGGGCACTTACAGGGGAAGTGGAAAGATCTTTCCTCTGCTTCTTTGTTTTGGCATCATCTAGATAAGTCGGATGTGCTTAATACCTATTCTCATGAGTTGTGGCCCGTGAGAATGCCAATCAACAGAAAGAGACTCGAGGCTAAGCTGAAGCAGAATCTCGGTTCTTTTCTTGAAAATATCTGGATATATGTTTCTGGAAACCCGGCATGGTTATAAAGATGACCACCTGTCCCTGGCGGTTTTTAGGAAAGTTTTTTGGATTCTGTATTTTTCGTGCTCTAATGGCTTGAGAACAGATGTATTCTTTTCGCTGAATTCAAAAGCCGATTTTGTCCAGCTTGCCCGCCATTTCATTACCGGTTTGTCGCTGTGTCGTGGAGCCCAAATAAAGTTACAGTGTTCGTTGAACTGAGCAGTCTTAAATTACTGACAGGTAGCTTTCTACTAAGTTGGATTTTGTGGTAATAGATGAGATAGTTTTAAAAGCCGCCTGGCTTCTGTCGATAAAGATGTCAAATGTCAGATGCTTCATAGACTACAAGTACGTACTTCTACTTGAAGAGACTGCAAAAGTCGAATAGCTTTATTGATCATTTTGTGGGAAAATAATCTAAGAAGATGCCTAAGCTCCGACTCTTCCGATTGCAATGCAATGTAACGTGTGTTTGATTTTTCTATCAAATGTTGTCTTTTGATAAGCCTAACGAGTTGAAACCATCGGGGTACACCACTACTGTCCCCAAACCCAACAATCTTTTCAATAAATTTGCTTTGACAATATAAATCCAATCGAATTTATTCAAACTCCGATTTATCAAAACCCCCTATCAAACTGCGGTTGCCTCCCTCGACATATATTTCCCAATCAATTCAGATGTTTCATTGGTACACCAGAAACAATACCAAGCAATTGTGTGGTTACCCAAGCTTCATAGTGCCTCACCAAAACCGCATATTATTTAAACAATTAATCACACTAAGCCCAAGCCAAACACAACCAATGCAATGTTCATAGCCATTAATTAGAATACGACACCACATTGTCTTTGACGTCTCTTTTTTGACACACCAAGCGATCACAGCGTCACAGACAATAAAACAATTCAATAAGAAACTAAAACCAAAAACAATAACAACAAGACCAACAACAACAACAGCAATAAAAAAATAAAAAATTCTTAATTTATAGGTCAGCCAGCTTTGGTGAGGTGGTTTTGGCTTGGCTTAATCGCTATTTGGATGTGGAATGCATTGCATAAATGCAATAAAACTCACAGCCATTCATTGAGCGACTACGGGACAGACACAGAGCAGATAGGTTGAGGTCGTTAAATATGGTGGCTGGCTATGTGTGTATACAGCAGCAAAAATTAAATACTTAAAGCGTGCGAATGTGTCCGCAAGTACGACATACGCTTTATGAAGAGTAATTAGTGTTTGCATTTGCATTTAACTTAATTTATTTATAAGGCTTTAAGCCTGTTATCGGTTTAGCGTGCGTGAATCCGTTACTAAACGTTCCCAGTATGGCGATTACGTGAACCACAGATTGTCTATTTTTGTGTTTTTTCTTAGATAAGATTGGTTGATTCGAAGAAAAGAGGGATTTTCAATTTGTAATTTCGATTTGTTGTAGCAAAGTGCTTGACGCTTTGTTTTTTGTTTGATTTTGGTAAATAGCAACGACTAATCTGACGTTGAGGAATCATTTTTTTTAAGGAAAAGACATCTTTTGAGTTTATCTGACTTTTGGAAAATAATGAAAACTGTGGGGTTGGCCTTCATGAAAATTGCTTTACTCTAGTAAATCAAAAAACTTATGAGTGAATCAGTCATCATAAACATCAAAAAGTTTGTGTTTAACTTTGGCGATAATAATGTTTATCACTGAGACGCTTATTATCTTAAATGAAATTTAAGCCGTTGATGGTGTTGTGTACTAAGAGTTGATCAGAATCTTAACTCAAAGAACATTTCTGTTGAGAACAGATGAATATAGGTTGACATAGAATTCTAAACTCTGTGTCTCGCGCACTAGCTTTGTTCGAAAACCTAAAGTTCTTACATCTCCGTCGTCGTAGGGGTCACTGATATGTTTTGAAACATAATCGTCGTAATAATTTGACATAATCGTCCTATCGAGAGAACTATTCAAACTGTGGTGGGTAAATTTGAGTCCACTTATTCAATAACCGATCGACAAACGCAAATCAGCCAAAAACATCGCCACTTTTCTCAAAGCCAACTTATCTCATGCCATCGGTCAAATTCTGCCTGATTTATACGCCAGAGTCATGGAAAATTGCACCGATTAGCCCCACCGAGACGTGTCGTAGCGGACATTTGGACGATGCTTTTCTGTTTTTTTTTCTTCTCAATTTGAAGATGTGGTACCCGTGGCGTGATGGTTAACATGCTTTTCTCTTACGCGGGAGGTTCGTATCTCGCATCCCAGCAGAAACCAAAAATGTTTTCCCACAGGTATCACCTTTCGGGAATTGGCCTCCGATAGTAAATTCATTGCCATGAAAAGCGCTTTCTGGATTAGCCATTCGGAATCGGCAGAAAATTAAATGTTCCTTTAATTTTTTCACGAAGGCAATGGTTGTAAGAAATGCTGTAGGCCGTGAGGCACCCCGCTTTGTCACGACTTTTTTTTTAGAAGCGCTCAGTGATTGAAAAATTATTGAAAACCAAAGTCCGACAATAGATCTGACAATGTGAACTCTAACAAAACCCGACCATTCTCACGGGCCACAATCCACAACTCGTTGGGTACCCACATGATGAGAATGGGCATTAGCGCATCCGACTTATGTAGAGGATGTTAAGATGAAGAGGCAGAAAAAGGACCATTCAACTTCTTCTGAGTGTTCTAGCTTGGCCCACACTCGGGGAAAACCCTCGGAGAATACTTCTTCGACGAACTGGGCGACATCTCTAACCTCCCATTGAGCAACGTCCTGAAATTTAGTCAGGGCTCCAAATGGTTTAGTTAGGGTTACCTACCCGAATAAACCAATCACCAGCCCAACCCTCTACCTCTCCAATCCTCCCTCCTCCTCATCCTCTGTTTTCCCGAGGAGCGCAATGGATCCTTGAGATCCGAGTGAGGTGCTGCCACTTGTGGCTGCACCCCCCATTCAACCTAACCTAACCTAACACCCGACCATCAGACACCTGATGAATGTCTTGGCTGTCCGATAAGTTCTACATTTTGAACCGCCATATATTACCTATCGGAATTCGAATGTTTGACAACAGCTAGGTTCAGTTGTTGAATATTTACTTCTTTAGATTAAAGGAACTTCTTTTTAAAAAGAACAAAAAACACAAAAGTTCACTTTTTCGGAAAAATTTTTATTTCAATTCCTTGCTTACCTAAGTTACTTTATTATAAAAATATTTGTTCTGAGCAATTCTAAAAAAAAACATGTAAAACAAGTTTGAGTACTTTTTAAAAGACAAAAATAGTCATAATTATTTTTCTTTTCCAAAACACACAAATACAAATCAAATACATGTATTTTAAATCTAAACTTTAATACTTTACGGTCTCCTTATTCAAAAACCATGTTCTTGTCTGCATTTCGAGCTACAATAGTTACAATTCCTATAATCACAACTTCAACCAGAATTCCCAAAGCTGGCCAAAGTGCGGCTAAATGGTCTTTGACTCGAACAAAAGTCACATCACTTGCCTCCACAGATATATTCAATTCAGTTAAAATATTCGTTGCCACACACTTGAAATCTCCTCTGTCCTCAAGAGTTGCATTTTTTAAAAGTAGAACACCGTTTTTGATACCATTTGCATTATATTTCAGAGTGTACCTTTCGTTTGAGCTGTTGACAGTTGTATCATTTCTGATTTCCCAGTGAATTTTGGCCTGCGATCCGACTACTTCACATTCAATCAATAGGTCTTCGGATTCGGGGACAATTATATTGGATGGTGTACGTACAGCAACCTCGGCTAGAACATGGAACTCCTTTTTGGCATTGGTGTCTTCTAATCGACAGCTGTAAAGACCCGCATCGGATTCTTCAGTCTTTCGTATTATAAATGTGTGTTCATCGTCATAAATGACATAACGATCTTCGAGTTCGTCCAATTTTGATACTTTGACGCCATTTTTTTCCCAGATAAGGTCGTAATCGCCTTCTTTGGTTACGTTGCAATGGAGCACGAGTGGTTGTCTGATTGCAAATGCCTTTAATTTGTGTTGAGCATTGTCATAGTTCGCCACGAGTAAGTCTGCTTCAGAAACACTTTGTCCATGAATCATGACAATCGTCATAGTGAATAATAAAAAGATTATTTCCATTTTCCTTATATTTAAAAAACTATAAACACTGTAACAAGGAACTCTACAATACTCACGACGAACCTGATTCTGTAAATTGTATTGAGATACTGATAAAATATGAACTAAAAATGTTTAAAAATTAATTTTAAAGCACTTCGCTCCGTGCTGAAATGAGATAAAGTTAAATACAAGTTTGTAAATTTATTGTAGGAAGATAAAGTGACTGGTATATGGCTGGTGCAGTACTTCGGAGAGAGTACTGACAAATGATTAGATAAGATTTCCTATTTTTTTATCGTGACATAGTCAGAGTAATTTGTTGTGTGTGTGTGTTTGTTGACTGACAACTACTGCAGACAATGAGACGTGAGTATAATCGGCAGATTTTTTTTTTTTTTTTTCATTGAATAAATTGAATCAGTGCTAATGTCTCTATAACTGTCACTGAATTGATGTAGAGAGCAGGAAAGACCTGTAAGGGAGCATAGTTCGTTTCCTAGCAGAAATTTAGTCATTCAATGTGGAGCTTTGGAGCGGACTTGTGCTCTAGTTTTTTCGCGGTTCGTTTTGACGTCACCAACGCAATGTCGTCTTAATACTTCTGGGTGGCATGGTCGTAACATAGCTCAAAATGCCAAATAATATTTATTTATGAGCAATAACTTATTCATAAAATGATAATTGAAGATCAGCCAGGGTGTTCTTTTGCTGTTTTGGATGTAAACTGGGAAGGTTTGTTGGTAAAACACTGTAGTACGATGACCCAAAGTCAATGAAGATGCTTGTGGCTTGTTTACGAGTATTATTCTTTGTTCACAACTTCCATTGAGCATGGTTTGAAATGTTTTTGTTGATTGACTATTCTTCTCATGAGTAGATAAGAGTGTTTTCGATTCTTCCTATCAGCTTTCATTTAATCTCCAGGGGGACTACCTTGGCTTCAGTGTATGGCTGTTTATTCTTGACACATTTTGATCGCTTACGGCTTAAGTTGAACCCCAGATTTTCAGGATTTTCCTTTCCAAAGCTTGAAGCTACTTCATGGCTATTTAAGAGATGGTAAACCAGGGACCGCATCAGTGATCAGTGATCGAGTGATTTTTCTTTCAAAATGGTATATCAGGGGCTGCATCAGTGATCTGATCAGTGATCGAGTGATTTTTCTTTCAAAACCCGTTCTAAATTACACATTATCAATCTGCTGTTCATTTATTGATTTCAATTCGACCAAATGCTGACGCAAAGAATATCAAATTGTGGTACTAAAGTGGTCGATAACGTGAGAAGTAACGCCAAGCTAAAATAGTTCAGTCACGTACGTAGTTCAGTCACGTAACGTATGCGGTAATTCTGCCCCAGGCTGGGAGGCTGAAGCCGATAATTGGTTTGAGAAATTGCTTGTATATTACAACTTTTTTCTGTAGGTAGTCTATTTCTCTGTTTCATCGGCAAGTGGGGCCGATTTAAACTAAAATTAGATTCGTGGATAGCCTTTATGTTAGGGCTATCCCAGCATCGCTCTAAAGAGTCTACGAGATTCTTTTGCGGTTTTCAGCCTTCTGCTGTCTGCGTAATATGAGTACTCCACTATTGGTGAATCGATGAATTCGCGGATGTGGCTTTCGACTTTCTAGACCACTGTGACTGGTTATACGGATAATCAGTATATGTTGAGAAAACACCATCTCGAAGAATCACGATTCTTTTGTCTTCTAAAAGGTCTTTTATTGAAAAGCAATTAAAACCGAATTTTTTTATCGGGAAATTTGTTAACGTATGAAACAATATCCAAATTATAACTCGGAATGAAAAGACTGCGAATTATGTAAATTTTCAGTTTCTCCCAGTGCAACGCAAGACAGACAAAAGGATCGACACCAAAAGTATGTTAAGCTTTCTGTTTTGAACAGCAAATGTTTCCAGCAATCTATTTTTAGCATTAGATGATAATAATAAAGGGTTTTCCAATAGCTTTGATATGATTTTGCAGTGGCGTTTCGGCTATTTGTATGGTGATATTGAATGGCCTTCAATAAGTTGTGATTTAACACCATTAGATGGGGTTATTTGGAGTCATTGGTCTTTAAAAATAAACCAGATTCTCTTCAAGCTTTACAAGTCAATGTTGAACTTTCCATTCATGATATACGACTTGATTTAGTGGAAAAAGTGCCCGAAAATTGGGTTCATCGAATTTGTTGCTGCAGAAGAAGTCGTGGTGGCCATTTAAATGAATTTATTTAAAACTTAATTTGATTGATTGAACTGCACATTAAATAAAAAATATTTGAGTTTCCTTAACAACAAATGTGGTTTTTTTAAAAAAGAAATCATATCACTCTTATTGGAAAACCCTTTACTTACAATTTAATAACTTGTACCGAAATACCTACCATATATTTTATAGAAGCAGCTTCGTTCAATGATCACCAAATCAAAAACACCATTTCATTTGTAAGCCAAACGCAATGAAATATGTATTGTCATTCAACCAAAAGTAATCGATGTCATCCCAAAATTTTGCAACTGTTTACCGCCCTCCTTCTGTTTGAAATATGTATATTGGTTGGCTAAGCTTATAAGTTAAATATGAATTCGCATAGCAAAACAGCAATGAATTACGTGCTTTTCATTGGTGGGTGGTTCCATGAATTTAAATCTGACACAAAGTCAAACATGTGTGACTGCAAATAAACCGGATAAAAGCTAGCGCTAGACCATTGCCATCGGGGAAAAATATAAATAAGCATACCTAGCTCGCCAGCAATATTCAAAGCAATGACGATAGTAATCGACAGACGACGAACCCCCTTTTCTCTGTTGGTGTATGTGGATAGTGATGTGTTTTTTAAAAATTTTATTATTGTCGTGAATGTTATCGAAACTTGTGCAAACATTTGAAATTCTTTGGCTCGGGTACATAATTTTTTTTTTGGGGACGTCGAAAAGTAAGATTTATCACGTCATAGTTTGTGTTTGTACTTCATACCTGCAATTGAGTTTTTCATATAACTTAAGTCATAACTTAATAAAATTAAAACTTTGTGACGCCTCTTCGCAGGTCAGCTTTCAATCTTTTGGGTTGGGTGGTGTGAAAAGATTTAAAGTATTTTTATGCATATGGTAAAACAGTGTGACATATTTTTGAAACGCTTTTCTGACTTTACTCTAAAACTTGAGTGACATGAGTAAACAAATATGTTTTCTGTAAATGCGCTGCTCTAATAAATGATGATATGCTTGTGGGTTCATATTTATATATGAGAATGGCAAGTTAGAAAACAAACTGAATGAATAAGAATTATAAGTAAATGACCGCCATTGTTAGTAACCTGAGCGGAATTTTACAACAATAAGATACTGCTTAAGGGCTTTGTGTAAAAACAATAGGGATATGTGTCTGGAGTAAATAGCACTTCCATTTATACAGAAAACAATTATTGTCAGTTTGGAAAAATAGACACAAAAGATTGTTGTTTGTCAATGTATACCTATCGTTTTTTATTAAGATATGTTCATTGTACAACCAGAGTAGCAACCTTTTCTAAATTTTGTGGAGGTTGTTGTTTTACTTAAGCTCAATGTCCGGTGCGGTTCGTCGTTGGCGTCCTGCTGAAGGGGGACCTTTAAGAAAAAACTTATTCCTAGTGCCGGCGTAGGATTTTACGCTCTGCCTTGCCTCATAAAATAGAACTGCCTGGTAGCGGGCTTCACATTCGTGTTGTTCGATTTATGAATACACCTCCCTTTGATTCGAATCCAACGAATGAGTGAACCTATTTTCAAAAATTGAAAATTAATGCAGCATACATATTTGTTTTTTCCTGCAGAGGAGCTGTTCGAATACAATCTAGTGAAAGTTCTACCTCTTAAAGTGGCGATCTAAGAAAACTGTAAGATATTGTCAGTGAATATACTTCACAAAATGAAAAAAAGATGTATTTGGCTTAGTTTTCACAGTTTTTCTTAATGATATCCCAACAATATCGATATCGCTACCTTAGCAATTAAGAGATAGTATCTTTCAAAATCGAGGATCCTACGTATCGGCAATGAGGACTTGAAGAAGACGTTTCAGAAGGATAAAAGTCAAGCAAAAACTGAATACTAGTGCTAAAGCAAAAACTCTACGCCGCGGTTGGGCGTTCATTACACGCATACAGTTCAAAATGTCGGCCAATGTACAAAGAGTATGAAAGTAAGTTAACGACAGCTGAGATGAAGATGTTTCTATGACAACAGGATTAGTAAAGCTTGATAGAATAAGAAGTGCCGTAAGATCCGTCGTGGTGTTCGTGGCGTGGTTAGTGCGCCTGCTTGTAGGTAGGAGGTTCCAAACATTAAAAAAAAAAATGCTTTTCACGCGTATTTTGGCGAATAATTGTCAATTTCGCTGATAGTAGTTTCACTGCCCTGTAAAGCACTTTCTCGATCAGCCTTTGGGAATCCACAAAAAGCTGTAGGTCCTTTCCATATTCCATTCCCTCACAAGATATGGTTGAGATAAATGTGCCAGGCTTTGAGGCACCCCGCTCTGTTACCCCAACTTATTTATTTAGTTTTTACTAGCTGACCCACCCGGCGCGGCGTTGCTCGGGTCTAACTTATTTAAAGCGTTATAAATAAAATAAATAGGGTGGCGCTACAGAGCGAGGAGCCCCTGGGCCTAGCGCATTTCTCACAACCATGCCTTGTGAGGGAATGGAGGGGACCTACAATTTTATGCCGGATCCGAACGGTTAATTGAGAAAGCGCTTTTCATGGCATGAAAAGCGGAGGACTTGCCAATTCCTCGCGAAAGGCGATACCCGGGAAAAAACATTTTTTTGCCTCTGCTGGGATTCGAACTTCGAACCTCTGGGTTAGCAGGTGGACATGCTAACCATCGCACCACGGGTATCACTAAAGCGTTGTTCACATAAAAATGTTATGAAATGAAAGCTAAGAAGACTAATTTTAAGAATGCCTGAAAATTTCTAGTTTCCCGTTTCCGTAGGAATATGGTCACAATTCGATTTAAATAAAAATAAAGAAGAAAACTTACACTGTTATCTCAATTAATTCTCTGAGCAAAAAATGTGATTTCAGAGTTTATTTTTAAACAAATTAAATAACAAATTTACTTGAGAATATAGGTGATATGACATTTACACTGAGACTATAAAATCTAATATATGAAATTCTCGTGTCACAGTGTAAACTAAAAAAACAATGTTAAGGGTAGATGACCCTTATCACTTAGGGGTATGGAAAATAGATAGTAGCCGAATCTCAGACCTACTGTTAAAAAAATAAATAAATAGGGTGGCGCAACAGAGCGGGGTGCCTCAAGGCCTGGCACATTTATCTCAACCATATCTTGTGAGGGAATGGAGAGGGCCTACAATTGTCTGCCGGTTCCGAACGGCTAATTGAGAAAGTGCTTTTCATGGTAATGAATTTACTAACGGAGGACTTGCCAATACCTCGCGGAAGGCGATACCCGTAAAAAAACATTTTTGCCTCTGCTGGGATTAGAACCTCGAACCTCTGGGTTAGCAGGTGTATATGCTAACCATCACGCCACGGTGTACTGAATACGCATATAAAATTTGGAACATGGAAATTTTATATATTGGATTAATTTTTTATATCCTTCGATGCCTTCCTTCAAATGTACCAAATTACAGGAAATGGAGCAGGAAATGGAGCTCAGTTCAAAGTATGATCAAAAAGGCAATCTTCCACGATGTTGCGAGAGGCGGGGCCTGGGTTCCATAACTTAGACAATTATCGTGGAATTATATACCGTCCCGTCGATTGTATCGTCAAAAGATTGTTGCATATAACTTTGCTTTCAACTAGCTATTCAACTATCGCCTTATAAATCTGTTATCTTTTTCAAGTTCTTAAACATGTTGTTTAGTACATTTAATTTAGATGAAAGTCGTCGGCGGCGGCGTAAAAGTTACAAAGTCCTGGCCCAAGTCAAAAAATCAACAATTGCAGCGAAATTAACACTTCGTTGACCTTAGACATGGAGCAAGCGGGAGGTTATCTACTTTTACTGAGTTCAACTTGATGATCCTTTACAGATTCCAAATCGAAAGGAAAAAAGGGAAAGAATATTTAAAAACCTCAAAGAAACGTATTCCACCATTTTGTTTTGAATCATAAAGGAAATGCAATAGTAATTTTTGCAGTTAATTGTCAAACTAGAGTAAATTAAATACTAATTGATCCTGATGATGGATGGCCTAAAGAGTAATACCGAAATGCAAAGTTATTCTACGATCGAGTTGAAGCTTTATTTAAAGAGGCAACCATCATTTGTAAAATTGCTGCTTTTCAAAAAAAATCGCAACTTTTTTAACGAAAATTAAGATCCCAGACTACAGTGATTTTAACTGATATTTGGTCATAGGTGCTCTAATTTGATTTGACTCAAATGCTGGCAGATGATAATAAGATTATGGCCCTTATTGCGAGTCTCGTTTGGCTTTCGATAAACGACGGTTGTCGATAGTCGAACGTCGAAACTGAAATTCGGTATTGCGTATTCTTATTGTTCGATACTTTCGATTTTGAATTCGGTCGTTATCGTCTGTATGTTGCGTTCGACTATAACTGAAACTAACTCAAATGTCAAATTATAGGATTTATTCACAACGGCTACTTTCATTATTCACAGTAACAGAAATCCTTGTCGATAGAGATACGCAATACCAAAAGGAAAATTTATCGAAGCTTTCGATCCTTGTCGCATCGAATGTAAGACGACACTCGCAATAAGAACCTATAAAGAACAATTTTTCTGTGAGTGAAGCTTAAGTCCTTTTAAAAAATTTATTGAAATATTTCGTGAGGCATATTTTTGGCTTCAGCGAGTTTACCTTACTCAACTTTCAATGAATTCAATTTTCAACAATACTTTCCATCATATAAACACTTTTTCTTAATCTTTTCCATTAATCATTCCTCCCAATTCTTAGGGAAGATTGATGTTCTTCCTTTTTATTATGATAGCAAAAATCAGGAAGCAAAAGAACCAGCCATTGACCGCTCAACACTTTAATTCACGCTTCATTGTATCCGTGTACATTAATCACTCTGAGAAAGCTTCTTTACTTTATTGAGTAAATCAAAAAAAAAAAAATACTAACAATAAAGAACGTGATTCCAACTTGAGCACCAGTCAAAAAACTGTTCATCCTATTGTTTGATTTGCATACATATAAATAAAATGGGCATAGAAAAAAAAACTGAAAAAAAAGAAAGAAAAATAAACTCATTTTTGACGTAGAATTGTTATAAACAAAATAAATTGAGAAAATATAAAAATAGATTTTATCGTGACTAAAAACTGATTGGATTAGACTTCGAGGGTTGTTTTCGCTGTTTTTAGTATGTAATTTATTTTTAAAAATACAAATGAAAAAAAAAAAAATGAAATCAACAAGTAAACTAACTTGATTCCTTTTTGTTTTCTTTTGAAAATCACAATATTCCAACAGAAATCTTTAGACTCAAACAGAAAACCAGTCTTTTAAGATTAAGTATCACTCCAACCCAACATACGTAAGCAAAGACCTTTCCAAAAAAAAAAAAAAAATACTAATAAATTTACAGTACAGTTGCTGATTGTATTAGAATATGTTATACGTCATTGTGCACCTTGAAACATCTACAAAAAAATAAGAAAAAAATTAAAAAAAAAGTAATCGGATTAAAGGGGAGAATGGTTGTGTGTAAAATCTCAAATGTATACAAAAACGTGCAATTCTCTCGCGCGATACAAACGATTGCTCTTCATCTACGCCGCACTTCCGAACGCCACACTTTCTTGTGTGTTAATCAAGTAAACGATAAAAAGGTAAATAATTCATTGAAAAAAAGGTAAGAGGTGTTTAATGTACTTTCGACTGGTTGCCAGTTAAGGTGTGACGTCACGTGTGTTGTTTCTTTTTGTTTGTGGAATATTTATTTACAAACATTTGTTTTTGTTTTCCTTTGGAAAAGGTCAAATGAGCGCGTAGTGATCAATTTCCTGTTTGTTTGTTTTTTTTTTTTTATTCAAAATGTTTGTGTGTAAATTGGAACAATCAGGAATAAAATGATTTCAAAGAAGAGATATTAACGCCAGTTTTACAGTCATAAAGGAAGGAAAGTAGGAAGTTGAAAGAAAGAAATCCACGTGTAGTAATGGCACATGAGGGACTCAATTTGGATCTAGACGCGCCTCTCGAATTAGAAATGAAAATTGGAAAGAACACCCTTAAAAATTTAACATAAAAAGACTTTTATCCTAAATTAGGATTGACAAAAGTGACAGATGTTTTTTCTTTGACTTTTTCCTTCTGAGAAAAAGTTCCACCCAAGATAACACTGCTACAATAAGAGGGATTTATTCCAGAGCATTGAATCGAAAGGAATTTATCTTTCAACAAACCCGGTTCACAACAAGACGATTTATTTTTATACTTGGGATAATTGACAGCCAGGTTCACTTCAAGCCATCTTCATGTCATAACAATTCTTAAGTTAACTTTGGGCCGAAAGGGATAACTATAAAGTTTAAGGAATAATTTGGAGTGCCCGTTCTTCCTCTTCTTCTTTAAGTTACAGAGTTAATTGGTGTTTCTGTTATTGGGCTGGTAAGTTAATTATGTTATAATTTAAGCTATATTTAGTTAGCAAGTAAGTAGATATTGAAAAACAATAGGGTGCCACAACAGAGTTCGAGTAGGCCGGGCTTTGTGTATTTCTCTCAACCATACCTTGTGAGGAATGAAAATGACTTTTTGTTATGAAAGGCTTAATAATAGCGCTATTTTTAAGGCGATCCCCTCGAAAATACTATTGGATGTTTCTGGGTCGAACTTCGAACGCTCAAGTAACATGCAGGAATTCTTACCATCACTCTCGGGCATCACATTTGATGAAATTTGCTGGAACTTTTTACAGGCAGGTGTAGGCTGGCCTAAGGAAAAAATACCTTTCATTAAATCAGATTCATGGGTTTTTGTGAGGAGACATTTTCCTCGAGAACAACACCGTAACATGAAATGGGTTCACATCAAGACAATCGCTTATAATTAGTCAGGTTGACTTTTAGACAACCCCATTTTATGAGAAATATTCTTTTATTGAGAAAAGTTGTATCCAAGAGAAACAAGAGAACCCTTTTAGTAAAACATTTTGGTCTAAGACAATATTTCTATGACAAATGAGATAGGGCCATTGAAGGGTGGACTCTTTGAATGAGTGAGGATCACTTCTAGACAACCTCTTACGTGAAATGTTTTGTTGAAATGGATGAACTCCAAAACAACTGGCTCCAATAAGACCTTTGAAGTTCGAATGATACAATCCAAAATATTTTCTTTCACTAAACAGTTCACACCAAGAGTTTTTCACAGTGAACTTCAAAAAGTTCTCTTTAAATGAGACCTATTTGCTCAAAATAACCTAGATCGAAACAAGCAGAGTTTAGTAACGGAAATGAATGGATTTGGCTCCCAAAATTTGAAGACAATTTTTTTATCTTCGTAGGATAGTTTCACACGTAGACACCACCGACAAAAGAAATAAGCATTCGCCACTTGACAACCTCTTAGAAAAATTCGATCAATGGGAAAGTTGGCCTCGAAAAATATTGAATAAAGTTCACTGAAAGACAACTTCTTTTTATATAACTGATTTATTCCTGGAAATTATCTCTTAACTCGAAGTTTGAATGAAGCAGACTCACTTTTTGTGAGGGATTAGTTTCACTTCAAGACAACTTCTTTTCTCACCAAGCAACACATTTTAATGAATGGGTCGTATTACCAGAAACGTCATCGAGTAAAGGTGCGTCCACACTATTCCGACCGGTAAACAGATTCATTTCATTCGGTTCAAATTCGGGTCGGCTTTCGGTGAGGAGGAAGGCCGATCGGGACGTCCACACTAAGTCGGTATTGCCGATCGGCATGTGCCGATTGATGCCGTTCGTCGTAGTCTGGACGCACCGTAATACGTTACTGAATTATAAGAGCTTGACATTGTTGTTCATGTTATCGAGTGCAAAACACAATGAGACATCTCATCAGCAATTGATCGAAATTTGCTTCGTTAAATGTTCAGCCGACTTATACAGTGCAATTTTGGTTGAATTTTTAAATAAAAACGCCCACTCACCCACTCGATCAGCAAGTAGATAATTCTCTCTGAATACTAAACATCTTGAGAATCTTGCTCACTAAATGAAAGCTGCAAAAGAACATTTTTAAGTCATACGGATTCAATTCAAGACAATAGGTACCTTCCTATTTAAACTCCATTGCCCCTTTTTTCAACCAGAAATTTTCACTCAAAATAACTTCGATTTACTTCAAGACAACTTCTTTCAATCAGACAAGCTAACTTCAACACAACTACTTAAATGCAAAAGATTAACTTTTTTATCTTGGGAACAACTGACTCACAGACAACTCCTTTCTACCAGAAAAATTCAATTAGAGACAACGTCTTTTGATTTGGTATGAGAAATGAAAGATTTTTAAACGAATCTTTTTCTTACCCACCTTTTCAAAAATATCGACTCATCATCTTTTCATCTTGTCATCCACGCTCAGTATTTTGTTCGTGAGTATATCAGAGTTGACACAATGTCATAAATTAAAAAATAAACAAGCCACATTGCAAGCAAATCCTAGATACAAAATCTAAATAGCTTTGAATTAAATCAATCAAAACGCAACATCATGATGTTAAAGTAGTCATAGCATAGTAAGCCTCTAAGGCCGCTTATTATGCATATTCAATAGAACCTTATCATGTTAATTTTATTTATGAATAATTTATGCCAAAAATTCCTTTTTACTCTTGTGTGACAACAATAAAAAACGTCTTCTGTTGTTGACGCGTAGTTCTATCAATCAATATTTACAAGCGAAGTCATATATCACAGGAATATGCTCCCACAAACACACACACACATATACACTTACACTATTACGCTTTTTTAAAGGAGTTTTCATTTTTTTCGCCTTAATTTATTTTAATTAATTCCGAAACTGGTATAGAAAATGTTACGCCTACGTCACATTTTACAGCATTTGCCCAGTGACGGAAAATGTGCGATACGAGGTGTTGAAAATGTTTGCATGTTTAAGAATGGCTATCGTTTGCATTGTTTTAGCCATAAAAGCATTATTACGTGCTAGAGCTGAGGAATGTACATCTATGTAGTCCCAAAGAACAGAATCAATTTTAACGATAAATAAACTGAAAAACAATAAAATATTTGAAAGGCGGCCGTTAAACTTCGACAGTACTACTAAAAAAAAAACGCAGAAAAAAAAATTAATCTAAAGGGTTGATGCGGACAACTAGGCCAACATAGTTTTGATTTATCAAATTGCCAATTAACAAGCTTCGTGAAATTCCATTAATCAATACATTTTGTCGTCTTCTTGAATGATATTTTATTTGCTTATAGCTTTGAATTATGCGGGAATTTACAAGCATCGTCAGCGGCTATAGGGTGTTACTTGTTAATGGTGTAGAATTGGCTAAATGAAATGGATCAGTGTTTTAACTTGGCTATTTTCTTTTTCAGTTGGTGAACATTTACTAATACTCTCGTCCGTCATTAAAACTTTTTTACTAGACAAACTGAAAAGCAGTTAAAGAGGAGAGTTTTTAAACTAGACATTTTTACCATTTCAATCCACAAATGCTTCGTAAAGCAAATAACTTAATTGGGTTTTGTGGTTTTCCTCTCGAGTCTGAAGTATTTCTTCCAACCATTACTTGTGAGGGCCCCCAATTTTTTTGGCCCGTTTCGAATGGCGAAGTGAAAAGAGTTCTTCAAGATAGCGAAATTGCTTTCGGAGGACTTGCCAATTCTCCACGAAAGACGATACTCGTAAGAAAAGTGGATGTTCCTGGGACTCAAACCTCAAACTACTACGTAACAGGCAGAACTGCCAACCAAAGTGAAAATTCTCCACTGAGTATGGCCATTGTTCTAAAGTCTAAACTAACTCAATGCGCAATTTCAATAATACCTCCAACAATTTTTTGAAACTGTGACGAAAATTACGTGACACCCTGTACCCTCATCAAATAATAACCCAATTGACATGAAAGGTGTTTGTTTATTTCATGGGATGGATGCTCGCTGTTTGATGATAGTGAAAATTAATAGGTTTCGGCAGTAAATTGCGTTTTTGAGTGAAGGTTGTTTCAATCACATGCTGAGTTAATGAGGTAGGCTATTCAAATTAGATCCCCTATTGATTTGGAATGTTATGATATTTCATTTTGTAGAACGGGAAAATAGGATTTCGATTTTCTATAAATTAGCATGTTTTGAAAGGGATGAATGTATATCCTCGTATACCTACTCTTAAAACTGGTTGACGATAAAGTTTTACAGAAAATTTCGAATGCTTAAATAACTGAATGTTTATACAACGTTGGTAGTTTCCAAAGCAGCCGGATGGTAAAAAGAGGGACTAAGGAAGTCAGCTTTCAGTGTCATCCAGTTAAAAAATTTTTATTCCAGCATTGTACTTGTATGTATTGAAACTTACACTGAGATTTCATCAATTCGGTACAATGTGAATATGAATATGTGAATATGTAGAGTGAAAAGCTGGGTAAAGTGTCTCGACACAAAATAAGTCAAAAATCCTAAGGATACTTGACTTACTTCCTTTCTTCCTTTTTACGGCGTTACGATCATCGTGATCTCGAAGAGGTCATAGCTCTCCCACATTTCTGCTTGACACTAATGATCTGTTCATGGAGAACGCCGAGTTATTTGACAAGCAAGTTCTAACAGTGCTCGTAGTTAAGTTATCTGTAAAAAACAGCTTTGCGGCGCGTATTGAGACTGTATGTGAGTTATTGTTACACTTCTGGAATATGAATCAAAATCAAACCGACCATGATAGATTTTCCGACAAATAAGGCGTCCCTCCTATCTGAAGATGTAAAGAAACGCACATCTGAACAAAACTAAACAATATTGCGATCTCTAGAGCCCAACATGCATCCATAAGGGACAAATAGTTTGAAAGTGCACTTCAGGAAGTAGTCGGAACCGTGGAACAATCTATCCAATACAAAGAATACTGGTATACGCACTTGCTGCTTTTCTCCATATAGAAGGGGTCTGCTTTTCGCCAGGCACCAAGCTCATTAGATATAGAGTCAAACTAGATCGACTCCATACTCCGAATACTCCGAAGAAGAATAATTAAAACAAAAATGTGTTCAAGCACCTTAAAAGTGAAAAATTGTGCTTGTAAGCTAGATCTGAGGGGAACAAAAGTTGCTAATGCTCATGCTGATGATATTGTAATTACGGCTTCTTGAAAACTCACAAAAATTTCGTCCAGGCGGTCCTTAATAAGCTCATCAAGTTAGCCGAAAACTGCGGACTAAACGCCAAAAACAGCCTGTTACTTTCACGAGAAAGCTTAACATTTCAGATCTACTAAGACCCACCATATGTAAATGGTATACAACTACACTTATCAGGTACGGCGAAATATCTCGTAATTGTCCTTGACCGTACACTGGGAGGACATTTTAATACAAAGAAAAGCTAGAACCGCTTTCTACACTTGCAGTAGAATTTTGCTAAAAACGGGGAATTGGTTCCTGTAACACAAAGCTACAAGTCAAGAGCCAATTGTAAGATTAGACTCGTAGAAGAGCAATTAACCTTGAATCTTTGTGCTAGAGAAATTTTTTAAACTTGTAAAAAAACAATCATGAATGACACTGATATAGACATTCAAACAGACTACACCCCTGCGCATACTGATTTCAACCTAGTGGTCCTTATAAACATACCGACAAGGGAGTACTCAGCTCAACGGACATTGCAACTTTAATTTGAGTTGCAGGACACCGTGAGCCGTGATATTACTAGTAACGAAATGACGGATAAATTAACCAAACTCGGGTCATCACTCGAATCCAGCTAAACGAACACCTCTGTACTCAAGCCACTAGAACAAGAAAAAAAAAAACAAAATAAAAAGAAAATTTCTAAAAACCGCCAATGACAGTTGGGCATCTTAAAAAACATGCCATTTTACCAAAAACATATAGCTAGATATTTCCAAGAAAAAATTTTGAAATTCTGCTCCAACTGAGCAGGCCTCGACTCTCTCTGTTTTTTTGCATTTTCTCGGGTCACAAGTTATTGGGCACCCACATGATGAAAATGGTCATTAGCACATTCGATTCAGTGAGGGCTCTCAACCCCGCAATAACTTAGTCACCAACTCAGTCGTCTGCTGTTCATCATTTTTTCCTATGCTTCCTCATTTATGTGTACCTCAAGGTGGCAATTTTAAGAAAAAAAAAGGGGAAGAGCCAGACATTGGTTAGGAGTGTTTCGGGTTTTATTATCTTGTTTTCCTTACTGTCTACTGCCTAGCTACAAAGTGTAAATCATGTGATTCTTTATCGTTTTTCAAATCTCCAAAAATACTCGTATCTAATCAGAAAGCACAAAATAGAAAACGGACACATTTGACTTTTTATTTGAATCAAATTTGAGGTATTCAGCCAAAAAAGCTTCAGTAACATTTACGAAAAGATCTGAGCCCTTTCTTCTTCTTAATTTTGCATAGCAACTCATTTGTGTATCTGATTAAATGGATTTGTTTACTTAATATTAAATCGCAAATTCTGAGCTGCTTTATTTGGTTCAGTGAAATCACTGAAGGAGACGCAAAGCTTAAACATTTAAATTTAAGTCTTTATTCCTCAGATGACCGGAGCGTTCCCAAAGCAATCGTAATAATCTTAAAAAAAAAGCCCCAAGTACAAAATGAAATAAAAATTCTTGAAAACATCTTAGAGTTTGTTATTTCGAAAGGTTCTCAATCTGATGGTTTGGGTTGTCATTTTTCCTTGAATTAAATATCATAACCTCAGGGAATGACAAAAACAAAAGGCAAAAAAATAAAATCATCTTTCATATTTCCAAGTATTTCAATACGAATTGTTTCGTCCTCAAGGCTACGAACCGTGTATCCTGTATGATAATTTTTTTTCTCAGTGAATAATGCAGACAATACTGTTGTTGTACCTTCTTGTTAACTTGGTATTTTAGCAAAGCTTTTCGTGTATCGCAAAATTATTTGAATTGAATCCGTTGCTTCTTGGTATGGGGTTTCAAAGATGCTTAGATTAAACTCCATCGATGTAGAATGGTATTCCATTTCCATACCCTCTTTATAATATCGCCTTGCCAACAATGTACAAAGACCACTGAGAAATCAAATTCCAAGGAAATTCAAAATTGACAAACAACAAGCAATCCTTGGTTACTAACTTAAATCATGTAGGTACTTGTACTCAATATTGTCTATTATAACGACGGACGCCGACGCAGGTATGCCTATGACTTTGGCAACGCACAAGGACTGTAGAGTATGGAGCCTTTTTTTAAAATTTTTTTCTTGCAAAATTTAACATAAGACATAAAACGGAAAATTGAAAAAGAATTCTTTCTCAAACACCAAAAAGAAGCAAATTCTTTGGGTTGGACTATTTGGATATTTTATTTTAATAGGATTTTTCCTATGATTTATTAAGTACCTACAGTACTATTTACATTGTGTGTTTAACATTCCATCAATGGAAAGAATATCTCCTTGATATCAAACACTTGTTTCTATTTTTTTTTTTTGGTTTTAAGAATTTTCTTATTACTGATAAACCCTACCTGCCTTTTGCCGTCTTTAATTTTTGAAATTCTGTTTAGTTATATGTTTCTTTTCTGTAAATATTAGCAATTCATCCTGAATCGTTTCCATATAATAATAATTTATTCGTAAAGTCCATAGAGCACTTCGTATATTTTACGGTCAACCTTATCGGCCTTATAGTGAACCAGCCATTCGTGCAGCTATGATCGTTTTCGCAATATTTTTAGTCTTCTCGATTCAACCCATCAACAAGTCAAAGAAATATGCGTTTACATTATCATCGTTGCATCATTTGTTCGTATTTCCTTCGAAATGAGAAAGGACATAGGCGAGGCTATTTGAGGTTGTGTTGGAGAGTGACGATAAGAGTCCCTTCTTTTCTTGTTGCACTTTGGACAGAAAAATGGTATTTTATTTTTGATCATATAATCTCTGCCAGTAGTTTTCAATTTAACACAATTCAAATGTAAGAAAGTCTTGCAATTTTGTCAATGAATTCTAGGATCCCGACTTCCAACTTTTAGATCACATGAGCAATACATATTTTTAGTCTTCAAATTAAGTTAGTAAAACAAGATTCTTGACACTAGTGTACCCCACAACGTCACGAAGAGTTGAGTTGGTTTCAACAAGACTTCTGCGGCGCTCGCCGCTCTGATTACCATACAACGCCCTTGCGGCCATCAATTTATTGCAAAATCGAATTCGTGATAATTTTCCAGAAGAGGTCCTGTTGATGGGTTATAAGAGCTTCAAAGGTTGTTACAAAAAATAAAATATTTTATTAAAACTTTTTACGGTTTTGAAGATAGTAAACAATTTCTGACATTTTCTTTAAAAAATATTCAGAACTCCGTCATTGTAACGTTGTTTCCGTTGACCGCTCGGAAAAAGGTGCGCCTGCATTGACAGCAGAACTACAGGATCACTTGAAGTAAACAAAAAAAAAACCTATTTTAGTTAAGACCATAAACTACATGCAAAAAGTGGCGCAACAGAGCGCTCAGCCCCGGACGTAGCGTATTTCTCTCAACTATGCGTTATGGGGGAATGGCGGGGACCTACACAAAAAAAAAAAAAAATTAAATTGTTGGCAGACATTTTTAAGCAAAAATACGAAAAACTTAAAATTTCGGTCAAAATATCACTAGAATTTTTTCTGTAAAATATCGAGTATCGTGATAGTCGATAAAAAACCCTCGTCAATTTTATTTGAAGACCTGTCTGTTATTTCATCAAGATCGGTCGGTAGCTTTCGAAATATCTTGTAAAATAAGCACAGTCTCGAGAAAAACGTGTTTAAAGTTTTGGGTGAGTAAGCCCAGCTGTATGTATCTCTAAAACTATTTATCGGATCACTTTGAAAATTAAGGACAATATACTAGAGATATTGTAGAACTTAGTAAAACAAAAATCGATTTTTTTAAAGTCATGAAACCCATGTTACCCCTTAAGTGACCGCCTAGTTCATGCGATCTAACGCCTCTCGATAACTTTTCATAGGCTTTTTGACGGCTTACGGCAGGCGTTAATTAAAAGAGAAAATTTGGATCATATTCCAAAAGATTATATACGAAATTTTACACGGTGTTAACACCCAGTGTACTTCAAAGTTGGGTTACTAATGTGAAGCTGACAAATGAAAGACCTTGATCCCTTTGAAATCGCTTGGCCTATCTCACCATAGATTCAAGTTATGGTACCAAGACTTATCTGCCTGTTACGTGGCAAATTCCAGAAACTTCTAGGGCAAAACAATTAGACGAGGAATTGGTATTTTCTTTTATAGTAATCTGATACAATGAAAAGCGCTTTATCGAAACCCGTTCGAAATCGGCCAAAAATTGTAGGTCCCTTCCATTCCCTCACAGGGTATGGTTGAGAGAAATGCAGTAGGTCCCGGGTCCTCACGATTTGTTGCGCCAGGCTATATTTTTTTATTTTAGAGTCAAATAAGTAAAAATTTCACATGTTCTTTCTTTTTTCCGGCGTTACGATCATAGTAAACTCGAAGGGATCGTAGCTCTCCCATTTAACTGCTTCACACTAGTGATCCGCTGGTAGGGTACGACGTTTTCATTTTATCGACACATAATCTCAATTTTTTTTTATACCTCTTTTACTACTTCTGTGATCTCCATTCGTGTAAGCCCTAGGATATGCACTCTTGCGCGAATAGGTCTTAAGGTGTTACGGGTGTCGCTAGTCTTACTTTGATGTTAACTGTCTAGATGTGATTTCTCCTTTAGCCACCTCTTTCGACAAGCTGTGAGGTGCTGCGGGGATATTTTAAACCGTCACTGCATAGCTCCTAGCTTACATAGGAAATATCATACAACCTTCAAAATGGAGGGAAGTAAAAGAAAGTCTAAAACACTCCTGACTGATACAGAAAAATGCAATGAAATCTGCCTTTGGGTGGCCTCAGACATTCGAGGGTTGGCGACGGACCTATTGACTTATTGAGAATAGATTGAAAAATAAAATAACTTAATAAAATATATTGTTATACATTCAAAAAGGTAGGGCTTTATTGATCCACCCTCGTAGAACAAACGGGATGTTTGCCGACGTATCTTGAAGTCAACGCAATGTAATATCTCTCGAGCGTATTATTAGTGTAAACCAAGTAATTTGGGGGAGCTGCGATCTCTTTGCGATCACGATTATCGTAGCGCGGGGAAAAGAAAGAAGAAGAAACTTTTTAAGGTGTTGGAGATGCGTACTGACAAAATTGTGGATGCGATAATTCGCAGAACGCTAGAAGTCAAAGCTCAGCTATTCTACTAGGAAAGGTTGCATCATTGTATTAGCATTTTTCAATATAAAAAAAAATCTACTTAAGAAATAAAAACTAAAAATGTTCACTTCCTTCAGTACGATCATTGCATACATTTTTCCAGTAATTGACTTCAGTGCGAAAGTCTTTTCAGTTGAATTGCAACACAACTTTTAACGACCCAAAGCTTCTCTAATATCGCTAAAATGTTTGATTAAATTATAAAGTCCTTCGTACCACAAATTTCCTTTCTAACACAAGAAAACAAAAGACTCACTCTCAAATAGAGACCTCCCGCTACCTGGTTTCAATACGAATTTTTTTCATTTTCATGATAAGATAAGAAATAAAAATAGTAGATTATAATGCAAAATCCCATTCGTGGTATAATAACAATAAAACATTATTAGACCGAATTTATATATCCCTCTTTATGTCTATATTTCTCATTTTCTTGTTGTAAAGCAAAAAAAAAAAAGAGTCCCACAAAACGTCCATTAGAGTAGGAGAGGGTGTAGTATCCAAATGAATAATTGCAATACGCCTCCTCCGGTCGGTCGCGCAATCTGACTACTGTGTCAGAGATACCGTTTAGAAACTCCCACTCTATCTGTTGTGTTTCTTCGCTTTTTATATATACATATTTTTTTTTATTGTGAAAGCTCAGGCCTGTTGCTCTTTTGATAAGAGAGAGAACCAAGTTAAATTAACATTTTATTACGAGTTCATAAAAATTCATTTTATATTTCTGAAATGAACATACCTACAAGCTACAACTAAGTGTAATGCTAATAGCGTGTACGTATTATGTATACTTACTTTTCTTTTAAGTAATCTTAGACTTTTACAGCACGGGATTAATGATTTGTTTTATGTTTGTGTTTGAGCTAGAGCCTGTATACTTAAACATACACCACGGGGCATTGTTTGTTGCGTTTTTTTTAATGAGAATATTGTGAGAACTTTCCGGCAATATCCGTTTTAATAAACACAATCATATTATTCATTCATTTGAATATTTGATAGCCAGACGGAATAATTACCATGGCTTTCAAAACCACAATAAATTAAACATCGCTTCTAGTTAGACTTATAATCGTTCCAAATTGCGGGTATTTGATTGTTGTTCAGTTTTCTGTTTTTTTTGTGTGTCTCTCTTTGTATACTTGTATCAATGGCAATTACACCCCCAACTGTCTAAAGTGTACTAATAGAATAAATAAAAGTGTTGAAACAACCAATCCACGGGGGAGCAATTAGAATAATTGTCTTTATCTATGGGAGGCTTTTTTATATGAATCCACACATATGGGAAAATATATCTAGAAAAATATTATACGTGATAGACCTCGAAAATACTGAATTTATTATCCTTTTAATTTGTTTCTATACATTTTTATTTTTATTGGAGGTTGGGGCATCTCTAATTGAAAAATTTGAATTGGATTAATGGACAAAACGATGATGACGGTGTTTGGAGTATGATTTATGTACTTTCATCATAAATAAACAATGGACAGGCCAGAGAGCTTTTTGATTTTAGATAAACAAACAACTTACTGCCTGTTGGGTTAATTGAAAGAAATTGTGCCAAATTTTTTTTTGCCGTCGGAAGTTTTTAAAATACTAAGCACTCTGACCTTAATAGCAAACTTTTATTGCTATAGTTTTCCAGATACTCGCAGAAAAGTCTAAAGACACTGCCGTGATAAGGAGCCTAAGTTGCCAGCTCTCAGAATGTCATTCACAAAGTAAGTGCCCCGCGGTGTCGTCATATTATCCACAAGATTCAGAGTGTGTATCAGATAAGCCAAAGATACTTAAATGCCTGGCAAGAGTGTCCCGTGGCAAAGCCAACCAGCTTTCTACAGTGTTTTCTGCTATGGGTTAGCTAAAATGTTGCTGTTTTCTTATTGACGTTTGGGGAGCTTTCGTTTAATTTGTCTGCATCTAATGGAGGCATGTCATCTACGTTTGTGCTCTTAACATCCAATCGTTTAGTGATACCATCACTGATGACCTCGGCAGACCAAGCGCCAGTTGAAGACCTGAGAAAGCTGTCTGAGTTAGTTGCCTTGCAAGTTCAGCTGCGATCTCATTTCCAGTTCTGCCGTTATGGCCTGGAGCTTAAACGTGACTCAAAAAATTTAGTCTTCCGACCGCATTGAGGTCTTGCATTCCTGAATCACTTTCGAAGTCGTTAGAGGGTTGAGTAGGGCTTTATCCATCCATTGTTCGTAACGACGCTTATATCCATTAGAATAGCATACGCCTCAGCTTGAAAGACGGGTGTGTATTTGCTTAAAGAGGTGTGTAGTCGTATGTCATCGCTCTCCACAAATGCACCATCACCAGATCCATCTTTGGTTTTGTAACCATCTGAAAAGATAGGAAAGTAATCCTTTCTGGCTCGGGTTCTTGAGTGAAACAGTCCTTCTTCGTGTTTTTTTGACGCAGTTGGAACCTTGAAATCATCGTATCGAACAGCATATTTTTGTTTTCTCAAATGAAGTCAAACATCTGGGTATTCCTGGATAGCAAAATTCTGGAGTCAAAAAATGCCTATGCAGTGTCAGTTTTCTGGCATTCAATTAAAAAGGTCCTTTGGATGTATTTTAGCATTTTCTATGAATCAATTGCTTAATGGATTAATCTCCCACAAATTTCAAAGAACGAATATTTTTTGGCGATGTTGGAGCCTTCTCCAGCACTTCGGGCGCTGCTCTCTGCGATCTGCCGAATCTTCCTCCCTTTAAAACCTTCATCTTCATAATGGGATGTAATATCAGTACCTTTTGCGTTTAAAGAGGAGGGGTCCGTGTGGTATTTTTTGCACTGCAGCTTTGACGATCTCAGTACAAGCAAATCTTTTGACTTAATCTAATTAGATATGCCATCCGACTCGACCGACTATTCCAAGGACCTTTTCGAAGGTGACTGCATCCTTGTTCAAGTTGTTTTGTGATAGCTTTCGAATGACTTCGTTTGCACCAGTAGCTAAGATCTTGTTTTTACTTCATCGTCCAATTCTTTTTCGTTTTCTTGTAGCTCTATTATTTCCCTTCATGACCTTTTCTTTTTATTGTTTGAGGTGCATTTTCACCACTCTTTGAGAACAAATAAATAAGGTAAGAAAAGATAGCCACAGTGCACGACTTCGCATATGCCTAGATTCCAATATAAACTAATCTCTCCAATCGCTGTTCCTTTCGGTTAGGAACTTTTTTGCTTACTTAGGTGTGCATTACAGTTCGTTGAAAACCTGGGCAACAATTTAGATTTTGGCCGGACTCTCTCCAGTTTTACACTCTAAATCGGTTGAAGTCTTCTTCCACTAGATTGCGCCACCTAAGATGAGGACTTTACAAAATAAATAATGGTGTGCCCCAGGGCTCCGTCTTGTGTCTAGTTTTCTTTACATTGTTCATTAACAATGTTTTTCCCAAAGGTCACTTAATCGTTGCAGTACCTACTTTTAGCTTTTCATATTCGTTTCTAAAATACATTGGTGCTTTTCGGACGTGGAATTTAAACGTCAACTTATGTTAAGCCTTGACAGCATTTTCAAAAACCGTGTAGAATTTAATGCTTCCAAAACTGAGTCTTGTTTTTTTTTTATCGTTAAAGCAAAATCACTTCTCTTACCACTATTCATGAGTGGAACTTGTATCCACGAAACTGCACAGTTTTCAACCCTCGGTTTGTGCCTAATCAAAGCCCTCTAGTGTAACAATCATTTACTTAACATCACCAAAATTGCTGCAAAATACTTGGGCTTTGTTTTACGACTGTCATCTACAAAACATTCGTCCTAAGACGGAGTGTCTTATTTTTGTCCAATACTCCTTCGACTCACTTGAGTATTCAGAGAAGAGCTTTTGTAATGTTTGAATAGGAACTCCGTTGAAAGACTACGACACTTGAAAACCATCGTTATGTTTCTTGTCTCTCCTTATTTTATGTTGTTTTTTCGTTACGTGCAACATATTTCGTGCAAACGGCACTCAAAAATCAAAACATTTTTTTATTTTTATATCACGTTTCCATTTCTATTTTTTTTTAGCAGCCATCACTCTTCTCCTTCGTCTCAAAAAAACAGAAAGTTACTTTCACAGAACCGCAAAACGACAAAAATAATTGACTCCCTTTCCCTAAACGACTCTACGAGGAATAGCAAATATCTTCCATCTAAAAAATACACACACATACTTGGAGATTTGCCTGTTCAATTGGTGTAAATGCTTTGTTCATAGTAGACACTTTTTTCCTTGCCGCAGAGTCGTTGGGAAGAGTCATTTAAAATATCTTCAAGTTCTTCATTTGATTGCTGAGCTATCGTTATTTTGTGAGAAATTGTCGGTGAATTGATGGGGATCATCATGATGTACTTTGATTGATTGCAAAGTGGCAAAACCCTGTCTATCATGTACGATTTAACATTTTGAAAATCACCACCCACAGCAATTCTTTCGATTGCCTGAAAACCAATCTCTTCGGTTAGGTTGGTTGGAGCTCCTGTCTTCTTACTAAAACATCAGTGCTCAAAGAAAAGTTTACTGTCTGTTTTTTGAGGAAAAGGATTATGTTATGTTTTATCGTGTGGTTTATACCCCATTGATTTTTTTGAATCATTTCTATTCCTTTGAACCCTTGTTTGTCTCGCCTGGTGAATTCTATCCCAAACATCTCTTCTAATTGGTAAAAATTTTGAAAAAAAAAATTCATTTCTTTTATCCAACTATAGATGATGATATGTTTGATTACTCTCGTTAGGAAGGCTAGACAATGAGAAGGCCTTCCAATAATATCGTGTTCATGGTCAATAGAGACTGTTTAGGTTCAATGTGCCTGTTGATGGTCATGTTTCATGGAAGGGTTTGGAGGTTCTTTATTCACTGGACAACTTTGAAATTGTCTATAGTTTGACATTAATAAAATCCTTACAACAATTAAACCACAAACTCCAAACTCCATCGACTGGTCATCTTATTGTACTTTTTTGTGAAGCTTTAAAATCCTGAAATTATTTGTATTAAGAGGTTTGAGTTGGTAGGTCGACCGACGTGTTCAAAAAAAATTAAAACCAAAGCCTTTGCAAAATTCATGATTCAAATTGCTTGACAGAAATCCAGGGGAGAGTACGATAACTTTGGCGACAAAAAATAATAACGGGTTTTGTGGAGGGGTTCAATACAAGCATTTTTTACTATGGGAGGGGGGGGGGGGGTGTCTATCTCCCCCCGTTTAGGCGGTAGGGGCAATTTTATAAAAATTGACTTAAAATCTAAAAAAAAATATTGTAGAACAACGGGAAAACATACAGATACAATTTATACTTTTTATGAAAGCAAGAAATCTGTTCGATTAAATAACTTGCAGTTAGAAAAACAATTGCTATTTTCATATTTAGCATGAGCAGCTTAACCCTGCAGAAAAAGGGTTAAAATAATGAGCCCCCGCGAAGCGGGCCATGCGGAAAGTTGTTGCATACGGAAATTAATTGCACATAAGCACCTGTCTGATGAATTTTTATACTTTCACTAGTCTATTTCCTAACATTATTGTAAATTCGTACGTGTTTCCATAATTTTTTGAAAATATTGCATTGTATTGAACTCCTCCACCAAAACCCGTTATTATTTCTTGTCGCCAAAGTTATCGTACTCGTGCCGAAATCCAAGACTATAAATTCTAACTCCCCGCTCTTTTCATTCTACTACCAATCTTGACACTAAAGACCCACCCGAGCGCCTTACTTCTTTATAAGCATCTGCCAGCCATCATTGGCTCAGTAGATTGTCCATAGCCTTTTAAAAATCAGCGATGGGCATTACCCCAACGTGTTTTCCTTAAATATCTCTAAAACAAATTGAGATAATATCTATATTGGTACCCCAAAGGCGACACAACACGCTAAAGGCATGTATTTAACGGGCAAGCAGTGCATGTTGCACAGAAAAAAAACATTCTTCTCTAGCACCAAACAAACCAACCTACAACAAGTACGTCCAAAGTGTCGTTCTTCCATCCAAGGCTTTTGCTCAATCAAATTCCAATTTTCATCAAATATCAAGTTTTGTTTTGGATCATTATCCAAAGAGCAAATGAAAATTGAAAGAAAAAAAAACTTGATTTGAGAGAAACTTCATTTGCACGACGTTTGACATTAATTGCGAATAAAATTTGCAATTTTACAGCTTGCAACACTATTGCCATCTTAATCGTTGTATCTCGAATGTGATTTACTAACTGCCGAGTTGAAAGTACATGCGTATACATGAATGTTCGATGTTCACTACACCAGCTGGCAAGTTTAAGTTTGAGGAGCGCATAGTATTTCAAAGACCAGACACCAAGTTACACTAATAAAGCGGCATTTTGTTCGATCTTAATCAGTTTATGTGAATATCTTCAAAATGATAGCTTACGAGGGTTATCCGATGATATTTCGATAAAATCAAAACGAAAGCAACATCGTGTAGTACTTCATTTTTGGTTTGTGTAAATGAAACCCAATCTGTTTGTAAATCTGGGGAAAAGACAAGTTGTATAGTCTCAGCTTCAAAACTGTGATTGAGACGTTTTCCTTTGACAGCTGAATGGAGAAAAATCAACCCACAGTTATTGTTTGTTGAATATGCCCTTTGCATCAAAAGGGCGCCATCTTTGCAAAAATGTAACCTCGTGATGAACACAAAACGACCATAACGTAAATATCAATAGCTCAAGCTAAAAAGGAAATAGTCACTTCAAGGACATTACTCCGACGCGTATCTACATATTTGTTTTTCCCCATCAAAATGACAACATGAATACGACAACGCAAACCAACCAAAAAAAAAGAAAGAAAAAAAAAAAAAAACAAAGATTTTCCACGAGAATTACATAACACAGCACGAGACTAATGATTTTGAAGATGTTGTGTAAAAGCTTCTTACATATCACATCTCCCCCCCCTTTTTTTTTTGCTATCACCAACACTTGTTCGCCCACGGGTTCATTGAAACGAATAACAATCCCCTATGGAGTTGTGATGTTCTTATAGAGATTTTCATTTTATTCATGAGGAGTGTTGAAATGTCTTACGTTTGCGCCATTGTTTACTTAGATGAAATGAAATAAGATAAAAAATAAAATTTTTGAAAAAAAGTTTGATACGCTGAGTGGTTTATAATTAGAAATATTTTTTGAACATAAACACCGAGTGGTAGTAATCAGTATTGTGAATCAATCATAAAATCAGGTTGAGTATATGTAAGTAGTATGTGTGCTTTCGCTTTTATGTAAAAAAAACTATAAAAAGAAAGGAAAAAACTGCGTGACATTGACACAGGTAGATTCACAGATGTTTTCCAATCAAAACTGAAGGCTTTTTGATGTTAAAAAATCTAAATTTTCACTCCTGTTATTTTGTGTCAAACTGAATATATAAATCTGAATAAATTTTTCAAGCGCTAAGTCCCATCATTTCTTTTACAAATATTGTCGTGGCTGTGGGTTTGTCATCTGGCAATTTTTATCCCTCAAATTCAAAACTGATGTTTTTAGTTTAATTTTTATAAAGTCAATATTTTACATCGCGCTTTATTAATGTTTGACGCGTGGAAGCAACTTCGCTGGCTCTTAGTCAAAACAAGTACATATTGGTTCATCTTTTTATGAGAAAATGTAAGGTGATTTAGTTGGGGATAAACTCTGCGAAGTGTCTGAACAAGACCTGATAATACATAAACTGATTCTTGCAATGAATCTTGTTATGAATGAGAGTCACTTTTGAATCCTCCCACTTCCCTGGTTACGTTCACACAACATTTCTTGTTTAGCATAGTTCGCTCAAAATGAGATTCCTTGTATAGCTGCTCGTAGATAATCAAATAGTTGATTGCAGAATGGGGATGTGGGCAATCAGCTTCTTCCCAAAACATCATTCCAATGGTGCTTCAGAGAAATCAACGCCAAATTTTGCCTCTCCTTTTGACATTATTAGGGGCTTTTTATACCCCACATTAATACCTTTGGTTAGAAAGAAGATAAAACTTCATCCCGAGAGCTGATAAGCCCACCCACACTGAGCCTTCTTTCTGCTCAAATCCATAGAAAGACTTCACGAAACGCATATCCGACTAAATTAAGTAATCTCGCTAGCTAACTAACGTACTTAAAGGCCAACTCAATGGAAAATGTACTTTTACGAAGTGGTAACACAAATTTAACCTTAAAGTAACTAATTGAAAGCATTTCCCAATACAGAAATGGCTTTTAAGAAAATAGTTTATTGGCCGGGCATTAAACTTTATCAAATTGGACAAATCAAGAATATTAAAAAACCGAAGTAGGTGCCAGCTCTTTAAGTATCCCACAAGGTGAGAAATTATCGCTTGGCTTTGCCTTGGAAAACTGATCTTGGTTAAATTATGCCTTGGTAGGGTCAATATCAACCCTTGGACACAGTTTTTATGTCCTTTGGACAATTCAGTAGCAACTTACTTGGAGCTCCTCCCGGTAGCACCGAAAATGTTCAATAACGCAATTTGCTGATTTGACGTCAACCTTACCCTGATTAGGTGAGTTTTGTTTACGAGGAAACACCAAGTCGAAGACATTAGGCTTTGCTATTTCATATATCTGGCACGACTAAGTATCTTAAGGTTGTTCTTTACAAAACTATTTAAAAAAACCGCATCTGGCACAATCTGGGCTTTCGCTAACATCCTTTATCTTTTTTTTTTTTACCAAAGAGTTGGCACTGGGCAATTCAAAAGGCGAACAATTAAAAAAGGGTCTGCAAAGTCACAAACCACAATACCTCAATAAACTCGCGTCAAGAGTTTGGGCATTTGCATCCCTGATTTATGTGAGTGATTGTACGACAAGAGGATGCAGAGGAAGAGTCCTTCCACATCCTGTGAGTATCTAAGCTTTACCAATACCAAGAAAATAACCCTCTGAGAATGCTTTTTTGATGAAATGAGTGACGCCTCGATTCTGGCGCTGAACAGCATTCTGAAATTCATTCACTACTGCAGATGGGTTAGAGATGCACCAAAATTGCAAAACCCCTATCAAACTTATTCTTTTAATTTTTTTACTAATTTGAAATTGATGCAGAAATACAAGACTTCCTACATGTGGTTCGTAGATTGGGCCTGGACTCGTGGCTAACAACATTTAGATTAAATACTAGCTGTCCTTACGCCGCGCCGTTGAATGTGAAGTTATATGAAACAATATTTTGACCCTACAATGCACGATGGACGACAATCGTCTAAAAAGTTACGGAATCCAGGTTCTCATTTCTCTTGTTACAGGACATCGTGGTGTTACATTAAATGAGATCACTGATGTGTTTTCCATACAAGAATCTTAGATATTCTTCTGAATATTTGAACAAGGTGTTGGTCTATCAGGGTTTCTTAACTATGCTTTCTGTCAATGATGGGATCTGACAAAAACTTAATGTGACGATACAGACTTCACGTATGCACTTTAAATTCTTGACATTTTACATACAAAATTACTGCAAAAGAACTGCTTGCGAGGGCAGAAGACAATTTCCATTTGCTATACATTCAAATAGCTTAGATTCAAACCACCTTTTGTAATTTCTGTGAATTGAATAATGGTACTGCGGAGCAACGCGTCTGCAACTATCCTACATTGTGATAGCCACTTATAAAGCCTGGTATTCTGAATTTGCGATGATCTGAAATGTTATAACAAATGATATTTGCTACCTGCTAGTACAATAATAAAGTCTGAGTGTTGAACTTATGAAAATGGAGAAGAAGAAGTACCCATCAGCATTAGTGACTTAAATGACTTATCAATTACATGGAAGTTCTTGCTAACCGAGCTCGGGGTTAGCTTAAGTTGAGGTGACTATCGAGAAAACGGCCGACGCAGTTAGACCAATAAAAAGGTCCATTGTTATACGGCGAAGACATTTGTGGAATTGCCTCCTATTGAAATCAGTTTAAGCTTTGTATAAATCGATGAAGACTATGGAATGTTTATGTTTCTAAGATCACTTGGATCGTCGAAAAAGAGTTCTCTCAAATGTGTTTTACGTTTTTGAGAAAAGGCAGGGCATGTGCAAAGAAGATGTGAAAGGTTTCCTCTTCTTCCTCATCCCTGCAGCTTCCACAAAAGTTGTTTGATGGGACATTGAGCCTTGCGGCATGTCTACCTATGAGACAGTGTCCGGTTATAACAACGATTACGGAGCTAAAGTGCTATATTCTATGGGATAACGAACTTGTGGTTCGTTTAAGATCAAGGTTTTGGCTTTGGTTTTAGTTTTTTCTGTTTTCTCATCTACTGCTCGTTGTCTTTATAGCACATTGTTTTAGTTTAAATTTACAGGTAGCGATAGGCATGCCAACTTTTATTCTGTTGAGTGACATTAGCCTGGAAGTTACTTTCCTGGCGTGTTCATCGGTTTTGCAGCTTCCCGGAATGTCTCTGTGCCCCTACACCTAAAAAAGTGTTGCTTGACTACTAAAAAACTTTAAAGTTTAACAAAAAAAAAAGGAGCATGATTAGCCGTCTCCCGTTTGATTGGAAATTTTAATTAACCCCCTTTTAAAATTGGCAAATCGAATCGATTCGAAGGTATTATTAATAACTCGAATCAATCATTGAACGTAAAAGGGAATCTATTTTCGTACCAAGTTTTTATTCTGGATTTAATAATAATGTGGTTTGATTTGCCAGCCGTAATAAGCCACGTGTATAATTGATCTGTATCTATAAAAGTAATTTCACTGAAAATTATAAATTGACACTTTGAAGTCTCATCAGGTATTTGAAAGTTATCATTCAGTATATTTGAGCCTACTTACCCTTTCTAAGTAATTTATATAAAAAGTACACGAACAACAAGTTAATTTGGCACAATCATTTTATACCCTTTTTTTATTCTCAAAGCTAATCGTGCCAGCTTTATTTTAATGAAAACGTTGATATTATTTCTATCCGGAACTTGTTTCCCTTCACCCTAAAAAAAAAAAAAATAACCAACTAAAGAATTAATTTTGCTTTCCCTTCGAAAAAAATGCTCTATTAATTATAATAGCAAACGCTGTCACGTTAATACCCATAAACATATTCCAACCTTCTCAAAATAAAATTATTTAATATCAAAGTATTAAAGGGAACCACTTCACCTGTTCCAGTATACGAAGGTGGGTGAAAAATAATTTGTTCCCTGTCAAAGTCAAATACATTTGAACATTGTTTAAAAGTTTGAAAAATCGCCTTTCTGTAACAAAGTAAGTTAATAAATGGCATAGACTAGCACTTGACTGTAGTATCATAGGCATAGGGATAAGGGTAGATTTGTAAATTCACCATCAAAAAACAAAAAGTAGAAAATTATGTATTCTAACAACCTCACCAGCAAATATGTAAACTCAATGAAGGAAAGTCCTTTCAAGGGCGAAAATATTAAATAAAAATTCAAAAATTAACCTTTGTAGCGCATATACAACTTGTGAAACGTGCCTTCTAGAAACATTGCTCATTTCAATGTCTGCAATGTGTAGGTGTTTTCAACAGATGTTTTTGCGTATTTTTCGCAGTAAAACTTGAACAGAAACAATTTTTTATCGATTGAGTAAATATTTTTTTGCTAGGAATTTTCAGGAATGCTCTGGGATTATAATTTGAATATGCTTGTTTTTTTGAGGGTATGGACTCGTGTTAAAAAGAACTGCTTACCTTTTTAAAAAATAAAAATAAAATGTGTGTCCTTTATTTGGAATAAAGGAGCAATTATTTCCACCATCTTTAGAGATTACCGTGAATTTTCATGGTAAAGGTGAGAGTTAAATAATTTTCGCTGCGATAATAGTAACCGATCATAATTAGATTTTTTTTTGAACTAAATTGGTTATTTGAAAAAATTTAAACTAATAAACTACCATAGTACCTGTCCAGACGGGTTATGCTGTTAACGTTATGCTGATAACACCTTGTGTCCAGACGTTGTTATGATTCCTCGCACAAGTTCTCCATTTTGTGTTGGAAATTGTATTGAAAAAAGCATAACGTTATGAGCATAACCCGTCTGGACACGCAAAGTGTACTGCTTAGGCAGATAAATCAGATTTCATTTTGCGCATCGAGTCCCTTTCTTCCTCACCCCTTTTGCCCAGAAACGACCGATATAACGTTATGGGCATAACACGTATGGACAGGGACATAAAAAGTAGTTCGCTTTGGCTGTTGTCGTTGTCGTTGTCATTGTCGTTTTGGCTGTTGTCGTAGTCATTGTCGTTTTGGCTGTTGTCGTTGTTGTCGTTGTCGTTGTCGTTGTCGTTGTCGTTGTCGTTGTCGTTGTCGTTGTCGTTGTCGTTGTCGTTGTCGTTGTCGTTGTCGTTGTCGTTGTCGTTGTCGTTGTCGTTGTCGTTGTCGTTGTCGTTGTCGTTGTCGTTGTCGTTGTCGTTGTCGTTGTCGTTGTCGTTGTCGTTGTCGTTGTCGTTGTCGTTGTCGTTGTCGTTGTCGTTGTCGTTGTCGTTGTCGTTGTCGTTGTCGTTGTCGTTGTCGTTGTCGTTGTCGTTGTCGTTGTCGTTGTCGTTGTCGTTGTCGTTGTCGTTGTCGTTGTCGTTGTCGTTGTCGTTGTCGTTGTCGTTGTCGTTGTCGTTGTCGTTGTCGTTGTCGTTGTCGTTGTCGTTGTCCTTGTCGTTGTCGTTGTCGTTGTCGTTGTCGTTGTCGTTGTCGTTGTCGTTGTCGTTGTCGTTGTCGTTGTCGTTGTCGTTGTCGTTGTCGTTGTCGTTGTCGTTGTCGTTGTCGTTGTCGTTGTCGTTGTCGTTGTCGTTGTCGTTGTCGTTGTCGTTGTCGTTGTCGTTGTCGTTGTCGTTGTCGTTGTCGTTGTCGTTGTCGTTGTCGTTGTCGTTGTCGTTGTCGTTGTCGTTGTCGTTGTCGTTGTCGTTGTCGTTGTCGTTGTCGTTGTCGTTGTCGTTGTCGTTGTCGTTGTCGTTGTCGTTGTCGTTGTCGTTGTCGTTGTCGTTGTCGTTGTCGTTGTCGTTGTCGTTGTCGTTGTCGTTGTCGTTGTCGTTGTCGTTGTCGTTGTCGTTGTCGTTGTCGTTGTCGTTGTCGTTGTCGTTGTCGTTGTCGTTGTCGTTGTCGTTGTCGTTGTCGTTGTCGTTGTCGTTGTCGTTGTCGTTGTCGTTGTCGTTGTCGTTGTCGTTGTCTTTGTCGTTGTCGTTGTCGTTGTCGTTGTCATTTTCCTTGCACAGTTTTTAACTGAAATCATCGACACGTTTATGTTCCGTGATATCTAAGCTCAACTCAAAATAAATCTCCCCCTCTTTTGAATAGTAGAGATTCGCTAATTCACCAACAACTTCATAAATCATTTTCTAAAGTTCTTACATAAAACTTTCCAACATTCGTTTCCTAGGTCACATCTATGTTTACAGAAACCCCATCCCAGCTCTTGCCTAATTCTCCTATCTTTCACCATCAACTCAAATTGATTTTTTGTAAATCAACTCATGCTGCGTTCAGATAAAACATCTGCTAGAAAAACACAAAAAACCATTAAACACAAAAATTTTCCAAAATCATTTTGGTTTTTGTTTTTGTTTGCGCTATTATGAATTGTATTTACCTGTCAGCTTAACTGCATGAGCTTGACAGGTGGCAAGTTTGAAGAAATAGCAAAGAAAACATCTACTAAAAAATAGATTAATCATTTGACAGATAGCAAGTAAAGATAATGTATTCCCAACCTACGCACTCACACAATTCATATGAATAAATCTATGGAAATGTCAGAACCACACTATACCAACCATATGTAATAATGATAAAGCATTGGTGATTTTGTGTCAACTGTTTATTTGAGATAGAGTAAGCGACTATAGCGATTTAGTGCGCGCTTTGAGTGAAGCAATTATGATTAAATATAATTTTTTTGCGATTTGTCTGGTCGTTTGTCATCTATTGATTAATTTGATTTGTCTTGACATCGTTTGATAGGGTTTGAGTTTATCTTTTTTTTATTATTTTTCGTACAAGAGAAATATGAAATACGAATTTGATGAGCTGACTGTCAGCACATGGGTCAATGGACATTGTGTATGACGACGATGGGGTTTATAAATTGATTGAATAAATTTTACAAAAAACCGAAAAATATATGAATGCATGTTGAGCAATGTAACTAACGCGAGTATTTTCTTTTTTTTTTCCAGGTAAGATGAGCTTCCAATAATGTGTCCATTGCTGTGTGAGTATTAAGGTACTTGGTCAATGTTCTGTTTTAAAAGTGCTTATGAAATTTAAAAGAAATAGAACTATAACCTACTTTATAAGTTGGCTGAGATTTTAAAGATTTTCAAGGGTCAGTAATAAGCTTAAAGCTTCAATCAAGTTGGATTGGTTTCTTTGTACCAAAGTCTTTCACTATTTGGAACAATTTTTTTATTTTTTTTTTACAGTAAAACATAATATTAATTTGTTTTAATTAAACAGGTTGATACTAGAACCAGCGATTGCTTACTACTGTAACGTAAATACACCAATCCTACGTTAACCCCGGAATAAGAAACTAACAAAATGTGAAACAACCTCAAGACAAGACCAAAAAAACCTTGAGTATAATCAAGTTCCATTCAAAATAAGTTGGAAATATTTTGGCGAAACAGCTCCAGGTGGGCCAATGCTGAATAGCGATATAGCGACAAATCAATTTTAACCTGACTGAGAATCAAAACTCAACTTCTCAAATTCATAGTCTGACAACATGCTTCTAAAATGTTTCTTTGGATCGAAACCCATTCAAGGACATGTCGAAAATCAATTTCGAGAAGAGAATTAGATCAATGGCTTTTATGAAATAGGCTTCCATTTGCTGGTATTTGATTGTGTTGTGTTTTTCAAGCATTATATATATGTACGAGTACCCCCATGATTGATTTGACTTTCATTATTTTCTACCTTCCTCTCTCTCTCTTTCTCTTGAGTGGGAGAAACTCTCAAATAAATAGGATAATCAAGGATTGTGTTCCATTCTATTCCTTGACAGGCCTAGATGAGTTAAATTGAATAGGATAATCCGCATGTCAACGGCAATAAGGTTTCCTCTAGTTACGAGTATAACATAGGAAAAAGTGGAATAAGCGTTAAAGCAGTACCACAACATGCCTTACATCCAACACGATCCACTAATGGTTTTTGCGGTCGAAAATGTTCAACGAATTTGAAACGAAACGACACCGCTGCCGACAGCAATAATGCCCATGTTGTTTGTGTAAAATATTCTCTTTCTACATAGATTTAGATTAGTATGCACATCAGCATCACCACACTGAATGGGCATGAAATGTCTGACGCAGGTTTTACCCCTTTGGTTTCTCTGATTCAATCTCAATGCCTTTGATGTCTGTGTCTGACTGGGATTCATGATGATGTTTGCCATTCGCTTTTGATATACAGAAAAGACGGCAATGCTGTGTCTTGGTTTTCTTTTTCTGTTGTGCTGTGCTGTGGTGCAGTTGCGATTTAACAGACATGGTTTTCCAGTATTTGAGAGCTGAAATCGTTTACACTTAAGCAGACAGCAAAGATGGTGGGAAATATTTTTATATTTAAATTCTATTTTATTTTTTTAATTAAAGAGATCCTCGCCACCTTCGTACAACCGCTCTTTGAATCAAATTCAAAGATAGCCAAACAAGGAGCTTTGATGCCATTTGAAGGAAATTTGTTTTTTTTTTACGAGAAAGGAGATTAAGAGACTGTAGAGACTTTAAAATTCTGATTTTTTTTATGGGTACTTGGACAAATAATTAAGATGTTTTGAGTGGACTTTTTATAAGGGTTAGAGGTAAAAATTATGTCTCAGGTGCAGAAGGGTTTAATTTTCTTTTTTACTGTCCCTATTATACAAAGTGATGTTGTCGTGAAATTTAAATAACGACCAACATCTGGAATACTTCTTGCATTTGAGACATTACCTTTATTCGAATCCTTGTATTCAATTAAAACCCGTCCTTTCGAAAAGATTTTAATTGTTTTTTCAAGAGTCATGAGTTAATTAAAACATTATGATAAATTAGTCTGTTGTCCATTAAGCAAAAGAAAAATATACAACTTTTCGTTATGTGACACATGAGTTGTATGGCGTATACGTATTTTTTTTTTAGTTTTTTGTTTGGCAATGTTGATTGTAAGTACTTTTTAAATTGAAAGGTGTCAGTTAAAGTCATCATCGAAATTCAAACCGAGATACTTGAACTCTGAAATATTTCCATTGTAAAACAAATTGAGAAGCAACATACAGTGGCATGAAAAGTTGTTTTATTTTTGGTAACATAGAAAAAACCTCATATATAATCAGCTATTTAAAAAATGAACTTTGGTAAAACATTGTAAGACGAAGACTATAGTATTGAATTACACTAGTTTCGTTTTGTCATGGTTGTGCATCCCAAGCCAATGCCTGATTAGTTCCAAGTCATGAGTAATGTCTTCGACCAAATCAAGTACACAATTGTTAGAAAACAAGCACCCAATTCCATCAGCAAACTGTTTGCCTTTCAAACGTAGACAAGTATTTCATTGTACGGATACAATAAGAGGGCAGATTATTAAAAAAAAAAATATAGTGGCCATAAAACTGATCACTTGGTTCTCTTCTGCTTACCAAATACGCAATTTTTTTGCAAAACCTGATCACATTTAGTCAGGTAGGAGCAGCTAAATGGAAGATCGACCTCGTTTTTCGCTTGTCGTTTAGAAACAAAGTTATTATGATGTCAAATAGGCTTCATTTTTAATTTTTGCTTTTCATACGCAGACTAAATCCTAACTAATATTATAAATGTGAAAGTAACTCTGTCTGTCCGGCTTTCTATGTTACTGTCTCCCGCCCCAAAATACTGAACCGATTTAAATGAAATTTGGTACAGAGATAGTCTAGAATCTGAGGATGGGCATAGGTCATATGTCTTATCTCTATATTCCTATGGGAACGGGAACTTGGAAACTACAGCACCGACTTCAAAAATTCTTCTACCGCTAGAATGCTACACTGTAAGTCATCCTCTGAAAACGGCCCTCATGTTCCCATGGGAACGGAAGACTTTACTAACATTACAAATCCGAAATTAACTCTGTCTGTTCGTGTTTCTTTGTTACCATTCCCGCCCAAACCACTGATCCGATTTAAATGGAATTTCTAAAGTGATAGCCTAGAGCCTGAGGAAGGACATAAAATATATGTATAAGTAATCCCTATATTTCTACGGGAACGTTAGCGTAAACTGGAACCTTGGAACTGCTGGATCGATAAAAGTTCTTTCACCGTGAGGCGATTTTTGTCTATCTTGATCTTCTAATAAAAATTGGCAATCGGAAATGGCTGTGTGAAAGATCGATTTTGGAGCCGACTATTGAGATAATTTACCATATATCTACCCAAATAAGTTATGTTTGACGTGGTGGGGGATGTTGTCGAATGTCAAGTCACATCATACCCTATAGAGTTTCTCAATTTCTTAGGATTATTAGGTGTGGCACCAAGTTGGTGTTCCAGTGCCAATAATGAGAAATCTAGAATTGTATACAGCTACAAATTACACATCTTTGATGCGGCACTATAAAAGATTCAGTGATGACTGGAACGTCAAAAAGAGAAAACGTTTTGATTCCCCGTATTCCTTCAATTCCCAATGATTTGTCATTTTAGTTTAAAAGAGTGCAGTTTCCTCTGAAACCAGTATTTGATATTCGTATATAAATAAAGCTTTAAGTTGCAAGTTCAAAAAACAAAAAATCTCACGGCAACCCTATGTGGCACGGTCTCGTGTATCAAACCCGAAAAACCTTTTTATTTGGCAAAGGTGGGAAAGTAAGAACGTCGTCTGAAAAATTGTACTTAAGTAAAATAATATAAGTATAGGTTCCTTTAGTGCATGAATTTGTTTAATTTGCAAAATAATTAGCCTAACAAATTAAAAATGCTGCCGAAAGTCACTATTCAACGCGGACGAACTCACGGGCACAGCTAGTAGCGAATAAATGAAAGTCAGAAATAGAATAGGACCCAGTTGCGATCCTTGTGGAACACCGATTTTAATAACCAGATATTCATTGAAAATATTCTCACGATTCCTCGGAAATTCTTATTTAGTTGAAAGTGAATGGTGCACTGTTTCAAAGGCCTTGGTGATGTCTATAAAATCAGCAGCAGTAGATTTTTTTTTATTGAGAATCATACATATGTCTTACTGCAAAAATCCAAAAGTGTTTCTTCCGTCGATCTACCAGCTCTAATTCCGTATTGGTTATTGCTTAAGAAAGAGCAACCATCCAGAATGGTAACAAACCTGACTTTGATTACCTTTTCGAAAGTTTTGGAAAAGACAGGAAGAAATGAAAGTGGCCTGTAGATATTCAAACTGGGTAGGGGTCAACTCGCGGTTTTTTTCTCGCAAACGTTTACTTCGCAAAGGGCAATACGCAATTTCTTGTTTCGCATATCAACAATTCGTATATTGTTTTTTCGCAATTCTTGTTTGGCAAATTTATGTTTGGTTTGGCGTTCAGCTCGCTGTAAGATCATCTCGCAATCATTATTTCGCTGTTATTTAAATCGCTTGACCTTATCTCGCATTGATTTATTTCGCTTTTTGATATTTCGCTTAATGTTATTTGGCAAAATATTATTATTTTTTTTTTTTTTAATTTGTTTGGTTTTCACTTTATCTCATGTTCACAAATTTCGCGCGAAATTTTGATTGTTCCAACATCGCAATGTCGAATGCCTTCAACTGTCAACCAAATTCGATCGTATGCGATCCAACTCGCAAACGAAGATATTCTCCCCTTAAAATTTTTTTTTGAAATTCCCTTTCACTCTGTGAAATTTATCAATACAGAAATTTTCTTTACATATAAGGACTTCAGTTACAAATTTTCTTATAAGCCTAACTTAGACTTTTGCTATTTACTCTAACTCGCTCTCATGTAATTTAAAAGATTAATGCTTAATTCCCGTAAATAAATTAGTTTTCGACGATTTCCAATTTATCTCATCAGTCAAATAAAATATGTGTTATTGTAATTCCTATCTTTCTGACTACACGTAAAAAGGACTTACTTCACAATAAAAGAATTCAGTTTGAAATTCGTTGACAGTTAAATAAAGTGTTCTCAGTTCGCATGCTGTTGCCATTATTTGTCATATCTTATTTTATAAAAAGGACTGCGTTTTACGTACCAATCTACTCTGGTTTCAGGTCCAGATGTCTTCTTCGTTGACATATGGACTCTGAAAAATGTAAAACCATTTCTGCAACTGCCAAGTTGTCATGCCAAAAATGTTGTCAGTCCCCTTAATTGATTTATTATTTTTGCCAGACTTTTCATTCCAAAAATGTAGGTAAATATTTTCATCTTTTTAATCTTAAACCGTGCGACACACAAACACAAGCACAAGTGTTTGTAATTTGCTCGATTAAAATTGAATTTTATTACATTTTGTGTCTTCAGTTTTATTTTTGGGCATCGTTTTTTGTCCGAAAATATAATTCACCAACGAAGTGAACCTATATTTAAGTCAGCGGAATTTCATGATGACATATACAATTATAAAACACTAAATATAATGACTGACAAATAAATTCACACCAAGTGCATCACCAGTGGCCTAATTTATTGCGACCAAAAGTTATTACATCCTCGCTGATGTTTCGAGGATAACTCACACATGAGAGAAGGCTGATGGACTGGGTTAGAGGTGTGTTGTTTAAGTTTTTTTTATAAAGTTTGAGTAGATTTGGATCAAGATCAACGTGGTGGTTTAATGTCTATTCTATGAGAGATTTTTTCTTCTTGATGTTGGCGAAGAAATCGTTATTCAATGTTTGTTTCTGCATTTAAAATCTGTGGTTCAGCAAGATGAGCTAAGATGAATTCCTAGTCAAGCGGAGCTTAATATAGCCTGGAACTGTCGAATCGATCATGTTCAGCATACAGAAAACCCAGGATGGTCCGTTAGCCAACAAGCAAGGATGTGCGCTTTGAAATGAACTTCTCATTTTGTTTTATGTGTTGATAGGGAGTTTCTTAATTGTTTCGTTACTTAACAAACTTCTTCATACCTTCATTCAATCTATAGAACCTTCTTCAACATTGTGGAGCAAGGGAACCAAAGTTTTGTACAAAAAAAGTTTCATTTACTTCTCCTCACAACTAACTAATTCTCATTTTGAAGTGGACACCATTCGCATTAATTACTCCTTCGTTTTTAACCTGGTAGCAAAGATAAAAGAGAAGAAAGAAACTTAAAACAGTAATTGCCAATTGCAAATAGATATACAAACGAAAAACAACAACCGCAAACAACAATTTACCAAACGTGTTTAATTGATGTCGGACATTCGAACCACCTACCGCATAAGGATAAACATCTATACACATATTAACTTGCATTTGTTTTATTAAAAAAAAAAACAGAGTTTTTTAATTTTCTGATGCGGTTTTTGCCTTTTTTTTCTTTTCTTTGTTTTAAATTTGTATTTTATTTTTTGTACTTTACTATCTGAAAGTATCTATTGTTGTAAATGTGTTGCAGTAAGAATTCCATTCAATTTACTGTGCTGTTGGGAGTCGAGTTTGATTAAAAATGTATAGACATACGAGTATAGAATATTTTTTTTTTTGTTTTGACTAAAGGGAGTATTTATGTGAGTTGGGGTTGCAACAGAAATTGTTATCAAATTTTCAAAGCACGAGTAAACCACAATGTGGTGTTACATTCTGATTTTTAATTGAAAAACTGTTTTGAATGCTTGCATGGATAAAAAAGTAATTTGTCCTCTGGCTAGTTCCGGAAGAGATTAAAAAATATAAAATTGCAGGATAGCCTTTGGTTTTACTGGTTGGGGAAACATTTTAATAATAAAAAAAAGTCTGTGATGTTGGTTGTTTTGTGGGATACGTGGAATAATTTTGCTGTCCTTTAGCTTTTACTCGTTGAATTAAAAATTACTATTGTGTGGTTTTTTTGATTAAACTTTTGCTTGTTAAACTAAAAACGCACGCATTTGGTTTTAGGATTTTAATGTTTTGTTCTTGTGGTGATGGTTCTTAAACATTTTGTTTAATTTATTGAAAAATTATTGGCAAAGTAATGAAAAAGATACCAACTTGAATGAATGAATTAATAGTTTGAAATTTTGTATTGCTCTTCGACCTTGTAGATCTATTGTGCCCTCTACTTAGTGGTATTCCTTAACATCATCCAGATTAGTCTCTTTGATGAAAATAAGGATGTGAGTTACGTTAAGGGAATTAAGTTCCGTCTCATCAATGTAGTGTGATCCTTCGCATTTTTTCCCTTTGTGTTTGAGAGTATCGCAGTCTCCGATGGGATGGTAAGGGTACAGTATCTTCATTTACCATTCAAATTCAATGTCCAGTTGGGAAACCAGCTATCATTCTTGTATTGTTTGTGCTTGGGCTAATAATGTCGTTGTATTGTTCAACAACGTTCAATATCGTGCCAAGTAGAATCTTGTCTAGACACATGTAGTTCATTCCAGTGTTTTTCGGGGTTGCCTCCCTTTAATATTGGAATTTCAATCCTGATGTGGCTCTCCGTTACTCCACAAAAAGGATATACTAATGCAAAGATGACCAGTAGCTACATACTGATCTGTCATCGTAATCGATCGGAAAACCCTACGATCGAAGAGAACTTCTATGAAAGGAACTATTTTTTCTTTGTGATGCCCAAACTCGTTTGCTGTCGAGCATTGACAAAGTACGAATTGCCCTGCTTGTATTTTTTTTTGAAATATGAACGTCAGATTTATCACTCAAAGCAGTTGTCATGGTGAAAGTGTCGTACTTTTTATACAAATTAGAGAAAATCTTGTTTCGATCAGGTACAATAAGAGGGAAGATTATTCGATAAAAGTTGTGGTCTCAAAACTGATCCCTGTGGTACGATTTTTCTTAACAAATATGGCAGTAAGAATTCTGCGATTTGTTTGTAAGGTCTGATCACATTTATTCAGGCAGGAGCAAATAAATGGAATATTGACCTTGCTCGTCGTTTAAGAAAAAAATTATTGTGATAGGCTTCAGATATATTTTATCAGTAATTTTATCTCTACTACAAAACTCATCAGTAAAATGTGTTCAATGATTTTAAAACCCTTTCAGTTTTAGAAGCTGAAAGCCGTAGGATTTGATATTTTCATCATTTGTACGGAAAGGACGAAGATCCATAGAAGAGGTTCAGAGAATCCTGCCAAAATGGTAATATTATACACAGAAGGGCAGACCAAAGCACTCCTGGTAAAGAAAAATGTAACGAAATCTGCAAACGGCTAGTCTAACCCAATGTCCTAATTGGCAGCCATCGCACGACCGAACAACGAGCGACGGCGCTGCATCGGACGATCAAAATATCAAAAAACAATAACCCTATTGTGTGTCCTTATTAACACGGGAAAGCGATAGCGCGATGGGGTAGCATGGTCGCAAATGTTTGTTCCATGATCGTTCAAGCTTTATCATTAAAGCTTTTCATAATCACACTGTATACTCGTACGACCGACGCCGACGCTACGAAAAGTAGTTTGGTTGCTTCAAATCAACCAGTTTGATTTTCGTCGCGTTGCTCGTAGCATTCAACGAGAAGATGACATTTTTATAAGCCTGGTCGCTGCTGGTATTAGGACACGCATTGTGGTAGCACTACTAACAAGCAACGCAACCGAACCGACCAATTAGGACATAGCCTGAGGCATGGAATAATCCAAAACCGGAGTATGGGATTTTCCAAAACGGGAAGGTTTGCGACGAAATCTGAGGTCAACGCGGCGGTGCGGCGCCCGCCGGCGGCGTAACTCACAAGAAAATCATGTGTGTGAAGCAGTTAAGTAGGAGATCTGTGATCCTTTAGAGATTACAGTGCTCATAGCGCAGTTAAGGAAGACGATGTCGAAAACACTCATTGTTTGTAAAGCTAGTTTTGCCTAAAAATTTTTCTTCGCAGCGAAGTGGGCCCACCCATGGGCATTCTCTGTTAGAAGTTCGGAATCGGCAGAAAATTGTAGATCCCTTCCATTCCCTCAGAAGGTATGGTTGGTAGAAAAGCGCTAGGCTCCGGCATGGGCGTAGCGAGGAATTTTTTTAGGTCTTTTTTCGAGGACAATTTCTCAAAAATCAATGAAAAAACGATTTTTTTGTAAAAAAATGTATTACATATTTATTGACAAGAATATTGAGAAATACTTTAAAAGTATAATTTTTTGGTTTTTCATTGAAAAGTTCTCGTTTTTCGGCAATTTTGCGAATTGTCCTCAATTTTTAATAATACTAAAGAATACTCTTTGAAAAGTCCTCGTTGTTTCAGCATTTTCTCCAAATGTCCTCGAGGACAAAGATTAATTTTTTCTTAAAAAACGCAGAATTTTTCGATGACATTTGGCTTAGGTTGGGGCATTTGCCCCTACCTGCCCTTACCTGGCTACGCCCATGGGCTCCGGGGCTCCCCACTCTGTTGGCCCACCCTATGTATGTAATGTATGAACTGCACCCACACGTGATCACGTGATGTCTTCCCTTAAGTTTTTCACACTTGGGAAGCAAATTTCCATTGAAATAAATATCTGGAATAGGAATTTTTAATCTGCAGGGAAATCGTGGAAGGGGAAGACCTCGTCTTAGATGACGCAAACAAGTTGAATGCAAAACTGAAGAGAGCTCGCCGAAATCGAAATTGTTAGCGTAAGATTTTGGTTGAGGCTCAGGTTCACGACTAACTTTAATGCCCACCTAAGTAAGTAAGTATAGCAGAAAAAGACCAGCACAACTACTAAGAATTCTATTTTTTTATTTTTTTTTTCTGTTTGATTTATATGTATTTAGTAGGACAAGACCCTGTGTCTTCCATTTTGGATATCTCTAACAGGAGGTTTTCTGGTACCGTATCTTATTCCTCAATGGCAGCCTTTATAGTCCTCGTTTGTCCTCTTCCCAAATCTTCGCTTACACCTCTCTTTCTAGGGTATCTTTAAGTTTGTTGTGAAGATCTATCTTAAATGCATTTTTCCCCCTTGCTCACTTCCAAATTGGGTAATTTATGCACTTAAAAAAGAATATCCCACACCTTTCCTTGCATGAGCAACTTAAGAAAAAAGAAGCAATACCACAAACATCAACTGAATGCTTTCCCACACTGGTTTTCCTTTTTGTATTTAAAAACTTTAATGTCTGTGAAGCTTCCCATCGCTAGTGAAACTATTCCATTTGTCAAATTGAATAAATTTTGCAGTTTTAGTTTCCAAGGGGTATTTATCAATATCATAGATTTTCAATGAAAATCTGAGTACTTTCCAATTTTTATAATTTTTTTTTTTTGTATTGGTTATAATCAGATGTCCGTTTTTGTCGCATCTCAGCACAGCTGACTACATTGCTGTACTCATTTCGCTTCTTGGCAAACAATTATTTTTACAAATATGTAATGTATTTTAGTGCCAGCTGTGTGAAGCACGATTATATTACTATTGGCTTTCATCTCTTGTAGTTCATATTCGATCCCAATACTGAAAAGGAAGTCAAAGGTCCTTTCGTTGCGGAAACCATGCTCATGCAAAATGACTGCTTTTATTTCGAGTTTGAGACTTTGGGAGGTAAATGGTTTTTGTATTCACAACCGATATTTTTTTTTATAATTCAAAATGCTTCGACTGTTTTCGCACTATTAAATTTATAAATAAATAAACAGGGTTGCATAATAGAGCTCGGTGATCCTCGTAATCTAGTGCATTTCTCTCATTCATAGCTTGTGAGAGAACAGTTTTAACTGTAATTACTTATTTATAGTATTGTTAAATATCTTCTCTTCCTATTGCTGTCGAAGGTAAAGCTTAAAAAAAGTGTAAAATTCTTAAAAGGATATGAATTATTTACGATCATTCCCTTAATGGGATTTCATTTAACTTCATTCGAATTGTTGACAAGCTTGTGCAACTGTTTTGTTTTATTCATTGTTTTTCTTAATTCGATGATGAACTTATCTTATTGACTTAATCTTTATGTAAATCAAGGGATTTAAAAAAGTAAATTTCTACGAAGAGTGTGTGTTACTGACATGCCGTTAATCGGAAAACGGCCGTTAAAAAATCCAATTCTGACCCCACCAAAACAGTTCCTTATAATCGGAAATCTATAAATCGGAACAGCAAATTAAAAATTTAATTAAGTACTCTGTTGGATCAAAGAAGAGTTCGTTTTGCCCCGAGCTATGTAAATTCTCCTTTAAATTGATACTGTTTTTATTTTTTTTTGCCATATTAATCCTTTTTTTGTTTTAGAATCCCGATTCACTGCTATGAATAATGAATTAATTCGCGTGAAAAGCAAAAAAAAACTTTTAGTCATGTATGTCATTGTGAGGTGAAAAAAAGTTTGTCCTGACGTCAGGAGCAAATTTACATTCACACTCTACGCTTACAAGGACACATTAAAATGTGCCTGCACGTTTCTGCAGCTGTACGTTGTACATAGAAAGATAGGTAAATTCTCCTATCAACGCAACGTTCTTAAACTTTTTATATGTTATAAAAGTAAAAATAACATTTCAAAGTTTTGAAAAGTTTGACGTAATTTATGTGCGTTTCGTATGAATTTATTTCCAAAAACAACAAACACTGCAAAAACTAAAAACGACCTTCCCAAAGTTAATCTGAAGTTTGTGAGTTTTACGTAATAAGATGGAAATCTAATAATCCCACTTGATATAATAATCGATCGCCCGATGTGCAACCAAATACTTTTATATGAAACAAAAAATAATTCTTTGGTAAAAAAAAACTCATATGACAAGTTTAGTTGGCGAAGTTGGGTTTATTTTATCGTGACATTAATTTTGTGATAAATGCATTCATTAAGTCAATTAAATGGAGTTTTCATGTGACAGCCGGATGGATACTTAGATAGTCGACAACTACGCACATCGCCGCATGGTCTAGTATAGGCTGACAGAGTTACAAGCCCAGGCGCCAATTGACAAGTGACAACCCGTGTGAGTTCCCACGCCACTAACGTTTATAACTTATAATCGGTGTGTGTTTTTTTTTTTTGCAATGTAATTTCTAGTTATTGCTTTCATATTAATCGGTGTTTCCAGTGTAGTGGCTTAGAATTAATGTGTGAAAATGTTCACTCTGTGGCATTTGGCTGCAAAATTTGTAAGCTTTTAATGAGATTTGAGTTAGAGCTGGTGGGTGATTTGTGTAGAGTGTTTTTGGGGGAGTATTTAGATGGCTTTGCGAAAGTTAAGTAAAGTGTCTTCCAATAAGAGGTTTCATTTTGGATAGACCGCTATTTTAACAATTGTCTTGATTCTAGCTGTCACTGCCTGAAAGTTGACGCCATTGTCAGAACAGAAAAAAAATCTTTGAACTGGTTCAAATTCATTACCGTGAAAATTTTGGGGGTTCTCTTAAATAAATAGAACTTTGATATGTCGCTGATGAAGCCCATAGTACCTACCTACTGAGGAAACCTCAAGTTTGTCCATTTCTCGTGGATCTTTGGAATTGAAAATTCCATAAACGACATATTATCGAATATTGCATAAAGACTTAGGTTTTAAGACTTTTACAGTTGATTACAAAAGGAGTTCAAGTCAACCGAACATAAACAACTTCGTGTCCATGCTGATTGAGTGCTTCTCCTTAAAACGATAAAACATCGAAATATCATTTTGAGTGATGAGGTGCATTTTCACCTCGGAGGCTCTTAAAACAGATAGATGCCTTATTTGGGATGCGTAAAATCCAAGAATTATTGTTATAAAGCCTCTCCATCCTCAACATGTTACTGTTTATTGCGGTTTTGGTCTGGTTAGCTTTAAAGTATCGAAAATGAGGCTGAAGCATTGTTACGATGAATGGATTGAGCTGATGATGATGATGATTATTGATTTCGTATGGCATTGATGTGGACGACGTTTATTTTCAGCATGACTACACACATCAACATAAGCAACGATGCCATATATTTTGCTTGACCACCTTCCTGACCATATGATTGATTACTCGAAGCGACGATCAGAATTGAGACGTTGTGATTTAACACATGAAGGAGGTTTTCTTGGAGTCTACAAAAGATAAGGCAAACGGCCATCAAGCGATTCAAAACAGAGCAAAATCCTCCCCAACGTTGATAAGAAGACAGCAATATTTTTGCTATCTCGTAGCAGAAAAGAATGTAGAAAGCGTTTAAACGGGTTACGCTTAAGTGATACCTCACTCTTTGAATCCTATGAAGAGGATAACGACACCGCGGAGCACGTGCTCTATGAATATCCTGTGTTTTCTGGTATCAGGATACAGATACTCAGCACAAAGATGGTGCGAGCTGGTAACCTAGGTTCCTTATCATGGTAGCATCTTTTGGCTTTTTACCAAACAGCTGGAAAGCTACTATTTGGTAGAATAATGAACCGATATTTATTTCAGAGTGCTCCTTTTAGTATTTTAAAAACCTCCAACAGAAAAAAACCTATTCAAGGCCGCAAACATAAAATTCGTGATCCTATCAAGGAGATACTAAAAAGGGAGGTCCTCACAATTGCGCCAATTATAGTGGAACTACTCGACCCGCCCGGCGAAAATCCGGTTCTATAGTTAGTGGTCGAATTGAGTCAATTAAGTAATGTAATTTCTAGGTTCCTGTGGAAATATGGAGATGAAAAATACTCTATGATACTCAGGGACGATGAAAACTCTATCGGCTAAAGTCGTTCCAGTATTTTCTAAGTTCTCGGTTACATTCTCGTACTCATTTCCGTTTCCCGTAGCAATATAGGAAGTAAATATAGCCTCTATCATTTCTTAAGCTCTAGACCACCTCTGTTCCAAATTTCATTCAAATCGGCTCAGTAGTTTTGGAACCTATTCAATACCAACAAACAAACAAATCTTCCCTCTTTATAAAGGGAACTAACTATAACTTTTTTTTTGAAAATGGGCGCAAAACATCGAGTGTAGCTTCGGCTGTGTGGCACGTTGCGCCGTCTTGTTGAAACCAAATATTGCCAATATCCTCCTCTTCAATTTTTGTGAACAAAAATTCGTTCAAAATGGCCCGATAACGATCGCCATCGACTGTAACGGCCACTCCATGCTCATTTTCGAAAAATGGCCCAATTATGCCTCTGGACCAAAATCCGCACCAAACAGTGACTCGTTTTGGGTGTATCGGCTTTTCAATGTATGCGGGTGCGGGTTTTCTGTGCCCCCAAAGGGGGCAATTTTGCTTGTCCCGCCAAGATCAAAATGAGCTTCATCTGAAAAGATGATTTTTTTGGCAAAATAGGCATCTTCTCTAAGTCGATCGCAGGCCCACTTAGCGAAGCGAAAACGCAACATATTCGTTCAGCGGAAGGATAAAACTAATCATCTGTCTATTCAGACATGAGCTAAGTGTTACCATTCACGAAATAAGCACTAGCTGAAAAAAAAAACGTTAGATGGCGGACCCGTTAATAGTGCAGCGATAAGTCTTCTTAACGTCGCAAATATCTATAAGATATTGTCTGAATGTGTCTTAAGCCGCACGTCAACAATTTGATAGGATCAATGTGGTTTTAGAACAGAAAAGCCCACAATCGACCAAATTTTCAAATCACGGCACATCTTGGAAAAGGCCCGGGAATATAATATCGATATTCGATATACATCATATTTCAAGGCTGCGTATGACAGTACGAGTATTTACAGAGACAAGCTGCATCCCTGCAAAACTCGTCCGACTACGTAGGATAACTTTTGAGAATTCATACAGCTCCGTCAAGGTCGATAAAGAACTCAAACTTTTCGACACCTCGTCAAAAAAAGCTTTCGCTTTTCGTTTGTGCTACAGCCCATGTCACTGTCGTTATTCGATGTCGTTTTGTGAGTAGAATATGCTCTTGCAAGTGTAAGCCGTGGCAGCCATTTGGCTAATGTAGTTAATCACTTTTGATGGCATACCTTTAATGACAGACACTCTCCTTTACAATGAAATAAGCATCAGATGATTTCCTTTGACTAATGCTAGTTTCTAGTTGTAAATACAGAAATAGATCCTTGTTTTGGAAGACGCTGTAGAATTCATTGCAATTTAGGTACGGAATAAGGTTTCCAAAGCTTTGTACAAGGATTTACCTGCAATGATCTGAAAACAGTTTCGGGCTATAATTCTAATAATTTCTATCCTTTCCGTTGAATACTTTCAACTTGGATGAGCATTCTCACTATAAATTTTTATCTTGCAATGAGCTTTGTAAAAAATAGGTAAGTTTACAAATAGGCATAAATCTTTAATGGCAAATTGGTAAGCACATAGAATGCTTAATTCATTTTCATTAAGTTCTTTTCCTTTCATCAGCACACAAAATACATTGCATGACGTGCCAGCATTCAATTCATGCCTTGTGGTTTATATTTTACGTCTGACTCTTTATTAGTCCTTCCTTACCAATGGTTTATAACCCATACAATTACATTAACAAATTGGAAGCATCTGGTTTTGATGGCTATAAGAATGCCAGACAGACAGCCAGCGGTTTCATGAGATATATACAAGTGCATACATATATACGCATACATCGTACATATGTTTACACAAATCGGTCCCTTAAGAATTCTTTGAGTGATTTAATGCCGACATTTGCAAATTGTGAAGATGAAAGGCTCTATAGCATGTAAGAAAACCCTATACACATGATAGTTGACAGTTCCAGGACGATTTGCAACAGAAATTGTATGTAGGATTAAAGTTACGAGAAAAAAAGAGGAAAAAAATTCATCAATCAAAATGAGTTCATGTGAGTATATATTTTTTGGGTCTCGAGTTATGTGGTGAGAAATTTCACAAAAGGAAACAACAGCATTGAGTGTTAAAATTTAATCGACATTAAAATTATTCTCTGGAACCTCTCTCAAATCCGGAGGATTTGAATTTGATATACGAGGTAACCAGTTGAAGCACACAACTCTTATTCTCAGTCGAGTCATGGTCGTGGCTAAGTGTTGTGTTTTAGAATGAATAGTTGAGCTGTGCCGGAATAACGAGTAAAGTGGTATCCAAGGCCAGAAATGTCTTCCGCTTCCTGTCACAAGAGCTTGTCATAACAAATTGCATCCATCATAAAAAAAAAAACTACAGGACAAACTTACGAGTAATGTGTGTTTAGATTCAAACTAGGTCATCAGAACTTTTGTAGTACCTAGTACCACTTGTTAAAAACAAGAAAACAAAAAACTTCTGGCTACAACATCGTTTATGTTTTAATTTAGTTGGGTAGAGGAACACTATGGAGTTTGTGGAATAATTTTAAAAATAATCCAAAGTTGGTCGTCCTTTATTTATATTTTTTTGTATTGTGCTGTCACAATGGTCCAGACTCCAGACGCTCAAGCACACAACTGGAAGGATAATAAAATCCTTGAGAGACTTTTGACGGCACATTCAACATTTTAGCTGATGGTTACAAACACAGTCGTGTTAGTACAGTTGAGTTGGGGGATGTGGGCTTAGAGTGAATGAACGTTTACAGACCATCAAATTTTTACACAGACAATACTTTATAGTGTGTAGATCATAAAATGGTTGCACTTTGTATATATGGACCTAGGAAAGCAATGAAACATATTAAGGAGAAGAAGAGTTTACGAGTATGTTACGTACACATCATTGGATGCCTTGCATTTTAATAAAGTCGTTCAGTATAGCACAGTGCTGTCATGAATTTTATTCTTTTCAAAAGTTTCTCCATTAAGGGTTTGTAAGGCCGATTAGAGTGTTATAAATGTTTTGAAACCGCGATTCAAGTTTAGATTGTAGATGTTTCTTTGAAATGGTTTCCATATTTCTTAAAGATGAATATATCACCGGATATAGAGATTTCAAAAATATTAATTACGAGCTTTTACTTTATGATTTTACACAAATTACGCGGGTGGTTCGTGGTTCGCATCTCATCTCAACAATCCCTCGATTGGTTGCAAAGTTTTCTGCTTTATCGACTATAACACCAGACGCGAGTTAAACGTCTTTTATTTACAACAATTAATCAATATACGTTTTTAACGAACGCATATAAACAGCTTCTCTCTCCAGATTATGAGTTTTACTTTCGATAACCTTATTAAGTTCAGAAAATTGTAACTCTTGTGCGATATTATGCACACTCATCATACAGAGTATTTGTACAGCAGACTATAAATATAGCTACCTCACGAAGAACTGCTATTATAATGCAGCCTAGATTCTATTTTTTGCAAATAACCAATATTTTCGACATTTTTGGCACTTGCGAGTATTATATTGTGACTTTTGTAGCAAAGTATGTATAAAAATAAAAGTAAATGTTTTCTATAAAAAATAGGGCCCTGAATGTTCTTAAGTCCTTATGTCGTTTCGATGGAAACATTAAGTGGAGATGAAGATTTAGCAAAGAACTGTATACACTATATAGCAACTGGAGCATAACTAAAAGACTGTGCACCTCGAGACTACAATAGCTTGGACATTTAGCGTGTATGGAAACCAGCGTAGAGGCCAAAAAGATGAATGGTGTTATTTTATTGCCCCTCTTTTCAGCTTTTCAGAAAGTTTGTTTGATTTTAAATTTAAAAAGAGTCAGGAGTTATGTCAATATGTTTATGAGCATTGAGACGGAAGCGAGGAAGATGGGTTAAGTGGTCAATGAGGGCAAGACTTGTCAAGTATATGCTGTCATCAAGAAAGGACTCCCAACACCGACGTCTTGGACAGAACGTCACGATAGACAGCTATAAATTTGAGGTAGTTAAGGACTTTGTCTACCTAGGCGCCGCTATTAACTCATACAACGACACCAGCGCTGAAATCAAACGAAGAATAACTCTTGCCAATCGCTGTTTCTTAGGACTAAGAAGGCAATTGAGTAGTAAAGTCCTCTCTCGAGCAACTAAAGTGTCCCTGTATAAGACACTTCTTATCATCCCGGTTCTTATATATGGCGCAGAGGCATGGACCTTGTCAAAGGTAGATGAGAACACTTTAAGATGCTTCGATAGAAAAATTCTTCGGGTGATTTTTGGTCCCGTCTGCATGGAGAGTGGAGAAGAAGATTTAACGAAGAACTGTACGGGCTGTACAGTGACACTGACCTTGTCAAACGAGTCAAGGTCCAGCGGCTCAGATGGCTGGGTCATGTAGAGCGAATGGACACAAACACTGGAAAGTCTTCGAATCCAATCCCGAGGGACGGCGTAGTAGAGGAAGACCGCGACAAGCAAGTAGGAGAGGACCTCAACCAACTTGGCGTGCAAAACTGGAGGCAGCTAGCCAGGGACCGAGCTGGTTGGAGAAGCATGTTGGTTGAGGCCCTAGTCCGACCCTGACTGTAGAGCCACCTTAAGTAAATTAAGGAGTTATGTCGATCGATGATTTTGAAAATACCGGATGGAGAAACACTACCAGTTTTTTTGGCAACAAACAAATATTACCAATACTAGATCTAAAACGCACAAAACACCTCTCACCCTACTGACTGGCTACATTGTTTGAAGCATATATTCGCCCAAAACTGATGTAAAATTCTCTTATCTGGTCAGGTGCCCCTCAAACACCTTTTCGCCTACTTGATTGGGTACAAAATAGAGCGTTGAGATTGATAAGTGATAGTTCAATCGTAAAATCGATCGATTCTATTTAACATCGTCATACAAACAGCGCTCTAGTGAAGTAGCCTGTTGAATTCCTGCCTTGAAACGATCAAACAACTTCTGTAGAAGCTGTTTATGGAAGAAGCTACAATATCACACCTGCTCTGTTCATGTCCTTCATTCTTCCTCAATTGAAAACTACATCTATTAGATTATTTCTTCGATCTGATGCTTTATCAGTTTGTGTATCAGTTTCTTTTATGATAGCCTTTCAAACCTACTAACCTAATAACAGAAATTAAACCTTTTTTAAGGTTGCCAAGCCCATCATCAAATTTCTTTTTGGGTGTTGTTAGTCCTCATTGACATTATTATTTCGTAAAAATCTTTTCATTTGCCACCACTGAGGATCGGCCATAAATCGTTTGAGTACTAACAAGTGAGCTACTCAACGCAACCTTCGCATCGTTACCCATTATCTTCTTTTTCACCACTAGCTCGATGTATATGTTCACTGTTTCTCAACTAAAACATTGAATGCAATTTTCATTCGAAGGAAGATGTACATGAAGGCTAATGTTTAAGTCTGCGGCTGCACCATGCGAGAGTCATCTATCGAATTCCCCATTACTTTAAAACTTGTCGAATTCAAATTATAAGTAGGTTAACAAACATTTTCGAGTGCTGCGAATTCGAACAAGATCGGTTAAGAACTACCATATGTCGCTTCTTGTTTGAACATCTTCGGAACCACTCATTAGGCTCTTTTGTTGAACTCTACCCAGGGTTGACTCAGGTTTTCTTGACAGCTTTATGTGTTGTCAGAAAAAACCTGTGTTTTCCAGCCCTCCAAAAACGCTATACCACAAAATCAGAATATATCACTGTCATTTCAACAAAAATACATTGCATTTGACAACCCTTCAGAACTAGCCCCAGCACAAACTAGGGCGAGTTGAGGGCAAACTCAGGGCTCAAAAAACACTCAGGAGTTAAATACACAAACACATATAATAAAGTTTGGGCGTCTAACTGTAAATATTCAGAATAGCTTAGCAGGACTTCAATGTCAAGGTCTATTGAGACCTGGAATTTCACAGAACGAACCGAACCGTAAGTTCAATCGAGGGGATAAAAAAAGGAAACTAATTTTTTTAAAACAAAGATCAAATCGACATTAAACCAAAAACTGAGAGTACAATTTCTTGTGAATTTTTTTAATTTAATTTATTTTGAAAGAACCACTTTCATAAATTTTCATAGAAAGGATTCTTACCACAAGAACACCATTCAGCCTCAAGCCCGTGATCAGAAGTTCTATGAAAATTGTTGCAATCATTTTCATCTTTCTCCGTCAAATATTTACTCCGTCATTTTTTTACTAACTATTGTACCTTTTTGTTGATTATTGATTTTGCTTTAACCCAACAGGCATTGCGTGCACACACAACGTTGCAAATGTTAAGGCCCCGGCCCATAGAACGCGTTGCGCGCGGTAGGAGCGGCGCGGCAACTGATGCGGTGGGTTTTGCCGCGCGCAACTGATGGGGGTGACCCATAGAATCCGTTGCGGTGTTTTGACAGATAACTTTAGTCAAAATGGGGGCGTTCAAGAATCGTATCCGGATAGCTTGTTGTTGTTGTTTACGTGTGGAAAATCGAAAAAAATAAGTTATAATCGTCTAGCAACGATATTTTGAATGTTTTTCTGTTTTCAAAAGTCGAATTTTAATATTTCACAGCTGTTGTCTGTTGTCGATCGTTCAAAAAGGTATCTAAGATACGGCTATCCGAGATAGGCTATCCGATATGTTCTTGAACGCGCCCATTGTCACTTTTTCCATATAAGAGAAAACTTCAAATTGGTTGTGACTGCGCATGTCTCTCTTCTGTCACCGCGTGAGAGCCGCGGCAAAGTAGAAAGTTGGGCTACTCGGCGCGTTCGGCGCGTTGCGCGCGGTGCTTATGGGTCACCTCTCATAAGATCGTGTGTATTTAATCGAGCTGTCAGTTGGAAGCGGTGCCGCACGCGCGCAACGCGTTCTATGGGCCGGGGCCTTTAACTCAATACTAAGAATTTCCTCTGCTCCTTCTTTTTCTTGTGAATCAATCGCTTTGACGATATCCCTGTGTTAGCTGGTTGTTCTTGTTTTCGTTTTCAGTACAGCATTAGTTACTCATGTGAAAATAAGCTAATAAAATACTACAGCTGTGCAGTGTGCAGTTGTCTTCCACTACGACCATGCACATGTTCCCTGCAAGAGGACTATTGTATTCATGCGTATGCATTGGTATTATCCTTTGATTTTACACTAAAGGAACATTGTCAGACTATGCCATAACTTTGTGTCAAGAGAATTCCAATGGATATGGAATAATGTTATGTTCCCTGATTTGAAGTTAACTTTTTCTCTAATAAAAAATAAAATGAAAGTAGTTGATGTGATGTGAAGCTCTTTGTTTTTTTTTTTTTGTTACAAGAAGAGAGACAAAAATAAATTCAAGGATAACAGGATGAGCCTTTTGCCAGAACTTCTTTTAGAGAAATTAATGTAAGTGGCTTGAGTGTACTTACGATTACTTGAAGGAATCGATATAAAAATAAATAGAAGGACACAAAAAAGGATCTTTCTTGATAAAATCAGTGTATTTTAACTTTCAAGTGCTGGTGAACCGTTTTCTGAAATCAGAACTCACTTGGACAAAATTATTCGGAATACTTCTTCGTAAGAGTTCTTGTACGATATTTGAATGTAAGAAACACCGGTTTTGTGAGAAATCGGTAAGTACTCCGAGAGTTACTGCCATGAAAAGCGTCTTCTAACTCTTTTGAAATCGACAAAGATTCTCCCTATCATGCCCGTCGCGTTGTAACAAATTCGGACTACGAAGGTCAAATGAAAATGACTAAAAACATCTTCGTAATGAATGTTTTGTAACAGATGTTTAGCATTTTTGAATAATTTTATCAACAGGGACAAATGTCGTAGCAAAACATTCACAACGAAGGCGCCTTTCATGCTTCCTCTTTGGGATTCGTAGTACCTTACAATTACAATTTACAATTTGTTTACCTTAAGTTTAATATGGTTTGGCCAGTGGCCGTCTACCAGATTGACAATAAAATTAACTTCAATATATTAACAATTCACTTGATTTAAAAGTCTTCTTCAAGTATACGTTTCCTATAACTGAGTGCAGATGTGGTATAGTCATATAGAATATCCCAGCCTACTTTTCCATTCAGTACGTCCAGCGTATCTTTAAACTCCATAGACGCTACTCCAAAGTACCTCACACGAAATTCTTTCAAGATGGGACATCTGGCGATAAAATGAAATATATCTTCCCTCTCCTTGAGGTTGCACATTTCGCACAGGATTGGCAAGTCGGGTCGGTGCGGGATATAATTTAAATTAATTAGTTCACCTCTTACTTTAAATATGACATTCAACATATTTATGTGGTAGCGATTGAGCAAATATGTGTTTTCTCGTAGATCCATATTGAGTTGGCTGTAGATCAATCTGTATTGTGAGGACTGCGCTTCTTGCTTAAATTTTTCATAAAGGAAGTGACTTACACTCTCAAGTAATCTACCAAACTTTTGTCTCAAGTCCGATGAGTTCATGTCGGGCAAAAAGTAGAGGTTTTCACCAACATGGAGCGCCAGCTCCTCCCATTTTTTTACAATACCTCCCCTGGATGATATAGCCCTCTTAAGGATTTGCTTAGGCAGCCTTCTGTCATCCATCTCCATCACCTTCATTATATAATCAAAATGCAGCTTCAGGGTCCTTAGAAATAATGGCGGTTCTGTTGTTTCCAAATGTAAAATGTAGTTTGGTGTGCTAAGCGGTAACCGGAAAATTCGTTTCAAGAAGTACCTAAGGAACCTTTCAACTTCTTCGAATTGGCAGTATCCCCAAGCTTGGGCGCCATAAAGTAATATTGAAGCTGAAGTAGCATTAAAGATTTTAATCTTTGTATTATGCTCGATGCTTTTGTTTTCGATACAACGAGTCCAGACTGAAGAAATAGCTCTTCGATCTCTTATCTTCGCTCTTCGGGATTCGTAGTACGAAATTATTATACTGGGCATTGCGACAGGGGCCATTGTTGTAGGTCCGTCCAGTCTTCATTCACCCTGTGTCCCAGGCCTCAACAGGCCCTATTTTGTACCCTTTTTGAAGTTAGATTTCCTTAGAATTGTCGTGATTTTAAACTTGATGAAACGAAAATGCCTCACGATAAAGAAACAGGCACATAAATGTATAGGATTAATTCGGCGAAAGATTGAGATAGAATTTATTACACTTATTTTATGAATTGGCTCCATTTGTTTGTTCGGATTTTCATAGTCGCCTTCTCTTTTCTGAGATTTCACTTCTGCCGTGTTTGGATTGCGGACACTCTTTTTGCTCATTTTTATTTGATTACCTACACAGATTTTAAAGGAATGTTATCGCGGCGTATCGTCCAGGTAAAAGTCATATGCAGACTATCTGTCCCTCAAAAAATGTTTCATCCCCCGCAGTTCTGGCTTTGAACCTTAAAAATACTCTCCCCTTGATATCAGCTCTCTTAAATTAAAGACTTGCATCGTTACTAATACAAACCACTTCATTAAAAAAAAGATAATTGTTGGCTAAGCACGGTTGCATTTTCAAACCCTCTAAACTGCTGATTTAACTATCAACTTACATAATTTATCACCCACGGTCCTCGACGTCGTCGTTATAGTCGTAGTCGTCGTTTCACAGTCCGCAAGAGATTCAAAGGGGACAAGGATACTTCATTAGTTTATAAGTATACGGCAAAGCAAATTCACTTAAATGCAAGACTTCCACGTAGCTAACGTCAACGTAAAGTAGATAACACTAAAGTCACAACTTTATCTGTAAAATCTCTCGTTCATTAACACATACATTCTTGTATCTTTTGAAGTACGAAACTGTAACACAGAACCAGCATAGCAACAGCAAATTTGATAAAGAATCATAATTGATTAGTTTATGAGCACCGTTGCTCTCTTAAAACGTTCACAATAATTAATGAGCGAAAAAGAGATGATTAAGTTTTCCAGATGCCACGATATAAACTAGAAATAAACTTGCGGTGACTACGATGGATGGATGTATTTTCCATAAAAAAAAAAAAGTGAATAATTTGCCTGCAATTACTTTACTGATAAATTATATCAATCAACAAGTGCACTTGGAATCAAAATTAGAAAAGTAATTTACTTGCCTTGCATCTTCCACCCATCGACCCAGATTCAAAGTGGAAACAGATGCACAGTATCAAGATGACAATTTAGCATTAAAAATAGGAATCGTTTCTCCCACGCCTCCCACAAATGTTAGATTTTGATTTTGAAATTTTGTAAACGAATGGGTTAGAGAACAGTCGAGGGTATAAGGCTGAGAGTTACAAGCAGTAATAAATAATCTACTAAAAGCAAGAGCATTTATGACCATAAGTCGGTTCCAGTGGTTTTTGTTAGGAAATTATTTACTTGCAGGCTGGCTTTTGATATGGGGATTTTTGTTGTATTGTAGTCTCGAAGAAATCACATCTCTCCCACTTGTCTGCGTTGCACTAGTAATCCGTCCGGTAGGGCACGTCACTTTGGCTTTAGAAAGCTTTGCGTCTGGTCGGCAATCCTTTCGGTTTTGAATTGTTCCTTGTCTTAGACCAATGATATGCTGATGAAGTTGTTTGTACTAATTTATTTGGGGGCTGCCCTTCTTCTCTGTATTCGCAATTATTTCGTAACGTCACGTGGTAATATGGTTCATTTTCCTGGCTGTAAAAATTGCTTCTTCTGGTTGGTATAACGTATTTTAAACTGACATGGTCCTGGTATCTGACATCGATGATGACTCGATGGTAGGTAAATTTTTAACTCGGAAAAATTTCCTCCCGAAGTATTGCTGATTGATGAATTAAATAAATAAATAACTTGAATATCCTTCTAGATTGCCAAGGAATCTTTTTTACCATTTTTACTCTTTTCGTAGAGTCGTTTTGACAAAATGCGAAGAATTTTCTCTCCCCAGTTAGATCGCCTTCATTGATAACGATATGGTGGAAGAAATGGGACATCTTTAAATTGCATTTTAATTGTTTTGTTTTTAGATCATTTACCAATAGCGGGTGACGTTTTCCACGACGATTATTGTTTTCCAAAACGATTATTTTTTTCCAAAACGATAATCGTTGTGTAAAAACGATAATGGTACCCGTGGCGTAATTGTTAGCATGTCTGCCTGTTAACTGTTCGAATCCGAACAGAAGCAAAAATGTTTTTCATGCGTATCGCCTTTCGCGAGGAATTGGCAAGTCCTCCGATAGTAAATTCATTGCCATCGCTTTTTCATTAGCCGTTCGGAATCAGCAATCAGCAGAAAAATAGGTCCCCTCCATTCCTTCGCAAAGGCAATAGTTCTGAGAAAGGTGCTAGGACACGAGAGCTCCTTGCTTTGTTGCGCCACCCTATTTACTATTTTATTTATTTATAAAAACGATAAGCGTTCTTCAAAAAGAGATTATCGTTCTCCGAAAACGACTTTTGTTCTTCAAAAATTAGTTTCTGAAAACGATGATTGTGCTCCAAAAAACGAATGTCGTTCTCCAAAAGCGGTTACTCTACAAAAAAAAGAAGGAAAGTTCACTCATCACATAATATGGAAGATGCACCTGAATTGAAGCGCTGCTAAAATGACAGTTTTTTTTAATGATGTAAACAATAAACAGAAATCAAAGTAGAAAATAAAAGAATAGGTAAAGGATCCTAGTTTTTGAGTTCTCAAAACTGGAAACATAGATACTCTTTTCTTTCCTTCAACTTTACTCTATCACTGTGTAGGTATGCCCAAACATAGTTAGATAAAGTTTTCGTTATTCTCATCTCATGATAATCCATCAACTTAAAAAAGGAGCTGAAAAATCATTTCTTCCTTGAATTGATTATATGCAAATCCACTGAGTACATGCACGAGCAAACCACTTAGCGCCGAATCATTTTTATTTTTTGTTTGATACTTCAAACATCTATTCACCTCACATTCATATGTCAAAAGTCATATCGTGTCTTTCAACTTACATAACCAAAATCATACCACATAAATCTCACTTTATCGCCTCATTTTTTTTGCCTGCCATGTTACCGCTCCCCAGGACATTTAGCTTACCCGCTGGTTTTATTGGATTTTGTATGCTAAGGTTATTCATTTCCTCCCCAGTTTTCTATTCATTTCATTCTGTAGACACACAAGCACAAGTTTTAAGACAAATCCCCCCAACATATAGAGAAATACATACGCACACACAAAACAGAGCAATCTGCTTTGCTCCGCTTGAGATAAATTAGTGAACTCAGCGTTTGATAGCATGCAGCAATTTTTAGTTTGTTGTTTTATTGGATCATAATAAAATAAAATTTAATGAAAGTAATATCAATTATGAAAGCAATCTTTCTCACATTGTTAGTTGCACGTCAACAACAAAACAGTGTTTTTATTTCTTGTGTTAACTTCATTTGAAGATGAACCCAGGGACGGATATCGGGGATAATAGAAAGGAAATTCGATTAAATTCCTTAATTGAGACTCCTTTTGAAGTTAGGTATATCAAATATATTGTGTCTGACAAGTTCGTTCGTTGAAGTTGCTGACAATGTGAAAAGCCTTCGGGAAATGAGTATATCCTGATGGAATGTCTTATGGTGGTTGGCATTGGAAACCAAATTTGCTTGTCAATTTTCTGTTTGACAAAAAAAAGTGTCTATGTACTGAAATTTAATGAAATGATGTATAAAGCTTTGCTTTTCCACCATTACTTCCTTTTTTCTCATTATTAAGGGATAATCTAATAGCAGAGAGCACTTGCTGTTCTTGTAAATTTTCATTGAGACTGAAAACAATGAATGTGCATTCTGGGTCGTAAACCTTTCAATGTAAACAACACATTCACTTTGTTTAATTATCGTCTTTCATTCCATTTTATCCTTTCTGACTAATAAGAGTTTAAACGTAGGTTGTACGAAGTATAGTATAGTATGGACACAGACAGCTATGTTCAAATGGTTAAATGACAAGAACAGACAGTAAAAGGAAGCATATAACAACCTAGGGGTGTGCTACTGACTACTGAGTTCATCTGCAATTAAATTCGGCTTTGCTTGTTTCTACAAGTGAACGAGTAGTTAGTAAAAACAGAAGGTAAAAACTACAAAAGTCTCTCTTTAATGTGCAGTGCCATGTCGTTCAATTGCTTTTGTAAATGATTGTGTAAATTCATCGATAAAATGGAAATATTTCTGAATTGGTTGAAAAAGGATTAAAAATAAGCCAATTGAACTTTAAAAAGTTTACCAACTGTGAATGTTTTTTCACTTGATTAAAAAATAATATGAAACTTTGGAACGAAAATTATGATTGAGAGAAGATACAGAAGCTCATTAAAAATAAAATTTCACAAGGAAATTAAATTTATTTTTAATTTGTTCTTGGTGCACATAACGCCTGACAATATACAGGTAGGTTAGGTAGCCATAGTGTGCCATACTTTGGGATGTGATTCTTGGTCATATTCTAAAAAAAAGTGTTTACAGTAAAGTCCGCCTTTCAAGTTTTTGACATTACTTTATGGAAGATTTAAAGGGGCTAACTTTGCTGTACTCTGACCCATGTTACGTTCGATCTTTCTGTCAGTATGAATGAATGAATGAATAATTGGGGTTTTGTATTGTACCTCGACCTGTTTAGATCTATTGTACCCCCTTCTTCTTAAGTGATATTCCTTAATTTGAAGTACTTCATCCAGATTAGTTCCTCTGATGAAACTTAGTATCTGGGTTACGCTTAGGAGTTGTAGCTCCCTCTCCTCTACGTAGTAGGATCCTAGGTACTTCTTCCTTTGGTGTATTAGAGCTTCGCAGTCACCTAAGAGGTGGTCAGGAGTCTCTTCCTGTTCGTTGCAATATCTGCATTGGTTGTCGTTCTCTATGCCTAGTACTTTTAGGTGCTTTCTTAGTCTGCAGTGTCCGGTTAAGAACCCGGCTAGCATTCTTACATTGTTTCTATTAAGTCTTATTGCGTCTTTGTAACGTTTTGTGTTAAAAGTGCCTAGTAAAAGTTTGGCTTGACGCATTTTTGGGAGGTCATTCCAGTGTTTAGCTCTGTTGTGTTCCTCCGACTTTTTGATTTCTTTCTTAATGTGGCTTTCTGTTATTCCACAAAAAGGTTCCGGTCCTATGAGTGGTGATCCGGCTCCTGTCTTTGCCTGTTCATTGTTCTGTCAGTACCTACTGATGATAGAGACCTCATTTTGGACTTTATTGTTATTAGAAATGCTAATCCTTAAAATTGTATTTAAATTGGGCCGATATGGTTGCCAGACTTTATATTTTAAATGGTGTTCCATTTTTTCCTCGAACGAAATGGAAGTATGCTTTGCTATAAGCAATTTGTTCATTTCGGGCATCCTCGTAACGATGAAATGGAATGCCGAAGAATGTAGTGTAAATAAAAAAATGCTTTTTGTATAACGAATATTAGTATCCTTAAGATGGCAAAACCCTTTGGCCAAACGCTTTCCAAACTCTTAATTATTCAGAATATACGGAAAATATCACCTGGAAAACGCTTGTAACTTCAAACGTACTAACGGGTGATTTTTTAGCTGGTTTGGTTTTGGCAACACTGGTTTTGACAGCTGACGTGTGTTTAGTACCTTGTGTCACTGTCAAACAGCTTCAGTTTGGTTTGCAATTTAACCATGGATCGTCTTACAAATGAACAACGCTTGCAAATTATTGAATTTTACTATCAAAATTCGTGCTCGGTTCGAAATGTTCATCGCGCGCTGCTTCCATTTTATGGTCGGCATTCTCGACCTTCTGACGTCAATGGTGAACGCTACCATGATAACAAACTTTTTTTTGCCCGAAATGGAAGTTCTTGACTTGCATGATATGTGGTTTCAACAAGACGGTGCCACATGCCACACAGCACGCGAAACAATGGCGCAATTGCGAGGCGAGTTTGGTGAACAGTTAATTTCACGTTTCGGGCCGGTCAATTGGCCGCCTAGATCGTGCGATTTGACACCATTAGACTATTTTTTGTGGGGGTATGTCAAGGCTAATGTCTATAGGGACAAGCCCGCTTCGATTGACGCACTGGAAGCCAACATCCATGCATTCATTCGAGAGATACCGGCCGATATGTGTGAAAGAATATGCCAAAATTGGACTCAGCGGATGGGCTACCTGAGACGCAGCCGCGGTCAACATTTGCATGAAATTATCTTTAAACATTAAATTGCAAGGTTCAAACTATCGATTCAAATAAATATTTCATTCATTTTTTCGAATTTTTTGTTTTTTAAAAAAAAAAAGTTCTAAACCTCTTATAAAATCACCCGTTATTAGCCGGGCATTGTTTTCAAAAAAAAAAAAAAAAAAAAACATTATCAAGGCAGATCCTGCGTCAACTTGAAGAAATATCCTCAAATATTATAAACTTACTTACTAAGGTGGGAATTACTGATCGGGGTGAACCTGGTCCTCAACCTACGTCGAATCGATATCGAATCTGATTTCGGGTGAGCTCTCTCCAGTTTTGCACACGGTTGAAGTCTTCTTCCGCTTGATTGCGCCACCTAAGACGAGGTCTTCCCCATGCGCGATTTTCCTACGAAATTTGATTTTGGGCGAGCCATCTCCAGTTTTGCACTCTAAGTCAGTTGAGGTCTTCTTCCACTTGATTGCGCCACCCAAGACGAGGTCTTCCCCATCCGCGATTTCCCTGCAATTTGCTTTCGAAAATCCGTCGAGCCATCATAGCCAGCGCAGTGTCGCGAATCGTACTCTTTTAGCTATGCCCGCATGTCGGGGCACAGCTCATACAGCTCGTTGTTGTCACCACATGGTCTTCACATACGGGCTCAAATATCATTTGGAGTATTTTACTTTCGAATCGCCCAAGGGCTTCTCTATCCGCTCGAGTTTTGTACAGATGGTTCGGAAATCTCGGCTTTCGTTAGAGAGCCCTGTCGAAAGCCTTTTTTTTTAGATAGATTTTTTTTTTTTTTAGAGAACTTCATTTATTATTTAACTTTCACTTAAAAATAAGTACAATTATCGAAAGTATAAATGCATAAGTGTAGGAGAATAAAAACTAATCATTCAATAACTTGATAACTATCAGAGTTGAATGACGAACAAAGAAGATTTATATAATAAATTACTAGAATAACTGATGTGGGGTACTTTCAGTTGTTCTACCGAGAGAATTTTTACATTTTCTTATTTGATTTTAAGTAAGTTAAAGCAGAATTTGATGTGCATATAATGTAGTATAAAAATTAAAATTATCTAGATCTACGTTCAACTTTTATAAATAGATTCTATTACAATATTGTTCATTGTGAGAAGCCAGATTTTAATTATTTTCAAATAGGAATTATAGTTGTAAGTAGTTATTATTTCAATTGGAAGTTTATTAAAAATTTCGTCATCAAAGGTCTCGATGAGTTCTTTACCGACCTTGACGGAGCTTTTGGTAAAACTTCCGAGTCTCTTTTCTGTCATGGCATCTCTCAATTTCCTCAAACGAGCTGTTCTTATGTTGCTTCTTTTTCTTGAGACTATATTATAACAATATAGTACCTTCTGGTCTAAGTCAATAGCAAAAAAAAACTGCTCTAGGACTTCCAATAGGTTGGAGAATAGGTTTCAGACTAGACACGGCAGTCACCAGGCCTGGTGACCATCTCTATCTCTATTGGAGCTCACAAAGCTCCTTCCAAATGTTTTGTTTTTCATCACAATTCAAAACTTCATAGATTTTTTTGTCTCTCTATTGCCAGCAAATGTCAAAAAATCTTTGTACACAAATAAATTGCTAACGAGTTTTGCAATAAAATTTTATATTCTTCCCTTCAAAACATACGCACATTTCATTCACAGGAAAAGACATACTCTTCTAGTTCGCAAGGTACAAGATTCCTTTTAGTTCTTTCCTTCGGCAACGTGCCTAAAATAATAAAAGCAGAAAGACAAACAAAAAATATGTACATATCTTCATCAAGTCGCAAATTACTTCTCAAGAGTCGTATACTCGTTCATCTTACTTTTAACTGCGCAAGCCTTTGATCTTTGCCCCTTCTTCAGTTGGCAAATTATACTTCCTCTGAACGAAAAGGGTTTCAATTCCAAACAAATTTACACATTTTTGCCCCCTTACATTTTGGGGGTTTTACTTTAAAACTCTGGGCAGTTTCATCCTCCGACCTGATTTCATTTATTTTCGCTTAAAAATATGTCTTTTTGATAAACATCTTTTTTTGTTTTTGAAGAAAGTTCCACGGAACTGCCGAGAAAACATTCTCACTCTATTGGAAAACACCGCAATCTGTAGAAAACTTTTGCAATTGCTTTCTCTTGATTTTGTGGACATTTCAAAATTCTGTTTGTTTGAAAAACCGAAAACGAAAAAAAAGAAAAATCAAGAAACACAGTTCCTCAATATCCCACCCATCCCAAATCCTAACCCTCGTCAATAATTAAATTAGCAAAAGTATAAATTTTTGTGATACAAAATTAATGATTTTTGGAAAGTTTTTCTCACATTGATTGTTTTGGAAGTAAATGCTTTTTATTTTTCCTAACTTTCGTTAACATAAATATTTTGTCTTTTTTTCTCTTTGCAGGTAAGCAAGTACGAGTACCTACCGATATTTATGTAGTCCTTATTCAAACGGTACGTAAGTTGGCTTTACAAATTTCGTTCCGCAAACAAAACTTTTACATTAAATCAACCTACCCATGAATTTTTTCACTCCTCCCTTTCATACTCTAATATAAATTCGAAAATATTGAATGCATAAAGTTATGAAAACCTCCCACAGCCCACACTGTACCTATAACCTACCTTCTGCCATCACCACTCTCCTTAGAGCTCTACAAGCTAAAGAGTCGAATGAAAAGAATTTGAAGAGACTTTCGTTGTTTTTGTTGTCTTGAAACATGATTTGTTTTTTTCTGCAGAAATAACAGAAAGTTGAGGGAAAAAGTTTTAGAGAAGAGAGAATTAAAAAAAAGTTTTCAAGTTCTTCATGCGGAGTTATTGTGAACAATTAAGGCGGCTTTCAGCAACTTTGGAGAAAAAATCAATAGTTTAAGTATTTTAATGTGTTGGTAATTTAATTTCTGAGTTTTTCCGTCGAAAAAACATGGCCGTCATTTGAAATAACAATGGGAGAGTAGAAATTCTTGTGTGAGGTTTTATGTTTTATTATGATAAATATTTGTTTGTGCATTCGATTGTATGATTAGTTGACAGTTAAAGGAGACAAAAAGTAAACAATAAATGTAATGGTGGTGAGACGTGTACTTATTTTGCAGGAAATGTTCTTGTTTATTGAACCCGAACAAAGGAATATCAAAAAATGAGATATTATTATCGTTCCCAGCTTTTAAAGAACATTGAGTTCTTGAAGAAGTGTGTGTCACGAGGAACCCCACAAGGAGGCACTCCTACTCTGGATCCTGGTCATGAATGAGATCCTCATAGTTCTCAAACCGATGACTTAGTTCTTCTGGCAACAGGGAAATTCACCCCAAGCTAACAATTGAATAATGCACTAATTAAGGTCTGCACTTCGACAAAAAGATGGGACCTTGCACAGTTAACCCTCTCAAAACAGATTTGGTATTCTTCACGAATAAAAGAAAATTACCAACCTTTGAGATCCTCTTAAGATCTCTGATCATGTAAGATACTTGAGAGGTATCTTAGACAAAAACCGAAGTTGACCCCCACACACGATAGAGATATAAAAAAGCCATGATAGCACTGTATTCGCGTAACAGGAGTTTCGGCAGAAACTGGAGACCAATGCCTAAAATTATCATGTGGGTGTATAAAGCTATTGTTAGACCCATTCTGTCATATGGTAATTTGGTCTGTTGGAATGCGCTGGAAGAATCCACGAACTTAAAAACCCTAACCAAAGTATACAAAGAACAGACTGTACTCGCGTTACTGGAGCAATGAGAACTTCACCAGCCGCGAGCTTGGAAGTAATTCAATCTCACATCCCTTGATCCCTATGTTCAAAAATCGGCAGCAAACAGCGCACTTAGGCTAAATCAGTGTAATGTCTGGAAAACTAGCCAAAGAGAACATGCACGGATATCAATAAACGCAGACAACAATATCTGCACGGATTTCATAACTCCAAATCTAGACTTTAATAAACTAATCTCAACCAGCTTCCTCAGTAGACAGGATTCGGAAAATGAAACACCTCATACGAACGAGACGTCTATATCAATTTATACCGACGGCTTGAAAATGGAAGCTTGGACAGGTGTAGGTTTCTTTTCAGAAAGCCTCAACCTTGCCAGTTCCTTTAAACTTACAAATTACAGGAGTGTTTTCCAAGCCGAGATCTGAAAGGCTGCTGTCCCTAAATAGACCTTCATTACTGTCGCTTATCAGTATTCTAACAGAACACAGCCTACTAGGATACCACAAAAAAAGGGGTCTTTGCACCGATGACTCATGTAGAGGAGTTTTCTTTATTTTAATTCCTCTTTCTTTTGACACCTTCTAAATGAGAGTAGTAACAGCTTCACATCAATTATTTCCATATGTCGTGAGTCCTTCAAGATAAAAGTTAAACCTCTGGTTTGAATTTCTTTTGAAATCCTATTCCACTAAAACCTACTTGGGACAAACATTCAAACACAAAGATATAACCCTCCCTGCAAATATTCTTAGAAATGTCGAGACTTGAGGTGAAGAAAAGGTTCAAACTTAATAATTTTGAATGGCTTACAAAAACTGAGTTACTTTCATAAATTGGCAATCGTACTGGAATAATTCTTTATTGTTTTCAAAGCTTTTGTTCAATTCTTTGAAGATTTACTGACCCTACGTCTTTGCTTATGTTGCTGTTACCTAATTCGCTAGTTGTGATGCCCGTGCGGCATATAGGCTTTATTTGGAAGGTTGACAATCATTCCTTTCTTCTGCGCTTAAAGAGAGTTCTCTGTTTCCCAATCTTTCTCAATGAGTGGATGCAGTAGTTCACTTGGTGAAGAACACCTGCTTCTAAAAGCTCTGCGGAAATACGGTCTAGTTCAACTGCTTTGTAATTCTTCAGTGTTTTGATTTGTACTCCTTCTACCTTTTGAGCTGATCCTCATTTGATACTAACAGATTATCAAATGCTATTTAGAGCTGTGGACATCTGTTTGAGCTCTTTGCTACAGTTCTTCTGTCAAACCTACTTCCGGTTTCTTTTGCATCTATTGTCTGCCATTTTGTTCATTTGTTTACGCTACTCATGTACGCTACGGTGATCGGGCGCTATCAGGTGCTGTTTAGAGCTGTGGATATCTGTTTGAGCTCTTTCGTACCGTTCTTCTGTCAAATCTACTTCCAGCCTATTCTGCTTCGGTTACGTGCTAGTGTTGAAAAATTTACCCTTATCACATTCCACGCTTCGGTGAACTTCTTTCATCCTCTTTCGATATGTAGACTTTAGCTTTTTTCACCCTGTTGCTAGAGTAGTTGCAATGCGAGCTTTGAAATCCTTTGTTTTTTTTTTTTTTATCCTTGTCGACTGCACATTCAGCAACGGATATGAACTAATTTTTCGCAGCACACCAATGCAATGTCTTTCGGTGGAGGTAGATTCCAGCTCTCGACCATTGTGTTCTCCTATTGTTTTGCGGACTGCGGGACCATTAGAGTACCGGTATCAAATTCATTTTAAACTCATGATATTCCAACTGCAGTTGTACGTAACTTTGCGTAGCAACCATCAGATGGTGTTCCCGAGCCGTTCCTATTATTTACCTGACAGTAATATTGTCGAAAATATCATCGCATACTAGTTCTCATGCATGTATTTACATAACTGTAACAATAAGTGATTGCAAAACCGGATGTTGATGAACATACAAATTGTATACAGAAAGTTCGGGACTGAGTTGTGTTTTGTCTATTGTATCATTTAGGATGGAATGCAAGTCAACAAATGCTTTCTGTTGAAGTTAGCGCATTTTTCTGAACCATACTTGTGAAGAAATGAAAAGGACCTAATTTTTTTTGCAGATTCCGAACAGGTATTCGAGAAAAAGCTTTTCATGACATGAAATCACTATTGGAGAAATTGTCAATTCCTTGGCGAAACCCGTGGAAAACATTGGACAAAGTCAAATTCTTACAAATTTACAAATTTATGAAAACTGTTTTTTTTTTTATTTGGAATTGAAAACATTTTAAAACTTGATTTGTCAGATCTTAAGATTGAAATGTTCCTTAAAAATAAGCAATGATTTAATGAATTTTTTCTTTGATGTTTCTGGGATTTGAACCTCGAACCTCCCACGCAACATACATCAGACACGCTAACCAATACGCCATGGGCACCATCTTCTGAAGAACTTCGTTCCAAAACAACTGAAACATAGTTGTTGTAGGCCATAATGCTGAGGAAAGTTATGTTTGGCCGTTTTTCTTCAGTGATTCGAATAAGCATTCCATAATCGACATTACATCGAATAAGTCTTAAGGCTTTTAAAGCTCTATTACCACAAGAACTCAAGCCTTTTTGCGAAGCAAGCAACGATATCATCCTTTCTTGTTTACTGGTTGTCTGATTTCTCGAACAAGTGATCACAATTGGTTACCAAGATCTTATGATTAAATTCTTTTACCTTTTTTTTGAGCTATTTGAAAGATACGGTCTATCCCAATGGCCCAGAACTATAATCTATACAAGACTTTAGGGATGGAACTCTTGAAGTTATCAAAGACATACTAACTCAAATGTGCGAATTTGTGATGAAAAATTTAATGACAACGATATGGTTCTGTAAATGTAGACGCGGCGGCCATTTGTCCATATATTCTCTTCAAGAAATAATAAAATGAAATAAACATCCGATTATTGAAAGAACCTGACCTATGTTGTGCATTGAATATTTGACTTGTATGACGCTTTTTACGCCATATCGTTGAGAGTACCACCTTCTTCTCTTGCCTATGCGATTACTTACAAGGTTATAAAGCTGCTCTTACTTTTTGACTTTCGCTTAGTGAATTCGATTTTGTGTTCTTTTTGAAATTTCCTATTTCTCTTTTAAATAATTCATTTCGAGTAGACACTGTGTGAAACAAATTGGCTAATGCCTTGAGTAATACCAATTTTTATATTTGTTTTTATTTTATTTCATAATCAGTAAATGCAATAAAGATGCCGGCGTTAAAAATAATAATAATAAAACACTCTCAACAGCTTGGCATTATAGCAACCGAAGGTAAATAAATTGAGTCATCGATCAATAAAGTATAATGTATAAACCAAACCCCTTTTGGAGCACAATAATCACAAAGCGCCACCGAGGAAGCCTAATTTTCGGGTAATTTATATTTCATGAATGAATTAGCAAATACCATTTGCTTACCATTAGCAGCTAGTTATCGCAGCTCGATAATTTTGGACAACAATGCCATTTTCACTGCATTAAACATACGATGTTAACAACTTCAAACGTGCGGATAGACGCAAAAAAGGTTCATCCGATTCTAACGCTGCTGCCGCGCCGATACCGGTACGTGATGTTGCTACTTTAATTGTCTTGTTAATAGCGCGCACAAAAGCCACAAAATCTATACACAATCACCCTGTAAGTTTGTGTTCATGCAGCTTTATATGGTGTTGAATGAATGTGTATAATTGTATATATAGCATTATAGCCAATGTATAACAACTATACATAAAAGTAAACATGCATTTGCAGTAATTGGGCGGGCGGGTGTGTGTTCTCGTACATCGAACACATTTATTTTATTATAAAGTTCGATTGATTCTCGATGAAATTGATTGAGTATTATATTGCATTGCACAGGCCATTCAACTAATGATTTTATTCGATGAATTTAGATCAATGAGCTTCATTAAATGGACGCCTAGACTGCCATGGAAGGTATACGAGTATGTAGGTACTTATGTGTTATGTTATGGGTTCATATTGTCTGGCTGTATGCTTTTCAATTCTCTGCAGCAAAATGCTTCTGAATAAATGAAACAACTTTGTCGTGCAGAAAATATTATTAAATGTGGATTTGTTATGCATAGCGTCGGTCGTTGTGTCGTTGTCTATTCATTTCACAAAAAACAAAAATGAATAAGAAAAAAAAGAATTACTGATTTGGACGTTTTGTGATATTGATCACGTTAGATACGAAACAGATAAGACAGTTAGATATAAAGCGACGCGACGGCAGCGGGTGGGCTTATGGCCGTGCTTAATATTAATGCAAAATTGATGTGATCGATATTTTGATTGATCTCTTTTGATTAAATCTGACTTTTTAGTTTTTTTTCTTTTCATGAGTGTCTGTGGACAGCTCAAGGCAGAATTCAATTCGACTTTATTCATGTTATTGCTTTACTTTATCCATTTTTCTAATAACACAAAGGAAAAAAGGTAAAATTAATTGAAGTGATTGGATGCGTGATACGTTTTTAGGTTTAAGAAAGATTCATCAATGTTTGCTTCGGTATGACCTTACGACGAAAAATGTAAAAGCATATCATATGCCATGGGGTGTCCTGAAGCTATAATGACGTTAGTTATTATTCTTGTAGTTCCTACAGAATGAGCAGTCAATAATTGAGTTTGGGAGATTTCATTTCATTTTATTTACATAAAAAGAGCCTTGAGATCAGATCTCATTTATGGCTAAAAAATACAATTATTTACATTTTGAAAACTATAAGAATGCATATTATATATGTACATCATTATATATGTATGAGCAATAAAAAAAAAATTTAAACTTAAAAACAAAAAAGTTAGTAATGGTAAACATTACTAATTACTGTAAAAGCGGGAGTTTTCGTCAGCGCTGATAAAATGGTAAGGGATTTTAGTGTTTGTGCGCTCCGATTATGGCATCTTGGATGAATCAGACGTCGTCCAAATCTACGTTTTCAATTTCAGTAAAAAGAAGATGACTCTGAACGTCCACCGTTGACGGAAACGTGCGATACGTTAACCAACAAATTGGAATCAAAATATTTAAGTGAAAATTAACTCTGCAGGACTTTTTTTCCGTAAACAAATTTGCAGGATGGAACCAAAAACTAAAAAGCTTGGTTTAAGTGATCACAATAAGACTCCTGTGTTTGATCTTAGCGAGCACAATATGACTCCTGTGTTTGATCGAGCAACCCAGGTTTTTTTAAGTCGACTTGTCAGGCTCTATAACAGTGTTGTTGTCACGAGAAGAGTCGAATCTTTTTCAAATACGCTTTTTGCTTGCTGATATTATCTTTATCTTCACAGTCGTATTACATGAACCAAAGCCGGTAGATTTTGAAATGCCTATTACCATACAATAAAACATTTTTTCACCTTTTTTGTGATGTCCGTGGCGTATTCTGCCTGTCAAAGAATTATTCAATTGTTTTTCCTCGAATATATCGCAGTTCATGCGAAATTGACAAGTACTGTGATAGAAGTTACACTGACACCGCGCCGCCACGCCGGCCGCCGCGCCGCCGTGAAGAAATCTTTTTCATTTAAAAATAAATAGGGTGGCGCAACAGAGCGAGGAGCCTCAGGGACTAGCGCATTTCTCACAACAATGATTTTTGAGGGAATGGAGGAGGCCTACAATTTTTTGTCGGTTCCACACTTGCAAAGTTCGTCTGGATCAGACAATAGGCAACAACCACTCAGTTTTCTGGACTGAGATGAAACCCCTTCTAACCATACGTCAAATATTTGTTGATGCAGGGATATAGAATCCTCACTTGTGATGGCTCCATAAGAATAGATCATGTACTTTGGTTTGCTGTATTTTATTTTCCAGCAGATAGTCAGGGACAGTAATAAGAAGCAGAGCACTTAAGACGCTGCCTTGGTGTACACCTAGGGGTCAATTCCCGATCTGTGAAGCTGTGAAGTGAAAAAAAGATCATTTCAGTTTTCACTTCACGAACCCATTCTAAGCGAATCCCGATCTCAAAATGAAAAGTAGTTCTCAAACTGTGTTCTAAAAAGTACTAAAACGTTCTAAATGTTTTTTATTTTAGGTTTTTTAAATTTTTTGCTAGTAATTAAATTACACTTTATTTCTTTTTGGAAATAGATTCAGGATATTGAGACGTTCTCCATTATTAATAAATAAATAGAATGGTGCAACAGAGCGAGGAGCCCCTGGGCCTAGCGCATTTCTCACAACCATGCCTTGTGAGAGAATGGTTCTCCATTAAAAATGCTTTTTAAACCTCGGAGGCTCTCTCCGCCCTTGAGTTTTGCTGCCATTTTTCGTAATTGAATTTTTTCACCCACTCATATGAAAAATATTTGACATTTGAGGTTTGGCTTTCATTTATCGAGAATCGAGTTTTCGGTGAAGCTGTGATAAAATTTTTCACTTCACAGATCGGGAATTCCAAGTCACACCAGGGGGTCACTGCTGTAACTTGGAATTCTCGGTGCCTCCATATGGACATCTTACCTCATTCACTGTTCTTCCTACATATACGTTAAAATCCAACATAATCCTATGTAACCTTCATTGTCTGAAGGTTACTAGCTTTTCAGATCTAGTGGTTTTCGGGCGATTGCTTTATTGAAATCAACCAGCATAGCAAGCAACTGAGAAAGCACGATTTTTTTTTAATTTGAAATGCATCTGTTTCAACCCGCATTTCCTGTTTCAACAGACTATCATTTTATATAAGCTTGGTTAGCCATCTAAAGCCGATGACTCGCTTTTTATCGAAACTTATATGGAAACTCAACTGTCCAATCACTTTACCTTTTTTGACGTTCTGAACCGCCTCAATAAATTTTTAGCTTGTTGTGTCGGGTACTTCTGTTCTGTAAAGCTAGCTTCAACTATCGAAAAGTGTTTTTGAGTATACTGATCGATTAAACATCAAAACACTGTCGCCACCTTTGCAGTCATTTTGTCACCTTTGTCGTCATTTAAAAAGAGAAGTTTTTTAAGCATACATTGTCAGTGAATTTGGGCTTTGAACGGCAAGTGGGATACTTTGAAGATGGCTACTCTATATCGAAGTAGTTTGGTCGTATGTACCTCTTGATCGGCATGGTTAGCATTGTCAGCCTTTGCCAAGCTCCCGAATCCGACCAAGAGATCAAGTGACCTTAACCCTAAAAAATGTGCGCAGGTACGACAGTAGGCTCATCGATTAGATGCTGCGGTACTCTTTCAATACTCAATTTCGGTCGGATTGCACCGACTTTTAATTAAAATATGACATGTCCTACTTGCCACTTGGAGGTCGGTGCACTTCTTCTTTGCGTCTTTTTTGTAGGTTCTATGTGCTTTGTGCTATTTAGAGACGAACCTTTTCATCGCTGTTATTTGAGGGGCACTTTGACCACTTTTTTCTACTTCTCACTGCTTTAAATTCATCATTTCATTTCTATGTGTTTATGGCTTGTTCTGTGTGTCCCTATATGAAACCCCCAGCAGTGATTTGGCTCTCTCTAAACAAGCTAGTTGTAGGCAATTTCACCTTTCTGTGTTTCTAGCTTTTTGGACTTCGTTGATGGTGCTGCACAGATATCTTTGGATGTATGAAATAAATTGCTCGCCTCCTCCTTCGTCTTGATTGTATTGTTTGATTTTCTTATTTGCTGCCCTACAGCTTCCCAGTAACACTAAAACTCGTTTCTTCAATGCTCAAGATGTGTACTCGGCAACTCAATAATTTGAAATTTCAACTGCCAACATTTCAGCTTGCGACTTTTGAATTTCATTCGGGCGCTAACCCCCTGAGTGGACCCTGGCTGGGTTTAGTTCAGTTTCAGTTTCCTTCGTAGCATTGGTAGTGCCATCAATATTTATTACGATAGTACTTTCATAATGCTTGAAATTGAAATAATCTTTTTAAATACATAGTAGTTTTCAACACGTGTTTGCTTTATTTTTAAACTACATTTGTGTTTTACTTGCCAGCGCCGCGCCGGCCATTTGGGATCTGCATGCACAGGAAAGCGGAAATTCGTTGTTATGGGTGACACTAGACTCAGCGAAGCCCCATAAGCACATTTTTGCTAAGCACCATACATTCTTTGCGCAGCAAATTAAAGCAAAAAGGAAGAAATAACTCTGTTCTGCTAATTGTTAACATTGCCGTTTTGTACCTAACCTGCAAAAAAAAGTTCAAACAGTTCAACTAACTAGAGTATTTCAAAATATCTATGCAGATATCGGCAACACTTTGCAATCTTCTTTCCATTTCTGGCGCCACGAGTAGTGATCTTGAAGCGATCACAACTCTCCCACTTTTCTGCTTCACACTAGTGATCCGCCTGTGGGGTACGCCGCGTTGACCTCAGAAAGCGTCGGCAAGCCTCCCGGTTTTGGATTGTTCCATGTCTGAGGCCAACCAAATGCTGATGTTTTTGCATTTGCTTGTACCAGGAGTGTTTTGGCCTGCCTTTTCTTTTTCGTCGCGAATTTGTTGAAACGTTGTACGATATTGCCTTTTGGACGGGGTTCTGCGGATCTCTCCTTTGAACATTACAATACCAACTGAGCCGGTTGTGCTGAATTTTGTCCAAGATGGTACTTTTGACATGAAGGCTTCCACGGATCTTAGTACTTCTAATTCGATCAAGCAACACTTTGCAATCAAAAGATAAAAAATATTAAAAACAATTTTTTGTTGAATTCACGTCGATAACAAATTACGACTAGTTTTTTTTCTAATTTTGTAGATCTATTAGTGGCTCCTATCACAAGCCCCGTCGAAGCGATTTAGGACTACGAATACCAAAATGGAAGCATCACAGACGCCCTTGTGGTTGATGTTTTGCAACAAAATTTGTTACTATTAATAAAGTTATTAACAAGTTATAAATATCTGTTGCCAAGCGTTCATTACGAAGATGTTTTTAGTCATTTCTATTTCACATTCGTAGTCCGAAATTGCTACGACGCCGACGCGACGGGACCTGTAAACTGTGATAGGGGTAAGTAAAGTATGTCTCCTGCACTCGGAAAAAATGTCACAAACATTTTGCCTTTCAATTATCGTCCTTCTGTTTTATTTCCTCCTTGGAAAGCACTCTGTGCTTGAGTAGCTCTCAGTTTTTCTTCTTTTTATAATTTTGTTATTTCTTACGACAAACACATAAACTAGAACAATAATCGTCAATTTCCACTCTACAAATGTTATTCCCCAATTCAATGTAAACAAATTTAAAATTTTTCAGTTCTTTTACTTGAAGAAACATAAAAATCAATAAAAGCATCTAAAGATCTTTCGTGCAACTTAATGAATGACGAATGTCTTGACTTCCAATTAGTAGTTTGTTTATACTTTTGAAAATTATTGCTAAATGTGTGAGGTGAGCGTGCACCATTACCGTCTAGTTTTTCCCAAACTTATCTAACATTCTCCTCTCCTCATTTGTGTATCCAAATCACTCATCATATCATTCTCATCTCTCAGTTTTAACCCATCTATTATTGTATCCCATATGTTACATCACTCCATCCACTTGGAACGTTGCTTCCGGAAAACAGTCTCCATTTTCATGCTTGTTGATCAATTTTTTGTTTTATTGCTGTATGCTGTGAAGTGTTGTTCGTTCTATAGTGCCTACCTAGTACCAGGGTTACCTTTGGGACTCTTTTGCGTCCTTTTGACTCTTTTTTAAGGTCTGGACTCCAGGACGCCACTATTTAAAAATCATCGAATTCGGACTCCTTTTAGAAATTCAGGACTCTTTAAGAACTGAAATAATTTTTTCAGTACAATATTTTTGTCAAATACTTTTTTCTGCTTTTGTTTACATCCTATTCTGAATTCAGTCACTTAAATCAATGTCAATGTGGTAAGAGCATATGTATTCTTTGCTTGTAAAAGATATGACATATGAAAAATGAGATACTTACAGACTACAATCTACATTTGTATTGATCATAAAGAGTCAACAATCAGTTTTCCCTGCCTCTGTGACTGTGTGGTTCGTCTAACAGTTTATATTCTTTGCTTGTTTTGACTTTATGTTTATATATCTTTACATTTTAGTATGGGACTCTTTTTTTCAGCCAGGACTCTTTTTTTTGACTCCTTCAAAAAATTTTCAGAGGTAACCCTGCCTAGTACCGATGCACATTAGCATTTCATATAAAATATACCAGATGCTCATGCATGATGTATCGCTGTGCGACTAATGTTTCTGTTTGTCACTGGTGGTTCCACAGAATCGCTTATCATCATTAACATCGCTACCCATCGTTAGTCTTCCATAGAGTTGGATTGCACGAAGAGATGCTAATGTGAGATCTAGAACCACAGCGACAATGGGCGGATACATCATGCGCAACCAAATGCAGATTAATCTTAATCTTTCGCCGCATAAACCAAACCAGATCATATTGGATTTCCGTGGTTGTTTGTATATTTATTGTTGCGAGTTGCGACCCTTTTTGCCCGCAAGAGCCGAGGGGGGGGGGGGGGGGGGAAGTAGAGTTGTAGAGTGGAGTTTGCCGCATTTGACCTCAAAAAGTTAATTTAAACTTGGAAACAGTCTAAATTAACTGTTAACGAATATTTAAACTTCCATCTTAGTTAGACAAAGTTCAGTTTGTCTTGATTAAAATAGACATGACTTGGAAAAAACAACGAGAAAAAGCAAAACGAAAAAGCAACACACTAAACTTCACTGAAAGACAAATTCCAACAAAGCTATTCCAACCATTTGATTGCACTGCAAACTGTGAAAAGTTTCGTAATTTGTTCACAGTTTGTGTTTCGTTAGTGGAATTCCATTGGAAATCTAAATACACTGCTTACCTAATAAATCTTCAAAGGAAAAATAAAACAGACGGATAACGCATAAAAACCCAGACACAAAAAGTCCATAGCACCAACCAAATGTTTGGTCTGCCTTATGGCCTCGAACGATGAACGAACGCAATGGGAGATGAACAGGTATACAACACGCACGCATCTAAAAGCATCTAGTGTTCTGGTGCTGGGCTTTGAATGGAGGTGCTTTTATCATAAGCCTGCTTATGTTGTATATTACAGTCTATGGCAACTTGTCATTTTCATTTAAAACTGTGATATCTATTTGAGGTTGACACGTGACAAAAATTCGCAACTAGACAACAAGCCATTTGTTTATTGACTTCGCGCGCACACTAAGTGGTGCAAGAAGGAGAAGTTTTCATATATTTTTTTTGTTTTGATTTTGCTGTACGACTTGATGTGCTAAGCTCGTCGGCTATGGATGCTTTAGAAAGAAGAAAAACTTGCAGCCCAATCTACAAGCGCTGTACTTTGAAAGTACGAGTAGTAATGTTTTATGGACACTCGGAGAAAAACGAGGTCGCAAAATAAATTACAAACATGACATAAGTTTACAAAAAAAAACAAAAGACAAAAAAAATTTTAAAATCAGATTTATACTTTTTTTGACGTAAGTAATGCCAAAGATACACGTTGACATATTTCTGTTCGGTGAAATACTTAACAGGCTCTGCCGAAGAAAAACATTTGATTTAAGAAAAAATTCAAAGCATGTTTTGCAATTCTAAGTGTTTGTGTTTTTATTTTTGTTGTGAATGTTGACAGTACGTCTGGAAAGGCGTTCATTTTGAATTTCGTTTTGTTCCATTAACTCATGTCTACAAAAATGTATAAGACTGACAAAAACTAACATACCCTTAACGATTACCCTAAGATCTAAGCTAATCTTTGCTATTCCTTTCGGTCTAATGATACCTTATGACTAAATTATGTCTGGTAGAAAGTTAAATAACTTATTTTTGCTTGGAAGATTCTGGAAACGCATTTAATCTACTGTGATTGATGAGGGGTGCATTTTACATAATCTTAAGTAGGTACCTAATTTTGCTTTTTAAAAAATGGCAATGGAACTTTCTGTATAGAGCCCCGAGAAACATAGAACCTACAATCCAGTAAAAATAATATGGCTTCAGGGACACATTTTTTGGGCTCATTTTTTTTAATGATTTTCTAACACACTGTTTGACTAGTAAAGCTCAAAAACTTTCGGGGATGAACCATTAATTTACAAGTGGTCATGTACATTTATCTTTTTTCCTCCCGTTTTTATATTCCTGTGTGTAGAACTTTGCATAAAGTAATAACAAAAAAAGTTGACTAAGATTAATTGCTCTAATTCCAAAGGGACCTTGCCGTAAAAAAGGTTTTAGTTTGTTATTCCCTCCAGCAGGATGTTTTTTGTTTTGTTTTTGTTATTAAATAATGACATAAAAGGCAGACGAATTGTCGTGGTGGTATCTTAGCATGAGATGCAGATCATTTTCTTGTCAAATTTATACAACTGACTTTTTTTTCGTTTTTTTTTAATCATCATAATAATGTCGATACCGCTTTAAAACTTCCTATCAAAAATTCCTAATGCATATGAACCAAGAAGGTACCGGATAATTAAGGTGACTATCAAGATAACTATAGGAATGAGAGTATACCGGTATTGAAAACACGTGTCGATATCTAGTTGGATATCGCATGTATAAAGTATTGATACCGCATCGAAACAAAATCGAAAGTCTTATAGAAAATTGCATGAGCTGTAAAAGTGTGCATAGAAAATTTGAAATTGTGTTTTAAGATGACGTTTCTATTTGAGAGTTCTTTCGCTAGTAAACTCCTCGTCGGCTTACAAGCAAAACTGACTATCTGCAAAAATGGAAAAAATGACTATCTGAACTTGGTCAGTTCTTCCTGAATTTTTTTTACATTAAGGCAGATAGTCAACCAACAATTAAAACTACTTTGCATTTTCTTAAGCAAAATATCAGATAGGCAGTTTTAAAGAATTTTCTACTCGGTTTTTTATTATACTTGACATTAAAGATACAAATTTTGTTCAGTTTTGCTTGTAAGCCTAAGCTGATGTCCTGCATATTTGAGAGCTATTATTTGAGGCTTTTCTATATGGGGAGTAACTTTGTTCAGTCTTAAGAGATGATTTCATGAGAGTACTTTCATTATCGTATCCACTTGACGTATTTTTCCTGCTAGTTGGAGTTTGAAAGTGGTAAAAACAACATGTTTTCTTACAAACGAGGGATTACAGCTGCTTTAATTGTTTGCACTTTGCTTAAAAAAGAAAAAAAGTTTAAAAAAATGTTTTTGGCTGAACAATGTATAGACCGTCGTCACCAATTTGATGCGGGGTCTCCTTTTATAATGAAGCTTCAAATAGAAAATGTTCAATAATTCAGATTTTATTATTAGTGTATGTAAACTGTACTGAAAATTCTTTTAATAATTGAATCTTTTGTTTTTGTCTCGAAATGACTAATTTTCTACAAAAACTCAAAAGACTCATGTTTTTCTTTGAGTTTGTTCGTTTTCTTTACTGTCCACTGTTTTTTCTTTTGACTCTCCGAGAGTTACTCGCAAAATGCGAACACTATTAGAATTCTGCAGACTTATCTCCGATGGTGATAAAAATTGTGTCCAAATTGAGAGTAACTGTCGAAAAATGGGAATCTCGAAAGTAAAAAGTAAACTCTCCGCTAGCTACTCTCAAGATCTCAAGGCTGTGTTCACTTAAGAGTTCGGTCTCGACAGTGGTCTGTTAAAGTGAACACGCACCTTAAGCAAAGAGTTGTAGCTGCTTTTAACTGACGATATGATCGTTGTTTAGGACTAACTGTAGCTCTAAACTAGAAACAGAAATAATAGTGGACCAAGATGGAAACATTGGGGCACCCTAGAAACAACTACAATTTTACGACAGTTTGTTTTGACTAGGATGACATAATCTTCCTTCGTAACAAAATTAGCGCACTTCGTGTGTCAACCGAAATTCAGTTCGATTGCTGATGAAAGAATGTCAAATTTTGCTGGATAAGGTGAACTGTAATACCAAAAGGTATGAAGAAAACAAGGAAAGTGTATAATCTTTGAAATGTTCACTCGAGACTAACTTTAGCAGCGCCCCACTGAATTTTTATAATTTAACAGTTTTTCAAATAGCTTGAGAATAGCCTACAGGATTCTAACACCGCGATGATTTTTAATGCTGAATCTCAATTTTTAAAAATTTCTGTTAGAAACGAGCGCATATTTTTTTTTTTAATTTTCATCTGATTGATGACTAACAAATCATTAAAAAGTTTGAGTAAATGATTTCTCCAACATTTTTTATGAAACCGACTTGAAATACTACCTTTTTATCATCAATATTTTTAACATTTTTCTACGAAGAAACAAACCAGGGGCCAAATTACAGCACACCTTATCAAATTACTCGTGACGGAATTATGTGAATTAGGCTCACGTTATCTTGTAATCTAGTACCACAATTTGGCGTTCTCTTATCAGTAGTAATCGAAGGGAATTTCATTCGACGCATGAAGTGCTCACTGATTGCTCTTGAAATGATAATAAAAGAAACTTCGTGAACGTTTCTCCTTCTATTTATTACGAAGGCAGGTTATTTTATCCCAGTCAAAATAAATTTATTAATAAGAAAGTGCCTAATCAATATAAATGAGTAACCGACCATATCGAAAAGGAAGTACTTATCCGTTCAAACGGATCACTTTCGTTGCCCATATAAACATATGCATCACATCCGTCTAAGTAGCAATTAATAAGAATTCTCTCACACAACACACCACTCGAGTGCATTTGATGTTTTTGTTTTCTGAAATTCTCATTAAAACTTATCTGTTCTTTTACAAAGGAATGGATTTCGCAAGAGAATTTTTTTTGTATATTTATTTTACTTAGTTTTTGTACCAAAAGATGAAGAAAACTGTGTGCGCTGTTGATGAAATATCTAAAATGGTTGATCTGAACCCTACCAAAATTTTACCACACATTATAAATGTAAAAATGGCAGCCATTTTTTCAAAAACACAATTTTTCATGTTTTTTTTTTTTGCAAAAAAGATACACTGAAAATTTCGAAACTCGTATATTATGCGCTATAGGCTATAGTCATAAAGAAGGTGTAAAATTATGGTAATGTTCGGTTGAATCGTTTTCAGAAATTTTATCAACAAGCCGTTCAAAAACGCAACTCCAAGAAAATAACGTTTAAAGATTTCTTTAATAAAATATCGTGATATTATGGCGCTCAGGTAGCTACTAAACGTCACCCAAAAGAACAGTAAGAGTAGTAAAACTACTCGGATCCGTATAAAATTTTAGTAGAGTACTTTTAAATTGTATACTTTTCGAAAATTGAATAAAAAAAAAAAACCGCTTTTTTGAAAATTCTAAACGAAGTTTTTTAAATTTTAGTAGAGTACTTTTAAATTGTATACTTTTCGAAAATGGAATAAAAAAGAAATCGCTTTTTTGAAAATTCTAAAAACGTTGGCTTTATTTAGGAGTGAAAAATAGAAAACCAGCTTTAAAAAAACTGGCCCAACAATGCTGATTAATGGTGTTTCTACATTCTCGTGAAAAACCTTTAGAATGTTTACTTTTTTTAAATACTTCATGTGATTTTATTCAATTTTCATAATAAATCTTCAGTTGGCAACCCTGTTTTAAAAAAAGAACATATTAGAGCGAATGCTAGCTAAAACACTCTTGATATATAATTCTCAAAAAAACACACAATTTGTAATTGTTAATGATACTTAGAAAAACAGAAACCTTGTAATTAGCTTTAGGAACTCTGATATTGTACATAACATCGCAAGTTCGTGGCCATTTTTAAATATGACTATTTATTTTTCCAAGAGGAATAGTGAAGTATTGCCAGGTACCTTAGTATGAATTTAAAAACAAATACAAAAAAGTAAAAACAAATATTGTTACGGAGCATCTGCTGAGCTGAAGAACAAAATCGATCTGTACTCTGCGGGTTTTACTTAAGAAGTAGCTTCCTGGGATGTATTTGCCATCCTCATTTAAAAGCGCTCGCAACTCATACAACCTCTAAGGCGATCTTGCCTGCCATTGGTCAGCACAACCCAGGGGGCGGATGTACCATTTGCAAAAGTTATCCATTGGGAACCCTCATCGAATTTGCTTTCTATAAATAACTTGATTCCTGGTTTTCAATAGGAAGCAACATTAAATAGCATCACTTACCACTGGAAATAATATAATATATTTCTAACTCGAAGTAAAGTATACTCGTATCACCTTATAACTTTTGTTTCCAGAAGACAAAAAAAAAATGCCCAACTGGTAACTTTATTCAACCTTGTTTGCATTTAGAGATGTGAAATAAATATGGTTTTTTCGATGTTTCATTTCTGTTTGTTTTTCCATAAAGTCATTCGATATTTTACTGGCAAATGATTCCTCTTACGCAACCTACGCATAACTTCGTTATCAGCCTATCAAAAACTTGTAAAAATTCTATTCATAAAAAACTCAACGTCGCATCTTCAGCAAATGCAATACAATCCATTTTCTCATAAAAAGAAAAATACACTAAAAATTTACACTACAAGAGCCTTTTCCATACCCAACCACTTTATTCCGTATGTGTCTTCTTTACGTGACCTTTGGTTCCTATCATCTGTGATAAGAAACTCACATTCTGCCCTCCACACGTGGTTTTGTAAGGCTAAGCGGTAATTCGAAGAATTTTTGGTTCCCTACGTGACTGAATCCCTCTATGTTACTTTCGTACAATTTCTTCTGGAATTCAAGTGTGGTCTCCCTCCCCAATTGGTCTCTTTCGGTGGACATCAATCAACGAGTCTGTTCTTTTATACCTACCACCAGAAAACCATCATGGTGAACACCCACTGGATTATGTGATGGAGTTTCATTGTCGACAAGCTACTCATTAAACTAACCACACATTCATAAAATCCTTCGTGATAAAATACAAATGGAACAATTTTGGCAACAAAGAAATGTGGGCTTTTCGATGGAATGAACATCGAAACGGCCAAAACCACTCAAGTTCAATTTGCCATAAGGTATAAGGCTAAAGAGATGGGTGAAATATCTTCGTAGTAGGCATAGGTAATCCTAGATACCAAACTCTTATGGAAAAAGGAGGTAAAATTTGTGGTTGAAAAAGCTCAAAAACCCCTAATAAAGCCAGTAACATTTCAGGATATAAGAGGAATTTCAGTAGAATTCATAAAATGTTACCACAGAAGTAATCCACCCAAAAAAAACCAGGTTGCTTTGTTGGGAATGAAACTTTTATGTTGTTTGTCTTGTCTCCGTGGTGACTAATGCATGTAATCCTTTTGGTATCTTATATCTCACTTTGAAAAGAGTTAAATTTAAAATTAAAAAGAAATAATTTATTCCTGTCGCAACAATTAGAAAATAAAATTCCTGCTTTAAGAACGAGATTTCCATTGTAAATGTTTGAGCAGAAACTTCTGTTTTCAAACTTTAACCAAACTGAATATCAATACTCATAACAGACACTTCCTTTTCGCCTTACTTTCGTCGTACTCTATGAAATATAAGCATCGTATATTTTCTTTTATCTTGTTGAGTGCGTATCTACTCCTTCTTAAAGTCTAACTACAAAACCAAGGCACGTTTCTTCGAAAACTTTATTTATTTGAGTCTTAGCGAAGAGCACGAACGAACAAAGCAATTGGTTTAAGTGCAATAAACAAGAACATCACCTTTGATATAAAAGACTACCTTCCGCACCTGACAGACGGGAGTGTAATTAAAAAGTTTTTGTTTGCTGAATATAAAATTGGTTTGTGTGCTCTTCGCAAATGAACAAAACTAAACGAAAGTCTACTCACAAACTTGGAATAGCTTTCTCCGAATTAAAGTGCATCTTTTCGCGTGTCATGCACTTCTAAACGACTCCTTTCGACACTCCACCTCCTGTGTGGGTTGATTTACGTTCCACGGTCGAGTTAGGCACACACCTTAAGTTGCTCACTTTGGCATTCAAAATAAAATTAAGTTCCGTAGAAGGACGTTGTTATAAATTAGTGCTGCTGTGGAATTTTCCCGGAATTGTCCTCGAATACAATAAGTCCTTGCAGTCAAATTAATGAAAATCTTCTTTCATGTAGAACAACGAAGGAAACGAAGATTAGTTTTTGGAGGAGCTGGCATGTTAAAGGAACAACAAAACACCACCACAAACACGACTTGAAGTGATCTATTTACAGAGCCGTAAACTTTAACGACTCATTAAGGAAATCGTTAAACTCTTAGGGTTGAGCGCTGTCAGAGCGCCAATTGATCGATGTTCAAACCTTGCCACCACTTCAAACAAGCATCTCCTTCGATGGTATTATTGAGTTTTTCCTTTCAAGGGGTGTTTTTTTTCCTCTTTGGAAAAATTCAATTCCGTGAATCGGTTGATTAATTCATTTGCGGAATCAAAACGACAACGGAAACGGATTTCAAGGTTTGCCAAAAATGCTATTTCGTTTTCTAGTTGATCTTTTGTTTTGTGTTGTGTGTGTGTTTTATTTGTTCAATGAACGCAAATCCTTATGATGGCATTAAAGTATGTAGTGAGTCTTTATGGCAATGGAAAGACTACGCCAATGAGAAAATCGATGTTATTGACTGTGGATGTTATGGGTAATCCTTCATTCGGCACACGTTAGTTTGTGTGTTAATAACTTAAGTTTTCGTTTCTAGACAGATTCTTGGCATTCCAATTATAGGGAAATAGATGAGTTTTGAACAGACAGACAAATTTATGGTGAACTGGAGTTAAGGAATGAAAAATAACGAGGTAATATTGAAGACCGTGGCGTTTCGAAATACATTTTTTAAAGACATTTTGATGTTTTCAAAGGTATTTTATCGTTTGAGTGTGTGTTTTTGTTTGTTTGACAAGGGTTAACGAAATAAGGTCTCTCGCGTTCCTCTAAAACGGAAAGCTATGACGACGAATTACCATCATATTTGCCAAAATATTTGACCTTATTCAATGGTCGTTATCATGGAAACACAGAACACAAAGGAGTAGAATAGTTGTCAACATTCTATCTTCAGTGCTCTGTTTCTTCCGCAAAAAGTTAAAAAAAATTAAATCATTCTCTATCGCATCATACAGGAGCACTCAAATATTTAAGGCAACAAGGGCGTATTTGTATAGAATTCCTTTGAGCAGCACCTGACAACCCAGCGCAAATAATCTTGTTTTTTATGAATTTCATGGGAAAAGCAACACAACCGTTAATTTTGTCAAACGCAACGGAAAGTGGTTTTTTTGACGATTTAGTTCACTCAGTGGTAGGGACGAGTCGGTGGATAGTTAGGTCAGTATAGCAGTGTTTTAGTAGCAGTCTTAGCAATATGCAAAAAATTCAAAATCTTTCTACAACACTTTTTTGCAATATGAGCGAAACTAAAACAATACACCCGCAAGCAAACAACTTGTAAATGAAAAGATTAGTAAAATTTTTTAACTACAAAACTCATCAAACAACTTGATTTAAAACGCAGGACAGGATCTTTTGCAGTAAATGTAAAGTATGCCATTTTCCTTTGGACCTGGTAGCTGGTATAAGTCTTCAATCGGCGACCATACCTTCCTCCGACCAAATATTAGCGGTAAGTTGGTGTATTCTGTATTGGCATATCAGAGACTTCAGAGCGAATCGGTACTGAACTTAGAGCAAGCTCATTTGCACACACTTATATACGTCCTTCATCGTTAATGCAAGAGTTAGTGGTTAGTTAATCATGCAGCTGAAAAATTCGGTTCTTAGTTATTTCTGTTACTGAGGTTGAAATCGGATATAAAAGGATTGGAGTTCAATAACCTACACATGCGAGCTAATGGCTCATGTATGCCATAGTTAGTTCTGTGGTGGGAGCAATGTAAAAACTCTAAATACGATAGTTGAATCTTATGTGAGAGAGCAAGTCAGAAACATCAATTGAACCGATAATTAATTGATGAAAAAAAAAACTAAACCATTGCTGATTCATCGCTGTGAAGATTTAATAGGCGAATACCATTTTAATAAGGAGGGAGAATGAAAGGATCTTCCCAAGGAAGCCCTTTTGTAGCGAAACGTATGAAACTATTTTGCATTGCTTCGACTGAGGATCTATGAATATCATAAAATGGTCACCACACCTGAGAGGCATACTTTGAATAGGGACGAACATAACAGTTACATAAAGAGAGGGTAACAAAGAGGTCATTAAATTCCTTTCGCCATCGCTTTATAAAGCCAAGTTTTGAATTTGCTTTGTTAATAATGAAGTTGATGTATGCATTGAATTTGAGGTTGGTACTTAAAAGAACAACGAGGTCACGAAATCTAGAAACTTGAGATAGAAATTGTTGCGATATAGAATATTTTCCAATACTAAGCGATCTTTTGCGGGAGAATGTCATACTTTGGGACTTGGAAGCGTTCAAACTTAGTCCGTAGAACAAAACTGTCGATATCTTTTTGTAAGAAGTCGCAATCTGTAGCATTTTTGATGATTTAAAAGATCTTCGTATCATCAGCAAAGACTAAAATATCGCTTTTAGGAGATGCAAGAAATTACTCATTTATTGCAACAATGAAAAGCAGGGACTAAGATGACTTCCTTGGGCAAGGCAGACAAAGCATTAAAGGTTTTGACAAGACGTTACGAGATTTGACTTCTTGACTTATTTTCTAGGTAGGAACTTATCCAAACAATAAATACTGGAGGAAATCCAAATGCTTTTAGTTTAAATAGTATCATATTATGAGAAAGTTGGCCAAACGCCTAAGAGAAACCAGTGTAAGTGCAGTCAAGCTAGTTTCCACATTCAAGGACATTTATGAACATTTATGATAAAACGGTAGAAGGTTGGTAGCCGTCTATCTTCTTTGCATAAATCCATGCTGCTGATTCCTTACAAAGAAGGATAAACTTTCGCAGACTACTTTTTGAAATAGCTTAGGCATACACGAGAGCTTTGAAAATGACCTGTAGTTTTTTGTATCGATTTTTTCACATTTTTTGAAAAAAGATGTGATAAAACGTTTTTTTTTTCCAAAAAGTAGGGAATATTTCAGATTTTAAACAAAGCTTGAAAAGATGTTTAAGTGGAAAAGATAAACATGAAGAACGCTTTTTAAAAACGTTACCGAAAGTTCCGCTTGCCATTTTTCGGAACCAGCTGAAAATTTTGAGGTCACCACAAGTAACTTGAATTGTTTTCGATAAAAAGCAACCATACTCTTCTACCTAAAATAATTTAGCCTTTTCGTTAACACGACAAAAAAAAAGAGAAAAATTCTTTGAAATATTTTAAGTTTTGAGTTTTTTATTCGGTGTGTTCAAAAACACCTTAATCTTTACATAAAATAATGTTCGTTTTTCAAACCCCATATTTTCCATTTTCGAAGCTTCAGCAGGTCAGTAAAGTTTTATGGGGCTAGGCCACCCTAGACTTTTCGAAAAATCGATTTTTTTTAAATTCTAAATGGTCCCGTAGGACCTAAAAAATGATGTCCCAAAAGATTATGGCAGAGAAAAACCTTTAGGTACTAGGTTTACGAATTATTACAAGGCTGTCTGGTCCGCAGCGAGCACGTTTGGTAAGCGCAAGGGGGAAGGTTATTGTTATTGAAAATTCTTTCAGGCATCGCAGATTGAAGGTATTGTAAAATTATTCATGATTTTCTACTTTAAACGCGTTTATCTCAATACTGTATTTTTCAAGTTGGCCGGACTCGTAACTCAAGCAAATTTCAACCGATTAACTTGAAATTTTAAACATGTCTTGAAATATACATTTTCTATGGAAGTACGTCGGAATTTTTTTTTATATTGCGTAGTTCACTTGTTATTAACAATTTTCTGACAATTTTTTAGGCAAAAATTTGCACTTTTTACTTTAGAAGGGCACCATTTGGCCAAAAATCAATATATCGCAAAAGTCCTACGTACTTCTATAGCAGTTAGTATATATAATCGAAAAAATCCTTTTGCTTATTATTATTTAAAAAAATTACATGAGCTGTTGGTAAGGCCGTGGACCTAAAAAAAAAAAAAACAAAGACGTCGTCGTAAAAACGCTGCAAAGCCGCCATTTTGTAATAAATCGCTTCAAAAAAATTATTTTAAGCAGTCATTGATATAAATTATGAAATCACGTTTTTGTTATCTCGATTTATTTTGTAGTATTTCTGAAAAAAAAAACTATTTTCTCAGCCTGGTGGTCTAACCCCTTAAGTGAAATTTTGGTAAAAATGCATGTGACTGAATAAGACGGACAGACGAATAGTTTGCCCTCAATTAAAGTTTCTTAAAGACAACAAAATTCGAATGCTGCTCGCATTTACAAATAAATATGTCAAGAAGCTTACAAGTTTGAAAACCACTCAAGCTGTCCATTTTATTTGCAAACCTATGTGGTAATCAAAGATTCTAGTCAAAGAACACTAGACAAACTTCACTATACCTCAATTTTCTACTATAATCATTGCAATATTGCAACGGAATCAATTTATTGTTGTGTTGTATTTTTTAAAGCTTTTTCGAGCTTCGAGTCCCGGCAACACAAAATTGTTTTTCCAAAGATATCGCTTTTCCCAAGATTTCTCATTTTGCCTTTCGAATCTGAAAAAAATTGTATGTCCTTCCATTTCTCATAAGGTACGATTGAGAGAAATTCGGTAAACTTCTCGAAGAGAGAGCTTTGTTCTGCAGCTCTATTTTTTGATTTTTTGTTAGTTAAAATGAAAGTTCGATGCTAATGTGATTTTTTTAAATTTAATTTCAGGCGGATCTGATAGCAACAAAGGGAAAAGTAAAAAATGGCGCAAAATCTTACAGTTTCCGCACATATCTCAATGTATACACCTCAAAGACAAATTAGGTAAGTTTTGTTTTTATCTATTTCTAAAAATGGCGCCCAACTGAAACCTCAAAGAGGCCTTCCTACTCCGGCACTGCTTTTTTAATAACTTCTTTTTAATTTCCAGATATAAGTTATGGTTACGTCATAGACCAACAACCCATCGGACGGATACTTTTTCGGCAATTTTGTGAGAACAAACGTCCTATTTACTATAGATATATTTCGTTCCTTGACCAGGTGCAAAGGTGAGTGATATCGGTATTCCATTTCCATTAAATTTAAACATCATTCAAGTGCTGTCATTGTTCATTAGTGATGATTGAGTGAAGAAATCATATTATTTCCAGATACGAAGTTGAATACGATGAACATCGTATTGCAATTGCCAAAGAAATCGGTCGACGGTTTCTCGTGATCGATGTGAGTTCCACAGACACAATCGATGGAACAACCACTGCATCGCCAACATCTCAAAACAATGAACCACCCCAAACAGAGACTGACAGCAATCATCATAAACGTCAAAAGCATCATATCGATGCTACTGACACTTGTAATCATAATGGAGAAGAACACAATGGTGTTGCCACTGACGACAGTGGCGGAGGTGGTGGGGGTTGTGATAGTGGTGGCGGTGGTGGTGGTGTAGGCGGTGGCGGAGGTACTATTGACAAGAACAATATCTCATATTGGGAAAGCAACAAAGAAAACTACTGTGACACTCATAAAAACTCTGCAACAATGATGTCAAATACCAAGGGTGGCTTTCGCTATGGCAATGATGATCATGTCCTTGATGTACTGAATGATGATCTAATTGCGAGAGTACGAGATAAGATAACAAGTTTGTTTCAAATGACATTTGTGTATTGTTTATTGAATAATTGAAATTTTTTTCTATTAAGGTGGCAGCAAGGAGCTATTTGAGCCGTGTGTCACTGCTGTGAAATCATTTTTAGCTGGTGAACCATTCCGAGAGTTTGAGACTTCCATGTATTTTCATCGGTAAGTGATGCGAAATTGCGCCATGGCTATCATGTGTCAAATTACCTCTGACATCTGACATCCTCCCTCTTATACGAGTTGAAGTGCCAATTCTGATTACTGTCATTATGTCCGTTGGGTTGACTATTGATTGTCTTTAACGTACAAGCCGTATAAAATTTTAGCGTTTCGTTGTTCCCTCTTGCAAAAATAAAACTTCACTCATTCATGTGGGATCATGGAGATGGTGTAGCGTTGTTTGAAAATTTGGCATGAATGTAAGGAATATTCAAATTGACTATCTGTCACATATACGATTGAATAATTAACTTAAAAAGTATTCAAGGAATGAGATAAGTTGTTTGTATTTGTGTAATTGAAAACACAATATTGTTTGCCTAACTGAGACAATTTGACATCACACTTGTGTGTTTTTTTTCTTTTTTATTTCGAAAATGGAGCTGCTTTCATTAAAGTGAGGGATGCTCGAATGATGTTGATGTAGGAATATGTAATGGAAATAAAAATGAAATGGAAGTCTTGTTACTGAAAAACAAATTAAAAGTTAAGGAGCAGTTCTTGTACTCGCATGTATGAATGAATTCGTAACTCTGGTGAGGGTGATATTTGATGGATGTGGGGAGCTTTATTTTAAAGTGGTTTTTGAATTTCTGGGAGTAATATATGCCTTCTCTGATTACGAGTGTGTTTTTAGGAGGTGTTCCATTAGGCTTTGCAAGAGTTCTGCTAAGTACTTCTGACTGTGATCAAAAACTTTTGCTTGCATGTTTAAGTAGTTCATCGTCCCATTCATCATCTGCTGGGAAGTACCTACCTACTAAAAAACGTACGTCGCAAGATTCAATGGAATGTGGCTTTTTATGAATTCTTGCCAAGAATCAGAGTAAGACAGAAAAATCCTTTCATTGTTCCCGCATATCCTGATCGGAATATTTAATAAGGAAAATAAATCAGAATCAAGATGGGCAAAATATGTACATAAGTAGTTATCAAACAGCGTGATTCTTGTGAATCGATTTAATGTGATCAATTATTTACATTGCGAAGAACCATTTTGGTTTGCAAATGTTTTTCCTGACATTCATTTTGAAACATCCTTCCATCCATAAATAGTAGTCTATAAACTGTGTTCCAAATATTTTATATGTAAATACACCGATTTGCTTAAGTCAATTGAACAAAACTCATATCCTTGCTTAGATATTTACAATGGAAATGGCTGGAAGCACAACCCGTTACGTATAAAACATTTCGAATGTATCGTGTCCTGGGAAAAGGAGGATTCGGTGAAGTCTGTGCATGTCAGGTGAATATAGACAAAAGCATTTTCCTTGCCTATTATTTTTTTTTTTTTTTCAAAGCAAATATAAATTTTATGTATGTATGTTTTCTTTTGCAGGTACGTGCTACAGGCAAAATGTATGCGTGCAAAAAATTGGAGAAAAAACGTATCAAAAAGCGAAAAGGCGAATCTATGGTTTTGATAGAAAAACAAATTTTACAAAAAATCAATTCACGCTTTGTTGTCAATCTGGCGTATGCATATGAAACAAAAGATGCTCTCTGCCTAGTTCTGACGATAATGAATGGTAAGTACTTTTATTGAATTTGAAAAACAAACTTAACGAATTATTCATTGGGTCCTTCGTCCTTGCCTTTAAAATAAAAAGAAGAAAAACACACAGTTTGAATAAGAAAAAAACAGTAGTCCCATCAAAATGTCTTTTCCTTTATGCATCACAGTCAATTAATTTTATTGAAAACAGGGACTGTCCGTGTGTTCTTCTAAATAAATAAATAGAAGCTCAAAGGAAGCAGCTGTTTTATATAAAAGAACCCTATTTTGAAATGTATCTATTTTCATCACAGTACAAACTTTCACCTTTTTTTAGGAAAGGTAAATCGCATGATTAAAGCGATACGTGCTGCTTATTCGCTTCACTTGGCAATTGGAAAAGAAAGGTTAAGAAACTATTTTTGTTCCTTGAAAATATAATCTAAAGAAATAGTAGCAAACAACCAAGTTTATTTGAATACAGTTTTGATCACATAAATAAGTTTTTGGAAAAGTTCCGAGATAAATGTAAACAAAATATATTTAATTAAATACAATGTCTAAAGATTAGGGCTTGGCTAAAGTTAAAGCTAAAGAGATGTCTTTAAAAAAGAAAATTGAGGAAAAATGTTTTTTGTGCGCGGTCCAAATGAGATGTGTCTTTTTTATTTCCAAATAATTCAGCAAAGTTTCAAGTAATTTACATCCAAGAGGACGTTAGTGACACCAACCAAGTTATTTATCCATTTGAAATTCCACTCTTATGCAATGGAACCCACTCAGACCATTTTCGACCTTCTTTAACTTGTGTTTTGTGTACCAATAGAGTTACAAACTTTGTGATTAGTTGTTAAGTCAGCCAGTAAAAGGCACTTTAAAAATGCCTGCTACTAAACAGTTTTTGATAAACAATGCACAGAAACAGTAACTGATTGACTGATCTTATCATCAAAATTATGAGCTACTTCCTGTGAACGCAGAACTTTGGAATGCAACAAAGTGTCTATCTATCGCATGGAATTTACCTAATAAAATAAGTCTTTTTTCTTGGAAAAACTTTAAAAACTTATGAATTGATGTTACGTATCAAAAAAAAACTCGCTAAGAAAAAAAAATTTTGATAGATATACATAGAGGCAGTAACAAAACGATGTCCATACGGTAAACTTCTCAGTGAATACCAAATACAAAATGATGTAAGTCATTTGTAATTGTTACCAACAATATTTCATTGTTATTAAATATATTTACCAATTGCTGGGTACCACATTAGCGGATCACTAGTATGAAGCAGATAGGTGGGAGAGTTACGATCCCTTCAAAATCACAAACAGAAATAAGAAAAAAATCATCAACTTCTATTGCAAATATCGAGTTGTTTTTAGAAATATTTAATTATTTTAAACAATGCTCAATTAGTATTGGCAATGTGTAATTATCATAAACAGTACTTAGTTATTATTATGAATGGGTTTTTTTAGTGTATGTCAGGTACACAATAACTCAAACATCTCTCTGAGAGCATTTGAAATCTGTATGAATAAACATAGCGTTTCATAATTACTAAAATTTAATTACAAAGTAATTACTTAAGTTTACTGAGCAAATGAACGTGACGAAATAGCAAATATTTGCAGCTTTAACTGTACGTCGTACTTTCGTACTCTATAAAATGCAATGGGTATTCGTGCAGCGGCGCGGTGGCGACATAAAGGTAACCCTAAATAACTTCATGTTTTGCTGGTTTGCAAGCAGATCACTGTTGGCGAAACATATCGATTTTCTACTGTTCGTTGGCTAGATGTTCGCAATGTATGGTCATCCCGCAAGCAAACCTGTGGCCGAATTACCACACACGTGATCAAGTAATACGTGACTGAATTATGTGCTTTCGGCATTACTTCTCACGTTATCTTTATAGTTAATTTGACATTCTTTTATCAGTATTTGAATGAATTGAAGTCGATAAATGAACAGCAGGCTGGTGTTGTGTAACATAGAGCGAATTTTGAAAGAAAAATAGTACTCACTCACTCGGTCACTGATGCGGTAACTCGACCCCTGATTTTTGTTACTAAACTACTTGCGCTTCTCTTGACCCCACATGCCTAAACTTTGAAGAATCAACAGAAGTGAATGTTCGAAATGTGTTAAGATGTATGGGATACAGAGGAGCTATAGGATAGCTCAACAAAGCTCGGAGAACCTCAAAACCTTCCAGGGCGTACAATCGTATATGGTGTTTTCAAAGGGATAAGTGAACAGCACTTTTCATGGCAGTGTAATTACTATCGGAAATACTTTTCAATTTCTCGCGAAAAGCGACAATCAGCGTAATGCAAGTTTTGAAGATTTTAAAACCTCCCTTTCCCATGTAACGCACCGAAGCGTTTTTCTGTACGAACCCCCTGCTCCTTATATTACGAAAAGATCCAGAAATTTCATGAACGTAAATGAATCAGCTGCTCGTCCTACAGCAAATTGGTCACGGTGTTGTTGACTTTTGTGTAAGCTTACATCTCGGCATCGAATTCGTTACGTTGTCCTACCAAATCTGTGTAAAATATTTCCCTTTCAAAATTACCAACAACTTTTTTTTACAAATTGGTAAGCTTACGCAGACTATATAAACGGGCTCTACCCCGATGCACGAATACCCTTTATACAATTTGTTAACACTTACCACAGGTTATGGCTTTACTTTAATGGCGGTATATTGAAGCACTTTGTTTCCAGACGTTGTTATGTTGAATTACGTTTCATCTGGTGTTGCTGTTGCAACTGACTAAGTTTTCAAATACACGTCTAAATGTAAACACACATGTAATTAAAAAGATTTTTTTTTTATGATTTTGATTCGTTTGTCATTTGGTCAAACCTCAAACAACAGTCCTCTGGAATATGGCAAAAATTTGGACAAACCTTGGATTTTGAACAAAATAATTTTGGTTTGTAACAAAAGTCAAAGTGATTAGGTTTTTGAGAAATGAACATGATTGAATTTTTCTCTATGAACTAAAAACTTAAGTAATTGAAGAAATAGTGGAAGAAAGAAGAGTGAATAGAGGCGAAACATGTCAAATTTTCTTAAAAAAATATGATAATTTTTAATTTTTTCTCTAAATTTTTAATTCTTGATGTTACTATCACTCCACAAGAGCCTCTTGTAATTTTTGTTTGAAACCCATTTTTTTTTTAGAAAAGTAGAGAGGGACTTCAATGGTTCTCCTAAACCAATGTAATTTAGGCGTTGCGGCAGCGGCAGAAACGCAGATTTCTTCCACTTCAAGAACTAGTTCAGCCAGCAAAAATCATATTTAACAAGACTATAAGGTGTTCTCTTTGACTTTATATCAATTTAATTTGAGTCTATCGACACGCGACAACTGCAAATGTTTGAAAACGCGCCGTCACTTTTTGTCACTTTACTGCTGACACTTTCATATAGCGAAATGTAAAAGTAATTTGACATCTGAATTTGTATCTGCTGCAACTACAAAGTCGGTTTAGTTTCTGAGATTCTTAATTCTTGAGTTCTGTAACAGACATTATAAGGACCAAACCACTCCCGGTACAAACAAGTGCAACGACGACCTCAGCTCTTGTTTGACCTCAAACATCGAGCAATCTCAAAATCTCTATAGGCTTGCCGTGTGAAGCAGAAGAGCTCTCACCTCTTTCAGGTCACGATGCTCGTATCTTTTTATATAAAAAAAAAAAGGAAGAAGAGCGAAAATTTAATTTAATTTGAATCATAAACTATCCACTATCACCATAGTCGGTCGGTGCATCTTCTCGAAATCACCTGATGTGAAAAAGTAATCTTACTTCTTACAATAGATTGAATTACATACCAACACCATAAACAATAAAGTTTCAAAGTTAGTTGTAAAATGATTACTTCTCCTAAAAGTATGCAAACTAAAAGAGCAACAAGACCTTATAGAACCAGCGCATAAATAACCAAGTGAGTCGTAATGTTTCAATCTTAACCCATCCCATTGCTATCGCTATGATTTCGGAAATATTTTATTCGTAGTCAACTAATTGGTGAATTACATTCTTAAATTACCCATCGGTCGCGTCGCATCGTATATTAAATGCCTATTCAGAGCATTTATATTGTCATTTAAACACGTCTATATGGAATTGTATACACACCACCTCGTCCACACTTTTTCATTTATTTTGAAATTAAATTGAAACCCAAAATGACATATAAGTACCTACATATATGTAGCTCTCTGAAATGTGAACAAGCTTCATTTGCTTTCCTCGAACATTTTAATGTTTGCTTACTGATACCCGTCCGATTTGGTTTGGCTGAATGAACACACAAATAAAGCTGCTGCCTTCCCATAGACTTTGACTAATGCGGGCTTTCGGGTATAACGAAATATACATAAGTGTACACACCATCCCAATTCCCAACCCACACATGAAGTTCATTATTATGTTCACCTAAATTTCCTTCCTCCACATAAAACATCAGAGTAATATTTAACTTTTCTCTATGGGAATATAGGTGGTGATTTGAAATTTCACATTTACAATATGGGAGGTGATCCGGGATTTGAATTACTCCGTGCCAGATTCTATGCAGCTGAAGTGGTGTGTGGGCTGGAGCACCTACATCTGCAGGGCATTGTTTACAGAGATTGCAAGCCGGAGAACATTCTGCTGGACGACCATGGGCATGTGAGGATATCCGATCTGGGTTTGGCAGTTGAAATTCCAGAAGGCGAGATGGTTCGAGGACGTGTAGGGACTGTGGGTAAGTGGTTTTTGTTTGACCCGTTCTCATTTCCTTTTTGCAAATCTACATTTTTTATTTCCTTTTTTTTTCTTTGTGTATTTAAAATTGAATTGATTTAGGATGCTTTGCCGGGCAAGTGTTGAGAAGGTTTAAGTTATCGCTTCTCTTTGTTCTTTTTGTGTAGTTAATCTCGATTGGGGAACATTTGTTCTTATTTATTTTGGTTCATTTTATACATTTGATTATTGTTTGATTTGCTTTTTTATTATTCTACTTTTCTCCTTCAAAAGGATATATGGCGCCCGAAGTTATCGATAATGACAAATACTCATTCTCACCGGATTGGTTTAGCTTTGGATGTTTGCTGTACGAAATGATTGAAGGGCAGGCACCGTTTCGGATGAGGAAGGAGAAAGTGAAACGAGAAGAAGTCGACAGGCGAGTGAAGGTAAATCATTAAAATAAAAATGTGTTTCAAAATCCTTGAAATTCTTTACCTGAGTGTGAGTGTTTTTGAAATATTAAAAAAAAATGTCGGACAAAAATCAGATAAGTCAATCTCAGAAGGTTTTGCCCGAAGAAATATCAGGCTGTCGAAGTGTCATCTTCTAAAAAAAGGTACATTACTCATCGGTTTGGGAATCTTATTGAAAGGCAAACTAGTTCTATGCATTTTTATGCAATGAAGGGTTATAGAAATTAGACGTTATCTAACGAAATTCATCAAACGAAAAGCCCTTTCCATTGAAGTACTCGATTCAAGGATAGTAAGTCGTGCTCTGTCAAGCAATTAAATAAAAATAAAGAGGCTGGCACAACGAAGCTCGGGGAACGTCGAGGCCTATAGCGCATTTCTCTCATCCAAATCTTGGTGATTTACAAATATTAGCCGATACGGCTTAGTGAGAAAGCGCTTTTTTCATAGCAGTATAATTGCTTTCGGAGGACTTGTCAACAAACAACGATTAAATGTTTCTTTGATTCGAACCTTGAACTCTCTAGTAAAAAAGAAGACATGCAAACCAAGCAAAATTGACGAAACTATCACCAAACAGCATCTGTATACGTAATTCGTGGTGAGAATTCTTTAGTATTTTTGTTTTGGTTCCTATTGTGCTCAATTAAATTCTCGACCTACGAGGTTGAATGGTTGTTCTGTGTGTACTGTCGTCCTTGGTTATTTTCATTGTATATACATTAGGGATGAGGTCTTCCTCTCGCAAATGTTGTTTAAAGAAAGTCTGAATGCCGAACTTATCTTTAAATTGTAATCTCTTCATAAGATGGACAGATTTTAGCCTGAATGACCAATGTAAGATAATGTGAAACCAATTAACGACCACTGTCCGAATCGGTTTTATGGTTTTCAAATATGGTTGATATTTTTATTCGAAGAAATCCGTTCGGCAGATTATATGTATAACCGCCTTATGAAATTCCTGACTGAATATTTTTTTTTCTACTTACAGGAAGATCCAGAGAAGTATTCCATGAAATTCAACGATGAAGCCAAATCCCTGTGCCAACAGCTCCTCGCAAAATCAATCAAACTTCGAGCAGGTTGTCGAAATGGCCGCCAAGGAGCTCGCGAAATAAAACTTCATCCATTCTTTAATTGTATAAATTGGAAACGTCTTGAAGCTGGTATGGTAGAACCACCTTTTGTGCCCGATGTAAGTCCTTTTGTGAAATGAGCTAACTCTACAATGGTGAAAGAATTTTTCTTCTTTATTATTTTTAGCCCCACGCCGTGTATGCCAAAGATGTCCTTGATATTGAACAATTTTCAACAGTTAAAGGTGTCAATATAGACGATACGGATTCGAATTTTTATACGAAGTTCAACACTGGTTCGGTGTCAATATCTTGGCAAACCGAAATGATTGAAACAGAATGTTTTCGCGAGCTCAATGTTTTCGGAGTTGACGAGTGTCCCACACCTGATTTGTTAATTAATGCCACCCCAGTAATTGAAAAAGCCGGATGTTTTCCATTCAGAAGAAAGGTAAAATAATAGCTAATCATCCCTATCACAAGGCCTATCGTAACAGTTTCGGACTACGAATTCCAAATAGAAAAACATGCACAAAGAGGAAGTCTTTTATGCTTTTTTATTGGCTTTCGTAGACCGAAAGTGTTACGACGAGACTTATGATAGGGGACAATACTTTTACTGAAACTGATTCTTATTTTGTTCTGCTCTCTTTGCTTATAGAAGAAACAACCAGCTAGAACGCAGCCAATTCCAATTCCCGAACATTTACTAACAACTAGTCACAGTGTATCCTCAGCAACTGTAGAAAGCTGATAGAAATCATTCAAACTAAATTCATTATTGTATGTATCTATTAACAAACATCTATTGAAAAATGAAACAAATTCAAAAAAATATAAAACCAAGAAGAAAAAGAAAACGAAGAAGAAGAAAAATGAAAACAAAAGACTTTTGCTGCCAGGACATAAAAAGGAATATTTTAACAACAAGCGAAAGAATCGCGCAAAGAAAAATGTGTTCTACAAGTCTATATACATGTATAAATACAAACAAATACTTTAAACAAATTAGCAAAACAGCAATTATACATACCGATAAAAAAAAAAAACAAAACAAAACATTACATACAACTTTCTAAATGTGTCGAGATATAAAATAATATTAAAAAAAGCATTCATTATATCGTTAACCAATTAAAATTAATAATATAAATATATAATATATATATTCTGTAACAAACTCACAAAAAACCTACACGCATAAACTTAAATCATTTACAAACAGGAAAAAAAAATTCAAGAACGCGCAATTTTTAATTATACATTTATCTTATTTTTTTTTACTCCGTTTAATGGGGATACAAAAAAAAAAAACTGAAAATATTTTGTGTTAAATAGTTGGATTATTTAGTGAATTTTACTATATTTTTTAAGGTTTATTAATTTTTGTTTGTTTGTTGACGGAGAGATTGATTTAAATTGCATTTTACTATTTTATTATTATATTTGTATTATTATTATTTTGAACAGCATCAAGCTTTTTTATTTTGTAATATAGAGACTTACATTATTCGCTTTTAAACTTAGTTGACTATTGCATAAATGTTTTAAGTATAATTTTACACTTGGTAATGTTTCATACATTTTTGTGTGTTAGTTAGTTTTTTTTTTCTGTGGGAGATTGAAATAATATCAATGAATTGTTTATTTTTAATTGTAAGAGAAAAGAAAATAAATTAAGGAAACTAGTATATATAAATATACTCAATCGTATACCTATGATTAAAAGAATTTGTATGCAAAGCTGATGATATGAAGTATAAATGAAGTAAACAGTTAGCTAATGGAAAAACATTTAAATTTTTGTTTTTATTTGATTTTGTTTTTTGATTTTCAGTTTCAATAATTGAGTAGTTTCGACAGCTTTTTGGGGGTGTTTTAAGGATTACTCCTCCTCATTCAAATGCTTTCTTTGATTATTGTTTTTTATAATATGACAATCGAAAACATCCCAACGTGTTGGCCCTTATTGCGAGTGTCGTTTGGCTGTCGATAAACGACGGTTGTCGATAGTTGAATGTCGAAAATGAAATTTGGTATTGCGTATTCTTATTGTTCGAAACTTTCAATTTTGAATTCGGTCGTTATCGTCTGAATTTTTGCGTTCGACTATCACAGAAACTAACTCAAATGTCAAATTTTAGGATTTATTCATAATGGCTACTTTTACTATTCACAGTAAAAGAAATCCTTGTCGATAGAGATACGCAATACCAAAAGTTAAATTTATCGAAGCTTTCGACCCTTGTCGCATCGAATGTTAAACGACACTCGCAATAAGGGCCGTTGCCAAAACCAAAAAAAGTGTTGTGTATCCTAGTACTGATGCTTCCGGTTGATCCGTCAATTATCTTCCTTCCATACTCAATTAAGTCTGTACTTAGAGATGAACGAGTGGCGAAAGATCTAACAAATATTGTCATATCTATCGACCTTCTCCACTGCAATTAGCAATTGATTTATATGCCAAATTTGCTTCACTACCAAGTACACTTTTTCAGAATTTTATAATTTGTAAAAAAAAAAAAAAAAACATTTCAAGTCGAAAGATTCATAGAAAAAATGAATTACTTGAACAGGTATGTCTAAATATATTTAGAACAATGGCTTAAAAATAAGAATACAAAAATTGGTGAAATCAAATTTCAGATTTAGGCAATATCAGAATACCTTATCAAATTTTCTGCATATAAAAGGTCTGTTTCTTTACTTTCTGGGTTAAGTTTGGGAAAAAGCCCGGGAAAAAGTTTGGGCTCGAGCTTTTTAATTACCCTTATTAGGTATGGTATGAGCAATGAGGAACAGATACAAAGCTGAACTTACATTTTTATGAAAAACAAAAAAATTATCGCGACTGGAGCTCTGACATTTTTTAGGCGTTCTAGTGAAACGCCTATCGCAATAAGTCTGAATGTTGTTTTTTAATCTCTATCCCAACATGAAATGTTAAGATACGCATTTGGGATGTTTCTGGCTGAATGAAATTTATCATGCACTTTCGGTAGAGATAGTAGACAAACATTCCAACAATAGGTCCGTTCGTTGAACTTTCCCCAGGGTTGACCCAGGTTTTCTTGACAAATCCTATGAGTTGTCAAAAAAACCTGGGGTTTCCAGTCCTCAAAAAACGCTAAACCACAAATCACCACACATATCTGTCATTAAAAAAAAATACATGCCATTTGACAGCTCTCAACTTGCCACAGCAAAAAGCAAAGGCGAGTTTATGGAAAACCTAGGTCAACCCTAGGGCACAAAAAACACTCAATTTGACATTCAGGGCGACTTTGGGATTCTCAAAAAACGCTTTATGGCGTCCCCAGGGCGACCCTAGAGCTTCAACGAACAAACCTAATATTGTTTCAGAAACGTGTTAAAATGAGAAAATTTGAATTCAATCAAAATATTTCGATCAGCTGATCTCACAAGCAGCCAATTTGACAAGCAGGAAAGTGCACGAAAAAGTTGTTCGGGTAAATTCTTGCAGGATAGAAAATCAAAAGCTCTGCCACTTTTACATAAAAAAGTAAAGGCCCCAACCCATAGAACCCGTTGCGTCTGTTCGCTGCCGGATTCAACTGACAGCTCGATTAAATACACACGATCTTATGAGAGGTGACCCATAAGCATCGGATGTAACGGACGCAACGGAAAAAGTAGCCCAAATTTTAACTTTTGCGTCCGGCAGAACTGATGACATGCGCAGTCAAAACCAATTTGAAGTTTTCTCTTCACACCGCAACGGATTTTATGGGTCACCCCAATCCGTTTTGTCCGGTAAAACTAACTGTTGTCATTTGAATCTGGCAGCAAACGGACGCAACGAATTCTATCGGTCGGGGTCTTAAAGATACACGCTTTGGGATGAGTAAAGATACAGACCTATAGAGAGCTTTGGTGTGCCTAAAAGCGTAATTTGGTACGTCTTCGACGTCAAAGTGTAGCAACGAATTATTTTTTTTACACCGATTTAAGTCTTTTGTTGATATGAATTTTGTATCGTTTTTCCTTCATTCATATGGCGTAGTAGAATTGACCTCATACACTGCTGTTCACTTAATTAGACGCACAAGTTTTTTTTTACATAAACCTAATTTTTTTGTATGTGTGGGTAGCAATTGTCAAACAATTGCATTTATTTGAAAGCTTATTAAAATCTCAACAAAATAACACTAAAAAGTCCAAGGTGAGTGGAAGTAAACGGACATTTTTTTTCACTTTTGTCTATGCTCCAAGAAAAAGTACAGTTTTTTTTGTTCACATGATTAGACGCACCTGTAAAATTAGCTAGTTGGTCGCGATCTGTTAGCAAACAGCGGTTGGAGTTCGCACGCGTTCACATGACCTGGGATAGCAACTTTGGAAATGAGCTAAATTGGCAAAATGCGGTTTTTCTGACCAAAAATATAATCAGGGAAACAGTGGTTGTATCCATCAGAACCATCTAGGTTAAATTTTTTTGGTCAGAAAAACCGTATTTTGCCAATTTAGCTCATTTCCAAAGTTGCTATCCCAGGTCATGTGAACGCGTGCGAACTCCAACCGCTGTTTGCTCTTATGGCGTTTAGTGGAGGCATTTTTTTTTTTTTTTGTTTTTTTTAATTGAAGATGGTCTGCACCTAAAATAGCTCCACGAACAGTTAATGAGCTGGCTGTTACCCCCGCTTTTTCCTTTATTTTGCTGGTAGAGAGAGCTGAATTTGATGCATTTTTTAAAATTTTTCTCTTATCCTGAGGAGTTAAAGCCGTTTTTGTCCTTCCTTTGCAGTTTTTATCGTATGAATCACTGGTTTTAATAAAAATCCTCACAACATGGTCACTTTGGCCTACTTTTTTTTGCAATATTTCTCAATGAAAACTCTTCGGATTGCAACACGTCAATTTTCCCTTTTTCTTCTGCAGCTAAAACTTTTTTTTTCCAACATTTTGGACTGAAATCTGTGGCATACACTTTTTTATTGCTTAAACTTTGCAGCTATCTGTAATCCACGTAACAGATCGCGACCAACTAGCTAATTTTACAGGTGCGTCTAATCATGTGAACAAAAAAAACTGTACTTTTTCTTGGAGCATAGACAAAAGTGAAAAAAAATGTCCGTTTACTTCCACTCACCTTGGACTTTTTAGTGTTATTTTGTTGAGATTTTAATAAGCTTTCAAATAAATGCAATTGTTTGACAATTGCTACCCTCACTTACAAAAAAATTAGGTTTATGTAAAAAAAAAATTGTGCGTCTAATTAAGTGAACAGCAGTGTATGTCGAACTTTTTCCCCACTTTGTACAATTTTATAAAGTGGTTATTATAAGCTAAATCGTATGAAAACAAAAATGATCGTCCTTTAAAGCTTTGATTTAGAGCTTGTAGTCTTGAGTCGTTCGTTTTTACTTGTAGGTAAAACTTCTAAACCTCGATCCTCTCTTTTTTCTTTTGCTCGTTGATTTTTATATATTTCTTCCATACAGCATGGCTTTGTCAGTGTCTTTGATGGTTTGTTGGCATGTTGGCACCGATTCTCACTACTTTTTCCTGGCTGAATAGAACTTCCCTGGTGATTGTTATAGATTTCTTGTGATTGTAGCCTTCATAATAATTCTCTGTTTTAATAGTGACCAAGATTTTCGCAGGCTTAACAAAGTGATGATGGCTGCTCGGATTGTTTGAACATCAGTGATACTAGTGAAGTCCATTGTCTTGATCACTATCTGGTCATTATAGGTAACCGTTGTTTGATTTGGGTATCTCTGATGTACAAAAGCTGGTTAGTACAGTTTTTCTCCTTATAGCAGAGTCCATCAATCTCAATGCGTTACCGAAGTTGGATTCGCGCAGGTTGTACTTTTCTACTATGTCTTCATTTTATTGATTTTAAAAAAAGCTTTCAGAATTCAAAGAGTTGCAAGGGTATTGTTTGTTTTTGAAGGAGCTCGTAGAATATGTCTTTGGTGTCATAGCCTAAAGCTTGTGCGGATGTAAAGCTTATACTAGCGAATTCAGTCTTAAAGATGTTGTTGATACAAAGAATAATCCAAGAGTTTTTTCTTAAATTTGCCCCTACCATCCTCGACGTGACCAGTAAGGGCTTGCAACTCGATTCTGCAATAAACGTGTTCAAATGCCTCAAATTACTTGTCGTAATTCTTTAGTTCGGAGGAGTAAATGGGAAACTTGAACGAATCTTGGATGTTTTTGTCGAAACAGTTTGAAAAACTCAAATCCGATTCAACTTTCATTCTTATTGGCATCGCATGGCGCATCTTATGACGTTTCTTAGGACATCCGTTGGCTGATTGTCTGCAATTGGTCTATCAAGGGACAGAATCTGCTGTTATCGTATCTGAATGTAAATTGAACGTACGATGATAGAAACCGTTAGAATTAATTTGAATTGTTATCGTCTTCCAACGGAAAAACGAATGTTCAGATACTTACATTATTTTCTTCTTTTTTCTGTCGGACCTGGGAGACAACCGGAACAGGCACATACTCAACTAACAGACGTCATGCAACACATGAATTAAGGAAGCGTTGCTATGTTTTTGACAAATGAATCCCACGAACGTATTGTTATGGTTTTGATATTTTCAAAGCACTTTTCAAATTTTTTTGTCGGTTCGTTTGATTTATCGAACAAACCAGAAATAATTTCGTTCCCGAATTTGTTCCAATAATAAGGCAGAGTTTTGAGGGTTCGTCATCAGCATAATCTGTCTTTACATTTTGCTTATGTTCTTCAGACAGCAAGTTCAACCATCTGGAAGTCTAGGACCATATCTTTAAATAAAAATTAAACTCCAGGAATGAGTACCCCGAAACATCTTTCCAGTTAGGACTAATTCCCGAATATACCGTATGCCCTCCACCGCACCATCGATCTTGGAAGGACTTTTGAATTGGAGGATAGTAACGAGCAGCTAGATACTAGTTAAACAATTTGGGTTACGCCATGTTGACGCCAATCAGTGTTCCATACAGAACAAATGTTCAAGGTTTACTTTTACAAAGCATTAGAAAAAATATTTGAAAAGGCGACTTGGTTGATCTTTCATATTAACTACTTCCTTTACTGACATCACTACTTTAAAGAGTAAATATGTTTGGTTACTTAAAATGAGGAACTGGAAAATATCAATTTGTTTTTTTTTTTATTTTAACTTTTTATGCACTTTTTTATATTCCTTTATTTTTAAAAGCAACTATAAGAGTCATATACAGTTCAGAGAAACGCCAACTGATAACATTAAATAATAAAAAAAACAAATATTCATAAATCATAAAAAAACGTAGTTAGATTGCACACTATAAACTGCATGGCAAATGCTTAAACAAAATATTCTAGGACTGTATACTTTGTTTCTTTTTTTATTTTTGGAAGAAGAATAAGAATTTTTTATACCCATACTTTTAGGATCAACAAATTTTACAAAAAAAAGGCCATAACATATATATTTTAACAACAAACACTATAACTTTGTTGTTACACCAAAAATTAAAACAAAAAATAAGAAATAATTATAACCGACGCTATTTCGCCATAAATGGCATTGGTGGTGCAATATTGAAAACAAAATAAAATTTTGAACTTAATGAGAAACTTATGTGTAGTTTTATTGGGTAGACTTAGTATTATTTACTTAAAACATTAGTTATACATTAGTCATTGTAAGTAATTAATTATATAAAAAAGCAGTGTATTAATTTATTGAACAAAAAAGCAACACAAATATTACGGTAGGTAGGTACACATTAAAAAGTACCTATTGAAATAAGAAAACAAAAACATGTGGCAGAATTATTAATTTTATAACGTAGAATATCAAACATAAAAATAAATTAACAATGTAAAACAAACACTTATGAAAATATAAACATTTTCAAATAATAACTGGTTTATTCATGATAAGTTCAATCGTAACTTCTTTCCGATCGTACCTCTAATCTGTAACGACGATAGTACAATGTGGAAATCAATCTTTGCTTTAAAATCACCAGAGCCCGTATTACAAATAACGATACTCGCAAAAAAACACCTCGTTATCTTTACGTTGCTGTTACTTTTGACGATGGTGTCATTTATGACAGCTTTTGGGGATCGTTTTGTTTTCGTTATGACATTTTCATATTCGTTTATTTTGGGTTTCGTTTTTTGCCTCGCGTTTCGTAATCCGTAACACAGGCCCCGGACCCCGATCGCTTTTTAGACGGATATCATCCAATCGTCTATCGTCAATTATATCGTTAAAAAGTAATTTCATTCATGTGAATTTCATCGATTGAAGAACAGGTATTTTACTATTGTCTGTTTTGAGCTTTTAAATGCGTTTTTTTTTTTGAGTACTTAGAAACTTATTACATTTCTTTATGAACGAGATTCTACTTAACTTGCAGAAACCTATTACTGAAAGGGAATGTAGATTCTCAACATGAATCAATGTGAAAGAAACTGAAAATGATCTAATTTTGGAAAGCAAAAGGGTGGAGTGGGTGGAGTAGAAACATGTAAATTTTCCTTAAAAAAAAAAACAAACAAACAAATTAAGTTATCTTCTACCAATGTAAAAGGGAAGGGAGATACAAGAAGTTGCGATAACTACCGTTCGATGAAGCTGATGTCCTACACTTTGAAGATCGTTAAGCGGGTATTGGGTAGTGCTGTAGCAAATGGTATGTATTCGTTACTCATAACAAGTATTCTCTTTTGTACCGAATAAACGAAATAAAAGAAACGTTACTCGCAAAAAAATGTCGTTACTTTTACGATGTCGTTACTGTCGTTACTTTCGTTACTTTCGTTACTTACGTTACTTTCGTTACTTTCGTTACTTTCGTTACTCGGTATCGGTATCTTCATTTCGTATGTTTAGTTACTTTGGGTAGTTTGGTACTCGGGTTGGTATTTCGCATGTTTAGTTACTTTCGGTACTCGGTAACGGTATCGGCATTTCGTATGTTTAGTTACTTTGCGTAGTTAGGTACTCGGGTTGGCATTTCGTATGTTTAGTTACTTTAGGTAGTTTGGTACTCGGTTGGGTAGTCGAGTTGGTATCGATATCAGTACCAGTACCTGTACCTTGTGTGTGTACTGTGTAATGTGTATAGTCAGTGTATTGTATGAATGCTGTGGAGATGAACGGTGCAACAAACAGGCTAATTTGTGTGTCTGATTGGGGAAAAAATGTATTTCTTTTTTCTATTGTTTCAGGTTTGTATATATCTTTTTGAATGAGACAATTAAATGGAGCTAAATTTACGTTTGTAATAATGTAGATGAAACCAACTTTTCTCTTATGTGGTGCTGTTATGCGTTATGGTTTGTTATTGGCATTACTTGTATCTTTTATTGTATCTTGCTTTAATTAATTTATTTTAACGATTAACGGCATTATTGCTTTTTCTGAGTTCTAAAAATGGCTAATTTTTGGTCAGGTCTGTCAATAAAGTTTAGCAATGGCATGTTATGATAACATGATAAAAAAGATGTTTGGAAAATTGTGGAGAACTATTGATCTATCTTAAATTTTTAAGCATTTATGTACACACTATTATTTTGGCGATAGGTTTCTATGGTTAATTATTTAATTTTTTGAATTTGTATGCGAAGTAGAAAATTTGCATATCAATGAAAAAAAGTTGAATTCCCATTGGTTGTGTAATTTTCATTGAGTAAAATTTCTGCAACGATGTAAACTGAAAAGTTTTGTTAATCAATCAAATCGGTATGTGTGGGTAGTTTGCATTTCTAGCAGAAATTTGAGGGTATCTACACCATTTCTTCCTTTAAATACAGTTCTATAATTATATGACAACGCCAGGCATATGACTGAACAGAAGGTAATAACTTTTACGCGAAATTTTTCTACAATTATTATATAAATATTTTACCCTATACAATTACACAGCTAAATATACCATTTTTTAAGAGATTTCGACATAAAAAGTACAAAAACACCAATACCAGCTTTTCAAAAAGTAACGAAAGTAACGACATTTTTATACCGAGTACTCAGATCAAAAGTAACGTATACATACGGGTAGTCATTTTATCGTTACTTTTACAGCTCTAGTATTGGGTAGCCGACTGCGAAAAAAATAGAGTTATCTGGTAACCATTGCTTGTTAGATCTAATGGAAAAAACTCGTTACTAATTAGAGAATATGCATGTTGTAATCGAGTTCTCTAAATTCCTCCTCTGCAATTCTTAAGAACGAAGGAGTGAATGGGAGACTTCGTAAAAACTCGGAAGTTTTTGTCGAAAGGCGAAAGCAGTTGGAAGAATTCAAATTCCTCTCCTCTCCTTTAATTCCAATTGGCATTTGAAAGTGGAACCAAATATAACTTTCGAAAGATTTAAAAATAGAATAAGGTTTGTTCATTGAAGCCTTGTGGTCGCCCTAGGGTCGCCACAAAGCGTTTTTTCAAAAACCTAAAGTCGCCTTGAATGTCGAACTTAGTGTTTTTAAACCCTAGGGTTAACTTAGGTTTTCTCTCAACTCGCCCTAGGTTTTTGCTGAGACGAGTTGAGGGCTGTATGGCATGTATTTTTTTTTAAATGACAGGGATGTGTGGTGATTTGTGGTTTAGCGTTTTCTGAGGACTGGAAAACCCAGGTTTTTTTGACAACTCATAGGGCTGTCAAAAAAACCTGGGTCAACCTTGGGGAAAGTTCAACGAACAAACTTATAGAAATACAAAGTAGGGTGCCTGTTTGACTTCGACAAGGAGGAATTCCACAGGCCTAAGTGCAAGTGATTGAGGATGTGTATAAAGGAGCGGTGACGAAGGTTAATGTCCGGGTCACAGCAGGTGTACACCTTTTGCAGCGTTTTGAACCCCCTGCTCTTTATTAAAGTTCCTGACCGGGTTAAAGATAAAGGATAGAGAACCAAAGTACATCAACTATTCTTTGCTGGAGTTATCATAAGTGAGAACCCTACATCCCTGCAGGAAGCACTTAAAGTAGTGGTTAAAGTTTCAGAAGGTAGCGGTTATCGTATTAGCCCCAAAAAGACTGAGTACTTGTATTGCCAATTTTCTGATCCAGAATTGCCTATTTCAGGCATTCATTTGAATGGAAATGTATAGGTACTTCCCAAGTGTGAAAAGTTTAAAAAATCGGTCCTATCGAGGTAACCGTCGGAGCGGTTCTCCGCAACGCATCCTTTTTCAGACATACAATTTTGCTTCGAAGTGTTTGTCATCGTAAGAAATTTTTCACAAATACGGCATTCTCAAAACTAAAACTTTCCACAGCAAAAACTTATTGGAGGACGTTGGATCCCCCGACTGGAGAACTACCACGAAGTAAAATGGCTGCAAATCGTAAGAAATCGGAGAAAATTCCGCTCCAACGGTTACCTTGATAGGGCCAAATAATCGAGTAAAGTAAGCATAGATGATAGAAAAATGGCCCCTAAAAAGAAGGGAGGACTCTACACAACGGTTGTGCGTCTGCGTCCAGCACTTACATGCCCTTCACGATGGTAGACAATGTACAAAAAGTATGAGAGTAGGTTAACAGCAACTGAGATTAAGATACTCGATCATAACGAAAGTTAGCGTATCTGCGAATAACCAAAACAAGTTCTTCTCTTAAGTTCCTTTATCAATTCTTTGTAAAACACTAGCTGTGCAGGCGACTTCATCCACGTGGAAAAGTGACTTTCGGCAGCATTTTCAATTTAGCCTAATTATTTTGCAAATAAATTTTGTAAATATAACATATACAAAATACATGCATTAAAATTACCTATAATTTTATTTTTTTACTTAAGTGAACTTTTGCATACGACATTCTTAGTTTTCATCATCTTTTGCCAAATATAAGGGTTTTGCGGGTTTGATACACGTGAGCATTGCTTTTCTTTTCTAAATGAACACCTGCAACTTTAAGCGTCTGTCCTTGAGCTTTATTTACACTAATATCAAATACTGGCCTGAAAACACTGCACACTTTTAAGCTGAAATGGCAAATCAATCAGAAAAGTAGGAATACGGAGAATCAAAACGTTTTCTCCCCTTGCCATTCCGGTCATGATCAAAGCTTTTATAGTGCTGCTTTCCAGATGTATAATTTGTAGCCGCGCTCAATTACGTAGCATTGACGCGTCTAGATTTCTTATTATTAGGACTGGAACACCATCCTGCACCCTCAACTTACGCGAAGATATTATCAGAATAATTCTAAAGTATTGAGAAACTCTGAAGGGTGTGATTTGACTTGCTCAGTGTCCTTAATATTATCTACTGATATATATTCGACAACATCCCCCTCCACGTGTGACATAATTTGTTGGTTTATATCTTCAACTATCTCATTTTGTCGTCAATTTGACAGAAATCAGCTCACGAAAGAAAAATTAGGGTAGAATTCTAACGGTGGAGGAATTTTTGAAATCGGCAGCATCGGTGCAGCAGTTTCTAAGTTCCCGTTTATATTTCTCTTCCCGTGGGAACATAGGGATAAAATATATAGCCTATGTCCTTCTTCAGGTTCTAGAATCTAGACTATCTCTGTACAAAATATCATTCAAATCGGTTCAGTAGTTTGGTCGGACAGAGTTACTTTCACATTTATCATTTTAGTTAGGATTGGGATAGAAAGCCAACTGGTTCCAGTAGTTCACACGCTTTTCTGTGTTGTGACGCTCGAAATCGAAATCTACCCTCAAAAAGCTAAAAACATTTTTCGTCACAAACAAAAACATGTGTTACTATTAATTGTTTGCAAGTTTTTATTGAAATAAACATGGGGCAATAATCCAGCAGTTTTCTGTTTTATTTGATGAATTTTGTGCCTTAATTAAAATGCAATGTAATTATGACAACCTACCACAAATATCTCTTTTTTCTACCTCCCTCTTCATATCTTCTGGGGACTATTTCTCGAATTTTTTCAAAACTTAAAGTTCTATTAACATAAACAAGCCGCCCATTATTCAAAATATCTAAAACAAATGATTTCTTGTTGAGATCGCGTCTTTGTTAAGTAGATATAAGCTGAACTCTTCAGACTATAACTACTTTGATCTTGATCTTGAATATCTGTAGAGCATTCTATCCAAATCTGCAGCAAAAATAAGGTCATATTTCAAACAAAGTCCCACTTGATGTACTTAGCAAACTTTGTTTTACAAAATCACAAGCATAAAACGTTTTTTGTTGCCAATGATTTTTTTGCATCAACATCAACAGATGTTAAACTACTCATGCAAACATAAATGAAACTCAGTCAACTGTCTCGGTTCTTGAACGAATAAATATAAATAAAGACAATTTATAAATCATTTGAGAAAATAACATAAGAAGTCGTAGTCCATGTGTGCCATGTGTACATCTCAAGCTCAAATTCTTCACTAAACTGGAAAAGTTTAAAAATAAAATAAATAAAAGGGAGTGCCTACGCTACAAGCAAATACCATTGTGCTTGTTTTTGTAATATTTAACCAGGGTTTGAAGGATTTATTTATGTACTTATGTAAGTATCATTGAAAATCAAAACAAGTACTTTTCTAGTGTTAAGGAATGTACCTGAGCACCCTTATCACGATAGGCGTTTTAGTAAAACACCAGGGAAATAAAATATCTTTTCATGTCATAGTTGGCGTTTAAATACAACAACTTTCAAAATGATGGTAAGAAGAATGTGAAAAGAAAACAGGCTTAGCTTCAATTTTTATTAAAGCACAAATCGTCGTGTCTTGACTCTGGAGCCCTGTCATTTTCCAGGCGTTGAAGCGAAACGCCTTTTTTAATAAGAATGAAGATTGTGGGTGCTTTCATAAGCGTATTGTTCATTTAATTTGACCAATGTATAAATTTCAAATACACAAATTCAAAATAGGCGCATCAAAGGTTAGAGCACAGAAGGCATACAAATAAACCACTGATCGTTCGTATGTTTACTCTCTAGTCCCTATTGCTAAGTACTTCTAACTACACTCAACTATGTACTCCAACTCTCTGGCTAAAAAGCAGGTCGAAGTTCTTCAAAGAAACCGAATAAAACGCTCCAATTGAGATGACAAATAACAAAAACACAATCCTTCTCCTTCCCACCTTGAACTGTTTCTCATATGTTCGAACATAATAAGATGTTCAAGGTTATTAAGTGTCATCCATTGACAGCTCATGGTAAACCGATCCTAGAGTCGATTGTGTTCCCAATCAACCGATCCATAATTATTACAATAGTTACAACATCTTATGAGCTTCATGCTTGAATGGAATGCAAATTTAACAAGTGATTGTCTTTATCTCTATCCGGCTATTACTTCACCTAATAGCTACCCCAAAGATCGGTTTTGTATGCCGCAACAATCTTAGCGATCAATGTCACATAACATTGAAATAAATTTATATGTCACCAAGAAAATCTGAAACACATTCATGCTGTTTCGCCTTTTGTCTACATCTGTTATGAGCATTTTGTTCCATTGAAATTACCCTACACAAGATCACCATCCAATCCACCCTTTTATAACGGATCGACTGATTTAATAAGCAATCGAAATTAATCATTGCCATCTGGTGCTATGACAGTGGTGGTTTTGCCTCTCCATATCTGAAAGTTTCGAGCCCCTCTAAAAACATCGCATCGTCTGGGTTGATGGAAATCACATTCTCATATTCGCAACTGATAATAATGACGTCAGGTTGATGCTACTAGAACAAGATGTTCTGCCTCTAAGTTTATTTCGTTCTAATTTCGAATTCGAAGCTGTTAATTGAACTTAAAACGAAATCGCTGATCAGAAATCAGGACAGTTGCTGTTCGGACGGTTAGAAAGTATGCTGCGATCTCTTATAACTCGGTTAATTGTTTGAATTTTGGTTAACGGTGTTTAAAAGTAGTGTTTGTATGAGAATGTTTATCTCAAGGATAACCACAGGGACAATCCTAGTTTTGTGCGTTTGGACTGGTCTATGCTCTGCCAGTGCACATCGATCTTTAGAGGATGCTCGAAATGAGCGCAACGCATTGGTGCAAAAATACATCAAAACTTTGAAAAAGGAGGAAGGTGCAATCCGTTTGGTCGGTGGAAATAGTGAAAACGAAGGTGAGCGTTTAGTTGAATTGAGCCAACTGAAAACTTCTATCGGTTTGATTCGTAAACCAACTCGGTGCTAGTGAATATGTAGTTTTTTGGTTAAAAATGTGTTTAAAGTTCGTACTTGTTGAACAAAAAAAAAAAAAATTCTCACACATTTTATAGTTGCTAATAATGAATAACGTCCTGAGTTTTTGTTGTTAGTATTCAATAAGTGTTCCAATACAACTTTAAAAAAAAAAAAAGATAATGGCAAGAAGCGGTTTTCTGAAAAAAGTACCTTTTGTTTTTGTTTTTAATTTCTAAAAAACTAAAAAAGATTTTTCCGTTTTGTTTTCTATGTTTGATTCAATTAATTATTTAGAGAAAAAGTGACCCTTTAGAAGGTAAAATTTTGTAAAAATTTTATTTAAAGAAAAATTTGGGCTTTGAGCCTTGTTTACTCAAAAACTATTTACTAAATCAATTTGAACTAAAATTTTAATTAAAGAATAAAGTAATAGCTTTCAAAAACACTAAAGTCTGTGTTAGTAGATTGCTCAGTTGATTTTTAATAATTACTAGCTGACCCGCCCGGCGTTGCTCGGGTCAAACTTATTCAAAGCGTTGTTCCCACAGAAAGCTAGAAAAAAAAAAAAAAATTCTCGTGTCACAGTGTAAATTAAAAAAACAATGTTAAGGGTAGATGGCCCTTATCATTTACGGGTATGAAAAATAGATAGTAGCCGATTCTCAGACTTACTGAATACGCATATAAAATTTGGTAAAAATCGGTAAAGCCGTTTCGGAGGAGTTCAAGTTCGAACACCGTGACACGAGAATTTTATATATATGATTAACAAACAAAAAACAGGTAAATTTTTACATTCTCACCACTGGCCCTTAAATGACTTTCAATGTGACACCGCACAAGGGACAACTGGCAACTCTAGTTACAAACTTAAATTTCTTTTGAGAAGTTGGCAGCCTGAATATAGACCACCTTTCGCCAACATTTTAAACGCTCTTTTTTTTAAACTAAAACAATAGCCATTGATTGAGTCAGGGAAGGGGGATTAAGCACAAATTCTAAAATAGTTACGGGCCTGCGATTTATGTCGCTTTCCATTGGTTTCACTCGAAAAAGCACTCATCTTAAAAATCAATGAAACACATTAAAACTGTCTCTGCTTCTGTTCAACCGTTTGTCTGTTTGTGATTCAAACACATAAGGCTCATAAAAAATATTTCATTTTGATATTTAATATCGCTTTCCATTGGACATTCTCAAAGCGTTCCACTAGTGCAAAAAGATAGCTTCTCATGATTCTGAAAAGTGACAGTAACTTCTCGATTCGAAGTGAGAATCGATTCAAGAAGCACTAATACATGTAATTCAAATGTTTTAATTTAAAATTTTACTTTACACTTAAACAAAAACAATCTGACGAAATGAACAGATCTAATTTTAGGCTTTTAAAATGAGTGCTTCCCTGAACAAAACTAATGGAAAGCGACTTGAGTAATAAGTTTTAGAAAGTCGTAAGTTGATTCTCACTTCAAATCGAAAAAAGGCTTTTCAGAATCATAGAGAAGCGATCTTTTTGCACAATAGCAACGGTTTGAGGATGCCTCCGAATGTTTATATAAGTTTCTTTCATTTTCTAACTTTGCGAACAAGCTTTTGCTTCAAATGTTTTGCTTGCAATTAAATGCTTGCACAAGAAAAGCTTAAAAAAAATGTAACGAAAAGGTCCTTCGAGAGTTAGAAATCACCAATCTGAAAGAAAACGTTCGAATGCCAATGTGATTTCATGTACTTTCCAGTTATGAATATCAAAACATATCTCATGAATCATATTTTTCTTCAACTTAAATAGCGTTCCGCTGATTTGATTCTGTTTAAGTTACTCTGGCGTATGAGCACTTTTTTACCAAAATTGCAAAGCATCAAAAATACTATGTATTTGTAAAAAATAGACCACAACAACTGGCTCAAAGAAAGATGGTTCAAAAGAAAGATCAAGAAAAACATCGTTAAAAATCTAATACAACACTCCCGAGGCTAAAATATGAAACAGCGTCAGCATGGTGCATGAAAAAAAAAATTCAAAAAACCGAAATGCTACCCGGCGGTTTCCGAGTTCATCGTGGCGTACAAAATAGAGTGAGTTCACTAGTAAGGCTAAGATAAGGGCTGTTACCCTAACGAGATCACGATGCCCTTGGAGCCGTAAGAGAAAGAGAAGCAAACAAACTTACAAATATACTGGTTCAAATGTACGTAAGGCTCTGCCTGCAAAATTACCTTTTCGATTGCTGGCCCAGAAAAGCCAAACAATTGGGAAAGCGTGTTGCAGCCATAGTCATGCACAAGGTATTTCAGTGTCACTAAAACTCTTTGCTCTACGCTGGCGCTGGAAGATCTAATGTGCTTCATTATAACGATACAAAAATTAAAAAAGAAAAAAAAATGTTATCCTCTGTTTGTAATTCTCTTATTAGTGTTGCGTAGTACGAATAATCAACAACCAGATTATTCTATAGCTAGGCGCATTTTGAGTATGTCACATAATTTAATGTTCTTACTGGACCCTGGACGTCTACATGAATCAATTGCATCCGTTCAAAGAATATTTTTTCTTAAAATAAAAACTCGCCCTTTCCTTTCATTTTGTATCCACTTACGATTAAATTTGAAACAAAACTTTCTGAAAATGACAAAAATGGCTATATGATGCCAGCTTCTTAGAATCTTAACAGAAGCAAAAATGTTTATTCACAAGTATCGCCTTTGGCAAGACCTCTGATTTAGATTTGAATAAAATTCATTGCCATGAAAGGCGCTTTCCCGATTAGCCATTCGGAACCCGCAGAAAATTGTAGGTCACCTACATTCCCCTACAAAAGTATAGTTGTGAGAAATGCGATAGGCTCTGAGGTTACCCACTCTGTTGCGCCACCCTATTTATTTATTTATTATTTAAGTAACAACAACTTTAACTTCTTTTAAATTAAAATGTTCTTTCTCCCAGGTAACATTGAAGTCCTTCATAATAACAAATGGGGTTCAGTTTGTGACGATGAATGGGACATCACAGAGGCACAAGTAGTTTGTCGTCAGTTAGGGTTTCCTGGTTTCAAGAAATTCACTCACAGTGGAGCATACGGACCAGCAAGACGTAGGTTGTCTTTTAACGACTTCATTAGCTAAAATTTACTTTTTTTATTTTCTATTATTTCCTACCACGCAGGACGATTTTGGATGGACAATGTGATTTGTGATGGCCACGAGAAAGAATTAATAGACTGCCGTTTTGATGGATGGGGTCATAGCGATTGTGAGTCATCTGAAGCTGCAGGTGTTATCTGCAAGCCCCTTCCTTCAGCAAAATTTTCTTCCCTCAAAAAAATTTCAAAGGCAAGGGTTCCAAAACAGAGAATCCACTATGCTCATCGATTGGATGTCCGTCTTAAGGGTGGACGGCAAAAGAACGAAGGTCGAGTTGAAGTTCGAATAAATGGTGGAGAATGGGGAACAATTTGCTCTGACGGATGGTCTCTATTAGAAGCAAATGTTGTCTGTCGAGAATTAAATTTGGGCTATGCTGAAGGAGCATTCCAAACGGATTTCTTTGGTGGTGCAAATATCTCGACAACCATTCTTAGCGGAACAGAGTGCTACGGAAATGAGTCTTCGTTGGCTCATTGTTTGCATCACGATCACATGGGTGGATTCAATCACTGCCATGGCTCTTGGAATCATGTCTCAGCGGTGACTTGTACTCTACTGGCTCCGGACTTAGTTTTCAATTATCATGAATTGGAACAAACTGCTCATTTGGAAGATCGTCCAATGTTCTTCCTACAGTGCGCAATGGAAGAGAATTGTGTGGCAGCAGAGGCTTATGAAATTCAAAAAGAAAATCCCGATTGGCATTTAGTTACACGACGACTCCTTAAGTTTACTGCGAGTACCCTGAATGCGGGAAATGCTGATTTTAGACCGTCGATCCCGAAGCATTTGTGGGAATGGCATATGTGTCATATGTAAGCGCAAAACAATGGGACGTCAGTTAGTTTATACAGAAATTATATTTTTTTTTTTTCAGGCACTACCACAGTATGGAAGTTTTTGCAGTTTTCGACATCTTCGATTTGCATGGCAATAAAGTAGCTCAAGGGCATAAAGCCTCATTCTGTTTGGAGGACAATCAGTGTCTACCAGGAATAAGACCCAAATATGCATGTGCCAACTTCGGCGATCAAGGTGAGTAGTCCTTTGAGTAGAACATTAACACTTCGAGATGAGTTCTGTTCTTCTTGTGCTCAATAGGAATTTCTGTAAATTGTTCGGATATTTATCGCTACAACATCGACTGCCAATGGGTTGACATCACTGAGTTGGAAACTGGTGAATACATCATGAAGATTTCAATCAACCCGGAGTTCAAGGTGTCTGAAATGTCTTTCGACAATAATGCTGCCGTATGTAAGCTCATATACACCGAATCGTATGCTAGAGTCTACGATTGTTATATGGCAAGGCCATAAGTTCTTTTTAAAGATAGAAAATAAGAGTTTTGCTTTGAAAACAAATAAAGTCGTATAATCAATAATTCAACGGAAACATTTCATTTTTTAAAGCAATGCCTATCCTCTTCTCTTCTCTCTTCAGTGTGCTAGCAACAGTCATGCCAGCGAATGCGATAGCAGTTGTTTTTCTTGCTACTGTCGTGGTCGCGATTACAACGTCAGTCATAATTATCACAGTTGCGGTCGCAAACAAGACTTTTAGAGTGGAAATAATTAAAAAACTTAACTAAAAGTAATATTTTCTAACAAAGTGCAATAATTTCGTCATTTAGCTTCTAATCCTTTCATGAGAGTAATGCAGAGAACAACGTCAAAAAGCCAGACGTAAAGAAAGAAAAAAAGGCAGACCAAACTACTGCTGGTAAAGACAAATGCAAAGAAATCTGCATTCGGTAGGCCTCAGACATGTGGAAAATCCAAATTGGGAGGTTTGCTGATGCATTCTGAAGTCAACGTGGCGTAAACCAAGTGCGGATCACTAGTCTGAAGCAGTTAAAAGGGAAAGCTGCAATCCCTTCGAGAACACCATGCTCATAACCCCAGAAAAGGGAAAAAGAATGCCTTCATTTGAGCGATGTAGATGCACATGCCTGGGGTTCAAATCAGTTTCACCTTTACTAGTGCTACCTATGGATCACTGCACCTGTGGAATAGTTTCTCTATAGACGGACAGTGACTCAAGATCTGAATTTAATGAGTTTATCCTACTTCCTACGTTGTCACTGAAGCTAACGAAGATTAGGGGTGTGACTTTAGAAAAAAAAAAACAAACAATATAAAAAATAGGGTGGCGTAACAAAGTGGCAAAGATGGCCACAGGGCCAAGCGCATGTCTCACACCTATGCCTTGTGACGGAATGGAGGGGAACTACAGTTTTCTGCCAATTCCAAACGGCTAATTAAGAAAGCGCTTTTCATGGCAATGAATTTACTAACGAAAGACTTGCCAATTCCTCCCGAAAGGCTATACCAGTGGAAGAACATTGTTGGCTTCTGTTGGGATTCCAAACACGAATCTCCGAGTTAAAAATGCTAACCATGACGCCACGCGTACCACAACTGAGTTTAGAATGGAAAATGAAAAATTGATGGTGCTGTAGTCAGCAAAACAGTTCAGTGGATTAATCGGCCCTATCAAGGTAACCGTCGGAGCAGAATTCTCTCCGATTTTCTAATGTCGAATTCCTTTCAAAAAAAAAAAATCGACTGCAGTCGACTGCAGTCAATTTTTTTTTGAAAGGAATTCATTTAGGAGGAAAAAAATCGACTTGCCGTCGATCTCTTTTTTGGGACGGATTTGCACACAGATTTTCACACACACAACAATTTTGACAGATCGAAAACGGCAAAAAAAAACATCAGCATATGAAAAAAATTAAAGGAAAGAGAATTGTTTTGTATTTAGTTGTGAATTTGGAAAACATTTGGTAAAAAAAAATATAAAAACTGTGTGCTTAACAATACGAATGTAATTGTTTTGTTTCATGGTACTTGTTTTTCTTCATTAGTCAGTTAGACACACATACATTCATAAAAAAGAAAATCGCTACTTTTTTAATTTCCTAAATACCCAAAAAAGAATCGAATTTAGTAGCGACTGCAGTCGACTGCAAATTGGTGAAAGGAAATCGACATAAGATTAGGAGACATTTTGCTTAGTGGTAGTTCTCCGATCGGTCGATCCGACGTCCTCCGATAAGTTTTTGCTGCGAAAAGTTTTAATTTTGGGAATGCAATGCGTTCCCGCATTTGTGAAAAATTTCTTTCGATGACAACTATTTCGAAGCAAAATTGAATCTCTGAAAAAGGATGCTTTGCGGAGAAAACTCCGCTCCGACGGTTACCTCGATAGGGTCGAATAGCACCGTTCCTAGAATTTAACCTAGGATTAAATCATGCCTCCTAGGAAGCCCCTTGCATTTTGAAAACCAAAACAAACGCTTAACAACGAAACCTCCACGTTTTGTTTATCTCTTTAAAAAAAGTATTTGCCATTTGACAACCGTTTTCGCTGTCTGAACTCACCTCAGCAAATACCTAGTGATATTTTAGGATGAGTTGAAGGCAAACCCGTGGTACAAAAAGTTTCGTCAAAAAATAAAATCCTTTGACGCGGCCCCCGGGGCAAATCCAGGGAACAACCAAACGATTATACCTAAAAGGCAAAACCAAAACGATTCTTTTGTGTATACCATGGCTTACTTTGTGAGTTTAAACCTCTATCACATCACTGAAACCTTTTGATATTGAAACATTTCAATAAAGCCTTCGGACTTCATTAGTTAATGAATTAATTTCAAATGTTGTCCAAATCATGTTCTTCGATGCACAAATTTATTGGGGAAATAATCAATGAGGTTTCTTCGAATTTTTACTTAAAGACCATTCCATGTACTGTCGAATGTGATGAATGATTCAATAATACTTGAGACAATAAGCCTCTTTACTTTTCATCCAAACGCTTGAACAGCTGGCGGTCCACATCTCAAGTATTTAAAGCTTAGAAGGAAATCGTTCATCAAGAAAGGCAACACATTCACAAAGTGTAAAGAACATTAGACGTGTTGTAATGAACATTGCCACGTACTTTTTAAAAGTTGATGAATAAAACAATGGACTGCTAAGAGAAAGTAGTCAATCATAGTTAGAAGAACTTGGCAGTACTCCGGAAAACCCTGCGGAATACGACAATTGATGAGAGTATGATGGAATGTACATATTCTTTCACATAAACACTTAATGGTCACTACGGAATTTCTATTTGAATTCTTTTTCTTCAATTTAAAAAGTGTTACTCAAATATTTAAAACTTAAAAACCGTTTGTTGATTTATCTCAGACTTCTACCTTTTAACTGCCACCTTCATGTCACATATCAAACCATTGAAATGGTGTTAAGACCTACTAGATTTCAAGATATCTGTTATACTGTGAAGAACGTTTCTTTCAAAATACACACCATCTAAATTAAAAATTCAGGATTAAATCATCAAGTTCAATAAATTGATAAGCAGAATCATGATTAACTTACTCAAATGAAAAGAAAAGCCACTCTAATTTCGGAAACACCACAAAAATATGAGCTCTTATAACACTTTCCAACTGTTATACAAGAACAGAAGAAGAAATACTTTTTTCGTTGGTTAAACGTCACTTGAAACTGCTCCATCAAAAAATTTTATTCGTGAAATGGTCAAGTTAAAGAAAACGTGTCATTCGATTTGCTCTGCTTTTTTACCCTCAGGAATAGTTTTTAATCAACTCAATCGTAATTATTTTGCTTCTATAATGTTCAAAAGTGAGTTATTATTTATCGTATCTTTAACCTAATTTTTGCATAACCTCAATTTCGGAATAACCACAAACGAAACAAGAATTTTGCGTAGAAAATTTTTCTACACTCCAGAGAATCAATTTTTTTTTCACCACCAAAAAATGGCGTTTATCTTCGTAAACCTGTGATGTAATCGCAATGGTTCTCTGCGTGTCGATGTCTTATGTAAAGCGTTTGAATATAGTTCGAGATTTTTAGTGAAATTTTTGATAGAACGATTTGTTATTATCCGCGGAGTTGGAAATATTTATAATAATAAACATCCTTAACCTCATTTGGCCATAACCTCTTTTTTTGCCGTTGTTGGGGCAAAATTAATTTCTGTGGGCTGTGAGGAATTTTTGTGAATTTTTACTTGGTGCTTTTCGGCAGCCATTTGTGGAAAAATGGGAGTGCGACAGAGATGGATAGTGTAGTTATGAGGAATCTGTCACTGTCAATTGTGTGGATGTAGAAATGAAGACAGTGGAGTAGACGAAATAAATTTTGTGGAGAATTTGGGGTTGCAATGGATTTTTTTTTTCAGAAGAACTAATTAGTAGCGAGGCTAATATCTGTCTAGTTTTATACTTTTGAAGTTGTGGATTTCTTTAGTCGAAATCAAAATCAAGGATCATGGTCAGTTATGTGCCGGTATGTAAAGTTTGACAGAGAAAATTAGAAAAGGAAATGAGAAGGATTGCGGGTACTACGAATGCGGAAGACGCCTCGTTATGCAAGGCTAATTTCCGATACTATGATTTTTTCTAGGTCGTCGCAAATAAATAAGTGCACAAGCTATATTTTGGGAGCAATTTATTAATATCCGACTTTGCATAGCTATTTGCACACGCTCCAGTTTTAAACTGCCGGTTCTATCCTAGTCTTCTAAATTCCAATAGTAAACAACATTTACAGGCAACGATCAGCAGTCGGCGTATTTGCCAGGTTCCGTTTCCGCAAATTGCTCATTGGGCAACCGGTAAAAATCGACACGTTGTTTTGTTCATGACGTTATATCGTTCATTTTGACGCAAATTAAGTAAGAAAACGACTTTGTTTGCCTAGAAAATATGAAATAGAGTTCATTTCTGTGTATCATTTTTCCTTATTGAATTGCCAGTCAAAGACAAACGACAAATAGCTTTCTTTAATGACCCTGTTCTGGTCTGTTCGGAATAGAAAGACCAACTTTTTGGTATTTAATGACAATTTTTCTGCACTATCCAAACATAGGTACCTATTCGCATAGCTGTTTTAGTGTTCCCGTATAAAAACCTTAGAGTCACAAACCCATTTCTATTGAAAAGCTACTTGATGGTACCCAAAACTGACTCAATTAATTTCAGCATCATCTGGGAAGTGATAGACAAAGTAAAATAAAATGGACACTCAAACATATGGTATTGCTTCCTGGGTGCCACAAATCGACCGTCGCCATGTAAGTGACCAAGACATTATTATTGGTGATTCTGAAGGTGACAGTGGAAATCATACCGACTACCTGGTGCACGAGGTGCCATCGAATATTGACCAAATAGCTGCAGAAAATCTTATATTCATGGCTCGAGATGGTCAGATGGAGATTATTGATGGTAGTACTGATGTAGCTGACGGAAACGATGACAGTGGTATTGTTAACTTCGAAGACTACGCCGAAACTCAAATGGTTACTGAAGAGGTAATCACAGATGATTGGGTTCAGCACCAAGGCGAAGAAAGGTAAATCAAATTGTGTTAATATCATTGAAGTGATTATCAATTTTTTGTTTTCGATTTTAGAGTTGAAATACCCGCGGAACAGATATGCAGCTCATTAAGTCACATCACTGCTCAGGACATTGAAGTGCCTTTGCCAACTGTTCAAGATGAATACACGGCCCTGCGACCGTATCCATGCGATTTTTGCAGTCGCAGATTTCGTAAAAAAGTCAGCCTCATGAATCACATGGTGGCTCATCAAAACGACAGACCGCATGTCTGTAAATTGTGTGGATCTCGGTTTTTTCGTCGAACTGATCTTATCAATCATTTGAAAGCTCATGCTGAGACATCACAGTTTGAGGATAATGAATGTAGGTTTTGAAGGCGTAAGGCTAATGAAATTAAATTTAATTGGTGGTTTGTATTGAAGATTTCCAATCGGAGCAGCAGTTACCACCAAATGATCACTACTACGACCAAGACTGGAACGCTCAAGTTAAATCAACCAAAAAGTCTCGCGCAAAGCGCAGTTCGAAAGCCGCACTCAAAGAAGAAAACTATACAATCGACGAAACTCTTCGTCAACGTCAGGATCAACGTCCCGCAGAACATCAAACGAATTCACATTCACAAGAACAGGAGCAGTTCTACGAGAATGAAGTCATTGAAGAAAGAGAAACAAAGGAGGGCCAGGAATTTCCCGTCATAGACGATAGTAAGCCATTTGTGTGCCAACAGTGTGGGTTGTCGTTTGCTAGAGAGAAGGCCTTATCATCTCATGTGAAGGTAAGCATTAAATAATTTTTAATATCAATTCCAAGTACACAGCAGTTTTCTTAAGGCACATCGGAGTGATTCCACATATGAGTGTGGAACATGCAATGAGTTGTTTTGGGATGAAAACACTTTGCAAGAACATCAGAAGACACACCAGTTTGAAGCAAGCAATTCCGAGTACGAACCAGATATCGACAACGAAAGTGATTCTGGATCAGATTACAAGTACGGCGAATTTTATTGCCATCAATGTGGCATGTCTTTTCATCGCCAGGATCTTTTGCGTCGCCATTCAAAGTCACACATCAAGAAGGAAATCGTTGATAAGGATCAGCACTGTTGCAACACATGTGGTGAGTCTTTTGCAGAAGCATTAGATTTGCTTGCACATGCGGAAATTCATGCGAGATACCCACCGTTCAAGTAAGACACTAAACTATTCAATTTACAGCATTGGAGTCAGTTAAATTTTTTTTTTCTCGATTTTCACAGGTGCGTTTTGTGTGGTGAATCGTTCTTTGAGGAAAGTACCATCAAGCGTCATCTGAACAATTTGCACTCCGCTGAAATGACTTCGAATTCGTGCATCCTGTGTGGCAAAGAATGCCGGGATCGTAAGGCACTTATGAAACACGCCTGGGATCACTCAAGGGAAAAATGCCATTCGTGTTCAAAGTGTGGCAAGAATTTCCACAACAAAGCAAGACTTAAGCGTCATATGGCTTCACATCGAGACAAATCGGTGGTTTGCAATGTGTGCCAAGAAGAGTTTCCCGATGGTCGATCTCTGTCGAACCATAGGCATTCGCACAGTGTGAACGCGTCGGGAAAACTCTTTCCCTGCAATGAGTGTGGCAAGACTTTTGGATCTAGAAGCTCTCAGCAAATTCATGTGCGCATTCACACAGGAGAGAGGCCATATGGATGTCGTTATTGTTGGAAAGCATTTGCGGATGGGGGTACTCTGAGAAAACATGAACGAATTCATACAGGTAAGTTCCGTAACGAAGACAAAAAATATATACTAACTCAGTGAGTTTCTATTTTAGGAGAAAAGCCTTACGCATGTTCGGTATGTCCACGTGCCTTTAATCAGCGAGTCGTGCTCAGGGAACACATTCGTTCGCATCACTCTGGATTGGATACCAAGCGGCAAACTTATTTCTGCTCAGTGTGCTGCAGTGAGCTGCCTTCATCAAACGAGTTGATTCAGCATTTGATCCAACATAGTGACATCAATACCGCAATGCAGCGACAGCCAGTGGTAGGTTTGAATCTTGAACAATTTCATATCGATATCTTCATTTATTTGACTTTAATCCCACCGTAGACTGGTCCACGGAAGTACAAACGCCGCAGAAAGCTCAAACCGCACGAGATTGACCGTCTACGGACTGAAAACAAAAACAGCAGCGATATCGACATTTCTGATTTCGATATGGACAATGTTGATGATCTCCTCGGGATCCCCAATTCTTCACCAACAACAACTAAAAGTAATAAAGGTCCAGTAACTTCTCAACACTCGTCATCTACAGCTGCTTTGTTAGAATCGCCAATGGGGGAAAAGAAACAACGCTACAACTCTACTGGTAGCTCTGAAAAGTATTCAAACAACTGGCACACTAAGCTCATCAATTCTTCGACAACAGATGACACCTACAAATCTTTGCTTTCAAATCTCGAAAATACTCTTCAGAGTATCGACACTTTGGTTGTGAGCAACAATTCATCGGCGTATGTAAACCCCACCACCACAGAAGCATTACAACCTACAGCATCTACTCATGCTACAGTTTCTGCAAAAATGCCAAAAACTCCTCGAAGAAAAAACACATCAAAGACTTCAGCTCGTCCAAAGATGATTCACACCGAAAAGAAGCGCATGCCGAACGAAAACGGCAAACGCAAATCGAAAACTTTGGTCACTCGTTCAGAGCCGACTGATATGGACATGTTTGCACAGCGGTCAAAGTGTTCCTCGTCACATGCGAATGACTACGAAATCATCTCGCCAGACAAATATCCACCAAATCAGATACAATCTAGTCCGGTTCATATAAAACAAGAGGTTGTGTGCAGTCGCAGTGAACTATACGATGCTCAGCTTCTCTTAGAGGCCACATCCGCTCGCAGGGAACTTGAAAAATACAATCCAGCGATTGTGAATGACCTCGAAGAGATCCTGCGATCTCCAGATAAAGCCAAGTCTCCTCGAAGGCGAACAATTAGCGACCGAACAGATGATGAGATCAAAGCAGAACCTTACTCACCAAGTCAGCAAAATTTCGATTTTGTACGAAGGTCAACGAGATCAAGGCGGCCTATTGCAAATAGAAAATATCTCGCCTATGAAACAGATCTGCCTGCACCGAAAGCAAAACTACGAGTAGAAAAACGGGGAAATAATAAGACATTTATAAATGAGACTGTGCCAGAAATAAGATCTTCTCCGGTGCCATCATCTCCACCTCCTCCACTACCTCCAGTACGAAAACAACATTATTTTGAATGCGAGATGTGTTCGGCTGTATTCCCTGATCGGGCTCAGCTTCTAGATCATGTACCCATACATATATAAGAACAATTCTAGATGCAGGAAATCTCAAAGACTTCTGCAAGAATAACCAAACGTGCTAGAAATAAAATAATTGTGTATAATGAGTATTCTTTAGAGAATTATTGTGTAGATCTTTAGATGAATTTTGTTTTTCTTTTAAATATTTTGTTGAAGCCAAAATGCAATAAAATCGCTGGATGTGCATTAATTACACGGGAAAAAGTGTTGTTCTATTTAAAATTCGTTGATTTGTTAATGAAATCTTGTTTACCAAGAGCTTATAGTTATTCGGCCCTATCGTGGTAACCGTCGGAGCGGAGTTTTCTCCGCAACGCATCTTTTTTCGGAGATTCAATTTTGCTTGGAAGTAGTTGTCGTCGTAAGAAAATTTTCACAAATGCGGCAATGCATTGCATTTTCTTAACTAAAATCTCCGTAACAAAAACTTATCGGAGAACGTCGGATCGTACGATCGGAGAACTACCACGAAGCAAAATGTCTCCGATCGGAGAGAATTCCGCTCCGACGGTTACCACGATAGGGCCGATTCTATTTTCATCTGGTGGAAAAGTAGACACAAGTTGCTTTAAGCTTTACAAACTGTTTAATGGCTTGCAAACACTCGCAGGACGTAGCCAAATCTATCAAATTATCTTGGATTAAAGAGTTTGTCATGCTAATGGTGCAAGCAAGCTATTAAGCAACGATGTCAACATAGGAACAAATTCGGATGACAAAATTTTGGTCACTTTATAGTCGAAGACTCTCAAGAGAAAAAGGAGGCAGTGGGTGCTGTATTTGTGCAAATATAAAAGAAAAATGAAAGCATTCGACCGCCTCTTTCGGCCACTTCTATCTAAAATACGAGATCTAACAATGGCGATCTGAGTATCTTGGTGCGAAACCAGGATAACAACCTGTTCGTTCGAGATCTCCAGAGCTTTTGCACAATAAAAAAAAAAAAAAAAACAGCAGTAGTCGGTGGCATACCCAACATTTTGCTGGAATACCTCCCTCCGGAAGCGGACCCTATCGGCAATCTCCAAAGAAATTTTGTTTCCAACTCACTTTATTTGTTTAACAATACAACTGCCAAGTAAGAATGCGAACTAAAAGAAGTGCGCCTTAAGCTAGGGAACCTTTACTTACGTACCTGTCTTGGGTTGCAGAGAACAAGAGCCGAAGTATGTACAAACAGTATTATCCTAATGGGATCCTTTACAACGCGGCTAATGTAAACAGAATCGATAGTTTCATTATCAACGATGACCTTAACTACGGACCTTACTGCTTCAATATTAAATACTGACAAAGCGTCTCAGTGAATTTGTTCCACCAGAAGTTTTGGAAGTGTTGATTCAGGGCATATACTGGCGGTACCGCTAATCTACCACGTCTGCAGTAAGTCGGTGGAGCAACACGGCAACTCATTCCTCCTTTTCCTTTATAACCGAGACTTCACCGCACTAGCCTGATACATTGAAGAGCTCCTTCGGTCCAAAAGGGCGTTCTCTATCGCGATCGTGGTTACTTTGGAAAAATGTCAAGTGAATTCAGGATTACAGCTTTGAAAGCGTAAAAATTTATTCTGACAGCAAGTCGTCAATGACTGGCTTAAGCACGGGTCACAAACGGCTGCTTGCCAGGGGCGAATCAAGTAGCCGCTATTGTCAGCCGCTGATCAAGCTTTTTTTGACCACTAAATTCACCATACTCGCTGTCAGCCGGTGAGTAATAAGCAGCGACTGGAAAAGTTAAACATGTTCAACTTTTGGCTGCTAGCAGCGGCAGCTAAAATAGAAAAATAATGCTACACGTTCTGTTTAGTAAATTTTTCATTCAAAATTTGGTTTAAAAATTAGAAATGAAGTTCAAAAGCAATTTTTGTATGGTTTTCTGTAGCTGTTTGCTGAGAGAAGCTGGCGAGTAGCAGCCGATAGTGTGACCGGGCTACAAAACGCTGCCCGCCTCTGCTTCTTCCAGCCGCTGGTAAGAAGCGGCTGCCAAGCAGCCCTGTGTGACTCGTGCTTTTCAAAGTTTAAAAGTTTGACTTAGGGTGTGGAGGATTTGGCACAGTGGCAAACAAAAAAAAAAGCATAAAACACAATGGAAAAAACGGTATTTAATGGAAAGTAGGTTTCACATTCTCCAAACACTTCTAACCTTAGTTTCAATATGAAATGGATTGTGAAAACTGCTCTGTCAGATCACTAAAGTTACATACCTATTCATGCAGCTCTCACAGAAATCGATTTTGTTTTCAATGGCAATTTGTGGTTTGTGTTCGATATTACGTTTTTTCAGAGTATCAACACATTAGCCTTAGCTCATTATTGGAGGTAAGCACAATAGTTGTTACCATCAAGACACACAAAATTTCTTGATGGAGCCTTATAGAGTTCAACTGAAAAATGACTGTCAAGCTTTTTTGTCAACATTCCTACTGAGTATTTGCAAAAACTAAAACTTTCTTCGATTCCAACACATGTCCTTTTAGAGGACTTAAAAGTTCCAATAATAAAAACCAAAACATAAAACAAAAGAAAATCACACGCAACTCAGTCATGTCTATTATTTCATCAAAACAATATTTCCCCTACTAAAACACTTACCGAACTACCTACTCATACAAAGCAAAATCCTATAGGTAAGCGGAAGCGGAAGACAACATAAGACGAAAGAAAAGCTTTCTCTTTAACAACTTGAATCGTAACTTATCCCTTAACTATCAGACTATAGCCTCTCTAGGCTTGTGCATCTATTTCTGCTGTGACCTAACCCCACCAGCAATAATAGAATCGTAAACAAACCGTGGCCGTGGGTGGTCTGTCAAAAAAGCGACCTGCCACAAAATATGGCTCCGTTTTTTTTGCCAATACGCAGTTCCGTCTCTCATTCTATACCTACCTACTTCTAGGAGCTCTCCTCTCAATAATCTCTTGGAATCCTCTCTCAATTGATACCATTTTGATGTCAACCAAGAACCAACCCCTTTAACATCGACATACCGTTACCTTAAAATGTGCTCTGAAAACGCTTTCAAAAGCCCAACCTACTATCACTACTCTAAAGAAAAAGCTTCTACGTATATGTTTCTTCTTCGTCTAACCGAAAAATTTTCAGAAAACCCAACAAATTTTCGTCATTTTTAGTCTAAAAGCTGCTCTCGTTGAATCCGGTGAACACGTCTTCTAATAGAGCGGCTCCATACCGGTTCGCTTACAGAAATTTGCATAACCACTAAACTCAAACTAAATAGAAATAAATTAAGGGAATCGAATCGAAAACACAATCGTAATCGTTTTTAATCTCGAAATTGATAAAAAGAAAAAATTGAGTAAATAATAAGTTTGTGTTGTTACATCTATTGAAACAAAATTATCACAAATCAGTGCAAGTCGTCTCCAATGTAGTACCTACCTACCTACCTACATAATTCTGCTTGGTGCATTCTCGTTCAACGAATGTGATGGAACACCAAAGTCGATTTGAACTGAATTAATATTTTTTGTTGTGTACCTACGAGAGTTCGTCTGGAAGTTATTCGTACTCGTATCAACTGAACATGTTTATCAATTAGCGTGTAAAAACAAACGTTCAAAAGATTCGTTAACCCGTGTTACACAATTTCCAAACGCATAGGGGTTGAAATAATTGTGTTTTCTACGGTCATCGTCACCGTATCTACTTTTTTCCTTTCTTATTTCAAACTTCCCACCTCCAATGCTCCAATCTAACCAACAAACCTTGTTTTGTGTTTAATAGTAAAAGTTTTTTTCCCTCAAAACAAAAAAAAAAAAGAAAGAAAGAAAGGAAACACATTACCACACAAACCCCTTTCTACGCCCTGCTTGTATCCACATACAGCGTCGTCATCCCCCGTGCCATGAGATCCTTAATTTATTAGACCAGCCTGTGTTGTGTAATATATTTATTTCACTTTTGTTTGTGTGCGTTGTGAGCAGAAAACACACAAGCTCAAGCTCTCTCTCTTTTCTCTCCGGTGTTGGTGTATAAGTGTTTGTGTTCTCTCCCGTCTGCCAAAAGGACAGGTAAGAAACTGGGAGTCCTTGACGGCGGGCTTCCTGTTTGGAATGTTCAAATATTATCAGCGTGTAGTCGTATTCGATGATGTTATCACGCTTAAGGTGATAGCGGTGTGAATAAATAAAATTAAAGTGAGGGTGTTTTGCAGAAATTTGTTTTTATTTTTCTCAACTAACATTTTGAGTGTAAAATTTAATCTGTTTTGTGAAACTAAAACGATTTACTTATTTTTTGGAGTAAACATTTTTAATTCAAAGAACTTAGTGTTCTTGTAGTGCAACAGTTTGTCTGAAGCAGTAGTCGATGAGAAACTTTACATAATAGAAGGTGAGTTAGTTTCCCAACTTCGTATGGTTTGTTAAAAACGACAATTTTCTCTTTGATCGTGGTTATTGAACATATAAATTTTTCAACTCTTTGGTTGAATTATATGCTTAACGGTAAAATGCTTTAAATTTGAAAATAGCAATTTTGCTAAAAATGATTAAGAAATAAATAAAATTGGTTTAGTATTTCAAAAAAACTAGTTTTTGAAATTTTGATTCTAAAAAGAACTTTCTTAAAAGTTGACGAAGATGCGGCTAGGCAAAAACGTCTCTTATTTGGAACCTCTTTAGATGATTATCGTTCAATCGCCTATTGTCGACTACATCGCCGAAAAATTGTTTCGTGTAACTTCGTCTTCAGCGGCTGACGGAAAGTTAGTGTTTCAAATTTTGATAACTTTTTTACGGTCTTAGAACATTTTTTTTAGTACCTAAAATTTAGACGAAAGTCGTGAAAAACGTTGCGTCTTCTCAGGGTTTGTCTTTCAAAGAAAAATCTGAGAATTTTTTTCCTTAAAAGTAAAATATGTGTATTTTTGTAGAAATCTGTTGCATTGATGATTTCAAAAAATTTGAAAAGGTAGTGTTAAGATCTGAAATGGACCTCAAAACAGATTTTCTTAGCTGCACAAGAGTGATTCGATGAATAATTAGACGTTTTATTTTTTTTTTTACAAAACTTAAATCTTGCGCATTTGCAGTTAAAGAACATTTTAAAACTAATGCTTTTTAAGTTGAAAAAAAAGAAAAAAAAAAATGATTTTACTGTATACTTCGATAGCTTTATTCGACCGATGTGATGTATTAAACGTTAACAACACCTTCTTGTTCTCAATTTAGATAAAAGGAGATCTGGGGCCGAATTACAGCTCACGATATCGAGTGAGTGAGTGGCATTAGAGATCGAGTGAGTGAGTAACCATTTTAGAATTACAGCATACGTGACCTCTCGTATCGTATTGCTCTTTAAAATTGTACTAGTATCATCGAATATTCACTAGTAAATTTCGAGTTTCTATTAATTCATAGATGTCGCTGGTGTCTCTTTATACTTATTTCATTATTTTTTGGTATGTAAAATTCATGCCTTTGTAAAAAAAAGACAATATTTAGTAGGAATTTCGGAAAATTTAATCATAAAATACACTCGGATGGTGTTATTAAATGAAATATTGATAATTGATGGTTTCGATAGTCTTTCATGTATGAATTAGAGAGCACTTTATGCATCGAATGAAATTCCGATCGATTACTGATGAGATAATGCCGAATTGTGGTACTAGATGACTCGATATCGTGAGCGGTAATACCAAATTCCCATAATTCCGATACGACTTATTCGATAGCGTGTGCCGTAATTCGGCCCCTGTAATCAGTTTCCAAAACCTCACGGCATATAATAGGTTTTCTGAGAACAGACTTGGTTTAACAGAACACACTGTTGGTTTAAGAAGTGAACTTCAGCTGAAATAAAAGGTTCGTTTTAACGTACAACAACTACCACCAGAGCCATTCTTCGATCGCAACAGAAGAACCATTGGAAGAGTAAAAGGAAGATTGATTGCGTTCGAATACAGTTTGTACTTTAATATCTGACCAAAAACCTAGACAAATAAAATAACTCTTCCCAACCACATACATTTTAATCGCACCCCCCATAATAACTTTCCACAGACTGTATATCGACTTGCATTCCATCGATTTAAAAGCCTTATGGAAAACATCTTAAGCTTTAATTTTTAAAGACTTCAACAAACTTGCATAGAAAAAACATCTATAGCAGTCATTTTAAGCAAGACAAACTTATATTACTTCGATGAACAAGTCCTGTAGAGAATCCTATCAATGACTTCGAATACTACGTTTTACTTCGTTTACTTAGTTTGACAGGCCTTATAGAAGCATATTAAATAGAATTTTGTAATCCTTCCTTACAACTCGTAAAATTAGTTTCCAAATTGCTTTAAGGAAGATATATTTAAAAAGTCATTTCAAAAAGTCCAAGTACCATAATGAGCATTATGGAAGCGCTATGGAAGCTATAGCTTGTCAATTTAACAAAAAAATAGGCCCTTGTTATAACAGTTGAATTGTTAGTTGGGTTCTGGCTATGGTATTCGTGATTAAATTGTGAATTGAACCAAAGCCAATCGGATTTTTGGAAGAGTCGAACGTGAACTGAACTTAAATTGGCAAGGGCTTTGTTCTTTGCGAGCGAGTTCGTTGTTCGAGTCCCAACATGACCCAATTGCTTTTCCACCAGCATCACCTTTCGCGAGTATATGGCAAGACCTTCGAGTTATCAAAATGTCACGAAGAGCGCTTTCTCACTTAGACGTTCTGAATCAGGCAAAAAAAATTAATGGTCCCCTCCATCCTTCACAGGATATTGTTCGGGTTCAGGGTTCGCCGAGCTCTGCTGATTTATTCATTATTTACTTGAACAGTGGTTCCAACATTTAGTACTGAAATAGAACTGTCTAATGCCTGTGATAAGCACATAATAAAGACACCCCTGTATGATATTGTGGTGTCCCATAACAGCCTATTCTGAGGATATCTCCTTGTGTTCCCTTAATATATATTTATGCCACGCAAAAACCGAACAATGGTACCGCAATAGGTCAATGTTCCCCAACAATGGTCTAAAACACATGTGGGATTATTTGTCTTGAGTCGTATCTGTACAAGATTTGTGTTCACGGGAACACAAAAGAACAAAAACTTAATCTCCTTCAATTGTTTTGTCATTTGTGTAAATAAATAGAATGCAGTCGAAATAGAAAACAACTCGAGACCTGATTTTCAACTTTTGTTGGGATAGATATTACAAAAAGGGTTTGATATCTTTAAAAATGTATTTTCTTTCAATTAACCGTAAAGTTGAGTGTACTCAGTCATTTGTTTTTTTCAAAATAAATAAATAGGGTGCCGCAACAGAGCGAGGAGCGAACATTTTTGGAATGCATAAAATTCCTCCCCTATTGGAAGGACAGATAGGCAGGCAATGAGCTTTTTAGAGGTCTTGGCATTATGACCAGCTGAAGGCATATGGAGAATGTTTGGAGCTGGGAACAGAAGGGTTTGAGGACAAAATAGTGCCTTCAAAAAGTCTTCCGAAGAAATTTTAATGCATTTGTAGCGTGAAGTTGTTGCTGAATTAACAAAAGAAATGCTGTCGTGGCTTTGGTGACTCAGTTTTCTGTTCAGAACTGAAAAAAAATCTCTTATAGTTCCTCGATGCTAGCTTGACAGAATGAGCCTTTTCTGTAACTATGGGTTTTCCAACGTATTCAATGTACGACGCAGATGCAGAGCAAGCGGTACAGGCTATATACTCATATACAGACAGACAGACTAACAGAGTTGCAATCCAAACATTAAAATTCAACAAGAAAACATACCTATCTGAAATATGTTGATGAGCTACTAAACTAAGGTATGCGGCATATGAAGCAATCGTAAGTGGCCACGAAGCGGGCCATAGTTTCTCTAAACCTGGTTAAGATCATCAATGCTTTGTCGCATTGAAATTACACAGATCATGGGCTTCGAATACATATCCGTATTGATTGAAGCAAAAAGAAGCCTCGACAATTGCTGTGATTGACGTGTTGAGAATTGCACTTTAACTACCTTACCAACGGTAGGGGGAAGGTAGTTTAAAAGAACTCAATACATTGTACTGAAATGATTCGCTTTAGTAAATTATACAGCAGTTCTTAATAAAAACCTGCTAAACATCTGTTTGGACTTGGTGGTTACCATCTCCATGCCCAGGAAGTAGATATAGAGTGCAAGTGCTGTTGAATACACTCATTTTATACAACTTTTTTCAAATGATTTGTTTTTGCTTTAGTCGTTCTCATTCGTCTATTGATTTTAGTTTTGGTTGATCGTCTTGGTCAATCCAAATCATAGAAAGAGTGATTGGTTGAATGACCGCTCTTTCCATTGAGCGATTGATGATTGAATCGTTGACCTGAAATGAACGATAGGTGCACTTTTGCCAATAATGCACTGATGCCATTGAATTCTTTATGGTTAAGTATTATTTATTGTAAGGAATATTATCATTACGCTTAGATCGAAAGAGTGAAAGAGCATTTTTCTTGTGGAAAAAGGATTTTCTTTATTTTGTACTGCGTTGCGTATGCCAGTAAGGATTCGTTGCTTATGACGCAACTAAACGTAATCGTTGAACCCTTCTGTTCCCAGCTCCAAACATTCTCCATATGCCTTCAGCTGGTCATAATGCCAAGACCTCTAAAAAGCTCATTGCCTGCCTATCTGTCCTTCCAATAGGGGAGGAATTTTATGCATTCCAAAAATGTTCGCTCCTCGCTCTGTTGCGGCACCCTATTTATTTATTTTATATATTTTACTTTGCTATTTTTATTTATTTAAAATTGAGTTTCGTTATAGCTCCAAAGAACAGTCATTATGTTGTATTTACATATTCAGAAAGCTTGTATTTTTATCAGCGAGAAATACATTTCTGAAGAATGAACCTTTAAGTGTTGTTTTTTTTTCTTTTTCATTCAATTAAATCGTGAAATCATTCACATAAAAAATATTTTACTGGATGCATTGGTATATATCATGTATACATAAACTATACATAACATATACCTGTGCATAGAAGGCAAAATACCTTAAGTCAATTTATGTGCTTTTAGCAATTTTTCCATTTTCAAATACTATTTGCAAAAACTATGTTTCTGTCTTACCTATAATGACCAATCTTTGCAAGCAATATGACCATATTTAAAATAGCTAAAGTTTGAGTTTTTAAATAGAGTTTGAAAGTTAAGAACTCGTTTTCTATGAAAGTGGATTTAAGAACTTTTGACTTCTTGACAGATTTATTGAATATAAACAAAACTGTTCAAAAATTAACACTGATGTCTTCAATTTAGGTCATCTCTCCACATTTTAGCGTAAGTCATAGCTTCAAGATATAAGCTAAACTATTTTAAGTTTTTACGATCAGTTATGTGGAAAGACGGAAAATATAGTTCAATTAAAATGTTAACAATCATCAAGAAGTTTACACAGCGCTTGATAGTCTATTCGAAATTATCCTTAAGCCTTGTTAAAGCTTCCATTGCAGATCGATTCAGTGGAATTTTGGGATGTACATATTCTTATTCTGAGTGAACTCTTTAAACAATCTGCTCATTGTCACACTAAAAATTGGTGTTTTTTTAAGGGATTTCATACGCACCTGATTCGAAAAACGACTGAAAATTTATTTTTATGGGGGCATTGTGTCGGTAACTCGTAATTGAGTTCTTTGAAAATAAATTGTCTTCTTTTGATGATGATCAAATAAGGGTTTCAATTAAATTCTTTCAAAGAGAAACACTAAGTAATCGTTTTACATTTATAAGATTTTTTTTAGTCCACGGGATTAAACTTCTGACTGTCAAAAGGCTTAACATTTTTCAATAAATTTTTCTCCGGCGCTTTCAGGTAGAAGAAATACTTTTCTGTTTGGAATGTCGAATAATGTTTTAAGGTTTAGCCGAGTTGTACATAAGCATGAATGCGCAAATGAGCTTTTTCTTTAACTTTGAATTTTCTGAGTTTAATTAGTTCAACGAAGCGATAGCTTTTAAGTTTGTTTTACATATTTTACATAATTTTTTTTTCTACAAAAAATTTGTACCTATTTACCTCCGGAGCAGGGCTCTATTTTTACCACTGAGTCACCATCCGTAACTATACTGATCAAGGAAAAAATTTTTGTAGTTGTATATTTTTTGATAAGTTGTTTTTTATCTTGTTGGCTCTTTAATGCTCCTTTTTGATAGTGTAATAATGTTCTATATTATTATCCTTTTTTGGAATTTGAGAATTTCGTATTTGAATGCCTCTTTGCGTCGGAAATAAAACCCACGAAAAATTAGTGATTTTCTTTGTAAATAAAGTTACTCAGTGATACAAATCAGCGAGAAGTATGTCTTCGTTGATTTATATCCGATCAAAGAGAGCGTAAACCCCTGAGTAATATTTATGGAACTATGTGCTATAGGTACCCGTGGTGTGATGGTAACCAATAAACATGTCCGCCTGTTAACCGGCAGGTTTGTGGTTCGAATCCCAACAGAAGCAAAAATGTCTTTTTCATGAGTAGGTATTGCCTTTTACATGGAGTTGGAAAGTCCTCCGATAGTAAATTCATTTCCATGAGAAGCGCTTTCTCGATTTGCCGTTCGGAATCGGCAAAAAATTGCAGGTCCCCGCCATTCCCATACACGGCAATGGTTGTAAGAAATGCTCTTGCCCCGGAGTGACTCGCTCTGTTGCGCCACCCTATTTATTTTATTTTTAGTCTCATACGTTATGTCATAAATATTTTGTAAGGAAATAATGAAGGATATTTTGCTCTCCAATATTTATTACATTTTAAATATAAAAGAAAGCATATTGATGTGCTTCATAGTGCAGCGACTTATGTTCCCTGAAACTAAGTTAACAGTTTATTCTTTCACCGTTTAGTTATCTTCTAACCTGAAATAAAATTCCTAACCCAGTGTCAGAGTTAAAAAGTATTTATAAATAAATATATAGGGGCAACAGAACGAGAAGCTCCGAGCATACCGCATTTCTATCAAGCATACCTTGTGAGTGAATGATTCTAAACTGATAAAATCGAGAGATCGCTTGCTATGGAGAAATAAACAGTTGCTCGCAAAAGGCGATATTCGTGTAAAAATATCACTAAATGTTGTATTTTTTAAACTTTAAACTAAACATAAAACTAAAATGTATTATCATACTTCAATTGGACATAATAAAACATTTTATCAAATCTAACATCAGATATCCGTATGCTGATTAAAACATTTTTTCAGCCTCGCTCATAGGTCTTTTAAATGAACGATTTACAAAATCAAAGCGTAAGAAAATGTCAGCTCACTTGCACGAATTTTTAATTCTGTCAACACTCTGGACACAAAATCTTTCGCTTCGTTCTAAGTTCCTTTGTTGCTACTCCCTACGGCAAATTTTGGAGCGGCTTCACTTTATTAAAATGTGATCAAGCTAAGAACGAAGCGAAATTTAATTCACCCAGAGGATTACAGAAGTGTGGTATAGAACTAAAAAATTGGGCTAACAAACTCTGCCCCCAGAGAGTAAGGGCTTATTGTGGTGTAAAAACAAAAAACCACGTGAACTGACTGAGATAATGAAGCTAAGAAGAAAACTGAGTTGAAGCTTATTCCCCAAGCTTATTCTCTCCACCACACTACAGTTTAGCTTCTTTATATGAAGAAAAATTCAAATTGAGTAGAACCAAGTTCCTCGTACTAACCTCCTTGCAGTTTTTTCCATACCTTATCACACTTGAAAAGTTATGGCCTTGTGTCCCAGTAACTAAAGGAAATGAGGGTTAATGTCCCTTTTTGCCATAGCGTGTATTCACAATTCGATTCTGATACTATTCTGAACTTACTTCCAACTGAATTGGGAAAGTAGAAAAACAAATAAAAATCATATTTTTGACGGCTTTAAGTAACGCAACAAATCATAAAGAAATAGTTGAAGTAAAATCCTGAAATCTTGAAACTATGTTCTGAAATATTTTACTTCCTTCCATTTGTGTTATTTCGTAGTACCTCAATATAAATTTTCCTTCATACTGAAAGAATCTGGTGGTGCTTGTGGTATAATGTGGTTTGCAAAGAGTATCACCTCTCGCGAAGAAATGGCAGTTTCTTTGATAGTAATTTCCTGTCATGAATTAAACTTCCTCGGTTATCCGTTTGTAATCGACAAATGTTTTTAGGTCCCTTTCATTCCCTGACAACGTATAGTTGAAAGAAGTTCTTTAGGCCCGCAGCTTCCCGCTCTGTTGCATCAAATAGATTTTTTATCAGAAACAAATTAGACTATTTGCACTTAATGCCTCTTTACTTTTTAATTTCGGTCCAAGCAGAAAAAACTCTTTTTATGAAGCTCCATTTGCATAAACTTTGTGGTTGGTAATTTCGACAAAGTCATGGTCCTGATTCTTTCCATTTGCGTGCCTTACATCTTTCCCAAAATGGAAATAAGACTCGTGAATATAATTTCACTTCTTTTGGTTTTATTGCTGCGGGGCCGTTGCACTGCACTAGTCACTTGATTCACAAAAAATTTAAGGCAAAAATTTTTGATTTCTGGCAAAATACAAAACTCATCTTTGAAAAGTACGAATGCTGTTTAGCTATGTCAAATGAATTTTTTTTTATTGGAACATCCAACATGTGGTAGAGCTAATTGTGACTTACAAGAAATGTGTGCCTTAATGTTTTTGCATACATAAGTAAACATATAGAGGCCCTTCAATAGAATTTTTTATGACCTGCGATGTTTTTGATGTTATTTGGGTAAATTCACAACACGTACTCGAATGAGCAAACAGCTTGCAAATACACAGCATAACAAATCAAACCACAAGCATATAAGTGGATCCCCTAAAATTTCCTTATTTTGTAAGCTTAAGTAATAATTTTTTTGGGAACGAAAACTGCTTGCAATACCTAATACGAACTGCTTTATATTTAAATCAAAGTATTCTTTTCATAAGCTCACTTCATTTACTTCCATTTTAAAAGACAAAAATGGCTTCTCAAATGTGCTCTGCAATATGAAATATTTATTAAGTACTGAACAACTTAATTATCCAAATAGCTTTAGTTCTTTCTTTGGTCATAAAATTTCCTCAAACGAGTCCATAAACTTTTCATTAACATAACATTAATTCTATTCCCGCTCATTGTATTTTTAATTATGTACTTGAAAAAGCGAAGTCTCTACTGTGGCGTATGAGTAACAAGAAAAAATAAACTATACTCTTGTTCGTATAATTTTTGTGTAAATCCGCTTCACTGTTGATGATGGTACACTGCTGTCTTGGGACAGCAACACTCTAGCAAAACAGAAACAACAACTCATTCTTCGGGTGTCCTGTTTGTGGCTTCCACCCACGTACAATGGCGTGTGTTCCCACAGAGAGAAGGAGAGTGTAGGAGACGTAATATATACATATATAAAACTATAACTATGTCAAATGATTTTCTTCCTTTTTCATGAGAGATTTTGTTTTTGTTTTTATTTATTTAAATGGGGCCACCATGTGTCTATGTCCTTCAAACTTATCCCACGCTTAGCGCTTGTGTGTGTGTGTGTGTATGTCTGTTTTTTTTTTTGTTTGGTCTTTGAATTTTAGCTTTTCGTTGTTATGTAGACATACAGCTTGGCCTCACACCAGCACTGCGAACCCAACTCAACCAACCTCAGCTTATTCAGCTTATTTTCTCTTTTCAGTTTATATTCGGGTATCAGGACTCGAAACTAATTTGCTGTGTGTGTTGGTTTTATTGTGTTTGTTTCTATTTTTAGAATGTATATTATGGTGATTTGAGACGTTTTTCTTTTCCTCTTCTAGGATGAAAGTGATATTATACTATTTTTCCCAAGTATATCATAGGTAAGAAAAGGAATTGGGTTGAATTTTTTCATTTTTATCATAGTTTGATAGTTGTGGGAATTGTTTATATAATCTCGAATAATGATGATGACTTCCAGGTATCGTGGATATACAAAGTTATGCCCAAAATATACGGCAGTAGATATAAATTGAAATTTGATTGACACATGTTGTGTATTTTTATGTAATTTTTTTTTGGGATGGCATTGAGCATGTAAATATTGCATGGAATTCGTATCACCGTCCTCAGGAGATCTGCATGACACAAGTTCCCTGAGGGAAGCCTTGGGTAAACGTGTTCAATTAAGATATGCGAGATTATGTTGTTCGAAGTGAATTACATGATTACAGTATGGAAGTCCCTTAGCAATTTATATATTTTTTTTATGTAAAAAATGAATTTTTGATTTTTTAAATTCCCGGTCGCACATATATGAAGCGTAATAAATTTAACGGCCTAGGGAACACCGTTTGAGGAAAATTATATTTCGTAGTCAAGCAAACACTGATTTTGTAAAAGTTGATTAGGGCTAAGGCTTTATGGAACATAGTCTTTTATTAAAAGAGTTTCTTTTGGGAGTTACAGTTTTACGCACACAAAGTAAGTCTGAACAAACTTCCATTAAACTTTCAGAAAGTCGAACGTGTTTGTTATTGAATCCATAACAAACCAAGGCATTTAGTGTGTGTGTAAGGTGAAATAAATGCGAAGGTAGTGGAATAGTTGGTTGTTTTGTAACTCAGGAATTAACATGATTATTCAAACACTCGTCGCTCTCTCACGTATGTAAAAATAAAATATCCAAACTATGCTTTGCTTGTATTCCATTTAAAGACCTTCTTCCATCGCTTCTTCGGACAGCAAAAACTACTTCATTATAGACTTTGGTAGGTCCAGGGATGCTTCTACATTCGGTATCATAAACGCCACCATTCACCCTAACCCCAACTAGTAACATAGTAGTTCGCACAGAACTGGGAAAAGTGTCTATCCGTATACATGTAACAATCTTAGCATGTGGCTTTCTTAATATGTTGCTTGGGGGCATCTAATGTTGGTAAAGTTTTTTGCATTTTTACTTATAAGCAGCTTTTATCTGGTCTTGTTGATGTCAGTACTTACACTACAGTATGGTAAGGGGAATATATCGTGTGTGTTGCTTTTTAAGAAAATTTGGTCAGACAACAACTCAACGTCAGTCTGCTAGTCATGCAAAGTTTAGCATCAAATTCCATGCAGTTACCTTGCTATGCTTCTCACATGCCAGTTTAAGGAACATTTGCTATATACTAAATTTTTAAGGTGTGTTTGATTTGTTTTGGCTTTCGTACAGCAAAACTGCCTTCGCCGAACCGTTTGTGTATTCCTGAACGAATAAGACATTCTCAGATAAATTTTAAAGTTAGGCTGAAGCCAAAGATAGTTAAATTTTTTGATTGCAAAAAACGGATTTTAACTTTAGCATTGTAAAATGTGTATCAATTATCAAAATAAGCTACCCAAGGTGACCGTCAGATAGTTTAAAGAATTTCATTTAAGGACTGCTGCTTGCCAAGCGTTTTAAAGGTAAAAAATATTCTCAGCTACTATTTTTGAAATAATTTGTTGTGACCTACTTGCTGACCTGCATTATTGCGTTGGTAGGGTCTAACTTAATCAAAGAGTTGTTCATACAAAACTTTCAAAAAACTTCCAAAAAACAAAAATTGGGGAACAAAAGCTGAACCAAGCTAAGCTTGCTCTAAAAGCTTTTAGTTTCCCGGTCCCGTTTTCGTGGGAATATTGGAGTGAAATATGGTCAATATTACTCGGGATGATGTAGAATGCTATCGGTGCGGTGGGAGAATTTTTGAGATCAATTCAGTGGTTTCTAGGTTTCTGTTTATATTCCCATTAAAGTGAGATAGCCTATAGCCTCTTAGGCTCTAGACCAGGGATGGCGAACCTTTTAAGAGCCTTGTGCCATTTGAAAAAAAAAGTTTAAGTGACTTGCCATCCTGACCTAGTTTTCTAGTGACTATGAAGAAAAAATAAATAGTTTCCAATTGTGATGCATTTTATTTGTAAATGTATTTACTCAGCTTTCATTAATTATTTTATTTGAAGAAACATGTTTCAGGAACAAAAAAAAAAAAAAACAAAGATTAAAAAAACAAAAACAATGAAAGAAATATTAATTTTAGTGTGACTTCTGTTGTTTCAAACTCGATGCCAAGTCGTTTATATCAGGGCTGTATTTTGTCACCTTAAGCAAAATGCAAGCTGAACTGGAATCATCGGACAAACGGTTTCTAAGCGATTCTTTAATATTATCCATTTCAGAAAATAACGACTGACACGCATAGGTAAACGAAAATATTGTCAAAATAGCAAATGCCAGCTTTTCAAACAGCCATATGTGTCTGGAATTGAATTCCAAGTTTCCTTTAATTAGCAATATTGCGTTCTTCGCTGTATTGCCTGACAGTCTTTCTAACTTTCTATTAGTGGAGGACCGTAAGCTTTTTACCTAGGAATCCAGGGCCAGTCCATGGATTTTCATGAAATTTTCGGAAATGTGTTTTGAATGGCGTATAGAAAAAAGTTAAAAAAAAAAATTTCACCGCTCTCAATTTTTTAATTATTTTTAAAATTAATTATTAACTTTTAGAATTTTATTTTATTTATTTAGGGTGTTTAGGATACGGTTTTCCAAAGAGTAAGGATGGATAGGTTTTGTCAAGACAAAAAAAAAAGTTGTATGGGAAGGGGGGTCTATATCCCTCCGTGTAGGCGCGAGGGGCAATTTTATATGAAATTTACTAAATTTTTTAAAAAATTATTAAAAATTAACTAACACACTTACTTTCTCATACTTCAGTGTTTTTTAAAAGCTATTGCTTTGTTCTTTAATAAAAATTTTAATTTGAGTTTACTTAATGAACAGTTTCTGAGAAATCAAGCCTCAAAATCAAAATTTTGAAAAAAGAAAATATTTTTTTCCTAATAATTTTTTTTTTACATAATTTTGCCCCATTAAGCGCCATTTTTTCTTTTCATATTCAATGCTTTTATTAGTTTTAATTCAAAAGCAAAAAACCGAACAAAAAAATTTTTCTTGGTTTAAGAGAAATTAAGAAAAAAACGAAAGGTACTTTTTTCTAGAAAACAAAATGTCGTTAATTTCCCGCTAATTGAACTTTTTTCCTAGAAGTGAAATATGAAATGGGTCTTAAATAGCATATAAAAAAAAGTTAAAAAAAAATTTTTTGTATGATCTTAATTTTAATATAAATTATAAATAATTAATAAAATTCTAGAGTTATCTTTTAATTATATTAGTTTTAAGTAAAATTTTAAAACTAAGACCTATTACAAACTTGAACTTTGGTCTCAAAGGACAGCACATGTAATGATTTGTGCCCCAAATGCTGTTTCCGGTCAAACGTGTTGATGAATCCGAAAAAATATGGTTTTTTGCCAAATAAATACTCGCGAATTTTTCTACGTGCATTCAGTATGCAAACAAACATATATCAATAAGGGATGCATCAATTCTTATTTAAAAGAAAGAACACTACATCAGCATTCTCCCCACCAAAAAAAAAAACTTCGGGCCGTTTATTTAACTGATTTAAGTCTCTTTGATTGGTTGAAAACTCAAAATTTGGGAAAAAACCACATTTTTTCGGTTTTATCAACACGTTTGACCGGAAACAGCATTTGGGGCACAAATCATTACATGTGCTGTCCTTTGAGACCAAAGTTCAAGTTTGTAATAGGTCTTAGTTTTAAAATTTTACTTAAAACTAATATAATTAAAAGATAACTCTAGAATTTTATTAATTATTTATAATTTATATTAAAATTAAGATCATACAAAAAATTTTTTTTTTACTTTTTTTTATATGCTATTTAAGACCCATTTCATATTTCACTTCCAGGAAAAAAGTTCAATTAGCGGGAAATTAACGACATTTTGTTTTCTAGAAAAAAGTACCTTTCGTTTTTTTTTAATTTCTCTTAAACCAAGAAAAATTTTTTTGTTCGGTTTTTTGCTTTTGAATTAAAACTAATAAAAGCATTGAATATGAAAAGAAAAAATGGCGCTTAATGGGGCAAAATTATGTAAAAAAAAATTTATTAGGAAAAAAATATTTTCTTTTTTCAAAATTTTGATTTTGAGGCTTGATTTCTCAGAAACTGTTCATTAAGTAAACTCAAATTAAAATTTTTATTAAAGAACAAAGCAATAGCTTTTAAAAAACACTGAAGTATGAGAAAGTAAGTGGGTTAGTTAATTTTTAATAATTTTTTAAAAAATTGAGTAAATTTCATATAAAATTGCCCCTCGCGCCTACACGGAGGGATATAGACCCCCCTTCCCATACAACTTTTTTTTTGTCTTGACAAAACCTATCCATCCTTACTCTTTGGAAAACCGTATCTTAAATACCCTAAATAAATAAAATAAAATTCTAAAAGTTAATAATTAACTTTAAAAATAATTAAAAAATTGAGAGCGGTGAAATTTTTTTTTTTAACTTTTTTCTATACGCCATTCAAAACACATTTCCGAAAATTTCATGAAAATCCATGGACTGGCCCTGAATTCCTTGGTTTTGCCTTTTTTATGTCTAACGGTCCTCCACTATATGGATTCCAACTCTTTCCTTCTTGCGACGAATTTTTGAGTCATATCAAACTGAACCGGGATTCGTTTAGCTGCATTTCCATATATTCAATTTCCAAACAATCAAGTTTGGAGAAGTTTAGCTTATCAAATGATGTCATACCAGGATACATAATAAGCTTAAGCGTTTCCGATAACTCTTTAAATTCTGAAAACCTTGACTAAAATTCTTCGAGTGATGAATTTACTACCGACAAAAAGTTTTCAGTTATTTCTACTTTTGGAAGAACCTTTCATGTTAATTCAAACCGCTCATAATTTTTTTAAGTTTGGAAAGTACCTGTAGTTTTTCAAAAAAATATCTTTACTAAAGATTTGAAGCTTACCCTCAAAAGCGCGAATGAGATCTATCATGACAATGACAATTTTGTATGCCCCTTGAAGCTTTACGTTCAAATCGTTAAAATATTGGCAAATATTAGTAAAAAACATCAGTTTCGAAAGCCATGTTACATCCATCAATTGGGAATAATGGTCGATTTTTCCTTCCTTTTGTAATAACAATCTTATTTCTTCTAAACAATCAACAAATCTTTCAAGAACGTGACCGCGACTTAGCCAGCGAACCAGAAGGTATCGAGCCAAAAGGTTCAAAAAGGAGAAACGCCCATGAATATGTTTAGCAAGTGATAGGCAAAAAAAAAGAAAACTAAGCTCGATGTAGACAATGCAGATTTTTCCGCTCGAAGGTGCAATCTGATTTTATCAATTGATTACGTGCCCTTAATATTTTGCCGCGTGCCGTTGGTTCGTCATCGCTGCTCTAGACTATCTCTGTGCCAAATTTTGTCTTAATCGGTTTAGTAGTTTGGTAATGAAAGCGTTTCTTCCACAGAGCATCTTAGCAATGAAATGCCTTTAAATTGTAAGGAATATCAACTTATACTAAAAGCAAGTTCATTCTTTTCTGCCAATATTGGTGAAGGTAGAATACTTTTATCATAAGATGCCCAATTGTAAGATTTTGGCACTTAGGGACAGTAATAAAAAGTATAAGAGGCGATGGGTACTTTTAAGGCCAAGTCATTCATAATGCGAAAGGACGTTCTAATGATCGCTTAAAACTTAAAAACTAATAAGGTGGGGCATCAGATCTCGGGGAGCTTGGGGGCCCGGTTAATTTCTCTCAACAATATGTTCCGAATGCAAAGTTAGAAACGAAATATATTCTATGTAAGAGTATTGCCCTGTACATAACTTCTTCTTTATTCAATTATTCTATTTTTTGACAAAATTGTTTTATTCTCAAGCCCCTTTAAAGTTAAGTTAGCCTGCACTGTAAAGCTTTAAGCTCCCGAAACAAAGTTCAAAATAGAGCAGTAGCCACGGACTTCACTCTTTTAAAGCTTTTCTAAAGCATATTTAAAACTTGCAGCTCCAAAAATGTTACTTGGGTACTCACCATTACGCCACGGGAACCTTATCCTTATATGTATACAAAATAAAATATTTGTTGATAATGCACATATATATCAAGTTGCAGTTGAATGATGGAAAACATGGTTTCAATAGTTCTTCCGCAGACATCCGATAGTGCTTTTTCACATAATGAATTGTAAACAATTTTAAAACTATGGGTTCTTAGGTTTTGAGTGCACATGTAAAAAAATCACATTATTAAAGATGTTATTTTTGGACATGTGATTTTCAATCAGGCGATACATTTCCGTTTGGTTTCCCATTTCAATTTGGAATTTAAGCCGCACGATCAATGGGCACTGCATACATTTGGTAAACGAAATGAAATCGACGTTGACGCCGATTTTTACATAATTTCGGGTCTTAAACATGTGAGTTACCTCCAAGATCAGGCGATCTAACACCGCTGTTCTATTTTTGTGGATTTATGTCAAATCGATTATCTACGTCGATAAATTTGAGACGATTGACGCCTCGGAAGATAGGTTGGGTGCTTTATTGCTGAAATACAGCCCATATGCTGCAAAAAGTGGTCAAAAATTGGCTCTCTCGGCCTGTTGCCCAAATCATTCTTAGAACATAAAAGCAAGCCCTTGTTTTTATAGCAAAGCTAAATTCTTGGCCTATATGCTTTTTTTTCTTGAAAACCTGATGTTTAAAAAAACACCCGTTTACATCTCTTAGCCAGACCTAAGGTATGTGTAATATGATTTTGTAAATAAAATTTTAGAGGAGTTAAAGATAATAAAGTCTTTTGTGTTTAATTAGTTTCTTAAAAAATTTCAATGAATCATTTTAATATGAATTGAGAAGAAATCAGAAATACCCTGTGCATCTGAGAGTTAATAAAAAATTGCCACGTTGCTGTATATACCATGATTCTAACAGTCCGAAAGCTCAATTTCCGGAAACCTATTGAGCTTATTACGGTTATCCCATTTTTGAGGGACACAGCTTGGTTTTTTTTTATGAAACATATAGAGAGGAGATTATTCAATTTATCACTATGGTTGTTCTATTTATGTGTGCGTATTCTGAGTTTCACTGGAGTTCTTTGGACGCACGTGTACGTTGCAGCGTTAACCAAAGCAATCGTGATTTGGAAGCCTTTTTTTTGTCGAAGGTGTATTTTTTCCTCTTTTAAAAAAGAACCGAAGAAAAATATCTCTAAATAAATAAAGAAGTGTGAGAAAGATGTGTGAATTTGTAATGAAACACATATTGAGTTATTCTGACAGCGTATTACTGAAAAAATCTATCTTGAATGATGAGGTGCTAATAGTTGGGTTTAAAATTTGTGGTAGGAGTTGAATTATTTTGTTAACGTCGAAGTTGGACGCCATCATAGTTGGTGTAGGCATTTTTACTTGCGATTATAGGTACTATAAGGCAAGTCTTGCAATCGTGCAGAAAAAAAATTTTGAGATAACAAATCAAACATGACATTACGATGATAGAGAATACGAAAAAAGTGGGTCCTGCAATTCTGTCTGTCTGTCTGTGTGTCTGTCTGTCTGTCTGTCTGTCTGTCTGTCTGTCTGTCTGTCTGTCTGTCCGTATATGGATCTACAGCCTGAACCGCTTGACCGATTTTCTTCAAAATTTGCAGTTATGGTCTCTGGAATAGCCTACAGAGGGGTTTTTGGAATTGGGTTTCTAGGTCTTGAAATAACGGTACCTGCCATACAACCGATATGACAATACCTATTTTTCTCGAAAACGGCTCTAACGATTTTGATAAAATTTTACGTGAAGTATTATTTTTTAATAACTGTTCTAATGATGTAAAAATTTTTTTTGGAGAAAGCCTAAAGACGGTACCCCCCATAGTACCGTTTTTTTCAAAACCGACTTTCTCGGTAATGGCTGACACGATTTTGACGAAATTTCATATTTAAGAAGTCCTAAGTTGTTTGAGAAAGATTGCTTATCTACATTTGAAAAATTTAGTTTTTTCGAATTTTCATTAATTTTTTTTAAAAAAATTTGTTTTTCCGAATGTTTTCAAAACGATATATTTGATTTATTTCAAATTTTTTGTCAATACATCTTTTAGCAAGATCTTAAAACTTGTGTACTTGAATTTTGAAAACCTCCTTTTTTAAAAAAATTAAAAATAAAAAACCGGTTTTTTAAAAAATGGCTCTAACGATTTTGATTAAATTTTAAGGGTTTATATGTATTAGCAATTGCAAAAAAATGGCGTTTTTAGATTTTCGCTTGAAACTTTTGGAATATTTAATTTAATTTTTTTCAATACTTTTCGTGATTTAATTCAATTTTCTCAGTTAATGTGTAGTTGGCAACCCTGTTAAACCAAATATATTAAGAACGAATACTAAAACCTTTTGCTCAGTCTTAAGATTTTGGTATTTTACTTAGCAAACGATCGCAAGTTCGTGCGACCCAGTCGTGCCCATTTTTTTAGTTGGTTTAACAATTTTGATTCGCCTCAACACCAAATTTTCAGATTCTTAGTTATTTCAATTGCAAAATTTAATTTAACTTCATTGATCAATCTTCTGGGGCATGTGCTAATTACTGAACGTATAAGAGAACGCTATAATCATCGACTAAACACTTCCTGCATATAGTTCACTGCTACCATTTTTACTTGCGATTATAGGTACTATAAGGCAAGTCTTGCAATCGTGCAGAAAAAAATTTTTGAGATAACTACTAAACATGACATTACGATGATAGAGAATACGAAAAAAGTGGGTCTTACAATTCTGTCTGTCTGTCTGTCTGTCTGTATGTCTGTATGTCTGTATGTCTGTCTGTCTGTGTGTCCGTCTGTGTGTATATGGATCTACAGCCAGAACCGCTTGACCGATTTTTTTAAAAATTTGTAGTTAAGCTCTGTAAGGTAGCCTACAGAGGGGTTTTTGGAATTGGGTCTCTAGGTCTTGAAATAACGGTACCTGCCATACAACCTATATGATAATACTTAGTTTTCTCGAAAACGGCTCTAACGATTTTGATAAAATTTTATTTGAAGGATTATTTTTCAATTGTCTTTCTTATGATGCAAAAATTTTTTTTGGGAAAAGTCTAAAAACGGTACCCCCCATAGTACCGTTTTTTTCAAAACCGACTTCCTCGTTAATGGCTCACACGATTTTGATGAAATTTCATATTTAAGAAGTCGTAGATGACATTAAAAATATTGCATATTAACATTTGGAAAATTCTAAATTTTGAAATTTTTATTAATTTTTTTAAAATAATTTTGTTTTTTTGAATATTTTCAAAACGGTATTGCTGATTTATTTCAATTTTCTTGTCAAAACATCTTCTGGCAAGATCTTAAGACTTGCATACCTAGATTTTAAAAAACTTTTTTTATTAAAAAATGAAAAATAAAAAACCGATTTTTTAAAAAACTGCTCTAACGATTTTGGTTAAATATTCAACGTTTATAAGTACTAGCAATTGCAAAAGAATGGCGTTTTTGGATTTTCGATTGAAACTTTTGGAATATTTAATTTTAATTTTTTTCAATATTTTGCGTGATTTAATTCAATTTTCATTATTAAAAAGTAGTTGGCAACCCTGAGCCCACCAAAAATATTTAGAGCGAATACTAAAACCTTTTACTCAGCCTTAATTTTTTGGTATTGGTATTGTGCACACAATCGCAAGTTCGTGCGACCCAGTCGTGCCCATTTTTTTATTTATTCAACTACGTTTCAACCATAACATGTCAATTAAAAAGAACGAGTCGGAACTCGGAAGATGAGGGAAAAAAAAGTAGATTTAAGTATCTACTGCTGCTATCTGATTTTGAGCGGTTTTGTGGTGAAACATAAGACAATATTAAAAAACAGTGAGTGAAGCCAAGCATTCCACATTTATGTGGTGCGGTGCTGTGCGGTAAGCAAAAAACTATTTTATTTTTGACGTTTCGTTCGAAGAAAGCAGCAGTATTGATGTCTATTTCGTCAGAGAATGAGTTAGAAATGTAGTTGGTGACGGAAAATGACACACCTACCATAGCAACATGCTGTACAAAGGAACTTCTTTTTCAGAAAGAAGATTGGAATGATTAACAAATAACTAATCCAAGGGTCTTTTCAGAGTCTTTGAAATTATGGAGTCACTTCATGGACCACATGCATCAGCGATATGTGGAAGTTAAGATCCTTGAAAGCACTTGCTACTCAACAGTTTTGGTAATAGAGATTTCACATTAAGTATTCCATGTTCTTCAGCAGAGATTTTTTTTAAGAACGATCAAAATTGTTTGCTCTTTGTCTCAGTTTCTGGTCGCATAAAGCCATAACACATCCCATTTAATCATTGCAATCACTTCAAACTCGTTCTAATTTTTGTCAGTGTTTCTTCTTGTAATTGTTCATGTCGTATACTTTTTGCCACCTCACTGCAGACTCAGTTTACGAAAACGAAAAGACAGCAAAGGACATACTATTTCAATATCATTTCATTGATTTTTTTTAGTCTATCTGACATAAAAAAACTTCCCTAACACCCAGTATCTTTATATAGGTTCCTGAGTGGCTTGAGTTGCGACTAATCTCAACAGCACACACTTTGTGTCATAACAAAAGGGGTCAGCACAAAAGATTTCTTAGGCCAAAGTGCTTGTTATTTGTATTTGTTTGCCCTGTCCATGAAAAAGAAAAAGAAATATAAGCCTTTTGGGATTTGAAAAGTAAGTTGTTAATGAACAACCAAAACCTATTGTAAAATAACGACCTTTTATACAAAGCCTCTTCGATACTCAGTTGCTTTATATTGAACTCTTGAAATTTTATTACGTTTCTCTTATTGAATGGACTTTTCTCAATTCGAATTTTATCTCCCTGAATTATAATAATCCCTTCCTGAGCCTGGGTCAATTATTAAGAGGGCAACATTTTATAAATTTTAAACTTTCATTAAAACTAAAATGAAAAGTTCTTAATACCTTATTGCAATTGTCAGGCTCTCAAAACCAATTAACCTTTTTTATATGCTAAATTATTCAATGAAAACACTTACCAAAAATTCGTTTCATAACATAATTCTCGCTTTGATTATAAACACCTATTTAATTAGAATTTCATTAATAAGGTTTTTGTATATTAAAACAAGAGACATTAGAACCTGTACAAACAATGCAAACAAAATCCCGATTGTGTTCGTTTGGAATGTATTAAGTCAGATAAAAAATTTTGTTTTCAAAGTTATTGACGAAATTAAGGTGTTAATAGAAAAAATTGAACGACCGGGTGGGCTACCCGTACTTCCTTTTGTGTGTTAAATTAGCTTAAAGTAGGATGCAAATTTCGTGGTTATTTGTTTATTTTTCGCCCTTAAAGTACCTTTTTGTGTGGTAAGGTTGCAAAGCTGTTTAGAATTTGAGAGCGTTATAAGTGGGAAAAGCAAAAAAATTTATGAATCGGCAGGGCTTTCGTTTTGCCATTCGAGGCATTGTCAGCAGGCAGGCTCCGCTAATAACCTCATTTGGTGTAGATATTTGTGAAAGAATAGGGGCTGGTTAATAGTCTGATCTAAGTTTTGTGGGCTTCCTTGTTGATGTTCAATTGGAATTTAGGTTTTCTTTGAGTGTATTCTGGCAACAAAAGCTTAGAATAAGTTTGACCAGAGGAGTTGTTGGATTCTTCCAATAATATGTTCGAGAATGTGGCTAGTAACACGATCGTGATAGTCTCGTTACCATTATCGCCTTTGTAGACTGGAATTTAATGCAGGATAACTAATTCTTTGCCAGATCGTGAGTGGCATACCTAAAATATATCCTAGGCTTGTTTGGATTTTATGACAGGTGAGCTCAGTACTTTTAGAGCAGCTGGGCTGTGTGAAAAATTGAAGATTATTTCGTATTTTGTGTTCAATGAACTCATTATCCAAGCACATTGATTAATGGCAAAGACTTCAGCCCGGAAAAGGGGCGAATTACAACCAAGACTTAAAAAGTTCGTTCTAGAAGAGTCGCTGGAAATGTCGGAACCCGTGGCAGTTTCCATTTCTGAACTGTTAGTATCCCAGATCATATCCTGCCTTCAAAAATGAGTATTTGTGTTCTCCCTGCCTTCCCTAGAAGTGCAGACAATTGAGGAGTTAAGTTTAAAGTTGTACACTAGAAAAGGAAAATGATTCGGAATGAGCTGCTCTTGAAGGGAGAGATTTGGTGTCAGTTTAACTCAAATACATATTGTGGCACAACAAAGCGGGGAGCCCAAGAACCTAGAGCATTTCTCACAACCATGCTTTTTGAGGGAATGGAGGGACCTACAATTTTCTTCCGTTTCCGAAAGGCTGATCGAGATAGCGCTTTTCATGGCATGAATTTACTATAAAGTCGAGAAAGTGCTTTATATGCCACGAATTCACTATATGAGGACTTGCCAATTTCTCGCGAAATGATACCCGTGGAACACTATTTTTATTTTCTGTTGGAACTTGAACCACGAACCTGTCGCGCAACTGGCAGACATGCTTATCATTACACCTCGGTCACGCACTAATTCTGTTTTTATAAAGCGGTGAATAGGGGGTAGACCTGTGCCGAGATTTAGCTAATTTCACTTTCCAGGGAGTGAACGAGTAGAGTCACTGCTGAAATGCTAAGTGAGTAATCTGACAGCCAATCGCACTAACCCACTCACTGAATTCCTTTAGCTAAATCGATTTTCAGTGGAAAGGGAGTCAAAGTGAAATTAGCTTAATCTCGGCACTGGACTTATTATAATATAAATAGGGTGGCGCAACAGAGTGGAAAGCCCCGGGTTCTAGCGAATTTCTACCAACCATACAAGGATGAAGTTGACCTTCAAATTTTTTCAGATTTCGAACGGTTAATCGAGAAAACGCTATTTATGGCAGTGAAATTAGTGTCGAAAGACTTTCCAGTGTGATAACGTGTGATTGCGACTCGACACAAGCCTTTGGCTTTTAGGGGTAATTTAATTATAATGTTGGAAAAATAGAAGCACATTAGGTTGTCAAAGGGCCATAAACTTGGTCAGGTTAGCTCCATATGAATTTAGCGAACCACGTAATATAGCTTTAATAGGGGTTTTGATTAGCCGTTCGAGACCGGCATAGAGTTGTAGGTCTCCTCTTTTCCCTTACAGGACATGGCTGCGAGAAATGCACCTGGCCCTGGGGTTCCTCACTCTGTTGTGCCCCCTATTCATTTATTTATTTAATTTAGGGTTCACGTAAATTTTTTGTTTTTCACTAATATCTTATGAATGATTTGCAGCAAATTATTTTAATATCTTAACTTTTAGCCTCTATGGTCTATTCGTGCTTATTTTAGAAATCAAATAAAATTCAAGTCAGGTTGTATCTGTATTGATGAGGAGTAGTTGGCTTGCAGCCACGTGCGTCGGTAAGCTGAGGCTACATTCTCGTTAAGAGTATCACTTCATCGTCGTTGATGGATGTAATTCATTGATCTAATATTGCCCTAACATCAAAGTATTGGCGCGCTTGAGATGTCCTTCTTCTTTCCTCGTGAATTTCGATGGTAACTTCGGCTGCTTGTCAGTTTCATTAGCGTCATTCTACACAGAGAAATGATTAATGATGCCGTGTAGAATACTCGGAAGTTAAAGTTCTTCTGTCCTTGATGGACAAATTAGGGTGCTTATTTCTAAAGTTTTCCTCTCAAACACTTCAACTTCTTTATGCTGGATTAGTCTGCGAGAGGCTTACTTACAGCAAAGCAGCTTTGTCTTTTGACTGAGCATATTTATTTCCCGCATGCTGAGGTGAATGAGGTGCATATAACTTAGTCTGCCTTTTGATTACTGTTGTGTAAGAATTGAATGTAACCGCAACTCTGTCTCTTAGCTGAGGACTTTTATTTGTTGCATCTGGGGCAAGATGAGTTAAAAGGTGTAGTGTATCCTTGGAGCACTGTTGTATTAGACTTCAAACTGTAGTCTCTTTTTGAAGTTAACATTGATGTACTTAAAGATTTGCTTCGTTTTCAGTTCTGAGCCATTTTGTAGGTTGATGATGTTTTGCGGTATTCTTCGCCTAATTTCGTCTGTAAACGTCTATTCTGGTTATGGTTGAGCGAAGTCGCTGTGAAAATTCTACACAGTCTCAAAAAAATGGACTAACTGTTCACATTGGGCACCTTTATCTCACTATGTATTTTGCTCAGCACTGCGCTGATATTAACCACTAAAGCCAAAAATTGGCAGCCTGCTTCTTGCACACCCAGGAATTTGTGAATCTTTTTCACTGGGTAGTACCAGAGATAATTTCAATAAATGGAAAAACGATGGGAATCGACTAAGTTAAGTTTGTCATTGAGTTCTTCTCTTGCTTCTTTTTTAAAACAAATAAAACCCCAAATTAAAAAAAATAATACTCCAAATTATTTGTTTTAAAAAGAAGCAAATGCGAGATGTCTAATGAGCTCAATGTATTTCAAAGTAGTTCAAAGTTCAATAGATTCTTTTATCAAGAAAATAAGAAACTCAATTCATTCGAAAAACCAATATCCCAACAAAATTTTTTCACCCCCAGGCGGTAGAGAGCAAGGAACAGAAAACAGGAAAACTCCATAAATGCAATTGATTTCTTATACCTAAAATATAAAATCCAAGCGACCGCCGCGCCACGCCGTTGGTAGTAATTTTTGAATTTTAACAGTCTTAGTTCTGTTGATGATATAATATTTGAATTTTCACAAATAATTTGCACAAGTTGGGATATTGTTGTCGAAGTTTTCATGCTCGCTCATAAAATTTTGAATAAAATAAATTCACAAGATGAAAACTCAAAGAACTTTTCCCGAAGAGAATTTATGCTAATTCAAAACTAAAATGCCATGTCGCAAAGTTTCACGATGTGCATAGGAATATGCTATGTGCCTTTGATTCAAAAAAACTTATCATCAGAATATATTTTCGCTTCCTATTTTTTGTGTTCTACTTCTGCAAGGCGAGATGAGATGTCTGTACTTCAATTGAAGTCAAAGTCTGAGAATATTTTACTACTAAGCCAGCTTATGTTCATTAAAATCAGCAGAACAAGTTTCAAATATATACATATAAAAAAAGGAAAACATGCGTCTAATATTTAAGATTATTCAAAAAAGTTTTCCATCGAGTTGTGGGATGCATTAAATTATTTCTGGGGTTTCATATGATGAAAATGTTTCTTATGCTGCAGCCAAAATAGATATGGACTTCACTTCCATGTTCATTTCGACTGTTTTACAATAAAACAATAAAAAATTAAGATAAGCTTCGCAAAAAGCTCATGACATACATGCTGCTGATTGTTTTCTTGGACAAGATGCAAGAATATGTGTATGCATGTAACTACGCAACCCTACCACGTTTATCCAAAACAAACAAGAAAAGTTTATGCTGAATTCGCGCTTTTATACATCCACTGTCAAGAAAAAAGAAGAGCTACAAAAAATAGTTCAAACGACAGTTCTTCTAGGAAAAAACTGACATTGACGACCAAACACGTTGGACAAATGGAAGCAGCTAAAAAATAGACGTGCACGTGATATTTATTTTTGTTTATTTTTTACACAGTTACCATTTTCGGGGAATTTGTAATTGAAAAAATTGTTTTTCTTTTTTATTTTGCCCCAATCATGATTCCAATCATCAAATCTGAATTCGTTTCAGCTCTGAACTTTCATCCCCCAATCAATGATAAAATATTTTTCTATACATTATTACCTAATTTGTGTTGGTGCCATTTCCACGACCTAAAAGAGCAGCACCATCAGGCCAACGAGCGTAATAAATGTCAAGTGAGGTGGCACTGAGAGATGTTCTCAATACACCCCACACTTCTTTGGCAAATTCAAGCTGATTCACTGAGTGCTGTACAATCACAAATATTGACTAAAAACTTACTTTGTTTGATTTAGAAGTCATTCAGTATTGGAGAATTATGGTCTCTTAAGTGAGTCGTGGGTGGACTGGCCATGTTGGTTAGCTTAGATGATGGCATCTGCTGTTGTATGTGCCAAAACCAATACCTTACACTACTAATTCATAGAAAATTATATCTTCACGAAATTGTACAGGCTTTCTATGTAGGCTTTGAACCTTACCTACCTCAATGTTGAATTATTTATAAGTTATGTCGGACGAGATTAGGATCAGGGATGGAAAATGAAGTTTTTCAATTGTACTGAACACAGCTTTGAATTGTACTGGAATGTCAGCAGGTTAAACATTGGTGTACCAAATGCTACATGCAAACTCATACTTAAGGAGGATGACATGAATAAAACAAACAACAGGTGAAGTTACACCACTACTTTTGTGGCAAGAAAACATATATGGCCAAATCTCACAAGACACTTGTTATCCATAAGCAGATTGCACATTGGCTTAGTAATAAAACATTGCATCATATGAAAACACACGCCACAGGACTCGACGTGCCATCAAACGACTTCTGCAGGCCCTGTTTAGACGAGAAGGAAGAAGAGACAGTCCCACACTTCTACAAAAAAAACTACGTCTATGAGGTTTTTTCTTATGTCTGACTGGCATTCCGTCACTCCAACGTTCAACGAACTTGATGAAGGCCTTGGAATGTAGGTCATGGGTTTCTCGGATAGTATTAGCCTCAAGTGCTTGAATCGCTTCCAAATTGTGGGGATAATATTTGTGGCTCCCCACAATACAAACAAAAAAATTCAAAAGCGGTCTAATCGCAGCTTCGAGGCGGCCAATTGACACAGAAAAGACGGTTTATGATAACACGATTTTGTTGAAAAAGATTGATTGTGACGTGGGCTGTGTGGCATGGTGGGTCATCCTGTATGAACCAGCGGTCGTTCAATTCCATGTCATCTAAATCAGTATAAAAAGTTCGGTCTGTAACGTCCACCGATGAGGGATTGGGCGAATTCCTAAACGCAAGTGTTGCACAAATTATGCAAAGCAATCAGTTCCTAAATGCCGACAAAAAAATCCCCTCAAAGCAGAATGTCCCAAAACGTAATATATTCCTTTTTTCCGCAATTGTAAGTGAATTTGTGCAGCTATCGAAAAGCACTTGCATACTTTTAATTGCATTGCAAATTTTATTTGGGATTATTTTTTATTAGCATTAAACTTGTTTGGCAAAGCTTGCGTTTAGGAATTCGCCCATTGAGTCTCACAATCTCGGTTACAGTAAAATTCCATGAAAACCATGGTGTTGCAAATGATACTGACTTTCAGTCAAGATTTTGATCGGGAAAGCCACTGTCAGTGTCAAAAGAGCCTATGACTTACAACGGAACTACTAAATGGCATTCTCTCTCATCAAAATATTATGGATTTGAAAACGGATAAACTGCTGAGTCAACCTCTAAGCAAATAGTGAATTTCAATCAGTCTAATTTCCCTTTTTGATAATTTCTTTTCTGCAAGAAATACATAAGAGACACAAATATGTGAATTGTATTAAATTCTGTCGAAACTCGAGATGTACTTGTACAAAAACAATTGTATCAAATTCGGATCATCCCTGGATTGGGTTACCTGAACGGTAGTTAAATCCAACATGGTTTATATCTTTAAAGCAAACATATGCGGCAAACCATAAGGAATGCCTTCCAAGCTAAACCAAATAAGCTGAAATTATGATGAAAATGGATAAATATGAAAATGGACAAACATGTACGACCGCAACACAATAAATGATACATTTCAGCACCATGTCTTCGTTGTTATTCGTTTCGTCGAATGAATCTACCGAGAATGTGTTGAAGATTTTGACTTTTTTTGTGAATCTTTTCTTTCTTTTTCGTCTGCTTTATGATGTTGTTTTATTGCTGAGAAACGATTCCGCGGAAATGAGGATTCATGTCAACATCTCATTTCTAGGATTTATATCCTTTTTTTTTTTTTTTGCTGTGGGTTGTGTTTTATGTCTACATCTACTGAAGCAGTTATTTATGGAAATGGATCAGCTCAGATATGATAGTTATTTTCAGAAACAAATCCAAGTCAAGGGTGTTTCCATTCATTTTCTTTTTTAAATTTCTCTTTTTAATGCTTAAACGTGGGTATAATTTCTCCTTCAAACGTCTAATTAAAGTCAGTTATGTTCTTCAAGGAAAAATATTGTCGATGTTTTTGCTTTAAGTCCAAGGAACTAAAAGCTTTAGCTTTGGTACAATTTGAGTTTTGGGTTTGTAGTTTTGGTTTAAAGACTCTACCTATAGAAAATAGGGTGATGCAAAAGAGTGGAAAACCCCACGGCCTGTCGCATTTCGCACAATCCTGAATGGAGGGGCCTACAATTTTCTGTAGATTACAATAGGTAGTCAAAAAAGCGCTTTTTATGGTAATGAGTTTACTATGGGAGGACTTGCCAGTTCCTCGCGAAAGGTAATAAATTTTTTTTTTCTATTGGGATTCAAACTACGAACCTCAGCGTAACAGGCAGACGTGCTAACCATTTTGGGACGGGCACCACTGCCCTTGGTGTTCTCAGAAAATGCCAAAAATTATATTGTTCTATTTGCACTAGTAAGTGCTCTGATAGGAAGTTGATGGGATCAACCATAGTTAAATATATTTGAATTTCAACCCTTTGCAAGAATCAGTAATTTCTCTGCATTCCTCTTGTGGTTTATTCTAGAGCTAAGATTGCTGAATAGTTTTGATAGCCATGGTGAGCTAGAAGTGGTGGAGGTTCAAACCGTGGAGTTTAAAACAAATCAAAAACTATTTTTCACGGTTATCACCTTACGCGAGGAATTGACAAACCCTCCGATAGTTTCATTGCCATGTGAAGCGCTTTCTCGCACTCGCCGCGCCGCCGCCGTTTGGAATTGGCAAAAAATTGTAGGCCCTTGTATTTCTCTCAAGGTATGGTTGTGAGAAATTCCGTTCTATTTCTTGTTCTAGGAATGGTCTCTTGGTCAATCCACGAGTAGCTGAAAATTTTCCTGCTTGAACGAACTTGGTCTTTTAAGATAAAATCTTACATCTTAGAGGAATTTTACCAAAAGCGTCTTTCGTCCGAGCATATCGAGTCGAAAGCTGGTAAAGCCCTACCCACCTTCTGACATTATCATGCAGTAAGAAGGCTTTTTGGGTCCATACTTCCATAATACGACCTATCGTCTTCAGAGCGTCAGTTGTTTAGTAGGACATGCTCTCACCACAAAATTCCTTGGGACCATCCTAGGCAGCATATATTTTGACAAATAGAACGCATCTTCAATAGAGCGACGAAGTCCTTATGGACTTGCCTCGCATATGCGGGAAAAACTGAGCCCTGAAACCTTAAATTATGATCGGCCTCTATGCGGTAGTCAGTCCAACAATAACGTTTGCAACTGTGGTGTGGTTACCAAAAATGAAAGAAACAACGACAATACAAAAGCTAGAAAAGCTACAAATATTAACAACAAGCTTTGCTGACTACATGCGAACCAATCCTACGAATTGTCTAAACGTCATTATAGGACTACAACCAATCGATCTTGTTTTGAATTTGGAAGCAAGCCTAGTAAGTAACAGTGTCTTCCAACAAGGGTAAGTCACCGTGAATCCAAGTCCGAGGGGACACTTCTTGATGAAAACCTATATATAAGATTGGGAGAGCACAAAAGCCCAACCATTAAGGCAAGATATGGTCTGGTATAAAGTAACGGCTCAAAAATGGAAACTAGCATAGATTCCGGCATAAGTGACTCTCCAGTAAGTCTTGGTAGACATTCGTCCGTTCTCCAGGCTGAAGTCTTTGCCATTAATCAAAGCACGAGAGTATTAAGTTCATCCAACAAACAGCAGAGAACATCTTGAACATCAACTGGAAGAATTCAAGCTTGACGTAACTCATTTGTTTAAAACTTTTTTGCCCGAGTATACACAGTACTTTTTCGCCTTACAAAGCAAATAGAGTCATTCTCCTGGATAAGCTTAAATTCATCCACCCACAGAAAACTATTGACTTCTGGCTCAATTTAGGGGCAAAGGAACTGCTATGATCATTCCCGTGGGTTGGGACAGTAGGTTTCATCTAGACACTGCAGTGCCCAGAGCTGCACCAATCTACGTAGTCATAAATCTCAGCTCTCACATAAATGCCTACATTAACTTTTCCTTAGCTCAGCTTTAAAGTTCCATATGACTTGTTTGTGCTAGGGGTCTCTTCAGCACACTGTCGAAGCACTGCTGAATCTTCTTCTCTTTGAAACATACGTCATAAGATGTATTCTCAAGACCATTACCTTTTTAAAAGAGAGCTGATCTCGGGCGAAATTAGCACTAGAGCTTTGATCGCCTCGAAAGCAGCATATATTTTGATGTACTTCTAATGGATTTACCGACCAATACTATGGTGCTAACGTTCTCACTGTAAAAAAACATACACTTAACTATCCTTCAGCTCATAACTGGTTCACTCAAGAATATGGAAAAGGAAAGATTGATATCAGACCTTCTCGGACGGTTCCAGTACCGATGATAAATCTGGTGCTGGAGCTTTCTTAGAGAGCGATGACATGAGACTGCACATTTCAATAGGCACATATCCGTCTGCCTTCTAAGGAGAGGCGTATACTTTCCTGACGGTTATAAGCTTCATTTCGAAAATGGCTAGACGACAAAGAGTATTTATTTGTTAGGCCGACAGCCTAGTGCTTCAGGCTCCACATAATCCTCTGACTACTTCCAAAGTGATTCAGGAATTTGTTTTACTTGAAACATACACAACTTTTACTATTTTCATACATATACGAGTATACATATGTACAAAAATTTAAAAGGATAATTACAAAACAGAAATCGAATCAGCTTCCAACTGCCCATGTCATATAGTTTTTCTATAAACAATTCAGTTAGGAACGGGTACTGGCGACTCATCGCAGATTAAACTGAAAACGTTCACAAAAAACGATATTGTAGCCGCAAAATTGGAATGAGTCATAAAAGGCTTTATCTTCCTTTTATGAATACGAGTAATGACAGAAACATTTGAATTCACGTAAAAGGCAAAGTAAAAATAAGTAGAACCCAAATGATTTTTTTCTCTCTAATCCAGCCTCAGGTCAGATATCTACGATTTCATACACACGTGTGCAAATAAATGTACAATTTATTTTCGGCAAAAAACAGCTACAACTAATGGAAATTAAATCAATGAAGATGGTTCGTTTCAAACGAATTTATGTTTCTCAAACTGAAATCGATATTGTCCATAAAAGTGCCAAAGAATGCCTGAAAAAGAACTACAGATGGGTTTTATTCCATTATTTCTGTGAGTGAAACATCGCTGTATCAAAGTTCAAAGTCATGGCAAATGGCAGTTTCATTTATGGCTACGCATCCGTTATTGACAGGTACGCAATAGCTAAAATAATGGTTGGTTTATTGTGCGTGTTGAATCGTGTGTTACGAAATTTTTACTAGCGATTATATAGGCAAGTTATGCATTCGTGCAGAAAATAAATGTGAACATGACAGTTACATACGGCATTGTAGGATGATAGAGATGTGGAAAAGTGTGGGTCCTGAAATATTGTCCTTTTGTCGGTCTGTCCGTTTGTATATGAACCCACAGCTTGACCTGTCTTCTTCAAACTTCGTACCTTGACTCGATTGTGGATCCACCAACATGAAATTTTTTTTTTAAGTGCGAGGAAATGCAATTCCTTAAAAGGTTTTCAAATCTGACTAAATTTGAATGTTTTGATCCAACACGGATCTCAAAGCAAACATTGTGTCGAACGGTTGATAAGGAGGCAAAGTAAGGTGAAGTAGGAACTGGGCAATGGGAGCAATGTTGCTGACTAGATTATTGAGGTTGAGGTGCCTCGCTGAACCTTTTCAAAACCTGAATGACTCGAATGATGTGTTGCAGGAACAGCCTGCTAGTTTCATTCATCTATTTATTGGAGGATAGTCCGAGAAGATGTTTGACTCTAGCATTTCGTTCGTTTTGAAACCGTTTATGAAAATGAAGGAATGATTTGCCTTTGTATCCCTGCCGTCCTCCTAACATTTCCTTGCCGCAATACCTGCTAGAGCCAATGGATTGAAGTGAATATACGGTGGAATGTATTTTGTTTGAATGTCTATATCGGTATGTTTCATTAAGGTTCTGTGTTTTGATAGGCCTATTTTCCAATTACTCCACTGTTTGAGCCACAATGCGCCTTTAGTCGCCATTTCTTTCATGAAGAAGAAATTTAGTGGAGTTAGCAACCATTACAAAAAACCAAAGCTGCAGTTGGTGTCGTTGTTATAGCATTGGTTGAGCCAATGCATACGAGTCTTGGGATTATGGTCATCCTTTGAGGTTTATCGTCTTTTCCAACGATGGACGCCTTACCAAACAGCAAAAGTGACTGATCTTAAATTTTTGCATGCCATATCCATTTCAAAAAATTTTGTATTTGTGAGAACACACTACCAAACAATTGATCTTGAGAAAGCATTTGATTCTGTTTGGCATCAGGGTCTTATGTTTAAGCTTATTCAACTAAATTGTCCACATTGGTTGAGTAGAATAATACTAAGTTTTTTATCAAACAGGTCGAATTCCATATTTATTGGAGCTGAACGTTCAGAATTCTATCCTGTCATCACAGGCGTTCCACAGGGATCGATAATGGGGCCATTCCTATTCAATATTTTTTTGCATGATTTTCCTCTCTCTGACCCAATGACTAATGAACTAGGTTCAATTCATTATGCAGATGATACTATCATATTGGCTAGTAGTACCCGACCAACTGTAGCTCTAAGCAAAATAAAGCAAGGGCTTCCTCTCGTCGAAAATTATTTCAAAAAGTGGAGGCTGAAAATTAATACAAGAAAATGTGGACTAACTTGTTTTAGAAACGCGAGTGGCAAAGGACATTACCTTGCGGTAAAAGAAAGCAAGTCTCTATTTTTAACAGTGAATGATATTCAAATTCCATTACAAACCGAAACAAAATACCTGGGAATAAACTTCCATAACCGATTCTTGTTCAATAAACATGCTAGGACGGTCCTTAATAAGGCAAAGATGGTTGTAGGATCGCTTAAACTTCTATTTAATTCAAAGAGCTTGTCAGAGAAAACAAAACTTCTTATGTACAAGACGCTTGTAAGACCGATTTTGACGTATGGGTTTTGTACGTGGCTTACGATATCACCTAGTGTTGCAAAAGAAATGGAGTTGTTTGAGAGACAAATTTTGAGATTTTGTTGCGGTCTGTTTAGAAGAGCAGATAAAAAGTGGTATTCCAACAAAATTTTATATGAAGCAACTAATATTAATAACTGCCTATTTGATAACTATTATTTATCTCCATTTAATTTTCTCAATGAGGGGTCTCTTTCTCTTTTAGGGCAAGATACAAACGAAACTACAAAAGTGCCGTTCTTTGAAAAGGCATCTCCCTTTAACTATAGGGGATGATAATTGTTCATTTGTTATGCAATTAAAAAAAAAAAAAAAAAATAATAAAGAATATAAAACGTTTTAGACATGTTTTGGTAGACGTTGCTAACATAAGCCATTGTTCAATGCAGATTGTTGAGCTTTCCTTATAATTTTGTTTGTTAAAATTAATAGGGATTTCTAAATATCTGCACTACTTTATCATACCTGATATAAATTAAGATATCCTCCTCAAAACTGTGGATTTTTAGTTTTTAAGTTTTTTAGTTCTAGTCCTAGTCATTAAGTTAAGAATGCCATAAAAGAGCAAAGCCGAGTATTGATTACCGGGAGCAAGTAATCAAATCAATATGTTAATTATCGACTAGATATTTTATTTTTATTATATTTTTTGAAATACTTTGAATTTATGTTACAGTCAGACATATCATGAAGTCGACCAAAAATGAAATGCATACATAGTTTTTTTTTAATATAAATGTACAGATTTTATATGCCTCAATAAAGTTAACTTGTAACTACCAAACAAAAGCTTGGATAAGTCCTGAACTTCCCAATAAGCATTCTAAACTAATTAAAGTATGTGTGTTTTTTTATTAATGGTTTACTTATTTATATTTGATAATTTAAAAACAAAATGACCCCTTCATACCGTTGGGAAACGAGCCATTCACGTGCAAAACAGTCGTTGTGAGAACACTATGATTCATTATTTAAAAGAGAAAAGGAACACTGTCCACGTGCCTGCAGTATGACTCATCTCCTTAATTAAAAAGCCGCCATCACACTAAAGAAAACCAGAAACTTCCTTTCATTTCCGAAATAACCATTTAATGCAAAAACAATAACTTGTGCTATTAAAAGAAAATGAAAATATCACTCACTACAGAAGCTAGTCCTCTTTCCTTTCTTATTTTAACATAATTGAAAATGAATACAATACAACCCAACCGTAGATTTATATACAACACGATGCAATCATGTTGATATGACAATGGCAGTATGGGCCAGCACAATCATGTGCGACACAGAGTAAAACCATCTCGTGAATGGAATATGATTTAACGTGAATGTTGGGGTATGAAAACGAACATTACACGCCATCGAATGTCAATTGTGTTATCCACAAAGCGTTCAGAGAGAATGAAAGGACGATGACTACTCTGTACTACTATACATATCACATGAACATCATAATAAGTTTTTGTTATGCTGACTTCCATTTCTGTGACTATCTTTAATGTCAACGTCAGTGTCGCTTTCCATCTGCCACTTAAGCAGCGAAGAAAAGGACGAGATGGATCCATGGCATGTTCTAGAACCTAGACAATGGATGTGAGTACTCTATAGACTTGTTCCATGTCTCACAAACTTATACAAATCGAAAATTTTAATGAAAACGGTGGAAGGAAGGAGAGGCATCAGAGCCACACAAATGGTTTTATAATAATTTGAGTTATTATTATCATCGCTTTTAGGTATGTGGGGGTTGTAGACACTTACATAATAAATATTCAATGGAAATGTGTATTTTTAACCATTTTTTGAGTAGTAGGACAATAGTTGGCCACCGCGTCTAAGAATAAATGACAAATTAATAAGAAAAACTCGTATGACAAATTGCGATTGCATTTCTGGAGACTCACTTCACTAATTAAAAATTCTCATTATTTGGCTTATAAAGTTCATCAATTCATAGAAAGAAGAGTGTCACTTTTGGATAGCGTAGATTATTTGCAAAAAATAGTGCGAACGGTTGTCGGTTACAATAAACTGCCCAAACTTCTCACGCCAAGACAATGAAGGAACTTTTAATTGGGTTGAAGTATATTGAAAGAGGTTCCGTTAAAAATTAAAATCCTCAGCCACTCAATATTTTCATCCAATGGATATTGTGTATCTCTTGTGAATTATCCACACATACAAGACTCAACAATTTCCAGTTATTTAAAATTTTCGTTAAATTAAGGTCAGACCTTTCATGAGGTAGTTCAATTTATTTCACTTAAATAATAATATAAAACTGTATTGTCAGTTTTTACGGGAACTTTGTGTTCACACATGCTATTTAAAAAAATGAATTGAATATGTCTACCCAGCGGTGTGGTAAAGAGTCACACAAATACAACTTAAAATTAACCTGCACATGTAATAATACGAAGGTGCTTCAGCGTGTTAAATATAAAATATTGAAAGCAACAATGTAATTACCTTAATAAAAATTAAAATAAATTACTGGCATTAATTTTCTTAAATTCCGGTTGTCATTATCCTGATAAAAGGATGTGCTTTGTTTTTGTTGGGTGGTAACTTTAAACTGGTCTACTGATACTGGTTGGAGTATGTCACATATGTATGTTTCGGTTCCAGGAGAGAAGCTGAGGTATATTTGTATTTTCTAATTTAGTAGTAGAATGAAATGTATAGTGTTTGTATTTTAAACGCAATTAGTATTAAGGGACTTACGAAAACTCTGGAACATGTTTCCTTTGGAAGCACAAAAAGTTTTATAAGCAGAAAATGATATTTGAACCGGTATAGTCGTTTTTGAATAAGTCAAGAAAGAAGAACGAGGTTCATATTAATTTAAATAAATGTAAAAATATCAAACAATAACAAATAAGTTTTGTTATTGTTTTTTACCAGGAGTTGAACTAGATTTTGAAAAAAGCCATATTAATGTTGACTGCACCTGTACTGTTCAATCGAAATTTTGTCAAATATTGGATTGTGACAAAATCCATAAAATCAGTATAAATCATAAATAAATCAAATTCGAGTTAAATTGCTTGAGAAAAATGATATTGAATACCGTTTTTGTATAACAAAAGTTGTGCCCGTGGCGTGATGAGTTACGAGGTGTGAATCCCAGAAACATTTTATTATCTTTTCTCTCTTTGCGAGAAACAAGCCATGAAAATTGTTTTCCCATTTAGCTGTTTAGCTGCTTGGAAATTAAACTATCAATGCATGGTTAAGAGAAGTTCGATAGGCAGGCTTTCTATTAGATGCTCTTTGACGGCAAGCTAACTTAATATAAGTTTTTGTATTCATCGATTGTCACAGGTCTTAGGTCGCCCAAATGAAAAAGTATTGTCCGTTGTCAATTATTGATTTCGGATTCCTTAGGGGAGAACTTGATCAATCCATTTATATCTTTAAATGCAAAAGGACGAACAAACTTTATATTAAGTGTTGTCCCGGTTATAAAGAATTAAGCGTTTTAGACACTATTGTATCATGTCGGTGGATTTATTTACGCACTACGTCACGGTAAAAAAAGATAAAGTCGCTAAAAAACTGTGTGCCAATATGAGAAAGCCAATCTGGACGGTCTGAATAATTTCGGTCCAGAAATATTTGCAAAACTCATATACAAATGGCAATTTTTTTGCATGACCAAAAAGTAATGCAAACTGTTGTATTCAAAATGAAAAAATTTCGTTAAGATTATTAAGAACTCCACCACGTCATCACATCCACCGCTCGTTTTCAATTACTCTCCGTACGTCAGCTCCATCGATAAAGCCAATTTGCTGGCAGCTCAGTTTCGACACTTCCTGATCGCGTATTGGCTCCAAATAGGCTTGAGCCTGTTCATTGTGCAATGAAGCACTTTGAATTACAAGCTCGTTTGGTTGCGAGAGTCCTCAAAGATCTCAATATATTCAAATCCACTGGGCCGGATGGTATCCCCCATCGTTGTCTTAGCTGGCACAACCACTCTGTAAGCTTTTCTATTTATTCTAGTCTTCTGGACTCTACTCGAGCAGATGGAGAACTGCATTTATCCAGCCCGTCGCTAAAAAAGACGAACCTTTCTTCCCTTCCAATTGCCGTCCAATTAAACTAATCCTTTTTTCCAAGGTCATGAAATATCTTGAAGAACGAAAAAGTTTCACCGGCGATCTGATGGTTTATGTCACCGAAAAGTGGAACTTGTCTTCGCAATTTTTTGGAGAAAGTATGATTATTGCTCTTGATATTTTCAAGTCATATGATAGAGTGTTATATAATCAAGCTTTCTTATCAAAAAGGCGTGCTTTTGAAATTGACCAGTCTCTTCTTCGTTGGACTAGAAAATACATTTTTGCCCATTCAATACGAATTGTATTGGATGGTTTCAAATCCGATGACCACTTTATTAATGCTGGTATACCTCAGGGTTCCGTTTGTCTCCGACTCTCTTCCTTCTTTTCATAAATGGTCTCTTACCGGAAACATCGAATTTTCTCAATTGTTTTGCTGACGACTCAACCCTCAGTTTTTCATATTCGTTTCCAAACTCACGTCTTTGGTCTTCGCAAGTGTAACTGGAATGGTTTGGCATGCGCATTTTAGCAACTCTGTTGCCTCTCTGAAAAATCATGTTTGATTATACAATGTAAATAAGAAGATAAGCTTACGTGGTTATCTAACGAACAGATGTCGATCATTCGATTGATGTCCAGTTGCATAAGCAGTTGTCTTTAGAATAATTTTTTAACAGTAGATTGAACATTTTATGAGTATTAAAGAACGGTCCTGGTCTTTTTAGTTGATTGAATACAGACCTAGACCTAAACAGCATGGTAACATGAGGTAGTAAAAAGAAATTTAATGTCATTTATCATATCATAGTCATTTATCTTTAAAGTTCAACATCCCCCGACTGTTAGATAAGGTTTAAATGGCAGTCAGGACACCAACTGACACACTTGGACACAATATTGTGTCCATTCTGATACCATATGAAGTGTGTGAGGGAGTACGTCAAACAACTGACCCATTTGAAGTTATTAATAAAACGAAAGAAGTGAAGGGTATCTGAGTTCACAAGACCGTTTGGTTCATTTAAGAAGAAATCTCGTCCTAGATGCATTTTTCTTTTAATGAAAAGTGCAATACGTGAATGGAGTAGGTGAGGGATTGTCTCTTCTTCCTCCTCGTCTAAGCAGCTACTGTACTTCAACAGAACGTTTGATCTAGTATACGCTTTAAATAGCAGTGAAGGCGATATCCGTGGAAAAACATTTTTGACTCTGTTAGGACACGAAGCACGAGCCTCTGGGTTAACAGCAGGCATGCTAACCATCATGACACCGGTACCATTTGTTTTGTGTGTTTTAGATCTAGTTTTGTTTAATTGCCACACTAGTTGTGGTGTTCCTCCACCTGTTGTTTATTTTATCCATGGCATCTTGCTTTAGCATGAGTTTCAATGTTACGATTGGCATACCGAAAAGTCCCCGACTGTGGTTGCGACTCCAAATCCAGGCAGTGTAATTTTAGTTACCAATTATTTTCCAAAAGTGTTGGGGCTTTATTCCAGTTTAAAGCGAATCTATAAGAATTTATTTACTGGGTTGAAATTATTGCTTCAAAACTTTTCTCACACCATACCCTTCCAGAAGCTCTCGAGAGGTAAACAGAAAATTGCTTTTTCGTTAAGCTTACTTTTAGGAATTTTACTTAAATATAAAAGAACTGCTGGATTGCGTTTTTATGATTTCTAGATGTTCAAGAAGTTATCAAAGTGGTTAAGATTAAACATTTCAACTCTCTGCTCTAATCTGAATAGTTGAAATACCGCTATTAAGTAAAATTGAATTTTCTAAGTACTAAATGAACAGTCCAATGATTTTGTGCAAAGTATAGATTCCATCAAGAAGCGTGATAAGGCTATAAGTCGACCTCAAGTAGGATCTTAGACTCTGTCAATATAAAAGCTCTTCAGCAATGATATGCAAAACACTTTGAAGTAACAAATAAACATTATGTATACGCAAATATGTGATATTTATCTGTAGACACCTTGTAGAATAAGTGATCTTCCAAAACAAAGACACTTCACCTGAGTGTCTTATTCCATACTCTAAAATATTTTCAGTACTTGAAATGTTAACCGAAAATCAAGTGCGAAGAGCCACTCATTGGTATGCTTGTGACACATATGCACACTCGAACAGCCCTTGTCTTTCATTCATTTCAATTCTCCTCGCACCACAACTGCATGTACCCGATACCTATACTACATAGCTATTAATATTAAATGATCTCACAACCACACTCCTCAAAGCATGTTCACATTTTACGAAGTATTTATGAAATAACTTAATTATTTATGCTTGGAACGAATTGTACTCATTTATATCAAAGGAGAACAATTCACTTCAATAACACGCACGCATACTTTGCATTCATGTGCTGCTCTTTATGTCGTGGCAAGTGGATATGAAAAGGATAACCGCCAATTAAATCATACTCTTCGCGTCAACGTTTTCTTCTTCCACTTTCTATTTCTTATAATATGTGTACGTGTAGTGCCTTTGTGTGTTATTTAAGACGTCGTCATCGTCGTCGTCGTCGTCGTTGTCGCCGTCGTTCTAATGTAATGCTATACTCTCTGCCTTTTGAATAACAAAGTGCAATTAACGCTCTTTGTGCATTTTGATAACCATTCACCATGTCCTTAAGTGCAAGGAGCCATATTTCATGTCATAAAGTTTGTGTGAGAATGGCTAGCCAATAAAAATGTTCTCCTTCCCATTTTTAACACCTCACCTAACATGAATGGAAAAGCCTTATGGTAGAGAAAAATGTTATTTTTTTTTCTTTACTGTGGTTAAGTGTTTCAATTTATTAATAGACGAAAGAGGACTGGAAGTTTAAAGAAGAAGCTTCTTCAGTTCCTTTGTAATATTTTCAGTTACATAACATAAGACTTTCCAAAAATAGATATAAAATTAAACAACTCATCAATTTCACAACCAAAAGAGGCACATGATACTCAAAAATTGTAATAAAAAAAGCTTAATAAACTATTTTTAAGGTGGTCGTCTATTTGGAACAAGTTTTTCTTGGAAAATGGTTTGATATTTTCCACCTTATGGAAATATTTAATTATACTAATTAAGTCAAGGTCTGTCAGCAGTCCATGCCAAATACATCGACAGTATTAATAATACAACTCATAATTAGAACATATTTCGCTCAAGAATGTCTTTGGCCAAATTAAGTTCTTCAAGGACTTTCAGAAAAACTTAATTTGGCCAAAGACATTCCTTCGCAAAAACCCTTCAAATTATGAGTTGGCTTGTGGTGCAACCGTGCCCTTGATTTGGAATTGTTTAGCTATGTAATTGATTAGATGGCATTAACTCGCTTTCCAAGAAACTTACTAATCATTTGGTTTCTTGTACACAATTTTTCGAATGAGTTTAGTAGCGAAGTCTATAGTCTTTTGTTACACAAAAAATAAAAACGGTTTTTTGAGGTTTTTGAAGCCAACTAAATAAGTAAAAAATAAATAAAGTAAATAGGGTGGCGTAGCAGAGCGAGGAGCTTCAGGGCTTAGCGCATTTCTCACAATCATATGCTTGGTAAGGGAATGGAAGGGACCTAGAATTTTCTGCCGGTTCTGAACGCCTAATCGAGAAAGCGCTTTTCATGGTAACGAATTTAGTATCGGAGGGCTTGCCAATTCCTTGTTGGGATTCGAACCACGAACCTTTGGGTTAACAGGCGGACATGCTAACCATCACACCAAGGGTACCACTAAACTAGATACGGTCAGTAGTCACACAGTCTCATAATCCAGAAGAAAGAGTCTGAAAAATTAGGACTATCATAAGAATTGTTTTGTTTGTGCCGATCACTAATCGTACGTCGTTCCTTAGGCGTAATGGTCAGCAGGTCTACCTGACACTTGAGAAGTTCGAGATTCAAATTCATTCAGAAACATAAATGATTTTTTCATGGGTGTTTGAAAATGAAAACAAATAAATTCTAAATATTTCGATTGTACTAATAGATTTCGTAAACTATTTTAATCTTAACTTCATTTGCCATACTTTGTTTATATACCCTACAATGTTTTCGCTTTTCTTTAAATCATCTTCGATAAACAACTAGTTAACGTACCTACCAATACAAGAATCATGTTCTCTCAACTCATTATGTTATCTACATTGCCGTTAACTGATATACATATTCTGTAAATCATATCATTGAAACTGACGCTTGGGTCATTCAATTGGTACAGTTCGTAGAGGTAACATCGGTTGCAATAAATATTAAATTGTCACCGTACGATTCGGGCATGTGTTTTATTCGACATATATGTATATAATAATCCAAACCATTTTTTGGCCTGAATCGAGCCGGATATTTTTCGCATTGTTCGCTAATATTACAGTCCACAAACTGAACATTTATTTTTTGAATTTAAAATAAAGAATAAAGAAATCATTTTCGTATTATAAATTAAATACACATGTAAGCTACACTTTCGCACCACACACCACACATCACATCACACTACACACTTTCGCACCACACATCACATCACACTACACACTTTCGCAGCACACATCACACCACACATCACACCACACATCACACATTACAGTAAGTAAAGTTACAAAGAATTCTCGCAAGAAATTATCTTAAAAATATAAGTTTGCGTTTTTGTATTTGAGCTTGCATATTAGGAGAACCACGTGTTTGTCAGGGTTAGCAAATTTTTCGGAGAAAATAATATAAAGTAGCTTCGATACCAACTCACTTATATAGTCTTCGATATGCCTGGTAGTGGAGTACCCTCATTGGCCGCCTTGCGTTTGACGCGTGGGCATCTTAAGACTTCACTGACCAAGTTGATGACCTTTATCGAAAATATTGATGAGAAGATTACGCTTTCGGATTTAGATGTTCGTCTATCCAAAGCAACAACGCTATGGGATGAGTTTAATGCATCACAGACTTGCATGTATGAGTTCTCCGAAGATGAAGGTTATGTTGATCCTGCCTCCGATTACGATGAGTTTGAAACCAAGTTTTTAAAGGTACAATCAGTTCTTTTGTCATCAATTCGAGAAAGGGAGGCATTAGCCAAAAGTAAAGACATCGTTGGCCAGTTAGCGGAACAACAACAAATTCTTCTCGAAACGTTAGGGAAACCACGTCCATACGAACTAAAGGCCGATATTTTTCTTCCAAAGATTCATATAGAGCCCTTTTCTGGCGAGTACCATGAATGGCCAACATTCAAAGATATATTTACAAGTGCGGTTCATAGTAAGCAAACCTTGACTCCTGTTCAAAAGTACCTGTTTTTAAAATCTTCGCTTCGTGGTGATGCGTTAGGTCTTCTGAATCATTTGCCTCTTACGAATGCAGCTTACGATGAAGCTTGGGAAAGGCTAGTGAAGCGTTTTGATCGACCTCGATTTATTGTCAATGGATATATAACGGCATTCATGCAACTACCATCATCTAATAACTTAAATGTTAGGCACCTTCGTAAAATTTCTAATAGTGCTGATGAAATAGTTAGAGGTCTTACGGCGATTAAATCACTTAATAGAGATCCCTGGTTAATCTTTATCTTGCTTAGTAAACTCGACCCAGAAACCCGCAAAGATTGGTCGGAAGACAGTTCTTGTGAGGATGATCCTACAATCGACAAATTTTTTGAATTTCTTGAACGTCGTTGTGACGCCTTAGAGAGTGTTCATAATAATCCACGGGAAAATTTAAAACCAAGGAGTTCTATGGTAAAGAGTATGCACGTATCTTCATTTTCATGCATAAAATGCAGTGATTCGCACGGACTTAATCAATGTCCCGATTTTCTTAAAATGAACGTTACACTGCGTAGGGATTTTGTGAAATCGAATAAACTTTGTTTTAATTGTCTGCGATCTGGACACATTTCAAGCCGTTGTACATCGAAATTTCGCTGTTCCGTATGCAAATCACGGCATCACAGTTTAGTCCATGATGATTCGTTATATGTCAATCGCAATGAGATAAGTCCCATCAACACACCGAACAGCAACTTGGTCATAGAGAGGCCTATTCGTGAGTTTATACCTCAACAAACTTCTAATAAAGCTTCGACATCAAACGCATCATTTGTCAACAACCACTCCCTCAACAGTACTCAATATATTCCTCAGACGTTACTTCCCACTGCTATCGGTAAAGTACGGGATATTCGCGGTGATTTTCAAGAAGTTCGAATTCTCATAGATTCAGGCTCACAAGTTTCTTTTATCACGGAGCATTGTGCCCAACGACTTGGACTTAAAAGAAGCAACGCTAGTATACCGATAAGCGGTATTGGATTTACGAATGCTGGCAAATCCAGAGGCCTTCTATCCATAGATATTATATCGCGCATAGATTCATGTTACATTCGGGTAAACACATACATATTATCAAAGCTTACTTCGAATCTGCCTACAATATCATTTGACGTAGATGATTGGGATCATCTAAATGGTCTGAACTTAGCCGATCCTTCGTTTAACAGTTCTTCAGCCGTCGATATCTTGCTAGGAGCAGACAAGGTTTGGGAAATACTCACAGGAAGCGTTGTTTATAGTAACAAGGGCTACCCTGTAGCACAGAACACTATTTATGGTTGGGTGTTGGCTGGTCAGTTGACACCAGTGTGCAATACCTCTGTACTCGCTCATTCGGTCACGGTTAATATCGAAACGATTCTACAGGCATTTTGGACAGTGGAAGAAGCTGATCCTAAATCAATTATTTCCAACGAAGATAAGGCAATTGAAAACCACTTTATTGAAACCCATTGTCGTGACTCAACTGGAAGGTATATAGTCGATCTTCCTTTCAAATCACCTCCAAGCTTCGCGAATTCGTTTAATGGTGCCCTTTCCCGGTTGAAATCAATGGAAAGGAAATTTGCCTCCAACAAAAGTTTCTTTGAAAGCTACTCGGCGTTTTTGAATGAATATCTGAAATTAGGACATATGACAAGGGTGCCGAGCACAGAGATCAATAAGGCCAATGTGTTTTATTTGCCACACCATGCAGTGTTAAAACCAGATAGCGTAACGACAAAAATACGCGTCGTTTTTGACGGATCCTTCAAAGATTCCGCTGGTCACTGCCTTAATGATTCATTAATGGTTGGACCACCTATTCAAAGAAATTTGTTTGCTGTTTGTTTGCGTTTTCGTCGTCATAAGTACGTTTTTGCGGCAGATATTGTCAAAATGTTTCGCCAAATTTTAGTTTCGGAAAAGGATTCGGATTTCCAGCGTATTCTTTGGCGCACATCACCTTCAGAACCTCTTGAACACTATCGCTTGCGTACTGTGACGTACGGTACTTCGTGCGCACCATATTTATCGGTAAGAACCCTGCAACAACTCGCTACTGATTACCAGCAAGACTTCCCAGAAGCTGCAGCAATCGTGCTGAATGACTTCTATGTAGACGACGTAGTCTCGGGGGCTGATACGATAAGGGAAGCGTTAGACAAGAAAAAATCTCTAATTCAACTTTTATCCAAGTGCGGTATGGAACTCAGCAAATGGCACAGCAATTGCGACGAGTTGCTTCCAACAAACTACACTTCTAGCAACGTTAACAATATTTCGTTGGACACTGACGCTGATACATGGATTAAGATACTTGGTCTCTATTGGAATTCGCAATCTGATATCTTCGCCTTTCGCCTAAATTACCATCCAAACGAACCCATCACTAAACGACAGATTCTACGTGATGTTGCACGGATATTTGATCCACTTGGCTTCCTTGCTCCTACAGTCGTTCTTTTAAAAATTCTCTTTCAGGAGTTATGGCTAAAAAAACTGGATTGGGATGAAGAGCTCCCGGATTTGTTATCAAAAAAATGGAGTTGTTACCGAAATGAGCTCTCGCATCTTACTAAAATTAGCGTCCCAAGAATCATTGGTATTACAAACGCTGAATTCGAGTTGCATGGATTTTCAGATGCTTCTGCTTCAGCGTACGCAGCCGTAATTTACGCACGCTATCGAACTCCGGATGGAGGGTTTACTACAGTTATTGTTGCTTCGAAGTCTCGAGTAGCCCCTGTTAAACAATTAAGTATTCCAAGGTTGGAACTCTGCGCAGCAGTACTCCTCACCCGATTGCTCGTTTCAGTACGAACTGCACTCAATATAACCTTCGCGGACGTATATGCTTGGTCTGATTCTAATGTGGTCTTATCTTGGCTGTCGTCACCTCCCCGCCGTTGGAATATCTTCATTGGAAATCGTACCTCAGAAATTTTAAACAGCATTCCCAGAAGCAGATGGTTCCACGTCAAAGGAGCTTGTAATCCAGCCGATTGTGCTTCACGAGGAATCCTACCTTCACAGCTACTCGAACATTCCCTTTGGTGGACAGGTCCCCAATGGCTCAGGGAAGTTCAAACTTACTGGCCAGTCGTGGTGGATGTAGAAGACGATCCAAGCTGCATCGTCGAGGAAGCAAAACGGCAACCTGTCGCGCTCATAACAACCACTGCAGATCATCCATTTGAAGCTCTTTCGACGCGGATATCCTCTTGGAATATTATAATAAGAACTGTAGCCCTAATAAGTCGCGTAGTTGATCACTGTCGCGGTATAAAATCGCCTTCGATTCGATTCGCTCCAACAGAAATGTTCAAAGCTAAAACCAAAATCATACTCTGGCTTCAAGACCGGTACTTCGGCAAGTACATACAATTTTACAAAAAGCATAAGTGTTTTCCTAGGACTTGTACATTAATAGACCTTTCTCCCTTTCTAGACGATCAAAACATCCTCCGTGTCGGTGGTAGGATCGAAAATGCAAATGTGTCGTTTAATACAAAGCACCCTATAATATTACCAAAGGACCATACTATCACTAAACTCATTCTCATTGATGCTCATATCCGATATCTACACCCGGGTGTGTCATTACTCTTCGCGTTAGTTCGGCAAGAATATTGGGTTATTGGATGCCGTAATCTTCTTCGGAAACTAACCCACGACTGCGTTGACTGTTTTCGACAAAGGAAAACCACCCTTACCCAGCAAATGGGCAATCTTCCAGCCCAACGTCTGAACATTGCCAGACCCTTCTTACATTGTGGTTGCGACTATGCTGGCCCGATAACCATGAAAACTAAATACGGTCGAAAATCATTAATATCAAAGTGCTATATATCGTTGTTCGTGTGCCTAGTCTCCAAGGCAATACACTTAGAGTTAGTGACTGATTTGACAACTGATGCATTTCTTGCAGCCTTCCGTCGATTTGTAGCGCGTCGCGGTAAGCCTTCGCATTTGTATTCCGACAACGGAACAAACTTTCGTGGAGCTGCTCGGTCTCTTTCGGAAATGCATGACTTAGTTTTATCGGAACAACATAATTCAATAATAGCTGAGTCATTAGTGCGAGACGGGATTACATGGCACTTCAACCCTCCTTCGGCACCACATTTCGGCGGGTTGTGGGAGGCAGGGGTTAAGTCAGTCAAACAACATCTTCGAAGAGTTATCGGTACTGACAATCTTACGTTTGAAGAACTCTATACGCTACTCACGCAAATCGAAGCGGTTCTTAATTCGCGTCCTTTATGCCAAATATCAGACTCTGACCTAGATCCTCTAACTCCTGCACATTTCATTCTAGGTGAATCTTATGCTGCTGTGCCGGAACCAACATTGGAACTCCCACACAATCGTTTATCAAATTGGCAAGGCTTACAAGCCAAAATTCAAGGGTACTGGAAGCGGTGGAAGGTCGAATATTTAACATCTCTCCAGAATCGACCCAAATGGCAACATGTTCAACCGGACATAAAACTAGATGACTTGGTTGTTATTAAAGAAACGAACCTACCACCTGGTAAATGGGCGATGGGCCGCGTTATCAACTTGCACCCCGGTACTGATGGACGCATTCGAGTAGTTACCTTGAAAACATCTAGTGGTAACCTAGTACGACCAATTCATAAGCTTGCCATTCTCCCCGTAAACTGAAACTACGTTCCAGGGGGGGCAGAATGTTTGAAAATGAAAACAAATAAATTCTAAATATTTCGATTGTACTAATAGATTTCGTAAACTATTTTAATCTTAACTTCATTTGCCATACTTTGTTTATATACCCTACAATGTTTTCGCTTTTCTTTAAATCATCTTCGATAAACAACTAGTTAACGTACCTACCAATACAAGAATCATGTTCTCTCAACTCATTATGTTATCTACATTGCCGTTAACTGATATACATATTCTGTAAATCATATCATTGAAACTGACGCTTGGGTCATTCAATTGGTACAGTTCGTAGAGGTAACATCGGTTGCAATAAATATTAAATTGTCACCGTACGATTCGGGCATGTGTTTTATTCGACATATATGTATATAATAATCCAAACCAATGGGTATAACCTTTAGAGCTGCCAACTTCTCCAAGAGTAAAATAGTGCCATGAAAAGTAGATCTTTAAAAAGTCGCTTGGCCTTCAAGTTTCCATAGCTTTGTTGCACCACCATTTTCATTTATTTTTATTTGATCACAAATCTTGTGACCAGTTTACATACGTCAATTTGTTGAAGCAACAAGCAACAAAGCGACAAAAAAAGATTGATTGACTTTCATGAAACAGGACGGAAAAGATGTCAAAAGTAGAAAAGCAGTCGCCGTATGCGCACGAAGTTCCAAAAGTTCGAATTGATTTACTTTTGAAAAGCATCTCTTCAACTGTCCTCCCTTACCTCTTTGCCCACAAAATGTTTAACAATTCGACACACGAATATCCCCAATATTTTCACCGAAAGTTTGAAAAATCATGGAACCTTTAAAATTGTCTTTAAAATAGAGACTTCAAAAGCAAGAATGGTATTTCCAGAGCTACGTTACGTAGCGACAGTTCAGCCTCTACTCAATCCTATAACTACTTCGAAAGTGATTAAAAAATGCAAGTATGTATCTCTGAATGCGATCGGAAGACTACAGATTCTTTGAGTCTTGTTTGGGTTATTCAAGCCATCACAGCATAGCTAAAAACTAAGGCGCATATGCAAAGCAAAAATATGCAGACGGCTTTGTCACGACCTGAACCAGTGTTGGGAAAATGAATTTAGTGTGCAAATGTCCTATCATTGCAACCCTACCTGTCATTGAGTAAATTATTCCTTGAAATATGAATTTTTGATATTTTATTGTTTTCAATTAACGCACATTCTTGATTAAAAGGTTTATGTGTGCTTTTTTGGAGATTTTATTTCATGTTATTCGAAAGTATACTTTGTTCACAAACACAGTTCGTTTTATCATTTTCATTTCAGACTCTTCTAGTCAACTTTTTGGAGTTATTTTAATTTTTATTTAAACTTCGTCACATACGAAATTTAAAAAATTTGGTTTCAGCCTACAAAGCATTGTTTTTAGTTGAAAATGGGGCAAATTAAATATCAAATATCACTTATTGTCTTCCACCTTAGCTCTACTTACGGCCGCTGCGCGTCATGATGGCCCGCCTCAATTAAGTTCAAAAATGTTGTCAGTGTCATGTGGCGAATTTGAAACAATTAGGGTCATTGAAACTATTTAACACAGTTTAAAATCAGTTACAGCGAGTAGGCAAGTCAACGAAATGTATAAATGAAATAGAAAGCAAGGGTCCGATATGGCTTCCTTGTGAGCCTCCAGAAAAAATTTGAATGTCTTTGATCTATTCAAAGACATTCAAATTTTTTCTGGCTTTTATAACAGCTTTTATAACAAAAAGTTTCTATGTCCGGCTTGTTGAATAAATCGGAATGCAGTTGGAAACCCACCTTGGGAATACATAACGTCGTAACCTTAACTTTAAAACAGAATGGCTTACTCTATCAGACTAACAAGGGTTAGAAGAGTAAACGTCTCTTTGAAAACTTTATACCGTGTTGCTTTCTTACTGATTTTTGAATTTCAACAGATAAGTTGTAGTGATTTTATGTAAACGAAAACTGTCACAGACAATTCTTTCGAAATCATTGCGAAACTAGACAACTTTGCTATATTTCGACTGTCTTTATTCACTTTTCTGAAAATGGCATCATTTTAAGATAAACAATAGTTGTATCGAGATTTGTGATTGATTTTTGAAAAATAGTGGAGAGTAAATTATAATTTAGAACATAACTGAAGAAAAAGACTTGAATTATTTCAAAAACTAAACGAAGCACGAGAGCAAAACCACATCTTCGTTTCTTAGACTAAAAAGCAATAAATACATCATTTCATTGATGGGAATGGGAAGAATTACGTCAATTGAATCAATTAGTTTCGGTGGCACTACGTTGGACGTGACTTGTTGGAGCTTAATCAATTATCCTATCGAATTGTTCCTTATATGTATGCTCTTGAAATAGTTTCTAAAAATAAATAGGATGGTTTGTGAAAAGATTTTTAATCATCATCATTTTGTGCTCCTAAAATAATGGAGATATTAGCCATGGTTGTATTTTTGGATGAAAGTACAGCTAAATGCCAGGGATAAACCTGTTTGCCAATGATCTCTTAGAATCCATAAAGCGTTTTCCCCCTACTACAAAAGAAGTTGTTGTTAATTAAAATAAGCCGACAGACGAACCCTTTGCGATATCCTTTGAATTTTGGCTGTTTGGATTATCCTTTGAATATTATGTTCTGTTCATCTCTCTTCATCCGGTTTGGTAAAAAGAAAAATTTTCTTTTGAGCAACAAGACATTTTCCAGCATCTGATTCTCGCAATTAATGAAAGACAAATAACTTTAGCTTCTACTAAATCTTAATCAGTATTCCATTCACATTTTTTCGTTGACTGAATGATATTTGGGCTCTCATGAAATCGCACCCATCGTCCCACTCATTGGATTCAATTGACTATACTTAAGACTGTCTGTTTACTTCCGGCTGTGTGCCTGGCTTGCCTGCCACAACTACTTCCCTTGTTCCTATTTGTCAGTGAGAGACATGAGAACAGGTGGATGAGGTATTGTGTAGCAATAGCACTCGCTGTTGTCTACAAAAGTCCTGGATTTTCTTGTACATAAGTCGTATCTAGATTTGAGGGTGTAGCAGTGTAAGGATAGGAATGCCCTTTGCATTAAAGCATGTAGTTGAAGACATTGCCTACCGAAAATTGAAGCAGAAAAAATAGAAATGAAATGAAAACGCCTCGTCCTTCAGGTGGGTAATTCATATCCCTTCATGCATTCAACTCACAAACGGAAGCTTGAGATTCTTTCTTTTCCTTTGAGGAGATGTAGCCGCAAAATGATGGTACTTTGTCAGCGATACTTTTGCTGTTTTTTTTTGTGATGTGCCTTTATTTGGCTTCTAACCAGATTTTCTGCCAGGATAAAAGTGTAAACGAATGGGTAAACAAATCGATTTCGGTAATGCCAATTTAGATGATGCTGTTTGTTTCAACATTATGTTTGTACTTATTCATGATGTGTCTGCGAGTGTGGATTGTTCAAACTGTACCGCTAACACAGATGCTTTGACAGTTGAACGATGGTGGTGTTTCGTTTTATTTAATTTTACTTTTTTCGTTCACTCCGATGAAGATATGAATATCGTTGGTATTTGTTTGTGTTCGTGCTTCGGTGACTCAAAAACAGATTAGTCCTTCAAGGTGAAAGTAGGATGTTGAGCTTCTGAGTGACGTAAAGAATGGTTTTAATAGAATCAACCACAGTAAACCTTATCTGACAATTGAAAACAAATTGAATTTGAAGGAACAATAGTGTGAGACGATTGTTGAACTGGTTTTTTTCGCTTTGATATCGAAAAGTTTTTAGGATAAAACTTTTGTCATCATCTGGTGATTAGTGATTGTTGTTCGAGATTGTTTTCGAACGTTTTCCTGCAGTGACGTTTTATCTGAAGTCTTTCCATTGTCGTAAGAGATTTCACGGATATTGCCAGGAATAAAGTACATAGCTGTAGGTGACTTGAAATATTTTTCTGGATTTGTAGCTATAGAAACTAATTGCTGACAAAAGCGAAGCATGTGACATGACAAACTTTTCTATTGTTCCTACTTTTGCAATTATGAGCTATAAAGCGAGTGCGTGAGGCCCATTCGTGCAATTTATTTTTATGCGAATCTATTTATCGATCCCAGTCGTTTTAGCCTTTCAAAAGGACATGAGGTTTTTTCTGTGCCTTGCATTAGGTACGTACTCTGGCGTATGAGTAACTTTTTTTTTGCTTGTTTTACAAAACCATTTGCATTCGCTCTTTTCCGTTTGTTTGTTTTTCTTGTCAATTTGAGTTACACTTCAGGCACCAAAGCACCCATAAAAAATTCTGACAAGCACACATTCAGATCGTACCATTACTTATTTGAAGTGACACTCTCTGCAAAGTCAACACCATCACACTTTCCACATCGGAGTCCAGACCCAGAGTATTTCATTTGTTTTCTTCACACATTTGAATTGTAAGCATGAAGCATTGTCAAGGGAAATGCGTGCAAATAAATCAAAACAAGCTGTCCGTCTGCCAAGGTCAGTACTTTAGATTGTATCGTTGGTGCAATGTACGAAGTGCAAACTTACATTTCACATTTGACGTGCTTCCTATAAAAAAGAGGTATGACTGAAACCATTCCACCTTCTTTTATTGGTTGAGAACTGCTTTCCAGCTATGAATGTTAGGAGTACGAAGAAAATAGATTGAATGTGTTTGTGTGTGATGTGCAAGAGTGGGTAAGCCAAGTGTGACATCTCGCTTTCATTGATTGAAAAGAAAACAAACGAAATAGGGGCTTTGAAGTGATTGCCGTGCCATTTAATGGGTTCAGGTGAGTGAACCAAATGTGGTTCGAGATAAGAAAACAGGAAGTCAGGTGGAACCACCCGTGTAGTCTGCATTCTTTTTTTTTTTGTTTCTGTTTCTTATTTGGCCTTTGACTCCACTTGATGAGGGTGTAAATATTTGAGTGATTACACCGCTAGGTTAAAATTCTAGAAAGTGATTTTTTCCGTTTTTTTCATTTTATTTTTTGTGTGAAATTGGCAGCACATGCTTTGTAGCTTCCGGTAAAAAATTCAATTCAAACATGGAAAGAGGCTTTTATCTATGAATATTTGAAGTGCGTGTGGTTGTACGCCATGCGGAAATGGCTCTTGGCATAAAATTTTGAACAAGTCCTCTTTTGGGGATGACATGATAAAATGATTAGAATAGAATACACCAAAGTAGATGATAGCGTCAACAACATTGTGGTGTATAAGCCTTCGAGTCATATTACTTGTCACACATATATTTTAGGGCGATTCAAGGGTTTCGTTTAAGCTCAACCACTAGCAAGTTGATGTTAAAGTGCTGAGAATTAAAACATCATTTCTGCCTGATTCACTTAAGAGATTTTTGAATATTTTACTGCTTATGAAATAAAGAATAACAAATGGAAATGTAAACCAAAACTGCATTGGAATGGTAAAATAATTTTTTTTGGAATATCATCTTATCTTAGCTTTTCTTTTTGAAGTATGTACTTGTACATATTTCTGAGTAACAGCGGCACACAATTGTAGTTTTTTTTATTTTTATCTATTTATTTAGTATTACTAGCTGACACGGCAAACTTTGTTCTGCCTTAGAGGCAATAAAGGAGCAGAGTTTGGATTTAATTAAATTCAATTTCTTTTAGGATAGTAAATATATTCAAAAATATGAAAAAACTATTTTAATGGTTCTTTATTAGCTATTTATTTTAGTGCATGTGTTGCACTTTTCACTGAAGCACCTTGTGATAGACGATATTTTTCGTCTTATTATCAGGCGCGAGAACAAATAATAACGCAGATGATCTTCCGACTCGTGAACATGCTACAAATAAATTGACCATGGAAAAAACCTTCAACGATTGACTTTGTGACCTATTTATGGTCATAGCAAATGCAGGACGGATCGGAAACGATAACGAGATCCTTAAATCTATTTGACACATTTCGAAAGTTCTTTCGAATTTTAGATGAAACATTTCGAAGGGATACATAACCGGAACCTTAAAAATGCAGACCTAAGCAACACCGTGAGGGTTAAGGGGTATATGAGTATGTCTAAAGCAGCCCGCAGCGTGTAGAGTGAAGATCTTCACTGACTCATAAACTTGCTGTTATTTGAACTATGCTTAGTCTGTCACGATAAGTCAACTTAAATTTTTTTTTTAAAGAACAGTGTTTTGTTTAAAACGAAAGCTAACACCATGCATTGATGTCGATTTTGTTGCACGCTACTTTTTGTTTATTTGAGTCAATGAAAGGATAGTCAATGCCCAATGCCGGTTTTTTTAATGTTTATTTTTAATGTTCTGATTTTAAGCATTCAGTTTTAATTTTATGCCTGTGGCGGGGTAAAAATGTTGTAAACGGGTCCGTCTTCTTGTCCTAAGCTAACTCCCCACTATAAAATTCGAAAAAACTTTTGAAATTGGTCAAATAGTTTTATAAGGTTTGCGTTCCCAATCACTTTCGCGTATCATTCTAAATTCGAAAGAATTTTTGAAATCGGTCTAGTAATATTGAGGTTCATGTTTTCGTTCCCGTTGGAATATAGGGGTGAATTATAATCTTAGTCACTGAGGGATAATGCATCATCCTAATTCTGAAAGAATTTGTTAAATCTGTCCAGTAGTATCTAGGTTGTCGTTCCCAATCCCGTTCCCGGATAAAAAAAGTATTTAGCTGAGCCTTCGAGCGTTGCCCGGGTCCCGTGGGAATATTAGGATGACATAATTTATGTTAATGAGGGATAATGTACCATCTTAAGTCTATACAGCTGAAAGAATTATTGAAATCTGTCTAGTAGTTCCTAAGTTTGCGTTCCCAATCCCGTTCCCGTGGGAATATGGGGATGAATTAAGGTTAATGTTACTCGGTGATAGTGTAGCATTCTAATGGTGAAAGAAGAGACCCCTAAATTTTTGAAATCGGTTCTGTAGTTTCTAGGTTCCCGTTTGCGTTCCTCTCCCCATAGGAATATAGGGATTAAAAATATTTCCGTCTCCTGGTCCTAACCTACCTCCCTACCGAGTTACTACAGACAAATCCGTTCAGACGTTCTTGAGTTATAAATAGTGTAACTAACACGACTTTCTTTTATGCATATGTAGATATAATTAGCTACATCTTGTATTTATAAACTTAAATAGTGGTAAATGCCGATTCAAATAGGAGAATTTATGCTTATATTTTAAAGATACATTCCAGAATATGTAAAAAGTTAATTACTAATAAAACAAGGAAGTTAAAATAAAAATATATTAAATAAATGCAGATTACATGATATAACTCAACAAAATTTCGATTTGGTTGTGATCAAATTCCAGAAGCCATGCTTTAGCTTTTTTTCAAGAATGAAGACATTACGCGAATAGAACGAATAGTTAGTGGAAAAGCATTAAAAACTTTGCATGACACAATAGAGTAAGAATTTCTTAGACAGTCATAAGACAATTACGATTTCTACTCATAGAACGGACATCAGAAATAGAACTACGATAGCGCTCTTATGACGAGCAAGAGCGTTATTGTTACCGGGCAAATTTAAAACGCTTTGACCGCAACTCACGTTTTCGATGGCGGTGCTCCTCATAACTTCCAAACTACTGTATCTTCAAACTGATAGGTCCTTTGAAATTTTGAATACTATTACTGTTGCCTTTCCTTGGGCTACGGCTTCAGAATCCGTGAATAAAAAACGAGACACAGGCCAATTAGCGATTATCTGTCTTTTTTTATTACAAAATTCCTATGAATAAGAAATTAATACAATAGATTAAGTTAGTAGAGTATCTAATACATACTTTTAGTGAATTCTATAGTTTCACCAGCTTGATGAGCGAAAGATAGGTTATTTAAAAGTAATCGAACTAGTTTTAACAAGACTTGGCAAAGAAAAGAAAATGGTTGAGCAAGAAAAGGTGCGTGGTGATGAAAATCTGCATTGACAGTTTGGTCAGGGTTGTTAGACCGTCTTTGTCATGACAGTTCGATGGGCTGTCAAGTCAGGGCTGTTAACAATTACTGTTTATGATTTATGAAGTAACGATGAAGTTTTTCTTTCAAATTCGTTAATATGTTTTAAGAATAACAAATGCGCCAATTTTTTTTCTTAAAAATCGGAACTTTCTCTTCAAAGTTTTTCCAAAAAAGAAAAATTGCAATTTCAAAAAACTCTCCCAGAGCTACCTGGGGAAAACAATTATATAACGAAATAACTTTGGATTTTGGACAATCCAATACCGAGTTATGAGGGGCACCACTACTCTCCCTTTTGTGAGAGGCTTTATAATAACTGCTGCCATTGCCCCAATTTTTAATATTTCCTCATGAAATATTCACACAGTATACCATAAATATTATATATTACCGCAACATTGATTTTAATCAATAGATACTGATCTGTCGTCTAAAATAGAAATTATATTAAAAAAATAAATGTAACTTTTTTGGAGGGAATTAACCCAACTTCCCCCTTAAAGGGTTAGATTAGATTAAGGGGACGGGTAGAGCTTGCTCAGCCCTGGGCACTGCGGTGTCTGAATGAAACCTTTTGTGCCACCCCTTTTTCCGGGGTTACATGGGTTGCAAAGGGAAAAACGGTTTAATTTAAAGTTTCTCTAATTTTCCCAAGAAAAATATTCAAATTTTCGTAATTGTGACGTTATTTACGGTGACGTCTCGGAAAAAAGGTGCGTCATAAGCATAATTTCTTACGGGATCAGTAGATACTTGTTTTAGTAAAGAGCATAAGCATAAACCTTGAGGAAGGATCAAAAATGTATACATTTATTCTGTAAAAATTACTCAAAATCGACAAAGTCTTAGTTCTAGTTGATTGTATTCAGAAAACCTGTGCAAAATTTCATTAAGACCGGTTTAGCAGTTCTCGAAAAATCTTGACAACTAACTTTAAAAACACAGTAAAAGCTGTATCTTCAAAACTATTACTCGCAAGGTTAAGGGCAATATTCAAATAAAATGTTAGAAACTAAGAAAAAACAAAAAATTAAATCTAAAGAGGAAGAAAGGAGAAAGGAGAGGGAAGAAAATAAAAAGATGGAAAAAGGAAAAACGATAAAGATGAAGAAAAGAAGATGAAAGGGGAATAATTCTGTTTAAGTATTTTCTTTTTGTTGCTTTAAACTCAAAAACTTTGTGCTTGAACTTCAATTCTAGAAAAATTCTAGAAAAACAAAATAAAAAAGAAATTTCAAATTTTTGGCATAATATATATGTATTTGTAAAAAAAAATCTGTAGCAAAAGCTTTCAATTCAAGCTTTGCAGCATTTCCAATATCTTTCGGAACATCAATTTTACCAAAGCATTGTTTGCACGGTATGATTTCTAAGTACATAATTAAAAATTTTTTTGAGTATTGCAAAGTTAAAGTAGAGGCCAATGAACTGAAAAGTATTTTCTTTTAGCTTTTTACTATTAGAAACTAGTTCATTTTAAATTAAATATTCAAAAAGAAATCATGGCTGCGTTGTTGACGCCATGTTGTTAATACCCTAATTGCGTGCAACCGCATAAAAAATGTTTAACCACAGTGATTGCTTTTAAGTTCAACCGCCAGGTAGCGTATCGTTAATAAATTGTAAATGTTTCCGTTGTTTATTTTATGGAACACAACCCAGTTCATAGCTCTTTTCATGTTATATTTATAAGCAGTGGGAAAAGAATTCTCTTATCAAATTATAAAGAATTATTCACTCAAAGCACGAATGTTAAAACATACCCCCAATCAAGTAACACGAAATGATTCCAAACATTATAAACAATTAATGAATATTCAAATACGTACCAGATTTCAGAAAAGTAATTTCAAATCCAATTGTCGAAAGAAAATTAACATTCACCGAACTTTCGCTCAAATCTTTTGTATGAAAATTCTCCATCAACCAAAATAGAATTGAATTTGAATTGAACAAATAAATAAAATAAAATGTGACTTTGGTCAACACAGTACCCAACATCACCAAGAACATTCAAAACCAGTTTGTATATATGTATATATGTTTATATTTTTTTTTGGGCACGCTCTTTCCCTGACAATGAGGAAAAACGAAACAGTTGAACCTGACATGAATAAATAAGAATTGTTTCTTTTGCTATACTTTACGTAAGTTATGGGCGTAGAGCGTTACAGGAATCATTGGCAAGGACTTTCTTTATTTAATTTGTATTTTGATTTACTGACCAAAGATACACAGTTAATTGGTTGCCACTGAGAAGTTCAGGTCGGTCTTGTTGGTAAATGTCCTTGCGATTTCCCAAGACACCCCGAGTCTCTTAGGAGTTTTTGCCTTTCATCTGATGCTTGAAACCAAAAATTAATGTTGTAATAAATCAACAAAACACAGCTTTTCTGCGGCTACAGTTTTTAGGAGCTCACGACTAACGAAAATGAGTGTGTACACACTCGATGCGAGTCTAATTAGAATTTATTTCAAGGAAAAGAAAATTATATAGATATGGTTTCGAATGGAAAATTTAGCGTTAGAGATTTTGCAAAAAATGTGACGATATTGTTACAAAAGTGAGTCACACGACCAAATTACTTTGACTATTCAAACTCTATTTGAAGTCTGAATCATTTTTCGATTTGTTTTTTTATTATGTACGCTCAAAATTGACTGTATCGTTGTTGCCAAAAAAAAAGTAAAGAGAAACATCCTGGATTAAAAGTTAAAAACGAATTTCCTTATAATCTTTCCTGGGCCAAATATATTGATATCTTTTGAACGTGGTGAAGTTTTTCTCAATTTAAATTTGGAAACGGAGAAGATATAAATCAACAAAGGCACTCAGAAAATACAAGAAAAGAATTTTAACAAGAAACCTAACCCCTGAGAAGCATCATTGTTTTTACGTTTTCCCTCGTCAAGGTTGAAGTGTCAATTTTCTCTGACTGATTACCCAAAATCCAATGTGTCTCAATTTTGTCTCGTGTATTTTGTCCCCTCTTGTTGTTTGTTGTGTAGTTGTTTTTTCTTATTTAATTTTTGATTTACAGGCAACAAGGTGAGATAAGCTGTATTTGGGGAAACCAGAAGATGACTCTCTTTTAATATCAATAGAATTCTATTCAAGAAGGTGTAACCGTGTGTCGTTGGGGGCCGAAAAGTTGAAAAAACGGTAACGGAAAGAGGGTTTAAGTCATTTACTTTAAGTTTTACGTATAACGTTGCTGTGAACTGAACATGAACAAAATTTATTAAAAGCGACTGTATGTAAATATGTGTATGTTGATGGTGTTGGCTTTTGCTTAAGGTATTACTAATCCCATGTCAAGTATTCAAAAAAAGATATTATGTGTAGGATGCAATTGGAAATTGAAAGATCCTATTATAACATTACAAGGATCAATTGTTTTCCTCGAGTTTTCGGTCTTCCGAGCAACATTTTTGGGGAGAAGCAAATGGTGGTGCTCATGGCGTAGGAACATGTCAGCCTGTTACGTATGTGTTCGAGGTTTGGTCCTAGAAGAAAAAGACTGTTTTTCTACGGGTATCATTCATTTAATAATTCATTTGTTTTCTCATTTAATAACTCATTAATTCATTCAAGCGTTCATTCTTTCAGTCACTCATTAAGTCATTCAATTGTTTAGCCGTTCATTCAATCTTTTGTTCATTGAATAAATGATAAAAAATTTATAAGTTCACCTATACATCAGTTCATTCCTCCATTCATTTATTAGTTAGTTTAATTTTTCATTATGGCAAATGGCATTCGTTCTCTTATTCACTCATTCATTCATCAATTCATTCTTTCTATTGATCCACTCATTTCATTTATTTATTTATTTATTTACACTTAGTACAATGTACAAACAAAACTTAAATCTAAAAAAAAAGAAGCACTCCGGGAGTGCCGACAGAAGTGAAAACAGAATTGAATTTTCAGTTAATATTTTAATGTACAGGAAAATCTTTTCATTGAAATGTTTCTTCTTAGTGCTTATAATAAAAATAGATAAATAGTGGCAAAATTTTATTCAATGTTTTATAATATATGTACATGTACATATGGAAGAACATCAATGAAACCTATGAGTTTTCATTCACATTTTCAGCTTTTCCATTATCATCTCATGCAATCATCGTATTCTAATAATGAAATAATAGGCCTATGGTAACTAAAATAGGAAACGAAAAATTTTGACTCGAATCTATTTAAATATATCGCAAAGACTGCACCAACTGTCGATTTATATTTCGTTGTACTAAGGCTGCGGTCATTCGTCATTGTTAAATTATATTCTTCTTTTAAAAATTAAAATTTGTAGCATCGGCGGAGTTGATGTTTAAAGTCACCATTCAAAATCATTGGCAAATCATCAAATCTCTCCCCAATTTTGCCGTGAAGGTGTGCAGAAGCGTATTCAGAATAAATAAATAAATTTTTATATAAAAACTGTCGTATTACACTTAAAAACGTATTCGGTGAAATATAAACGCCAACTATTATAACTTGCTGTTCATTTTCACAGTTGCAACGACAAACAGATAGATCGCCGATATCAAAATAGTACTAGACATACTAGTGTACCTCGTATGCAAATTCATATGATTTGCACAAAAAATGGCAGTTGTATCTGACAACCATTTATAGATAGCTACTCCTGCTGCTGGACGATCGTGCCTTCTGAAACTTGCAACTAAATTGAAATCAGGAATATCATATATTTCTTCTTCACCCATGTGAGTCTCTGTTAAAATTAATACGTTAATTTTCTTAGCGATAGTGTCTATTGAGTAATGGTTTTCAAGCTATTTTCATGCAACCGTTTCAATTCCATCGATAAATCATCGCGATGAGTTGTTGATGCTGAGCTGAACCCAAAATACACCAAAAAGACCATAAGGCATGGCGGCGATTCTATAATGGTTTGGGCGTGTTTCACAAGCCATGGTGTGTCGGTCCGCTGTGTCAAATAAATGGTAAAATGACAGGTATTGACTACCGGGACATACTGGACACAAATCTTCTCGGCGACTGCCAGAACCAATTACCCCAATGATGGATCTTTCAGCCCGACAATGACCCCAAACACAAGTAAAGAGTTGTGAAATCTTTCTTTGAAGAGCGTAAAGTGAATGTTTTGGGGTGGCAAGCAATGTCACTGGACTTAAACCCTATTGGAAATTTGGGGACATTCTAAAGAAAAAAGTTGCGGAAAAAAAACCAACCAGCAAGACTACTCTCTGGAGTATTTTGCAGAAAGAGTGGAAAAATAGGAGCGTAGAGCAATGGAAAGGTTTGGCGGACTCCATGCCAAGGAGAATATCCGCCGTATCGAAACAGAAAGGCTATCCTACGAAATATCAACTGTGCGGTTAGAAAAACTATGTTTTTTATCATATTTTGCTTTTTTTTTCATGTGACTTAATTATATGGCCACACTTATTTTATATATTATTGATTTTTTGTTAAAGAAATGACTATTGTTATAGTGGAATTTTTTTTCTTTGGTTTTTTTTAATGATTGTGATTATAAATATTTAGAATTTGAACAAATTTTGCTTTCGTTGTAATTTGTACTTAATATATGGATATGTAAACCTAATTTTATAAAAATGACTTAATTGTGTGACCATGAGTGTATATGTGATAGGGAATTCGGAAAGGGGGAACCGTCCTAAGATTCCGTGAATTTACGTTAAAAGATATTAAACTCAATAGCGAAGGACAATCAATGTTTCCACTCAAAAGATCTTGTAGACGATCAGCATATGGAGGCAAGTGGTATCTATCTTCCCAGGGAAGTTTGCATAGAGCGTAATGAAGAAATATGCGTTGGACAGCTTCCAGACGTTAAGCTTGAGTTATTTGATAAGGTGACCAAACTTGGGAGGCATATTCAAGGATTGGCCTAACGAAAGTAACGTACAGGGATTTGAGAATATACCGATCGGAAAATTCTTTCGACCTAAGTCACGTATATAAGAGACAACGTGTATTGGTTCATTTTTTAGATAATAGCACCGAGGGGGCGGGGGTAGACGTTTGCGGGAAAAAGTTATAGCGTGGCATTTACTAACGTTGAGTTCTAAATTATTTTTGTGACATCAAACCGAGAAAATGTTTAGATTATCTTGTAAGATACAAGAATCAGCGGAGGTAGAATGCTTATTAATATTTTCATATCATCCGCGTATATTAAAACGTTACAATTAAGGGTTTTGACTACATTGTTAATCGCTAAAATAAAAAAATAGTGGGCCAAGATGGCTGCCTTGAGGGACACCAGAAAATGCTACGAAGGGATCGGAGAGAGATGATCTGAAGCAGACTACATATTTTCTTTGAGTCAAATAGGTACTAGCCCGAGAAATAAAAAGTGGGGGAAAGCCTAGGATTTTTAGTTTGAAAAGGATGATTTCATGTGACATTTTGTCGAATGCTTTACTAAAATCAGTAGCATTAACATCAACTTCATTTCCTTTCTCTAAGGCACACAAGGTTTGGAAAACAAAATCCACTAGATTGGTCGTAGTTGACCTACCTGCTAGGAAGCCATGTTGTTCAGGATCCAAAATAGATTAACAGTGGAAAGACAGTGTATCATAAATAATGCTTTCGAACAGCTTTGGTATACAGGAAAGTTTGGCTATGGGTCGATAGTTAGACACATCATTCTTTGGTCCTTTTTTATGGATAGGGACTATATATGATGCTTTCCAGGACGTTTGAAACATTATAATCATTATTTATTTGCTGACTTATTTTTCTATCGATCAAGCAAGCCTATTTGAAAAATGTCTGTTTTAGGGAAGATTTCGTTTACAACACAACACGAGTTAAAAGTAATAAAACACCAGCTTTTAAAACATTATTGATTTGGGCAACATAAAAAAAGATTAATTAGGTACACTGCCATGTAGAGCGTTTTCTCACTAAGCTATTTGGGTTCAACAAAAATTTGTAGGTTTCCTCAACTCTCACATGGTATGGTTGAGAGAATAGCGTCAAGGCCTGGGGCCACCCTGACTTTTGTCGTGCCACCTCTTTTGTTTGTTTATTTTATCTATCAATGGTGCGTAAACTTATTCAATTCCTAAACTAACCAGCATGATAATTTTTTCTCAAAAAATATTTCGCAGACAAGATAAATTATTTGAATTGGGCTGTTGTGTTGCAAAAAATAAACCACGAAATGTCATAAAATTAATTCGGTCACGCTTTTACTGTTTGCGAACCTATTGCGTTTTTTTCTTTATAAAACATTAACAGCAAAGAAGTAGCTCGAGGTTTCGTAATTTCATTAAGTGTTATCGTAAGTAGAAAAACTTTTTAAAAATTTAAATAACATTGTCAAATTACATTTCCACAAAGCCATCGAAACTTACTTGAAAAACATAAATTTTTATATTCGAGACGAGAGAGAAACTCTACAAATTGTTCATTATAGTCATTTAATCTGTAGAAAAATTATTTCAAATGAACCTAATATTATTGTATTAGACCCAAAGGAAATGAATTTGAAACGATTATTTGGATGACAATGAAGACGTTATGGAAAATAAATGTCGCGAAGTTGAACCATTTTCGGAAGATTGCGTCACTGGTGATGTGAACGAATATATTCACTTTATGCTTAAATTGGAATATAAGAAATAAAATATCACATATTCTGTATCTAAGTAACATTTTTTGTTGCGCGAAGCACGTGAAGGAAAAGTTGATCTGAGAAAAGATGTACGTACGTTGTTTACGAATAATGGGATTTGATTTATTTTGGCACCATATAAACATTAGATACGCATTTTGTCAATCAAGTCAGAAAAACTCTTCTCAATTTCAATGCGGATGACGGATTACCTCCGTTAGGAGATTTCAAGTTTCATATTTTCAGAAATTAGACTTCGTTTAATTTATTTAGGCAAAACCAAGTCACCATAGAAATAAGACTTTTTGGAGAACATGTAAGTCAACTGGTCTCATATCGAATAGACTCGATTAGGAAAAAAGGCCGAGAGTCGACCGTTGGATCACTTAGCTCATCCTCTCAATGACTGCAGATAAATTTAATCAATAGAGATTTTCGAGACAAAGACAACGCGCACCAGGGTTGCCTTTCTGAGCCTGTGAAAAAAGCGTCTAAAACGGGCAACTTTTGGTTTTTTCCGACCATGACTTATAAAGGGTCCGCCAAATAATTTTTTTTTTTTTTTTTGAAAATGTGCGCAAAACATCGAGTGTAGCTTCAGCTGTGTGGCACGTAGCGCCCGCCGTCTTGTTGAAACCAAATGTTGCCAATATCCTCCTCTTCAATTTTTGTGAACAAAAATTTGGCCACTCCTTGCTCAATTTCGAAAAATGGCAACATTATGCCTCTGGATCAAGATCCGCACCAAACAATGACTCGTTTTGGGTGTATCGGCTTTTCAACGTATGCGTGCGGGTTTTCTGTTCCCCAAATGCGACAATTTTGCTTGTTTACATACCCACCAAGATCAAAATAAGCTTCATCTGAAAAGATAATTTTTTTGGCAGAATCGGCATCTTTTCTAAGTCGAATGCGGGCTCTTAGCGAAGCGAAAACGCAACATATTCGTTCAGCGGAAGGATAAAACTTATTATCTGTCAGACATGAGCTAAGTGTTACCATTCACGAAATAAGCACTAGTTGAAAAAAAAAAAACGTTAGATGGCGAACCCTTTATCATGCAGTCAATGGTTAAAAGTAGTACCGCACTTTAGAGCTCGATGAGATGCAACCATAAATATTGGGTAACCTATAAAAATACATGGCATAGGGTAGGCAGCTTCGCTTTTTACAGCACGTTTTTCCACTACGACTTAGCTCACAGAGTTTATGTTTGAAGTAGATATAAAATTGAGGCTCTGACGGTTTTCTATTCGAAAATAGAAGCGACATGCTCGCAAGACTTAAACCTTTTTTTCAGAAGTAAGTTGAGTCCTCTTTATATAAATATAAGCTTTCCACTAGGATAGACATCCCGAGAGCGTTGTCTTTGTCTCAAGAATCCCTACTGATTAAATTTCATTTGCAGTCATTGAGAGAATGATCTCATTAATCCGATGATTACCTCTTGGACTAAAAAAGCTCAAAAATATTGATTTTGAATGCATAAACGTAGACGCAACAGTTCGGGCAATTCTGAAATGTAATTGCAAAGGCCAGCTGGAATTCAGTTGAATTAATGCAATGGACCTTTACAGGCGTCATGATACACGCCGTATACAATAGTTCTAGGAAAACTCTGTCGGACTTTTTTAAGCAAAAAGTGTGAGGCACCACTTATCGAGGCTGTTCTACCACTTCCTTCTTGAGAAAATAAGTGGAGTTGAGGTGAATAAAACTTCTTTAAAGCTTACTAGCTGACTCGCCCAGTGCGGCGTTCTTCGGCTCCTACTACGATCGAATTGAAGAAACTAAGTTTCCGTTTTAATGGGAAAATAGGGATGAAATATGGTTTATAATGGTTTTTAAATTCCCGTTCCGTTTCCCGTGAGAATAAGAGGATAGATGCAAACTATGTTGCTGAAGAATAACATAGGATTCTAATTGTAAAGGAATTTTGAAATCGCTCAAAAAGCTTCTAATTTCCAGTGTATGTTCCCGTTTTCGTTCCCTAGCGAATATTAGGAAGAAATACACTTATAAATCTTTCTCTTAGGTCACTCTACCTGTTAAAAAAAAAGCATTAAAATCCGTTGAGTATAGTTTTAAAAAGATCTAAGCATACAGACAGACAGCGGAAAGTGACTTCGTTTTACACTGTGCAAGGAAACACAAAGATTCGACGAACTTCATTAAATCAGATGTGTAAATTGTTGTAAAATATGGGGAATGAATTAAAGCACGAATATTTCTGGTTTACATAATACATACTTCAATAGTTTATTTCACTAACTTGCACACTTTGTAATCACATGCCTTTTTAAACAAAGTTCGTGATCTTTTTAATTTTAGGAATGTTGTTTCACCAAATTTTGTTTTTTTACATTTTTGCAGTTGTATTTTACTAAGGAAAATTTTTGGGTCGGCTTTTTTTTTTTTTAATTCACATACACAAACCAAAAGATGTAATTTAAAAGAAACAAACTTGTAACACTAAAACTAATTTGTGAATTCCCATTTCACCGCATCAACTTAACCCTCCACGTTCCACAGAGGGGAGGGATACGCCTCTGTAGAGGGTTAAGTAGACCGCCTAGCGTCAATGGAATCGTTTTTCAAACTATTCCTAATATCTATAATATCGATCTAAGTTATTTAAAAAATTGTCAGGAACACCCGCTGGACTAAGCTGAAAATAGCCGGAAAGTTTCTAGTTTCCGTTCCGGTTCCTTTTCCTATCCCCGTTCCCGTGGGAAAACTGGTATGAAAAAGGTTGTGAGTCTAAATCGGAGCCACAAAATATATTTAAAAAATTTCATAACGCCATCTGCTGAGCCGACATTTACGGGTATGAAAAATAGATAGTAGCCAATTCTCAGTAAAATAAGATCCATTACAATCTGTTGAAAATTACGGGTGTAAGAAGGAAACAAAATTTTAATATTAAGAATAATTTATACTCACAACACAATACCTAGCCGTTGTTTGCGGGAGCTAGTGGCACGTGTTGAGTACTTTTGAGGTTGTGTAATAAACCGCTTAATTATAACTAATCATGCAAACTGAACTTAATAAATTAGGAATAAATAATTTTTGTCCAGCAAATTAATAATAAATTTACTTGAGAATATAGTTGACATGACATTTACACTGAGACTGTAAAGTCTAATATATAAAATTCTCGTGTCACAGTGTAAATTAAAAAACAATGTTAATGGTAGATGGCCCTTATCACTAAGGGGTATGAAAAACAAGAATACTTTCTAGTTCGAACCAGAGTCCTACATAAATAAGTAAATTGGATGGCTCAACAAAGCTATGGAGACCTCGAGTTTAACTCATTTCAAGGACCTACAATTTTATGCCTGTTCCGAACGGTTAAGTGAAATAGTGTTTTAGTCTCGGAGGAGTGGAGAAAATCCTCGTGGAAGCCGATATCGATGGAAAAACAATTTCATGTTTCTGACCTCGAACCTACCACGCAACAGGCAGACCATTAAACAACGGTCACCAATCAGTTTTACAAAGCAAAATAAAATGAAGGGCAGAAGCAGTACATTTCCCTTTCCCTTTCTTTGTAAGGGAATGCTAAGCTCCAATTTTTCGGAAATCATTTATAGACTATAAGAGTCAGCTCTTAAATTGAAATTCGTCTGCTTAAAGCTTTCCAAAAAATGATTCTCTTGCTGAAAAACTCATCAAAGGATTTCAAAATAAAACAAATTGTAGCAACTACAACGAAATTCAATCTTTAATTTTTATATTAGCCTTTTATTTAAGAAAAAACCATAAAAGTAAAAACTGGTCAAATTCTGACATAACAGAGTTGTAGTTACTGCACAAGATGAATGGAAGAAGAAGAAAAAAAATGAGACGGGTTCTCAGGTTTAACAAATGCAAGGTTGCAAAAAGTTTTACTCCACCTCTTTTTCCACTTTGTTCCGACGAAAGTATTTTCCGATGAATATTGAAATGAAAATAAGACTCAGCAATGAGAAGAAAGGCGATGATCGATCATTTTACTGTGCTTTTAAATATTTTTTGATTCTTCGGATTGTTTATAAAAGTAGCTATTTCTCTTAGAAAAGTTTAAAAAAAAAAGTTAAAAGGCGTTAACCTCACAAAATATGTTTTTAAAGGTCGATGTCGGACTAGAAATCTTTATTTCATTGAAATTGTCAAGTGGCTCCCATTTTAGACGGGGTAGGACCATGTTTCTGAGTTTGGTATGCTAACATTCTTAATTATTCTTGAACATCTTGCGTCTATATTTTAAAGGTAAAATGCTCTTAATTACTACTGATCTTGACCTTCAGCCTGAGGAAAAGACTTTATTTTAAACAAATTGAAAATACCGCCTAGCAATTGCAAACCATTGAAATGAATGCACAGATATTATATTCTTGAACTTACATTTTCAATCAGAAAAAATTTAAATTTAAATTCATCTTGCTGTACACAAATTATTTCCCGTTTGAACAAATAAGTACCGGGGTGAATTTTATTTCAAAATAAAATATTAGTTACGGGTTCTGTTACGATGATGGTATAATTTATGCATCAAATCACGAATCATCGCGTATTTTTCACACTCACAGGCATAAATTTCCAACAAAGTGTAGACTAATGATTCAGCCATTTAGTAACATTAATGTATACAATTTGAGCTCATTATTATCAATGTAAAGAGTACAAATTTTGAGTTTATTATACATGTGAGTCCTAATAACCATAAGTGCACCGTAAATCGTTAAATAACTGTAGCCAGTGTAGGTTGTAAACGAGAACGTGGTTTTATGTACACTCAATTGAAATTAAATGCCCAAAAACTGAACTAAAAAGCGACACCTTTCAGAACTATCTAAGTTTTTTTTATATACTCGTATTTACTTCTGTTCTAGCCGACTGGACTTTGTTCATTTATAAAAAATAAAATTCAAACCAAAGCTTTCTCAAAAGATTAGGTACTAGTCGTTTCTTGTGTGCTTCCTTGCTATACACATCTTGTTTTATCGTCATTCTAACCTAGCGCCTTTAAAAACAATAATTCAAATGAATTTATTTTGCCTCTGGAGGCCTCGAGGCTCATGAAACATCAAACAATTCGATTTCTATTTACTTAAAAGCATTCCCTCCAATCAATTTGTGTTATATTTTCACTTTAGTTACTTTGCCCTTACAAATAGCCAGACCAGAGTTTTCTAAAAAAAATTATTGTCTATTGAATTTTTCTATTCTGGTGTAGATTGTATTGAGCTAAAGTAAAGCATAAACACTGAGCATTAAGTAATGGCCGCTATCATTTGTAAAGCAATAGAATCACATCAATAAATGTCTGACAAGCATTTTTTTATTTCAATTGGCTAATTTGTTGATGGATCTGATGGAAGTTCTTCTTCTGGGATGAAAGATAAAAATAATAGTAAAGTCCCCCTCAATTCGTAGCAGAACATGCGATATTTCAAATAGAAATTGTATATAAAATTGAAATACGAACTAATACTTTCATACCACATTTCTGATTTTGGTTTTGTCTATACATGTAGGAAACGAGACAAAAAGAAGAAGTAATGCAACTTTCTTAGGGGAATTTACATCAGCATAGGATTAAGTGTGAAACGCTGAGAGAGAAGTGATGGAAAAACAAGAAATACGAAAAAAACCAATCCCTAGAACGCATTCCAAGGATAGCTTGACTTTGTCTATTGAGGATAGTCGACTGTTCTTGGGAAAATAAAGTCGTCGCTATGACAGGCACACGGTTTTTCTTCGTTAAAAATGGTATGTAAATCTCAGGTATTTGGAATGTCTACATCACTTTGCAAATTGATTTGTTTTATGAAGAAAAGTTTGTAACGATATTTGTTGCTTATGCTGATGTATCAAAACCACTCCCATAGGAAAGTTCGTATCTATACAAGGATATCAAAATCTTTTCCGCGAAAGCTCTGTTTTAAGGTCATGGGTGAATTTTTTTTAACTTGTGTTTAAAATGAATTTTCTATGCGTTGTGTGAGTTGGTTTTAAAAATTAAAATAACAATAAGAGAAGAGAGCACACAGTTCTTGTTCGTAACGTTAACTTTCTGTGAAAAGATGAGCCTTGGACATCAAAAAGCTTTGGAATTAGCCAGTCTATAAAATAAATAGGGTGGCGTAACAGAGCGAGGAGCCCCTGGGCCTAGCACATTTCGCACAACCATATAGTTTGTGAGGGAATTGATGGGACCTCCAATTTTCTACCGGTTCCGAACGGCGAATCGAGAAAAAGCTTTTCATGGCAATGAATTTACTAGGTGAGGACTTGCCAATTCCTCACGAAGGGCGGTACCCGTGGAAAAAACATTTTTGCCTCTGTTAAGACTCGAATTACGAACCTCTGGGTTACAGGTGGACATGCTAATCATCACACCAAGGTTACCACCTTCTATCGCTATAGTCTTTTATTTATCATATTTTTTTAATTTAGTGCCCGTGGCGTAATGGTCTATGTGTCTACGTGTTACGTGGAAGGTTCGTAGTCCGAATTTTAACAGAAACCAAAAAATGTTTTTCCATGGATATCACCTTTCGCGAGGAATTGGCAAACCCTCCGTTAATAAAATTATTGTCATAAAAAAGCTTTCTTGATTAGCTGTTCGGAACCGGCAGAAAATTGTATGTGCCCCACAAGGTATGGGTGTGAGAAATGCACGAGGCCCCTGGCTCCCCGCTCTGTTGCTCCGTTTTTGTTTTTTTCAAGGTTCCAAAGATTTTACGCAAGTCTTCGCAGACTGCTGATTATAAGCTGAAGTGATTCTGGTTAGTGTCCCAACAGTACAACATCACACTCATGATGCTTCCATATTGCACTCTATAAGATTGTCAACGTATAAGGTAAACAAGCTGGGACTTAAAGCCCATCTTTGCACTACTCTTGGATAAGTTTGGAAAGGACGTTGTTGTTCATGTCACACAGCAATTAAGTTATTAACATGCAGACCTCAACAATCGTCCGAACTTCGGTGGCATTCCACAAGTTGTAAAGCTTGCACTAGATAGCGCTTTTATCCACCATGAATAACACTGCCTTGAAAGCAGTTGAGAAAGGATATAGCGTCTTACCTCTGGTTAGGAAGGTTTTAACTATGCTTTTAAAAAAAAATATATATAAACTACAATAGGATACCCTGACCAGAGCCAAGCTTATAACTCTTTTAAATGTCAACCTTTTTCATCGCATTTGATGTATGTTTGTAAATACTTTGTATGAAGCGTTAGGAAGCAAAACATAAAATCAATCAAATTTGAGTTTTTAGCTTGAATTTTTCTCAAAATTTTAACTTTGAGACTTGATTTCTCAAAAACTACTCACTAAATCAACATGAACTAAATTGTTAGTTTAAAAACAAAGTATTTACTTTCAAAAACAGTATGATTTCTATTTTTTAGAATTTTAAGTAAATTTTTTATAAAATTGCCTCTTCCACCTAAACGAAGGAAAATGGACCCCAACTCTCAGACAATTTTTTTCGTGTCTCGACCTATCGTATCTTTCCTGGGCATTTGTGGTATCTTATGCAAAACCCCCTGTATGATACTTGGAGCGCTCTCAAAATTTTCAACCAAAGTCTTCCTGTTCTCAGAAATTCTCAATTAAATTTCTACTCCGAAATCAAAGCTTTCATATTTGTGAACCTAGAGGAAGTATGATTCGCTTATTGGCAAACGAATGAATGTGTCACACATTCAGCACTTCATATATCACTGAAATTGAGTTCTTTATCATCACCATACTCACAATACTTTTTTAATTTCACAAACGCTGCGGCCTTTGATGAACTCTCAAGAATAAATTTTTTAATGACTTTTCGTGCAACTTCCTTAACCTCAAAGTTAAGAAAACATGAAAAACTATTTTAAAAGAGAAAGAGACACCAAAATGCCAAACTTGTCGCCTAACCATTACTAAACTTTAACCTCTCGAAGAAAAGTTTGTTTGATCTTGTAAATAACGTGCACTTTGTTTGGGTAAAGTTTCAAAAATTCTTAGAACTTTGATAATTTTTTTTTCCTTCTAGTCTTATATCTACCAACCCAGCCGAGAAGTGCTTCTGATGTTTTTGTGGCTTTGTTGAAACACCACATACATACGCTTTCGCATGCAAAGCAATTTAGATTCCCTTGCACGATGTTGACCTTTGCAACAATCTTCTGTTTTCAAAGAATACCTACTTCCTCCGGTCCTAATTATTTTCTCAATTTTATTAAACAATTCTGAAAAATACTTCCAATAAATTGAATTCATGGAAGAAAGTGTTTTCGAATGGCCAATTCAAATGTTACATCCGTGCCATTTTCACAAACACATTGTATTTTCGCTCTTAAGTCGCCAATTTATCGCGAACATTATTTTTCGGATCGTTGGTGCTGGTTAAATTTATTTTTGTCGGGTAATTCGTGTGTCCTTGTTGCTGCAGAGAGAAAGAGCAGAGAGCATCAGCGAACAAGGACAGCCATTGCCATTAATTTGTTTTACATTCGAATTAGCACGAACTTTTGTGGATAAGGGGTACAAGTATTTTTGTAGTTGCAAAGGAAAAAATAAATTGGTTTATGAAGTGAACATCACTTAAGTTTTTGAGCTTCCTTTTTGGCTTAATCGAAATGAAAAATTTGGTTATTTTATTTGTTTGTGCTGATGATTAAAAATTTAGTGAAATTTTGAACTTTTAATTGGTTGCTAATTAAGACTCTTTTAATTGTTCATGGTGAAATAGTTGTGGTTGTGCAATTAATTCAATTATGTTAGTTATGGAATCGAATTTCGGAGTCAGAAAACATTTTTATTCGTCCTCCGAACTACGAACATAAAGCTTCCTTAAGCCTCAAAGATAAATTAGACAACAAATGAGGGTTTGTGTATGTCTAATTGCCTACTATTATTATAGATAATTTTTGTTTCCACAGCAAGAAAAGGTTAATTTTGTCTGGTTGAATGAAGACTATACTAGAACTTTGTTAGACAATAATACCTAGTGTTTGAAAGAGATACCAAGAAGTAAACCGCTTATTTTAATTCCTTGGGAGGTTCACAGGCCTAATTAGTGTTCAGGCTGTAGAGATAGGCATAACAAAGCAATACTCCCTAAAGTTTTCTATTGATTCAGCACATATACATATGCCTTGAATTTACCTTACTTAATATCTACTAAAATCATTTAAGAAGTGAAAGGGAGGCATAGGTCATAGGCCATAAATACAAATGAGAGTTTATTTTGGGAATGAAATTGAAGATAGTGAATTGTTGCACAGATTTTCGTTTTCGCATTCCTAACTATGTATGGTTGAGATAGAAATGCGCTAAGGCTCGGAGCTCCCTGAGCTCTGTTGCTCTCTTTATTTATTCGAAACGTTAAGTAAAAATGATTTCATTAATCTTAGGTCCGGAGTCTTAGCTATGCACAGTAGAAATTGAAAGTGTCTTGCAAATACAACACTTCCAACGTCAAGATTTATGCGACCTATGAGCTATTAATTTGGTAATAAAAGGAAATGGAAAGGTAAATGTATGAAGTCCCATACGCACGTTAGAAGATAAATGTTCTTTTAGTGTATGAGAGAAAAATATAGCCAATGACTTCATCCTATACTACACTTTGATTGTAGGAAAAATAAATGACAAAATAATAAAAGATTTAATGTTCTAATGGAGCAAGATAATATCGCTACAGCAGTTTTTGAGGATAAAATGAAGCATTCTTACAGAGAGTGTTTCGATGCGACAAAAGCCCAGGACGGATAGCTTGGATTAAAACAAAAGAAAATTGTACAGAGGGCGGGTCTTTCTCCCTCCGTATGGATGGCAGGGACAATTTTGTAAAAAATCAATTATTAAAAAAAAAAAAATTACATAGCCACCTTCTTAAACATATTATAGTCTTTTTGATGTTTTTGAAAGCAAATACTTTGTCCTTTAGTTAAAATTAATTTAAAGTAAAAGTTAAGTGAAGTTAAAGTTGATTAAGTGAATAGTTTTTGAGCAAGGAAGTTTCAAAGTCAAATTTTTGAGAAAAAAAAGTCAACTGTTTTCTTTGGATACAATTTTTACAAAATTGTGCCTTTATAAGGATGTCTTTGAAAAAAAGTTGCTCTCATTTTAACTCAAATTCTTAAAAACTAGAAAATATTATTGATTTTTAAAGAAAAGTTACAAAATTTTGTTAAAATTTCATTTGAAGACTCCTTTTTTTTTAAATGGCTTTGATATCTTAAAAATTGTTTCCCTAAATATCTTGAACTAAAATGTTAGTTGAAGAACAAGGTGTTCGCTTTCAAAAACACGAAAATATATGTGGTAGTGAGTGACTAAATTTATTTAAAAAAGTCTTGCACTTTGCACGCTCACGAAGAGTAATTGCTTTCCATAATTTTTTGGCAAACAACTGAAATGAAGCATAACTTAAAAACAGAACCCGAAGGATGATGCAAAAGTGATTATGTGTCTATGAAAAATATTTTCCTCAAAAAGTAATGACGCAATTTTCGATGCAGCTTAGTTGTATTAGTGTATCAAAATGCCTTACAGTCGTTCACATACTCGCAAATACAAGTAAAACTCAAAAATAAGCCTTCGACAGTCTCTTTTAGGCTGATTTAGGCACACAACACCGGATGGCTACTTTAAGTCGACTTATGACTTACACTTGTGGCCACGCAATTAAGTCATTTTTATAAATGACGTCTACATTATGTGGAGTATTTTTTTCCATATATTAAATACAAATTACAACAGAAACAAAATTTATTCAAATTCTAAATATAATATCACAATAATTAAATAAAACGGAAAAAAAATTAATTCCGGAAAGAAAACGTATGTCCCCTCCATTCCTTCACAAGGCATGGTTGTGCGAAATGCGCTAAGCACTAGACCGCCTCCTCGCTCTGTTGCGCCACTCTATTTATTTATCTATTTAATGGTCCTTGCTTAGATCCTTGTGACATTTTCAAATCGATAATACGGTAAAGGTGTAGATAATGACCCCACCCCCTCCGGGGGTGGGGTCAAATTGTGGGTGGTAGGGGACCCCGCCCCCAACAACCTCCAAGTGAAATCAGGTGGCGGTCACCCCCCCAAAAAAAGTTACACCCCCGCCCCCTTTCACGAAATTAGATGAATTTTATAAAATTTATAGGAGTTCTTTCGGGGTGGGGAAAAATTGTAGGGGGTAGTGACTGGACCCTACAACAACCTCCAAAAGGAAATCAGGTGGCGGTCTCCCCCCCAAAAAAAGTTACAACCCCCATTTCACGAAATTAGATGAATTTTATAAAATTTAAAGGAGTTCTCTTGGGGTGGGGAAAAATTGTAGGGGGTAGTGAGTGGCCCCCACAACAACATCCAAGTGCCAACAGGTGGCGGTCACCCCCCCTCAAAAAAGTTACCCCCCTTCCCACCCCCCAAGTGTCGCGAAAATTGCTGAATGTAATAAAATAAACAGGAGTTGTTTGGGGGTTGGAGAAAGTTAGAGGGTAGAGTTACCCACAATATTAGTCGTATAGTAGAATGGTCAATTCAATTTGTCAAATATCTCCGAAAATAACTCGTCTTATATGAAAACCCAATCGATTGATACAAACCGAAAATATTTCGTTTTGAATTAGTTAAAAATAGTTCCACATGCTTGTAAGCACAAGAGAGAAGTTACTTCCTCGTAGCCGTCATGTTTTTGGTCTTTCCAAATCAAACTGAAAGCATTCTCCGTTGATGTCCAATCCGATTAAGGATTCCACTCGCCCAACCCGTCAAGAAGTAACAAATACCTTAAATCTCTAAGGAGTATCTGTATAAGCATCTTCACGGATTCGTTCATCATATTTGCACGATTCCTCCTAAGGAAACCACAGAAACTCACTGGAGTAATCACGTTACATCAGCCAGATAAATCCAAAAAAATCTCACAGAACAACGTTTCTGTTTTCAATTTCTGTGTGTTTGTGTGTGTTTCTTTTTTTTGTCTTCCCTCTGCTGAACAAGAAACCTCATCATGTCAGCATCCGGTAACCTTGGCATATTCTTCTTAAACATCATCTACTTCTTGGCATTGCAGTGTGCTGGTGTACGGTGTACGTTTGCTGGGTGAACTTTTCTTCAATTCCTAATGGGAATCTCATTAACCATTGCACTATGCGGTTACTTGTCCGGGGTTACATAGAGAGCAAAAGGAGAACAGATTTCGCAATAATGTGGTGCTATTAATGATCTTGAAAGGCATCTAATTGGATGCTAGGAACGTGCGTGCGGCAATCTCTTGAATCATTCATTCAACGTCACCGCCATTCACTCCTTTATCGTGTCTTCACGAGGATGTTCAAATTTAATTTTGCACACAAGTAACACTAGTGTAGCCAACTAGCTTCTTTCATTCTACACTCGCTCACTAAGCCTATTAAGTGCTCATAGTGGCCTTTGCATAAATCTATTTCCTCGTTAATAAATTTGTTGAGTTGAATATTTGACACTTGTGTCAATTACACAGTTTTGAGTAAAATACATTGTGTGGTGTTACATTTGACGTGTGCTGTTATACAACTGACATGGCATATCGATTTTGCTTGAAACTTACTCTGATGAAAGGAGAATCGAGTTGAAAGGGAAACGATGATTGACGTCTCACGCCTTAATTAAGTGTTATTTGACATGGTATTTCATTGACGTTTTACGACGCAATAATATAAATCAAGAGAAAGTGGGTCTCTATAAACACCAAACCAAAAATTTACCACCAATTCAATCAGGACTTGAGAAATTGAATGGAAAACATGTTGAGGTGAATACTTGTATGTCTGTAATGTTTGTGTTTACCTATCTAGACTATCGAGGATTTGGAGGTGTTATTAGAAGATTATCGTCGTATGGTGTAGCAACAAACACTTTGCCACTGCATAACTGCCACCTCTATTAGAAAATACACACAGAACCTGGCCTAAGCTCGAAAAGAACATTTCAAAAAAATTATATGTGTAAGTTATGTCTTTGGAAAAGTGTAATCACTTACCTACAACAAATTTAATTGCATTTAAGGGACTTAGGCTGTGCTAAGCTCAAAGCAAGCTCATTATAATATGCAAATTCTAAGTTGGTAAACAACATACCAATATAATGAACAAAAAGAACGTAATGCAGAGAGAAAAGAAACCAAACTATAACAGCCACCACCATCGCCATAGATTAGGTTCAGAAATATTAAATCATTATTGATTCGCCTTTGAGAGAGAAACTGCAACTGAGAGGGCTGATATCTGTTCTCATTCTCATAAAAAGAAAGATTTATAAGGATCACTCCAAAGAATCCCTCTCATAGCAGAACGTATGAAGTTTTGTATACTTTATTCGAAATTTATAACTTTCTTTAAATGGCCACTATACTTGAGGGATGAGAGGCATACCCTAGATGATGGTGAACTAATTAATTGTATAATGAAAGGGTGAGATAGGGACCATATTGTCAACGAATATGAGTATTTCGGCAGAAACCTCCTTCAGTAATAGCCATGAAAAGCGCTTTTTGAGTAAGCAGTTCGGAATCAGCATAAGATTGTAGGATTGTTCCAAAGCGTTGCAGCTCCAACAATTTTTTTTCTTAATGATTTTATAACAACGATACATAGCTAAACACACGAATTAAATGACCAGAAAAGAAATGAAGTTGGTAACTCCTGCATATCGTACCTGTCAAACTCAGCTGTCATTTGAATTCTCATAAAATGATTTGAATGTTTGACATTTAAGATAGTAGATCGCTTCGCAATCGAATAAAGTAAAAAAAATTATTAAAATTACTAAGTCCAGAATGTGCGAAAAGGAAGTGTCTATATGCACCTACGGTGTGGATTGTGTTGGTTCATTTAACACCTCATTTTGAGTAATTTGAGTTAAAAAAAAAAATCGTGTGACTCGTTTTGGCTCGTTTAAAACGAAGCCAACACGAATTTAAAGCCTACGCGAATTTTAAACAATTACTTTTCTAGCTGAAAGAAGCGTGATTGGAAAATGAAATTATTTTAACTTTGAACTAATTACACCAAAAATCGATCTGATTTTCAACTTAAACGAATGCAATTAGGCGGTGTTAGACGCACCATCACGACAAACACAGTGCGTGCATCTAGGCACTTCCGTGCGAGAAGTGGCTAAGGAATACGTCAAAAAAATGGCATATAGCGAATCTTTCCGAGGCGACGCGACGTAGCTATTTTGAATAATTTTGATTTATATACTCTGTGAAAATTTCCAATTTTTATAATGTAATAAAGCTTATATCAGAGATTTATTGTTGTGTGTTTATTGCATTGCATTTTAAACAGAAAAATGAATGAATTTTTATTATTAAGAGCAAAGGACCCAAATGGGTTTTCTGAGGTACTCCAAGGCAACCTGATTTGGTCTTGTATAAAGATAAAGATAGGAACTAATACATCTAATGAATGTTAATGGAATTCTAAATGCGTTCAATTTCAAGGTAGTTTAATAAAGCCGCAATCAATTTCGTTTCCACACTCAATTGAAAAAGTTGCAAATAAAACAGTTTGAGGTGAGTTATTGCGGAAACGACAAATATTTTTATATACATATGTGGTGATATTTAAATAGGATCACACTGGAGTGAAACAAAAAACCTCACCTACAAAGCCGCCTTGGTTTCGGAAAGTGTAAATGATTTGGTTTGACTGGAATTGGAGGACATTGATGTGAACGAGGCTATACACTAACGCTATTTTACGTTAAAGGTTTCCTATCCTGGCCGTGTGTTTTCTCGAAGTGGTTGGTCACTTGATCATGTGATTTTAGTACTTCATGATGCGTGAAAGATAACGGTCTATTCCAATGGTTCACTGTATATAAAAACCTGGAAGATGGAATTCGATGAAAAGTTTTCTGAACCGAATGCTAGTTGTGCAAAAATAGCCTTGGCGGCAATTTATCAAATATTATTTTCAGTGACATCAGTGACATACTATCTCCGCCTTCTAAAAATACACGTTTTTCATTGAAATCTCTTTTTGCAAAACTCTTTACGAGTGGATAAAATAAAATGGAGTTAAGCTACCAAATATCATGCAACTGTTTCCCATTGCGAAAAAAAATGAGTCTATATGTCATAATATAAAGGGATTCCCAATAAGAGTGATTATGATTTCTTTAAAAAGAAACACACTTCCAATAAGTAAATTAAATTGTTTTCTTATTTCATGTGAGGCACAATCGATACAATTAGGTTTTTAATAAAACGTCATTCAAGTGGCCTCCATGACTTCTTCCGCAGGAACGAGTTCGATGAACCCAATTTTTGAGCACGTTTTCCACTAAATCAAGTCGAATGTCATGTATGTCACGTTCAATATTGACTTTGTAAAGCTTAAAGAGAGTTTGGCTAATTTCGAAAGACCAATGACTTCAATATCACAATTTCTAGTAATTGAAATTAAAATAGAAATAATGGGAGTTTCCAAAACTTTTCTCGCAATAATTCAATTGTTGCATGTGCTGTGTGGCACGAAGTTCCGTCTTGTTGGAACCAAATGTTGCAAAGATCAACTTCATCAAATTTTGGCCATAAAAAGTAGGTTATCATCAATCTGTACCACTCTCAACTGACAGTAACGGTGTTACCAGCTTCATTTTGAAAGAAAATGATTTTCTAAAATTTTTTTATCGTTTTCAAGTACTTCCAAAGCAAAATCAGCAAATTCACGTCGCTTACGTTAGTCCAATGGCTTCACTTATTGAGTGAGGCCAATTTTACATGGATGTAAACACAAACCCCTTCTCAAAATTCCCCATATTGTGATTTGAGACAGTCACAATAAAATGGCGAAAGCGCACGAAAAGTTGAAATTCGAGAACGACTGTTTTGATAATAAAACTGAATAATTTGTAGACGTTGTTCATGTGTAGGTATATCTTCCATGATGAAATTGTTAACACTACTGAAAATGACAAATCACAACATATTACAAATGGCCGAAACATCACTTCAAAATCATATTATCTCTATTGGAAAACTCTTTAGATTACTCATAAATTTTGCATCTATTTTCAATAAAATGTACCGAACAGATGAGACTGAGTGAATGCAAGGCAGTCATACATACATGCAAATTTCATACAACTGATGGTATCGATTAGTTTTTCCTTTTTCGATTGTAGGTCTCTACGAATCACCTACGTGCCATGGCAAACAGTTTGAAAATATTGCAATGAAAAAAAAAAAAATCAAAGGCTTACCCCGGCTTAACACACCTCTCCTTATTCTCAGTATTTTTTTTTCTAATGTAATTCAAAAATCTAAGAAAGCTAATTCCAATCATTCTTTTTTTTTTTTTTAAAGTACTCAGAAATCGCTTTGCCATGGCTTTACATTCTAAACACTAATTAGAAGAAATTGCATTCATTTATGGTTTCATATTGAGTGTCTACCCACTCAAAAGTTTCTGCTCAGATATTTTTCGTAATAAATTATGCACAACGCAGACGGTAACTTAAATTTTCTCAGAAAATGAAACCCCTGCCGAGTCGGCTTCATCATTTTGATGGAATAAATTACAGCTCCTTAAATGCAAAACGAATCTAAAATACGCTCAATTAACTTCTCTAAGGTGGTAAACAACAGAGATTATTGTAGTTTCCATGAACTTTAACTAAGGAGTATTAACGTCTTTGACTAGAAAAAAGTCCTTTGAAGTTAAAATCTGCACATAAAGTAGAAAAACGTTTTGTGGTAGTTTATTTTTCTTTAAATTTCAAATTAAGTCCTTGAGTTTTTGCAGTTGACTGCTTTCAATTGAAGACTTTTAAATGCCTCGTGTTGTTAGTTGCTGGGAGAATTTCACTACGTCACATCGTTGGAAAATATTAGACGTTGAGAGTTTGAATGGAAGCAAGTTGGAATTTCAACGGAATAACCAAAAGGTTTATAATTCTTGGGGTTACCTCAATTTGTCTTTCTTTGTCTAAGGTGTGGAAAAGCAAATATAAATGCCATTTTAAGGAAAATCAGCTTACTAAGCTCTCTCACTTTCTAATTACTCTGTCTCAAGAACATCGCTGGTGAAGTTTAGTTTTGAATACTTAATTGTATCGTTGATGCAGGTGCTCGTACCCAGTCGCTAACCTCTTCAACGTTGAACACAACTTCACCCACCCCTAAGTGCATCACAATACCTAAGTCTGCTCTTTAGGTTTTATTGCATGTCACCCTGGCAATCACGCTCTGCATGCACCTCTCAACCGGGATTAGTTAGTTGCTTTCCTGACTAATTGATAATGTGCTTACAACTTCCGGGACGTTAATTTGCCCTGCTGGTAGTTTGACTTTATAGTTTTGTTTTCTTGTTGTTTGGTCTACTTTTTTTTATCGTTTCACCATTCATCTGAAGTAAATGTCATGACTCGTGAGTCGTGACTAATCGACCAAGTACCTACCGTATGGACTCTGGCAACCCAAAGAAGTCAACATTATAACATACACTAAATTGACACTTTCGTACCACAAACGTGGTGCTTGCAAAAAGAAAAAAAAAAACAAATTCCTTAACTACATAGACATATACAGGACAGAAAATTGATTGTGAGCTCTCTGTTGATGTGGGCACCTTTCTTCTCAACGGGGGGTTAATCGATACACATTTTCATTAGGAAAAACCTAACAGGACGGAAGGAGAGTATTACTTCACGAGAGGAGGCTGTTGTTGTCGTTCATTGTCGTGGAAATTTATTTAACAACACATAAAAATGTATTTATTCCGGTTTAAATTAAATTGAATTGTTAAGGTGAAGTTCTATGAAATTTGGTTAAGGAAAAGGCTTTCACTATTGAATAAAGTTTCAAATGAAAGAAACGTAACACTACCTACTAGGGCACCCAATTAATAGTTGACTTTTAAAAATTACATTCGATTGATAATTTGGTAAAACACCTTTGAGCAGGGTTCACTTTACAATAAAGTATGAAGAGTTTTTGTTGAGAGGCTTGTATTTTTTGATACCTACTCTCAGCTCTACAGCCTTTCTCATGAATGGTAATTTCCTGAGCAAATCTCTCATCACATATTTAATGTGAAGCCTAACGACAAAGAAGAAGGCAATGAAATTGAATGGAAAAGTTTGATTGATTCCATTTCATTGAATCGTTCTTTGAACTGATTGCAAACATACTTAAGAGCTGGATTTTTTTTTTCTTTTTTGCTATAAAAAAATCTTTTTTTATGCTTTTTTTATCGTTGGTTGTTCTTTTTTAAGACCACTTAGACGATTTTACTTTGTGTTTTAATGTTTTTTTTTTTTTTTTTATATGAGTAGAGGTACCTACTAGATGAAGAAGAATGATATGATTTCAACAAACGGATAGGCTTTCAATAAAATAAAGACTAACTTTTTGCGGTTTTTAAACAAATTGAATAGTCGGTTCGTTTTTATTCAAGAAGCTAAGCGGAAAATATTGGAGGTTCACATTAATTTAAGACAATAGCCCTCTTTTGAAGTTAATCTTCTTATTTCATAAAGTCAGCTCTTGGAGTTCATTAATTTTAAATTAATTCGACTTAAATAGAAATTTCCAATAGGAGGATATTTCAAACAATAATAAAAAACAAAGCTGAACCTATGAAATTTTAAATGGATCGTATAGTTGTTACTACGATGAACCTTCTATATCTTAACTTTTGGAGTTACGGGCATCTTGATTTCAAAGGGATCACAACTCTTCCGCCTATCTGATTCAGACTAGTGATGCATCCGTGTTGATCGCTGGCCAAAAGCATCGGCTAGTCTTCCAGTTTTGTGTTTTTCCAGTTTTAAGGGGGTTATCTAGTTCGATAAACCCAAAAGATTTTTTGGCATAATTTGTTTCTTAATATGTCTTGAATATGAAGGTAGAGTGATTTTTGAATAATCGAAGCGTTATAAAGACACCAAATTAGGAGAGACAGGTGCTTCCCTGTTTCAAAGTCGTTATCGCTAAAAAGTTATTGATTTGAGAAACGAGTGGTAGGAAAAGAAGTTCTGAAAACTATGTTCACCCTGGTTTCTTAAAAAAAAAAAAAACACTTCAAGCCGACATGGACATTTAATCTCCTATTGCTTCAAGCCTTGGGTATTATATTTCAACGTTTGAAAATAATGACTACAATGTTATTCTCTAATAGACCCAACGGGCCTAAGTGTGTTAGCCGAGCTAACAGCCACTTTTACCCTTAACCCACAGTATGCGAAGCACATGTTTACGTTGAGAACATGGCAAACAGCGAATCTCGTGCAGCGAGTGACACTTTAGTGATGACACTAAAAATGCCAGAATTGAACTAAAAGCAGAAAAATCTGCCATGAACGAAAAGCAAAAACAAGAGAAAAGTGTAGGGTGTACTATGTGTGCCAGGCATCCCAGATTGATACTATGATAGAACTTTTATAGTTACAATTGTACTTATTGAAATTTCCAGCGTGTTTTTCTCCAAACTATTTTTTGCAGGCTTTCCTCCATTAGAACTCAAAAACTACTCGGCCGAATAAGTTCAAATTTTTGGGGTATACTCACTACATCTAAATGCAGTGTGATGTAATATTATCCCAAACTATGAAAAAATGTCTGTTTTTTGTATGAAAAAGATGACAAAAAAAAACACATGAAACTCGAACTTTTTTGTTTCGAAGTCTATAAAAAATCCAATTTTCCAACTTCTTTTTTATTGTACGCCACTCAGTGTATTTAAGTTACCATACTGATTAAAACCATGTCGGTTTCTTATTTCAGATTTAGCTATTCACAAAACTTCAAAAACGAGATACGTTTACTCAAACATGTATAGAACTATTTAGAACAAAAGTTTACAAGTTTTTGTTTGACATTTCGACCCCTTTTGCACTCTTTTATTCTTTGAAAAATCACTTTTATTAGCATTATTTGCCTTATTTGTTGAAATAAAAAGATTTATTTGGACACAAATAAACTTTCATTATTAAGTACTTAACAACCATGTGCATAAAGTGAAAGGAAAACATTTTTTTTGACATACTGCAAGTATGAAACAGACAAATCTCTGATCGCACCTATGAATATTTGACAAACAAGTAACAACGTTTTATCTCTAAAAAGACATCAAATTTTTAATATCTCGAAACAGCCTATATTAAAATATACTAAATTGTCGTTCTCAGTATGTGCGTTTGCTTCATTTTTAAGTTCTCACTTCTTAAACTTTCTTGAACTTTCAAAAATAGTTCATTGATAATGAATAGCCAAATCGGTCCAGCCATTCCTAAGTTGTGGCGAGTCAAACGAACAGCAATTATTTATTTTTACTTAAAGAGCTTCTAATGGTTATTAATTCGACAATTAGCAATATATTTGCGGTTAGAACGTTTGCCATTACATCATAAATAGACCTACTTCAGACCAACGCTTGCAAATTGCTTTACCAATAAAAATATTTTTTTTTAAATCCAAACCTATAATTATTTCATATTTCATTTTGAATTTGAATGCCTAAAAATAGCAACCTTTAGTGATGTCTGTTACGCGGGAGGTTCCTGGTTCGAATCCCAATAGAAGCCGAAAATGTTTTCCTATGTGTCTCACGTTTCGCGAGGAATTGGCAAAAAAAAAAAATACAATCTTTACTAAGATTTATCATCGTTGTTCAAATCTCTCTTGGACTTCTGTTAATATTTCACGATCAGCTTGTCTAGCTCAGTCTTCGCTTGCTTATAGTTAGATCTACGCTTGCTTAGTTCAGCTCCATAATCACCTATTCAGCTCAATTTTCATTTGCTCAGTTCAGTCTCCGTTGTTCAAATTAGCCTTTACTTATTTCGCTTAATTTCAGCTTCTTTAGCTCGATCTCCACTTGTCCACAGTCTTCGTTTGATAAGCTCAATCTTCGTTGTTCAGTTAAGCTTTCAATTGATAAGCTCAATCTTTGTTTATTCAGCTCAATCGTCGCTTGTTCAGTAAAGTCTTCAATTGTTCAGTTCAATCTTCGTTTATTCAGCTCAATTTCAGCTTCCTTAGCTCGATCTTCACTTGTTCAGTTCAAAATTTGTTTTGTATAGATTAATCTTCGTTTGATTGTCTCAATATTCGTTGTTCTGTGAACCCTTCACTTGTTCAGCTCAATCTTTGTTTATTCAGCTCAATCCTCGCTTGTTGAGTTCAATCTTCGCTTTCTCAGTCTTCGCTTTCTCACTCGTTCAGTTGAATCTTCGGTTGTTTAGCTCAATCTTTTTGATTAGCTTAGTCTTCTTGAAATAATTATAATTAAATTTAAGAGTTAAAAGACATCTTGATTTTATACATACTTACAGATTTATGTTGATTAACAAAAACATAATTCCTGCTACGATTTCGTCCAATGTGACTGAAAAATTATTAAAAATTTAATTCCGACGACAAGTCCGACCATGTAAGAGCTTATAATATCCGACCGTCCAAAAAGTTATACAGTTTTAACATTTAACCACCCTTTTAGGTTAAGTAATATACATATTTTAGAAAGTGGGTATCCTTACTAACGTATGAATTTTTGTACTTTTTGTCATTTCAGACTGTGTCTCGTTTTGATCTGCTCGTTCTATGAAAAGCTCTTCAGAAACTGAATAAAAAAATTGAAAATTCCAATATATCAACAAAAGAAAATTAAATAAACTCAGTGCTCACATGCGGTTGCGTATAACACGCATCAAATGCATTATCACAACGGAACAACAGCCAAGGATTAAGGCTCGAGCCCCAACACTGAAACCCATCAGAAACGTCCAATAAATGAAGAACACTCAAGCGATAAATGTTGTTGAATGATGTGGCCAACTCAAAATGACAGAGAACCCAACAAATTCAACAGCAGCCTCTGCAGTAGAAAATAATTCAACCAAAACTACAATACCAACAGCAGCATTGACACCCAAATCGTCTGATGGCGATGAAAGTAGTAGCAACAAATTTCATAGATTAAGTGGTCAAGAATTAGATCCAAATCATAGCCAATCGGATATTCCGCCAATTGAAAGTGATTCCCGGAGACAATCTAATGGTCTTCATAATGGCACTTCTAAGAATTCAGCCGGAACGAATCCAACAGTAAATTTAATCCCAAAAATAGAAGATCTCAACTTATCATCAGCACCACAAAGCAACCGCAGCAGTGAGGAGGACGATGAGACATCAGTTGTGACAAAGAAACACCAAAGGATGGGTAGTATTTCAACGTTAGTGCACTCCCCTACCAGGGGCCATTTGTCACCACTTTGTATAGGCACCACAGTGACAGGTCCCTCAGGGACAGATGGAACTGCAAGTGATATAGTGAATGCCAAAAGACCGGTAACGTCACAAGAGGTAGATGAAGTTGCAAGGCTTTTTGAAGAGAAACCAGAGGCGTTTGAAAAATGGCTCACCGAAAGAGCACCTGCCGAAGCATTGTTAAGACTGCAACATTTCATTGAGACCAGAAAACCACCAAAAAGACCGTCTGTAACATCAGATCTCTTTCAGCAATGGATGCAGACACCCCCAGTACAGGTGAGCTCCTCCTTATTTTATTTGCATGTGTTTCAGTCTGTATGTTGACTGACATCAAAAGGATGACTTGGAAATTTTATTTCATCAGGTTGATATTATGCAACACTCGCTTCCTCATTTCCAATGTTAACCTGAAACCCTTGTGACGTTGATATCGTTTCATTTTTCGTACAAAAGACCTTTTGTTCCACTATAGCTTGCGTCAAATCAAAGCAATTTTGTTGCAGCAGCTCCGCCATATCGATTTCTTTTTGATGCGCGTACCTAGGTATCTGTGTTGATAGCCCCCGGGGCACGTTATAATTAAAGCCCACATACGCCACAGTGCAATTGTTTGGTGTGATTTTATTTTCATATTGGAATATTAATCATAAAAAATGCATTGCTATTCTCAATTTAATATCAACCTCACCGAAGAGGTTTCTTGTGTGTTTGCCAATGAATAAATTTTTATTTTTGTGGCACACCCTTCAACCCACAAAGGAATAAAGTGAAAATCCGGCGGATGGTTTTTGTTCTGGAAAACAAATTTTAATTTTTCCCTAGAAAATAAATGAAACATACAAAGAACTTTTGAATTTTTATATAAACATAACTGACATGGATTGTTTGGGTAGGAACTTTTTGGTAGAGTTAAATAAAATGTACTTCCTTTGGCGCACCAAAAAGTAAACCAACACCTTTTCGAGTCAGTTTCTTCAAGCTCACTGGTTTTTCGAACGTAGTTCTCGAACTCAAAAGATATTAGGTATTCAGATGCTTAGCCCAAAGTTTTCACGAATGGAGATCCAAAGCAAATGCACATCGCATAAAAGTGAACATAAAAACAATGGTCTACCACTAACCCAAGCTTACAGGAACAGGACATCCCACATAGCAAACTTAAAGTGCATGCTGTAGCCAAACAAAAAATTGAGAGATTTATGAGTACCCGCCCAGCAAAGGATCCCCTTAATCCTATCTATCTCTGAATATACGATAAGGGCAACGAAAAAGAAAATACAAAAACGAGTGCGAAAGCAAATTCAAAGAAGATTACAGTTGTGAATTATAGACACGTTCGGCGTTCCGGCGTTCGCCCGTATCGATTTTAGGGTAATCCCCTTTTTATGGGTTAAATTGTTGTTGTATTTTGTTTTTACACAATACCTTGAACAAAACTTTTTCCAACATCAAAGGCAATAGCAACAAATCCCTTAATTCGCGTTGGCAAATGGAGTCTTGCTTTCATTAACTTTAATACGACTACTTACTTTGCATACAAAACGTAATACCAAACGAAGCTTTAAACTACAAAATAAGTAAAATAAAAATAAATAAAACGAAGAACAGAGAAAAAAAACCTAAAAAATTAAAACACAAATTGTAGAGATTGCGATGCGAACAACAAAAAGGACATGAAACTGAATTGCATCTGAGAGTGCCATTAAGGGCATTTGCTAAGCAGAAGAATTACTTGAGAACGTTTTCGCCATGAAAAGGATTTTGAAAAATTACTTTGCTTTTCTTTTTTCTTAATTCCATTTTCGTTGTCGTATACTTTATTTCAAATGGTCTTTAACTTGATGGTGTTTAGCATTGTTGAGAAGCTAAGTATTTTGAATGTTTATATATAAATTGAGTGTCAAGTTCGTGCGGAAGGTTCTTGATGGTTTTCTTTTGTGTTTGTTTAGTTCACTAGAAAAGATTTTTCAACTAGTTTGCTTTTGCGAGTAGCTAGTAGATGGGTCTACTATAGATACGATAATTGCATCAAAGTGATTCTAATTCCATATCCTTTGCTTCGTACATTAGTTGGGATAATGGGATGAATAACAATGAGTCTTTGAAGACTAGAGAAACTTCGTGATTTTATTAGTATGTCCATTTGAAGACCATTGGCTGTCTGGGTCGGTCTAAAAGCTTGCTTTTAGAGTGTCTTAAGCTTCAAAAACCCCATTTTTTGTAACATGATTTCATTAAATAAAGGAATGCGTATACATTCGCAAATTGAAGCTCTTACTAGAGTAAGGCTATTTCGACCGAATTCCTGATGCTGTTTGTTAATTAAACGTTTCAAGCTCTACTATATCTGCTTGGTAGAGAATCTACAAAAGTAAGTTATGTGTTGTTTTTTGTTTGTTTGTCCAAACGGTTTCGGGCATTTCATAATCCTATCCAAATGGGGAGCTCAGATTTCTATCTCCAATGTTCGTTTTAATTTTGCTTAGGTGGTGGGTGAGCATGACAGCATAGTATTTTCGAAAATGGAATAGACTTTGTACATTTCGCAGTAAGTAATTATGGTATTTTGTGATTCAATTTGAAGTCTTATGCATGCACATTCTTAAGGAAGACGACATGCATTTAAGCTTGTATTGTTTTAGACACCTTAAAATAAATGTTTTGAGTTCAAAAATTTCCTAGAACTGAGCGTGTTTCTGCGATGAAATTCAAAAGAAAGCTCAGAGTGAATTCGTGGTACCGAACAGGAACAAAGTATTTTCATATCTGAATATGAATGAGCGAAAAAAAATTGAAGAATATTTACTTAACTTAGTCCGCTATTACACGTTGTCCCTCACACAAGCTCCGCAAAAAAAGGAAAGTGATGACATGGAAAGCGATTTCCCCGGTCAAATGCGTTCAGTTTAGTGGTCTTATTTTGGCGTTTGAATTAGTAAGTTGCAGCGTTACCTACAAAAATTTTTTTCGGAGGGTTTTTCACATTTTCTTTGTTATTATTGTTCAACCAAAAAGTTATTCTCTTTTGTTTTTGAAAAACAAGAAGTCGTTGCTATGATAGGGAGCTTAAGCTATAAGCTCTCACTATGTCTTCGACGAATGTCCGTAACATGAAAAAAATGCAAAATAGTCGCAGAGAGAAGTGGTCCGCGGTATCATAATTTGGTCTACAGAATTAACCGAGAATAGTATACTTAAGCCTAATACCGAAGTGGATCGTCCCATGGCAATGTCAAAGGGCTAGCAGTCCTTTCTGCTTAGGGACTACTTAAAAGTTGTACACTATGTGCTGCTTTATGTAGTGAGAGATCCTTTTCGATAACCATGTTGTATCTGAGGCAGAGGATGTGGTATTTGCAAATATGTTTTGATTTGAAAACATCGACCATTCCATCAAATGATTTACAGAGGAAGAAGATGTGAACGATTGGTCTGAAGTTGTTGGGAAATGAGTAGTCTTGCTTCTTGCTTGCCAATATTTGGTATAAAAAAGACTCAGCCACTCTGCCAAGGGATTGGGGTATACGTTTAGGCTAGGCTAGAAGCAAAAATATTTTCAAAGTATACCGTCAGTACCAGGTGACTTGAGCTGCCAAAAGATGAGAATGTGTATTTAATGCCTCATCAGTAGCAACCAACGATGATATGAAACAGCTTTATCGAGTAAGTGAGAAAACCATTTAGTCTCCATAGTGATTCCAGTCTATTTGCTCTGCTTATTTCAGAAAGCATTTTATAGTTTAACTAATTCTTTCATAGCTTTACTTTTAAAAAATTCTTTGTTAAAAGAACTCTTTGATTTTCAAATTAGCTTTTCACACCTTGCTCTTTCATAGATACAGGTTCTCTTTCAGCCGTCTAATACTTTGGTCTTGGTTGGCTTATTCAGAAGACTCTCGGGGTTTATTAAGGATCATATGTAAATCACATATATAGTATGATTTTTACTGTGAAAATGAAATATTTCTAATATTTGTTACTTGAATGTAAGGTCTGTGAAACACGCTTCAGGTTTCTTTGCTTTACATGTTTGCTTTGATACAAATGCACTGGTATATCATATCCACTTACAATATGTAACTCAAGAGGAATAACGAAGTGTCAAAAGTGTGCATCATTCGTTGGATAGCTAGTGTCGCAAGGGATAAAAATTGAAAATGGACATTAAACAAATTGTTCGTCAGACTCAGAATAGATGCAAATGGGTTCACGTACTTATTTTATGATACTCGTACCTTAAAATCAATTTCCTTAAAGGAATTCCTATTTTCATGAAAATCAATCAGTTTTGTTGAAAAATACAGTCGATATTGTTTACAATATTCCAGGAAGGAGTATTTAAGGAAGTTAAGCAACAAAACAAAAACAACATTTTATACTACTAATGGCGACAACAAAACTGTTTTTCTTCAAAGATATGCTTATAATCAAACTTTCTGAGTTTCGACTTGGTTTAGTACCATGTTCGAGTAGTTTTTTCTCACTGGGCAGCTATTTGCTTTCCAATTTTTTTAAATTCCCAAGAAATCGTCTCTCAAAAAAAAATCAAAAGAGTCCTATTTTTTATCGACATTTGAATGCTATGCAATTGCCACTGAAAGTTTAAATGATAAAATTTAACAATTATTTAAAATCAACTTGTTCTTTAATTAGTATTTTAGTTCAAGTTAATTTAGTAAATAGTTTCCAAAGCAAAATTTTTGAAAGTTGTTTCTTTAAACAAGATTTTAACGAAATTTCGACTTATTGAGTGTCACTTTTTGTAAAAATTATCATTTCTCTTATTAGTTTTGAAACAAACACAGAAAACCGAAAGAGAAAATCTTTCTTTGCTTTGAGAAATAAAAAGAAAAAAAAAAAAAACACGACTGAGTCGCACGAACTTGCGATTGTGTGCTTTGTTTTTAATCGAACCACTTTTTGACAATATCTTAAGACTTAACTTGCACACTCAATTTAAAAAAGTTGTTTTTAAGAAAAGTGAAAAATAAAAAACTATTTTTCAAAAATATGGTTCTAACAATATTTACTAGGAGCTGATAAAAAGTTTGGTTTCTACATTTTCGCTAAGATCCCTTGGAAAGTTTAATTTATTTTTTCTCAATATTTCAAGTGGTTTTATTCAATTTTCAAAATTAATGCGTAGTTGGCAACGCTGAGGTTCCAGTGAATATATTATGAAGAACGAATACTAAAACTTTGTACTCAGTTTTAGATTTTAGACCCTATTTTTTTTTTAAATGGCCTAGGACTTCTAAGAAACTGAATTTCGTCAAAATCGTGAAAGCCATTACCGAGAAAGTCGGTGTAAAAAAAACGAAACTATGGAAGTTACCGTTTTTAGGCTATTTTCATAATTTTGCTTGACGTCATAAGAAAGACAATTGAAAAAGAATTCTTTGCAAAATTTTTTTATCACATAGGTTGTATGGCGTGGTACCCGTGGCGTGATGGTTAGCATGTCCACCTGCTAACCCAGAGGTTCGAGGTTCGAATCCCAGCAGAGTCAAAAAATGTTTTTCCACGGGTATCGTCTTTCGCGAGGAATTGGCAAGTCCTCCGTTATTAAATTCATTGCCATGAAAAGCGCTTTCTCAATTAGCCGTTCGGAACCGGCAGAAAATTGTAGGTCCCTCCATTCCCTCACAAGGCATGGTTGTGAGAAATGCGCTAGGCCCAGGGGCTCCTCGCTCTGTTGCGCCACCCTATTTATTTTTTATTTTTTTTATGTATGGCATTTAGAGATTTAATTCCAAAAGCCCCTGTAAGCTGCCTCTCATACCCTAACTACAAATTTTTAAGAAATACGGCTAATCGATTAAGGTTTGTGGTCCATATACCAACAGACATACATACAGGAATGCAGACCAACAGAATTGAAGGGCTCTCTTTTCGAATTCTCTATCATCGTAGTGTAATTTTTTTTTTTAATCTCAAATTTTTCTGCACAATTGCAAAACTTGCCTTATAGTACCACTCATCGCAAGTACAAAGAAAATCACATTATTTCCGAAAATCTTTTTTACAGCGATTCTTCTGATTGGGCTTTATTTTATAGACAAAAATGGATTTTCTGAAAAAAGTACTTTAATTTTTTTTCTGTTTATTAAAAACTAAGAGAGATATTCCTGTTCGGTATTCTGTATTTGACTCTAAACTTAACCACCATTACTATAATATAACGACTTTCAATTCAAGTAACAACAGTGCCATTTTAAACAGAAAACATAAGGTGAAGCCAAGTTTTTCACAACAAGCTTGAAAAAAATAAACTAATCCATTTAAGCTTTGGACAAAATCGATGGACAGATAGGCTCCTTGATGCTCCTTGCGTAATGATTAGCATGTCAGCCTGTTATTCGGGAGGTTCGTCGTTCGGATTCCAACAAAAAACAAAAATTGTTTTACACGGGTACCGTCTTTCACGATGAATGGTCAAGTCTTTCTTTCTCGATCAGCCGTTCGCAACCGTCAGAAAATTGTTGGTCCCCTCCATCTCTTCGCAAGGCATAGTTGTGAAAAATGCTTTGCGGCAGCATTGCTCCAATCTGTTTATGTTGTTTAGTTAAGAAAACAAAAAGGCAGATAGACGTCATCAGATAGTGTTCGATTGCCAACTAAAATTCCTAATTAATTTCAATTTTCGCAAACTAAAATGAACATTAAATATGACGTATTCCGCCGAAGCGCTTTAGTGCCACTATTTCATTATGAAGTGCAAATAGGTCGGAAAACCGAAGATTTTCTGTTGGAAACGAGGTCACCCCAACAAATGGGCACCAAGGGTCTGAAACAGATAAGATTTTGGCAATGAATTCGACATTCGGACATGGTATTGTTCTGAATTTTTTTTACTAAAAGGGAAGAAAAAAATTAGCATGGCGCATTCAATTACTTTCGTCCATCATTCTTTTCCTGAAAGAACAGTTTTCTCACGATTTATTGATTGATGAAATGAAAACATCTTTCCACTTCGACTGCGTAAGGGCTTCGACTGATTCGAGGTTTTTGTGGTAAAAAATATATTCACTGTCTTTCTCAGCGTTGGTTTTAATAGATCTATAAATATGAATTTTCAAAACTCACTCTTCCGGAATACGGCCCCTGTTAATAACAATTTGTCTTCGTGTATCAACATTTTTGTTTTCACACCTTGAAAAGAGGCTTCATATATTTCAATCCCTATTAGTCTTCCTTTCGTTTTCGTATTACGCCGCATATAAGTTGTGTTGTTTTGTTTGTGTGTGTCTATTTGTCTTTTAATGTGCTAACAAATTCGTTTAATAATGTGGTTAGTCCCACCAAATCCCTTAAAGGTCTTATTCCATTTGTCTTTTATACTGCGTGGTCGCGGTGATTAATGAAAATCTTCACAGATTTAAACTCGCTACGACTGATTTTCATATAATATCTTCAGCACTCATAATTCCAACGGCACTTCGAAAACATTTAACAAAAAAAAAAAAAAAACATTTCCTCTCGTCCAACAAAAGAATTATTATTTGCCACAGAAGCGTTTTTTGCTTTCATTTTTGCTTCTTTTTTTTTAAACAACGACCGAAGAGAACCCCTCAACCTGGTACAAGGACAAATTGAAAATACTTAGATATGGACTCAGATAGATACCAGAAGCACCATTGATCGCCACAAAGAGAGTCTTCAGTGTATCTCCTTGTATAGGGCTGCATGAAAGAATTTTTATTTATTCTTCTAGTTCCTCATTTTTTTAACTGTGGTATTATTGGCTTTGTTCTCTGAACGCTCCGCAAAGAGATGTGAGGAAGTTTATTGTTACAAGTACATTGTTTTCTTTTCACAATTTATTTATTTATTTGTTTTTTTTTTGCCTGCTTTTTTCAAACGTTTGAGACTTATTCCTGGGGGATACGTATGAAATTTTGTTTTTGTTTCCGTACAATTCGCCAATTCGCTTTTCATTAAAGTTAAGTTCTTATTCTTTATGAGGTCGACCTAATAATAGAATCACTTTGTCACCGTTGAAGGAGCCTTTCATTATGATTATGATTTCATTGTTATCAGTTATTTTTTTCTTTGAAGAAAAAGCTCAAAACATCAAGTGCCTTGGGATAAAAGTTCATAGATGAGTTCTGTTTTTACGCATCAATGTTCAACAAAGGTCTTTTGAAAGATGATAGAGAGAAGCTAGTTAATGTTGTAATATTGCTAGTTAATGTTGTAATTTTGTCTACAAGTGCTTTCATCACGCAAATACAATAAAAAAATTGTTTTTGAAACGGAATTTGAATTTTTTCCATGGTATTTTTTTTGTGGTTTCTACCCACGATGAATATGTGCGATGAATAAACGAAATGTTTCCTCCATTTGATTACTTCACTTGAGTTTTCACTTTTCACCTCTTGGGGTAAATTTGAAAGTGGGCTTTTCTTGCAATAAATTTCTTGCTTCCACGAACTCGCATTCAAGTTCAATATTTTCTTACCATAGAAACGTAGAAAGTATACCTACACTGGCACGAATTGATTATAAATTCAATATCAGCTACAATAAGCATAAAATAGCGGTAAATTTAGTCGTTGAAAGGATACAATTCAATAGAGTCACTGCTTATGGTTACCAGCTATCCCAGCAACGTTTCGTAGCCCTTTTGTGTTTGGCATTTTGTTACTATGCGACCATTTCAGTTCGATTTCTCTTTCCTTAGTACATCGAGAATAACATCCAAGAATAATCCCGCCTGGTTTGGTTAGAATGTCCTTTTATTTGAAAGTCAGATTAAAATTTATTCCTTGAGTGTCCTTCGTTTGCCTTTGTTGCACGACATGTGATCGCTCGTTGTACATGCTAGTTTATTCGCACGCAATTGACTTTGCAATTTAACTGCCGCATTATTGTGCCCATATGGACATGGACATAAACATTTGTACATACGATTGGACTGATGACGTAGTACAGTTTGAAAGTTTTTGCTGCAGCACAGTATAATGTGTAGCGTTAGAATTATTGGCCCTTTATTGTGTTGTATCTAAGTGTTTCCTTGATGAAAAACTCTTGAATTAATTTACCACATACCTACGAATAGAATCTTATTGCACTTAAAATTTTGTTCTTTTATCTCAATACCTAATGAACTTAGTGAGTCTCTCACTGTAGGTACTTTTGATTTTATTGAAATTTGAAATATCATTTACCCAGAAACGTATCGTATTGATTTTCGGTTTAAATAAAACTGGGTTGAGATTTCTCTTTACTTTGATTAAAAATAAAAAGTAAATTCTTTGGGAAGGTTGTTAATTTTACAGCATTAACAGTTGAAGCATGCTTCACTCAGTCTTTCGTTTTTCAAAGTATTTCATCAAGCATATCAATGAATCCAAATCAATCCAGATCAATCGAAATGCTCATGTATGACGGTACGACGGAGCTAAAGCAGTGTAATTGAATTATAATTTATTTCATCGAACGATGGATAAGTTTTGAAATCTTGAAACGATGAATTACTCCAGAGGATAAATTCAATTAAATGAAGTTTTCCTTTGAATTGAGTAATGTTAAAATATTATTTTTTGTAATGTAAAAACATCAACTTCAATTCGTGTAGTCCTTGTGCGAAGATGAATCAAGGTGAGAACTTCTTCAGATTCCTTTTTAATTTTTAACAACTATTTGAATGAGTGAAACAAAACTAAAACAGATGTTATGATATGACTTTTTCTCACGCGTGTGGTGTGTTACAAAAGTCAAATGGATGATATTGCGATGGGAGCGATTTTGCAGAAGAATTAAGCTCATTCCACTTAAGAATTGGATCTACTAACAAAGCACGAAGCCGTTTTTTGAAATTTGGTTAAAGAACAGATGAATTTCTCAAAATATTTACAAATTTGGTTTTGCTTACACCGATACTCAACTAAACTTGAACTGCTATGGATAGGTTGCATTATGTTTTGGTACATAACCCTCCAAAAGCTTCCAGTATACATATATAGTATTCTTTGTTCTATATTATTCTTATGAGCGCAGTTTGCACGCACAGCCATCCAACCATTTAGACAAACGGTCGTTTGAGGCATCGAACGTTGGTAGTTTAGACCAAAGTCTGTCCATCTGATTGTACAGTGTGAACTGCTCCATAAGGGAATGACAATTCTCCCATTTGTGTGCTCTACATTATTGACCCGCTTGTAAGGTAATCCGCTTTTACCTCGAAAGCATTTTGACCACCAAAACTAACACTGTTCAAAAACACCAAATTCTTGGGCTGAGCAAGAAAATTGAGAAATTAATTTATAAAATCTTCGTCAATTTTATGACAGTTCACCAAAGATTATGTTGTCCGATTTAAAAATTACCCTCACAAGTGATGAAACTTCAGGTTTGATGCTTGACTGTTTAAGTCCCCACTTAATGGCCACAAAAAAACAAGCGACCAATCACTTAAGGACACTGTCGCACCTGGAACGTCGATTTTTCGTGAATTTTTTGGAGGAAAAGTATGAAATGGATTTAAAAGAAATTTTGCACACATATTAATATATGTTCAAACAATATTTTGTAATTTTCCACACATCAAAATATTCATTACAACTGAACTAACATGTAAATAAGTAAGGTCATGTAAAAAAAATTTTATTTTGCGGTGACCGCGATTTCGCCTTCAAAAATTATCTGGAATAAAAAAATTAAAAAGATATCGTTAGATAACATATTTTTCAGTTGAGTAATCGCTGGGTTTCCAAATATTTCAATTGCTGAATTTTTGGTGACCACTAAAAAAAAAATTTGATTTTCACCCCAAAATTGGACTTTTAATTGATTGGCTATAAAATCGGTTTCTATTCAGAAAAAATAACAACCCAGCGCTTACTTTTTACTAACAATAACAACAACTGTGCAAAATTTGAGAATGATCGGTTGAAATGTTTATGAGTTATCGCGGTCACCGACTTCAAGAAAATGGTTTTGAGATAATCGCATTAAAAGTTTTACTACACGGCTACGTAAATGTACCACCGTTAACCGTGCGTCGCCACTCTATACAATATGCTGCCTACATATGCTTGCTAATAGTTGTCGGTAAGTTCGAAGGTATGCTTTGTAGTACCTGACTCCAACGAAAGGCGCCAACTTTAAACGGCCGTTACTCCGAGACTATTCATCAGATCGACTTGAAAATGTCAGGAGATATTCTCCAGATGTTTTACTTCAATAAATATTATTTTCAAAAAATCGATTTTCTTCAACCCTCTAGGTGCAACAGTGCCCTTAAGGAGTTATACCTAAGTGAATTTTCTTTTCTTTGATTTTTTTTTGGCTAAAAGTACTCTGATTTCTGACACATCTCTAGAATTGAAATCAAATAGGACCAAATACTAATAAACTTCAAAAATTTTTGAGAATTAGTTTTCCGAAGCATTTCCAATGCAAATTCATAGCGTTTTGAAAATTAAAACGTGCTTATTTCTAAACTGCGTCTTTGAAGTTGGTCGGACACGAAACAGTTTTTATCCGATTGACTTGAAATGTTTAATGTTCTGCAAATGTACTGCAACTCACGATTTAAGCGAGTGGATTTTTTTTTTAAAGTCATTAGCAATTAAACTAATTTTTTTGGTCAAAAATGCAACTTTTTGTTTAAATGGTCGCCATATTGCGAAAATTTGATATTAAACTTTTATCTTGTGTATTTCACTAGCAAAACGGATGTAGATTATGAATTTTTTTTCTGGTTCCAGATGCGTAATGTATCTGGCCACAGCACAAATTTTTAAAATATTAGTTAGCGTATCATGTTCTACAACCGCCATTTCGTTTTGAACTTCAAATAAATTTTTTTTTTGTATTTTCGAAGAGTTGCTCTATCGATTAGTATATTATTTGTATATAACCTTTTTCCCAAAATCTATTTGAAAAAAACCTTGTTTCTTAACCTTTACATAGGTATGTATGTAAATATATAACCCCTTTATTAAATTTTTGTAATTTTCCATTTCACACCTTTAGAATGAAAGTGACCTAACTCAAAATTTCTCTGTCGCTGAGCTTTCAATTTTGTTCTAATGTTGCTGCTCTGCCACTTTGCCGCTCACTACGTGGTCGTGTACGTAGAATGAAATAGACCTAAATAAAAATTTCATTTGTGAGAAATGAGCAGTCTCTAAAAATAGTGTGTTATATTAAACCACTTTACTGAGAAATCATAAATTACAGAAATTTTTGAATAAAATCACTTTCATTCTTAAGGTGCGATTTATAGAACACAAAAGGAAATAAGAGAACTCAAATAACTAACTCTGATGGTTTCAAATTGACAAATTGTTTCCCAAAGCTGGTGTTTGTGGCGTAATGGATAGAATGTTGTAGCTCGGGAGGTTCATGCTTCGAATAAGAACAGAGACCACAAATGTTTGTCGACGGATATAACTTTTCGCGAAGAATCGGTGAGTCCTCCGATGGTAATTTCGCTGCCATCAAAAGCGCTTTCTCGATTAATAGAAATAAATAATATAAAAATAAATTTGTCGAAAATGAATAAAAATGCATAGACAGTGTTGATGTAAGTGCACCCTAAGTGGCGGAAGTTTCAATGCTGCCACTGAGAAAGAGGTTACGTGGCACTTCAACGAGACACTAGTTGCGGATATTTGGCGGCATTGTTTATTGACGAAGTTCACATTGGTCTATTTGTTGCAGCATGATTACATTGTTCAACAAATCGACCACAAACATGTCAATACCGACAAATTGATGTAACAGAGAAGGAGAACAAGAAAACAGTCGCTTCATTCGCACGAAGTTTCGCAATATATCGACCAATGTGAATTTTGTCATTAAATTAAGTATCTTTCTGTCGACAACGTCTCCATTTGTTTAAAGAAAGACTGAGATAGTTTTATTAAAGGAATTTAAATCTGTCCAAATTAGACGTTCAAGAATTCATTCTTATCTTGCCACCAATTTTTGGCAACAGGCAGTATCTAATCTAGAATATGAATTAAAAACTTCCGAATGACATCGAAAACGGAAAACCGTCATTGAACAGACTTCAAACTTTTTGTGGTCAGACAATGGACCTATTATAATTGGTGTTAGTACATGGTCCCCGTGGTGTGATGCTTAGCATGTCTGCCTGCTATCCCAAAGGTTCGTGGCTCGAACCCCAACAGAGCCAAAAACGTTTTTCCACTGGTATCGCTTTTCGCGAGGAATTGAAGGACTTGCTAGTAGATTCATTGTCATGTAAAATGATTTCTCGATTAGCCGTTCGGAACCGGCAGAAAAATGTAGGTCCCCTTCACTCCCACACAAGGCATGGTTGTGAGAAATGCGATAGGCCCTGGGCTCCCTTCTCGCTCTGTTGCGCCACTCAATTTATTTATTTATTTTGTTTATTTAAGTAGGTACATACGTCGGTAGTTTTTCCGACAGCCACCTTTATTAACCAACATTACATACCTCTTCAATTCGCTCGTATAGAATCGTTGTTGCAAAAATCAGTCGTCTTGACAGTTGAACGTACGAAATTGTTGCTTATCTTCTATTGTTTTATCGGCTAGTTTCAATCGCTTAATATTGGCCATAGCCCATAGTATTTCTGCCATTTATTGAGTGAACAAAATGATTCACAGCCGCGTAACAGAGATAAAGCCGCATGATGTTAAGTAATCTCAAATACAATGATTGTGTATGTAATAATGCGAGGTATAGAGCTCCACTGGTTAATAGTATTTTAACTCTTGCGGCTGAGGCTATAAATGCGAGTTCGGCTCATTGAGTTAAGTGAGTTATATTTATGGTGAGACTTTGCCGTCCAATCGTGCGACGACTTTACATTGGCCAGAGTATGTTTGATTATGCTTGTGTGCACCTTGACTTAAAAAGACGTGGCTGCAAGTGAAAAAATCACTATACTATCTCAAAACATTTGGCTTTGCGGCAATGATTTGCTGAGGCCAAAAACCTCAATGTTGTACCAAAATGTACAGCGGCTTTTTTCAGGAATAGTTCTGGATTTACAAGCTAAAAACAATCGATTAGGCTCAGTTTTTCAGAAATATCTAATTTTATTAAAAATTATTTTACTTTATCTATTAATAATTTGAATTTTTGTTAAACATCAAAATTCCAAGTCTCAGGATTTATATTTACTAATCCAAGAATTTTATTCAAGAAATGTCAACATTGATCGTCGTCAACTCTGACAAATTCTGAAAAAAATTACAAAAGCCATCAGACAAAAAAACCATTGGTAGTAAGTTTAGATGAACTAACCTTCTCCAGCAGCTCGACAGTCATTAAAGGCATCCATCGCGCAAGGGCTCCCAAAATCCCTAACTTCCCCATCGTATGCTCCACAAGTCTTTATGTAGTTTTTGGGGCACATTCTTTTGCCACACGCTGAACTAGCTGTGATTACAGAGGCAAACTGAACTGCAAGCAGAAATAAAGCAACAATGAGGCTCACAAATTTCATGGTGATAATGATGTGGTTCACAGTCAGACTTTGGCTTTTTATACAGACAAATCATTTATATTTTTTAAAGAAAAAAAATGCGGTTATCTGAAGATCTGAAAATAGACTGAAGTGCAACAGCCACACGCTTTATGTTATCATTTGTTCAATTAATACTTTTCTCCGTGTCATTGGCCAGGAAATAAAAAAAAACGCTGATAAAACAGATTTCTTTGAACTTTGAACTTTTGTTTATTTTAGCATTTTTTTTTTTAATTCAATTACACAATTTACAGAGATTGGTTATTAACTACCTTACTAGTTACTACTGCCAAGTTTTTAAACAATAAATAGAAATGTGGTACGAGAAAAGCTACGACTGAAAACCTTCATTAAACTGCAAGAAAATGGCATATAATATATTATATTATGTATGTTGTATGTGTGTAATAATATATAAACAAATATATAGTTTACTAAATTGAGAAAGGGTGGCGGGGGGGGGGGGGGTAGTTGTAGCCTGACAAAATCTTTTGAAATGTTTATCGACTGGAACTGAATAGCCCGATTTTTCTCAAACATCGCAAGTCAATTTCTGATACTTTGCGTTCTGCAATATTTGCTGAAAATTTTACTATGAATCTGAACTTGGACACAACAAGAGCATTGAAGGTTAACTAGTAATTTTTTTCCGAGCTACCTCTGAACTCTTGCTGAAGTCGATTCAATTCTTACATAGCATTAAAAAAAAGTTACTTTCGGCTGTCTGTCTGCAAACTTAGATCTTTAAGGCTAAGCAACGGATTTTGATGTCATTTCTTTTAAATAGATAGCGTGATACAAGAGAAGAATTTAAATGTATATTTCATTCCCCATATTCCCTCGGGAACTGAAAAGGGAACAGCAAAAAACAACCGAACTTAGAAGCTGCTTGACAAATTTCAAATGGCATTCTCTATGAGATTGCTATTCATCCCTATATTTAAACGGAAATGGGAACGCGAACGGGATCATCCACGATAACTTAGAAACTTCTTGACCGATTGCAAAATACTTAGAAACTGCTTGACCGATTTCAAAACAATTTTAATGTTAGAATTCTACATTATCGCTCAGCAACTTAGTTTACATCTCATCCCCATACATAAAAGGTGGCAGTCGTAGAGTGTTCAGTGGATAGGCCATGCGCGTGGGTTTGAATCCCGCGCCAGGAATCTGCTTTTCTTGCAGCTTTCCAGTTGTATCTTGACGCCACTCTTGAGGTTACATAATATGTGAAGATACTGAAACTACATCCACCACAAAAAAATTTAAGGTTGCTACCCTGGTAGTACCTACGATTGGCCGGCAATTAGTCTGAGCGCTTCAGAGTAGTATTAGCCTCCTCTTTCAATATTTAAAAAATCCCCATGTTTCTACCGGAACTCACAAACTACTCGACCGATTTCAGAAATCTTTTCTCCATTGTTTTTCTAATTTACATTTCTCTAACAGACAAGTTGTGGCTTACGCTATAAAATGAATAAGCTAGACCCGAGTATCCCCGGTCGGGCGGGTCAGCTAGTGTGAAATATAAATACAAATAGAGCTTAATGTGTAAGCGAAATGTTGGTTTTGAATATAATTTTGAATTTACAAGTGAGGAACTATTGGTGAAGATAAGTTTTTCAAAAATATGCCAATCATAGCATTTTTAGCGTGTCTTGATGGCCACACTGTTCAGCCAAAATGGTATTTTCTTGGGAATGGCGCCCAAACGTCATCTATCAAAATGAAAAGACTTTAGGATACTCAGCCATTTCATCATGGAAAGACTTTAAAACGGACAACGATTGCACATTGTTGAAATTTACCGCCAAAACTCTCATTTCTGGCTCAACGCATACGTAAGTATGCAAAACTGTCGCATATATGAATTGATAAACAGCCACCCACATGCCATATAAGAATTACCGATGCATACCGAAAAAGCGACAGTTTGGTGTGGTCCATGGGCCGGTGGCATCACCGGTCCTTTTCTTTTTCAAAGACAACCGTGGAAGAAGCGTTACCGTCAACGGCGAACGATATCGAGCCATGCGACTTCCTATTGCCCCAGTTGGCTGAGTTGAACTTGGTTGACATGGGGTTTCATCAAGACGGTGTCACATTTCACACAGCTCGTGAAACAATGGACATGTTGAAGAAGTACCGATGCATTTTTTGGTGGGCAGTTTATCTTTCGAAATGTCCCTTTGAGTTGGCCGCCAAGATCATGCTATTTATCTCTTGATTACTTCTTGTGTGGTTATATGTAAAGTCGTTAGGTGATGTGTTCAAACCTAACACGATGGAAGCCTTACTGGATACATTACAGGTGTAATTCGTGGAATACAGCCCGAGAGCTCGAAAAAGTGACGAAAAATATGACTCAACTCAGGAACATGATTTGTAGGGTTATGTGAGGTGGCTTATCTACGCCCGAGACGATTGACGCTTATTGTTGACATGCGTCTGCACCAAGTTATCAAAAATTGGGATTGCCGCGGCACAGCCGAAATCATTTATAAAGCAAACTCTTGTCCTTGTAATATAGTTAATTATAAATAAAGGCCTTTTATTTCATCTTAAAAAAACCTTTAACATTTGACAAGCTTTTAAGAATGAGCTGAGCTGTAAGCTTAGTTTGCTCAGATTAAAAACGAATATAATTATGATTTTATAGCATGGTGAGTACACTGCCTTAAACATGCCTTTAACTATGTTATTAAAAAGCAATTTGACTCCTTACTTGGGTTGATTTATAATTTCATATGAACTATAATCGAAAGACCTGCCTTAACTTTTAATAGTCATACTGACTGTAGTAGTAATTTAAAATTCGTTGTCATCGCACCAAAGCTTTTAATAACAAACCCTTTCTACTGCCTGCATTTGCAAAATGCATATTTAATGTGCTGATTAATCTATTCCAAAGATTAAAGTCAGTCTTAGGGAGGTTTTTCATCATGAAAAGGTGGAGCAAGCGACTTGTAAACTTATAGCCTGGTATTAAGGCCACGAATAATTAAGGAGAGAAAAAATTTAAAAAAAGAACAAACTGTTTTTCATTTCAATAAACACGAAATTGAGTACAAATGGTCAGTAGTTTTGTTTTTGAAGTTGCTTGTTAATAGAAAAAAAAATAACAATTTTTCTGAAAATGTTCGTAGTCAGCATTCTTCGTCAACCCAACCACCGTTTGTGTTATCTGAAGTATGAACGATTTGTAATAAATTTCGGAATTCTTTATTAAGGCATCCGTTCTGCTTATCGACAAATCAGTGTCGTCTGTTTTCAAAACAAACGTCAAGTAATCTCAAATTCATTTGAGCGGATACAATGACTAGGCGCAAAAATGATTTTTCACAATTAAGTCAAATAGAGCAAAGATTATTCCCCATGATAAATTAATAGATGGTACTTAGGACATTAAATTTCCAATGTCAAGATTTGAGCTATTCATGTTGTCAATTTGTTTTCGCAATTTCATACACGATTGTCAACCAATCATGCGAGTTCAACTTCCATTTTGAAAATTATGATCAGGAAAGTTCAACTGAGATCTGGGAATACCCTCACTTTTCCTTTGTTGTTAAGTGATGTGATTTTACTTTTTGTCTCTGCCGCACTGACAGACGTGGAAGAACTTTTTGAGAGGATTTCTTTTCTTAAGTTTGTTGTATGGTCATCGTGATTTGGGTTTTTTTTTTCTTTTTCGTGTTTGAGTCGTTGTTGGAATATATATCCATTCCTAATGTGACCCTCGTCAAGAAACACTGAACAACTTTCAAATTCGTTTAAGATATAGTTCCGAATGGGTTTATGTGTGTTTCTTTTCCCCAAAGCCACCCGATTGTTGTTGTGTTCGCATATTGGCTTCTTTTTTCTTTCCTCCATTGAAGAAGGATTTTAGTTTGTTTATGGATATCGGATGAGGGCAAAGTGAATAGTTTTACATATTCAGATTGCTTTGCACGAAAAACCATTAAAAAAATAAGTTTCTCAAACAAAAAAATAGGAGAAGAACACAAAAAATAGTTATTATCTAGGTAACAACAATTTCCTCAACCTCAAACTCAATGGCAAAGTGAGCTAGTGATTTATCAATCTTTTGCGAAAAGAAGAAGTCAATACCATTGAAAACAGAATTGGGTGTGTTTGAAAATCTTACTCTAGTGCCGTGGCTCGTGGCCAAAAATAAAAAAATTAAATATAGAGCTCTACCTTTTAGCAAAACTATGAGTTTTTAGAGTACAAAATTTCTTTAAAAAAAGTCGATCGAAGTTTTGTTTTTTCGGGTCCAAATTATCTAATGTAAGCAAAAAATGTGCTCATAGTTGATAGCTGCAGGCCTGCAGGACGAAGCTTCAGATAATGGGCCCAAGTTTATTAAGCTGAGGGATTTTACCAACTTGTAAGCTTGAATCATAATTGATTCATTTGAAAATTTAAGACAGTACTTACATTGCAATTACCAAGTAACCAGATTAACCACGTTGCGAAACACTTAGGACCCCGTTCATGGATTCTGGATGTCCGCACTTCCATGAGGGGTCAACATTGTCTCTTAGCACTAATTTGGTGTAGCCAAGCTACGAATGCTAATATAACTTGTCGTTTAAACGAAATAAATGCTGTGTAGTGTTATGACGTTGGATTGCTACAGTCACAAGAGAAATCTAGCGTTTTTTTCTCCGCGTATCCTTCAAACCATAACTTAATCCTTGACTTATTTTGTCAAGTATCGCAGACCAGTGTCAAACAATGCCAACAAGCTTTCAGAATCGTAATTTTAATAGTGTCGACTTTTGAGCTAAAGGATTTGATCCTAGTCCGTCATGATTGATATTTGGCGCAGAAGAATTTACCTTAAGTAAAGTAGATGCTGAAATTCTTGGTCGTTTTAAGAGAAAATATTTCGGTGGATCTTTGATATCGTTCATGATAACAATGGGTTAGTACCAAAACATAACGAAGAACATATGAAGAAAAGACTGATGTGGTGTATAAAATAGACTGCAAAGGCAATGAGTCTGACAATTGTAGCCTTTGCTACATAGGCACCACAAAACAACTCTTAGGTAACAGAATTGCCAACCACAAATCTGACCTAAAATTAAAAAACACAGCCAAAACCGCATTGACAAATCATTGTGTCACCTCGAAACACCAACCCGATTTTGAAAATGTCAAAGTATTACAAACAGAAAAACATATTTCAAAAAGATATACTCTGGAAACACTTCACATTTTAAGAAACAGCAATAGTATGAATAGGAAACAGGACACACAGAACATATCAGCCATATATTGCTCTCTCGTCGCTGCAAAGAAATTTTAAGTTTTGTTTTTGTTTTAATAGTTTGCAGATCCATGACTCATATTAAGACTAAACTCCAACAAAGGAAGTGTAACATTTCTATTTGGTTTTCTTTTTTTCACTTTTCTTTTAACGAAATATAAAGTTTTATCTTTTATATTTATTCTGTTAAGTAATTTTGTTAAAGTAACGTTTTTAATTTCTTAACGTAAGTCTACTTTATTCAATGTAAAATCCCAAATTTGTTAAACTATACCTACTATTTTATGTTCTCAATAAAGATCCCCTGAGGAAGACACCAAACACTGTCGAAACGTCGGGAAAGTAAATGAAATAATTTTCATTGCGTTAACTAGTGACCAAAAAAGCCGAAGAGGAATCAGATTCTTCAACAATACATATAATTCCAAACTTGGTCATACCTTATCAATTCTACTCATAACGAAGAACTATATCCGATACCAAGGACGCAATCGAGTGATAATAGATCTCAACCAACTTGAAATTGTTTAACTGCAGACAGCTCGTTTGAAAGCGGAGTGGTTGAGGAGAATATTTGCTTACCTTGTACACAACCCATTTAATAAATCGGTACAACTTTGGGACTGATACCGCGAATTAACGCCCAGTGGAATTACGACCAACATTCGAAAGTTGAAAATACCTTAGTTACATTTTGGCTTTTAAAAAGACCTTTTTTTTAAACCCCAACCTGTAAAAAACTCATGCTCGACAGAAAAAGGAATACAGATGCAAAAAGCAAAGTAACCAGTTTGTTGGAAATTCTGAGAACTCTCTCTTGGTTTTTTTCAAATGTGGACACAAATAAAGCTTAATTGTTCTCTCCAAGAGTTGGAGTTTTTATACTGCAGGTGCGATTCTATTTACGTAACTATACTCTGTTCAGTAAAAATGTGGAGTACAGTAAAGATTGGAATGTTTACCTATCACTCGCAATCCTATGACAAGTTATTTTTAAATGAAAGCTTTGATAGGGTTGTCGTAGTATGCAGTATGAAGTAACTAAAATCTAAAGGAATAATATTTAGAGTTACCGTCCGTTTATTTAGATTTAGTATTTTTTTAATTTGTATTTAAATACTGAAATGAAATTAAGATAATCTTTTACCACACCACCAAGGGCTAAGATTTTTATGGCAAAGTTTTTGCAATTTTTTATTATCGCTTCAAAAACTTATTTTCAATAAGTTTTTACTTTTCACCATAAAAACACACGACTTTTCAATAACCCGTCGCACGCTCCCAAGAATGAACGCTGATAAATTTTTTCTAATAACTTATCCTTAAAAAATTTAAAAACATCAAAACAAAGAAATATATTCATGTCATCACTTTTAGTACAAATCTGCGCTATAAACTTCATAAAAAGCTCAACGACACAGCAACAAATTGAATGCGGCTACACTCGAAATTCGCAAAGTTTTCGTTCGAGTAAGTTCTTTTTGTACCCACACCGCAGTATTGAAAATTCGTACATTTAAATGAAATCACCAAACTTTGCTAATTCTTTCACATTTGCTTGCGCCTGAACCTCACTCCTCGACTCTACATAATTAGAATTTTGAAAGCAGACAAAAGTAGAATAGTGAAACATAGCAAAACTTTCCCCGTATTCAAAAATTATACATGTTTAATATAACTCCCAACCGAACAGTCTATCGAGATCTATATAATGATTTAAAATGTATCGATCCAAACCCCTTTAGAGTAGTAGGTTCTGGCGTTCAGTGCGTCAAAAGTCTTTTGGGAAATTCTTTGCTCATTGAAGGATATAGAAATCAATGTTGTTGTTCTCTATACACACCTGACAATAATATTTCATTTTTTCACTGAGAGAGAAAATTTTTTTCTCATATTCTCTTGAGAGCAATTTCTGCTATTGGTTTTGAAAATACTGCATCGACAGCAAATCACAGTTTTAAATTAAAATTGACTGCTTTTATTGGAAATCAAATCCCTTGGCAATACCAACATTGGTTCTGCAGCGTAACCAAGAGTTTCATATTATATTTGAGTCAGAGATAAAGGGAGCGAAATAATACATTGGGAATTGAAGTGCATTTATCTAGGTTGCGTACCTACACCTACACAATTATCAGCGTTCTTGTTGAAACTTAAATCGCATTTATCTCATAGTCAGCCTGGAAATGTATTAAAGCATTCCACGAAACAACATGAGATTAAAATAAAACTGCAATTTCTTCTAATAAGGTAAGAAACGGTCTCATCATTTATAATATATTAAATAAGTGCATTTCACCGGGTGATTTATCATTAATCATAAGAAAAAAAAAATTTAAAAAAACAATTAAGGGGAACAGTGTTGTGTCTGCATTTGAAAAGGGTAGATATTGATAAACGTGAAGATTTTCAAAGAATTGCTTGTAAATAAAAAGAAGAAAAAATAAACACAATTTAATAATGTTTCGAAAAACGAATTGTAGAAGTATTTTTAGATCGTTTTGTTCGTTGAAACTTTGAGCTTACCTTGTGATCCCACAAAGCGTTTTTTTTTTTTTTAGAACAACGTGGTTTAGCGCTTTTTGAAACCTGAAAACACTAGTTTTTTAACGACTCATAAGGTTTTCAAGGAAACCTGGGTTGAGTAAATATAGCACAATCAGCTTTTTTCAACCATCAGGGTCAATTATTTTGTGCTTTTAAGTTGGTAGCGCTGGCTTTTGATAGCCAAACTCGGTTGTCGTTTGAATTGTCATAAAGTTAGTTGAATGATTGCGATTTACAATAATGGATCTCTTAGCAGTCGAATAAAACGTTAAATTAATAAAATTTACTACGAAAGTGGTGATTCAATCGTAGGCACTTTAAGCTTATTATGTATTTGGTACCCGTGGCCTGATGGTTAGCATGTCTACTGTTAACCCAAAGGTTCGTGGTTCAAATCCCAACAGAGGCAAAAATGTTTTTTCATGTGTACCGCTTGCGCGAGGAATTGGCTTGTCCTCCGTGAGTCGATTCATTGCCATGAAAAGCGCTTTCTCGATTAACCGTTCAGAACCAAAATTGTAGGTCCTCTCCATTTCCTCACAAGGCATGGCTGGGACCTTTTGGGGGCCAGGTCGCTCTGTTGCGCCACCCTTTTTATTTATTTTTATTTTTACTTTGAGCTTATTCGCAATGGTTATGGTCTCCGTAATCGTAGTTAATCGGTATAGTTATGAAGAGAGTGAATGCTTTAATGACGTGTCGTAAGGCCTGTGCAACATCTTAATGCACCCTGAGTTGAAAATTCTTCACCTCACTCTGGAGTATTCTGCATTTGGATTTCCATTTCAATTTTTTAAACTTGAAACTACTCGACAATAATTGCATCCTGCTTTTCATTCGCAAAGCTGTTGACAAATTGCTTAGGAAACAAACAATTAACACTGATTTTCGAATAATATTTTCTTCATAGTGGTGCCCGTGGGAGATTCGTGGTTCGAAAGCTAGCAGAAACAAAAAATGTTTTTCCCGGGGAATAGGCCAGTTCTCCGATAATAAATACATTGCTCTGAAAAGCGCTTCTTTATTAGCCGTTCGGAACCGGCAGAAAATTGAAGGTTATCTCCATTTCCCCACAAGGCATGTTTGTGAAAAATGCGCTAGTCTTCGGGGCTCACCTCTTTAGTGCGCCTCCCTACATATGCATGTATTTTCCTTAGCAATAAAGAACACTCGTTGCTCGTTGGATAGATAAAAGAACGAAAAGGCTCCATTAGGGAGTCAGAAAACCCAGCAGCGATCGAAGAGGTGCCGTTGCTTTCAGAGAAAGCGAATGTTTCATGTTCTATATGGTGGCAAGGTCTTATTTGGTCGTATTTCCTTAAAGATGCTATTGCGGCATTGCAGTCAGCTCGAATCCATATGTTGGAATGTTAAACTTCAGAATTTTTTGGCCAGCGGCCGTTTGTAGATCATGACTTGAACGATATGTGGTTCCAACAAGATGGGTTAACGGGCAAAAATCCACACAACACGACACGTCCAGTGATGACTTTCTTGCGGAAAAAATTTCCTGGTCGCGTAACGCTTTGACGAAGTTAATTGGCCACAAGGATCTTGCGATTTGAGACCGTTAGATTTTTTTCTTTGGGGCTACTCAAAAGTGCTTTTAAGTGAACACTTCTCGAAATCAATGCCAAATTGAATACTTTATAATGAAATAAAATTTTCATCGTTGTTTGCATTGTGTTTAGCTTTACTTTTGCATGGTGGCTGCGGGGTAGATGTTAGCATGTCTGCCTGTTACGTGGGATGTTCGAGGCTGTTCGAGAAAACAGCATGCCTTTCACGAGGCATTGGCAAGTCCTTCGGTAGTGAGTTCATTGCAAGCTTTCTCGAATAGAAGTTTGCAATCGGTAAAAATTTGTGAATCCCTTTCATTCCTCACAAAGGATGTTTGTGAAACATGCTGGGCCCTGGGGTTTTCCACTTTGTTGCACCAGCGTATTTATTTGTAGATATATGTATATTATTTGAGACCGAAAAATTAATGAGCCTTTAAATTAGTACATTATAAATTTAAAAAATTTCTCTTAAAAATTTTTGTGAAAACTATTTTAATAAAATTAATTTCAATATTAACAAAAATGACTAGTGAAAAAGTCTTCTGTAAATTAACTGATTCATACTTCAATAGATTGTCTTTTCAACAATTTCTGTCGTTTTTTATATCAGAAAATCGGTATTGTCTCAGCTTTTGTACCGCCCTTCATCCGCATCACCCTGTAGATGGAAATAGGTACCATTGTACCATTCCGTAACGTACGCAGCATTATTTATTCTTATGTATTTGACACCATTCTCACAGTAGTAGAGCACACAGCACAGTCAGTTGATGTTTTCAAAATTACCTTGAAGCGTGAATATTCAAAGGATTTGCTAATCCTATGTTAGATGGGTGTGAGCGATATTGTCATATGTCTTTGTCTGAGTGGTTTCGGGTAACATCGGATAACGCCACGATTATAATGAGACTAAAGCTGGCAACAAATTGGCATGTGAAGATAATTTTGTGCATTTTCCGACCATGCACTATTTGAATAAGGATAAATAGAGAGCTGATTTCCCTTTGCATTTGAAATGAACATGAACAACAGAGCACACAGAGATCCATGTATGCACATACATATATTCGTAGAAGTAGATGTCATGTATGCTTATGCATAAAAAAAAGTTCGTTCAAAACGTAATTTATGTTGTTGAGACCAGTGAACGATATCATAGCGCAAAAAGAGACGAGGGATTTTGCGTTGATAATGAGATTTGATACCGAAGGTTTTAATTAAAAATTAAGTTTTGGGCATCATTGTCGTCGGTGCCTTTTGTATATTTGATTTGAAAATATAGCATTTCCCAGAACAAAATTGATTATTTTTGTGTTAGCAATTGCCGTTGTCATGAGTTTCTCAGTAGCATAAACGCAAACATGATTGCAAAGTTGTTGAATTGCTTTCGCATTTATATTTAAACATGGAAGTGAGTCTGCTGGACACAAAAATGATGATGGGCACAAATGAGCGTTGGCTATCAGAATTAAAATTGAGTCAAATGAAATAAATTACCGTGTGTTAGGATAGACTTCCTCTATGAGGGTTGCATTGCATTGCATTCTGAAAAAAGGTATTGTTGAATTGGTGAAATGTAGTTTTGAAAGGCAATAATGTAAAGTTTTTATATTCAAGTGTGAGCCGCAATAACCACCTCGCAAGGAATTCGCATTAGTTCTCCCATCAGCCCAATTTCGGCCCTAAAGTTGATTACAAAGATTCATATTTTAGTCGCTCCACACAGATGTGGAATGCTTTACCCAACTCAATTTTTTCAAAGCAGTACAATGCACAGAAATTCAGGAATAATGTGCATCGGTATCTCCTTTCCTTATTGCCTAACACCAGTACTGTGTTTTAAACATTATAAGGGTAGTCACAACCCCTTGAAGTGCGCGAGAATTATAAGCTTTTGTTAAGTAGCGGAATGAGGTTATTGACACTCAAAAATCGTATTTCAACATTGTATTTTCAAATACACTATCTCCTCCCATAACACTAATTAATAATGGATTTTCAAAGCCAAAAATTGATTAAAAAAGGTTAATCGAAAACTTTGTTGAGTTGATGAGAAAAGGTAATTACATATGTGAAATGTCCAAATCGTGTATGTACTTGGCAATCATCAATTTCGTGTCGTATGGAATTGTGTCAATGAAATGCATGAAAACAATTTCCACCTTTGAAGTTATACGTTAACAAGCAGAATTGACTTTTTAGGAAACCAAAGAATTATTATTGAAAAGCCGAAGTGCAAATGTCTTCTACGGTTTTTGGTCTTGCGGGGCTTTTTCGAAAATGAAGCCAGAGGTTCTGTTGCGCTATGGAGCATTGAATAATGAAGTGACTGGAATTGAAAGACATCGATGTAGACGACGTTCATTTTCAGCAAGACGCTACGAACGGCACCAGCAACGCTACAATCGCTATATTGCATGAAGAGCTTCCTCACCTTGTTATTTTTTGAAGAGGCGATTCCAATTGGCCACCAAAATATCGTGATTTTAACCCTTTTGAATGTTTTTCTTTGAGGCTGCTTAATAATTAAGCTCCACGCCAACGATTCAGTATCGATGGGAGACTTCAAAGAATGAATTCGCAAGTAATCGCGCCGCAAATATGCGAGTTAGTGATAGAAAATTTCATAAAAAGGATATGGTTCGTCAAACGCAGCCGTGGTGGCAATTTGGCTTAAAACTTTTTTTTTTACTGACGATGTCCCTTCAGTTTACATAGAAAATGCGTCCCGTGGTGTAATGGTTAATGCGTCTGCCTGTTACTTAGGAGGTTCGAGGTACGAGTCCAAGAAGCAACAAGGGCAATAAATGTTTTCCACAGGTATCGCCTTCTGCGAGGAATAGGCAATATTTCTGAAAATAATTTCAAGCCATAGAAAGTAATTTCATAATAATTGTTCGGAATTGAAAAAAAAAAAAAATTATAGTTCCCTTTGATATTCTATTTTCTCACAAGGTATCGTTGAGTGAAGTGCGCTAAGATCGGGGCTCGAGGTTAGGAGATTACCGCTCTCTTACAACACCATTGTTGTTTTAAAAGAAATATTGCTTTTTTAAACATCAAATGAGACCTCCTTTTGGAAGAGGGGGAATCTGGGTTTTTGACTGTTCATATCAATGTTAGCTACTGTAACATCATTCTAAGATTCGAACAGTCAGTCAGGATTCTCATCATAGAGCAACTGCATCTTATTTGGCAACAACCGCCCTTATTGGATTAGTAAGTCACATCAGCTTTCAGAAGAACAGAAATCAGTGGCTGCAGCTGGGAAGCTACGTTTGGTTAGATATGGGATGTAGCCACAGGAAAAGGAACACTTCAATCGAATCTCAAGGATTCATTGTGCTCCCTGGAAAAACAGAGGATGAAGAGGTTGAGGGCTGGAGAACTTAAAACACAGTTAAAGAGCGCTGCTAGGTGTAACGTTTAAGAGTCTCAACAGAACTATCGAATGACAAGATCCCAAATTGCCAGTCAGTACAAAAGACAAATATTTTGATTCAAGCGAAATGAGGCATTTGGCATTTTCAACCATCATCTCACTATCAAGTTTATTTCATCATCCATTGACACAATAGAACAAAGCAATCAATTAACAGGAAATATCATATCTTCATACCCAATCTTTGAACAGTTTTGATGTCGTGTTCACTATGCGTCAACAGGAAACCATTTCCCACAAATTAGCTCCTGTTTGCCTTTTCATATTGAAAAGGCAATCACACTAATTTATTCGACCACACCAATAAACTAGAGATACCTTCATACAGATAGATAGATGTAAGTATACATTGGGCTTTCTCCAAAGGCCGCGTTCCAAAAATTACTACTACCCATATACCCAGTCAATATCGTGTACACATCCAACTTGCTTATACACTTAAAACGACTAATAAACACGCTCAACCATTAAAAATGAACCTCCGGATAAAACTCGCTGTCAATTTGCGGACATGAAACTTACAACCCCTAGTATTTAAAATGACCCTCCTGGTGGGGCTTTTTCCTTTTTTTCTGGTCCACCTAAGAGCTGTTATTAAATGTTAACGAACACAAGCCCAGTATTCATTCCATTTTGGCACGCATAAGCATGTTTTTCCTTTCTTTCACTTTTTGATTGATGTCTGTCGTGGCTTTGAGTCGTTTCCATTCAGGAAATACAGCTGAAAATTTAAACACCCCCAAAGCGGGTATTATGATGTGCCTCTAATTGAGGAATCTACTACAATGGCTGTGAGTTGTTTGAACCCTTTCTCTAAGGCACACGATTATTATACTTATACATTTAGTGGCGAGACTTTGTATGTTTTTGAATTGTTTTTTTTTTTTTTTTGATTCTATGACATCGATTTTATTTACGAACTTATTTTCTAAACTCTAAAGGAATACACCAACACACAAAAAGGCTGTCTAGAACCCGAATATAAGAAAAAGAAAAAAGTTTTTCTTTTTTCCATCAAAATGAGATTCCTGGAAATATTTCTTTTTTAATAATAATAAACTTTGTCGGCCTAGAATCAGACTTGTTGGGAAGATTGGAAGAAATTATAACCACGTGCTTGAATTCAGTGAAGCTTATTAAAAAAAAAGGTCAAACATATGAAAAACACAAAAACTTTCTGATGGCTGGGAATTGGCTTCTCTTCCAAGGTCTGAGGTTACTAGGTCGGTGTCCTTGTTTCTATTTTAAGAAAACAGGTTCATATTTTGGGGGCTGTTTCCACTTGAAATTCTCCTTTCTTGGAAGTGAAAAAAGAAAAAGTTTGAATGACAAATGCATCAGCAACAAGATTTTCATTTCTCTTCAGTCTTCATTTCTTTCAATTTTCCACAAGAATGGGAGGAGATCAAAATTCAAACAGTGACTAAAACTAGGCTTTGCTCGCGGGGAATTTAATCATGGAGTATAGATAATGTAGAGTCAACTGATAGGTACCTCTTTGTCGCTCTAAAACTCACGTCCTGGGGCAGTTGTGTATGATTAGCTCATTGAATTCAGACATTGACAGCATTGCTATATGAAGTAGTAAAAACCGAATAGAATTCAATAGCTACTTTGAAAATTCAATGCTGTCCTTTGTAGTTTATAGAAAATATTCCCCCGTTGACGTTATTCACGAATGGTTCCTTCATCCAAGAACCGGAAGAGCTGTTTGTGCTTGGTATGTACGCAAACGATGATCTTCAACGAAATGATTCCACATTTGAAGTAGATAAAGATGCGATTAACTTACTTAGATTTCTTAAGAAAATGAAGACAACTTTCAAACCCTTCTAATCTGGCTGCAATTTATACAATCCACATCCGACATAAACGGGATTTCAACTCTCATATCAGCGAGGTGGTCCTCAAACATCCTTTTGCCAACTTGGTAAGGTACAAAACAGGGTATAGAAATTCATATTGGTGGGCTACTCATTTATAGACTCGCATGTAGACTAGATGAAAGGGCTCGCTTCGAAAGGGAATACAGAAGCTGCAAGACAAGCTAAAAGACAGATGCGAAGAAGAAGTACGTCATACTACAAGCAAAGACAACGGAGGGAGTATATTGGGAGCTAGAAGAGGTTTCCGCACCGGCTGCTGATGCAAGCCAGCCTATTCAAGAAATACGATAAAACAACCTGAACAAGGGAGCAACAATCTTCGAAATAGCTACTCAAAGAAGGAGAAACGCTCAGAAGATTCGTTCGCAGACATTTATTATAGATGCTCATGGACAGCGTCTTGTGGATGACAACAAAATTCTACATAGTTGGCGATAGTATTGAGATGGTCTTTTGAACTAACAGTTTCTTCGAGAGCATATTCCAGAAGCTGAACATAACTTGACGGAAATTCCCGACATCAAAGGCTGAGAGGCAAGTGAATCAGTTAAAATCTCCAAAAGGAGCAAAGGTTTTGGGCCAGACAAGATACCATTTGAGTTTAGTAAAAAGGTGGGAGACATTCACATTGCGCTTAGGTGGTTCCTGACTCTCATCTTCAAGATTATAGCAGATGATAGTCTGCCTAAGCACTTGTTGGAAAGTTACCTTCTATCAATATGCAAAAAGGGATAAAATTAAACAAAATTGAGATAGCTACCTTTCGATCAACTTGATGTCCCACACTTTGTAGATCGTTAACCGGGTATTGGGTAGCCCACTGCGAAAAATATTATAATAAAGTTAGATAAATAAAGTTTAATGATGAAGGCGTAGACAAATCTGTACAAATGTGCTCTAGGTTCAGAACAGCTAAAGTCTCTGAGATGCAAGAAATATCCAATGCGAAAAAAAAGCCCGACCAAAACACCCCTGATACAGGCAAAAACAGTCAAAAAGACCTGGTCCTTCTAGTTCGGGGTTTTGCGTGGGGCTTACTACCAAACAGCCTCGGATAACAATTATGATTTCAAAGGGGAAGACCTCGTCTTAGGCGAGACAATCAAGTGGAAGAAGACCTATATATAACTATAATATATATAAATATAAAATGCTGTTTGCCGCTCAGAAAATTAAAACAGGTTTGGTTGCTGAGCGGCGCCGCTTAGCCGCTCAGAATTTTGTTTCGCCGCTCGCTCATTGCGTGGTCGCTCCTGTGTGATTTCATGTTTTAATTTTTTTTTCCGCTCAGCCGCTCTGCCGCTTAATGCGTGGCCGAGGCCTTAAGGCCCCAGCCCATAGAACGCGTTGCGTGCGGTAGAAGCGGCGCGGCAACTGATGCGGTGGGTTTTGCCGCGCGCAACTGATGGGGGTGACCCATAGAATCCGTTGCGGTGTTTTGACAGATAAATCTAGTCAAAATGGGGGCGTTCAAGAATCGTATCCGGATAGCTTGTTGTTGTTGTTTACGTGTGGGAAATCGAAAAAAATAAGTTATAATCGTCTAGCAATGATATTTTGAATGTTTTTCTGTTTTCAAAAGTCGAATTTTAATATTTCACAGCTGTTGTCTGTTGTCTATCGTTCAAAAAGGTATCTAAGATACGGCTATCCGAGATAGGCTATCCGATAGGTTCATGAACGCGCCCATTGTCACTTTTTCCACATAAGAGAAAACTTCAAATTGGTTGTGACTGCGCATGTCTCTCTTCTGTCACCGCGTGAGAGCCGCGGCAAAGTAGAAAGTTGGGCTACTCGGTGCGTTCGGCGCGTTACTCGCGGTGCTTATGGGTCACCTCTCATAAGAACGTGTGTATTTAATCGAGCTGTCAGTTGGAAGCGGTGCCGCACGCGCGCAACGCGTTCTATGGGCTGGGGCCTTTAGAGTGCAAAACTGGAGAGAGTTCGATCGAAATTGTTGGCGTAAGATGTTGGTTGAAGCTCAGGTTTACCGCGAACAGCAATGCCCAGATAAGTTACTAACGGGGTTTAAGATATGAAAGAATCCTTAACTGAGATGTTTGCCGAGGCATTCTGAGATGAACGCGGCGTGCCCAACGAACGGATCACTTTTCTGCAACAATTGAATAGGAGAGCTGTGATCCTTTCGAGACCAAGATGCTCGTAGCGCCACGAAAAATAAGAAGTAGGTATACACAAAAAGAGGTGTTCATCTGATAACGTACTTTTCCTATAAATGTTTTCGATGTGTTGAACTCAAAACTAGTCCTACAGTGTGAAGTTCTTATAACTAAAGCCCTCGAAAGTGTGATTTTTGTTCACACATGCTTTTCCTTTTTCTAACCTGCGAAGTGATAGAGCAATTCTTTCACTCTATTTGAGTTCAGACTTCAGAACGTCAAACATTTTTGGAAACGTGTTTGTTGATTCAAATATCTTTTTGATCGAAAGATTGTTGTAACTCATAATAAAATACCTATGGTAAAAACTATTTTTCAAAGCAAATATGACAATCAATGCAAATAAAAAGCAAGTTTGTAGGTACTCACCATCAATTATTTTTAATTTCTATTGAAAACGGAATCACAAATCATTACCACCCGCGAGGGACAGAAAAAAACATCACATTTATAATATTTTCTAAAAACAAGGACCAATGCACCACAGCATAAATGTAAATGAAGATTAAATTTCCTCAAATAATAAAAAAAAAGCAGACATGGAAGATTCATCAACAAAAATTGAAATAAATGGAAGCCATTTTGGTTTTCTTTCTTCATCACACAAACTTGAGACAAGAGATTTTAAAACAACGAAAAGCTTCTATTTTCTTAATGACAACGCAAAATTGCACTTGGAATATTAAATTAAATACACTGCCACTGCAAACACAACTGCGACTTTATTTACTATTGAGCGCTTTAAATTATCAAAATTTGGTTCCACACTGATTTTCACACATCAATTGAAAAGAAATTATGATTTTGAAGTCGATATTTACAAAATTTTCTTTGGAAACAATAACTTTTCTGAAACGTCACTATCACTTCTCACCGTCCGCGTCCATTGCAGTGTGATTTGATTTCATAGCACATCTGTCTCTTTCTACCGCGCAAGGTGAATTTCAAAGATGAAGTTAGCCGCCAGAAAAATTTGAATTCAAATAATTGAGTTTGAATATTTGAGAAATTGAAGTCTGTTAGGGATTTTCTTTCTTTAAATCATAATTCAATTGATTCATATAAAAAAATTGAAGAACTTTCACTGTTAAAAACATCGTGATCTCTAAGGGATCACTGCATTCCCACTTTGATAAAGACTATAAGACTTTTAGTACTACTTTACTTCTTAAAATTGTTAGACAAATAACAAAACGTCATAGTGATGACATAAAAGTGTGTTTTTTAGTATAAAGGTAGTGAAGGTACATGCTTACCTCATAGCTTTTTCTCTCGAACTCTATCGAGGTAAAGAAAATTGTGGAAAATGATTCAACAAAGACACACACCTCGCCAACGAATACGATTGCTGTAGAGCTGTCTTCAGTTTTGTCCTTTAAGCTTGTCAAAGTCCATGTGGAGAAAACGTCGCAAAATACAGAAATATAACTTTAAGGTAGTGCAGGAGATCTTTTAACAGGAAAATAACATCAGTGCGGAGATGAAATGGAGAATTACTCTTGTAAATACCTATATTTGTATTAAGGTAATTGAGAGACTAAACCCTCTTCAGAAAACCAAGGCCAAATTTGTTGCAGGTCAGGACTAGGAAACACCAGTAACAGGAAAAGGAAAACCATAGGAACGGAAACGACGGAATGAAATTGTGAGCCGGGAGGTACAGGATGATCTGCATCGATAGGAAATGGAACGCTCGCGAAGTGCGGCTAGGCTCGCCGGATGTGGGGGGGGGGGGGGGGGGGGGGATCTTTCCTCTCAATGCAGCATACGCCTACAACAAATTACATAAATCGTGCCAAAACAAAACTTACATTTTTTCCCTCCACCTGAGTTCAACTCACTACACTTATAAAACCTTGATCAGTCGAAGCATAGATCTTATGTAAAGGGAATATCAGGAAACCCTTGGTCGTTTCGAAAGAAAAATACTCCGAATGATCTTTGATCTCCCGTATGTAAAGACAATTTGTGGAGAAGGAGATATAACAACTAGCTGTATGAGTTGTACCGCGACTTGGGCATAGCTAGCAGACTACGCATCAAGAAACTACGATGGCTTGGAAATGCGGAGCTGATGAACATCAACGCTCTGGCTCGTAACTGCTTTCGAAAGCACATTGCAAAGTAATTGCTGTCTGGCAAGACTTTGTCTTAAGGTCACAATTAAAATAGGACCTCAACCAAGTGCAAAACTGGAGACAGCCGGACCTAAAATTGCCAAATTTTGGCCAAAGATCATACTGTAATGCACATCTAAGTAAATGAGTATACAGATTTCCACCCTACAAAGTCGTTCTGTGTCAGTGTCCGTTGCGTGATGGTTATCGTGTCTGCTTGTTCCGTGGGATTTTCGAGGTTCGATTCCAAGAAAGATCAAGGAAAAAATGATTTTCTCTTGATATCACCTTTCCCGAGGAATTGGCAGTTTTTCCGATAGCAATGCCATGAAAAGTGATTTCTAGATTAGACGATCGGAATCGGGAAAGCTTGTAGGTTTATTCCCTACCTACACATGGTATGGTTAAGAAACATGACTACCCCAAGGCTCAAACTGTGTCAAAAATACTTAGTCATCTTATTCCTTCGATTCAGGACTAGTTCACTCTAGAATCTGAGCCAAGAAAGGATTCCTATCGAATCTTCATATATGGTTCCAAAACTGCTCATATGCATCCGTCTTCCAAGTGGAGGCGTATGGTAAGCAAATATCTTTAAGCTACGTTACGAACAATGGCTGGATGGGGAGAAGTGTCTGTGTTTGTAGCGACAGCCAAGCTATGCTTAAGGCTTTTCTCAACCTTTAACTACTTCGAAAGTGATCCAATAATGCAAGATCTCTCTGAATGCGGTCGGGAGACATAATTCTCTGAGTCTCGTTTGGGTACCAGGCCATGACGGCATAACTGGAAATGAAGTCGCAGATGAACTTGCCAGGCAAGTATCTCAGATAGCTTTTTGAGGACCTGAACCTTCCGTCCGTCGCTTGGTCTGCCAGGGTCCTCAGTGAGGGCTTCAATCAACGATTGGATCTGTCAAGAGCACAACCGTAGATGGCGTGCTTCCATTGGATGCAGACAGACCAAACGTATGCTCCCCAACGTAAATAAGGAGACTGCAACATTTTTGTTGTCCCGTAGCAGAAAAGAATTGAATAAGCATTACTTCTACAGTGATCCCACACTCTGTGAATCTTGTAGAGAAGATGAGGACACCGCAGAGCACTTTCTCTTTGAATGTCCTGCTCAACTTATTTGCTGTAGAATCCCGCTGTAGTCGGGATAGAACCTAATCGAAAACATTCCAGGTTGAAATATCAGTGTTGGCATATTTGAAATTTGTAACTTATTTGCTTAGTGACACTCAGCATATTTTTTATTGAAGTGAACATTATTAAACTTATCCTTAAGTTGCCCTATATTTTTGCCAGGCGAGTTCTAGTCGCGAAGAGAGCTTTCAAATGTCGTATATTTTTCTTTAAATGACATGTGTGTGAAGTGATTTCGATGCTTAGAATTTCTTAGGAGCCGAAATTCCAGGTCTTTAGCAGCTTATAGGGTGTTAAAACTCTGATCAACTCTTGGTAAAATTCAAGGAACGAACCTGATATAAGCAAGAGCATTTAGGTGTAGTCAAGCGACCGTTAGTACATTTCCAACAATCTATGTGACTTTGTTATTATTAAAGCAGTTAACGACGTATCTTCTTACTAATATATTGATTTTAAAATGAGGATTTTATTTAAGTTAGTGGTGTCTGACTAAAGGAAGTTTACCTGAAATGAAAATTTCCAGAACTAATTTCATTTTTGCACTCATAGGACTACGAAGCAATTTGGTTGTTGCAAATATTTTGTTTATTCAATAACCACTATTTGTAGCCACGTAATTACACGCAATTCAGTTGTGCGTTTCATTTAATTGGCATCTACTGACTTGTTGTAGCTAGTCACGAAATCGACTGAATATATTGCGTTCGTCCACCATCTAAATCCAAAAGGACCACCTACTCTCCCAACAGTTTACTAGCAGATCACATGCCAAGCCACGACTATGGAGAAAATTAATGTTAGCATACGAGTTGTTTTGACATATGTGAACTCAAAAGCACTTTAATCACTAAGAGTCGGTTTTTGACGAAGCTGTAGCATAGATAGTCTGATAAAGTACGGCTTCAATATATTTTATATTTAAATGATGGTACTTTGTTAAATTGGTAGCATAAAAACACAGCGAGGTACTTCGGTATATTTTGGTTTTAAAGTAATCAATGATTTTATACTCTTGCCTAAATCAGTTGGTTATACCTGATTTAAAATACCTACACTAGAAATTTCAGAAATTTAGGCGCTGAATTAAGATGCAAATTGAAACCTAATTTATCAATACGCACCACCCCGCCTCTCACCACCCAATCCCTCAATTTTCACCTCTCCAGCCCTGGTTATTAATTCTTATTAAGTAGTGGTATAGGTAGCAACTATTCTAATCGATGATCAGTAGTTATTTGTTTGTCAAAAGCCCACGACGAATAAAATTTATTGAACAGTTCTCTCCGATACGTCGAACTTGTCAGAACAAAATCATAAAATTGAAGTTTTCTTTTTCCGTCTCGTTGAGAAAAATATTTTGCAAATACAATTTGTATATTATACGGTGTATGCGCTAAGCGCAAGTATTTAATTTTTCAAAAAGAAACACAAACAAAATCCACACTTGGCTTAACGACATAAAACTGCCCAACTGCCCATCAGTCGTTAATTGCAAAAGTGTTTGCCATATTAGGAAGTGTTAATATTTCATTGCTTTAAGCATACTTAACTGAAGATTGTGTGTGCTTGGTAGGATAATTAGTTGTTTATTGAGTTTGCCTAAGCACTCTCGTTACCAAAGTGAAGAATCGTTTTTGGGAAGAGAGTTTTGTGTGAGTTCTTTTTATTTCACACAATGTTCTTTAGTGCTTCTTTATGAATATTAAGATTTTAGTGAGCTTAATTTTTTTTAGTTTTTCTCATTTTCCTTTTACCTAAAAAAAAAAAAACAAAAAAACCCTAAACACAACAATTCTCATCTAAAAATGCATCTTTTGCTGAACCCATGCTGTCGTGCATTCGAATTTTACGATTTTCGGCACTCAGCACGATTATTTTAATGAACTCATTTATATGCGCCTTGCACATTGATTAGAAGCGTGCTGGGATATTTGAAATTTCATTTGTTTGACATCACACTTCCAACTTTTTGTTGTTTGAATTGATGACGTTTTACCGGGCTATACCCAGTAAAATGTAAAAGTTCAGATGAGTCATTATTATTATTTTTCTTTTAATTTTTTTTATAGCCCTCCCCAAGATCTTATAGATTCTCCCTGGATTCTTTTACTTCAATTTGATTGAAGCTCTTAGATGCTTAATCTACGATACATTAGGAGCGCCTTTGGATATTTAGAGTGGATAAAATTCTTATTCCCACACAATAAACAAAAATATATTTGACCTTTAAACTGAAGCCATGTTTGAAATTGAATTGAAATGCAAGAAGTGACGGTTTTATCCAAGCGTTCTTCTCATCCACGAAATTGTTTGAAACACAAGTTGGTCATTTTTGATTCCTGACAAATTGACCTGGATTATTGTTCTGAATACTGATTCGCTGTAGGCTCTCAAGTTTTAAATAAAGTTCGTGGCGTATAGGCAAGCGGTTGTTTTTGAAAAGGTCAATTGAGGTGGGTTAGTCTATGGCACTGCTTACCCAGGAAAACATTTGCTACAGAAGATATTCATTTGCATTACATAAAAACAAAATCGATGTGTTCATAATTTAAGATATTGACTTTTTGATAAAACCCTACAGTTGTTTTTTGTTTCTGAATTGTTCAGTCGTAGGAAGTGTCTTGTGAATGCAGTTGTACAAGAAGCTTATAGAATTTGTATTATTTTTTTTTCAAGGAAATCAGCTTTGTCTTAGTGGAATCGTTGTCTTATACCAATAAGCCGTATTACAATAACACCTCTGAAGGACCATCCACTGACTCTAGTTAGGAACCCATCAAGCAGGCTGTTGGCATATTATATGCGGATAGAAAGATAGAATGAGGCCAACCGTTATTTTGATATTTCTATAATTTTGATGGTTCGGCTCTCACCTCTGTTACTGAACCATGATTTTAAATATAAATTTACAAAATTTCCAATCGTTGATCTGAAGCCCTCGTAATTCTATTCACTTTAGAATGGCAAAATGAACTCACCACAAATACAACGCCAGTTTGTTAACAAATTTAAATAAATTGGGTGTATTGATAGGTATTTATTGACCAGTGACTAGTACCAGTGTTGACAATTTCAACTAAACTTAAAAAAAGCAAGTAAAACTACATTTCAATGTAGATAAAAGGACAATAATTGTCAAATGTTTCTAACTGGAATATTTTTTCCTGCCGTTTATTAAAATGAAAATTTTTTTAAAACTGTTTACATATGTACTTCGGTAATTTTTTAGCTTTCTTGTGTTCTTTTGCTGTTTGTTAATTTACTTCGATTGTTTTGTCATATAAGCCGAGTTTTATTGGGAATTTTTATATTCACTTCACTTAGGCGCTCAATAAAACGCTGTACTCACTTACACAACTTTATTCCATAAACGCCATTTACCAGCCATCCCTGTTGTTCTTTTCTGCAAGTGAGTTATTTTTGTCCACTTACGTTGTTCACTTTAGAGTTGTTGTTTTTCCATGAGCGATGTTTTGCTGAAGTGAATATAAAGAGTGTTCAATGACCTGTTCTAGAACAGTTTCAGACAGAAAAGATCAGCCTTTGAGGAATTTTCTGTTCTTTTCTGATCTTTTCTGATCTTTTTTGTGTTCAATGAGCTGTTCTAGAACAGTTTAGCACAGCATTTTCTGCACCTCCTCTTGAGCAAGTGCAAGTTTGGTGAAAACTGTCAAAAGCAGCTGTTGACTTTTTTGCTCGTAGTATTTTAAGCGCATTGTAATTTTAATTTGTTGTGAAAAGTTCTAAAAAATTTTAAAAAATCAGGAAAATAACACCTAACCTTGTGCTGAAAATAAAATTACTTATTTGTGACGAAAATACGCTAAATTAATTTGATATCAGAAAAAGAAAAATTGGTGGTTGTTTTTTTTTCGTTTTTGTTGTTGCTTTTTTTGACAAGTTTGCTTGTTCTAACTTGCCTGACGTTTTTCACTGCTTCTGTGCTGTGCTGTGCTGTTCTGATCTAAAAAAAAGCCATTGAACACATCTATAAATTCTCACTGAAACACGGCTATTGTTTGCCTCGATTGTCTCTTTTGCTTTCATTGGCTCTGTCATTTTCTTGCCTCCTTTGCTTCCTCTGCGTTAAACTTCCTGCGTCTGCGTTCTTTGGTTTCTTTGTTTTGTTGTTTTCCTTACAACTATGCTTTTGTTGCAAATTTTTGCCCTCTTTGGTTTTGGTTTCTTTGCTTTCTACTCTCTTTGTGTTCTTTGTTTTCTTTGGTTTCCTTGATTTCTTTTTAACCTTTCCTTTCTTTGCTTTTGCTGCAAAATTTTGCCTTCTTTGGTTTTGGTTTCTTTGCTTTCTACTTTCTTTGTGTTCTTTGCTTTCTTTGGTTTCCTTGCTTTCATTTTTTACCTTTCCGTTCTTTGTTTTCTTCGATTTATTTGATTCTTTTACTTTCTTTAACTTCGGCATTTTTTCTCATTTTGCTTCAATTGCTTTCGAAGAAAAGAAAGCAAAGGAGGGACGCCTTTGCTTTCTTTTCTTCGACTTTTTTGTCTTCTTTACATCCCTTCCGACTTTGCTTCCTTTGTCCTTTGTTTCATTTGCTTGACTATTCCATTGTTTTTTGATATTTCATTTGCATTTGTTTTCTTTGCTTCCATTGTTTCCTTTGTTCTCTTTACCTCTAACATTTTCTTACTTCTTTTGCTTCGTTTACTTCGTTTGCTTCACTATCTCTTTGACGAATTCACATTGGTCGATTTGTTGAAACTTCGTGCGAATATATGCGACTGTTTTCTTGTTCTCCTTCTATGTTACACCAATTTGTCGGTATTGACTTGCGGTCGATTCGTTGAACAGGGATGTGTGTTGTTTAAGGAGTGTTGCTACAACAAATCAACCAGTATGGACATCGCTTTTATGTTTTTACCATTTTACATTGACGTTCCTGGCCTCTTTTCCCATTTTGGTTTCCTTGATTTCTTACTTCATTTGCTTTCTTTGCTTTTCTTAGCTCTCATTGCTAACTTTTTGTTTTACTTCCTTTGCTTCTTTCCTCCTAGTTTTTTCTTTATATAATTAAGAGTAAAGTTTCGACGATGTTCAAGAGAACCGATCAATTCTACATTCTACAATTGAACTGTCATTTATCAGTTGTACAATTCTATTTCTACAATTGAACTGTCATTTATCAGTTTGAATTCAACGCGTCGGAGTAGGCTCAAGGATGTTTAAGGACCACCTCACCAAATTTGAGAGCTATATTCTAGTTTTGGACGGATGTAGGCATAGGCATCATAAATTGCAGGCAGATCAGAATGTTTGAAAAATTTTCAGCACCGTCTGAAGAAACCTAAGCATTTTAGGCGAGCTTAAGTATTGACAGTTTTTGCGGTTTCTTGGATGCTAGTATCTTTCATGGATAAGAGCAATGGGGGATGTTAAGCATTAACGACAGATGACAACATTGCCTTCAATGCTGTCTTTGTTTCCTTTGCTTTCTTTGCTCCTTTTATTCGTTTTCTTCTTTTGCTTTCTTTGACTCTGCTGTCTTTTTTAAATCCTGTGTTACTTACTTTGTTTCCTTTGTTTTCCTGAACTACTTCTTACTTCTTTTTCTGGTTTTTCCAATTTTGTCTGCTTTGATGGAATATCACTTTATATGTTAGTGTGGTAATAGGTAGCTTAAGATGCAGCGCCTACATTCTCAATAATCGACTTCATTGTATTTCATTTTCATAATTTCATCAGTTATCCGGATTCTTATTAAAATTCGGAACAAAGTTTTACCCGAAGGCATTGAAAGCTTGTTTATCAATATAACAATTCAGTTGACCGATGATTTAACCATTGAGTTGGATTCAGCCTTTGATTCAGAGTCCGGTTTCATCATTTCAGTCTCTAAGAACTGATCAATGGTTTTCTTTAACGGTGTGTTCATTGGGCTCTCTAAGCTTACAATAAGTCAAACAGTTTGATCAAATGTGTAATGTCATTGAATTACTTCGAATTTCAAAAGATGTTCCCACATACAAATGCGATGACGAAATTATAAAAGCTTTTTCTTACTCACGGAACATGAATATTAATAAAAAATTGTTTCCTGTTCATTCGATTTATCCATTAAATAAATTCGATTTGTATGTTTACGGTGGAATTCTCCCAACCCAAGTTCAGTCTTACCATCCGATGAATGCCTATGCCTACATCACCCTCTAAAGGTAACATTCAATTATTAGAAAATGAGAATCAGTATACCTAGTCGATGATGAAAATTTCTTCTTGAAGAACATAAGCAGTGCAAACGACAAACATAAAATGGCACCTTTGAAGAGCCTTGGATTTATTAAAGGAGAGCATGATAATCATAAGCTATATACTCTGAATGCAAATCAATTTTTTATTACTCGTACATCCCTATAAGATATTGATATTGGAGAACCGATTCCTCTCAAAGGGAAATCCACTTCTAATTGAATTTTATTGTTACCAATTATTGTTTCATTCCCTTTTCGATTTTTTCTTTGTATTTTTGCAGAAATGTCGTTCGACCTCGTCGGTTGGATCTATCATCGATAGCCGACGGCATCTAATGGATCTGGATGAGGGTGAACTGTTTATGGAATTGATTCGTGATGTAGCCAATGAATTGGATATAGACATCCTTTGCCATAAGATTATGGTCAACGTTGGGCTGCTCACACATGCTGACAGGGGATCATTGTTTCTGGCCAAAGGCGCACCCAACAATCGATATTTGGTGGCAAAGCTTTTCGATGTGACACAAACCACAGGTGAGTGTTGTTTTTGTTTTTCTTTTCTTTTTTCTGTTCCTTCATGTGGTTTTGAATTTTGATTAGCATTGACTTGTGGTTTTCCCTTGGGGTTAATATTTTTCTTCTTTCGATAACAAGGAATGGTAACCATCAGCATTGCTGCTTTCAAAAAGCAATTTCAAAGTCCTACGCTCAAATTAAAAACTTTTTAATCGCTTAAACTTCCGTGGTTTGCCGCTACAGTGGCGCGTTCATTCCCTCACGCTGATCATATCAGGACAATTTTTCTTAAATTATATTTTTAATTGTCTTTCACTTTAATCACTTTAAGAGGAAAGATAATATTTTGGGTTAAGCGGAAATTGTGGGCTCAAAATGGTTAGTTGAAGCTCAATACATCTGACAACAACACAGATAATGGCTGGAAGATTGCTAAAGAGAGCGAATACAGATAAAGGGATATTAATTAAGGATGTTGAATGATGGTTGTTGCCTGGCAAAACAAAATTTAAAGAAGGTAAAATGATAAAATCTTTTTAATCATCTTTTAAACACACTTAGCTGCCTAAGAGGTAGGAACAAATTTGATATTAATAGACAGGGACATAAAGAGAAAAAACGACGCGTGGCGACCGCGGCATGAAATACTTAAAGCGAATTTTATTACAGCCATTCTTCATGAACGAAGATTGGTATTTTCTTATTTTTAATGCTCCTACATCTTTCCGAAGTTCATATTGTGCTCGTATTTGAATTAAATTAAATCGTCAAAGAAGTAGGTACTTTCCTTTCTTTCGCTCGACTGGCTTTGAGGAGAAACTTATTGCAAAAGTATCTTCGGAGACATTTCACAAGTACTTAAAGGATTTGTTGACTTCTGCTCATTTTACTTTTTACTTTGATACACCGACCCAGACATTTGCCAGATCTGAAATAAGAAATAAGAAAACTGAAGTGCGATTTGTTCAAAACTGGAACTATGGTTACTTATCATTCCTCGAAATGTTATCAGCAACTGTTTCGTCCTGATGCGTTGAAAATAATCTGAAAAAAGAAGAAGACTTCTAGAAATAAAAGGGATCTTACCGAACGTACTTCTGTTGAAAAAAGGGATCGAAAAGTGGGAAGAGATAAACGTAAGAACATCGTTTAGTACACTGAGGGAAAAACTGTGTCCGATATTTAAATGGGAAAGCATTAAAATTGCAGTTGTTAGCGTTTTTAAAGCAACACATTTGAATTGAATTGAAAGTAGTTTGTTTCAAATACAAATTGCTTTTGCGAAAGCAGATAAGTGACTTTGGCTTTTGAATTGAATAGTTCAATTCATTGAATCGAAATCTTACTTTTTCGAATTTATATCAAAAGAAAATGTATTAAAAATAAACGAGAGTACGCTTCAATTTTTGAAAAAAAAACTGCATTTGCATTTTCGTTATTAAAATACTTTAAAATTAAAGTAAAAACACATTTGAAGCAAACGAAAACGCTTTTCTATACCAATAGTTCAAAGGGGTTTTCTTTGTTGAAATCTGTATTGCGACATTCGCGTATTAGTAATAAAAGAGTCAAGTTCTGTAAACGAGTGAAGTAAAATGAAATTTTTGGTAAGTATTGTTCCTTGTTATTACTTTTACCACAATATCTTGGTAACTGTTGCAATTTATTTTTAAAGTATTTTTTTTTTTTTTTTTGAGCAAGCTTATTCAAGAAAGAACACCATACACTTTACGTGAAACTATATGGAGCAACCCTTAAGCCGAAACATAATTTTTTGGTGCACTATCCCACTGGAATAAAGAGATGAGGACCCTTAAAACATATTTTTGTAATGCGCGTAAGGATTGTATGTCTAACTTTAATACCATCACATCAAGACTAAACCCATCTAAGACTAAATCTCATGCAATTTAAGTTTCTTTACAGTTTTTCTATTTTTTAACTCATTATAAATAGAAATGGAATCAAACCAATCAAAACCAAAAATGGAATCGATGTCAGTAATGTCAAAACTAATTTTTATTTAACTAATTGAAATTTAGATAGAAATAAGTATTTTTAGACTTTATAAATAATGCATATGCTTAGTTTAGTTAATAACACTTTTTTAAATATAAATAAAATATGTACCTAACTTTAATTCAACAAATTAATTTTTTATTTAAATTTTTTTAATTAGTCTAGTTTGGTATTACTCGAAACTACCATACGTGCGATTACTAATTGAAAACATATTTGATTCAATTCGAATACGACCCTTATTTAAATTGAAGTAGCGAGGGCAATAGGTTGAATGAATCAAAGCTTTGATTTCAGAGTATTTCGATTGAAATTCAAAGAAGAATGTCATTTAGAAATAATGCACATTGTCTTTCACTTATGGTTAATAAGAATTTAAAAGAAAAGCCATCCGTAATTAAATCAGAGCTAACAGTTTTTAGAATTACAGGTCTCCTGTCGTTTAAATCATTGTCAAAAAGCATTTATTTCAAATGGAGTTTTCATTCAATTTTTATTCAAAAGCGTCGCAGCTTTGACTCTAAGAAAAACGCCTTTAGTCCTAAATTGTTGCCTTTTTTCTTTGATTCAAAGCCATTTTTTTTGATTTGGTGATGTTTTTTGGCTCAGTGTATTGATTCAATTTTCAAAGCTAAGAGGGTGTATTTTTGGTTTGGAATTATGGCCAAAATTCAATTAAGCGATTTCAAAAGGAACGTTCTTTCTTACCGTGGTACTGTACATATTGTATGCGAATTATGTTACATTTAAGTAAGTAATATTTTCACAACATTCAAGTAGAAAGGGTTGATTAGCAATGTGACAGTTGAATGTGAGTTGCACAGCGTTACAGGGGCAGTCAGTGAGGAATAAAATAACTTAATCAGTCAGTTAACTGATCATGACTCATGAGTTATGATATTTGTTACTTAGACTGTTAGTCAATTGTAAGCTATCCAACTGCCTGTTTGCACGTTTTAATGATCTTTATAGATGTATAGTCTCAATGACGTGACTTGATGAGCGGATGAGTGAGTTGTTTGCCATATAATCTACGTGTTCCAGCTATTTCAGCCTCAAAAAGCTTTTGCAATTTAGGCCAGGTGAAACTCGCTGCGCGAAACAAAAAACGACACTGATTAGCAGCAGCGGTTTAAAAAATCTGTGAACTGATACACAAAATATAAAAACACCACATATTAATTAACAAATGACAACAGCACCTGGTTGTGAGTACAGAGGTCCACCATATAACCACTTAGGGTTCAACTCGACTTGTTTACGGTGCTCCTAACGAATTAATCAATGCTTTCGAGTTGTCTACAGATCACAGCGCTGTACATTCGTACAACTTGCCTTTGAGTCATCCACTGTTAACTGAATATCAACAGACAGATCTTTCTCTTAAGCAGCAAATTTTGACGAATTTTGTGAAGGCTGAGGTTTCTGAGCAAGACTTAAACGCATGATTTCTTGTGGTTTCGTTTGGTTCGAATTTATGAAGAAAAACCGACAGAGTCCTTAAAACCGAATTCACAATATATATTTTCTTATGGATGGGCAGCTAATTCCAAAATTCTAATCGTCGGGCATACTTTCCTCTTACCACATTTGGCAAATGAATTGGTGTTGCTAGAGTTTACACTGCTGAAATTTTAAGGGCACTGTCACACCTAGAGGGTTGAAAAGAATCGATTTTTTGAAAATAATATATATTAAAGTACAACATCTGGAGAATATCTCCTGAAAGTTGATCTGGCAAATAGTTTCCGATCTACCGTTTAAAGTTGGCGCCTTTTGTTCGAGTCATTGCCACTTGGTGAGTGAACACAGTACTACAATGGTTACCTACGAACTTACCGTTAACTTTTACCATGCAGATGTTGGCAGTATATTGTATGTAGTGGCGACGGTTAACGGTAGTACACTTACGTAGCCGTGTTGTAGTGTATTAGTGAAAAAAGTCGAACGTTACGAAAAAAATTTTAATGGGATTATCTCAAAACTATTTTTTTGAAGTCGGTGACCGCGATAACTCAAACACAGTTCAACCGATCTTTTCAAATTTTGCACACTTGTTGTTAATACAAAAACAAAGTAAGTAATCGCGGGGTTTCTTTTTTTCTGAATAAAACCGATTTTATAGCCGATTGAAATTTCAATTTCAGAGTGAAAATCGAACTTTTTTTTTAAACGGAACCAAAAATTCAAAAATTTAAATTTTTGAAACCCCAGCGATTACTTCTCTGAAAAATATGTTATCTAACGATATCTTTCAAAATTTCTTATTTCAGATAGATTTTGAAGGCGAAATCGCGGTCACGGCAAAATAAAATTTTTTTTAAATGCCCTTATTACATGTTAGTTCAGTTGTGATAAATATTTTGATGTGGGGAAAATTACGAAATATTGTTTAAACATGTATTAATATATGTGCAGAATTTTGTTTGAATTCATTTCATTCTTTTTCTACAAAAAATTCACGAAAATTCGACAGCTTCGACGTTCTAGGTGCGACAGTGTCCTTAAAAAAGAAACGAAATCTTTCGTGTTCTCTAGCAGTAGCACTGGAAAACGTGAATTTTTTTACACCATCCGTTCAGTATCTTTAGGTCATGCAAGCAAAGGCAGAGTTTGGTAAAGCATTTCACATCTGGGTAGTCCGACATCTCTGTATTTCACTATACGCCCGAAATTCATCTGAAGGCAACTCTGATTATCCACGATGAGTTGGTAAAGAGATTCAAGTGACTAAATGAAATTATGAAACTATAGGACTTCCTACGCCGATTCCATTGCAGAAATGCTGTAGTACATGTTGTGATTTTTAAGCCTAAAATGAAATTTAGAATAGTTTTGATCTAAAAGAAGCAAGCAACAATTTTGATGCATTGCTTCAAGTATCCTAAATTAACTATCTTACTCTTCTTTTATCACAAAATCACCGTTCAAAAAATTTCTGGTACTGGTTACTATTATTGCGGTACTCGACATAGTAGCTCTTCTTTGTATCTTCCCAATTATGTTTAGCTTTATGAACAGATTTCATGTCAGCTTTGTAAAACATCAAAACAGACGTATTCCAAATAACTTTGGATAGACTTCGCGTTGTTGTAAGGAATTGCTGTAAAATGTTATATCTCGGAGCGGAAAAATGAGAACACTGACTTGTGTAATTCAAAGTATAAAGTTTATTTAAAGGAGAATGAATATAAAGTTCTTTACTGGAGGACGACCTAAACTTCAGTGACCACATGGTGTTTGACACACGTTACTTGTTGACAAGTACATGGGTATTTACTTGCGTGTTGTCACAGTTAAATGAGGTGACGTTCACATTATGAGAAAAGTACATAACGAAAGATAATACATAATCTAGTTCTTCCTTATGTAGCCCTTAAAAATCATCAAAAATTCCATCAAAGTTTCATACATTCAGTTAGTTTGTTTTTGGTTTTTTTTTTATAATTTACGCGCATTTTAAGGGGTAATAACTACCCTAATAATATGGTGTGATAAGTAAAGGATTAAAAATAAGTAGATGATGAGAAAGGAGATGCCGATGCATATTATTCTTGAATTTATGTGTATTGTAATGCGTGGGAAAAATTGAGTTCGGTAACGCAATCCACATCCGGGTTGAATGGCTAAAATATGAATATCTGTGCTCAACTGTACGACTGAAGTTGGGGTGAAGGGTGAACTGATGCGCATTTCTTGCGTGGCGGGTATTGCGGCTGAATTGGGAATGCAACTGGCTACTCCACTCGAACCCTGTCTGTGAAAAAAGCGATACAAAAGAGAGAGCCATAGAACTTTACGACGATGTTCCAGGGAATCATTTGTTTTTACGTTGGTTTTAAAAATGAAATCTCAAAAGAGTGAAAAAATGCTATGCAATGATGCAAGAGATTACAAAGATTATCAAAGTCACTAATCGAATTAAACGAATAAGATTAACATTACATTAAGATTTAATTAGGTGTGTGTTTTTATAACAATATAAGGGTAGTCATTACCCTTTGATGTGCGCGTTAATTATAAAGAGAGAGAAAAGGTTGGATGGGGAGTGCAGCCGCAAACGGCAGCAACTTACTTGGATCTCAATGATCCATTGTGCTCCCCGGATAACAGAGGATGAGGAGGTAGAGGAAAGGGGTGGTAGAGGATTGGGCTTGTGACTGTGTTATTGGGGTTGGGAGCCCTCAGTGAACCATTTGGATCTCTGAATTTATGGGAGCTGTTTAGTGGGAGGTTAGAGGTGTCCCCGAAGTTGTCGAAGAAGTCTTCTCCGGGCCTTTTTTCCAAGCTAGAATACTCACAGAGGAAGTGAAATGATCCCTCCCCTGGCTCTCCCTCTTGGCATCACTAAATAGGTCGGATGTGCTAACACCCACTCTCATGTGGGTGCGTTGTGACCCTTCAGAATACCAATCAACAGATAGAGTCGAGGCCTGCTGAGCTGGAGATAAAATTTTGTTGTTTTTTTGGGAAATATCTAGCCATAGGTTTCTGGAACTGGAAACCCGGCATGTTTCTAAATATGGCCATTGGTGGTTTTTAGAAAACTTTGTTGGATTCTGTTTTTTTCTTGTTCTAGTGGCTTGAAAACTGTGGTGATCGTTTCACTGCATTCGAGTGCTAACCCGATTTTAGCCAGCTTACCGGTATTTCGTTTCCTGTTATGTCACGATGTTCTAGAACCCAAAATAAATTTACAATGTTCGTAGTCAATGAATAAGATTTTTTTTTTTTTTTGTCAGGAGGAAATCTTTAAAAGACACTTGGCAGTATTCGACACCAAAGTGTGGGATTCTTACCTCACTAAAAACTCCTCGTAATCACAACCAATCTATGAACGATCGACACCAGATTTTTCTTTCTCGATAGTATAATCGCTTTAGGGGAAGCTTAAATTTTTAATGCTTCCCATGACTTTTAGCCCATTAGCTCGTGTGACTGGGTTCTTCTTAATCTCCGAATATTGCCTCTGGTATGTATTTAATACGGACTTAATTTCAGAGTTGATATGACTATGCAGTCGCTGATTGTCTGATACAGCATGTTTTCTTACAACTTCTGTAACCATTTCTATTTGTAGGTCACGATGTAAATCGCTATTTCTTATATACCATGCTGCATTTACTATTCCACGATGGACTTTGTTTTGGAACTTTTGGATGATTTCAGTATTTGTTTTCCTTGTACAGCCCCATAATTGGATTCCAAAGGTCCAGACAGGTCTAAGTACTTGTTTATAAAGCATTATTTTATTTTCGACATATAAGTCAGAATTTCTATCGAGTAACCAGTACATTTTTCTATACTTCAAGTTGAGCTCTTCCCTTTTCTTTTTGATATGCTCTTTCCATTTAAGCTTTGCATCCATATTCATCCCAATCCCAAGGTATTTGGCCGTATTGGCGTAAGGTGCAGCTTGATTGTTGATGAATATTTGGACGTAGCTTAACTTTTTATTTTTAAAGTTTATGTGTGCAGATTTAGCTTCATTGAGCTTGATACGCCGTTTTTTGGTCCAATCACTAACGGTGTTGACGGCTTTTTGCAATTTCTCAGCAGCCTTGACGACGCACTTACTGGATACCTCTTCATTGTCGAATTCCGGGGAGAGGGGCACTCTAATTTTGAACGGCTAAAAAAAGTCTTTTATAGCAGTGCAATAACTCTCAGAGGACCTGCCAATCAATCGTGAAAGACGACATCCAAAGGGAAACAATAGGTCGTTTCAGGGATTCGACAGATGGACATGCTAACCATTGCACAACGAGCACCACTGAATTGAACAAATACAGTCCTTAAATTGAAGTCATTGAAAATTGAATTCGCAAAAGCAACCTTACTCTGTCTTTGATGTTTTGATAAAATGAGCTACTTGTATATGAGTGCTCCCTGGACATAAGTATGACTGTGAACAGTTTTTTCATTAAGAGAAGCAAAATTTCGAATCATTTGATTGATCTCAGCTTAAGCTCATAGACGAGCATCAACTACTTTCACCACCCAGGTTAATATTCATGAGAATTCTATCCAATCCAGCTGCGCAAGCTTTACTTCACTGTTTTAAATAGTTTGTATTGCATCTTATTTTCAGTTTATTTTATTTTCATTTAAGAGCGCATACCAACATCATTCAAGTGAGTTTTTCCCCAAGGAATATCCAACAAAAGAAGCAGTATAAATGTAATCAGCAAGAATCACAATTTGTGAGGTGGCATATCTTCAGATAGTATAACTTCTGTTTGAAATAAATTTAACAAGGTATCTAATGATTCCCTAATCAATCGTAATAATTGCGGACCGAGATGTCTTCCCTGCGGTACACTTTACAAAGAATGGTTAAGAAAATAGAATTTATGTTTCGAATGTGCTTACATAGACAAATTATTAAACTGAATCCACTAAATGCTTATGTAACTACCTTTGCTTTTTTTGTAAAATTGACAAACTTCCGAAACACATTCAATATTATTGGTACTTCAACTGATATTAATTGAGATCGTGAAAACTTTTATTGACAGATAAACTGTCTTCTTCAGATTCTCCAGAACCAAACACAAAGCAAAAAATTCAAAAACAAAAGAATACAACCTTGCCATGTAACCCATAGCCCACTTTTTATAGCCCTGTCCATACATAGCACCATAGAGACTTTAACAATAAATAAATTCGTTTAAAACCGACAAGATAACCGTCATGGAAACACATTAGAGACACATATGTCTAATGCTAAAGACTTGAAAATCAATTTAAGAAAACCGCATGAGCTTCTACGCTTTGCATATTAAATGATTCTTAATGAATTAAGCCCGACAGCCGACATATTGGCAAAAGCACCCGAGCATTATTTCTTCGCCACCATTTGCTACCTAAGTTTGCCTTAATGTCTAAAGATCATTAATGATTTTGCGGTCCACCGCCCACAAATGACAACTTAGCCTGTCTCTCTCTTTCTCTTTACGTAAATTACATATTTCATTAGAAATTTAATACAAGGATTTCGCTTCTGTTGATGTAAATTACTTTAATTATATATCAGCTTCTATACCTTCTATGTAATGTACCCAAATTCACTCTCATTGAATCGTAACGAGACTCTTTCACACCGTGCTGTTAAGTGTAGACGATGACGACGGATGGATATTTATGTGTACACATAAGAGCACACCAATAATTAATTACAAAACTTTGAGAGTAGATTTGCGTTTACTTTCGGGGGCATTTAATTTAATTATACTCATTCAAAACACTGAATCTATACCGCATCGTCAAAGCGTTTTATCCTGCCATTTGTTAGACCTCCTGTGTCGTTGAACGCCATCGCAGGGCTTAGCAATAAAGCATTTAAATTAAATGCTTCCTAATATCGAAACAGGGGCTTAAGTGGTGCTATTTTAAGTAAATCACGTGTGAATGAAGTTCAGCTCTCCAAACAGTTTAGCCTCATTTGCCGTTACACAATGTTTACCTTCATATTATCACGTCTATCGACATATTATTTGTTCGGTGAGAGTTGATAGGTAAATGTATCATTGATGATTGGAGTTCGTGTGGCAGTAACTGATGTCAGATACTTAACACACATTACCAGTAATGTAATTATTTGAGATTACGTCTGCCCTTGCGTTGCTCGCCGGCGGCCTTATGCTCGAGCAAAGATATTTATTTGTACGAATGTGGTTGACTTGTCATGGGTAGTTTTTCACCCCCTTTGGAATATACCCACGCTATGAGGAGAAAAGCAATGTGAATGGAATAAAAAAGACACTGCTTTGCATTTTTTAAACAAACATTTATTTGCATTGCATGCTCTTCGAAGTTCAAAATGATCACTGAACAGATTGATTGAGCAATTTGAAATATTCAGATTTGTGAAAGAAAAAAAAAATCGAATTTTGATATGTAAATATTGTTTTTGACAAATGACTTCATTTCTTTTGTGAATGGCTGCTTGTGAGCTTCGGGCGGTGAATGTTTTCGGAGTAATGATTTAAGAACATGAGTATATTGTTCTTAATGCTTGGCTATGCGTCGCGCTGAACCAAAATGAGTATAACAGATTCTCAGAGTACTTAACATTATAAAAAAAGAATATCGTAAAAAAAAAACATAAGGAACAGACATTTTGCATAACCAATTACTGTACTGAAGGCCAATTACAAGCTTCAATGATCTCCGACGTAGAACAAAAACGGTTAGTGAAGAAATTTATAGTATAAGGAAAGCATAAAGACCTTACCATCTTTTAATTGCTTTTTTGCCTCAAATAGAAAGGAAGTGGGCGTATATTCACTACAATAAAACGAAAACCGAAAGAAGTAAAACAAAAATCAATCAAAAGAAAAGAAGAGTGCAGTAGAATCGTATTAGCTGGGAAATAACTTCAAAGATCAGTTGATTGGGTTGCTTATTATTGGTTCTAATTACTTTGTATAGTGAAAGGTTATAAATTGATTTTGCTTTTTTAGAATGAAGGCCTTCCCAAACCAAAGCGACAGCGGAAACAGCTGTAGTCAGCATTTTTGCCACCACGCATCTTTCATCTTTCGCTGTATAGCTTAGTTTTGAAAACTGAAAATGTGGATTTGGTTTTGGGCGATCCTTAAAAGAAACAAAAAATAGCTAACCGCAAAAATTTGCTAACCAAGCTATAATGTTTCATGCTCTAAGTCATTTCATATTTTCACAAATCGGATCAAAAAGGGTGAACAGATTCTCATAAGCCATGGTTGTAATTTTTATCAAAATCTTGTGTCATTTGTTTTCCACGGTACGGCTTCTGGCTAAGAAGTGCTTTTCACTGCTTTTCACTTTTAGGAATCGGCAATAACTTGTAGGTGCACTCCATTTCTCAACTTGGTATGGCTCTGCCGGTTAACCCAGAGGTTTGTGGTTCCAATCCCAACAGAGGCAAAAATGTTTTTCAACGGGTATCACCTTTTGCGAGGAATCGGCAAGTCCTCCGTTAGTAAATTCATTGCTGTGAAAAGCACTTTCTCAATTAGCCGTTCAGAACCGGCAGAAAATTGTAGGACCCTTCCATTCCTTCACAAGGCATGGTTGTGAGAAATGCGTTAGATTCTGGGGCTCCTGAGAAATTTGCTTGGCCTTATGGCTTCTCGATTTCTTTTGCGCCACCCTATTTATTTTTCAAGTTTTTGTTTCGAACTTTCTGTTTTCTACTTCCATTTTTTAGATTTCATTAAAAAAGAAAGTTTTAACGTTCAGTGGGAATTCAAGATGTGAATCCCAAATCAAAAAGACTTTTTACTACGAGCTCGCCTCCTAGTGAGTAGTTAGCAAAATCTTCCCGAGAAATAATCACACCGCCATGAAAAGCGCTCTCCCACTTAACTCTTTGAAATCGGCAAAATTTATAGGTTTCTTAATTTTAACAAAATGGGGATGAGAGCAATACGCTAGGCCCTGAAGGAGGAAAAATACACAATTTCGTGAACATAGCTTCAGCCACTTACAAGAAAGTCGGATTCCGAATAGCTGCTCTGTTGCAGGACCCTGCGAATTAAACTCAACAAGTAGTCTTGTGTTAATCATCTTTTTTCATTCCTCACTACACATATGGAACAAGAAGGAGAAGAATGCGAGTGCCAGAAATTGATGAAATGTTATGTAAGATTACAGTTTGTATCAACCACTTCAGCCCTTATATTGAGTTTAGTTGAACGGCTAGGCGTTTACTTGGCTCGGATGTAGGATATCCACAGCCAAATCGGCATTAAAATTGCAAGGCTTTATGTAGATTAAATTTTTTAAGAACAGTTAGTGAAGACACGCAAATATCCTCTCCGTAGATTTTACTTTAAAGAAAGTGTAACAAAAAAATTACAGCTGCTTTTGGTGACTGCATTCAGCTCCAAATGAAAAGTATTTTTGCTTTAATTTTGTTCACTGCCCTAAATGTGATTTGTATGTGTAGTGTACAGTACAGGGGATTTAGCGTTAAGACCTGGTAAAAAAGATCGTTGTCGAAATGTGTGAACAAAATTTTGTACATTATCGTTTTCTGTGCTGCTTAGAATCATACCTTGTCTTTCAAACTGAAAGGTATTCAATTGAGCTGAACGGAAAAGAACGCCATGCTTAAATGGATGTTACAGATTTTTGCTAAGTACTTAACGTAACGGGAAAAGGAAAAGAAAGCGAACGAGATTATTAAAACTGAGGAAACTTACTTTTCAATGAGCATCAGTTCATGGGACCACGAAGATATTTGTTTCTGACACCAAAACGTATGCCACTGCCAAGTGCTGAGCGACAATTCGAGAATATGACAAAATTAGAACAAAATTTTAAACTAAGCATAATCGCTCTGCCGCTCAGCTTTCAATTTTGTTCTAATTTTTACCACTTTGGCGCTAAGTGCGCGGCTGTGCACTTATGCTCTTTGCGTTATGTTTGGCATTAAAAACGTGACTACTACTGCACATACTTGGCAATCAGCGCCACATAGCTCTCTGTTTGATGTAGTTTTAAAGAACTTCGTTCCACACGGGTGTCTTGCGACACCTCATGTTATTTTTTCGAATAAATAAGTAAGAGAACTTAGAAACTATGGAAAAGCTATCCACGCGATGTGTGCCGCAAATGCTTCCACTCGACCATAACCGCAATTGTGTGACAACTTTAAGGCAGTGTTTGGTAATGTTCAGTCGCAATCCGAACAAGTTTTTTTGCGTTTTGCTACCTGGATTCATCACAATACACCAGAGACCAAGGATAGAATATTACTCAGAGCTTTTACTTAGGTTAGGTTAGGTTGCATGGGGGTGCAGCCACAAGTGACAGCACCTCACTCGGATCTCAAGGATCCATTGTGCTCCCCGGGAAAATCAGAGGATGAGGAGATGGGAGGATTGGAGAGGTAGAGGGTTGGGTTGGTAATTGGTTTATTGGGGTAGGGAACCGCCACTGAACCATTTGGAGCCCTGAGTAAATTTCAGGACGTTGCTCAATGGGAGGTTAGAGATATCGCCCAGTTCATCGAAAAAGTATTCTCTGAGGGTTTTTTTCCGAGTGTGGGCAAAGCTAGGACAATCACAGAGGAAGTGGAATGATCCTTTCTCTGCCTCCTCATCTTGGCATCCTCTACATAAGTCGGATGTGCTAATGCCCATTCTCATCATGTGGGTATCCAACGAGTTGTGGCCCGTGAGAATGCCAATCAACAGAGAGAGCCGAGGTCTGCTTAGCTGGAGTAGAAATTCTGTTTTTTTCTTTGAAATATCTGGCCAAAGGTTTCTGGAGACTCGGCATGTTTCTAAAGATGACCACCTGTCACTGTCGGTTTTTAGAAAATTGTGTTTGATTCTGTTTTTTTCTTGCTCAAGTGGCTTTAGAATTGAGGTGTTCGTTTCGCTGGATTCGAGTGCTGACCCGATTTTAGCCAGCTTATCCGCCACTTTATTACCGATTATGTCACGATGTCCTGGAACCCAGGTTAAACTAACTGTTTTTGTTTCGCTGAGCAGTCTTAGGTTACTGCGACAGCTGTCTACTAGTCTGGATTTTGTGATAATGGATGAGATAGCTTTAATGGCCACCTGACTGTCTATGAATAAGTCAATATTTTTGTTGATCAAGTTTTGCGTTGCTTGGTCCTTCGCACACTGCGAGTACCTCTGCTTGAAAGACACTGCAGAAGTCTGGAAGCTTTATTGATCTATTCATGGTAGGGTAGTCTGAGAAGATACCTGACCCTATCCCTTCGTCCGTTTTGGAACCATCTGTGAAGAAATGTGATTTTCTTTAGTAACCCTGTTTTCCTCCCAGCTTTCTCTTGTCGGAAAGACTGTTAGGGCCACTGGATTGAAGTCAATATGCGGAGGGGGGGGGGGGGGGGGGGGGGTATAGTCTGTTTGAATGTCTATATCTGTATGGTTCATGATGGTTCTATGGCCTGATATGCCTGTTTTCCAATTGTTGCATTGTTTGAGTCGCAGTGCGATTTTGGCCGCCATCTCCTTAGTTAAAAGATCTAGGGGGGCTAGCGACAGGAAGGTTTCCAGAGCTGCTGTTAGTGTTGTTCTCATGGCACTAGTTGAGCCAATGCATGCAAGCCTTTGGATTTTGGTCATGGTCTTAAGGTTTGAGGCCTTCTCAAATGATGGCCACCAGACTAGACAGGCATATGTGAGGACTGGTCTTATTATGGATGTATACATCCAGTCTTTTTTTTTACTTATATTCGACTTCGATTTGAAGCAGAAGCGACCGCAGTTGGCGAAGAAAAAAGTGCTTTTTCAACAAGACAATGCACAGGTGCATATACTTGTTTATTCACCATGGTGAAAATCCTTATTGATTACCAACTTCTTAAACTTCATCCTGCATATTCTCCAGACTTAGCCCCATGCCACTACTTCCTGTTTCCAAACCTGAAGAAATGGCTGGGTGGTAAAAGATTTGGGTCGAATGAAAGAAATGCCTATTTTAAAAACTTTGAAAAAATAAAAAATTGGAAAAATGCAGAACGAAATGTATTTAGCTTAAAGGAGATTATGTTGAAAAATAGTATGTTAAATTTTTATTTTATTCAAAAAGTCACTAACTTATAAAACCGCCCTAGTATCATAAAACTGCTTTATCACTTATCAAATCGAAACCGGCATAAAACTGTAGGCTCCATATAAAATTGATATAACTTTTTTTAGATGTCGCTCTTGTCCCCTTTTTATCCCGCATAAATTGATTTAGTGTTTTACTTAAAATATTGGTTCCTATAAAAGAATGTCTTCTTAAAGAAAGCACCAACATCTCCCTTTCGGTTATTTAGAATTTGCATTCTTGTTAATCATTCGATTTTCTCTACAAATTTGCATACTTTTACAAACTTACAACAATATTCAAATTGAATTTGAATCGAGTCCACTTCCGGCGCATTTTTGTCAAATCAGCTTCATCTTTGGGTTATGAGCAATTCCATTTTCGTAGTTATGGTTTTCTGAAATGAATTTAATTTGTCTCTGCTTGAGCCAGCAGTTTTATGCACCATTAGCTTGTGCTACATCTTCTTAAACCGTGATCCCTAAACTTAGCGACACAAATTGAACTCGAAATGGATTTATTTAATACTTTTTCACTTGTTAGCTATGTAGTAGGATTTCCAATTTAAATTTTATACATTTTGTCCCCCTTTGAAGAAAATTTTGAACTATGAAAGTGCTGGGCTTTGGTTTTATTGCTTTTGTTGTTTCTTCCATAGCCCTGCGGGAGGCAGTCACTAAAGCGAGATCCGAGGAAATCATTATCCCATTTGGGGTGGGCATTGCCGGAACAGTTGCCCAAACAAAGGAGATGATTAACATTAAGGAGGCCTACAAGGATTCACGTTTCAATTGTGAAATAGACTTAAAAACTGGATACAAAACAAACACGATACTCTCAATGCCAATTTGCAACTATGAGGGCGACATAATTGGCGTGGCTCAAATCATCAATAAAACAAATGGTGGGTGAATTCTTTCGAGTGTTTTCTGTTTTTAATGTTTTGTTTGTTTGTTCGATTTTACTTTTTTTTTCAATAGCAATAGTTTTGTCCGAGTTTTATTTGTAATGAATTTTTATGGATAAAATTTCAGGCTCTTTGGAGTTCGATGAGCATGACATTGAAATATTTCGACGGTATTTGACTTTTTGTGGAATTGGCATTCAAAATGCTCAGCTTTTTGAAATGTCCGTTCAGGAATACCGAAGGAATCAGATTCTGTTGAATTTGGCGAGGAGTATATTCGAGGAACAGAATAATTTGGAGTGTCTGGTTACGAAAATAATGACTGAAGCGAGAGAGCTGCTCAAATGTGAAAGGTGTTCTGTGTTTTTAGTGGATTTGGATTGCTGTGAGGCGGTAAGTAGATGTAATAAAATGATGAACTTCTTAGATGAATTGAAGAAAGTGAACGATTTTATTTAAAATATGGCGGGTCCTTAAACAGTAGTTATTTACCTTTCTTCAAGGATTGCTCGTGGAATCCTTGATTGTCAAAGCTATTCTGAGTTCATTAAGACTATGGCCTGAAATTTCATCTATGTATTTGTATCCCCAGTGAAAGCAAAACTTAAATTTCTTTGAAAGATGAGCAAGCATAAAAGGCTTCACTATACACACCCGATGTATTCATTTCCTTCGACATCTTGTGAGATCTTAAAACTTGTTAAGTGCGAGGCTGCGAGTCATCAGAGCATGAATTCTAAACAGACGTGCATGAATTGGCTATAATTTTTTCATTCCAAATTACTGCGCCATTATTCTTTCAACAATAAAGTTATTATATTGTTAAAGTTACAGCTGTCTCAACTTGCCACTTACGAGTACCTAAAGCAAATTTCCTTTTTTTTTTGTGAATGCAAATACCGTTAAAGAAAGTTTATTTTCCATCTGTTCCACGTCACAAGTCGAATGTCTTATTTTCATGATCAAATTCCAAGAGAGATAAATGTCAAAAGGACTTGACTGTGAAAATGTAAAAACGATTTACAACCAAAGCAAACACTTATAGTTGAAGTGCAGCTCAAGAGTCCCTAGTGAACACACCCGCACAACTTGACAGTATATTTACCATTTTACAGTAATATGCAAATTTATACAGCGTCATGTTCTTACTTGATAAACCATTTAGAATTCCACCTGGAGTCATACACCATCCACAGACCAGAGGTAGTTTTAACAGGAGAGAGAGATGAAATATATTCACGGATAAGGAAAGCATTTATATGCAAATGTCAAATATAAAACAACAAGCGTTTAGAAACTTCACCATCATATAGTTATATTTTTTTTTCTCTTGACAACGTGGAGCGGCAAAATAAAATTTGTTCCTATTAATTGGATCATATTCGCGTAGATTTTTTTTGTAGTGTCTTCAATTTGTTTTTATTCGAATAAAACAATGACCCGAAGTGAGCCATAACGAACTGTCTCTTTTTTACTATCGACAGTGAACACATTTCATTACTTTTAATTAGTTCTGATGCCATGGCGTTTCTACCTTTAAAACAGGATATATGTAGCTGCCCCAGGTCGATCACAGCCTACACTTTTTTTAACCCTCTGCATTTTTTTACACACTTGTAATTTATTTAAGCTTTTGAGTGGATATTTGGCTTCATGGCAAAAGATTTAATTAATTCTGATTTTCAATACATTGATGACAGAGTTTATAATTTTTTTCCTCAAAATAATTATTCATCAGTTTATACTTCTTCATTTCCTGGAAGAAGATACACGAGATATTAAATATTATTCAATAAAGAATGCACCGTGTGGTTAAAAGTAAATTAAATTTCACCATTTACCTTTGAAATTGTCTGTGACTGTGGTAAAGTTTTTGCTATTTTAAAAATGTTGGCATTTATGCATTTGGAAAATGAGTAGACTATTGATTGTGTCCAAAAAAGATTGCTTAAAGCGCCTTGAAATGGATGGACTTTTATTAAGGTTTCAGTTTTCGCTCTTCTTAATATACAGAGTGTCCCGTACTTCGTGTATTATCCTTTGGGGTGTGATTCTTGGTCATATTCTAATAAAAAAAAACATCCAAAATGAAATCCAAAAACGGGCTCTGGCGTGCATTCAAAACGAATGAGGGTGCTTTGAGCACTTGTTATAATTGTATTTGTATGAAATACATAAAAAAAACTGCTAAATGTGACCATATTATTGTTTTATCAAACAAACCTCAAAGCAAAAAATTTTTCTTTATTATTGTTTTGTTCATCTGTAAAAAATAAGGAAACTCTCTGTTTATCTGACAATGAAAATCTGACAACCCTAAGCCTATAGGAGCTCAACTTAAATACAGTCTTAAAGGTTGTTATTTCTACAAAAAATTAAGTCTAATATAAGGTCTCTATCACCAGTATTGACAGAGATATCGAATTTAACACAGGTCAGGGTACACCAAAGTTAGCCTTTTTTTAAGTCAAAAAGTGATGTCAAAGTTGAGAAACGAGCTTTACTGTATAACAATTTTTTTCTTAGAATATGACCAAGAATCACACCCCAGAGGATAACACACAAAGAACGGGACACCCTCTATTTGGTGGTATAGGGTTTCCAACTACACATTAGTTTTAAAAACCAAATATTCATATGGTTTTAAGCAGAAATTTTAAAAACCATTTCTTTGCAGTTGCTTATACAATTAAACGGCCAAATTTTAATTAAAATCGTTAGCTTAGTTCTTTTAAAACCCGGTTTGTTATTTTTTTCAAAAACAAGTATTTGAAAGCTAAAGTTTGCGTATTTTGAGATTTTGCCAGTAGATTTTTGGGAAGAAATTTGAAAAAAAAAATAATAAAATTCGAAACAATAAATATTTCAAAAAAAAAATTAATAACAGTTTCTAAAATCAGACTTCCAAATGATGAAATAGGTCCTGCAGTTCTCTCTGCCTGTCTGGCTGTCTGAGTGTCTTTCTGTCTGTCTGTTCGTATATGGATCTACAGCCTGAACCGCTAGACCGATATCAAAATTTGCAGTTAGGATCTGTGGGAAAGCCTTTGAAATTGAGACTATAAGTCTTGAATTAACCGATTGATAATGCTTATTTTTCTCAATATCCGCCCAAAGATTTCGATTAAGTTTTCTGTGAAGGATTAGTTTCAGATTGTCTTTCTTATGATTTAAAAAATATTTTTCGAAATAGTCTAAGATTGATACACCCCAGAGTACCGTTTTCTTAAGAACCGACTTTCTCGTTAATGGCAGACACGATTTTGACAAAATTTTATATTAGGTAATTAAAGAAATTGTGGAAAATTTAAGTTTTTCATATTTTTATAAGTCTTATAAACAAATTTAGATTTTTTGAAATAACTTCATAGCTGTGTCTTTGATCTTTTCAAATTCCTTTATCGAAGCAATTCCTGACATGATCTTGTACTTGATTTATAAGAAACTCGTTTTAAAAAAAAAATTTGATTTTCATTAAATTTGTAGCGTTTATCTGTTCTATCAATTGCTAAAAAATTAAGTTTTAATTTTTTTGCTGAAAACCTTTGGGTTATTTAATTTAAATTTTTTCAATATTTTATGCGATTTTTTTTTAATTTTTATAAAGAATGTGTAGCTGGTAGCCCTATACCACCAAATATAAATTATGAAGAGCGAATACAAAAACCTTAAGATTTTGGTATTGTGCTTAGTACACGACAGCAAGTTCGTGCGACGCAGTCGTGTCCAATTTTAAGAAATTGTTTTTATCTACATCATTTTCTAATGATGAACAAACCAAAATTCGAAGTCTTTAGTATTTTCGAGAAAAATAAGAACTATCAAATAGGTTGTATTGCAAGTACAGTTATTTCAAGACCAAGACACCCTTATTGCAAATCGATCAAGCGGTTCAGGTTGTAGACCCATATACATACAGATATACGGAGAGACATATAAGTTAGGGTGTCCCAGACTTTTTAGGCTTTTCTTAACTGCTGCTTTTATACTGAAAATGGTAGATATTACTAAAAAAAAAACTGAGTTGGAGGTGGTTTAAAGAAAACTTTAATCTGTTAGAAACCGCATTGATTTTCGTGCGGTATGTGCCAAGTTGCCACCACCTAACGACAAATGTACAAAAATATTTTTTGGAGTTTTCTCTATGAACTGAACGGGTGTGTTATTTAATAGCGCAATATAAATTAAGCGGTGTCAAACACCTAGAGAGTACTGATGGTTTATGATTTTCCTTAAATCAAACTCAAACTCAGTTTTATAGAAAAATAGCTAGCTACTATATTCAAATGAAATAGAATCATAAATCGAAAGCCACAGTCCAGTCTATTTTTTTGTGTGGGGAAGTTGTCCAGTATAGGGAAATTGTGTAAAATGTCACTTAAGGAAACTGCAAATATCCGAGAAAAAAAACACAAGATTTGCATGAACATACGAATGTTGAATTGATTGCTTAAGGAATTTCAAGACATACCGATAAGTTCCTTTTAAATGTATGTTTGCTGAAAATGTCCTTATTCACGCACTAAATTTTTATTCCTGTAACGCTGTAACTAATAATCTAAATTGTCATCTGACTTATTTATTTTTTTTCTTATTTTTTTCTTTTCTAATTTTTTTTCTATTGATTTATTTACTCATTTATTCTTTTTTTCAACTATTTCAAAATTGATTTTTCAATTTGTTAAAATATTCATTTGTGAAGATATTGAATCACTCAATTATTTATTTATATATTTGGGTGTTTCTCTGCTATTTGGAAATTCGTCCATACTGGGGTGTCCTCTGTCCTAAGCAAATTTTGGGAAAATATTGAGAATATTTGTTAATTAAATGAAGGGCAATAGCATACTAAATCTATATCTTTAATAAGCCCACACATTTTCCTCTTTGTTTTTTAGTTATGAACGATTTCATGCAAAACCCTGACAGGGGACTGTTGTAACTATTCAGGGGAAGGTTTAAAGGACAAAAACGAGTATTTTGGTTTACTAAAGTAATCAAAGTCTTTATTTTTCTTTATCGTTTTTAAAATATACAATTTTTTGGAATAAATCAACAGTATTAAGACAAGTTTTACTTATTATAGTGAATTTTCTTAGAGATCATAACACTTGTGTTAAACTTAACAAAATCAACTTCTTAGTTCACCGATTTTTTAAAACTAATTGTATGACACTAAAGTCAGTCTTTATAATAATAAAAACTAAAATATAAACAAAGAAAAATTACTACAACTAATCACTTATCACAACCATGCTATGAAATGACAGGGGACTGTTGGCCAGGGGACTGTCATTTTTTCATAAATATTTAATAAAACAAAATTATTTAAACATATCAGACTAACGAAACAGATGTGGCTCCATACTAGATAATTAATTATTTTAAACAAGTTGTCGTTATTAAAACTGTTAAAAAAGTAAAAAAAATACTTGCCAGGGGACTGTTTCCTCTAATGGACGAGACGCGTGGATCACTAGCAGATGCAGTCGACACACTAAAAGAAATGGCTGCTGCTCGCTTAGCTCCATATTCCACAACCGAACGAACTTCACACCGATTGCATTTCGTTTCACGATCTAAATGTTTCGAGCCAAGAATCCCAAGAATGCATAATACTATGTCATTATTGATACAAAAAGCTGAGAAAAATTATTTAATTATTATATTATATTTTAATTATAATTTATTACATAAAATTTGCTTGGGACAGTGATTTTCCATTTAGTGGAGTAATACCCATATATTATTTGTATTCAAACTTTTGGTTTTTAAATAATTCATTTATTTTTTGATTATTCACTTATTTAACTATTTATTTATGTATTAATCATTTAATTTCCAATTTTTTTTTTTTAGTTTATTTAATATACATATTACTTATTAATTAATTTAAAAGTTGAAAGTTGACTACATTTAACGCAACTTCTAGCCATTTTTTACAAATTGGAATGGAATTTTTTCGTTTGCCTTTTTCTTCCAAAAAACAACAATTGTAACAATCTCTTTGCGTTGTGATAAAAATAATATTTCAGTAGAAACATCATATTCAAATCTCTGTATTCTCAAGGCAGCAGTTAAGAAAAAATCTCAAAAATCTATGGCACCCAAATATACTTATATCGCTATGTAAACATACATAGCATGAGAACTGACTTTGTCACTGCCGCAATTACAAAAACCATTTGATTTGGGGAGCTCTTAAAGCACATCTCGCTTGGCAGCTTTTGATGACTGTTTTTGAGTGGAACTTAAAACACCAAAGGGTGCAGTTTTGATAGCACATGATAGCATTGTTTGCATTGGTCCTTTCAAAAAATTGTGACAGGATAGGCTTAAAGGACAATTTGATATTGCAACGACAGTCTTTCGACGTTCGGTGAACTAGATGTCCTCATGTATGAAAAGTCTTCGCTTTTTTGTTGCATCGGTGTGGGTATTCCCATATGTCGCTGTCGAGAACAAGCTGTCAGAGATAACTTTACTAGACTCAATGTACTTGCATAAAATTCATAGCTTCTTTTTTCTAGTTCTTGGAAAAAAAAAAATAAACGATTCACATATTTGATTGCTAAAGTTTCAAATTATCTTCTTGTCAAAACAAAAGCAAAAATTTCAGGGTAGTGGAATTATTAATTTGTAAAGTAAAGAAGACACTCCTTTTTTTTGCCAAATTGTGCGTCCCAAATTAAGAGATATTTTATACATACATAAAAATTTGAGATACATAGAAAAATTTTGTTACTAATTGAAAAAAATTATTTTCTTTTCAGAGTCACCTGGAAAAAATACTCGAGAAACCAAATCAAATCATGTTGACTACGAGAAGATTTAGTAACAATGTGAATGTTGAAGAAATACTAAAACAACAAGTAAGTACTGTTTCTTTTTCGATCTAACTACATCCCTGCCTGTTTTCGAAATTGAATTTGATTAACTAGAATTGTAATGAGGATTATGGGTATGATTGAAAGCTCAAAAAGATTGGTATTTTTGGATAAGTGTGAATTGTATTTATGAGAAGTTGAAGTCTGGCAGACTCGTGTTGAACTTCAGTGAGTTGCTATTTTTAAATTTTTTTTTTTTTTGTAATTAGCACGCACATCATAGCATCATGGGGTTATGAATATACTTAAAATGTTATAGAACAAAGTGCATGCTTTTAGGAAAATAGGAGAGAATTTAATAGGAAACACTGATGCACTTTGAATTTGCACTGTAGAGAAACGTAATACCGGCGGAAAACAGAGTCTGGTAAAGCATTCCATATTCGGGTGGTGTGACCAAAATATGAATCTGTATACTTCACTGTACGTGTACGGCCGAAATTGGGCTCAAGGTAAAACTGATGAGCATTCCTAGCGAGGCGGGTATGACGGCTTAATTGCTTCACGGGATAAATGAAACTGGCTATTTTACTAGCGCATTGTTTGTGGAAAAAGCGATAAAAAAGCTAGATGCAGGTAACCTTTCGACGATGTCCAAGAGAATCAATCGTTCCAACGACTAGATTATATCACCTATCAACCTTAAAGCTCTGTTCTACCAGATATGAGAATTATACTCTATGCTGTCATGGTCAGAATTCAATGATGCTATCATACGCAGACGTTTCGGTTCCACATCCGAAGAGCAGGGATGTGAATTAGGAAATCAATATGAAAAGCTGAGGGTTGAGTCGTCAGCAAAACAATTGAGAGCATTAGAAGTTTCAGACAAGAAATCGTTTATGAAAATATGAAAGATAGTCGGAGACAAAACGGAGTCCTGGGCAACATCAGCGTTTGTAAAGTGGGTATGAGATATAGTTGAACATCAATGAGGCTTCACCAATAAATATAAGACCGAAGAACATTTTCGACAGCATGATTGCAAAAAAACAGGTGCATGCAATCCTAACTAATATTATAAATGTGAAAGTCAATCTGTCTGTCCGGCTTTCTATGTTACCATCTCCCGCCCAAACTGAACCGATTTAAATAAAATTTGATACAGAGATAGTCTAAGACTTGAGGAAGGACATAGGCTATATATTTTATCCCTAAATTCCCACGGGAACGGGAACGTATACGGGAATTTAGAAACTACAACACTGATTTCAAAAATGTTTCCACCGATAGAATGCTTCACTATCTCAGAGTAACATAAACTTTAATTCATCCCCATATTCCAACGGGAACGGGAGTCTTTATTAATATAATAAGTGTGAAAGAAGCTCTGTCTGTCCGTCGTTCTATGTTACCATCTTCCGCCCAAACTAATAAACCGATCTGAATGAAATTTTGTACAAAGATTGTTCTGAACTTAAGGAAGGACATAGGCTGTATTTTATTCCAATATTCCCACGGGAACCGGTCCTCACTATTATTATAAATACAAAAGTAGCTCAGTCTGTTCACCTTTCTATGTTACCATATCCCGCCCACACTAATGAATAGATTTAAATAAAATTTTGTACAAAGATAGTCTAGAGCCTGAGGAAGGACATAGGTTATATATTTTATCCCTATATTCCCACGGGAATGGGAACGTATACGAGATCTTGGAAGCTACAGCACCGATTTCAAAAATTCTTCCACCTTTAGAATGCTACACTATCCCTAAGTTACATAAACTGTAAGTCATCCCCATTATTCCTACGGGAACGATCAGCGTGTTCCCACGGGAATGGGAGTTTTGAGTAATATCATAAGTCTGAAATGAAATCTATCTGTCTATTTTTATTTGTTATCAAAAACCGCCCAAACTATTAAACCTATTTATATGAATTTTGGTACAGAGATATAGTCTTGAGCCGGAAGATGGACATAGGCTATGTACGTTATCCCTGTATTCCCACAAGAATGCAAAAGTAAACGGGAACCTAGAAACTGCTGAACTGATTTCAAGAAGTATTTCCCCGTTAGAAAGCTACACTATCTCAAAGTAACATTAACTTTAATTTATCCCCATATTCCCATGGGAACGGAAGTACTTACTAACACTATAGATCCGAAATCAACTCCGTCTGTCTGTTTTGTTACCATCTACCGCAGCCTAAACTATTGAACCTATTTGTATGAATTTTGGTGCCGAGATAGTCTTGACTTGACTTGACTTGACTTGACTTGACTATTGAACCTATTTGTATGAATTTTGGTGCCGAGATAGTCTTGACTTGAGCGTGAAGAAGGACAGCGTCTGTATTTGTTTTTCCAATATTGCTACGGGAACGGCAACGTAAACGGGAACCTTGAAGCTACTGGACCTCGCACTCATCATGAGGTGATTTCTGTCAAATTGTCTATTACACAGTTGACCTGAGAAGAAATGTCTATCTTGATCTTCAAATAAATATTGGCAATCAGTAATGCCTGTGTGAAAAGTCGATTTCGGCCCCGACTAATGAGATAGTTAACCACATAAACTAATAAATTATGTTTGACGTATTGGGGGATGTTGTCGAATGTCTATCAGTAGACAATATTATGGACACTTAGAAAGTCACATCATATACTATAGAGTTTCTCAATGCCTTAGAATTATCAGGAGTGACTGCAAGTTGGTGTTCCAGTGCCAATAATGAGTAATCTAGAACTGTGAACAGATACAAATTACACATCTGGGATACGGCATTATAAAAGTTTTAATGATGACTGGAACAGCGAAATAAGAAAACTATTGGTTCCCTGTATTTCTTTAGTTCCCACTGATTAGTCAATTTAGTTTAAAAGAGTGTATCAAACTCGCAAAACCTTTTTATTTGACAAAAGATGGAAAAAGTAAGAACGTCGTGTGCAAAAATGTACTTAAATAATATATGACAATTGTTTACTAAAACGCATGAATGTGTCTTATTTGCAAAATAAGTAGCCTAAAAAATTAAAAATGCTGCCGAAAGTCACTATTCCACGTGGACGAAGTCGCGGGCACTGCTAGTTCTACATAAGGCTTTAGAGACATCTTGCGAGCAGGAGCAGCTGGAATAAAAACAGTGGCAACAATTGTTTTTGGTATCAAATATAACTTACTACGCAACTTTGTAATCAAAATCGTCTTATTTTCTCTAAAATAAGTGAAAAAATATAAATTTTCTCATAAACAAAAATAAGTGAAAAAATATAAATATTGATAAAACTCCTTGTTTCCCCTCCCAATAGCCCCAAATAAACGTGTGATATAAAAGAAACTCTTGGCGTGGAGTGTAACATGATTAGCTTTTTTCCATTATCAACAGTAAAATTCAAAATTAAGAAAATACTAAAAATACAGATGGCAACCCTATTTATTATTCTTTCAGATTTTTTTTTTTTTTTTAGATAGTTCATAGACTTCACCATCTAATAAATATGCAATTCACAGCCCTATCCTAGATATCAATCTCCTTGTACCAAACCTACCATTTGCATTTGCTCACGTTGAGCATGAATCAACGGTGCTATCAGTACATTTTGAATATTTCCCCTTAGTAGAGAAAATATTGTTTGCAACGACAAAAATTTAAGCCCAATTTTCAATAGGAATAATTTAAGCAGAAAATTTACCACTTCAAACAAATTTAAGAACATAATTAATTTACCACCTAACTTTATAAATTTCAATAATTAGTTGTTTTTATATATAATAAGAGTACTTAATATTCATAAAATATTTTTAATTTTTCAGCAAAACTCTCGCACCCGTTTTACGGTGCTTTTTGAATTGGGTGCCGAAAACCAATCGGCCAACATATCCCGGCCGTCGGTTAATGATTTATGTAATTCAACTTTGGCCCAAATTGCTCAATATGTTGCGACAAGCGGCCAAACTGTGAACATATCCGATGTACGAGAATGGGTACGGGACCACAACAAAATTCACAGCGAGGGAGAAATCGATTGCACAAAGGCTATTTTATGTATGCCAATAGTCAATGCACAGAAAATTGTAATTGGTGTAGCGCAACTCATCAACAAGGTATGTGGAATTAGATTTTGCTATGTACAAATATTAATGGCCGGCGGTAAATGCCATGCCCATCACGTATTGATAACCGCTTAATAGCTCTAATTGCATTTGCATTGGAGAGCATGAATTTTGTTCGGTGTGCAGTGTACAGACATGGGGACATATTTAGTTGTGGTGTGGGAGTGGTTACGTTTTATTGAATCAATGGAGGAAATTGATTGCATCCTTACAATATATAAATCTGAAATCCCAATTTCCTCACCGTTAATGTATAATATGATAATATTGATGGTGGACTAAAAAAATATGAATTTGCATAAATAAAGTTGAAATAGAGTAAAATAGTGGATGTCCCAGGAATCAGATTCATAAAAGTTGTATATAACCATATGTCATTCTATGACTGGTACCAACTTCACAGGTATAAACTTCCCAGGAATAACTTCCCAGGTATCAATCTCATAAAATTTTCATTATCTTTGTTTGAAATATTGAACAAAATTAGCATTCTGTGACAGTTGTATAGCCCAGTCTCATACTAATTTCAATTAGGAACTAGGTTGGTAATTAACGAGGCAGTTTATTAGCAAGAACCAGAAAACAGTCATAACCACTTTTTAATTATTTATTAATGTAATTTTAATTGCTGTTGAAGAATATTTTGAGTTTTGCCACAATTTTCGCAGACTGAGAGCAAAGTAAAAAGCTTCTTTCATCATTCTGTCCAATTATGAGCAAAAATAGAATGGTGGTGGTAGATCAAAAGATTCAAGTTTCAAGGATGAACGAAAACAAAAGATTTAATGAAAACATTTTCAATTTATTATTGAAATGAAGCTTAGTAAAGGACTTTGAGGTTTATTTAATTAACATAAGAAGCCAATTAGAGAAATGATACAACAACTTTTGAAATTTGTCAAACTTTTTCTGAACAACTATCGTCTTAATTGTGGCTCTTTGAGCTCATTTGTGATGAAAGGGTTGTAATTTCTTAATGTCTTACTTACTTACTTACTTACTTAGGTGGGCATTACAGTTCGGGGTGAACTTGGGCCTCAACCAACATCCTTCTATAACGATTTCGATCTCGGGCGAGCTCTCTCCAGTTTCGCACTCCAAGTCGGTTGAGGTCTTCATCCACTTGATTGCGCCACCTAAGACGAGGTCTTCCCCTTCCGCGATTTCCCTGCAATGTGCTTTCGAAAACCCGACGAGCCGGAGCGTTTGGGTCCATCCGCTCTACATGGCCCAACCATCGTAGCCTCGCGATGCGTACTCTTCTGGCTATGCCCATGTCGCGGTACAGCTCATACAGCTCGTTGTTGTATCTTCTTCTCCACACATTTCTTAATATCAGTCAAGCAAATCTTATCTCTTTTTTAAAGAGTCTTCCAATACAGACTTGACAACTTTGAATATGATAAGTGAACGCAACCTTTCATTGTCATCAAACTGTAATTGTTAATTTACTCAGAAAATTCAACATTTTCAGCATGGAAAAGTACACGAATGAGCAACTTTTGTAAATCATATGTAGAAAAAATACGAAATTTAATGTCTGTGACCTCAACTTTAGGAGCATTTCCTCCAATTTTCGTTTGAAATTCTCGCCCGGTAAGATAGGCAATAAAATAAATAAAATAATAATGAATGTGTACCTAAATCGGGTGGCTTAACAGAACGGGGAGCTCCGGCGGCGGCGGCTGGAGCATTGCTCACAACTATACCTTCTGAGTGAATGGAAGGGATTTACAATTTTCTACCGACTCCGAACGGCTATTCGAGAAAACGCTTTTTATAGCAATGAATTTAAGTATATCGGAAGACTTGTGAATTCCTCGCGAAAAGCAATACCGGTGGAAAAATGTTTTTGTTTTCTGTTGGGACTCGAACCACGAACCTCCGCGTAATAGACGGGCATGCTATCCATTTAGCCCCAGGCAATAACAGTGCAACAATTTGAATCTGCATACTCGTGGTGTGGTGCTGCCGTGTCAGTGAGACAACGGTTTGGTCAAAGTCTCAGAGTATCGATGCCATTCAAGCGTCGTTCGCATACGATCAGTCAATTCCAATTCCGTTCTCAAGAACTGCGCATCGCTTAGGCCACATTTAAGTGGATTTTGCTGATGATGTTAATTACACTCCTACAAGATCCAGCTGATTCATGAATTGAAGCCGATGGAGAATTTTAAGCGACACCGACCTACGTTCTCCGGTTGCTTTCTGGAGACGATATACCAAGATCCAAGATGATGAATTTCATCACAAAATCATCTTCAGTGACGAAGTTTATTTAAGGCAAAATATGTGTTAATGGTTAATAGAAAATCCACATTATGCTTCATGAACTTCACCACTTTATCCATACAAAAGAAACTTTTGGTGTGGTTCGCATACCGGAGCGCGCCGGCGCGCGGTACGGCGATATTTGGCCATATTTCGTCGAAGATAACGATCGTCACGTAACTTTGAATGGCAAGCGTGTTAGTGCCATGATTTCCGATTTGGCCAAATTTTAAGATATGTATTTGGGCGACATGAGGTTTCAAGACAGCACACGTTACAATAAATTTATTGAAGAATATTAGTTTGATGAGCGTGTTATCTCAAAAAGTGTGCTAGTCAATTGGCCGCCTCGTGCGTGCGAATTTACCCCTCCAAGATCTTTTCCTTGGGGCTATTTTAAGTTTTTGGTTTATGCTTACAAGCCGGCGACGTTGGAAGAGCCAACGTTCAACGCGAAAATGCGGCCGTTTCGGTCGCAACGCGTGGGCGATCTGGGTCGAACAAGTCACGACCGCTGAAAACGTGCCATATTAGCAAAGTAAAAATTTATTCATAAATATTTTTGAAATATCTTAAATGGTTTGCGTCTTACCCAATATACATACATATGATGCCCCTATCAACTATTTTAGATAGAAGAGCTTAAACTTTTCAAGCCTATTTTCTTCGAGGAGTAATTAAAAACTCTTCGTTACCTCAAACTTTTCCAGTCAAGTTACAATAACTTTGCGGGTGTACTTTTTGCCCATCCTTAACATAATTTTTTTTTTCGAACATTTCCTCCTGTCAAACGTACAAAGTAAATTTGATTAAGAAGAGACTCAGCAATGCTAAAGTTACGCCAGTGAACACGCCAAAATTGTTTTGAACATTTCTAACTGGAATTAGTGAAGATATTGAGCGATGGTTGTGGGCAGGCGTTGATTGATGTGTACTGATTGTTCTTTAGTCAAAGTATCCCTTTATGACTGTAGCAAAATGTTACAAAAAAACTCTTGTTACCTTTTCAATGACAGACTGAACTTAATGTGTCCTCAACATCTTCGTCACTGTGGCAGTTTCTACACAGGCCTCTTCTAGAGTATCGTGAATAACTTCAACAGCCAGGCCAATACACTTTTTATCTGTCTTCCAAAACTTTCTGGCAAAGTTACAGTCACTCTAATCGTATCAGTTTGTTTTCGCTCTATGCACTGGTGGTACCCGTGGCGTGATGGTTAGCATGTTTGTCTATTACACCGGAGGTTCTTGATACGAATCCTAACAGAAGCCAAAAAAGTTTTTCCATGAGTATCGCTGTTCGCGAGGAATTGGAAAGTCCTCCGAAAGTAGATTCATTGCTATGAAAAGCGCAATGAATTAGCCGTTCGGAATCGGCTTAAAATTGTAGGTCCCTTCCATTCCCTTACAAAGCATGGATGTGAGAAATACGTTAGTCCCCGGGAGCACCCCGGACAATTGTGCCACCCTTGAAATTTTCATGATTTTTATTTGTGTACAAGCCATAAGTCCCACAAAAAAGTTGTCCTAGGGCCTGTGACCTTAAACTACAAGTACTTGTAACACAATTAACCTTTGACAGGTATTAAAAATTTCTGTAGCACAAAAGTTGCAAGTTTACTAGCTCTACTACAAGTGCATTGTACATAATCCTACAAGTGTATCTTGACTTCTAGACTTGTAGTTTTGTGTGTTAGGGGCCGCTCGGATTGCATTTATGTAATTTTCTCTTCTTTGTTTATGTACTGGGACTTTTTATATTCAACTTCCGAGTCGTAAGACAAAAAGCCCCAAGTTAATTTTTTTTTATATTTGCCGTCATTATTGTCATTTGACAACTACAGATTCATGTTCCAAACTCCAAAAACATAACAAAACCTGCCACTCTTCTATCTAAGACTTGACTGCAATAAAAATATTCATCATTATGCAACAGCAAAATCTTTTCCTCGGAAATCAATTAAGTACACATATGTACGCTTTACTGATTTAATTGTTAATTTCTTTGTTTGGCTTTAAAAGAAGAAGTAAGAGAAAAGTTTTCCTCAAATGACTTGAAACCAATCGATTATCTCGAGTAAGTTTTTCACTCATTTACTTTTGCCAGAACACAAACAGTAATTAAAATCTCCTTTTATTCTGTTGACCTCCAACAAACAATAGGAAACGAGAACCATTATGTTGGTTAGTAAGTCAATAGATCCAAAGCTCCAATTGAAGACTACCACAAATCAAGTGCATAGAAATTCAAGACAAATCATTTTTGCACATTTTTCCTCACAGAATTAAACTCAAATAACAAGAAGTTGTTATTTCAACAACCCAAATCTGTTGAATCAATCCAATAATAGTAAAGAAAAATAGTTGAGCAAGATAGTACATAGTCTGATGGGGAAAAAGTTCATTATTTGTTTTTTGTCTTCACCTGATGTAACACAACACAACTGCTATAAATATTGTGTATTCATATTTCCATTTCCATCATGCTACGCATAAAGTACTACGTACCCTTGGGTTTTCTAATAATGGGATTTGATTTTTTATTTTGTCAAAATTCTGATTCAAATCGTATTTGTGTAGCAATGTACTTTCTGAACAAATTATTTTTCAAACAAGTGAGTGCTTGATTTCACTTTTTTCCTTTCAAGTTGAAGACCAAAAAAAAGGAAATGTTCATTTTTTTGTGAAAACTTTCTGTCAGTCTGTTGAATAAAGTGAGATGCGTCAAAAATGAAAAATCAATTAGAGAAGTTTACTTGGGCGCACATTGTTTCAGTTTCAGTTCATTCATTTGCGGATCAAATTATCCTACTTTGAAAACAAAGACAGTGGGGTGATGGTTGTTGAATTTTTTATTTTTTTTTCAATCAAATGACGACAAAAGTTGCACCTGGGATGTATATAACATTGCAGAGAACTTTTCGCCGCATAGTTTGTTTGGTTAGAATAGTTTCAAGTTTCACCATAAAAAGAAATCAAAAAAAGGACCATCTATAAATTGAATGAGCAGAATAAGCGATCCTAAGAATGCAAATAGGAAAATTTCAATTGTAAAACCGGATGATTTGGCGACGCTTTTTGAGATACGCCGAACGAGTCTGTTTGAGAGGTGCGAACCTTTCGAGAGAAGCTATGAAAAAAGAAGAAAGGAAAGAGAATGAGAGCAAAAAAAAAAAAAAGAAGAAGAAAAGGAAGCGTTTCATGTCTGCAAATGGCTGTCCACAGTGCAAAACATTGCAAACGCTTCTTTAAATTTTGCCAAGAATGGGTTTTTTTCATGAACACTCTTAAAAGCAATGAGATAGCAACAGATAGCCAGTGCCCTTTCCAATCAAGTGTCAGCCAGCATTAAGCATTGAAGACCAGTGGTAACAGTGCCAAGAAGCCATTAAAACCGCAGTATCTGATGTTACGGGTTTCATTCGATCCGTGGTGATAGAAAATTCAGGTTGGCAAATGAAAATGAGAAGAAAGATAGAAGAAGGGCTGCTTCGACTAGTACAACGAAATTCACAAGGAGAAGAGATGACAAAAACAGCGAGTTCTCATAAAGAAAAAGATGCAGCATTAGATGCGCTCCTTACAGGAAATTGAGAGATGCCATGACTGAATGAGAATCGAAAGTTTTACCAAAATCTAAAAAGGTCAGGTGTTAAACCTCCAGTTTCCAGCAAGGAAGCTACTGAGGATCTGGAGAGACCAATTCTGCAGACTGCTTAACGGCGATGAAGACACTAATTCCGCTGTCAAGCAAAGTGACCAATTTAACTTGGGCGATGATCAGGAATGCCATTCTCCCGACCCAGAAGAAGTTGAGCTTGCCACATGCAAAATTAAATCAATTAGAACTGCAGGTGCAGATGGCCTTGATGTCGAACTTTTCAAGGCAGCTGTACACCAAGTGGAAAGGAGCATATGCACCAGCTGATCTGAATGATATGGTCAGAAGAAAACATGCCCGATGAATGGAACCTCAGTATCGTATGCCCGATCCCAAAAAAGGGAGACCCTCACACCCACTCCTTAACGTCGCTTATAAAATGTTGTCTGCTGTAATATGTGAACGCCTGAAACCCCACTTCAATAACTTGATAAGCCCTTATCAATTAGACCAGAGAAGTTCATATAAGACCACATTTTCACATTACGGCAGATCTGGGAAGAACCTAAGAATATAATATCGATATTTACCATCTTTTTTTTCTCAATTTCATGGCCGCGTATGACAGTAATCAAGGAGACGACCTGTACGGAGGCATGTCTAGTTTCGGCATCCCTGCGAAATTCGTTCGACTGTGCAGGATAACTTTGGAGAACTCACGCTGCTCTGTCAAGTTAGGTAAAGAATTCACCGAAACCTTTGATGTCGAAAAAGGCTCTATAGACATGGCGACAAACTGTCAAGCGATTTCTTCAACATCTTACTTGAAAAGATTGTACAAAGCTCAAACGTCAACACCAGAGGCATAATCTTTTAAAAATCTGTACTGTATCGTTAACGTAGACGTTATTGAGGTAATGGGTCGTAGGGGCTTTTGAGAGTATTCAAAAAGAAGCAGCAAAAATTAGTTATGAGGCCCAAATGAAGCTTAAACTATTATCAAACCAGAACAGAGAACATCAACGAATTGGACAAAACGTGACAAAGACGAAGACGTACATAACTTCGAAGAAGTACAGAACTTCTTGTACCTGAGTTTTGCTATAGACACGGAAAACAACATGAGTGTGGAGATCAAGTGGAAAATAGTTTTTCCAACCGCTGGGCTGCTACTTTGGCTTAAGTAAGGTAAAAGACCTTTATCACGAAAGTTCTGCTTTACGGAGCGGATACATGAACCTGTCTTACGAGGATCAGGAAGCCTTTGGTGTTCTTAAAATATTCAAAATGTCCCGTATGTGAAGACAATGTGTGGGAAAGAAGATACAACAACGAACTGTCTGAGCTATACCGCGGCATGGGCATAGCTAAAAGAGTACGCTTCATAAGACTAGGACGGGTTTTCGAATGCACATTGAAGAGAAAACGCGGAATAAAAAGAACTTGTCTCAGATAGCGCAATCAAGGGGAAGAGGACCTCAAACAACTTGGAGTGCAAGTTCTACTTTTTTTGAGAGCAGCGATCGAGGATAATTTATAAGGTTTAGATGTGACGATGAATGATCGACTACTGTGATACTTGGTGCCTCTCGACACACTTGATATTGGCCTTCATTCTCTCTAGAAGGATATAATAGCCTTATATTTTCTGTGAAAACTACAAAAAGGAACCTAGTGCCAAAGTGCACGCTAATTAGAAATTTGACAGTACACAGGCTGAGGGTTAATTGTGTTACTGAGATCATTTCTTTTTGGTAGCTATAAAATTAACTATGTTCCTCTGTTCCTTGTGGACAGGTGTCGTCTTCCCAAACAGACTGATTTATTCACGAAACAAGATTCGGGCCGCTCAAGTGGTGACAGAGGCTCGTAAGTTAGCCATCCAGCCCATATGCCTTCTTGTTTTTTACAATATTCATAGAGCTTATTATTTCCACCATTTTTTAATAAAAAAAAAAATAAGTAAATAGGGTGGTGCAACAGAGCTTTGTGAGGGAATGGAGAGGACATACAATTCTCTGCCGGTTCCGAACGGCTAATCGAGAAAGCGTTTTTCATGGCAATGAATTTTCTATCGGAGGCCTTGCCAATTTCTCGCGAAAGGCGGTACCCGTGGAAAAGCATTTTTGCCTCTGTTGTGATTCGAACCACGAATTTCTGGGTTATGTTTCTAGAAAACTCCATCAGCTTTTATTTTCTGTTCTGTTTATCAATAAATCAATTCGTCTTCTATTGGTACTTAAAGGTTATAACTCTTGTCAAGAACAGGGTGGTTGTTAGTGATAGTAATGATGAGTTATAATCGGCTTATTTCCTTTGAACAACTCTATTGAGACTTCCCTTCTTTTTGTGGCCCTGAGATCTCTGCCTATCTTATGAACTTTACTGCGCTCGTCTTTAGAGACCGATTTCATCTAAGCACCCCTGATTCATTGTTACTTCACTGACCGAAACTGTAATCTATAACTGTATGTATCCCAAGTTGATTGTGTGACATATTTCCTTTCAAACGGCGATGGCGTTGCTAAATAAAGTGGTTTCATCTTACGCTGCTTCGTTCTCTTTTACTTAACACTGAGTAATGTTGACTCTGTGGATTTAAGGACTAAAACCTCGTATTTATTATGCTGGAATATTGTGTTGTTTGCTTGTACAGACCCTTTTTTATACGTAAACGTCTCTACAAAGAGTAAGTGTACATAGGCATTATTATTTCATCAATTCAATACAAGACATTGATCTGGTTGTAGACACTTCCTTAGAAGGTATATCCTGTGTCTATTGGGCATGTTTTCTTCTTCATTTTTTGTACTCCGGCCTGTAGAGAAGGTGTTTTTAAGTCCATAAGCAAACGCAAATGAAATATCTTTTTTGCTACTATGAAAGGCAGAATAACCATCAATCATCCATCACCCCATTTTCGCCTATCTTATATCATCACGTTTCTCTTCCCTTATTTATACATTTTCTTCCCATTAAGTGTATAACAGCTTTAAGAAAGTAATTATTACCTAATCTCTGGGTGTTGCTATTACAGCCCCACAAACAATCCTACTTGTTGAGCCTTTCCAAGTGGTATTGATAGTGGACTAGGCACTAGGGTTCTACCACACTAAAGTTTTAATAGTATCCTAAGATGCTTTTAAAGCAACTTTGAAAAACAAGACACAATATATGCCTGTGTGTTTGCAAAGCACAAAGCTGCAAGTTTCATTTTTTAGATTAATCGCATGTAAAGTTGTAACCAAATAACTTGAAAACGGTTCATTTAATCCAAACTGTGATTGATTCGCTTTTAGGAAGAAATCAAATTGACTCGAACTCAAAGCAAATTTCAGCCAAAAAGCAAATTTCAATTTTTATTCCAATTTGAATTTTCACTCATGCTTTACTCAAATAAAATTTGACAGAAAGAAAATGCTGAGCAGAGCTATTTCCAAAGCTAAGCCAATTGAGTAAGACTATCTAAAGCTGAAATTTTTTCTAAGTTCAAGGAGTTCATTTGTTTTCTTTCTTTTCTTTTCTTTTCTTTTCCACTGTTCTTTCGAAAGCCCTTATTCATTTTCCAATTTTATTACGATGACTTTGTATACCTCATTTTTCTTTTTCACATCACAGTGCTTTGTTCAATGGAGTATTAAGATGCAAATCATCTCTATTGTTAAATCCATTTGATTAAGACGAACGGGTGATGCGTTCGGCAAAGTCATAAATATCATCGCCCCCTTTTTAAATTTGATTTATCAGACACCAAAATACGATTAAGAAATATTTTGCTCTTTAAAACATTGTATAGTCACAAAGCAGCAGAGTATGGGCAGCTACCAGCAACCGCAACATTTTTCTCTATGGAGACCAGCGCAATAAGTTTTGACTAATAAATAACCACATCTGGATTTATTTTAACTCCGAGGAAAAAGATTTCAAGTGAAGCAATATATTTTTACTCTAATGCTCTGTAGAACAAAGGATGAATGGATATGAGTGAGTTCTGCTTGATTTGACTTGAAAACCTGCAACGACTTAGCTAGTTAGTTTTATTTTCCTGCTGCCCAAGAGTTGGACTGGGGTGTATTATTAAAGATAGCTGAAGATGTATAGCGATACTAAAGAGCCATACGAGAGAAGTGTGAGAAAATCTCAAGAAGCGTACTTTGAAGTTCTTTGATAAAAAAGTGTTTAGATTCCAATTTCAAAGTCATTTGCAAGTAAAAATTGGTTGAATGTATATGCCAAGATATGCCAAGGAAGTATTCGGAACACATAAAAGTTCAGCTTGGATGATAATATAGGTTCAATTTCCGCTTAGTTTTCGGATAATCGTTGAAATAAGTCTAAAGAAGTACATATATATGAAATAGGACACAGCTTCTTTTCAGCAAGCATCGTGGAAATCAGGCTTAAACTTTACTCTCCAAAGTCCAATTCATTACTATCACTATCTTGAGGTGGCTTCTCGACAGAGTATATTGAGACCGTCGGTGAAAACAAAGCCTTTTAGTTCTTATATCTTGTTGTTCCCAATGGCACTGCCTATCATCCTTGGACTGCTGTCTTAGCAAAATATCAAAAACTAATATGTGAGCTAAGTTGTCGGTTGACTTTTGTGGTGCAGTGCAATAAGACCCGTGGGCCTTATTGCTCAAAAAAATGGAAATAACACCCACGGGCTTTGTTTCCACTTTGAAGAGACCCACCAATGAAAAGAATTAAGACCCATTTCTTTTGTTGCCATTTTGAAGCAGCATCTTTATGAGTCTGATGCACATGGGATCTTAACTAGTTTCCCTTCTTGGAAAGGATTAAGAACATATAGTGGATGCGCTTAATGTATATATTCTAGTTTCTTTTTATTTGAAGGAAAACACATTTTGAGATACCGAAAAACAAAGCTCCAAAATTTGGGCATTTATTTCCGCTTTTTAGGATTCATAGCCCATGATGTCTCCCACCTCGTGACATAGGATCATGGAAACTCAGTCCACTTTCTTATGCGCACACAATAACTAAATCTACTCTTTTAATGTTTGTTCTGCTCTTAGCTATGTCCTCCTGGTCTATTCGCTGGAATCTTTTATGTTCAACCACAAGCCCGTTTTTTTTTTTTTTATAAAAAGAGGAGGCTTATATGCTAATCTGGAGAACTCAGACCTAATATCCGGTCCATTGTACTACCAGACTAGCAACCTTTCCCTTTTTTTGTGTTGCAGTAGCTGGAAATAAGTTGTTAGTAATTTCACATATATAACCTCAAGGGCGGCGTCCATATGAAACTGGGAGGCTGAAAGAAAAGTAGATGCCCAGAGCGGGATTCGAACCCACGCGTCCGGCCTATCTACTAAACACTCTACCACTGCACCACGGCCGCCCCTAACCACAAGTCCGTACTACCCGAAGGTAGATTTCGATCGCTTCGATTCGCTGCTTACTCACGGATAAAATAATGAAGCTAAAAGCGAAGCTGAAAAAATTTTCTCAAGGGAGTATGGATGTGTGGTGTAAAAATAAAAATTCGCGCGAAAATACCCTAGAAGAGTTAGAGAAGGGTAGCGGCGTTGCAAACATTGCATTGTGATCTTGAACGTGTACACTGCCCTTACTTGTAAAAGCATCACATCGGTAGGCCTCCCGGTTTCGGACTGATCTATGTCAGAGGCTCGCCTAATTAAGTGGGTATTACAGATCTCTATGAACCTGGGCTTCAACTACCAAATTCAATTTTTGGAGAGCTCTATCCAGTTTCGCCGTCTAAGTCGGATGAGGTTTTCTGTTACTTGATTTTGCTACCTAAGACGGGGTCTTCCCTTTCTACGATTTTCCTGCAATTTATGCTGTCGTAACACGTCGAGCTTGTTCAGCTTGGATAAACATACATGTCCCTGTCTCACGAAGCGTATACTTTTCTAGCTATGCCCATGTCACAGAATAGCTCAGAAGGTTCGGTGTTGAATCTTCTTCTTCTTAACATACTGTCTTCACCTACGAGATATTCTGAGTATTTGAGGTTACCTATGTTCATGTCTCCGCTCCGTAAAGCAGGGCTGGCGTGAAAAGTTTTTTTTTTTTTTTTTTTTTTTTTTTTTTTTTTTTTTTTTTTTTTTTTTTTTTTTATCTCAGAGACTAAGTCGCACAGAGTTTAGAGCAAACTCATTTGTACGTACTTATCTACGCTCTTCATCATAAATGCAAGTGTTAGAGATTAGTAAACACCAACACCAGCACAAAGAGAACGTATAGAAAATGTATTATATATATATAAAAAAAAAATAAACAAATAATGACATACAATATAGAACACCTAACATGAATTACAATAATAATTAAATAAACTACTATAAATAAAATAAAACATAAGCTACAAATACTTTCATGGACATAATAAACTAAGAAACATTGAACAAAAATCATGCATGTGGAGCACTGGTTTTAAATTTTTGTTTTAGACAATCTTTATTAACATTGAAATCTATAAGTAGGGAATTAGAATTGTATAGCCTACTCATGCGCGATAGCGGCTCATGCATGCCGTAGTTGGTTCTATGATGGTGGATATGAATCAACTCTAAATTACGCAAGTGGTGAGATCCTCCGCGGTAGTTAAAACTTATGGACGAGAGCAAGTAGGGAGCATCAATAAAGCCAGTCATAAGCTGATGGAAAAATATTAGGTCATTGTTGATACGTCTTTGACTAAGGGTTTGTAATTGCAAAAGTTGAATTCGATGTTCGTAAGGAGGTAGATTGAATGGATCTTCCCAAGGAAGACCCTTCAAAGCAAAACGTATAAATTTGTGTTGTACTGCCTCAATACGATGTTTATGAATTTCATATAGGGGAGACCAAACTTGTGAGGCGTACTCGAGATGAGGGCGAACGTAGCAGTTATACAAAGATAGTGTTACATAAGGATCATCAAATTCTTTTGACCACCTCTTTATGAAACCTAGCATAGAATTTGCTTTCCTAACAATTGAGTTTATGTGCTCACTAAATTCAAGGTTAATATTGAAGTAAACACCTAGGTCACGAAAACTTGAGACATTACACAATGAATGACCAGACATTAAATACATAGCTCTACTAGGTTCACGTTTTTTCGAGAAAGTCATAGTTTGGCACTTCGAGGGGTTGAGACTAAGACCATTCTTTTTACACCATGTTCCAAAGCTATCGATATCTTTTTGAAGGAGTGCGCGATCAGAAGTATTTTGAATGGATTTAAAAATTTTCATATCATCTGCGAAAATTAGAATTTCACTATACGAAATGCACGAGACAACGTCATTAATGGCAACAATGAAAAGCAAAGGCCCAAGGTGACTGCCTTGTGGTACACCCGACAGAGCATTGAAGGGATTCGAAAATCTGTTACGAAATTTTACTTGGTACGTTCTATTTTCGAGATAAGAGCATATCCATACAATAAATATTGTAGGAAATCCGAAAGCCTTAAGCTTATATAATATAACATCATGAGAGAGTTGATCAAATGCTTTGGAAAAATCAGTGTAAATACAGTCGAGCTCATACCCATTTTCAAGCGCATTGGAACATTTGTGAAGAAAAGAAAGAAGGTTTGTTACCGTTGATCTTTTCTGCATAAAGCCATGCTGCTGCCTGCAAATAATATTTTTTGTAAAGAATGAGAGGCTGTCACAAACAACTTGCTCAAAGAGTTTGGGGATGCAAGACAGTTTGGATATAGGCCTGTAGTTTTTTATTTCTATCTTATCACCCTTTTTCCAAATGACTTGGATTGAGCCAGGTTTTAGTTAAGACAAATATGTCATGCGAGAAGACTTGAGAGTTAAGGTAAAGATCCGTAATTTTAGTACGAAGCCCTCTTACATTTTGGTAGAAGAGGGTAATTCTATTTAGTTTTTTGGTTCAGGTATCCGTTCAGTTCTAACTGCTTTTTTCTTGCGTAATGTAAACTCTTTAATGAGTGTACCATCAGGCCAAGAATCACTATTCAGTACAGAATTAGAGAGGGAGGGAGGAACAACTAACTTAAATGAAGAAACAAAGCTATTGTTTTTACTGATTTTATTACATTTAATTGACGTAACAGAGGGGATACTCTTTTTGTCAACCAAATGACGCAAAACATCATCTGACGTGATTTCTGGTCTAAGTCGTGAGACAAAAAGTGATCTAGGTTTGGGAACTGCTTCCATAAGGACATTTATTCCCAGAGAAACAGGTTCAATTACATCCTGCGTGTCCATAGAAAGCGAGTTTTCGATCATTGATGTGGTGGATTCTATTGCATCTAGGTTACTATTAGAGATGGGATTTTTACTAACTGACGCATTGGACTTAGGAAGAACGAGTAAACTGTTCAGTTGATCTTTGTTCGTATTGCTCCTCAGTGTTTTGCGCTTTGGAGGAGGACTAGAAACTTGATTAGCTACTGCACCATCGCGATTTTTTTTTGAGTTTTTGGATAATGCTATGGCCGAGCTGGTAGCTAAGGAATTCGCTTGCGATTGAAGGTCTACTAACAATTGCGGTTTCTCAATGACTAAAGGCCCCAATTCATCAGTTGAGGTTGAAGTATCAACGGAACTATAAGGAGATGAAAATGAAGCAAGGTTAGAAACACTGTCATTGAAAACCTTAAGAAGTTCCTCAAAGCCTTTCGACAGCTTCAAAATATCTAGTTTAAAATTGGACATTTTAATAGCCAGTAGGTACAGGGATATCTTTTTGCATTCTGAGCAATACCAACAAGCAATCTTTGATGCACTTATTTTGTCCAAAAATGCATTGCTTGAGCCAATACACTTGGAATGGAAGACATTCCCGCAAGGCCCATAGCATTCAAAGAGAGGAGCACTGGCGTTTTCGATGCATTTACCCGCTGCACAAGCCATGTTAAAAATGTAATTAAAAATTAAATTAATTTGCAAGTGCAATAAAAATAAGTTGAAATCAAAATAATAATTATTAACAAAAAAAAAAAAAAAAAAGTGACCCCAATGGGATTTGAACTTGTTGAATTGTACTAAAAATGCTGGTCTGCTAGACGATTGCACCACCAAGCAGATAATTTAGGGGAAGTTTTTACTTTTGATATGCAAAATTAAATTGGAATATACTTAATTTAGACAAAGATGATAGTTAAGATTTACAAATTAATAGAAAGAGAAGAGAAAGTTTATTGAAATCACTCAAAACACACTCAAACGGAACAGAAAAATAAAAAAAAAAAACAAATCTGTTTCTCACCAAACACAATGAATGCAGAGCGACAAACAAATAAAACTAATTCACTACAAAAATGCAGGAAACAAACAAATTTAATTGATTTAGTTGACTTTAAACACTTCAAAACACTAGAACAATTCACAATGATATTAAAATCAATAGAAATACTGTAATGAAATGAAATTTTCGACAGAGCTAAATTAAGCAAGACTAAAGTGTTACTTTACTTTACTTAAGCCAAAGCAGCAACAGCGGTTGGAAGAAGTTATTCTCCACTTTATTTAGAGTATTTTAAAAAAAAACTAAGGGCTTTCTCATCCGTTTTCGATAAGGTCCATGCTTCAGCGCCGTAAAGCAGGAGTGGGATGATAAGACCTTGATCATCCTACGGTTATCTTGGTTTTTCTAGATATGATTTTGTTTCTCAATTACCTTCATACCCCAAAATAGCAGCGTATGGCAAGAGTAATGCTCTGTTTGATCTCGGCACCGATGTTGTTTTCCGTGTAAATAGCAAATCTTAGGTACACGAAGTCCTAACTACCTCAGAGCTATGTCTGTATATTATGCCGTTTACCCCATTGCAAATGTAACCTATAGTAACACCATGAACACTGCCAATGCTATAGCCATCTACTTTCTCGATCAAAGTATACTTTGCGGTTCTGTTGAAATTAACTTGGGTGGTTCGTACGTTCGTACGTATGGTGGCGCAACAGAGCGAGGAGCCCCAGGGCCTAGCGCATTTTTCACAACCATGCTTTGTGAGGGCATGGAGGGGACCTACAATTTTCTGCCGGTTCCGAACGGCTAGTCGAGAAAGCGTTTTTCATGGCAATGAATTTACTAACGGAGGACTTGCCAATTTCTCACGATAGGCGATACCCGCGGAAAAACATTTTTGCCTCTGTTGGGATTCGAATTAGAACCTCTGGGTTAACAGCAGTCATGAAACCCATCACGCCACAGCGCGGGTATCACCAATGCTTAATACTGTCAGCACAAAATTAAATAATAGCTCGAGGTATACTCGATTTTAAAGGCACTGGCAATCTTTTGCGATTGTAGCTTTCTGACGTCATATTGTTTCATGACATTGACTCCTCATCTAAACCTTGTAAAGGTAGTAGTGCGAGCCAAGGTTTGGATATCTATAAAGTTTGGTTGACTGTTCATTGGTCTGGGGATCGGGATTTCATGGATTTTGATATGCGGGAAGCGTGTACTGCAGACAACAGGATTTATTCCGGCAGCAAAATCGTTATTTTTCAGAGGTTTTGTCAGGCAGGCTATGTTTACCAATTGTAGATGCTTTTAAAGGTGTTCTTCTTTTTCGTTGAAATCGTCAAGGACAATTTTCAAGTTCGAGGAGATCGCAGAAACAGCCTTTGGAATTATTGTCTTTCTCTTCTGTGAAGGCGTGTGCGAACATTTGACTAATTTTAGTCCTGATGCGAATTGTCATCATCATGAATATTCCATATCCATGGCTGAGGCAGACCAAATAAATACTGACGTCGTCTTTGCACTTCTCCTCCAGGAGTGCTTTAGTTTGCTTTTCTTTTTTTTCGCAGTCGAGTTGTATTTCGGTTTTTGTCGGGGTTCTCTGGCTTGCTCCTTTGAGCATGACATATTACCAACTGTGCTTGTAGAACTCTATTTTCCTTGGTAAACAACACTACTCTGGCTTTGAAGATGGATATAGCAACTTCGGCACTGCTCCTTCAAACCTATCCCACTACTGTAAATAAAAATTAAATTTTGTTTTCTTAAGGGGTAAGGGGTAGTCAGGAGCGTGGAAAAATGCAATTTTTCAATAATTTTTTTTACTAGTAATAAATTTTTTTTCACAGAAGCAAAAACAGTAATTTTATCATACTTTAACATTACTTCACTAAAATTTCAAAAAAATTAACTATTTTACAAGTTATGGCGGTCTAAGGCCAACCGGTTTTAAAAATTGGTCCTTGCGGTACCAACTGTAACTCAAAAACCGCTCGATAGATTTGAATGAAGCTTATACAGTTTTTAGAAAACATAAAAAGATAGTGATAGTGAAGGATTATTTTTTTTAATTAACAAAATGGCGGCCTCAGGAATTTTTTTCTGATTTTCGGAAAAAAATCAACAACTATAATTATTTATAAAAGATCGAATTTGAAAAAACAAAAACTCCTTCGATCAAGCACTAGCTTTTTATGTTTTCTAAGAACTGTATAAGTTTTATTCAAATCTATCGAGCGGGTTTTGAGTTACAGTTGGCACCAGTTCAAAAAACATACTTTTGAGAAAAACGCATTTAATGTTTTACATTCGCTTTATGTACATAGTAATGAGGTCTGAAAATAAAGCTGAATAACTCGAAAGATATTTGTCGGATTCACTTCAAACTTTCAGAGAATATTTTTAAGATACTATACTTTTAGAAAATGCAAAAAAAAACAAAAATCGATTTTTTGACAATTCTGACTACTCCTACCCGTTAGAACCAAATTGCTTACCACCTGCAGAACTCGAACTATGGACATTTTTGGAAAACTTTAAGTTCCTATTCAAAAAATATAAAGTTTTCAGCTCGATTTGACTAAAGACTAAAAGACTATAAGTTCTTCGTCAGATATTGATTACGACATAAGATTATTAAGGATCAAGACTGTTCAATTATTTTAGTTCGTCCTGACACTCTTGCAAGAATGCAGATCTTTGGCATTTTTTTAAAAGTTTTTCATCCTCCTACAACGACACCTTTCAAAATTAATCAATCCTCTAACAACTTTACCATACCAAATAACTTCCATCTTCGGTTTTTTTGACCACTGATTTGACCACCAAAGTGCAGTGTGTTTCACACGATATTTATCAGTAAAACACACATAATTCTTCAAATGTCACAAGTAAAAGTTAAAGAAAAGATATTGATTCTTTTGAAAACAATGGTGAACATTTTTTTCGTAATTATAGTAAGGTGATCATTGATCAATTATTGAATAAATGAAAGCAACCCATGGAACATATGTTGAGGTTTCTACGTGAGTGATCGTCGGTTCTGTAAATTTTTTGATTGATAACTACTCTTCAGGCAGTTTTGTTAAGAGGAAACGTGAGGGGCAAAGTGAAAAGATATCAAACTTATAACAAAAACGAAATCACAATTAGCTTTTTGACATGTTCGAGGCAGCGATGAATAGAACGATAAAATAGAAAATAGAAGTTATGTCCTAACTGATTTTGAAATATCTATTTCCTTCTCAAATAAAAAGTGAGATATTGATAAGAAAGTTGAAAAGACAACATCATGGTCACTCCTTTTTATAATTTATATAGTAAATCGCTGTCGTTTCGTTATTACGCGGTTATTCCGATCAAATGGACAAATAAGTAATTCGCAAAGCTTTCAATTTATTAGATAGGTGCATTTCAAAACAACAAACAACCCTTTTGCGACTCTGGCGCTATTAAAAAAACCATATTGGCAAAAACTATAACAACAAATCACTTCATTTATTCTATTCTATCACAGAGCTCTTCTTTCCATCCTACTATAACTAGTCGTTTTTTTGTTTTTGTGCAACAGCTACCATTCTTTCGGCAGCTTTGAACGAAAGCAACACAAACATATTTACAAACTTAACAATTAAATAAATAATTAGACCTAAAATTAAAATAACATCCACACTATTCTCTTCCAAGATGTTTAAATCCTTTAAAGGACTTTGCATATGTGGCGCACCTCGGTGTCTTATCACGTACTCAATCCAGTAAACAGCATTCTCACGAGCACTTAGAGGACGATCTCGATAGACTGTAGAGAATTTTTTTACCGCACTTTTATATTTGTCATTTTTCAAAACTTCCACAACCGAATTTCGAAAAGACGCTTCGGTCAATGTTCGATAATTGAGTGCGATACCATGTCCTTTTGTTTGCATTATTGCAGCATTTTTAGGTTGATCGCCATAAATTGGTATTGAAACCATTGGGACTTCGTGATACTCCGCCTCAGTGATGCTTCCTTTGCCTCCGTGGTTGATAAACAGTTTCAGATTCTTGTGTGCCAAGATGTCATCCTGTGGCAGCCACTTTTTGTAAAGTATATTCGAAGCATTTCCTGGCTCAACATCCACCTTCCAAATAACGTTGTATGGTAGATTCGATAGGACTTTGTAGATTATATTGATATTGTTTGTTCCTAAGTGCTGGCCTTGAGCGTTGCTCCCGAGGCTGAAGAGAATCGCACCTTTCTGTGAATTGTCTAAGAACATTCGAATGTCCTGCGGGGGAAGTTTGATTTAAAATTGTATTCCTTTGAGCTGTGTATGTGAAACTTACCTCGGGCAGAGGATCTGGTTTGTCTTTAATCTGAATTCCTCCGATTTCGACAAGTCCTGGAACTAATGGCCTAACAGGGCCCTCACTGAAGTGATGATTGAAGAGAATAAGCGAAATATTTTTCTTCATTTCTGACAGCGACGGGTACATTTGATCAGATGGGAAGTTTTTGCTACACAAAGAAAAAGATTTTATTATTAACTTAAGATACACAAATAAGCAAACTCACTTATAAAGCCTTTCCGAGAAAAAATGTAATCCTGCAGTTAGAAGTCTTTCCGCAATACTGAGAAAAAAATTAATTATCCTTCCAGAAAGATTCATTGGGCTTGACTCCATAAAAGGAGAGAATGGAACAAAAGCAGGATTCGTTGGATTTCCAATCATTCGAGATACATGTCCAAATGGTTGAATGGGAAATGACAGAACCACTGGGCAATTGAAATGAGCTGCCACACCCAATGGCAAATCGTTGAAGGCATACCCCATCAACATGAGGTCATAGTGGTTGTCCTCCTTCAAAAAACTAACAAAATCCGGATCTGATGTGAATTCTGAATATTGGCTTATAATCTTCTTGATGAGATTGAAAACTTTAAAAATTTTAAGATGTGGTGGAGTATTTTTAGCTTCACTGATCATGGAATCCATGTCCTGTTGGGAAAGCTGTTGCTGTTTGAGAAATATGTGCCTGTAGGCAGGATTTGGATCGTTAATTGGCATTGATGTGATCACTGTAACGTTATGGCCACGCTCAACTAATGCTCTTACTACGGCCATGTGAAGAATTATGTTGGAAGGACTATGAGTAAGGAACACTCCCAGGATGTTTGAAGCTCGACTTGAGTCCATCAATTGGATGAGCAAAGCCACTACAATTCCTAATTGGAATTTCATTGTAAGCTAATGGATGGACTTGAACAGAAACACTGCAGGGAATTAACTAAATCGATCTGCATGGTCGCTGCAATGTTATATAGGCTTTCATTTCAATTGAGGGGTATGTCATGTGATTTGACTAAAAACAAAGAACACGTATCTAAAAAGTAGCAATTATTATCATATACGGTTAATATACTTTAACTTCTTACCATAACACGGGTTGTTATCGAAATCTAACTTTTCAGATCACATTGCGGCTGCACAAGACCTGTATGAGTATATTCAATCTAATCAATCAAATAAACTTTAGAATCTAACCATCTGACCAAAATTCTCATATGACTTTTTGAAGTTGCGAGCTTAGGTTTGATTACACGCTGATAACATAAGCATCGTGCTTATTGCAAATAGGTGAAGGTATGTTGGTTGATTTTTGACTTAGTGCTGATAGCTGCAATACTTATTGTTAGAGATAAGTGTCGCTACTTAAATTACAATTAAAAATAGCGGAAACAAATAATTAAATGATATCATTCGTTGTGTTATTGAAACAAATAAATCAATCAATAGTGTCCATGGTGGAGAAGTGCGAAGGGTTGGTATAGTTCCATACCCTATTGAGTGTTAACTAATTTCTCATCTGTTCGGTGGGATAATAGGGTAATCAGTTAATTTTGGCCTTATTCTCAATTGGCTGACTTATATCAAAACGGTTAACTCGGTTCTGCTGTCTTTCTGATTGTTAGAGAAGCTTAAAAACACTTCCATAAAGGGGCGATAGTATGGTCTAGGGGTTCTTTTGATTAAGCCAAGATTGCAAGTTTGTTTGTTAAATCACAGACTCTCACATACTGGTTGAAAGAGTGGGGATAGGCACATCGAATCTTAGATATGGGTCAGTTTTCTTACTTCTATTTTTTCGCAAAAACCAGTGTGAAGAAGGACTATTCTAAAATCTCAAAAATATAGAATTACATTCCTTACAATAGAGTTACTGAAGTGAACAGGCAACTCAACAGAATTCGCGCACGAAATGAAAAGTGATCTTGATGAGATGAAAATAGTGAACAGAGATAGAGAGATAGCCGCCTTAATACTCAAAGTAAATCCCAAAGATATTTACGGGCAATGCAATGCAAAGTCATTGCAATGAAAATAGCTATTAGCATTATACATATAATTATTGTAAAGACTACTACCTACTTCCGTGAAAGAAAATCGAATCTTAAGCAAATCAATAAAATTTTTTGGGGCATGACTAAAGTATCTGGAGGAAATCACTTTGGAGAGCGTGTTGAAGTTTTCAAAAAGGCTAATACACAAATGATGAAATAGAGAGAGTTTTAATGTCAGTTCTCCAGGCTCTGTTCCTCTTGTTTGGAAGAAGTTTTAGTTCTTGGCTTGTCATGGCTGACAAAAGCTAAGACATACGACAATTTTTTTGCTTTACTTACAATTTTCTTTTCATAATTTTCTAAAATCAAGTAGAAACAATTCATTATATTGTCAGGAGCATATGGGGGCGTTCTAGAATCGTATATGCGGATAGGGTTTTGTTTTTGTTTCTGTATTAAAGTTTCAGCAGAATCACAAACCCATCTTCATAAAAAAGCTAATTAAATAATCCGAAGCTTTTTATTTTTGTTTGTAGACGTTTCAGTATCAGAGTTATAGAGTTGCAGTGAAGATCGAAGGTTGTAAATTTCAATCCTTTGGCAACAATGATTCAAATGTTTCTCTGTTTTCAAAAGCAGAAATTTTATATCCGCAACTGTTGCCGCCATCAGGATCTGGAAAAAAGGTATCTGGATTGTTCAAAAGGTTATTTAATATAGATCTATCCGAGAAATCCTATCGGATAGGTTCTTGAACGCGCCCTATTTTGAATACCAGACCTGCTATTTGTAGCTTTCCATACTAGAAAACTCCATTATGTACTAATCTTTAACTAAAAGCAGATCAGTATAGACTCAATTCAGTAAGCAAATGACAAATGGCAACTCAATAATCAGTTACACTTCCATAACAAGAGCTTTATCTCTTGGCTGTTTGGGATCAGCAAAAATTTGTAAACCGTTCCAGCCTTTGCAAGGCATGGTTCAACAAAACACAGAGCTACCCTAGCTGTGCTGTGGCACTCATTTTACTTATTTCATTTTTATTTAGTGACAGAAATTGATATTCGATATAAAAGAATATTATTAAAATTTTATTTATTCAATTCGGGTACTACATAATACAAAAACAATCTCACTTATCTATTTCTGTGAATGGCTCTATCTACAAAGTTCACTCAAATTCAAAATTTAAGTGAACGATTAGATTTCATTGCCTAGTCATGGGCTAGGTTAAATGAAAATCTTATATTTCATTGCTTGATGTTGGGAAAATTTAAAATTAGTTTTTGAAGACTCAAACCCAACCAATTTAAAATTAATAAGAAGTACAGTTGCTGACGAAAAACTCTTTGGCTATTACTCCAAAATATTTATACAGCAGAAAAAAACATACCTTCGCAAATAAATGAATTAATTTAATAGTTCTGTATGAGTCATTGGAAGAATCATTTGGCACCTTCGTCGCAACTACACTAGTATCACAATATTATACACTAGTTGTTAAATATTGTGATACCACTGTTGTCCATATTTTACTTCTTTCGCACTTTTTGTGCAAATTTCAATTATGTTTTTTAATATCAAATACTAAATAAATCCCCTGAAGAAGCTGGAAAACAACTGGCGAAAAGTAGGGTAAAACCAAGACGGATTAGTTTTATTTAATTATTAATCGCATCCAACTCAATGATCATAAAAAACCCAAAAAACAAAAATTTCTCTATTTAAGAATATTTACTAGAACAACGCCAAATTTAATAAATAAAATGAATAATATTTTATAAAAATAAAAGCAATTAAGGACTCGCAGAAAAGAATGTGAACCTTTTTTTGAATGTAAAATGAGTAGCTTAAATAAAATATAAATACTTAAAAAAAAAAATATACTTAGCAAATCTGTAGCATTCAGACCAAACTGCCGGTCCATTGTACTACCAATATGGTAGCCTTACCTTTTTTTGGGTACAGAAGATGGAAGCAAGATCATTGCAATTTCACATTTTAAGGGCGGCGCACAGTGGGCCCAAATGCAGTTTCGCGTCTCAAAAATCTGTAACTTTTTTGTCTATTGGAGTAATTAAGTGAAATTTGGAATATATTATATTTAATATATAGAGAATCATAAAATTTAAAAGTTTTTAAGATCTATTTAGTGTTTTGGTAATTAAAGTTTATTAAAAGTTCAAAAATTACAATATTGAAGAATCAAAATGTGGATTTTCAGTATAAATTATGCTTTTATTTATTATTTATGCTTAAGATACTCATGTTGAGAAAATATAATATCAATAAATTATATGTACATAAAAAATACATCCCAATATGAGAAAATTATAGCAATATATAATATACAAAAATGTAAAAGAAAATTAATTTTTTAGTAGCTGAATGGCTTCCTCAGAAAGCTCTGAGCTTCAGCTGTATTTTGTTTTCTTATACTTTATATAAGAGGATCAGATGTCAAAAACAACCGATGAAAGACATCCTCATTTGTTGCTGTTCTTGAACATTTTCTTGAATGCGTCATCCTTATTTTTTTGTAATCTTTGTTACGTACATCTTCAAAAAGCTGACCGATTGGTAGGACTCCAAAATGTTGAACTATAGCTTCACCGTGAACTAGTATTTTATGGACTGAAGATGGCATGTATTACCATTTATATTTTTCAACGTAAATGCGAGCTGTATAAAATGCATATTTATCAAATTTTTGAACATCAATGTGCATTGGGGTGTGTCATTTTTTTCAACGATAAAACAGGCTTAATACTTTCAGGAAGGTATAAAACGAAGCCTTTGAAAATTTGAGCTATTAATATTAACATTTAGAGGTTCCTGTTTTTAAATTTTAATTTTCCATACAAATAACATGAAAAAAAAATGCAAATTTTTTCTTATTTTTATAACCTGACATTTGAGCATTGTAGAAATAAACTGACATATTATTTAAGTAGAAAATTGAACGCTCTACAAAAAAGCTAATTTTTTTCATAGAGTGAGCCGTTCTGAAGATATTCAGAGTTTTATTTCTAGAACTTCATGGGGTCGTGCTATCATTATTCGAAAAAGGGGCAAATTGGGGCAAAACATTTTTTTTTTTGCCTTTTTACTAATGTATAAAGGAATAAAATGCACTATGCAAGAACACAGCGCAAGGTAGCGCAACCATTCAAAACCTTTATCAAAGATTAATATATAAAAAAAAAATAGCATGTTAATTAAAATTGATTAATACATAGAAAAAATATATTTTTTTAAATTGAGTTTACTGATATTTAAAGCTTAAATTACAAGCTTTCCAACAATATATAATTCTTGTGTAATCACATAATAAAATGCCAAAGAAAAGTCTATTTAAAACGTTCTTTATTTCGTCATTCCAATGGGGCTATATGAAGCGACTACTTTAGATAGCTTAATCCGTTAAATTTTTTTTGCACTGCGAAATTTGACCTTTCCTTGGTTAATTTGCATAAAAATTTTAGCTCCCACATTACTTTCGAAAAAATAATTGTTGAGACGATAAATGCCATTTGGGCCCACTGTGCGGCGCCCAGGCTAAACTGGGAGGCTAAAAGAAAAGCAGATGCCCAGAGTGGGACTCTAACTCACACGTCCGGCCTACTTACTGAACACTCCACCATTCCACCACGACCGCGCTGCGCCTTCGGTATTTTGAGAAAGATTTCTTTTCAACTTTTGAAAATTTTAGTTTTTGAAACTTTTTATAAACTAAAATAACTTCAAAACACTGTCTTTGATCTTTTTTTTCAAATTTTAGTTGAAAAAACTTCTAGCAAGACCTTAAACTTTGCATAGTTGACTTTTAAAAAACTCGATTTCAAAAAAAGTGAAAATAAAAAACCGTTTTTGAAACAACTGGTCCAACGACTTTGATTAATTTTTCAATACTCATATTTTTTAGCAACTACAAAAATATGAGGTTTTTCTATTTTTGCAATCATCTTTTCATAATTAATGTGTAGTTGGCAACCCTTTACCCCCAAAAATGTATATTATGAAGGCCGAATACTAAAACCTTTTACTCTGCCTCAAGATTTTGATATTATACTTAGCATGCAATCGCAAGTTCGTGCGACTCGATCGTTTCGTATGGATTGATTAATTTTATTCGCACCTTTTGTAGAATATTGAGCATACTTTTAACTGTGTTGTTATCATGCAGAAATATTAAGCTGGTAACGAAGCTTCCTAGAACACTCGGTGTGGTGTTTTGCGGTGTTCAATGCGGAAATCGTGTGAAATGAAAAGCTATTAAAATTTTGTTAAATTTTATCAGATGCTCCCCCAATGATCCCTGACAGTTGGGCTTATGTTTAAAACCTGTTAGTGGCCATCTAAGGAGTATACTATTTTTTTGCATCATAAACTCCGCCATTTTGCTTGAAGAAAAACCCTTAATGCAAAAAAAAACTAACTTAACATAGGTGGATTTTATATCAAGTAGTTATTAAATGGAAGTGAACACGGACTTTGAAAAAATAAAGTTTTGAGAAAAACGCCTTTAAAGTTTAACGTTCGCAGCTGTTAGAGATTGATAACAGGAGACTAGTAAGACAATAACTTCAAGTATATTTATTCGATTGGCTCAAAATTTTAAGGGACATATTATGGAAATATTAAAAAATAAGATTGGACAAGAAAACAAATTCCGATTATTCCAAATTGAAATCCCGAAGTAGAGGGCATAAGTATTCATTCTTTTGATCTGCACGACTAATCGCTGTTGAAGATGTGATCATGAAAGTGAAGATTGGATATTAACATTTTTTTATTTTTTATTTTTACCTTCATTATTGGAAATGGTGACTTATTTCTCTTTTCAGGACACGTTCTTTGCAACGCTTATAGTGGATAAGTCTTTACGTTGTGTGCAAAGACTAAATCATCGGCAAAATTATTTTGTTTCCTTCTCCGGGACTATCTTCCTTCTTCTTTTCCTTCCGTTCTTCACATAACACACGTTTTTTGGCTTCAGTTTTTTTTTTTTTTTTTTGCTTTTTATGACAAACAGCTCGAAAAAAAACTCCTTGCTGAGTGGACATAGAAATTTGAGCATAGGTGTAGGTACCTAATTTTTGTAAAAACTCACCTTTATCGCGTAAAACTATAAAAACTTCATGGCTTTTTATGGGAGAGCTACTTAATTAATTTTATACTTTTCGTTACTTTATACTGCAAACGTATTATACAGATTCAGAGATTTCGTATCATATCAGCAACAATTCAAGTGTTTACAGAAAGTAGTTTGCGAACGAAAATACTATCGTTAAATCATATTTCATTACAGAAACAAATGAAATCATTGGGGATGGGTTCTTATTAAAAAAAATAAACAATGTGGCACAACAAAGCGAGGTGCCCCGGAGCCTAACGTAATTCCCTCGCCATATTTTTTGAAGGAATGTAAGGAAAGTGACCTACAATTCTTTACTGATTCCGAGCGGTCAATCGAAAAAGTGCTTCTCGTGTAAAGCGAAACTCGCATAAATACATTTTTTTTCTTAATTTCTTGGACCTCAAATTTCCCACTATACAGAGAGACACAGTTTCATTACACCTCGGATGCCATATTTTGTTGTTACTAAATGGGGAACAAATACATCTGTTATTTTACCTTACTAGAATTTTTATGATGGTAGGTGATCATCTGATCATATAGAAAAATATCTCACAATTATTATGTTTTAGTCTCTCTTGCTCTTGGTAACTTTCCAAGATTTAATTGCAAGATAAACAAAAAGTTTTATCAAAGCCTTGAGTATCTTAACACACAAATAAACTATAACAATTAGAAACAAGATAACATCAATGCTATTTTCTTGGAGAAAATTCATTTCTTTGAGTGGACTTTGCATATGAGGGGCACCTCTGTGCCTTATCACATATTCAATCCAATACGCTGCATTCTGCCGTGCCGTTAGTGGACGATCCTTATATAATCTCGAGAACTCCTGCACCTTGTTTCTATATTTCGGATTCTCCATCACCTCTCTGATAGCTCCTTTGAATGATTCTTCAGTCATATTCCTAAAGTCAACAACAATGCCATGTCCTTTAGATTGCAATAATTCGGCATTTGTTGGCTGATCTGCAAAGACTGGTATTGCAACCATTGGAACTTCATGAAACTCCGACTCCGTGACACTGCCTTTGCCCGCATGTGTAACGAATAGTTTCAAATTTTTATGAGCAAGAATATCGTCCTGAGGAAACCATTTTTTGAACATGATATTCGATGCATTTCCTGGTCGCTGTTCGTCATCGAACTTCCAAATAACCTTGTATGGAAGTTTAGATAAGGACTTGAATATATTGTCCATTCCATTTGGACCTAAGTGATGGCCACGTGCATTCGAGCCTAGACTAAAAAAAATTGCTCCTCTATCGGCGCTTTTTAAAAACTCTTCAACATCCTGCAATCAATGAAGTCATTTGAAATTCTTTTGATTGACGTCACGCTTTTCATACCTCAGGCAGTGGATCTGGTTTGTCCTTTATTTGAACCCCTCCAATTTCAACTAGACCTGGAATTAGGGGCCGTACTGGGCCCTCGCTGAAGTGATGGTTGACAAATATCAGCGAAACGTTGTTCTTTATCTCACTATACGAAGGGTACTTGTCCGATGGATAATTTTCGCTTAAAAAAAAAAAGAAGTATACAACACATGAAAGTGAAAATTTTATTAAAAAAAACACAGAAACTTACTTGTAAAACTGCATTGAAAAATAGTCCATCAACCCACAAACAATTCTCTCGATAATGCAAGCGATAAAATTTACAACTCTGCTGTAAAAGTTCATAGGGCCGGGGTCCATAAAAAGGGCAAATGGTACGAATGATGGATGATTTGGCTGCCCGATGATGCGTGACAAATGCCCAAAAGGCTGCAGCGGGAAGGAAATTACCGTAGAACATTTGAAATGAACCCCCAAACCCAAAATAAACTCATTGAAACCGTATCCCAAAATCATGAGATCAAAATGATTGTCTTCCTTCATAAATTCAATAAAGGCTGGATCAGATTTGTACAGTGTGATTTTGTCAAATAAATGTTTCAATGAAGTAAATGCCTTAATAGGTTTTAAGAAGGCTGGTGCATCCCTCAATCCGTTCACTAGACCATTTATTTCTTCTTTTGTAAACTCAAGCGTCTTGAGATGTATGTGCCTATAACCGAGATTTGCATCTTTTGAGGGCATGGAAGATACGACAGTGACATTGTGGCCACGTTCTATCAAAGCTCGCACTATACCCATGTGTACAATTAGATGCGATGGACTGTGGGTAAGAAACATGCCGAGGATGTTGGAAGCTCCTGCATTTTCCATAGAATGAATTAACAAAAAACCGACAAATCCGATTTGAAACTTCATTTTAGTTAGAAGCAAAAGTACTACCACTTCTTGACGCAGGCGAAACTAAACTAATCGTAGAACCATGAGGTGAGCATTGAGACGAGATATCGCCAAAGTAATTTCTGATAAGTTTTATCTAATATCTGTTTGTGTTTGGGTAGCTAACTTATTTTTGAATATTCTTCGACAATGCTAAATGAGATAACCAGACTTTAGGTAGACAGACGTCGGTCGTGCCAGACAAATCTGATTTTGGTATCAATCCATACCACTCATTTCAAAGAGCAATAAGTTTTGAGCGTCTATATCGGTCTATCGATGAGACATTTTCATATTTCAACAAATTTAAATTTATTGGTTTTTGTTTAGGTGCCCTAATGAGAATGAGATTATGCGGAAATTGCCACAATATGCCTCAGAAGATCAATAAGATCACTTCGATACTGTGAATCGAAAAAAAAGTGAAATCGAATGTGAGAAAAGGCACAGAGATCGTTGTATCGAATTTGTTTGGGCATGGGGCACATCCAACGTATAGTTCCATAGAAAACAGTTCACTATTAAAAATTTCAATTGCTTCTTTGTACTGCTTACTAGAAATGTATAGTCTACCTACAAAATTTGGGGAGTAGCTAAGAAACGATTTTAGAATATATTTTTTCCTACTAAATAAAACAAAAAATTTTAATCAAAACACGTATGTTAAAGCTAGACCAATTCTAAGTCAGCTACATCATAGAAGAACTGTGTATTTTACTTACATAAAATTGTAACTATAAAAAAAAGTCTCAATAAAAACTCCATTATTATTATTTATTATTATCTACTAAATTACAAAGCTTAAATATTTTTAAAAATTTTGGCAATCGAACAATTAGTATTCATTATTAATTACTTTATTATTCCCTTTATAGAAAAAGAGTTATTTCACACTGGGATGAAATCCTGAGCTCTTTTTTTATATTATGTTAAAGAAGTATTACTTTCTAACAATTTATACACACAATTTTTTTTTCATCATCAAAGCCTGAGTCTTTATTCATCCAGCTTGTTGGATAGTCTAATTATACAGGGTGTCCCGTAATTCGTTTTACATACTTTGGGATATGATTCTTGGTCATATTCTAAGAAAAAAATTGTTTTACATTAAAGTCCGTTTCTCAAGTTTGACATCACTTTTTGACAATTTAAAAAAAGGCTAACTTTGGTGTACCCTGACCTGTGTTAAATTCGATATCTCTGTCAATACTAATGATATAGACCTAATCTTAGACTCAATTTTTTGTAGAAATAACAACCTTTAAGACTGTATTTAAATTAGGCTTCCATAGATTTAGGGTTGCCAGATTTTCAATTTTAAGTGGTGTTCAAATTTTCTTCCCAAAACAAAGTTTTGACTTTGAGGTCATTTTTTTGGAGAAAAGGCCTGATAAACATAGAGTTTCTTTATTTTTTACAGATGAACAAAACAATAATAAAGAAAAAACTCAACATTAAGTTAGCTCAAAAACCCATACATTTTATGATACTTGAAAAAATACAAAATGGGAAAAATTTAAAAAAAAAATAAAAAAAAGTTTTTGCTTTGAGGTTTGTTTGAATAAAACAATAATATGATCACTTTTAGTAGTTTTTTTATGTATTTAATACAAATACAATTATAACAAGTGCTCAAAGCGCTTGTATATTCTCTTATCTTTGTACCAAACTGTGTGTGGTGTTAAAGACCAATCCTGTCCATTCCACAAAGAACTGAAATTCTTCCCTTAGAAACTAGACATGATGTTCTCAAGATGGCATTTTCACAAGCAATGTAGAATACCAGAGTCAAAAAATCTAGGCAGCATTTACAACAACCACATTTATACGGGCCACACAGTTCTGCTTGGCAGTCTCTTCTTACCAGCGACTGGAAGTAGCAGATGCATGCACCGGTTGGCAAATTCCACACACTATCGGCTGCTACTCGCCAGCTTCTATCAGTGAACAGCAACAGAAAATTGAAAATTATTATTAATATTAAAAAAGAATTTTGAATAAAAATACAAAAAATAAAATAAAATAGTGCAGCACTTTTTTGTTTAAGCAGCCGCTATTAGCATCCAAAAGTAGAATATCTTTACTTACACGCGGCTACTCGACTCGCCTTTGGGAACCAGACTTGTGTCTCTAAAGACGATCTTTGAATTTTTACTAAGGAAAAATGAAAATTTCTGTCAAAATATTTTTATATTTTTTCTGTTGAAAACAGTTGTATTGGAAAAAAAATCCTCCGATCAAGTCCTTGTGAATTGTATTTTGAAGATTTCTGTTAAATTTCTTCAATATCGGTTGAATAGTTCCCGGAAATCTTAACAACTGACTTCATAAACACAGTTTCGAGAAAAACGTTGTTAAAGTTCTCAGCGCTCCTCGAGTAGTTTCAGGTGGAAAAATCAGGTTTCATTGTTCACAGCCAGTCTATTTTATGTTTTTGGGGTGCTGAACATAAAGGATCACCTCAGTCTGACTGCCCGAAAAATCACTGATTTTCGCGACTTTTTTTCATGGTTAGGATATCCTAATCGGTCGGGTTTTTTTTAATAAATTAAGGCAAAGATGAAGAATACAAAACGATTTTTGTTAGTTTTGTTAGTTTTTTATTATTGTTATTAATTTATCAAAAATTCTTCTTCTTCTTTTCATTTCCGGTGTTACGAGTAGTGATCTTGAAGCGATCACAACTCTCCCACTTTTCTGCTTCACACTAGTGATCCGCCTGTGGGGTGCTTATCAAAAATGTTGTTAAAAAAGAGAGTCCTAATCGGTGTCCACTTTTCCGAGCTAAGTTTTGATCTGAACAAAAGCTTCTAAAAGATTAATAATCTATAGGAAAGCTGCTATCGTCCTATGGAGGCTTTTTTCTTAATTTTTTTTTTTGACGAAATGGCGGTGATTTGAACAAGAATCAATGAATTATTATTAATTATTAGACAATAGAGGATGACAAGAAGAATGTTCTGTTAAAATTTGGAATTGAAAGCTTGAAAACATTTGCCTCGGCAGCGGGCACCTTTTTGAAAAACTCCTTTCCGAGAAAAATGCGCTTAAACTTTGAGGTACATCCATAGTGAATGTCGAAAATAAACCGAAATGAACCAGTTCTATACCTTCAACGAATTTAAAGAACTGAATACCGATAGAAGGTCACGCGAAGGTAGGAGAGGAGCACAACAGAAGGAATAACGGTTGAACCAACGGACGGACGCGGCAGATGTGACGCACTCCGTTCCCTTCCTCTCTATATACTAATACTGTAGTGACGAAAATAATTCAAATTTCGGTTTAAAAACTTAACAGCATGTTTGTAGCCGTGTATACTATCCGATAATAATCCAAAAAAAAATAATTTTTTGCAAACTTCACACTGAGATGATCCCTTAAACAGTCTTAGATAACACCTAAAGTCGGCCTACTTTAGTTGTTTATTTACGCCTAATTTGTAGGCTCTACAATCTACATATTTCATTGGGAAACTCGATGGGGTTAGAAGATTAATCTTTGGTGAGTTTTTGTACTTTACCATACTACTGAAAAACACTATTTCATTGCCAAAATTTTTTTTTTTTTGTAATAAATGTAAGACAATTCAGATAAATGTTCCGATCAAGACAGAAAAAAGGTTTATATATTCTTAATATCTTATCTAAAAAACAACTTCTGTTGAACACCAACTTTTATTTGTATAAGCAATTTTGAAGCCACCATCAATTTAAATTATCTCATCATGACAAAAGTCTAGGGATTACTTTTACAAACATCAAACGCATATAGGTGTGTGTTTATCAAACCAAAAACGTTAAGATTTGTTTAAAAGAAACTTTGACTAGTAGCCATTTGTGCCAGTTCCATAAGATTTAAAAATAGTACAGCAATTTTGCAATACCTAGATAGTGCCAAAGTAGATTCAACAAATGAATGAGTTTAAGTCACGATGGTCGTAGAATACGAAGAAGTAGGTGCTAATTGGTTTTGGGATTGGGAGCTCGTCACTTTTGAATAGGGTTTGAAATCGATGATTTTAAAACTAACTGGCACATCAAAGCACATATTAAAAATTAAAAAAATTGTTTGTGATGCTTTCACTCAACGAATAACTAATTAAGCTGCCTAAAAAAAAAAAAACACCTATATCGCTTTCCATTGGACGAAAACAACCGTCCTGGAGAGTCCAGAAGCATTATTAAACCATTCCATTAGTGCAAAAAGATCGCTTCTGATGATTCTGTGAAAAGACAGTCTCTTCTCGATTTGAAGTGAGAATCCATTCAATAAGCACTAACACATGAAACTCAAATTTTGAAAAAGAAAATTTTACTTTAAGACTTTTTCTTATGAGCTGTAAGAATTTCACTCACACAAACAAATGGCCATAACGGAACTTAACTGTAATGAATAGAAAAAATTTACGGTGTTCCATAGGTTTTTAAAACGAGTACTTCCCCGAGTGAAACCAATGAAAAGCGACATTAGTCGCAACAATTTCTGATTGAAAGTTATTTCATCTAATTAAAATTGTTTTAGATTTGCTTTTAATGTAAAAGACGATTTGCTTATAGTTCAAACTCAAATTTAGACTATTCACTAATCCGAAACGTTTGGGTCCTTTTCCTTTCAATCTTTTTGTCCTTAACAAATTAACTTCTACAATTTTACAGTAGGTTGTGTCGAAATCAAAAGATTCGAAAATATAAGGATCTTTCGTCGAACTTTACCCAGGATTGACCCAGGTTTGCTTGACAGCCCTATAAGTTTTCAAAAAATAAAAACTGCGCTTTCGGTTCTCAAAAGAGACTAAGCCCAGAAATCACCACACATCCCTGTCATTCGAAAATAAATACATTCCATTTGGCAGCCCTATTCGTTACTTGAACTCTCCTCAGCAAAAACCTAGGACTACTTTAGGGCAAGTTGAAGGCAGCCCACGGCTAAAAAAAACACTCGGTTTGATATTCAGGTGGAGTTTAGATTGTTCAAAAAACGCTTTAGGACGACTACGAGCAAACCCAGGGCTTCAAGGAACAAACCCATATTTCAATGTAAGTAAGTACCTACACTCTATAGAGAGAGACTTATGCAAATCAAATAATTAATTGCATTTTGGTATTAGAGTGGGATTTCATTCAGTTAATATTTTTTCAAATAATAATCCATAGGCGGATCCAAGGGGGGGGGGGGGGGGGTTTTCGGGTCCGGACCCCCCCCCCCCCCCCCCCCCCCCCCCCCCCAATCGGGAAAATAAAAGATGTTATTTATAACATTTATCGGCTCCTAAAGTTCAAATTTCGTTACGGGACAGAAAAATATAGCATGAGCCAGACAAAAAAGTAAAGGAGAAGTAATATTATTATTTTAAAAATTCAAGAACTTTATTGATTATTACATTTCATAAAAAACTGAAGAGCATTCTACCTCAAACACTGGTAAATTTTCGAGGTTTTTTGAAAAATTCCACTAGAATTTCGTCCTCGGTAAGTTCAATATGGGTATGGATATTTAAAGAAGCAAGACCATTTATTCATTCCTTTCTCCCTCCTCTCGTGTTTCTCAGGTAAGTTTAGATCCTCCTCAACATTGAAAATGATCGTTCTGGAGACGCTGTAGTTACAGATAGTACTGCCAAGACTCGCAAAATATAATCGACATTCTTGAACGACTTGCTATTGATAAACTGAAAAATATCGTCAGATTGATGTTTGCATATGTGTCTCGATCCGATAAAAGTGATTTACTAGGCAAAAAATTGGTTGTTGGATCATGATTGATTACACAAGTTCTTTTACTGAATATTCATGAAGCACAATCAGAAATTGTAACATCGCTATTATTTCACAAAATATAAATTCAGAGAAACGATTTTTTAGATGGGTTTGAATGGTGCATCAGAGCGTGCTGTGTAAGCTTTCACTTTTGCCTAAAAGGTGCCTTTTCTCTCACATCGCGTCACATACAATCTTTTTTACATGTAAATTTTTGATCGAAAGATACTAACCAGTAAAGCATCAAGCGCATTTTGAATGTTCTGGACGTGGATTCGTTGTCTCCACATCTTGACTTCTGACAGAAAATTTTCTTTCGAACAATCCAATATTATCTTCGTAAAATGTGTGGAGGTCAGCGCATTTCTTTTCGTTAAATTCTTGTTTAAGAAACAGTTGCCCGAAATTTTGGAAAATGGATTTGTGTTCCGAGAACTGACTTTTGAGTTGAGAAATGAACGTACCTATCAAGAAACGGAATTTAGAAAGAAATTCTGTAGTAGTCTTCAATACTTTGTGCTTGAACGTTGCAACGATTTTTTTGTTGATTGCAACGGCGCGGCCGGCGTGGCAATCTCATCGTGATTTCGTATTCAGACCAAATTCTAGTAGCATGTTCATAAATAACGTGGAAAGTAGAATCTGCGTTTTCGCGTTTGTAAGTAAATTCATTCAAAGCGTCATCTGCCAGCTTAGTAGCCTCACCCAGATCTTGGGTTTTAGATTGCAATTCCCGACTCAAAGGCAAAACAATCGAATTAACTTATTCCATAATGTGACAGGCGATTTGGAATTGAACCGTCGAATCGCTGTTAAAAGATGCAATGCATTTTGCGAAGTATCTCGATCTTTCCACGTTTTGATTTCTTCTAAAGATTCAATGACAGCCGGTTGCAATTCAACGTACGTTCCAACTGCTTCATGAGACTGACCCCACCTGGTAGGACAAACAGACTTAATATTTTGTTTTTTTCTCACTTTTGTTTGTCATTTTTGAAATTTCTTGGTGTAGAACGTCTTGTCTTTTAGGCCAGTGAAAAAATGCTTCAATCGCTCTGATAGTTCCTAACCCATTTTTGATTCCTGACACTTCGCATGCTGCATTGACTGCCAGACTAAAGCTATGTGCAGCGCAATGTACATAAATTGCCAGTGGGAAATACGATCTCAGATGAGCCTGTGCACCAATGAATTGGACACTCATTGCCGAAGCTCCGTCGAATCCTTGGCCATACATATATGAGCAATCGACGCCAACATCATGTAAATAATTTATGATTGAATCTGCTAAACCTCGTATATATAAATAAAATTTTAAGTAATAGACCCCCCCCCCATGCCCAAATCCTGGATCCGCCACTGTAATAACCTATACCTACAACTTATCTCAAGAAAACAATTCCCCACCAACTCATGTGACCCTTCCAGGTTGAGAACTAGCTATTTAACTTTTGAACTTCTGAATTTTTATCTTCATCTGAATATTTATAATTATTATGGATGTTATAATTTATTCAATTGGCACTTTATGTCGCATAGAGACAAAAGTCATCAGTCTCAAAAAGCACTTAGATTCTTGACTTAATAATTATTCACCCTTGCACTGACTTCTCCTTGGTCGTTTAAACTTAAAACATGTTTGTCTTGAAACTTGTCTCTCAAATATTTAGATTAGAGTTTAACTTCATGTTTTTGAAAACCATAAGTAGCAGCACTCAATATTTATCATTGTCGTTATCCATATGCTTGGCTTTTGCTTCATCGTCACCTCCAATATTGAATAAGTTTCTTTCTCTTGTGATTGTGCACTTGTGCAGTCATCCAAACAATGCAGCTGTTTGCATTTCCAATCAAATCTTCAATTTATTGGATGGTGTCCTCGTCTATCGAATGTCCTACAGCGCTCTACCACCACCACCACACTATGGAATAACGGAACGAATTTTATCTAACCATGTCTTACCGATCCAACTGGATACTGGACGACACAAAAATAACGATTGGATGTGTGCGGTTTTTTCTGCACTTGATTTGAATACGACACAAGAATTTTATTGGATGAAGTCAAAAAATGTCTACTTCCTATTCGATTTATGTTCAGACAGCTTTATACTGTGTAGTACTGAAGATTGCTAACAATTGTGTCACTTTTATTTTGGTTGCAGGGTAACGGTTTGCCATTCACTGACTCGGATGTCTCAATTTTCGAAGCGTTTGCCATATTCTGCGGACTTGGTATCCATAACACGCAAATGTACGAGAACGCATGCAAATTGATGGCAAAGCAAAAAGTAGCACTGGAATGCTTGTCCTACCATGCAACTGCTAGTCAAGAACAAACAAGCAAATTGGTCCAGGATACTGTGGCAACGGCCGAAGCGTACAACTTGTATAGTTTCACATTTATCGGTGAGTGTTCAATTCCGATGATATTCCTACTGGCAAAAAAAAAAGAAAAACATTTTTTCTCACGTATTTTAATTGCAGACTTTGACCTGATGGATGATGACACGTGTAAGGCGGTGCTACGTATGTTCTTGCAGTGTAATTTGGTTCAACAGTTTCAGATACCCTACGATGTAAGTGTTGTTGTTTGATTTAATGCATACACGTCTTACTCTTCTTTTTCTTTTTCTTTTGTTTGTTTATGCCTTGATTGCAGGTCCTTTGCCGATGGGTGCTTAGTGTACGTAAAAACTACCGTCCTGTAAAGTATCACAACTGGCGACACGCCTTAAATGTGTCCCAGACCATGTTTGCCATGTTGAAAACCGGCAAAATGGAACGCTTTATGACTGATTTAGAGATATTAGGTTTATTGGTGGCATGCTTGTGTCATGACTTGGATCATCGTGGAACAAACAATGCTTTTCAAACAAAAACTGAGAGTCCTCTGGCGATTTTGTATACAACTAGTACAATGGAACACCACCATTTTGATCAATGCGTGATGATTTTGAATTCAGAGGGAAACAATATATTTCAAGTAAGTTTGTTTATAGTGAATGACTTTTAATGATTTACTACTAAATTTAAACGGTATGTTTTTATAAAAATTTTGCCAACAATCGGTAGAAAAGCAACCTAAGCTGTGTCTTACGAACATTTATTTATTATTTATTTTAAATTGACATTTCAATATGAGTTTGGAATGTATTCTCATTCCACCCTTTCTTTTGGTCAAAATAGGTGTATTGAGCATTGACTATGTTCTTTGAAAGAGGGTGTAAAGGAACTTGAAAAAATAATTATATTCATTGCAGAAACCTTTTAGTGAACTGATTTTAAAGCGAAAACCACGCAGTGCAATTGAATTAGAAGGTGCAAATCAGAGATGGGGGTAAAAACCCAAAGGGAAAATTTTTCATCCCCATCCTCGATTCAGTTTTTTCAATATATCTCGCAAACGGAGCATTATTTTCGACGAATTTTTTAAAATATTTTTTGTAGAAAACTGAATTTTCCATCGAAATTGTTAATTAAGAAAATTAGTTGAACCAATTTTGAATGCAAAGCGTCAGAATCCCCAGCCTGAAGAAAGTCAAAACAGTGGGCTCATCAGTTAGATGCTGTTTGTACCTTTCTAAGACGCAATGTTTGGTCGATGTTTGTCGACACATATATAAAGTTTACAGTGCAAACACAATGTAAACTTTATATTTCTAGGGGAATGGGATTGCATTCTTGCACCTAGAGAAGGGTTGCCCGTGGTCTGGCCGATGCCGATGTTTATTGAAAAAAGAAATTAATAAAAGAATTTATTGTTTTCTTGGAGTGTTGATTTTTAAAATCAAAATGAAAAGTTGAAGTGACCTTCACTCCTTATGCGTTTGCACTGTAAACTTTATATATGTGTCGACAAACATCGACCAAACATTGCGTCTTAGAAAGGTACAAACAGCATCTAACTGATGAGCCCACTGTTTGTACCTGGGCGAAACGCATAAGGAGTGAAGGTCACTTGAACTTTTCATTTTGATTTTAAAAATCAACACTCCAAGAAAACAATAAATTCTTTTATTAATTTCTTTTTTCAAGAAAGTCAAAACAGTTGAATTTAGAAAAATTGATCATATATATGTATGTAGTTCGTCTAAAGAAAGAATCAATACGTTTGAAGTTGGGCTCAAGAATGAAATAATGAGTGTTCTTTGAACCAATAGCATTGCTCTCCCTAAAGCCCTCCTTATTAAAAAACCGACAGAATAATGAGAAATAAGAATTATTGTGACAATGTCCTAGCGTCCTGAACCTTTCAACGATGTTCAAAACATAGGAGGACCTGCTTAAGTCATACTTTGTTTAAGTCAGAATGTCTGTTTTGAAGAAGAAGATGGGCTGGTTAAAGAGGAAAAAAAGGTTCCCAACATTTGGATCAAAAAAAATAAACATATAATTATAGTATCAGTGGCGTAGCAAAAGGGGAGCGTGGGGGGCGGGACGCTACCAAGGAGTATATATATACTATGGCGTTATAGATCGTAGAAGATGCAATTAACCTTGGTATAAAAACATCGGAGAAAAACGACATTCCAACCGAAAGAAGAATTCGTCTTAGAAAGCGAATGGCTGGTGAGTTGGCAATTGATGCAGGACTTTCTCTGAGCCCTGAACTACGGAAAGACATGTTCGAGTGCCTTGATCGATTCATCACTGAACTCCGAACAAGAACAGAGTCTATTAAGGAGGTGGCTTCATTATTTGAAGTTGTACAGGCGAATACTTTACTTTTAGCAATCATTAATGATTTGAAAATAGCTGTTTCAAAATTTGCTAGCGCTTATGATGGAGTGTCAGAGTCAGAACTTCTCTCAGAGATACCAAGGTTGAAAAGTCATTTGAAAGCGGCTAAAGTGACAACATAATTGGTTATCTTTAGACTTTATGAAATTCATCATTGAATGGGACTTTGCAGAATCTTTTCTGAATCTCATTGTCGCATTAAAAATGTTAATGACAATATGTGTGTCAGTTGCGTCATGTGAAAGGAGTTTTAGTAAGCTTAAATAAATTAAAAACTACTTGCGGGCCACAATGACGGAAAAAATGCTCAACAATCTGGGAATTTTAACAATTGAACATAAGGCGACCCTGCAAATAAATTTTGATGACGCTCTCAGCGAATTTTCTACTTTAAAAGCTAGGAAGAAGACGTTTTACTAACGTTTTCTTTTTTTTTTTTTTTAACATTGTGAATATGTACAGTGAAATCTCCCTTGGGCGGACAGCCATGGTGCAGAAGTTTTTGTCCGCCTAAGAGAGTTGTCCGTTTAAGGGAAATCAAACTAAAACACAAAATTTTAAATATAATTTGCTGATGCTTTGAAATCTGTGATTCCTAAGCGCGTTGCAACTTCTGTTGTCTGATGTCGAATTGCTCTTCCAGATATCTTAAACCTTTTGTTTCGTAATGCATTGAACCACTCGAAAACATTTTTATCAAGGCAGTTTGACGAAATAAATCGTCTTTTAAGATGAGTTGCATTGTAGTTTGACTGCCATTCACTCAAAAGCTCATTCTTTTTTTTTTCAGTAGATCAGCAACTTGAGTTTTTCTTTTTTTCTGTTGCTTTTTCTCGTATGATTTTTTTTATATTTTTGACTAAAGCTAATTACGTCTACCTTTCCCTATAAAGTCAAAGTTCTCTTCTTTGGTGGCATCCAAAAAATATATTTCTATAAAATCTACGTAGGTAAAAATTATTAAAAGAATTTTAAACTGCCTGAGCGCAAATAAACTAAAATCAAAAAATTAACCCTTTTTTACATCCAAACAAGATCAATTCCACAACATGAATGAGAGAATGAGAGAATAAATATATTAAAATATCCAACACATACATGCCTTCAAATCAAATACTCATTCAACAGTTACACAAAATTAACACATACATAATAGAGTTTCTGGACTCGCAACTGGCACGTATGTACATATTTTTCAAAGAATTTTATGCTCGCTGAAAACTGCAATTTAAAAAAAAATACCACTGCCAAAATTATCAGCGTGATGCCATGTTCAATCCTGCTCTGGTGTACGTCTAAGAGAAAACATTTTGTCTTTCATACGTTAAATTTCTGTCCGCGTCCGTCCAAGAGGGTGTCCGTCTAAAGGAAACTGAAAACAATGAAACTTATATGGAGCAATTTCCGTGCAAAAAGATTTGTCCGTCTAAGGGAAGTGTCCGCCTAAAGGAGGTGTCCGTAAAGGGAGATTTCACTGTAGATAGGTACACATACATTAGGTTTTGTTCTCCTTTTTTTAAATTTTTTTTTTTTGAATTTAAATAAAGAAATCGCAATATATGGATTAGCGGAATTTCATTTATTTTACTGCTTTACATTCTGGGGGTGACACCATAATTGCCGCCCCAGGTGCCACCCATGGTAGCTACGCTACTGTATAGTATAGCTCGGAGACCCCCGGGGGCTCAGGGCAATTGTCTCACAGCCAAATCTTGTAAGGAATGGAGTATTGGAGTCGAACTGATTCCGAACGGTTAAGTGAGAAATCGTTTTTTTAGGTCAGTGTCAATCACTCTCGGAAGACATGTCAATTCCTCGAAAAAGGCAAAACCTACCCACGAACTCTCATCACCATTGCGTCACGGCCCAGTGGAAAAGCGCAGGCCGAAGTTAATAGTTAACTACTTGATTATTCCGGCACATATTTTTTTATTTTTTGTTTCGCATTAGCGACAAGAAACAGCATAACCCGCAGGCACCAGTGGATCACTAGTGTGAAGGAAAGAGATCCCTTTGAGATCATTACGCCATCAAAAGAAAAGAGGAATAGAAAGAAAATCAGCATCGAATGTGGAAAATATTGAACTCCGCGCAATTTCTTAATCCTTGTGCTGATAAAATGTGATGGATTAATTCAGTTGTGAGAAATGGACAGGGATAGGTTTCGCTCAAGCAACAAGAGACAGCATACCCCACAGGCGCAAGTGGATCACTAGTGTCAATGAAGGCAAGTGTTATATCTGAGATCCCTTTGGATCATAAGATGTTTGGAAGAACCTGACCAAATGTAGGAATTATACTCTACTTTTAGATGGATGTAGGCTTTATAAATTGTTGCCAGATCAGAAGGGGTGAAGAACTTCCTGCATCGTCTTAAGAAACCTATGAGTTTAGCAGCGTTTTTAGCGACTTCAAATATGTGGTAATTCCAATGAAGGTCATCGTTCACACACATACCAAGTACTGACAGCAGTTCTTCAGTTTCTTGGATGCAGGTACGATTCATGGATTAGGCAATGGAGGGATGTTAAGCTTTAAGGACAAATGACAACATTGTGTTGCATTCTATTCTAATCGGTTTTACTACTCCTTGTAACAATGCTATCATGGTCAGAATTGAATGAGCTTATCATACGTAACCGTTCCAGTTCCACATCCGAAGAGCAGGGATGTGAATAAGGAAACGAATATGAAAATCTTAGGGTTGAGTCGTCAGCAAAACAATTAAGAGAATTGCAAGTTTCAGACAAGAGATCTTTAACGAAGATAAGGAAGAGAGTCAAAACGGAGCCCTGAGGCACACCAGCATTTGTAAAGTGGAGTATCAGTCTTAAAACCTTGTTTTTCCTTGCAAGCTCTGAGTCTGTTTCCCATTGTTCCATCAACGTTATTCTTACTTACTTACAAACACCTAAAATCTGTTTTCGGCCTGGCCGCCAGCAAATTGGTGAAATTGTGATACCAATCTGTGGCCACGTTGCTCCAAAACAATCTTTCAATCGCTCTAATCGGAACACGAGCTCTTCTACATTCATGTTCAGACTGTCGAACTTCAGTCCCCATTTATGGAAGCTGTAAGCTCTAATGCTTGAATGTGCAGAGGTATTTTAGACTTCTTCCTGGAGTTCGGGTTTGGTTGCTAAGGTATAAGCTATCGAGTTGTGCAATAAAATCGTCTTCGGTTTGGTTATTGAGATGACTTGGCTGTGGAGGATTCAAACAACTTTTATTAAACGATCTGAAAGGTATTTTTTAATCCAACGAAAAAGAGATTCATCGATACCAGAAGCACACATTTTCGATTAGACAGCTTGATGCCAAACTTTATCAAATGTGTAAGAAACATTAGAAATATCAAGCGCCATAACCCCACTTTCTCCAAAAACAGTGTTAAGATTGGTTCCCCTTTTCGATAGGGTATGAAAAGATATGGAGCCCACCATTAATTTCGTGGGTCTCAAAACAAGCGGCCTCCTATACGATTTGTATTGAAGAGTTCGAAAGCTAATTCATTGAAGAAGGGATTCATCAAAGCTGAAAGCACTCATCTTATATATAAAAATGAATCGCAAAATGTGTTGGTAAGCGCATAACTTAACAACGCCTGGACCTATTTGGTCAATTCTTTTTTTGTTGTGTTTGTTATTGTCAGGAGAAGGTTCTTATGAAATAAAAAATTTTAAAATTGATATTCCCACAGGAATGGGTTTGGGAACGGAAACTTAGAAACTACTAGAGAGGTTTCTAAAACGATTCCAGCATAAGGGGTGCTACATTATCCCCCTCCATCAGTAATTTAGATTATATTTCATCCCTATAATCCCACGGGAACAGAAACCGGAACGAGAACGGGAACCTTGAAGTTACTTGACAGATTTCAAAAATTCTTTCAACTCTAGGATGTTACATTATCCCTCAGTGACATGGACTTATAAATGGTTCCTGTCAAGGTTTGTTTCCCATTTTCCTACAGGAACAGAATTTAAAAAATTGGGCGGATATTCCGACAGGAACGGGTTTGGGAATGGAAACTTAGAAACTTTTGGACAGATTTCTATAACCTTTCCTGCATTAGGATTGCTACATTATCCCCCTCCATTAGTAATTTAGATTATATTTCATCCCTATATTCCCACGGGAACGAGAAACGAAACCTTAAAGTTAATGACTTCAAAAATTCTTTCAACTCTAGGATGTTACATTATCCCTCAGTGACAATGACTTACATATAAATGTTTCCTGTCAAGGTTTGATCCCCATATTTCCACAGGAACGGGGTTGGGAACGGAAAATTAGAAACTACTGGACGGACTTCTAAAATTCTTTCGGCATTAGGAGTGCTACATTATCCTCCTCCATCAGTAACCTAGACTATATTTTTTCCCTATAACGAGAACGAGAACCGAAACATCAAAGTTACTTGACCGATTTCAAAAATTCTTTAAACTCTAGGATGTTACATTATCCCCCAGTGACATAGACCTATATTTCACATATTTCCACGGTAATGGAAGATTCCCACAGGAACGGGGCTGGGAACAGAAACCTAGAAAATTCTTTTGTCATTGGGATGCCACATAATCCCGAAGTAAAAACGATTATTTTTCATCCCCAAGTGCCCACTTAAGCGGAAAAACGAGAACGGGAACCTTAAAACTACAGACCCGAGCAACGCCGGGTGGCTCAGCTAGTTTACAAATAAAAGCTTTTGATGCTACACTTACATCGAAATATCAGGTGCAATAATCACATCATCACATCATCAATACTCCTATTGTTACAAAATCTGAACTATACGGTCATCTAGAACCTTTTGCTCTTCAACTGATGATGAATAGCTTTTCAGTGATTTGAAAAAGAAAGGAATTAAGTATGATGGATTGACAATAGTTATAAGTTGAGGAAAATTTACCGTTTTTTAGTTATTGGTTGTACAATTTGGAAAGTATTGCAGCTACTTGAAACGATACCACAGTTGAAAAGATCAGATGGAAAAACTGACACAGAGTCTTATTCACAACGTGGGAAGACAAGACACTTCTTGAGACACCACCTGAACCAGCGCATCTATGTATCTCTAGATTTTTTTTTAGATTCTTGTCACTGTTCGATTGCTAATAAAAATCAGCCCCATGTAATTATTTACGCTCTCAAGTACCAGAAACTAGCTGATTCGCAAAAAGAAAAGCTTTTTCGTCAACAAAACAAATTTCATTAGAGACGAGCGTTGTAGCCAAAGACGTTGGGGTGATCCGAATGATTTCAACAAACAACAAATCGATGCCATTTAGGCATAGTAGTATTTTGTGACTTAATTTTTAACAATGAACAAATATTGTTTATCGGATATGGACATTAAAGATCTTCCATTCTTTCTAAATTCCTGTTTTAGATTCAGTTTTAGATAGACACCCTCAAAAAAAGGGATTGAAGTATCTGTTAAATAAACAAGATAATTTGCCATATTCAGAGCATATCATGTACCATTATCAAATACAGTTGAAATAAAACCGGGAATGATTTCTAATTTATTTTTTTGAAATTCTTAAGCAATGTCTATTTTTTTTAAACAGATTTCAAAGGAAAATTTCATAACACTCCACCTGTTAAAATATAAAACCATTCACTTTTAGGCAACAGATGCGAGAAAAAATTATTTTAAACAAAAAAAAAAGAAATGCCCAACTCTATTCACACACAATTTCGTTTCTATCATTTGCAGGCCCTTTCGCCCGACGATTATCGGTCTGTTATGAAAACAGTTGAAAATGCAATCCTCTCCACGGATTTAGCGATGTACTTCAAAAAGCGTAACAGCTTTCTGGAACTGGTTGAGAACGGTGAATTTGACTGGCAGAGTGAGGAGAAAAAGGAATGTAAGTATCTACATAAACCGCATATACCTATATATGTAAATAACGATAGGTACGACATCAGCTTTTAAACTGTTACAAGATACTTTGCACACTTTGCTGTATCTTTAACACAATCGGGAACAAGTGTGTGCAATTCATGTCCTCTTAAATTTTTATAACATCCTACTACTTTTAATAATGACCAACCCATTTCGAAAATGATGCACGGCATATGATAAATTTATACGTGGGGTGCTCGGTGTGTGGATGTGATGTGATGATGACAAGCTATAAAATAATCTTTAAACATCAAACAAAGGCAAATACAGCCTAGCGGTGAGCTTATCAATCCATCAAAGTGATCAAAAATTGTGTTTTTCCGAACACACATCATAAAAGGAAGGAAGAAACCAGTCCTTCCTGTGAACGAACACACTGCACAGAGCATATTTAATGGGAGAGACGAATATCGTGTCTGGAGGCAGATATTGGTTTTTGTATGAGTTTTCCATTGAGAGTGAATTTATTTTGTCGCATTTTTAGCGTTGATAACGTTTATGGGTTTTTGTTTTTATTTTTATTTTAATACTCTAATCCTTTTCTATTCGATTGCCTTTTATAGTGCTTTGTGGAATGATGATGACGGCCTGTGATGTGAGTGCCATTGCTAAGCCCTGGGAGGTCCAGCATAGAGTGGCAAAGCTGGTTGCAGATGAGTTTTTCGATCAAGGTGATTTAGAAAAACTCCAGTTGAATACTCAGCCCGTGGCAATGATGGACCGGTAAGTGGATTCAAAGCGATTTTTGTTACTTTCTGCTTTGACTGAAAAAAATAAACACCAGTCCGGTAGCTAAACGAAAATCGTCAAACGAATAACAGAAATTCTTTAATCCTTTCGGAATACGTCCACCTAACGAAGTTCTTGTTTTTTTCCTTTACCATCATCACACTCTAAAGAGAACGGAAAGATGAATTACCAAAAATGCAAGTTGGCTTCATCGATATCATTTGTCTCCCACTGTATCGAGTATTATGTGATGCCTTCCCCTGGATAACACCTCTGTACGAAGGCACACTCGAAAACCGACGTAACTGGCAGGACTTGGCAGAAAAAGTCGAAATGGGGCTGACATGGATCGACCACGATACCATCGATAAGCCCGTCGAGGAATTCGCAGGTACCGATAAGTGTTTTATTATATATCCTCCATCAACACCTGCCAGCTGCAGCTGGTAAATGCAATTTTTCCAAACCATAAACATGACATCTGAGATATATTACAAATAACCCCTCTACTGCATGTTCAAAATCAATTTCACTTAACTCAAACCGCCCTACCATTCATCTTCGTTCTTTTTTTTTTTTCAATTTTCACAGCTTGCAAGGAGGAGGAAATAAAAGACATTGAATTCACGGTAACAACGCTGAACTGTCAACATGCCAGCGGCGGTGAGTCGAATGACACATCAACACCTGAGCATCGTGGATCTCGCTTTAGCAGTATGAAAAAAACTGGAGCGCTTGGCAAGGTTGTTCGTTCGAAATTGAGTAAAACTTTATACAACAGCATGGATGGGGCGAAACCGAAGACACCCCTCAAACCACTGCTTGATGTACATCCAACAGACACGTCTAGGGACTCAAAAACATCATCCCAGGACTCAACGAGTCTGGATAAGAGTCCAACCAGCCCGCAGTCTTCAATGCCGGACAAGTCAAAGAAACGCTCAAAGTTGTGTGCGCTTTTGTGACGAAAACCATCCAATTAGAGTTTGAAAAACCCCTCCCCGGGTGATGCGACTTAGTTGCGCCCTAAGGAGGGGTTTTTCAAATTTTAATTCACTTAATTTAAGAACATTAGATTGGAATTTGTTGTGGGTTAGGTACTTTTACGTATATCTAAGTTTTTTTTTGTGGCAACAGCAACAAGTAGGAGGTACCACCGAATGGTTTTTTATTTCAAGATTCTCATTCTCACGCATCATAGCGTTTGTGCGTTGTATCGCGTCGTCCTTGAAGAAGGTTAGTGATTGTTTTGAATTATTAACCTTTTTGTTTGTTCAACTTGTGCCCCAGAATTGTTTCTCCGTCCTTTCTTACAGTGAACTGATCTAAAATACTTTTGGTTGGGAATTGGTGTACCTGTTGAATAAAACACACGCTAGAGAAACGTTGCAAAAATATTATTCAATTAATTTAAGTTGCGAGGTTAAATTTAAAGTTGTCACACATTTGAGCTGCTCGAGTCGTGTGTAGCTTGAGGACTTTGTGTAAAGTAATGATTGTGTGTATACCTATGTGTCTGCACCCACGTATAAGTGAACATAATGTATAATACTCGTAACACCGTGTGTACTGAAGTTTAAATATTTATTTCCCGACTGAAAGGTGTGAGAATAAAAGATTTTTTTTTTCTGTTACCAACCAGTAACCAAAGACTTACATTTATTAACTTTATGTGTGCGGGAAGGAGAGATGAGTGCTTGAGGTGACATGACGGCTCTTTGTATGCAGAATTAACTCTTTTACAGAATTTTCATTCAATTTGAAGCCTGAAGTGTTGTTTCATCTTTGCAGGGGGAAACGAATTTCGGTCTATTTCAGAATTTTAAAGCCGTTCGTTGTTCTGTACACTTGCTTCTGATCATAAACCTCATTTGATTCTGTGGTGTTTTTTTTTTTTGTATCATCATCATTTTTTCTTTTTTAATGCCTTGTGGTAATATTGAGATCAAAAGATGGTGGTGTAGACAGAAGCCACAACCTCTTAATACATTTGATTATACAAAAGAGCTAATTTACTTTTGAAATTCAGCCATTGGTAGTTGGATTGAACTTCATATTTTCCATGGTTAGTTATGGTACCCAATGGCTTCGATTTTTGGAATTGGAAATTTACTTTTCAAGGTACATCGGTCTTAATCCGCATCTTTTTGGAAGATGGCTGTATGTTCGTATGTTTGTAAGTATTTTCATATCGGTTATTTTCTCAATAATTGGTTATATCGACGGTGGCAATTGGATGCACTCATTGGAATGTGAATAAAAAAGATGGCCACATAAAATACTTGCTGCAGCATACTTAATTTTATGGACAAGCAGTTTTAGAAATGACAACATCATCACTTGAGGGCGTTTTAGGTGTTTGCATGCCTTTTACACTTGAGTTGAGATGCAGAGTTTGGCCTAAATAAATAAATAAATAGGGTGGCGAAACAGAGCGAGGAGCCCCAGGGCCTAGCACATTTCTCACAACCATGCCATGTGAGAGAATGAAGTGGACCTACAATATTCTGCCGTTTCCGAACGGCTAATCGAGAAAGCGTTTTTTAAGGCAATGTATTTACTAACGGTGGACTTGGCAATACCTCGCGAAAGGCGATACCCGTGGACATTTTTGACTCTGTTGAGACTCGAACCACGAACCTCTGGGTAAACAGGCGGACATGCTAACCATCAAACCACGGGTACCACATAGTTTGGCCTAGGCTGGACTTTTTTAGGATGCAAAAGATATCCACTCATCTCAACCAGACTACAAAGTAGAACCAGAGAGTCAACTACAGCAAGGTATTGCCGTTTTGTCCACAAGCTAAATTGGACCGGAACCCTCGTCTTAATTTTTTGGTCAATAAGTTTGAATAATTTTCAAAAAGTGAATGTTATTTGATATTTTTTACCGTGTCACAGTGAAAAATGTAAAATTTTTATTCAAAACTTCTGTAATAAACGTTTTTTGTAATCAAAAGGCGAACTACACTCTTAAAAGTAGTAATGAAGCTCAATTGTAGCCGAATTCAAATAAGACACTACCTTTGATGTCACCTTACATTTCATCTTACGAAAGTGTTTCAGGCAAGGGGGAACGAATTGACTCTCTGAATTATGTACTATGTCTGTGAACTATAGGATGAATTACCAAACGCAGGTTTTGCAAAGCAAGTCTTGAGCCTTGCGCAAACCAGCGCGATAACGTCGTGCGATGCGATTTCTGTCAAAATGAAATAAATGAAACCTTATGGAGGTTTGACTTATCGCAATCGCATCGCACGCACGAATCGCGCTGGTTTGGGCAGGACTTTATGCTAAGCAAAGAAAAGATTCGCAGCATTCGCAAGTGTTTTTTGTCAGTTGCACAAAGGCACCTACAAAAACTGGCGAAAAAAAGCATTCTACTACGTTTTGAGACATTCTGCTTTGAAGGGATTTTTTTGTCGGCATTTGGGATAGGAACTGTTTGCTTTGCATAATTTGTGCAAGGCTTGCGTTTAGGAATTCGCCCAAACTTTTAATTGTGCGTTCAGCTCTGCTCACACATGTAAGTAACATGTTTGATGTAATGTAAGACTAAGGTGTTTCGTGTAACAGCAAGAGTAAAAAAGTTTAGAAGAATAAAACTCATCATTGAGTATAGAGGAAACTTTATTTCAAAATTACTCTCTTGCAGAAAATAGAACTTGGCCGGGTATTTTCACGACTAAAACAGAGATCTAGAGAACCTTTTCGAAAAGGTAATACTTTACAAAGTTCTGATACGATCGTGACTACATAGGTACATACATAGGGATGGAGCCCCGGGGTCTGCCTGACGCATTTCTCACAACCATGCTTTGTGAAGAAACTGAGGTGACCTACAATTTTCTGCTGATTCTGAACGGCTAATCGAGAAAGTGCTTTTTATTGATGAATTTATTATCGGAGGACTTGCCAATTCCTTGCAAAAGGCGGTACCCGTGAAAAAAAAAACATGTCTTTTGTCATCTGTTGGGATTCAAACCACGGGCATCACGATCCCGACTAGAAAAGAATAAAAGACTTCCGACACACTCACCAATGCAACTACACCAGCTAGCTCCAGACATTCAAAAATCTTAAAAAGGGAGACTTATCGAATCTCATAGGCGAATCACAAGTATTGAGCAAACAAGAAAGAATGCTGTAACTACTCACTTTTGAATCACAATGCTCATTGCTCATAGTAAAAGATTAGTTTTTTAGTTGAGTAAGTAAATAGTAAAAGCCCGAATCTATTCACAAATTTATCTCCTCGAGTGGAATGGAGTGGTTCGTTCGTTAAAGCTCTGAGTGTGCCCTGTGGTCGCCACAATGCCTTTTTTTGAAAAACCTAAACTCATTCTGAATGTCGAAAGTACCTCATCTCGCCCTAAAGTAGCCGTAGGCTTTTGCTGGGCTGAGTTATGGTAACGAACAGGGCTGTCAAATGGCATGTTTATTTCTTTTTCAAATGACAGGTATGTGTTGTTATTTCTGGTCTTAGTCTTTTTTGAGAACCGAAGACCTTGTTATTTTTTGACAATTTATAGTTTGGGGTTGTCACTATTGTCCGCCAATCAAATACTGGAGGATTAGATCAATTTTCTTTCGCATTCGAACATTGGCATTCTCTTGAAAATTCACACCAAATACAAGCTTGGTGTAGAAAAACTTTTCTTCACTAAATCCTTGCACTTTATTCTTCGCACAACTTTTTTTTCATTTATTTTTTTACTGAATAAATCAATTGCTTTTAGATAATATAATCAAAAGAAATCTTCTCACACTGTTAAAATTCAAAGTGCTAAGAAAAAAACAAAATATCAAAATGTCTCAAATAAACTCAAATCAAAAGCAATTTTTCGTAGCTAATCTACTACCTACTACGCAACTTTCATAACAAAAGCAAAATAAGAGAAAAAGAACAAAACAGTCGAAGAATGAAATGTTTTATCGATATTGTAGGTAGTCTATGTATGTTTTACTACCGTGTAAGTAAATGTCAAAATATGTGATCTATTTAGGGTCGAAGTAGGATCTCTGTGCGTAGTACTAACGTCTTAGATTTTCGTATCACAAAAACTTAACACACAAACACACGCGCACACATAAATCTATCCATGTACTAAAGTACAAACTGTACTTACAACTTCATCTAGACTTATAAACTCACTTAAGTGATAAACTTCGCATCAATAACTTCACCATCTTCTTTACTATGATAAATTGTATATCCAAGTCATGTAGTTTGTACTAAAAAAAAATCAAAATCCAACAAAAAGTTCTATAAACTTTTTCTCAAAAACAAAGCTATTCTTAATCAAACACAATTGTGCACTGTCAAAAACTGTAGGAGGTTAAGTAACAATGAAGTTGTGACAATTCACAATGAAACCTATAAATTTGTCACACAAAATAAAAAAAAACTATTTTTTAAGTAAAAAAGTAAATTGTATCAAAATACAATATTGGTCTTTGTACGCAATTCTGTGAGATATATTTTCAAAAAAAAAAAAAAAAAAAGAGAAATTCTAGAGCAATACTATTGAAGACACATTTTCACTTAAAATTTTGAAAAGCTGTTTAATATTTATTATATACATACAAACATACATCTAGTGCAATTTATGGCTAAGCTTCTTTGAATATGAAAAGTATATCCCTTTTTGTATAACTAATACTATATTATCTACCTATATAAATAAATCTAACACATAGAATGTAGAAAATAAAGATTAAAATTTAAAGAAACTCCAATGTAATTTGTGATTGTTAAACTAATTCTTTCTGTTAAGATATTAAACTGATGATGTTAATACAAGAAAAAGGGAAAAACAAAATATTACTTTATTAAATGTTGATACAAGAAAAAAAGTAAGATAGAAATCAATGTGCATGTCAATTTATTTCAAATAAAATTTTATCAAAATGAGAGGTTGTGTTTGCTTTTAGCATAGTTTACAATATTTCGTCTAGGGGGCGTTTTGTACAGGGTGTTTCGCATAAAATGCGTCAGAAGCTCTTCAAAGATAGGTTGGGTCAAGACAAAAAATAAATTGAATCGCAGTTCGGTTGATAGAAAAAGTAGTGAACGAATGTAATTGAATGACAACCACCGGATGGATCTATGTTTTGTTTTTATGTTGCCCAATGTACATGATGTTTCGTGTTTTTTAATAATTTTGATGGTAGAGGTAAATAACTAGTACGAGTCTTAACATCTTAAGAGGATAGTCGTTTTAACTATATGTATTGAAAAACTAGTTTAAGAGGAGAGTGACGAACTACTTTATTGAAATGCATTGAAGCTGCATTGTGAATCCGACATGGGTTTATAAAATCGGCCGCAGGCAGCATACAGTTTTTTCACTGTTCTCACTAGAGTGAGTTGTTCTACTGCAGCTCCAGCGGATCTTGTCTGTGTTCGACGCTTGTTCGGTGAAAATACTTAGTGGCGACAAAGGTTTTTTCTGAGTTAAGCTGTCTAAGTTGAACGCTACTATATGTTAACTCAAACAATACTAAAGAGAACTAGTTTAACTTCAAGTGGGGACATAGCATAAAATATTGTCACCGACATATGATATGTCAGCAGGTCAGCAGAGGCGCTGCTACCAAACATCAAACAAACAATGAATGAAAGAAATTTAAGAAATTTATCTCTAGGTGGGTTTCGAGTAGGTTTCATTGAAACCTAGCAACTGAGAAGCTTTCATTTTGCATGGCAAACCGCTTGCTTTTCATGTGGGTTTTGGGCAGTTCCAAAGAAATGATCGAAAATCTTTTCAAACAAAAAATGGAGAGAAGCTTTTTTTAAACTGAAGATGCAACTGGTAAGAGTGTAAAATAGCGAAAGTTATTGAATTTGAAGATGGTACCATTGAAAAGTTAATTTTTCTATTATAATAACGAATTTTTTATACTTCTTTCTTTTTATTTTACTTTAATTTTGAAATTTGGTCGGTTTTTAGGTCTGCCTCATACTTTTGGCCATGACTGCATCACACTATCACATTGATTCAAGTGAAAAGACTATCCAGACTCACCAACCTCAAAAATTATTAGAGGGTTCAACGTTGCACAGATAAACGTCTGATTCATCAGACGATAGTTTTTTAGTGGACACAAATGACACTTAACTTTTGACTAAATTAAGGCTGAGTTCTGTTGGATTTTCTGAAAAACTTTTGGTTTGAGTCCGCTCTTTAGCAATTTCAGTGATATAAAGTAAATTTATAAATGGCTTCGAAATTATAAATCCGCTCCCAAATTTCTGAAATTTTTTATCGGACTTGTCTTCGGCGAAAATAAAAGTTCTGGAGCATTTTCAAGTAAAATTTGCCTTATGGATTGATCACACACCCAGGTTGCAGGTTTTGAAGAAGAACTTTCAACCCGTTTAGGCTTTGTAGTTTCATATATTTGGAGACAGGCGGATAGAATTGCGAGAAAGATTTGGATAGTAATTTATCAATGACATTAGTGGAAAAAACTATCTTTTTTTAAATTTCTTCAATATTGACCTTTACTAATCATGTTTGACAAAAGTTAGTTAAAGCTTCGGACTCGCCATATAGTCGCCACAAAGCGTTTTTTGAAATACTTCAACTCACCCCGAATGTAAAACTGAGTGTTTTTTGAGGTCTGAATTTGCCCTCAACTCAGCTAGGTTTTTGCTGGGGCGAGTTCAGGTAACGAACAGGGCTGTCAAATGGTACCTAAGTGTTTTTCTTTAAATAACGTAACAATGGAGAAAATTCTGTCGTTAGTGTTTTTGAGTGGTATAATGGTTGGAATGTCTGCCTGAAAACGTAAAAAGGTAGAAGGTTTCGAGGCCTGAACTGAAACAGAAAATGAAAAAAGTTTTTCCACAACCCATTTCTGAGAAATTGGCAAGACCTTTAATAGTAATTTCATTGCTTTGAAATCGCTTTCTTAAGTAGCCGTTCGGAATCGGCAAACAATTATAGGCCCTCTCCATTTTTTGCAAGATACGTCTGTGAGAAATGCGCTGGACCCCAGGGCACGCTGCTTTTTTCTGTCACCCTTTTCATATTTTATTTTTATGTTATGCCTTAAGCACCGATAACAACGTTATATCAGACATAGTTTGGATTTGAACAGTTTTTGATAAGCTTTTTTCCAATTAGAAACCTTCAGAAATGTTATTAAAATTACGTATGAAACATAATTTTTTGTCATTTAGTTGTGTCTGTTCACAAATAATCTTAGCTTAGGACCTGGTTAGCGTGATATTTCAATCTTCAATGATCATTAAAAAAAAAATGCGATAGCAGTACGTTAGCACATGAGCAATATCGTCGACGTTGAGAAGATGTAAAATCCACTCTGGGAAAACGAAGTGATTAAACTTGCGCATTAGCAACCCTAGAGTTGGATTGACATACAGACATACATATACTAATTGACTGATTTAAATTCTTTTTCACTCGACTTTACCTTACTTTCCCTTACCATTTAATGGCCTTACATCCCCCAACAACACTAATACGGGCCTGTCCGGACTGTCTGTGGGCAATCCCTCTACCTAACTTACCACCTGCCTGATAGTCTTAGTTTAATGTTAATTACAACAGCTAGTTCTAATTTTTTACTATAATGTAATTATGTATTGCACTTTTTGACTTAGCAAAAAACATCTCATGGTATAAGTGATTATATCTAATCAGGGTATGATTGATTAAGTGCAACGCAAAGGTTAGGTAAACATTCACAAGACTCAAATCGACAACATCGAAAAAGCACAGATAAAAATACAATATGACAGAGTTAGTGAGCTTAATGAAAGCTCACTTATTTGTATCGTAGCTCGTATCGTAGCTCGTATTGCCCGCGCAGAAAATTTGAATGAAAATTCAGTACAAGCTGGTACCCCACTCCGACAGCTTTCAATAAATTAAGTCATTCGGTGAAGAATCGCGTTGGTCTTCAATTTGTTTTAGAACTCGCAATGAAATTCCATATGCTGGGAATAGTTGGCGCTTTGATAGCACACTCGGTGACCATATGCGGTGCGGCAAACATACTCGGATTGTTTATCACACATTGTCCATCGCATCTTATCGTTCAAATGGCCGTAGCACGGGCATTGGTTGAGCGAGGCCACAATGTAACTGTTATAACTTCGTTGCCACTGAATGATCCAAGTCCTGGTTATAGACATGTTTTTCTAAAAAGCCTCGAAAAACCACATAGAGAGGTCGAAGTTTACGGAAAAGAGGCAGCCGATGCTCCTTTCCACCTCAAACCATTAAAGTATTATAAGCTTTTGAAATTTATAACGGAAAATTTTGCCAACTATGAGTCGAATGAAGATTTCATCAGTTTTATGAAGGAAGACAATAAATTTGATCTCATGTTACTAGGATATTCCTACAACGAATTGCATTTGGGTGTTGCAGCTCACTTTAAGTGTCCTACGGCAGTTATTTGGATGATGCAGCCGATTGGTCATATCTCTAGATTGGTGGGTAATCCAACATATCCATCTTTTGTTCCATTCTCACCTTTTATGGATCCAACACCGATGGGCTTTTTTCGACGAGTAATAAATTTCCTTATCCACATCATGGAATACATCATAACTGGAACGGTACAGTTTTTAATGGAAATACTTTATAAGTGAGTGCATTGAGTTGTTTATTTAAGTTCCAAAACTATGATCGACTTGTATTTTCTTTTAGTCAAATGTATCCACCTGGAAAATTTCCATCCTTCGATGAGATCAAGAGGAACATTTCTGTTATTTTCTTCAATCACCACTTTAGCGAGGGTCCGGTAAGACCCCTAGTTCCAGGCTTAATTGAGATCGGAGGTATTCAAATTAAAGACAAACCCGATCCTTTACCAAAGGTAACTTTAAAGTAAACATCACAGGACTATCCAAATAATTTTCTAATATTTATTTCTTCAAAGGATGTGGCAAAGTTTTTAGATGCCCCGCCCAAGGGTGCGATTTTCTTTAGCCTTGGAACGAATTTATGTGGACAATACTTTGAAGAAAAGCATTTCAAGATCATATACAATGTTTTTTCCAAGCTTCCATACAATATTATTTGGAAACTTGAGGACAACAAAAACATACCAGGGAACTCACCTAATATCCTTTTCAAAAAGTGGCTTCCACAGGATGATATTCTAGCTCATAGGAATATGAAACTTTTTGTTACCCACGCTGGCAAAGGAAGTATAACAGAATCAGAATATCATCAAGTTCCGATGGTAGCATTGCCAATTAAAGACGATCAACCAGGCAATGCAGGGGCAATGCTTTTGAAAGGACATGGCATTGTTTTGGAATTCCGTACAATGACGGAAGAGACTTTTAGAGAAGCTGTATTGGAAGTGCTACAAAATGAAACATACAGAACAAATGTACAGCGATTTTCTAGACTTTACAAAGATAGACCAATGACAGCCCGTGAGACTGCTGTGTATTGGATTGAGTACGTTATAAGACACAAGGGCGCTCCTCATATGCAAAGTCCTGCGAAAACACTGAACATTCTCCAAGTGAATAGTATCGATGTCATTTTATTTTTATTGGGAGTTTTGTATTTGACTTTCAAAATAGTCAAATTTTTAGTAGTTAAGTGTTATAGTCGTACTTATTCAAAAAAGAAGAATGAATAACATTTGATTAGATTACTATAACCGACGCGACGGTTTAAGTTTTTTATAAATCCGTAGAATAAATAAATTTCTGAATTTAATGCTAAATGGCTTCACCGAAAATTTAATCGCTACAAGGGAGGAGGACATACAAAGAGTACTACCAGCACGGTCCAGAACTTGTCAAAGGTTTGAAGCAAACATAAAATATAAACTCAGTTACTCTCTCATAAATGTGTGTATTGGTTTAGCCGAACCCAATCCCAAGTAATAACCTTGAATTTATAAATATGTGCGCAAGCTGTCGAATTCCTGTTCCTGTTTTTGATTTGCAATTTGCCAGCCTTCCAAGCTATAGGTTTGTTCTTTGAAGCCCTAGGGTCGCCCAGGGGTCGCCACAAAGCGTTTTTTGAGAAACCTAAAGTCGCCTTGAATGTCAAATTGAGTGTTTTTTGAGCCCTAGGGTTGAGCTAGGTTTACCCTCAACTCGCCATAGGTTTTTGCTGTGGCGAGTTGAGTGCTGTTAAATTGCATATACACGGATGTGTAGTGATTTGTGATTTAGCGTTTTTTGAGGACAGGAAAACCCAGGTTTTTTGACAACTCATAGGTTTGTTCGTTGAAGCCCTGGGGTTGCACTAGGGTCGACACAAAGCGTTTTTTGAGAAACCTAAATTCACCCTGAATGTCAAATTGTGTGTTTTTTGAGCCATAGGTTTGCCATAGGTTTTCCCCAAACTCGCCCTACCTTTTTGCTGTGGCGATTTGAGGGCTGTCAAATGGCATGTGTTTTTATTTAAATGACAGGGATATGTGGCGATTTGTGGTTTAGCGTTTTTTGAGGACTGGAAAACCTAGGTTTTTTTGACAACTCATGGGGTTGTCAAGAAAACCTGGGTCAACCCTGGGGAAAGTTCAACGAACAGACCTCATATGATTGTTAAGAAAACCTGGGTCAACCCAGGGGAAAGCTCAACGAACGAACCTTATAACATTCAACTATGGAGATTAAATGACACGAGTAAAGTGTCTTTGGGCTTTGGTGGTACCCGTGGCGTGATGGTTAGCATGTCTGCTGTTAACCAAGAGGTTCGTGCTTCGAAATCATAGCAGAGGCAAAAATGTTTTTCCACGGGTATCGCCTTCCGCGAGGAATTGGCAAGTCCTCCGTTAGAAATTCATTGCCATAAAAATTGCTTTCTCGACTAGCGGTTAGGATTTAGGAACCGGCAGAAAATTGTAGGTCCCATCCATTCCCTCACAAGGAATGGTTGTGAGAAATGCACTAGGCCCTGGGGCTCCTCGCTTTGTTGCTCCACCATATTTATTTATTTTAGTCTAGGCTTTCGGGGTCATAAATTTTACTGTATAGCGAATAGCGATTATATTTGGAGTAATATTAAGTGGTATTCGCAGGTACCATCGCATCGATACAAAATAAAACCGTTCCAATTAGTTAGTTTCATTTTGTATTTTTTCATGCAGGTTTGGGGTAGATTTGATATTGATTGAAAGGTTAAAATGGGAAATGGAAATCAATTGTTCCCCAAGGCTCAATATTTGGGCCACTTCTTTTCGCAATGGTATGTAGGTAAAATCTGTTTTGAAATATTATTTGTATCTTATCTATGGAGACAATGCCCACCTGCATTTCAATGTTAATTTAGGGCTCGTTGAAGAAGCTGTAGTTAGATTGAATGAAGATTTATGTCGCTTTCTATTGAACGAAAAGAAATGTCCAGGAGCGTCCAGGATCATTCTTAAACCGTTGCATATTCCATTGGTGCAAAAAGATCGCTTCTCATGATTCTGAGGAGTGACAGCCAATTCTCGATTTGAAGTGAGAATCCACTCAAGAAGCACTAACACATTTTACTCAAATGTCAAAAAGAAAAGTTTCTTAAAGAAATATTTTTAAGAGCCATAAGTATTTCACTCACACAAAGGCAATTACGTTAAACTGAATAGAAATAATGTTGGGTGTTCTATTGGTTTTTAAAATGAGTGATTCCCCGAATGAAACCAATGGAAAAGAACCGTTGGTTTCAGTATTTGATTTGTCAATCGAGAATCGGCTTTTACTTTTCAATAAAGACTAGGCTCGGTCGTTGAAGCCCTGGGGTCAGCCTGTCGTCGCGTCCCCACAAAGCGTTTTTTAAAAAAACTAAACTCGCACTGAATGTCAAGCTGAGTGTTTTTTGAGCCCTTGGTTTGCCATCAACTTGAACTAGGATTTTCCTAAGAAGAGTTCAAGTAACGAACGTAGCTATCAAATGCATTTTTCTTTGAATGACGCTGGGAGCACAGTTTCGAAGTCTTATGCAGTGCTACGATCTACGAAGTCAAATTTTAGAATTTATATCAGCTGATCACTTTGATAGAAAGGTTTACCAAATATTTCCGGATAGCTTTTTGTTGTTGTTTACGTGTTAAGCATTTAGCAGAGGCACCCAAGCTGTCTAAACTCTAAAGGTATCCGAAAATTTTCGGTATGCATTTCTATTAGTAATTGATCAGCTGTTAGAAAATTTATTTTTGTTTCTTTTTTTTTTTTTGTGTGCGTTTATTTCAGAATTAGAAGTCCACTAGCCCAAGTTTATATTAAACTGAATCTATCACAGATAGATTACGTGTTACAAAAGCCAATAAGACCCCTTCCGGTTTTCGTTCGGATACTACATCCTCTCGTTTAAAAATTTTCGTAGTTTTTCATTCCGGATTCGTACGTTTTCAATTCACTTATCATTTCATTAGATGAATCGAATTCAGCTGATGAATTATGTAAAACACTATTAATTGTTATACATGAAAAATGGTAAACTAAATTAACAATATCATGTACTGAAATAGTAAGCAATTAGGTATGATATTAAACCAGCAAAGAATCCGTTCGGAATTAGAAACACACTTTTTCAATCCCTACGGATTCAATGACGGTATTCAGTTTTAGTTCGTATCTAAGGAAACGGAAATTGCAAAGCAAAGAAAATAAAGGTGCTATCTCTTATTGTTGTTCCTTCATGATTTTTATGAAAAGCCTGAATTTTACTGATGGTATTTCGGAGCTCTTTACTTAGGACATGTCTATATACACCCACGATGCAGGTTGCGTAGGTTGGTGTTACCCCGCATTTTTGAGAGATCTCTCAAACAGATCCAAATACTTTTTTGGTTCTTTGAATGATTTCTCAAAAATGCTGTGTAACACCAACCTCCACCACCTACCCCGCGTGATGGGTGCATATAGCCGTGTGCATTTACTAAACCTTGTACTTTGTACCACAAAACTAATGTTAAAAAATGTTAAACTGTTTTCAAATAAACTAAACAGTTGTATATTGGAGGTAGTTGTATATAAGCTCCCGATATTGCTCCTTAAGTAAACATTAAGAACCACACTTTATTGTATTAGCTAATTTTTATTTTATAAATATCTATGTCAATTCAAAATTCACATAATGGTCAGTTGGTTTTCATTACAATTGTTATTATATTATTAAATGTTCCATAAGTATATTAGTAGTTCTAACAGCATTTTAGTCAATACTATAATATAACTTTAATCCTAATAAATCTAAATGTTGAACAATGAAACATGTTTTTACCGGGACAATTTAATATTCTGTGCAGCAAAACATATATCCAATATGCAAGTAGCTATTAAAAAACGGAGATCTATTGGGTTTCACGGGGGTTCTGGAATTCATACTTGATATATATTACTTTTTGTTCGGGTTTTTATATTAAGAACAACTCGATTAATAAGACCCACGAAAGAAATGAGCTCTTTGAATAATTTCTTTTTTTTCTTTTGAAAACGATTAATATAATTTATTTGCTTGTATTTTATTATTTGATTCTTTCCCAACTCGACAGATTGTGTTTGATGTTATATCATAAATAAAAATGATTTTTAATAAAAACTGTTTACGGAATGATGTTTGTGTGATTATGGGTTTTGAAAAGTGCATGAGTAGTTGCAGCAAAGCAATCAATACAATAATCGGTTTTGGTTCTTGATGAGTTCAACCGGAGAAGAACTTTTCTCCACCCCCGGTCAAATAATTTGAGGTTGCCCGATAATAATTGGCAACCAATGAATCATGATCTCTATTTAAATCTAAATTTAAAAAAAAAAATACATAAAACAAAACAGAAATAAAAAACAAAAATCGTCAGTTCGGCTAAACGTTACATAAAAAATTCCTCTGTAGAGTGGGAAAGCGGAAGTCACGTTCGTCCCGGACGATCGAGTATGGAAATTTCTATAACGCGCAGTCCGCGGTACGTCGGATCGATGACCTGTAAGCCTTTCGGATTGTAAATGCGTTCATTTTGGGCAGCAATAAATTTAGATATCTTACGCAGGACCTGTTTTGATCAAATTCAAAGTGTTTACAATTGTAAAAAAAATGATGGTTGAGTTACCTTTTCGTAATGCGTTTCTGAGCACATGTAGACTAAGTAAGCAGTTATGCAGCCAATGCAGCCTTCACAGTATGTGCTGCACGTACCCTTTTCAGCTTCCGCAAAAAACTCATTTAGTCTGTTTATTGTCGACTCAAAAATCTGACGCTCAATCTGAAAAAGAATACAGAAAAGGCATTAGTTTGGGTGTCATTGCTGATAAATGTTCAAAATAACGAATAGATGACACCAGAATAATCAATTCAATATGAAAAATTTGACTTTCAATGCCATAGGATAGTACGGCGTACCAACTACCAAACGAGCGTACAGCGTATCATTACTGTAAGGCAGTTCAGTGGAAGAGCAGTGATTCCTTCGAGATCGCGATGCTCGTAACGCCGCAAAATGAAGAAGAAGAATGCCATTCGAATGTAAATGCAGCGGTATGTTGTTCGTTTAGTTGGAAATTCTGTTGGGTGTGAGATCGAATTTGGTTTCCTATAAAAGGCAATCAACATTGCCCAATCGGCACAAACGTTATTCTTTTCCACAGAACATTTATTTGTTTATTTGTACCGTTTTCGTGACCCTAATATACCAACAATACAAATCTTTGTTGGAAATTTAACTGACAAGACCCTAGCACCAGAGGTGCGAGAATTTTTTCAGCAATATGGTACGGTCGTTAATTGTGAAATTGTGCGGAACTATGGTTTTGTACATTAGGATAGTGTCGGCGATATTCAAGATGTGATTAAAGTATTAAATGGACGTGTGGTTGATGGACAACCGTTGAAGGTGTAAGCGTCGACGAATCGCGTTAGGCCAAAGCCGGCATGGGCGCTCCGGGGCAATGTTATCGTTGCGGATGATCCGGGCATTGATCGAAAGAGTGTCCACGTTTTTTCGGCGGCGGCGGAGGCGGAGACAATGGCGGTTATCGAGATCGGATGTACGGACGCTGCTGCTCGATGAACTCTTCAGTATCTCATAGAAATTAAAGTTAGGGGATCGATCCAGGAAGAGTTGACCAAGCCATGACACCTTTTTGTGGCAGGGTGTATGAGATTTGAGGCAAGCTCTCCTGAATTTTTTCTTCTTTAAGTTAAAAATTACTTGAGTAAAATATCAAGAGACATAACAATTCAAATTTTTGTCTCGCACCGAGTATTTTTATCAGTTTTACCTTGAATATAACGACAAACGTAGCCACCATCTTTTTGTTCAGCTCAAAGAGCAACTTGGGAACTCCTTGGGAAACAAGATAAGTTGCTTTAAATGAACTAAAAACATAATTTTTCAAACATTTGACACAAAAATGCATCGACATATCCAGATCCTGACTTTGGTATGATATCACCATTCCACGAAAACGTGTCTAGAGTACAAAGAAAGTCAAGAGAAATCGGTAGCATTGCCGTCGCTATATCAAGTGCATAATTCAACTAATCAAATCTCCACTAAAAACGAATGTGCACAAAGGTCTAGTCTTTATTTTTAGACTTAAAATGACGAAGACTTCATGTTTTTAGGACACATTGGGTGTTCGATAAACCGAATGAAAAACAAAGACATGAATAGAGACAAAAGACACTGTGGATTTCTTTGATGAATGAAAACACAAACCATAACCTAATTAGAGCCAGGGATAAAGGTCATGAAACTTTTTTTTTTTTAATATACAATACAAAAGCCAGTTAGTACACTACACATTCCACGACTACATGAACACCACCCACTTTTAAGTCAAGGACTTTTTTATCTCACTTTTGTGGTAAGTGATAAAATTTTGTATTTAATTTACAGTTATTGTTACTTACAAGACCCTCCAATTCGCTGGGAAGTCTCGTATGAAATTTCACTGATGTTCCTTCACTGTAATCGCGTTGGATGAAAACTTTTGTACAATTTGTTGACTGGAGTGCTGTGGTCGCTGGAGTCCCTGTTTGTGACATCTTGCAGCGGAATATCCTGTATTTGAATATCAAAGAATTACAGTTGAAATTGATGGGAATGTTATGTTTTAAATTAATTCACATTTTTCATACCGATTACAGCGGAAACGTTTTGTTGAGTTGGTAAGGTTTTTGTAAATTTTTTTCTTTATTTGGCGTGACTCCTTTCCCAGCAACCAAAAATAGGTTTTTCGTGTTTGACATCTGTGATCTGTCATAAGAATGTTCAGAATTTGACAGTTGATTCTTAAAGCTTATAGTTTGAGAGTGCAGATGTCAGGAAAGTAGGTAACAAAATTTGCATAAGTAACGAGAGACTTTCATTTATTGTGTACACAAACCGTGGTGAACAAAGTTTTAAGTAGGGCTCGGTACACTTTTAACCAAAATGCAATACACTTTTTTCAAATTTATTTTTTTAATAGAACAACAAGCTTTGCACTTAAATTATAATGATTTATTGTTCTACTAACTTAAAGAGAATTGTACGTTATAAGATTCAGCTTACTGTACATAGCCAATGACTTGAAATAAATTTAAATCTTAATCTAAATCTAGATTCTGTATCCCAACTTTACCTAAAGCAAGAAGTTCACTTTTGAAACTCATCTGTTTTTTCACCATCCTCTTTTAACATTTGGAACCATACCTAGAGTGTTTCCGATTGAATTTAGCCCGAAGGTAAAATAATTGTTCCACTGAATTTGATTTCCTGTATTACCTTCCCTCTGGTCCACAAGTTAGTTTGACTGGAAACAGCGGTCCGCAAGTCGCAAAGATAAGACGTGACAAATAAAAAAAAAATACATCGTTTTCAAACATTTGTATTGTTGCGACGGTAAAAGGGATGACAACATGGTTTCTGCCGTTCGCGTAATTGCTACAACGATTTGGTGTGGGAGAACCTTGAAATGAAAAGCTCGCTAAAAAAGCAAAAAATAATAAGGATACAGACTTTGATTGAAATAAAACGCTATCACTTTTGAAAATTAGTTAGTTTGATTCAGGAGAAAGGGTCGATTTTCTGCATTACTTCCTACAGAGAGTCGACAGCGGCAAATTAGTGACAATTTATCCACAAGCTTAAACTAGATCGAAACCCACGACCGGAAACCCTAGTCACCTTTTTCTGTGGATTGAGTTAAAATCAATTAGGAAAAATTAAGACGTTTTCGTTATTTTCGGGTTTGTAACAGTTGAGAATGTTGAAAGCTTCATCCAAAACTGACACAATGAATATTATTTACATATATTTTTATGATCTTTCATATGATACCTAAATCATTGTCCTACGTGCTATACTTTTCGAGATATACGTAATTATTTGCAGAAATGTCAGATTTTTCCCATTTCCGGCGCTCAGCTTCAAGTCTAATTATTTCAAAATCACCAAGACCGAATTCAAAAATATTTGACAGACTGATTGGGCTGAACGTAGGTGTACGCCCTGGGCCTAAGTATTCACCACCTCCTTTCATTTTAAATTTCTTTCAGGAAAGTTTTGATTTGAACCCAACTAACAATTTAACTTGTAAAATGTTAAACACTTTAGATTTGACAAGCTATAGCTTCCAAAGTGCTAACTTTGGTTGTTGAACATTTTTAAAAATTACTATCCGAAAATATAAGAAGTGAGTGGCAAAACGTCTACATTAGAACAAAATTGAAAACCTAGCGACATCGCTCTGCCTCACAGTTTTCCATTTTTGTTCTTATTTTACCGCTTGTTTGAACTTTGTCGCTCAGTACGTGGGTATGCCCTAAAAAGTGAAAACTCCCATGAGACTCTGTCTTCAAAGTTAGGTACTGAAGATGTATGTAATGGCAAAAACTGCTTATTACTACAGCTTAAAATGAAGTGTTCTTCATTCTGCGCTGTAAATGAGAAAAAAAGAAAAAAATATCGACATTATCGCAGCCAATAAAAGAAAATCGTTTAACTAGCCGGAAGCTCCCAGCCTGGAAAGTGAACGACGTGACGATTGTGGTCAGTAGGTACCACAGGTCAGTACAATCGTCGCGTCGTTCACTTTCCAGGTTTACGGCAAAACTAAGCTTATAGGCAAAATAATTTCATTCTCGCAGAAGTTGACTCTCTCAACTATCTCTTCCTTATTTCAGTCGATATTCAGACAATTGAACGTTTTTTTTTGGTTGCAATAAAGTGGATATCAAACTTTTTTCGAAAGTTGAAGGATGAGAATTGCCCTTAAAATAAAGGTACAGAACTTTACTATTACTCTGCAACATCATTCTCACACAACAACCCTGCAGCTTATTCAATAGGGTACGTTTCAGCTCCTCAAACAGATCCTTAATGCTAATACACCCTCGGTATTCTTGTCGGACCTCTGAACAACAATTCTTCGTCAACGCTATCCGTCTGTGGAATCTTCTTCCAAGAAACTTGAAAATGAAACGTGGCCAAGTTAAGTTTAGCATTGAACTTCGAAACTATTTTCAAAGGGACTAAAATAAATTAATACAATATGCATTAACTCTTAAGTGCTTTAACTTAATATTAGATGAGATGTATGTATAAAAATTAAAATCTACTTAAAATAAAGAACTGAAATGTTAAAGTTATGTACAGATTTGCTTATATTTAACGAGTATTTAGATAAAATTGGAAGAAATGTTTGTATAAAATTTTTCTAAGAAGTGGCCTTCTCACTGTTTTTAATATTGTATTCTCTTTAGCATAACACTATGTTATAAGATATCTTTCTTACTGTGTATGCATTCAATGAATAAAATCTAAATCTAAAGTTCAGTAACAAGCAGCTCATGTCACTCAAGTCAATATTTCACTTAAAAAGTGAAAATAACAAGGCTCTCACTACCTGCAAAAGATCTGCCAGTGAATTCAGTGCCTTTGTAGCCAAAGACTTAAGAAAACTCTACTTTGTTTTTGAGTACCAGAAAATAAGCGGTTCAGGGCGAAAATGTTTCTTTGGTTCCAATCTGTGATATAAAGCAACAATTTAGTATGCCAGCCAATATTACACAAAAACAATTTTGTCAAAAAAAAAAATCTCAAGAAAAAGTGCCAAAAGACAAATTTAAGAAATTTTCTACCTACTCTGTACCATTAAGAATCAAAAGAATCTAAGAAGTAATCAAAAAATGTTTCGTGATTCGTTTTACAGACAGCTATAACTAGTTCATTATTATGTACCTACATAATAGATACATTTCTATATTCTATCACCCCCGTGTCATGTCTCGCTTGTTCTTAAGAGAGCATCCTCCACAATTGGCATAAACATGCTGAAGCTGCAACGCTTTTGAAAAGAAATGCATCGTTCACTCTGAAATTCTCCTCAAACGTAACGATTTAAAACAATGTCCATGAACCAGACCATCGAGTTGCTGCCCATTAAAAATTGAAATGTCGTTTGTTGATACTGATGTTCGGTATACTGAATATGTGTAATTCCAAATGCCTCGCAACTTGCCCACTTAAGCCAACAATCCTTCTTGATTATATGGCACTTTCCTTCTCATTAAAGCAGACCAGATTCCGTTTCATTTTTCATACACCATGTTGATTGACTGTGCACTGTGCAGTGTGCACAGCTCGATATCGTCGTATGTCAATGTTTCCTCAAGGCGCCACTTTGTGCAAGATAACAAAAAAAAGCTTTGAAAATTGTTTGCACGCACATCTCACTCATAAGCTACCAACCAATGTATTAAAATCTATACCCATTCACTAGAAGTGCACAACATAAGGAAACAAGTGACCTAGTAAATCGTAATCAAAAAGCAATCGATAACACAATTTTTATAATAGAAGTGATTATAAAGACAACAATCGCATGCCCCCACGCCACCACTAGAATTAGAAAAAGTGATGGCTGGCCATTAGTTGAAGTAGTTTCCGTTTTCACACAAAAAAATAACGAATCTATTAAGACCCAACACAGTACTTTGTTTTTTCCAGACAAACTAGAAGAGAAATAAAATTGAAGAGGTTTTGTTGATTTAAAAGCTTTGACAAAGTGTTGGTCGCAATCTCTTGAACGGACATTCGTGAGTGGAGAACATTGGTTGGAATAATTTCAAAATCAAAGAATTGAAGCGTTGAGTTGAAGAAGGATTCCTATAGCTTGGAGATTCAAGCGAATTTATGAAACAACCTTCTTGTGAATTAAAAATTCACATGCTGAAAAGCCCAATTTCGTTTAAGAACTTATCGGACAGGCTATCTCGGATACCCGTACTTCAGATACCTTTTTGACCGATTCCGATATCTTTTCCAGATTTTGCCGAAAAGAAATATTAAAATTATAAAGTAAATTGTATTTAATCTACAGGGAACCATGTTTGTAATCTGGTATTTGGGGCCTAACTCATTTGTCATTTCCAAGACCCGCAATTTCTTGCCGACTCAAAGCCGTTTAGTTAAACTTGCCAGTTCCTCGCTGAAAACGATATCAGTCTTGAGGCTGATTATAAGGTTTCACGCTCTATATAATATATTTGGTGGTACAGGGTTGCCAACTACACATTAATTATGTAAATTGAATAAAAGCGCAAAAAATATTGATAAAAAATTTTATTAGATATTACACAAGAAAATTTTAAAACATTACTTCTAAGCAGTTTTTAATACATATATTTATTTATTTTTGACTTTTTAAAAAAATGAGTTTTATAAAGATCAAGTATGCAAGTCTTAAGGTAGTAGTCTGGTAACTTATGCCTATTTTCATGACTTCTTTGGAGGGTGGTTTTTTATAGGAAAATAAAAATGAATTATCTTGAATATTTAGAGTGTTTTTATTTACATATTGAAAAAAAAAAAAAAAAAACTATTTGAAAAGATTTAATAGTTTATTACTATTTCTATTGTCACTCGAAGTTGAAACCACAAAAAAAAAAAAAAAATGAGCGTGGGTGGCCCAGGTGATTTTGGCTCTTGATGCTATCCGAAATAAGCCAGACATACTTTATAAAGTCGGCAGCATCATAACAAAAAATTGTAATCAAAACTAAACTTGTGAGTTTAAGTCTCAATAAAGAAAACTGAACTGAACTGAACTGATGCTATTCTTGATTATTCTTAATCTATAGACATGTAATTCTGGTCGGAACTACAGAAGTTGAATTTCAAGGGTAAATAACAAAATGGCGGACTTTGAAAAAAAAGTCCTTTAATTTTAGCAAAGAAAGGGTTGTAAAGTGAAAAGTTAGGGGCGAAAATTTTTTTGTTAGTACCGACGAGAACTATAAGTGTGTAGAACAGCCTGTTAAAATTTGAAAGCAATCAGTTCAGTAGAAAAAAAGTTAGGACCCGGGCCGACCAGAAAAACAATGTTTTGAGAAAAACGCGTTTAAAGTTCGGTCGACCTTAAAGTTACTCGTTACAACTCCCGAAATATTTCGAATTTCTGTCTGAAATTTTCACAGTATATTCTCAAAACATTGCACTTTCAAATTAAGCAAAAAAATCTCGATTTTTTGAACCCAAGTTACCAGACTACTACCTTAAGACCCTGTCAGAAGATGTTTCGACAAAAAATTCGAACAAAATTAAAGACATGGTTTTGAAAACACATATTTTAGAAAATATTTTTTTTTATTCGCAAAAATTTCTAAAATTAAAATTTTTCAAATGTTAATTTGCAATCTTTTTTAAACTAGGTCTCCTTTAACATACATTTATCTATCTATCTATCTGTCTTTAACATAACATTTTGTCAGAATCCTGGAACCCATCAACATAACGTTTTAAGAAAACGGTACTCTGGGGGTACTGTTTTTAGACCTTTTCCAAAAATATTTTTAACATCGTAAGAAAGACAACCTAAGACTAATCCTTCACACAAAATTAAATCAAAATCATTGAAGCCGCTTCGAAAAAATAAGTATTATCGTGTAAGTTGTATGGCAGGTACCGTTATTTGAAGACCTAGAAACCCAACTCAAAAAATCCTCTTTAGGTAGCCTCACAGAACCTAACTGCATATTTTGAAGAAAATCAGTCAAAGGGCTCCAGCTGTAGATACATATATGGACATTCGACATACAGACATACAGATAGACAGACAGACGAAGATCGATAGTAAAAATTCATATAAGCTTTCATAGTTAGACCAGGGGCCTTTAACACAAAGCTACAATTCTCCAAGTCAAGAGCTATTCGTAGGATTATGTTCATTACACTTGTAGGAAAGTAAGCAAACTTGTATCTTTGAGCTACAGGAATTTTTTACACTTGTATTACAAGTACATAGTTTTGTGGTGCAGACTATAATTAAAAAGTGCTGCTAGAAAAAAAGGCAAAAGAAATGCATCCAACTCGAAACAAAAATCCAAGGAGGCATATTTCAGGAGCTTTAAGAATTTCTTTACTCGCTCGCTGGTGTCATGTCAGAAACGAAGTAAGTCAAATGATAAAAAGGTGTTGACAGTAGGAACTGTGATGGTTTGTTTGTAAGGGCATTATGGTAAGATACTCAATAAAAGGTAGATCCAAGAAACAAGAAGAGTTTTTGAAAAGACTAGACCAAGATCAATTTTCCCAGATGGAAAAAAAAACTTCCCTCATTGAAACATATGGCACTTTCCATTGGTTTCACTCGGGGAAGCACTCACTTTAAAAACCAATGGAACACATAAAACAATTTCTGTCCAGTTTAACGTAATTGCCTTTGTGTGAGTGAAACACCATTCCTATGGCTCTTAAAAATTGGAAAAAAAAAAATTTGAGTAACATGTGTTAGTGCTTCTTGAGTCGATTCTCATTTCAAATCGAGAAGCGGCTGTCACTCCTCAGAATCATGAGAAGCGATCTTTTTGCACCAATGGAACGGTTTGAGAATGCTTCTGGACGCTCCTGGACGGTTCTTTTCGTCCAATGGAAAGTGCCAATAGAAACAACCAAATAGCACTGTGTGATCATACAAAACCACTTAATTTTTTCAACTTTTCAACTCTCAATTCATTACAGATTTTAATCAATTTTTAAAAATTAAATCACTTCCAAGTTATTGATTTGAAAACGCACAAAGTGTAAATTAATAGAAAAAATTAAATAAATCAAACTTGCTTTTCGACTTCGTAAAAGCAATTTAATTTAGATTCAGATTGTTGAATGGTGATACAGTTCACATATTAACTTCTGTTTGCTAACGAACGAATGCAAGGGAAGAGCTACTGTTTGTGAGAATATTGCCAGTTGAATGTGACAATATGATATCTGAAACTAAATGCTATAGTGATTTTGTTCATGTTTTCTTTGAGAGAAAAACAAAAATAGGAATAAAAAACGTATTTTTCCCCCTAAAGGCAAAAAACAACCAAAGTCTTAGCTTGTGCTAAGCCCACGAACGAACAATAAGCAACTTGATTGCAAGAGCTGGGATATAGTTTCCAATTAAAATGAGTAAGATTCCAACATTATTAGAGATTCAATAACCAGTACAGTCAGCTCATTATCATTCCAGTAAAGAAGACGATATCTCCTTTCAATAATTGCACTCAACAAAAAAGACTGCAAAAAAAAAAGCAAAAGTGCAACATAGAAAATGATGACCGGAAATCTTTTGTTCAACTGATCCAATAAACTACTAGCAATTGAGGATTGATGTGTGTGGCAAAATCGAACGTGAAAGTTTTTGATTGATAAATGTATGTACACAAGTGCGAACGGTAAACATTCGTCCGGTACTAAAAATGTTATAGTGCGATTATATTCCATATTTTCTCATAGTTGCTTCCTCTTTCCTTTATTCACCGGCAAACTGTAACTAAGTTTTTTTTTATTTACACTTTTTTTAAGCACATTGACATACATTTGCAGTGTTTCAGTTATAAGAGGGACCATCACAGTATCTTATGATCCAATTGACCGTTGTCCAACATTAAGAACGCGTACGAGTATAGTCGGGCACAATCCTTGTTGTGTATTTGTAACGTGTTATATGAGTTTGTGGTGTGTTTTGCTATGATCCGTTCTGTTATCCTGTTGTCATTATTAATTAATGGAATATTTGTTTTTGCACAAAATGAAACTCACACAATGGGAGATGAGTTTTTAATTAAAAATCAAAATGAGTGCTTTGTTACGCGTAGGCTAGTCTCTTGTATTAAATATAAAATGGCCCAAATGCTTCTGAAACTTGGCTCGAATAGCCTGAGGTACTTGCCGCATGAGGACGGTCGAAATTTGGCGAATACAAGGACATTTCGTTTCGTCCATCTACAACAGCCCAGTGATATGATTTTGTTTATGGATTCTCGGAGCTTAGACGGTGCGTTTCTAAAATTCGCGAGTATTGTTTTCAGAGTGTTCAAACAATTCATTTACTTACCTTTACCGCCCACCATCACTTTGTTTTTATTTTTGAACTCATCAGGAATTACCTAGGGTACTTTTGTTTTTGGAAAATGAGTTCGCGGATATAAAGCACACATCTATTCTATTAGCGGTAGCGTGTGTCTTTTGTGTGTTGTTTGATTTGCACCTAAGCCCAAAGAGTGTTTACTTTGCGAATGTGTAACGTGATAAAAGCGATAGAAAACATTGTTGTGGTGACATATGGTAGATATCACTTTGAAGTGAGAATGGGTGATGAAAGTTCTGTATTGTGTATTAATTCAGTCATCATAAGAAGAATACACAAGAGCTGCGTTAATCCTTTTGTTGTATGAAATGAAGAGAATATGATTTTGTTATTTTGAAATCTCAAGCTCTAAACTTAGTTTTCCATTTTATTTTTAGCCTTCCCATTGAAAGGAAAATATAAATGGGGTTGATAATCAAAAGATAGGGTAGCAGTGGTCAGGGTCACAGAGTAGATAATACAGAGTGACAAATTCGCAACCCCTTTGCTTGAAACACCCTCAATTTTTTCTTGAGGTGAAATCAAAATGTTGCCCGTGGGATAATGGTTAGAACTTCTGCCTGTTAGGTAAGAGATTCAAGATTCTAACCCAAGAAAGATCCAGATGTTTCTCCACGGATATAGAGACAACTGTCAGGAGGAATTGGCAAGTCTTCCGATAGAATTTTATCAAGAAAAAAAGCATGCAATGTTGAAGTAAGAAGGCAACCGCTACTCGAAAATGAAAAAAACTAAGTAAACGATATTGCTTCCGTCGCAGCTCAGCAATTGTATAGTTAGCACATCTAAATATCGCAAGTCTTACAAAAGAAATTTTTTTATTACACTGCCATGAAAAGCAATCGCGTTAGCCGTTCAAAATCGGGATAAAATTATAGTTCCTTAAAATATGCACGTCCCCAAAGTTTCAAGCCTATTCATTGAATTTACATCTAAACCAATCGCTGTATTCATTTGAATTCCAAACAAGGAAGCCGTTTCCTCTTGGACCCTTCTTGTGTTACGATAATATAAACTTTTTTTTTATACCAGAAGACCAGAAGTTATGTTTTGATTATCTTAATTTGGTTCATTTTATATCCAATCAATGTCTATGTCTTCTCCTCCGATTGATTATGTTGTGATTAACTGCAAAACTAATTTAGTTGGGATATAATAAAAGAACAACCAATTCATTACTCTTTAGTTAACTTTTCTTGAGTAAGAATAACAAGCTTTTTTGTTGTAATTATTTTCTTTATTATCCAATCATTAAGTTATCCGAGAACAATAAATGCATTTTATAGCTCACAATAATTCAGATTTGTTTGTAATTTGGCACGGATGAAGCTACACGCCCAGACAGACGTTCGCATTTGAAAATAACAAACTTACATTTTCTTTGAGAGCATTCAGACTCAATTTGCAAATTCACACGTTAATAGAAAAAAGAAAATATTTTTGTTTGGATGAATGAACTGATGCATATGGATGTTTGAGTTAACCTTGTCAGCATTTTATTTAGCAAATTGAAAATGAAACATTTTGAACTTGTGAAGCAGACTGTTACAACGTTCATGTAGGATTCTAAGATTTTCTTAACTCAGTCTTAAAGTCAACATGCGAAGTGGTTTTTTTTCGTGCCTGTGGCGTAGTGTGTTTAACCATGTCTGCAGACTACGATCGAGGTTTGAATCAGCGCGTATTACAATTCGTGAAGAATTGACAAGTCTTCCGAGAGTTTTAACACTTCCATGAAAGGCGCTTTCTAACTTAGCCGTTCAGAGTCGAGCAAAAATTTTAGATTCCTGCGATGCATTGCCCCCGAGGCTCCCAATTTATATATTTTTGAAATTAGTTTGAGTCCAATTTATTCAAAACAATACTCTTCCTCGACCACAACATAAATGCATCACAGAACATTAGCGCGAGTTACATATATATATTTTCGGTATAATATGTATACGAATAAAAACACCAGAGCACTTCGTTGTGTCTCGTTTGACGGTTAAGTTTTTATTGTCTTTCTAATTCTATTCATTTACAGTAGATACCTACTTAAATTAAAGGTCAATGCATTCAGTTTCCTATGGCCTTCGGTAGTTGAGAAGTTCCCATAGGAAAATGATGCATTGACAAATTTAGGGTTTGCATTCAGTTTCCTATGGCCTTCGGATATTGTGAGGTTCACATAGGAAACTGATGCATCGACAATTTATGGGTTGCGAAGCAACACAAATGTGCCGTCGTCAAGTTTGCTGACTTTCATTTGTGTAACTCGCGTGCCGTTTTGCAAGCACAGCGAAAAGCGAAATAAGTAAAAATAGAAAATCTGGACTCGTGCACGCGAACCGGATCATGACCATGTGAACAGCAAGGTATTTGAAGAACATGAGAGCTCGTAATATAAATGCGCTATTTAACCCGTAGAAGCATGGTGGTAACCCACGTTACCACTTTGATTTTTTTAAATGAATGTTTCTAATTTATTTACGTTTGAACTTATTCAGATACGGTTTTTTGCACTTTTCAGTTACTTGAGGGATGTAAGAATGTAACAATACACTCTAATTGGCATAATTGTTTATAATATAAGATTTATAAACAAACAAACTGAAAAAAATGACGTTTTTTTTCGAAAGAATTCATTTTGAAGAATCTATCCAACAAAATAATTGGAAATTTGGTGAGTAAGGGTTTTTGGGGTCGCTGATTACGAATCCGAAGTCAGATTTTCAAATTTCAAGATGGCGGATCCAATATGGCCAACGCCAAAACGTAACTCTACGAGAATATTGATAAAAATTTGTACTCAGGGGCTTTTGGGGTCGCTGACTACGAATCCGATGTTAGATTCGCGTTATTCGAAATGGTCGATACAAAATAGCCGACGTGAACACATAAGGTCGAAAAATTCATTGATTTTTAAAATTTTGGCGCTGGCCATATTGGATCCGCCATCTTGAATTTTGAAAATCTGATTTCGGCTTCGCAATCAGAGACCCCAAAGACCCCTGAGTACAAATTTTTATCAATATTCTCGCTGAGTTATGTTTCGGTGTCGGCCGTATGAATAGATTTCAATTTCAAACAAAATCAACTATAATTTAAATCTAATTTATTAATTCAAAATAGGAACATAGTTTCTTGTTTTTTTGGATAAAAATAAAAAACATTAAAAAAAATTGATTTTGAAAAATTTTGGGTGAAACGGCATTGAGGGTGATATGGAACTCTGCTACTTCTTGATATATTTTCAGCCACATTTGTTGCATGTGTTGTTGAGGACGTCGCCGTCGCGTCGTACACGAATCATGAGACCAAAGTGACATTCAATGCACTTAATCCATTCAGCCGGATTCGTTGTTCTATCATAATCCTCGTCACAGCCCACACAAGGGCTTTTACTAAAGTCTTCTTGTTCATTCGATTCATCATACAATGAAATGCTGATGGATGGCAATTCCTGGGGCTTGTAACACAAAGCTAAGAGTCTACAAGTCAAGAACTTTTTTAAAGCAAACTTGGTAGAGGTTTGCTGATGCTTTTTTTTATATTCGGGCGAATTCCTAACTGCAAGCCTTGCTAAGCAAAAAAAATCCAAAACAACATCTGTAATGCATTTAAAAGTTCGCAAGGGTTTCCCGATAGTTACACAAATTCACTTACAATGACGAAAAAAAGCAATCTACTACGTTGTGGATTTTTTTTTCAGCATTTAGGAACTGTTTGCTTTGCATAATTTGTGCAAGGCTTGAGAGAAAGAGAAATTTGGGAAAATATTAGCTGTGTGTCGTTGCTTTAGCCGTTTTTAAAGTTTTCCATCCACATCGATAGGGTCATAGCACCGAATTTAACTCCATGGGGAAAGAAAATAGCCATTCATATTTCCCAGGAATGTAAATTTTGAAACTTCTATTGGTTATAGGTTTGGAGTCAACATCTGGCATAGCAGAGGTTTTGGAAAAAAATCACGTATCCATAGTTTGTTGACGTTGCGAGGATTGTTTCTGGAAGAGGGCAATTGTATTTGTTTTTTCTAGCTTATTTATTCTGTTTTCCCATTCTGCGTAAGTCCAGATAGTCCCAAATTTATACAGCTGTGGTGCAGAGGGGATACGGTAAAAGATGAATCCTTTACGATGATGGTATCACAGGATCAGTATTAGTGGGAGGTAGAGATGGTGAAGTGGTATTTCAAAATTGTAGTTCATCATGGTATCCATGGTCAAGGCGAGGTCAACCGAATAATTGGAGATATGTTTCAAAGCATCATCAAATAGTGATAATTGCGATTTGTGATGCATCATCAGAGGGTGAGGCGAAATGTCTAAATGCAACGAGTGCAATACTAACCTGACTACCGACAGCGGTGAATTACACCGTTTGTAGTCAGGTTAGTATTGTACTCGTTGCATTTAGACATTTTGCAAGAAAAAAAAAAAATTAGTAGGTTGAATTAGAATAGGAATGACACAAAAAAAGACTCAATTAAGGGAGCAGATTCAAAACACATCTGCACTTGACGATGAACTTAACAAATTTCTGCTATGCTTTTACTCAGGTAACTCTCTCCTCTCTAAAATCTGACGACTGAAAGTGCTTTTTTCATTCGGGACATTAAGCCCATGACGGTTAGGATGTCTGCCTGCTACGTGAGAGGTTCAAGTTTAGCAAAAAATGTTTTTTTTTCACAATCATCGCTTTTGGCGAGGAATCGGCAAGTGTTCCGATAGTCATTTCATTTTCATGAAAAACGCTTCCTCGTTTAGCCGTTTGGAATTGTCAAAAACTTTGAGGTTTCTTCCATTCTCCACAAGATATGGTTGTGAGAAATGCGATAGACCCACTCTGTTGCGCCACAATACTTCATTAATTTATTATAATAGTCAGAAATTCCAACTGGTTTCCTTAGGCAGAAAATTTTCTATAATTTCTTCAATAATTTACCATTGAAAATGACAAGTTTAAGATAATGTCCCAGCAAGTTAGGCCCGACCACATGCAAATTACACACTAAATACGCACTTCCCTCAGAGTTATCTTCAACTTATTGTTATGTTGAGTCTAATTTCTGGCGTAGCTGCGAAAAGGCTTTTGTTTTTTGTTATTGATATTTTCTCTTTAGCTCTCCTTTCTGTGTAAATTCTAAATATAATCATACTTACAGACGATAGTGAGATAACAAAAATATTCAAGTTTCTAAAGAGGATAACGGAAAAATTTTCTCAGAATCATGGAATCCAACTACGCGTTTCTAACGACGGAGGCACACAGATACGTAGTGACCAAGAAGATGATGTCGTAGGTTGGTTTCCTTTTATCCTTATTGCGTAAACTATTTTTAAACTTTTTTATATTTTTTTTTAAATTTTTAATTTATGTTTTCTTCCACAGAGCCACGGACACGTACAGAAAAAAAGAAGAAAAAATGGCTTATCATTTTGCCACTAGTTATTTTAATGAAAATTGCTCATCTAAAGATGACTGTTGTACCGCTGCTGCTTGGAATCAGGGCTGCCAGAAATCATGATTTATCATGATTTTCATGTTTTTTAGACCCAAATCATGTTTTCATGTTTTTGAGTCCAAAATCATGTTTTTTTTTGCAAATAGCAGGATGGACTCTTCGTTTGAAAGTATAGGTACCTAATCTTTCTTTCGCCTCGGGCCTTGAAATATCCACCTCGAGTGCTCGAGTAACGCAATAATGATGAGTAAAAGAGATCAGAGGATGAAACAGTTTTTTCATTTTTCAAACGTTCACTTCATTTTAAATGCTTTTTATTTTTCTGATATCATTTTGCTTTCAACATTGAGAATTGAGTGCAGCTTCAGCAATTCCCAATTGCAGAGAATGAAAACATATATTTTGGCTTAAGAAAAATCATGTATTTATTTTATTAAAATCACATTTGGCCAATTTCAGTTTTTGTTCTCTAGACAATGGATAAAAACCACATGAATAAGTACAAAACTGTTTAATGAGTTTTGTAGTTGAGATAATCCACGTGTTTTTTTTTATCAAATAAATGAAAAGATTAGTAAAATTTAAAACAGTTAACACTTCTTATATTTCCTCAGATGCACATTTCGGAGGCAATGCTTCCATCGTCAGTGAGATTTATAAATTAAATTAAATTAAATTATTTGTCAAAAAATTAATAAAATAAAAAAACAAAAATGTTTCATAGCAAAACTACAATTGAGTTGGGTTGAATGTATTAAAAAATTTTTGAATATTGAATCTTTGATTGGTCCACATCACTATTATTTGTTTTTAAATATATAAAATAATTCAAAAGCATCTAACTCATAATTGCTATTTACATTTTTTTATTAATTTTAAATTTCACAAACTTAAAAACCTATATACTCTTTTGTACAATCATTACATCCGATAGAATAAATTCCTGGTTTTTGAAGTTGTTCAATTTTATCTTTAGATCCTCCAATCAGATTTCTTATTTTTATTTCGCTGCACTGATTGATTGGACGATTTAAAGATGAAATTGAACAACTTCAAAAACCAGGAATTTATTCTATCGGATGTAATGATTGTACAAAAGAGTATATAGGTTTTTAAGTTTGTGAAATTTAAAATTAATAAAAAAATGTAAATAGCAATTATGAGTTAGATGCTTTTGAATTATTTTATATATTTAAAAACAAATAATAGTGATGTGGACCAATCAAAGATTCAATATTCAAAATTTTTTAATAGATTCAACTCAGTTGTAGTTTTGCTTAGAAACATTTTTGTTTTTTTCTTTTATTAATTTTTTGACAAAAAATTTAATTTAATTTATAAATCTCACTGACGATGGAAGCATTGCTTCCGAAATGTGCATCTGATGAAATATAAAAAGTTTTTAACTGTTAAAAAATGTACTTATCTTTTCATTTATCAAAACTGTTTATTTTTGTTTTAAGTTTCGTTACTTTTTTGCTTTTATGTTTTAATTAATAATTTTAATAAACTGTTAGTTTATTACATATATTTGTTTTACTCATGATTTGGTTTCCAAATACTCTATATGAATTCCTTATTTTATTTTTCATTACGAGATTGGACCGTCATGTTTTTTTATCCCAAATCATGTTTTTAAACTATGATTTTTTAAATTTCTCAGTGGCAGCACTGCTTGGAATCATTGGCCTGAATGTTGTGCTAATTGGTGGAGGAGGATGGCTTATCCATTATTTAAAATATAAGACTCTTTGTAAAATTCATCCTCAATTGGTCCAGTCCCATTCGCATGTTTACGATTCGGATCCCAGTGGTAGGTTTCTGGCAGCATTTTCTTTTCTATTTTTTTTTTTGATATAAAAAAAAACATTTTCGCTTCTAGAATATTCAGCGTTTTTAGGAAGTAGTGGCGTTTCAAGTGGACATAATGGAGGAGGATATTATACGTCGTCGCAAGATACCAGCCCTTATGGCAAGGATTGGAGCACAAGCAGAGCATTCCACGCCTACAGTGGATACAAAACATAGTCGAACATAGAACAAATGACAATGAACGCCATTTAGTAAAAAAAATTATAGCAATAAAATATAGATCAATATCAATGGGCATTATCATAGCCTGCAGTGGGCTATACTTCGAAATCTACCAAGCATCATTTCAAATTAAAGATGGTCTTTTCCTACAAAACATTCTCGATTTCTATACGTTTTATGTAAACGTATAAGTTAAGTTATGTATTCACAGAAGGAAGCATTAATTTTCCAATTGACATTTTGGTCGGAACCACCCCAGGGCTTGTTTTGTTTGGGTGCTGGGAATGGGTCGATATAAGTAATGATGGATTATTATAGTCACCTCTCCAGGTACATTCATTATACTAGCCGAAGGAACAATGTCATTAAAAAAGACAATAATTGGAAAGAGAAATTTCAATTAGCTTTTCGACAAGCAAACGTCCTTAGGTTCACAATTTTTGATACAAATTTCACTCAAACATAAGAAGGAATTTTAGCAAAAAAGATTTTGTACCTTAGTTAGTTTACTCAAACCCATTTAAGTTCTTAAGCGTTTTGATAGTCTGAATGATGACTTAATTTGTTTAAATACAAATAACCACCAAATAATGAGGAAGACGACAACAGGTGTTTCCTTAGGAATACATTATTATCACCATCATTGAGAGTAGAAAACTTGATATATCCTGTGTCACAATATTACTTCCCCTTTTTAAATATGTTGATCCTGCATAACTTAGTTTAAGAAATGCAAAAACTTGTTACAGCAAAACAATCTTAAGGCATTGATACTTGCATGAGTGTTTCATAACTCACAATGCCTTAGTGTTGAGAATATTGCTTTTCGTTTATTTTACATTTTTATAGAGGTAACAAACAAAAAGAGCATAACACAATATTGATAAATAATGCTGAGAGAACGAGTTGTGTGTTGAATAACGTTCTTAGAAAGAAGTAGAATGCTTGTTATTGGATTATTCGATTATGGAAAGTGCTTCTCCTCCATAGCGCTGTGAGAAGCAATATCTTATTTTAATAACACAAAGCTCTGTGTTTGCACTTTACAAACGTATAAAGCGTACTTAATTGTAATAGAAAATGCGGTGTCTGCTCTTGAGTAAATTTGTCGTTGAAAAGAGTAAAAATTTATAGAACTACAGAGCAGAGATTACAGTGGAAAATAAAATGATTTTATTTGTTCTGGAAAAACAAAAAAATGTGTTCTAGTAATTCCCATCACACCTGTGCTGAATATTTATTTACACATTAACTCCTTAACATCACTTATAATGTTGTAGATTTAAAAAGAATCTATTGATGGGCATGAAAGATGGCACTTTCTGTAAATACAACACAGGGCGCCAGTTTAGCTGAAGCTGGCTGGTAAAATCTAATACGTAACAATATCGAATATTTCATAAGCTACGAAATTAAGGTAAGGAAACTAGCTCAAAATAAAGGATCCCATTAGACCTAGTAAAAAGACTAGATCAGAAAGAAGGCCCTTTCTGTAAATATGGCATGGGCTGCTAGTTTAGGTGAGGCCGACTCTGACCAAAAGACTAATAAGTAACATCATAAAAAGTAGTATCTATATACGCTGGGCAGAGCTGTAAAAAATGCATTCTTTTTGTATTGCAGTCAAATGATGAAAAAGACTTTTTTTTGAATATTTTGACTCCATGTTAGTACATAACTTATTGTATGTATGTATTGTATTGCAAAAAGTCTCATTCATTTAACTGTATATTTGGAATGCATTCACATTCTTTATCGCAGTACTTCAACTTTTTAAAAAAAGTCCCAGTCAATTTTGAAGTCTTTTGTGAACCAGTCGTTTAGAGCAGTCAAAGGGCTTGAAGTCAAAAGAATGCAATATTTTTTAACTGGTCGCAATCTTTAAAGTCTCTTAAAAGTCTTTTACATTCTTTGCAATCATGAAGTCTTTTGAATGCATTGAAAGTAATGCAGTCATTTGGCTGCTTTGGAGTCTTTTGACTGCTTGAAGTCTTTTTTACTGCTTGAAGTCATTTGATTGCTTGAATTCTTTTAACATCAGGTTCCTTACGACTTAAAGCATTTACGTTGCTCTTATGCTATCATTTCCTATTATAAGTTGCCTTTCAAGGTCTATTAAAGTGTGAAAATAATCCAAGTTTATATTTAAGCATTTTGTTTATTTTATAATTGCAATCAAATGACTTCAAGCAGTAAAAAAGACTTCAAGCAGTCAAAAGACTCCAAAGCAGCCATATGACTGCATTACTTTCAATGCAATCAAGAGACTTGACATGATTGCAAAGAATGTAAAAGACTTTTAAGAGACTTTCAAGATTGCGAACAGTTAAAAAATATTGCATTCTTTTGACTTCAAGTAATTTGACTGCTCTAGACGACCGGTTCACAAAAGTCTTCAAAATTGACTGGGACTTTTTTTTTAAAGTTGAAGTACTGCGATAAAGAATGTGCATGCATTCCAAATATACAGTTAAATGAATTAGACTTTTTGCAATACAATACCAAATGAATGCATTCTTTTACAGCTCTGACGCTGGGTCAACAGTTCAAGGAGGTCCATGGTCCAGCACTTTTCTTTCAACCATACTTAGTGAAGGAATGAAAAGAACCCAATTTTTTTTTTCTGATTTCTAATGAAGAAAGATCTTTTTACGCCATGAAAATACTAATGAAGCCATAGCAAACTCCTCGTGAAAGGTGATACCCGTAGAAAAACATTTTTATATCTTTATGTTTCTGAAATTCGCACCTTGAACCTTAAACGTAACCGGCAGATAAGCTTATCATTACGGAAGACTTTACTTTATACTTTACTTTATTTTATTGGACATGATTTCTTATATCTTACAACATAATATAAAAAAACAGATAATTTAAAAACTAAGAAATTAACAATAAAATAGTTAGGTGCATCCGGTTGTCCTAAGGACTAGAGTTGGATTTAACTAATTTACAGTTAGAATTTATTTGTTTGGTTACTTCAGGTTCTATCAAGTTGCTAGCTCGTGATTCCAAACTACTATTCTTTTAAGAAGACAGGTCAGAAACAAGGTCAAGCCTTTATAAGATGATTCTTTTCGTCCTGCTTCATGGCGCAAAATAATGGACCTTCTGTGCTCGAAAAAAAAAAAAATACTCCTAAGAGACGAAGAATTGATAAATTCTCCCAGAACCGATATCACTGAATAGCATTGAATAACTTTGAATAGCATTTTCCCACTCAACCCGTGGCGTAATAGTTACTAGGTCTGGCTGCTACTCCTACGTTTGCATCCCAAGAACGTCAAATTGTTTGTCCAAGGAACATCACCTTTCGTGTGGTGCCCGTGGAGTTTTCCAAAGGGTTTTTCCATTGTTATCGCCTTTCTTGTGAAATTGGAAAGTCCTGCTATATTTCAAAATTAAATTCATTGTAATGAAAAATGGTAGCTCCCCTCCATTTCCTCACTGGAAATGCATGGTTCAGAGAAATGCACTATGCATCGGGGCTCCCCGCTATGTATCACCTTTCGAGAGAAAATGGGAAGGCATCCGAGAACAATTACACACGTTTGTAAAGGGCAAACATTTTCAGGTCTCCTCCATGCCTGCCCTAGGTAGGGGATGAGGGAAATACACCTGACCCCGTGGCTGCTGTGCGCCACTTGTTCATTTATTTTGAGTTCAACGATATCGATTAAATTTATAAAAGACCGCTGAATGTAATTGAAGGGCCATTGAAATATTTGGGCAAAAATCATTGTTATCCCTTGATGTTTCTGAGATTTGCACCTTGAACCTCCCACCTTACAGGCAGATAAGCTTACCATTACGCCACGGGCACCATCATTTTCGAATTTGCGGAAAAGAATTTATTGGCTTGGAAGCTTCAGGTTCTATTAAGTTTCTAGCTCGTGATTCCAAACGGTGCAGTGCAATAAGGCCCGCGGCAATAAGACCCGTGGGTCTTATTTCCTCTTTGTTTTGGAAGTAACGCCCACGGGGGTTATTTCCATGATGAAATGGCAGTAACAGCCGCGGGCCTCAGTTCCTTTTTCTGCGAACTCAAATACCATTTCGCAATGAAAAGAAGTCTCACCGTTTGCACTTAAACTTATTTTCAATGTGAATAAACTTGCACAGGGACGTAACTCAACTAGACATAAGTTCATGCTCTGATTGTGGGTTATGACATACCAAAGAGGAACACACGTATATAATAAATATCTATGGAACTATGAATCATTCTATGTGTTTAATGCGGTCAATTCCTAAGTTCAACCGCAGGCACGTTACACGTAGGCAAATTTTGTTCGCTTTGCTTTTTACTCACGGATAGAAAAATGAAGCTAAAAGCGAAGCGGAAAAAATTTTCTCAAGGGAATATGGACGTGTGGTGTAAAAATAAAAATTCGCGCGAATTTTTATTTTTACACCACACGTCCATATTCCCTTGAGAAAATTTTTTCCGCTTCGCTTTTAGCTTCATTTTTCTATCCGTGAGTAAAAAGCAAAGCGAAGCGAACGAAATTTCCCTTCGGTTAGTACGGGCTTGGGGTTGAACATAAAAAATTCACACGAACAGAACAGGAGAACGTAGCTAAGAGCAAAACAAACATTAAGAAATTAGATTTAGTAATTATGTGCGCATTAGAAGGTGGACTGAGCTTCCATCCTATGTCACGAAGTGGGAGACAACGTGAGCTATGAATTCATATCCATGGAAAGCTGAAATAAGTTTCGAAATTTTGGAGCTTTGTTTTTCGGTACCTCAAAATGTTGTTTCCTTCAAATAAAAAGAATATATGCATTTAGCGCATCCACTATGTTCTTCACCCTTTCTAAGAAGGAAAACTAATTTTAAGATCCCATGTTCATCAGACTCATATAAATGCTGCTTTCAAAATGGCAACAAAAGACATGGGCCTTAATTCTTTTCTTTGGTGGGTCTTATTGCCTCTTCAAAGTGGAAACAAAGCCCGTGGGTGTTATTTCCATTTCCTTGGGCAATAAGACCCACGGGTCTTATTGCCGCGGGTCTTATTGCATTGCACCATTCCAAACTACTGTTCTTTTAAGAAGACAGGTAAGTAGGTAACAAAAACCAGGTTAAGCTTTTATGAGATGATTCTTTTCGTCCTGTTTCATGGCGCAAAATAATGGAAATTATCTTGAACAGCTTGGGAAAGTCTCAGCTGTGTTCGAAAAAAAAGTAAACTTAAGAGACAAAGAATTGATAAGTTTTCCCAGAACCGATAGCACGCAATAGCGTTGAATAGCTTTGAATAGCTTTGAATAACGTTTTCCCTATCACCCCGTGGCGTAATAGTTACTAAGTCTGGCTGATACTCCCACGTTTACATCCCAAGAACGTCAAATTGTATGTCCAAAGAGCATCACCTTTCGTGTGGTGCCCGTAGAGTAATGGTTCTGCATGTCACATGAGAGGTTTGTTGTTCAAATCACAAAACAAACTAAAGTGTTCTTCCACTGCTATCGTCTTTCCCGAGAAATTGGCAAGTCCTCCTATAGGAAATTCATTGCAATGAAAATTGTAGCTCCCCTCCATTTCCTCACACGAAATGCATGGTTGTGAGAAATGCCCTAGGCCTCGAAGTTCCCCGCTCTGTATCACCTTTCGAGAGAAATTAGGAAGGCCTCCGAGAGCACTACCATACGTTCATAATCCACAAATCCATGCCTGCCCTGGCCCCTGGGTATGGTATGTTGAAAAATACCAATGACCCCGTGGCTGCTTGGGCGCCACTTGTGCATTTATTTTAGTCCAACAATATCGATTAATTTTATAAAAGACCACTGAACATTATTGAAGTGCCCGTATACGAGTAAGAGAAATATTTGGGCGAAACTAATTGAAACCATTCAATTCACTCATAATTATTGTAATATGTCGTTTGTATACCTTCCATGCCCAAACAAACAAAAATGTTTGACGACATGCAATGTAGGTGGGGCAAAACAAGGGTATGCTTACAACCAGTGCGGCGTCGTTCCTATTATTTGAATTGAATACAAAAGTATAGTGGCCGTATTAGGCATACCTATTACCTATTCTTTGTTCTGTTTTCATGATTTTCATATCAATTGTACCCACATTTGGGGACCTATACACAATGATATCTAACGCTTTTTCAACTTCATCAGTTGTCATTGTCAACAGCACAAACGTATAATTGTCTGAACTGAAATATTGCTGAAGCTAATTTTTTATTCGACACTGATATGAATAGCTAATGGAAAAGGAGGTACATTTATAGCTGCTGCTTGTCGTTGCCACCAATTATCTATCTCATACCTCGAAAGCATTTACAAGATATCAAGCTTCTTCTTAAATACATGTATTTATGTGTTTGCCTGTATATTTTCTTATACGAGAGAACACAAAACCAAAATTTATCATGAAATCAGACCTGAAAATGTTCAATTAAACGATGTTATCCATTTTGGGTGTGAGAACTTCATTAGGATAAATCTGCCCTTGGGGAAAACTAGGTTATATATATGTTACATAACTACCGAGCGTTATTGGAACATGATATTAATGCAAATATAAAAGGAGAGAATGTTAGAATACAGGTCAATGTCGTTTTCTTATAATCAAACACATCTCTTTCTATTATTGAGCTCGAGAAGGTTTTCCAAGGCCAAGTCTATCGAATAAAGCAAATTTATTCAGTAAATTAGAAAAAAAAAGAAAATGAAAGAAACACATTTGAATAAGGATCTCCGAGTGTTGTTTTTTTTTAGTTGATTAATTTTCGGGCTATCAAATGATAGTTCTTTAAATGACAAAAGGTAAAAGTGACAAGAATAATAAGTCGCTTTTTCATCACACTCTTTTGATGAGTGTTTCCGTTACATTGACTAATGAGTTAAATGGATTTATATCAATTATTAATTGTATATTTTGCCTAATTGGTTGTCTGATTTCGAGATATAGCGATGAAGGTTGTGTCTACTTGACTTCCTTTTGGGAGTATTGATCAGACAAAAATACTAATCAAATGGAAATGCTTTCATAATCCAACTTTTGTATTTTATTTCTGTACGGAAAACATGTTGTACTGTACCGAATTGAACTTCACTGTTATTTAGTACAACAATAGATATTTGTGTACATATATATGTAAGTTTCAGTTTTTATAGCTTGAAACTTATATGGTTTTAATTAATCCAATAGGTCAATAACGACAAAAGTTGATGTAGAACAGAACTATTATAATTTAATTATAGATTAATAAAATAATTTAACAATAATTTTTAATTACCTAAATCAACAATTATGTCGGCTTAGGGTTCTGTAACCCAACTTCTTGAACAATTGAAAACGAATGAAAAATTATATATCAAAACAAAATATTAATAATTGAAAAGTAAAATCATTTACACTAGTTATTAATAAAGCAAGTAGTTTTTATCAAAGTACGAGATGTGGCAAATGTAGTCATAATGGTGGCTAAGTTTGTATGTTAGATGGCAACAAACTTACATATATTTATTGGTGTTGATGTTCTCGACCCTATCCTTTTTTGTTAACTGGATGTGGGAAAAAATTACCTTTACTTTTGATAAAGTTGTCTTTCGACAGGGATTGCTGCCCTCTTTAGAGATTTCTTATGTCTGTGAATCATAAAATAACAATTTCGGTACAACCAAATGTGTATAATAAAGAATACTTTGGTCAGTCACTTACATATGTATGTATGTACATGTACATAGGTTGTGACAACAGAAAAATAATGATCTATGTGTGAGAATCAAAGCTAAGGTTGCTTTATTGGTACTTACAGTGCAACCTTATGTATGGAAGAGTGGTCATTCATCAACATATTATACATATTATCAAAAAAGAAAAAGAAAGTTTGAGTATCGCGTCTGCCAAGGCACATGAAAGATGTTGCACTTGTATTTTCTTCGAAAGATTGAATTTTACTGAATGTGTAGCCATTTTGTAGACGTATTTCTTTAAAAGTAGGTCGTCGGCCGAACTAAAACTAGTAGGCAACAAAAAATTTTTTTAAAAGTTGTTTTCTAAAGTTAAAATTGTAACTAGTTCCTGGTTTTGTTTTTTTTTCCTGGTTTTGTTGGTCTCAGTTATTCTTTGACCAGAGCCCTTAAATCCTCCCCCCATAAAGATTAGCCGATCAGTTCTCAGTATACCACTCAGACTGGGGTAGTCTTTCACCGTGACTTGGAGAGATGTCACAGCACGTATAGATCCGGTATCAACGGTATACATCAAAAGTTAAAAAACTAAAACCACTTCAAAGATTCACTTCGTCGTATCAAAACTTATTTAATGAGTTTTATTAAAAGTTGTGGCAGTAGAGCTGATCAGAGTGGTGTAACGACAGAGAGAGAATTCAGCAGGTTACTGATACAGATGTCCTCGTCTGTATCAGTACTCTTCTGATGATTTAAATGATTTAAGTCCCAGTAAAATTCAATTGTTTTTATTTTTAACGGGTACAGCGAGGAATAATCAGCAAGTCCTCTAAGAGTAATTGCACTGCTACGAAAAGAAAAAAACGCTTTTCGAGTAATCCACTTAGCTTCGTCGTAAGACTATATAAGTCCATGAAATACGGTAGTCCTTGAAGTTGACCTAGCATTGCTGGACCCCTCCTCGGCTCCTCCCTATACGACTATAGGTATACGACGAATTAGAACATTGAGTTTCGATCCGAAGAAAACGTTTAGGCAAAGGTCAAACAATGGATGAGTTGACTTCTGACAAGGTAAAAAGATGTTGACAAACTGACAATGGCTTCTATGGACAGAAGAACTGTGCATGTTTGGAAGGACGTTTTGTCCATCGAGCCTAGTAGGTACTGTAGTGAATGGTATGTATTCGTTACTTTGAGACACAAACTAGTCATCGGCTCGTTACTGATAAAAGACATGATGCAAGGCCCAATGCAAGGCTCGAAGAAAGAAGAGGAAACCGTCCCATATCTTACTTGTACATACCCAGCCCTCTCTCAAAGATGTAAAATACATTTGGGAGAACAATTTTTCGACAAATCAAGTGTTCTTCGAAATATAGAAATTCAAAGACTTCATCGCTTTATAGAAAGCTCAAAATGGTTTAAATAAGAGACAACTCCTCATATTTTTTGTGGTATCGCAATGAACCAACCATTGGTCTCAGTGCCTCGGTCGTTTCCCAGACAGCGATTTTAACCTAACCAAACGTACGGGGACAGGTTGAGCTTGTGCAGCACTGGGCACTGCGGTAAAAAACCTAGCCTACGATAAAAGAACAAATCATGACATTCACCGACATAAGCCCGATATACGTCCATTCTGCATCAAAAGAAAAAAACAATTGCTTCTAAGATTATAATGTAATGGGATCGTTCACTTAATTTTTATTTTATTAAACTTAGCCTTGGTTCACAACTTTCAAACACGCACCGATTCAAAACATTTGTCATTTAAGGCTTCGCTTAAATTTAAGAAATGTTTTTACCATCTAATTAAAGAACACCATGAGCAATAAGTAATATTTTTGTAGTTCCTAGGCATAGAAAAGATAATACAGAATGTAGACCCTGATCATCCCAGTCCTGCTTTACGGCGCGGAAGCATGGACTTCATCTAAAGCGGATGAGGAAACCCATGGTCTTTTCGAAAGGAAAATTCCCCCAATGATCTTTGATCCCGTATGAGAAGACAATGTGTGGAGAAGAAGATACAACAACGAGCTGTATGAGCTGTACCGCGACATGGCATAGCCAGAACAGTACGCATCGAGAGGCTACGATGGTTGGTTCATTTGGAGCGGATGGACTCAAACACTCCGACTCGACGGGTTTTCGAAAGCACATTGCAGGGAAATCGTGGAAGGTGAAGACCTCATCCTAGGTGGCGCAATCAAGTGGAAGAAGGCCTCAACCGACTTAGAGTGCAAAACTGGAGAGAGCTCGCCCGAAATCGATGTCGTTATAGAAGGATATTGGTTGAAGCCCAGGGTTCACCCTGAACTGTAATGCCCACCTAAGTAAGTAAGTATGTATCTCAAAAGTACTGACTTTTATCTTTAAGCTGTAGGAAAAATCATCGAGTACCTACTGTGAGACTTCGACTAACCCACTGAATTCAATATACGAAAAGAATTAATAAAAAAAAAAAAAAAAACATAAAAAAATAGAGTGTGGAGTCCCGGGCCACCGTATTTCTCGAAACCATGCCTTGAGAGTGAATGGAGGGGACTTTTTTTTATTTTACTTTTGTCTTCAATGCATTTGCAATAAAAAACTCATACACATACAACCCTTAATTTGACACAACTACGCGCGGTGCTCTAATGCTTTGAAGGGAACAGGGCACTGAAAAAAAACTCGAAGAATATGGAACTTAAATTATTCGTTAAAGAAAAGCCTTACGTTTCAAAAAGAAAGTTCCACCTGTCGATTCCAGTTTTCAGCTAGCACCGGCACGGCTTTTGTAAATCTTGTTAAAAGAAATAACTGTATTTAAAAACCTTAAAAGGCAATTTTGTAAAAACTCAGCCTGAGTCGCAATCGAAGCCAAGAGCCTTGAACACTTGTGATATTTAACATTTTTTCCCACAATTTTGTCCGCTTTGATTAACGATAACTGCGTATTACATATTTGAAACATATTTTCAAATTTTCGGGTTGTATTTTTTATGCTCCTGACTTACACTCCATACCATGGAAAACGATGCTATTTCAAATTAAAAGGTAAATAAAAATGAACCCATATTCAATGGCAACTGTATTGCCCTTTTCAATGGAATTGAATTTCATCTATTGTCTAGACTATAGACCCTAGACTTTACACGGATTTACTCAATTGTTAAGTACAACACGACAACAGACATTTTCCTATTGAGATGTTTTTATTTTTTATTTTTTTTCCACCGCTGCTGCAGAACAAAAAATCAACCTGGCTACGAAGCGTTTCTTAGTAATAATGAAAATGAATCACATTCATTCCATTCGGTTTTAATAAACTTCAAGCAAAGAGAAATCAAAGCGTAAAATATTTATTTACCCATCAACCCAGAGCTCCATAATCATAAATTTCGAATTGATGTTCATTTTATTCGTCGGCCAATAAATAACATCGGTTTGCTGTACTTTTATTTTTTCAATTGGAATAGTATTAGGAAGTTTGTGGTGGAAGTTGGTTACACAGCAAAATAAATAATTTCATTTTTATTACTCATAAGCACTTGTGTGTGTGCCAAAAGCTAATTCACTAACTAAGATTATCCCTATAAAAGTCATACACTAAAAAATGATCTACATAAAAGTGTGACCTTGTCCTCATGTATGTTTTGGTATAATTACATCAAAAAATAAAGTTGAAAATGATTGACAGAGTTTTTGAAAGTTTACGTCTCTTAAATTCAACTTCATCACCAGCCAGGCAGAAACTAAAGGTTTCTCCATAATTGTAAAACAAATAATTTTATGAATGAAAAGCCAAGAGTTTGCGCACGTTGATCCTTTCAATCAGATTCAACCGATTCCTGCTGATGAGCTTTTCTTTTATAACTACTGATAACGAAGCTCTTCAAATCCTACCGTAACATAAAACTCTTAGCAACAAACGATTGTAAGGCCAAATGCTTTCGTGCTCGTGGCGAAGACAGATGACGACGCGCTCTAGCACGGAAAAGAACTTTGACTCGCGCGTATTAATATGGCTTTGCGGTGATATTTTGAATTCAAGTCGTGTTAAAATTTAAAGAGTGTTCATTAAGGCACGCAAGTGATAAACTCAAAAATTTATTATTTTAAGCATCTGCATGTGAATTTGGTTTGAAAATAAAATTCGGGAATGGAATGCATATACCGACTTAATCACAACGTGAAAGAACCACAAACATGAAACACACGGTTTTCAAGTGTACCTAAATACGAGTGTATATATATTTTTTTTTTCGTCTACTTGTGGGAGCTACTGACGTTGCACAATATCATTGAAGCCAGTAATGGGTGTTGGCTAATTTATCTTGTTCTTCCCACAAACCGCCGTTGTTTACACCCTCGAATACGTGCAAAAAATATACAGAAAAGTAGAACTTTCTCCCCCTCATTGCTTTTTTGTGATTCTCCTCCAAAGTTCCTTATTTTTTTGAAAAGTGGTGATAAATCTCGAATGTGGTAATCAGTTTCTGACGCTCGGTAATTTCAGTTTCTATATACAGGAAGCCCAATTAGTCTATTAAGCCTGACCTTCATTAAACAAAAATATCAATAAAAAATTATTTGCACGCAGAGCTCTCCAGTGAAATAAGTGAAACAAAAGTATTTTTTCCATCTCGATGGTAAAACTATAAAATAAAGTCACGTATACGCAACAGTATCCCAAACTTTTCTGGATTAATTAAAACACAAGAAAAAATGTTAGAAAACTCTGAACTGTACGACAATATGGTAAGCAATTTCTATGAGAACTATAATACCGTATTTTTATCAGAACACAGATGAATTTGTTTACATTGCGGATTAAATCTGATTGATTGTTCTCTATTCGAATTTCGATTAGTGTTGTGTAAATAGATTGTTGGGGGATAATTAGATAAATAAATGAACAAAAAAAAAGAAACAATTTGAACAGCAGCCATTAAAGTAAGAGTGATCAATTGAAGTAAATATTTTTGTGAGGGTTTGATTTGGAAGGAGCAATTCAAAGTGGAAACATTTGGTCATGAAAATTCTATGGACGTGGTAATTCGATCTTAAAAATATTTCGTGGGCAGGCATTAAAGTTGATGTGCAATAATGATTATTTTCTTTAGTCTGAATTATTGCATTGAAATGAAAACCAATGTAAACATCAGTGTGTTAAAGATCCATCAAAACTGAAAACAGACAACGAGTTGTGAGAAAATTCTTTCACCGCTTCTGTCAGACGGACATTCGCTGTAGACATATTTACACTGATACAGGGCAATAGTGTTTTCTCTATTTAAAGGCGTCACAGAATTGAACAAATTCTTCCTCGATTCTATTCGAACTTGATTCAATTGAATTTGTAAAGCCAGAGGAATTTAATATTAAAATTAATTTGAACTGGTCAGTTATTTGGAAATTTAGTTTGCAAAATCAATCAAAATGTTTTTCCCTTAAAAGTTTTCTGATTTTACCAGAGAAAAACGATTTTCAGTTAGACAAGCTCGAAATCATTTTCATACGAATTTGCTTAATTCGATGCAGAGGAACTTGACATTTTTCATTAAATGCTTGGAAGGTGTGAAAAATAAACTACGGAAATCTATTCTGGGATACAACTATGACTTTCTCAGGTGTGTTTTAAGTGAATGAGGCTTTCTTCTTCAGTCAAATTTTGGGAATTCATAACTTGACAAGAACAACAGACTGTCTAAAAATGCAATAATTTAGAAGCTTTTTATAGTTCTAAGGAATGCTGAGGTAGGAAAATAGGTGTAATAAACTCAAACACTTTATTATCGAAAATATATTTTTTTATTTTATGTGTACATTGGTGTAGTTAGATAAGCGAGACGAGGCGTTTTCGACACGAAGTAAATTTTCATTTGTGAGGGTGAATCATATGCTGGTTTAAATGTTTCGTTTCATAATTCTGTCAGTTAATAATTTAAACATTTAAGAAAAAATCCCCTAATCGAAAAATAAAGCGGGCAGTGTGATATTTCGTTTTTAATCATTGATTCTTTAGTTGATTGTTTTTTTAAGACCAGAGCTCTTTTTGGTATTTTTTAAGCCGTGCAGCTTATGTTTTGTAAGTCCAGAAATAGTAAGAATTCAAAATCAAGAGCCTTTGAGTAACCTGTACGAGAGTGAGCGTCCAGATTATTTTTTTAATTTAGTTTCCATTTTTAAACATTTGGGAATCTTAAGCTTATCTAAAGCCTGGATTACACGGCACTATTTAAGAAGAAAAAACAGAAAAATGTTTGTAGAATACCAGTTTAGTGAATGCAAGAAAAATTGAGATGGAAGTCGTTACGGCCAGTGTTTGAATGATACACAGAAACAGAAAAATGATTTCAGAAAAGCAGTTGAGTATATGGAAAACTTAGACTGAACGGAAAATGCTCTAATGATGCACTGAATAGATTTGTGCGTTAAGGAGTACGATATTTGAGTTAAATTACGTTAAGTTACCCATCGTCGCGTCGCCCCAATAAAAAATAGTTGTATGTGAAAAAATGGGGTTTTGAGATTCTGTTTTGCATTTTTGTTGTTTGTTTTTCCTCTACAAGTCTATATCCAAGTCTTAGTTTCCAAGATAATAAACTTGTTTCTTGTCTTATGTGCAAGGTCACGAACATTTAAGTATTTCTATGTTGTATGCTACACATATGACAAAAATAAAACAAACGACAAATTTTTCATACAAAATCTGTACATCCAATGTTTGTTTAATAAACTGTCGTATGTGTCATTTTTTATGCTCGTTAGATAATATTTAACGAAAATTCCGGTAATCGTTTGTAGTACGTTGCATATAAAAAAGAACGGGTGTATTTTAAGTCGTGATTAAGAAGTCACAGAGGTTGGACGAGTCCTCTGCTCCCAGTGTACCTATCTGTGGATCTTTATGCGTATGATAGTGCAAGATAAGGCATAGGAAGGGATTGATTAGTTTTCTAGTCTTTATTTAGGATGTGCAACGAAATAGTAAGGGATGATGATCAAGATTTAAATGCGACTTTTCATTCCATTTGTTGCAGCAATGACTTTTCAGCACAGTATGAATACGAAGATCCAACATACAAATTGCCAAATAACACCGAAGAAAGGAACTCAGCCCTAAGAAATTTTTATAAGGCTGCAGACAGAACAGGACCAATAAGAACTAACTTTGACAAAAAGAGCATTGTTTGGCTCCACCAAAAGCTCTTTTAGGAGCGTGATAACTTATCTGGAAAACAACGACGACAAAACATTTTATAGTTTACCATTTTAAAAATCAATCAAACTCTAATTTTTGAACTAATGAATTTTGGTTCCTACTAAAGTCTTAAATAACTTAACTATGAGTTAAGCATTCAATATAGCTATGAATCAACACAAATGATTTTTTTTATCCTCACATAATTGTTTGATTTGTGTTCAATGTTTTTTTTTAATGTATTATGTCTATTTTCTTGAGTTGAAATAACTTTTCGTTTAATTTTGTTTACTCTATTTATTTTTGTTGGGAAAAAAATAAATCTCTTAAATAAGAAAAAAAAAATATCAGAGCTGTTTTAATTATATCAATATTTTAATTTTAGTAGTATCCGTTTGAATGCCAGCCGTAACATCTGTTTTTTTCGCGGGTATAACCATTCGAGAGGAATTGTGTATTTTCCAGAAGCAATATCTGCTTGGAAAAATGCTACACTCACTTAGCCGTTCGGAACCGGGAAGAAATTGTGGGTCCCCTGCAAACCTGAGACTTATCAAGGCATTCAAGGAGATGGTTGTTTAGAGAGCGATAGCACTCACTACGCATTGGCTATTCTTTTATTTTGTCGTGTGTTATAAGAGAACAACATGTCATGTTTTTATTCGATTGTCATATGCTATATCATTTTGTGGTATGTGCAATGCTTACAACAAGTTATGGTAAAACAATCAAATACCACAAAGGCATTTTGGCAAAAAATAACAATAACTTTTTTCTCAATGCGAACCATTTTTTTTTTCTAGAAAAAATCACAGAACAGTTTTTGAGAAAATAATTTTCGGATTTCAATTGCGCCTCCTAGCAAAGTAGCAAATTGTAGCTTACGACAATATTTTATCCAGGCGAGGCAATGAAAGTGGATGATTTTTGGAACGAAGGAAAGAAATGGGTAAAAATGGCACATTTCGTTATCTTATTTATTTCCCGGTATGAGCTTTGGGTTCAAATTTAGATTTCTTCGTAAGCATGTATGTCTGTTAGGTGTGACCTCGAGTTAAGAGTCCAAGAAGCTTAAAATGGATTTTACATGTGTATTACCACTCTTTATCAATTGGCAAATCCTCCGAATGTGAGTAGGTATCTATCATGAAAAGCTCATCCATATTTAGTATTTATAAACCATCATGAAATTGTAGATGCCAAAAATTTGATAGACTCAGACGCTCCCCCAGCTTAAATGCTCCATCCAACTTATTTATTTTCATATTTGATTGATTCAAGTACATATTTGGCAGAAATTTGTGAAACTTTTTAAGAATATTTTGATTTTTTTGAAAATTTTCAAAACGGTATCCTTGATTTTTTTTTATAAAAATAATCCAAAATGACCTTAAGACTTCAAAACTTGGTTTTTAAAAAGTGGTTTTTGAAAAAGTGAAAAGTAAAAAACCAGTTTTTAAGAAAACTGCTCTAACGATAAAATTTTCAGTTTTCATATATATCGGTAGCTGTAGGAAAATAGCGTTTTCTGATTCACACTAAAAACCTTTGGAATATTTAATTTATTGTTTTCTATATTTTGTGTATTTTTTTTCAATTTTCATAATTAATGTGTAGTTGGCAACCCTGTACCCCCAATTATGTTATGAATAGCGAGTTATAAGACCCTGAACTCAGTCTCACGATTTTGATACTGTACTTAGCACACAATCGCAAGTTCGTGCGACCCAGTCATAATCCCATACCAACCGTATACGTGGATCCAAATAAGTTTGGATCCACGTATACGGTTATACTTTGGTTTATTCTCACCAATAGAATAGTTTCTTGGTCCAATGCATGCAAAAAATTATTCATAAAAAAAAAAAAATTTTCCGTCCTTAGGTCATACATAAAAACAAAGAAACTAGGGCCCACTGGTGTTATTGTCGCCGGATTTATTGACCACTGGCGAAATGGGATTCAGGATAACTATTGGAGAGTGCCTACTGCTTTACAGAATTTATTTATTTAGGACGTGAAGAGGATACAATCCTTCGTACCTTGACTAGTACAAAGTTCGGACGTGGTGGGTTCAGACATCCAACTCCAGGGCACTTTGTAAGTTTTTTTTAGTCGATTAACCGCTCCCAACCTGTTTCACGGTTCACGGTTCTGGTTCACGGTTGACCTATAACGACACTCTATGGTGCTTTTGTGAAACTTCAAATGCGACAATCTTTTCCTATCCGCAATTTAAGATCTCTGCTGCTTCGTTTACTGCACGTGAATTAGAAAAAGGCCCATCATTACACGAAGTGTAGGCAAAAACAAATTTTTAAAAGCTTCTTTTTCAAAAACTTCACAGTTTGAAACCAAAACTTTAAATTATACGGACAGTCAGCTTTGTAAAATGGTTCAACTAAACATACCAGGTAGAATGGTTCTACCTACCTTACCCTCATTTGACAATCGGTTTCACTCCATTGTCCTACACTCCTAAATGACGACTTTGAACACATTTTAAATACTAAACAAAATTGTTACATTACCTTCAATTAAAATTTTAAATCAATTCCATAGTTCCAAAGCTGTTCCCTTGCTACTTATTCTCGAGCCAAAAAAGTTCCTTACCAACAAATATTTTTTTCTCGTAGTGGATACAAAAACCACCGACACTATGTACCTAGATATTTTATTTAAAGGGTTTTCTCTGGAGATTCAGAGGTTGAAATTTTCTTTAAATCAGTACAATGTTGTTCGAGAAGCATGTTCTAACTATAGCGACTGGCATACAAGGCCAGGATAAGTTTTATTTCATGTCTTTCATCATCAACTACATAGCACTTCTCGGAGGTAGGAGCACCTAAGGCCTTCAATTGCTTTTCAAATTTATTTATTTATTTATTTATTCATCAAGCAGAATATATACAAGGTCACTAATACATACTCTTATAGACTAATTGAGAAGATACATAGAAGCTGCATGCTTTGCTTTATATAATTAGATAAATACTTACAGACTAACCACCAGGATAAAGAACAATTAAGTGATACATCACATTTTTTTTAATTAGTAACGACTAATATTATTTAGAAAGTCAATATGACTGCTTACTAGATTTGCTTGTTTCAAGCACCGTGTCATCGGTTCATTGAGTCCATAGTTTACTCTATGAAAAGGTTCAAAAAATAATCTATGAACTCGCAGCCCTCTTAGAGGAACATTTATTTTTACCAACGAAAGTAGAAAGGAGCAATCAATTCGATAAGCAAGAATATCACGAATAAAAACTATCTCAAAGTATCGTCTTCGAGTTTTAAGTTGTTGAAGGTCAAGGAGGTTACATCTTGTACCATAAGAAGGCATTCGAATATTACATTTAAGTCTATATATTGCAGTTCTGGTAAAACGTTTTTGGATACTTTCAACTCGATTAGAATGAACAGCATAGTATGGGTTCCATTCCACACAGCCATATTCAAGTACGGGCCTAACATAGCAGTAATATAACGCCTTGAGAGTGAAAGGATCCGAGAATTCTTTGGAATTTCGGGATATAAAACCTAATAAAGAGTTAGCTTTAGCTACAATATAGTCGATATGCAAAGTAAAAGTTAATTTGGAGTCAAAGATGACTCCTAAATCCTTTTTTTTGGAAACCATTTGAAGATTGATTCCGTTTATTGAATAGGTGAAATCTGACAATTCAAGACCACGACGAAAGGTTATATAATCACATTTAGACATGTTAAGATGTAATTGGTGTGAAGAACACCAGCAAAGTAGCCTATCTAAATCGTTTTGAAGTAGAACTCGATCAGATAACGTTCTAATACATTTTTGTAATTTAATATCGTCTGCAAACATAAGACAGAGAGACGATTCAATGATTTGAGGGATATCATTAACAAAAAGAAGAAAAAGCAAAGGTCCTAGGTGGCTTCCTTGAGGAACACCAGAGGTATCAGATATTGGAAGAGACAAAGCTGAATTTAAGTTGACGTATTGGGTTCGACCTACCAGATATGATTCTAACCATAGCAGGAAGCTCGAATGAAAACCTAATGCAGATAGTTTAGCTACTAAGATATAGTGATTTGTTTTGATGAGCTAATCAAAATACCTTGAATGATTCGTCGATAGTATAGAAGGTTGTAAATTAAGAACAAGAAACGCTATTAGTTATGCTGGCGCCTTTGTTGCATATTCAATTAACTGGAACATTGTGTGTGTTTCTTGTATACAAACTTACTCTATTCAATGTAAAACGAAGGGATACAGGAAACTGCTTGGAGCGCACGTTACACGATAGATGCAAACATCCTTTGTGATTAGCCCTCACTACTTGTAGGGCAAGCTGTTTCAATTTTGTTGTTTTTAAGGTTTTCAGTGTTAATAATGATCTAGAGTAGTTTGCAAAGCCCTCCTTTTTTGCTCCCAGTCCTTTTTGTTTTGAAACCCCACTGAACGTTGAACGGAAATACAAAAACTCAACTAAAAACAATTTTCGCTTTATAAAATTCAATTTCTCTGCCTCTGTTTACTAATTGATTACTTTCCAGGAAGCTTTTATTGATACATATAAAGTTACTCTTTTTTGCTGGTAGCAATTTTTTTTTTTTTAAGCAAAATAGTTTACCTTCATAACCCTGTTATTTTTCGATTTAAGCAAAAATTTGCAATTATATGAACAGCAAAAATCAGCCACACAGTTTTACGTTCCTTGCAAATATTTGTAGGTACGCTTACATAGGAAAAGGTTACTCATTTAATAGTCGTTTGCAAAGTCCTTGACGTGACGACAAAATGTGGCGTTTAAACAGTCATTTCTCTTTCTGAAATCAACTTTAAGAATACGCAAAAAAGTCTACTTGTCACCAGAGACTTGCGTTCCACAAGGGAGAAATGACAAATTGTTGTTTAACGCCTTATGTTTTATGTACCTACGTACATTGTATACATGGAATACTTCTCTCTGCCGTATGTTTTGCTGTGGCATTGGGCTTGAACAACTATATACCTCCACTGAATTATCGACAAGCATTGATTGTGAAATGGTCTTTTTTCGTATCGCTGTATGTTTTTTCGTGTAACACGAATTTTAACGCTAGTCTATAACTGCTATTTTAGTATCACCAAAGGCACTTGTAACACTGTGCTATGATTATGCTGCAAGTCGAGTAACCGCCACTGTTAGGCGTTGATCAGTTTGGTCTACGCTAGTCTATAACTGCTATTTTAGTATCACCAAAGGCACTTGTAACACTGTGCTATGATTATGCTGCAAGTCGAGTAACCGCCACTGTTAGGCGTTGATCAGTTTGGTCTTAGCATAAAACTCAACATAACGTCACGCGGTGGACATTTTGCAGTGGCTGCTAATAAAAAGAAAAAAAATCAGCTTCGTGAAGTATTTTGTAGATTTGTCTTTCAGAATTTGTTATCAGAACTTTTGATAAGTTCAAAAGCAAGGTCGCAAAAAGCATTGAAATGTTCCAAAAAATATGAACTACAGCTAACTGAAGACAGTGAATTTCTATTTATTATCTAAGCTGAGTGAACCACGGGTTTCTCAGCAAAATGAACCTATGCTATTTTAACAGGGTGAGCTTCTGCCAAAATTACCCATTCATATTAAAGAACTCGATGTTTTTAGGCCAAAAAGCCTTGGAAAGAAGACGAGAATAGTTCACCACTGAATTTGGGAGTGAGGTTATGAATTACATACTTCATTTTAGGTGTAGCTTTTAGTCCTGGATGGATTACTGCCGCAAACAAAATGTCACTCTAGCTGCTAAATTCAAAACCTAGTTGGAAAAAGAAGCTGTCTATATCTGTGCGATATTTTTTTGCCGAAGGAGAACCTTAAGGCGTTAAAACAAATATTTGGCTGGTGCGTTGTGTCCATGAGCACTGGGTATGTGTTTATTACATTAGCTGAACTTTTTACCTTTTTAGCCTGATGATAAAAGTCACAGCTCACATCCTGTGCTACTCGTTAATGAACCTTCTACTCCATAATTTGTGAATATAAAGTTGACCCATCTATCCCCCGAAGAGTCTTTCTTTCACACAGCAACAGAGCAGGTGTTAACAAAGTAGTCATAGAGTCCATACGCTCCACAAAAAAGACTTCTTAGTCGAAAGAAAAAGCGATTGCCAGGAGAGACTCTTCGGTTGATACTTAAACTAAAAAGGAGAGCATCAGCCTAATCCGAATATGGTCTGCAGAGCAGAGGCTTTCTACTAAGATCCTAGTTGTGTTTATTTGCTGGAACTCTTCATCTAAATATGAGTTCGACATATCTGATCTCGCAGTTTATTGCGAAAGCAGTTTTGGTGAATGTCCAAGGTTCGAAATCCAACAGAAAAGAAAAATTTGTTTCTACTAGTATCGCTTTTTGCGAAGAGTGTACAAATCCTCCGATAGTAGTCTCAATTCCATAAAAAGCGCTTTTTCGATTAGAGTTTCGGAATCGAAAAAAAAAAAATGTTTCCTTATAAGGTATGGTAGTGAGAAATGTGGTAGTTCCTGAGGTTCTTCACTCTGTTGCGCCACCCTATTCATTTTAATTTATAACCTCGCGAGTTCAATTCTTCTCTCGGTATCTGCTCAACGTAGTCGAGTCATAAATATCCGCATAGGTGTTTTAGCTAGGTACTGTACCATGAGAAGAGGTTCAAGTTAACATTGACTGATCGGAACGTAACGACCGACACAAGGCGTCTGCCGCAATACATTCAATTGATTTTACGACTTTTCGGTTCGCGAAGCAACAACAACGTAGCTATTGAGTGCACCAAATGTTTTTTCTAAGCGTATTGCCAATTGCGATAAGGAACTAGAAATAATTTTTGAAATTGGTCAAGTAGTCTCAACGTTTCAGCTTACGATTCCCATTGGAATCTGGGCATAAAATCAATATGTTAGTATGTTACTCGGGGATAATGTAGCTTACTAATGATGAAAGAATTTTTAGAAATTGCTTCTCCCATAGCCTTTCTCAGGTTCTAGACTATATTTGTACCAAATTTCTTTTAAATTAGGTCAATAGCTTAAGAGAGAACTCGTAACAAACTAACTCATTTTCAAATTTACAATATAAGTTATGATTCGGATACCGAGGTGCAGGAATATTAAAGTTATATTAGAAAAGACTAATCTTGACGTCATACTTCCCAAGCTTTTATGGGTAGTATGTTCTCTTGATATATTTCAATACTATTTTTCATTTTGAGCGTTTGAGGTGCTACCGAAAATTAAAAACTTACCAAAAAATTGGACATCCCTCCCAAAGTCTTGTACTTAGCACACATATAAGTGAAAATTTATTCAAGATGGGGATGGGGTATAGTTGCTACAAAGTCAGTTGTCAGAAAATGTTAAAAATGTAATACTCTTCTATTCGTTTATAGCAAAACTCACAAGCGTCCTTGTGCTGCATCCTTGATGAATGAACTGAATTATCCTTCTCACGCAATAAACCCAAAAAGGCTTTTTCTGCCAACATTAATCATGTGTGGGATTTCCTTTTACTGAACCATAAATATCCTTGTTGATGGAAACGGCTCGCTTCTCCCCATAAATCGGACATGTAACTTTGATGAGTAATACATATTTTAAAATGTTGTTCACGTCCTTGCAGTACGTTAAAGTCTTTAAATTTTCCACAATTTTTTTTATTTTCTAGCTCGTTTTCCACTTCTTGTCGTATCATTTATTTGAGAGATGTCGACATGCTTTAGATGTGTATTGAGTCGAATAGAAATTCGGGTCAAGATCCGTCATGTCATTTTAAACTTATATAAGATATAACCAAAAGAAAATTTCCTGTTAAATGGAATATATCTTTGTATTCAAGAGAGACTCTTCGGATTAGGTTTGTTTTTTAATTAAAGAAAAGGACAAAGGTCTTAGCTTAACTAGGATTTTCATTCAACAACGAATCAATCATTGGGATGTTGTGGCTCGTTAAGTTATATTAACTTGTCTAAAAAACTGTTCACAAGAAGGAGACAATGGGTTTTGAAACGAAAACAAACATTAACTTAATCACAATATTCTACCCGCAAAAATGGAACAACGTTCAGGAAATTTGTATCATAGGCACATGTATGGAAAGAGAGGTTTTAATTTAGATGATGACAGACGATGTTCTTATAGCCGTTCCACATATGTGTACGAGTATGATATGTATATTTTGATATTGGAGTCAAAAGTTTGTTTTCAATTTTAACAAAAAGATGGGTTTATGTTTTTGATTTACTTGTGTTGACAAGGGACTTATCTTTTCATAAAAAGACTCTACTGAATAGTGAGTGTTTAAAAGTTCGTCATGCGTTGGACGTTGCGTTGGTTAAACTGGAACTTAATGTTTACTGAAAAATAGGAATCTTTTAAAGAAATAAATTTCTTAAAAGATCGTGTTTAAGATCGTAAAGGTCACCACAACAACTCCTAAGTTAGCGTTTCGCCCAGGTACGACAATGGGTTCATCAGTCAGATGTTGCCGTACCTTTCTAAGACGCAAACTTTGTTCGGAATACACCGACACTAATAAAATCCACTGCACTCACATGCCGTGAATTTTAATGTTTACGTAGGATTTCCAGTTTGCGGTGGAATTTATGGCTCATGTTGGATGTGGTCTTCAAGTTGCGTTTATTAATGTTTTTATGTAAAGGGTGTATTTTTAGAAGTGTAGGACCATAAAATGAGCTGAATTCCAGATAAATTGTTTCAATTGCCACAAAATTCTTCTTATTTGAAAATTTGATCCTTGCAACTCTTGTTTGAATATAATTCCAAAAATTGCTACCGTGGTGGGCCTGGGAGTAGTCAAATCTTAGGGACGAATTTTCGTTCACTTTTTGCAACTGATGAAGCCGAAGGCGGTGGGCGTATGTTGTTTACCTTGACTAGCGACTTTTCATACTTGTACAAAAAAGCCAAGAGGTGTAAAATAGCATGGCCATGGCCATTGTTATCAACTCCCATGCCTAGCCAAAATCCCACCATTATGCTCTCACCAAACTATATGCTTCATGACATGTTGTGCCGTCTTTATAAAACTATAGTTCCTCCACATCAAAATAAAAAAAATAAATAGGGTGGCGCAACAGAGCGAGGAGCCCCTGGGCCTAGCGCATTTCTCACAACCATGTCTTGTGAGGGAAATGGAGGGGACCTACTATTTTCTGCCAATTCCGAACGGCTAATTGAGAAAGCGCTTTTCATGGCAATGAATTTACTAACGGAGGACTTGCCAATTCCTCGCGAAAGGCGATACCCGTGAAAAAACATTTTTGCCTCTGCTGGGATTTGAATCTCGAACCTCTGGGTTAGCAGGTGGATATGCTAACCATCACGCCACGGGTACCACATCAAGACGATTTAATTCAGGAGCGATAAAGACGTTAAAAAAAAATAGCTCTGTATCGTATCGTCATCCATTGACGAGTAAACTGTAATCCTTTGGCCGGAATTGTCTTTTAAAGAAAGATCTGATGCCAGTGATGCCACTACTTTCACTGCTGTTTCATCGTCAATCGAACTAATTGCTCTGATGGACTATTGTGTAGACTGTAAAACGAACCTAGTGCCTGATGCGTTTAGCCTACAGAACCAATTTTTCAAATTGAGTTAAAACAATTTGCATGCATTTTTCAGGCGTCACCTGATTCAATATAAAGTGACTGCTAAAATGGTTGACACTGAAAACACTCCTTATAACAATACTTTATCCTAACTAATATTATAAATGTGAAAGTCACTCTGTCTGTCCAGCTTTCTATGTTACCATCTCCCGCCCAAACTACTGAACCGATTTAAATAAAATTTGATACAGAGATAGTCTAAGACTTGAGGAAGGACATAGGCTATATATTTTATCCCTAAACTCCCACGGGAACGGGAACGTATACGGGAACTTGGAAACTACAACACCGATTTCAAAAATTTTTCCACCGATAGAATGCTTCACTATCCCACAGTAACATAAACTTTAATTCATTCACATATTCCTACGGGAACGGGAGTCCTTACTAATATAATAAGTGTGAAAGTAGCGCTGTCTATCCTTCGTTCTATGTTACCATCTCCCGCCCAAACTAATAAACCGATTTAAATGAAATTTTGTACAAAGACTGTTCTGATCTTAAGGACGGACATAGGATTTATTTCATTCGAATAATCCCACGGGAACCGGTCCTCACTATTATTATAAATGCAAAAGTAGCTCTGTCTGTTCATCTTTCTATGTTACCATCTCCCGCTCAAACTAATGAACAGATTAAAATGAATTTTTGTACAAAGATTGTTCAGAACCTGAGGAAGGACATAGGCTATATATTTTTTCCCTATATTCCCACGGGAACGGGAACGTATACGGGAACTTAGAAGCTACAGCACCGATTTCGAAAATGTTTCCACCGTTAAAATGCTACACTATCCCCGAGTAACATAAAGATTAATTCATCCCCATATTCCTTCGGGAACGGGAGTCCTTACTGATAAAATAAGTGCGAACGTAGCTCTGTCTGTTTGCCTTTCTATGTTACCATCTCCCGCCCAAACTAATGAACAGATTTTGTAAAGAGATAGTCTAAAATTTAAAAAAGGACATAGGCTATATATTTTATCCCTATATTACCACGGGAACGAGAACGCATACGGGAACTTTGAAACTATAGCACCGATTTCAAAAATTCTTCCACCGTTAGAATGCTACACTATCCCTGAGTAGCATAAACTGTAAGTCATCCCCATAATTCTACGGGAACGGTCACCATATTCCCACGGGAATGAGAGTCTTTATTAATATCATAAGTCTGAAAAGAAATCTGTCTGTCTATTTTTATTAGTTATCAAAAACCGCCCAAACTATTAAACCTATTTATAGGAATTTTGGTACAGAGATATAGTCTTGAGTCTGAAGATGGACATAGGCTATATATGTTATCCCTGTATTCCCACAAGAACGCAAACGTTAACCGGAACCTAGATACTACTGAACTGATTTCAAGAATTATTTACCCGTTAGAATGCTATACTATCTCAAAGTAACATTAACTTTAATTTATCCTCATATTCCCATGGGAACGGAAGTTTAAACTTACTAACACTATAGATCCGAAATCAACTCCGTCTGTCTGTTTTTCTTTGTTATTATCTACCGCCCAAACTATTGAACTTATTTGAATGAATTTTAGTGCAGAGATAGTCTTGAGAATGAAGAAGGACATGGGCGGTATTTATTATCTCAATATTCCTACGTTGTTTACGGCAACGTAAACGGGAACCTTGAAGTTACGCGGACGAAGTCGCGGGCACAGCTAGTATTTACATAAAAGAGAATTAAAATAATGGAGATTTCAATGTAATTGCAAGATAATCTTTAACTCCAAACTAAATGAGAAATAATCAAAGGAAAATTATCATTAAATCTAACCGTAGGCAACTCTTGGCTTCCTATAGCTGCTGTATTTTCCATTGTAATAGTTCGTTCCTTCCTTCAGACCAAGAGTAATAACAGTTAGCGAAAGGTCATAAATTATAATATGCTTTTGTAGTCATCACAACGCTCTCTTATGTCTTTAGTACAGTTGTGTTTTGTAACGTAATATAATACGGTTAAGGACTTGTATCAGTTGCCCAATTAATGAAAATGCTTACATGTCCTAAGGCGACTTTGTGGGATTGTGCTTTACTATATTCCATCTGCTGACAAACATGAATAGAAAGAGCTTCCGCCTTTGTTCCAGTGGAAACCGAGTACTTTTGTTTTCATGTCACATGTTTTAGGTTTCAGATTAGAATTACCATAATTATAATATCCTTGCGTGGTAGCATGGCTTACCTTAACATTAAACCCTTACCAAGAAGATTTTTCTAAGAAAATACCTGTTGCAAAAGAGACTATGGCTTTCCATTGCTTCTATTGCTAAGGACAATTATGAGGAGGAGAGTGTGTTGGCTGTCCTGAGATTATAAAAAGGTGTCTTTTTCCACAATGCTGTTATCCTCTCTCAAGGAGTGGAATGTGAATAGAAACATAGAAAATTTCGTTCATTTTTTTCATAGTTTTCCCAGTTCGAAATATTAAACCCCCTTTTAGACAATTATGCTTTAAAAGACCTGGGAAAGCTTTTATGTCAAAAATACCATCTTGGAAGAAACGGAGCACGGCCAGCTCAGCTCATGTTCAAGGGAGAGATCCAGAGAAGTCCGTCGCGAAGAAGGAAGTTAAAGCTAACAAAAGCACTCCAAGTACAGATGCAACAAAATGCAACGAAATCAGCAATTGGTTGGCCTCAAACATTTAACACAAGACGGGGGCAGCCTACAGCACAGCAGTTAACTTCAAGAACTGTGATTTCTTTGAAAGCACTATGATCGTAAATGTAGAAAAAACAGGAAGGAGAATTTTATAAGAAGTTATCTTCTTCTGTCTATTAAAACGCGAACCTTAACAACTAAGTTTATTGTGATTCAACTGTGGTGAGCTGCTCTTCTTTTTCTTTTTCCTTAGGGTACCCCACGGTGGTGAGTTAATTTGCTTCCGTTTTCAAATTAGTGCTGCCCGTTACGCAATAGTTAGCATGTCTGATGCATGTTCCGAGAGAGGTTCGTGATTCGATTCACAACAGAATACAATGAAGTATTTTTCCACGGGTATCGCCTTTTGCAAGGAATTGGTAGGTCCTACGATAGAAAATTCATTGCCACGAAAAGCGCTTTCTCGATTAGGCGTTCTAAATCATTAGAAAGTTGTAGGTCCCCTGCATTACCCAACAAGGCATGGTTGTGAGAAAAGTGCTAGGGCTCTTCTCGTTGTATGTATTTTGAACTATAAGTACAGTGTGCGTAAATTTGTAAATTAGCACAGAAGCTTTGCAGTAGATGATGGTGAAATAAATAAATATAGGCTGGCGCAACAGAGCGAGGAGCCCCAGGCATTTCTCACAACCATGCCTTGTGAGGGAATGAAGACATCAGATCAATCGAAGGGATGAGCTTTGTGAGTCTCTCTTTGACTTGTCAACAAGCAGAAGGTAACTATCAATCCATTCTAGGGAGGCTATCGCCTCCTATAGAATTGTGAGCTATCTAAGCCCTCTTTATCTCGCTTGGCTCAATCGCTTGCGCTGTAAAGGAGACGTTATCCACCTCGCTGGTATTATTTCTATGAGGTAGACAAAACGGATACTCTAGAAATTAGCAGCCTAATAAACTATTGGTTCAAAACACTGAAATAGAAGCATTGATCGCTACTCACAAAAAAGTTGTTCTTGAGAATCTGTAATGAAACTTGGCAAATAAATCTCCACTTTTTAGAGCGACTATTTTTAAAATAAATACTTTTATATTCATGTTTTCTTCTTCAGGCAGTGCATATATTTTTTCCAGCCTTTCATATTGGTCCTTGTTGGAAAATGAGAACAGTTCTTTTTCAATTCTTTGAGATGTGTTTTCTCATCTCTCTTGTTTAAAGTGCCATTCGATAAAACCTTGAAAGCTATGTTATTCTTACTCTTATATTCCTAAGCAACAGCATTACCAGAGTGCTTTGCACTGTGGGTTGCCTTTTAACTATTTTCAAGCAAGTGCGTTGTAAGCCATCCCACATTTTTAGCCCAAAAGCTAATGCTTTTTGAATGAAAAAAAAAAAAAATATACAAATTATTTGTTTGCCTTTTTTCGTCTTGAGTCTAGACTCTAGACTATACGACTATACTTCTGTTTGTCATTTCGTTCCCCTAGTAGCCCTTGTTTGTTTGCTGTCTTCACACCACTACATAAAAAAAAAAAACTGTCAACAAAAGGCGCCTTATAAGGCGACAGCCTCTCCTTATGATAACTTTGAAGTCTTTTACCCGACACTACGTGGAATTCTGTACCTACTCCTCGTGTATCAAAAAATAAACAATCTGGGTTTTATTTCTATCACTGCTACATATACATACATAAGTGACAAGGCGTGGGATTTGTTGGATGATAAAACGCGATGAAATAATATGACTTGGACATGCCTTGGGCATCTTTGTCTGCTGTAACTTCCCTCAGCTTCGTGACAGTCTTCAAATTACCGCGTCTTCCTTCCTGATATTCCTTAAATGTAAATTTCATTGGCTTTTGTTAGGTACGAACTTACAAAATCAAAAATCTCTTTTCAATTACCGCCAAAAGTACTCTTATTTCTTTCTGAAGAGATTATCTTCGCTTGCATTTGCTCGATTTGAATAAACGTTTGGCAGTAAGACTCTTTAATGAAAAACAAAACCAGTTGAGAGTCCATTTTAGTATCTTTAGTTAAATAGAGTGTCTTTGTCTTTTAACCCAAGACATTAAATCTTTTTCAAATCAAGTATTCTGTTTGATTAAAAAGATCTTTCAAGAAAAACGTAAAAGTAAATAAAACGAGAATATTAAGTTCATCTCCTTTGATTCTCTTTTTACTGTTTGAATAATATGGTTTTAATGGAAGATTATGTTGTTGTGGAAATTCATGCTAAGCGAATACAACGTTTTGATGAACAGAAGAAAAAGAATTTATGAGTAGGTACTAAAATGAGGAAATCGATTCAAAAACAGTTCTCATATTTAATTAAACCGCGTTGTACAGAAAAATTTAAAGTGACCAGACTAAAGTGTGTTTTTGGCTATACACCCAAAAAGTTGTAGCCTCACAAACTGTCACTAATAGTAGTGAAATTTGCTGCTTTTTCACAATTTTGAGTGCACACGGGCCAAACGGAGATCGAAGTCCCATTTTTCCCAACCATACGTTGTGGAGGAATGGAAGGGACGTACTATTTTTTGCCAATACTGATCAAAAAATAAATAAATAGGGTGGCACAACAGAGCGAGGAGCCCCGAGGCATAGCGCATTTCTCACAACCATTGCCTTGTGAGAGAATGGAGGGGATCTACAATTTTCTGCCGATACCGATAACCAGCTATCGAGAAAGGGCTTTTAAGGCGATAAATTTACTGTCGGAGGGCTTGCCAGTTCCTCTCGAAAGGCGATACCAGGGAAAAAAAACTTTTCCCCGAGATGATGTTTGTGGGATTTAACCTCCGAACCTTCCACGTATCAGGCAAACATGCAAACCATTACGCCACGGGCACCACGGAAGTGATTCAGTTAGCCAAATAAATAAGTTGATGTACTTCGGTTGAATTATTACAGAGCACTTTTGAAAAAGAAAAGAAAATTTTTTTAAGTTTGAGATGTGTATTTTATTTTCCCACTATGTAAGCATTTTCCTGTGTGTCACTGTACTTCGAATCCCTTTTCGTCATTTATTTGCTGGCTTTCAAACTAAACGAAGAAGGACCAGGAAATATGACTGTAATAAAATTATCTATCTCTAAGTTTAATGGAAGACTCTCCAAATGCGATTGACTAACAAAATTCAATGACTACATTTTTGTGACAGACTATTACGGGCGAATATGTTCTCCAGGACCTGAATAATCGCAGTCCTCAAAGTTTATCTATAGATATGTTGTGAGGGCTACAATCATAATGTTCATCAATTTTGTAGCCCTTTAGATAACGGTACATGCAATTGCTTAGATAGAACTTATTTTTCTCAAGAACCGCTAATTTCAATAAAACTTTGAATGATTGGTTTGGTGATAATTGCGCTCCTTATCGTAGAAATCATTTCTTTAAGAAGTCTAAAAGGAGTTTCTCAAATGGAATTGTTTTATTAACGATGTGTGTAGATGAATGCAACAAATTCGGACCGAATCATCGCATCAGTGATCGAGTGGGTGAGTACTATTTTCCTTTCAAAATTCGCTCCACATTACACAACATCAGTCTAAAATAAATAAATAGGGTGGCGCAACAGAGCGAGGAGCCCCTGGGCCTAGCGCATTTCTCACAACCATGCCTTGTGGGGGAATGGAGGGGACCTACAATTTTCTGCCGGTTCCGAACGGCTAATCGAGAAAGCGCATTTCATGGCAATGAATACTAACGGAGGACTTGCCAATTCCTCGCGAAAGGCGATACCCGTGGAAAAAACATTTTTGCCTCTGTTGGGATTCGAACTCGAACCTCTGGATTAACAGGCGGACATGCTATCCATCACACCACGGGTACCACACACAACATCAGTCTGACGAATTAATTTCGAATCAAATACTGATGAAAAAATGTTAAATTGTGGTACTAAAGCGTTCGATAACGTGAGAAGTAATTCCAAAAATACATAATTCAGTCCCGTATTACTCGATCACGTGTCCGGTAATTCGACCCCCGGCTTATTTATAAACATACTATAATTGAACTTTGATATGATTTCATTTTGAACATAAAGAGCAAAGTTCCATACAATTCCCATATTAATAATAACTTACCGTATGGCAGCACTGCACTAGGAAATGTTTTAACGCATCACTAATTTTGCATTTCCTTTCAACTTTGCACACATGAGCAATTTTGTAACTTTCGACATTCAAAGCAAGCACTATTTTTTATCACTACAAAATGCCTAAAATAACATGAGTGTAGTTGCAGTTGTAGTGGGTAACAATAATTTTTAATTAGCCTTCCCTAAATGCACAGGGAAATTATTTTATGCAGTTTCTCCACAGAATAACTTTCTCATAAAATTACTTTTATGTCGATACATTGGGAATCACGCAAGTTAAAGGGTTTCATCCGATTTTGCCATATTAAGAGAGTAATTGTTCTTGATAAAGAGCGAAAAGCTTTTTAAATTTACATAATCGTATTGAAAGCATAGCAGAGAATATGTTTAGTGACTGGGTTGTTGGAGTCGAGAACCCTGAATGGATGAATTTAACGATGCTGATGCTGTTCAGTGAGAGATTAAAAATTAGAGATGTATTCTTCGAGAGCTTTTTTTCTAGTGTGAACTATGCTAGGACACTCACGGAAGAAGTGGAATAATCCATCCTTAGCCTCTTCGTCTTGGCATCCATTACATAAATCGGATGTGCTAGTGCCCATTCTCATCATGTGGGCACCCGATAAATTGTGATTCGTGAAAATGTCAATCACCGCAGAGAGCAGAATTTCAGTTTTTTTCTTTGAAGTATCTGTCCATAGGTTTCAAGAAAATCCAGCATGGTTCTATAGATGACGCGGTTCTTAGAAAAAATTGAATTCTGCATTTTTCTTGCTTTCGTTTCGCTGGATTCGAGCGCCAGCCCGATTTTAGCCAATTTGTCTGGGATTTCATTACCCGTTATTACACTATGTCTTAGAATCCACTTTAAAGTTATGGTGTTCGTTGAGCTGAGCAGTCTAAGATTTCTACTAATTTGGATTTTGTGACAATGGATGAGATAGCTTCAATGCCCGCTGGCTGTATTTGAATATGTAAATACTTTTGTTGATAAATTTTTGAGTACATAGCTAGAAGTTTTGTGGCTTTACAGAATATAAACCTACTTATAGTCTGCGAAGCCACAAAACATCTGGCTACGCTTAAATGCTTGGTAGACACTGCAAAAGTCGGGGAGATTTATTGACGTAGTCATAGGACGGATATCTGAAAAGATGCCTGACTTTACCCCTTCGTCCGTTTTGGAACCGTCTGTGAAGATTTGCTTTTAAAACCTGTACGAGATATATTTTAATCATTTACGATCTTAGAATTTCTTAATAATATTCATCTGGCAGTCCTCTACTTTACGATCACATGCATGCTAACATTAAAGCCTTTTGCTGCTCTTCCGTATTAATGCAATCATATACAATATACATTCATGTTTATATGTTTATCGGTAAAAGATAACCGGATCTTTCGTATGATCAATTGAGACAGTTTTAGATCAGTCTAATTAAAGCAGTCTTACGTTGAGGATTTATCGTTTTGTTTTTTCTTTTTGCACGTTATCTTTTCTGCATGTCATTAGTTTTTTTTTAAGATTTAGATTTTGAGTCGGACGCTTACAAACCCTATTTTCCTCCCTTACTATGGATGTGTTAATCCAGTGCATAGTTTTATCAATTCTACCAAAAATTCTACTGCAAGTGTAGAAGCCGATTTGAGCTTTACTTTTTCTTTCTTTCAAATTTTCTTTCTAGTTGAGTTTACGATCAAGGACAAGTTTAAGATATTTGTTTACATACTTTGCAAGTTCATTTCCATTCAAATATATGTCTGGAATAGGAATGTCTGGGTCAGAAAATTGGCAACACAAGTGCTTATCCAACTTGCTATCGTCAGCAAATAGTTTGAAAAGACGTAGCTATCTTTCATATTTTACATAAGCTGTCTGTTTAGTCATAAATATAGTAATATAAATAGGGTGGCGCAACAAAGTAAAGAGACCCAGGGCCTGGCGCATTTCTCACAACCATGAATTTTAAGGGAATGGAGGAGACCTACAATTTTCTGCCGGTTCCGAAAGGCTAATCGAGAAAGCGCTTTTCATGGCAATGAATTAACTATCGGAGGACTTGACAGTTCCATGCGAAAAGCAATACCCTTGGAAAAACATCTCGCCTCTTTTGTCATTCGAACCACGAACGTCTGGGTTAACAGCAGACATGCTAACCATCATGCAACGGGTACCACAGTATGTGGAGTCATGCATGGTCTTTTTCGACCCTTACTTTAGCCAAACCAATGTCCCCAATTACAAAATAACAATTAATCTAAGGCTTCATCACATTGCAGTAATCCCATTTTCTTCTGACAGAATGATGATGCAAACTGGATGTTCAATAATAATCTGTGTTTTTTCAAAACAGAACCAATAATTTATTTAGCATATCAACCAATTTATTTTAATGGCAATCAGTCAGCATTAATCCTGTTTTTATGGTTTTATTAATTGTGACTTTTAAAAGAAACTTTTTGGTTCATCTAATCAAAATTCGCTCCAATACATATTATTTTTAGTTAACGAGTTAACAAAAACACAATGAGGAAAAAATACACGAAAATGTTTATATAAATCCAATCCTTCCAGGAACCAATGCAAAACTATCAAAAATTGTGTTTATTGAAAGTAATGATATTGCCAAGAAACCACTCACAAATATTACATTTCAACGAAAGAAAAACAGAAAAAAGTGTTATCCTTAATCAATATATACGGAAAAAGAATAATATACCTCGATGCTTGCAAAGTTGCATGTACATGTACACAAGCAAAACATTTGCCTTTCATGTTTGTAGACGGGTTCGTAGAAGACAAACTGCGAAAACAACCACATCCAGTTCACGAAAAAGCTTGCCCCAAAAGAATATACGTCAAACGAACACAAAGTAAAGTAGTTGTGTTTTCGACAAATTTTCAAATGTAATGATAACAATCGTGCGAAATGAGAAAATATTCCATAAATTTCGTGTAAGCTGTGAATTACTTAACTTGCGTCATATACGTGCATTTAAGGCTCATCAATCAGTTTATCTGGCGAAAAATCCACGTGCCATTCAATCATGTGTACCATGTGACGAGTTCATAGATTTGTAGTTATGTGTGGTGTCTGGTGTGCCACAATCAATATCTAGTATATTTAAAATAAATTATTTATTCCAAAAATAGCTATGAATAATACTTTGAGTTCCTATTAGATAACGGCCACTGTGTGTTGCGTTTTTAGCTCGCTCCAGGCTTTTTTGTGGTTATATAAAAAAGATAAAGAGACATATTTTGCAACAGTAATCTGTTTATGTAAGATCTGCAATTTCAAATATGCATCATATGATTTTAATTAAAATTGCAAACGAATCACTCTTAGTGCTATTTTTGAATCAGCTACATACTGGCCTGTACATATGGATATCAGTTTTTCTAAGAGTATCAATTTCTGCTCGACAGCACGTTCACAACTGTTTTCAGGAGGTTTTAATAATATTTAATTTGAAAAGTTATTCCTGTAAAACGTACAACTCTGTTATGGGTTCGGTATGGATACACGTTAAAAAAAAATACAAAAAATAAATTTAGTCCCATCACGGACACAAAGCCTAAGTACATTGTTAAAAAAAAGATTTCCAAGGCTGTAGGTTGATTAATTCACAGGCGGATTGACAAACCGATATATCAGGCATAGGCAGCTATAAGTTTTATAAGTTTTAGCTCGATATATGTATACTCAGGATAATACTCTCTTTATATACCTACTCTTTTTTCCGAAAAACGCCTCGATTTCATTATTAGACTGGGTTAGTAAGTCCCTCCTGTTTCAAAAATAAAAAAAGAGAAAAATTGAAAAATAATAAAGAATTAGCGTCGAAGTGAAAAGTGTGCTGCAATTTTATAACGTACTAGCTGATCTTTCCCCCGGCGCCGGCGGGAGTTGCTCTGGTCGAACTTATTTTAGCATCCTATAGTGCAGTCAATGAAGCATTTTAGGTCCGAATTTTTTTACTGTGAACCGATTTGCATGAAATTTTGGAATTAGGCTCATCTTACCCTTAAATTCAAAAGTGAAAATGATTTGCACACCGCCACCACCCTGGGGGTGGTTGCCACCCCTTCTCGGGGGTGAATTTTTTTTTTTTTGAAATAACCTCGGATATCGATAGAAGGCCTAATTTTAAGCAAAAAAACAAATATAAAGTTTTTTGTTAAGTCCAATACTTTTCGAGTTATTGGCAATTGAAAATTCGCATTTTGTTCACGTTTTTTATCTATTTATTGCAAATATCTCCAAAACTATACGTTTTATCGAAAATTTTATAAAGAACAAAATTGTAGCAGGTAAAAAAATGAACAATTTGGTTTTTTATAAAGTATTCTAAGAACAATATTAAGCTAGATATAAAAGATCAAAACCATTTTTTATTTTGTCTGAAATTTAATGGTTGTAGTCAATGCCATTTAGCGGCGAGCAGATGCATTTTATGCATTCTAATACAAGAGAATGTTTTGTAGTGCTTGAAATAAGCTTTAAAATGAGCACTATTAAAAGTCTTTTACGCGTAAAATAAGTGAGCTGTAATGCAAATAAGGGGAGCATCTAATGCATTTTTCTTTTAAATCAATGGCTTTCATAAGTGCCATTTCCACCAAAATTAAATTTAATCGTATTCCGCCTAAAATTAAGTTTGTTATGAAGAGTTTGATAGATAGTATCAGTTTGGCTGCTTTTGGACACATATTTTTCAAAAAAGTCACGATTAAAAAAAAACAACAAATTTTCAAATTTTTAAAAACCCTACTTTTTTTCACAATATCTCAAAAATGACGACAGATACGTATAATAGTGTAAGAATAAAAAATGTTGGTATTTTTTTGACAAACAATTTGGTCTTTTATTTTTTTCTGTCAAACAAAAATTGACGGAGATATGATTGTTTAAAGAGCGCGTGGCAGCGCAATCACAGCCTCTCTTAAGTCCTTTAACCCTTCACCGTTTAAGCAAAAAATTGTTTACTGTATATTGCAATCAAGGATGTTTTAGCTCTCTTAATTACCTTTACAATGGTTTCTTACAAATTGTGATAGCATAAAAATTGAAGGAGTTATGGTCCAAAAACTCATTGATTTAAAAGAAAAAAACATTAAATGCTCTCCTTATTTGCACTACAGCTCACTTATTTTACGTGCAAAAGACTTTTAATAGTGCTCATTTTAAAGCTTATTTCAAGCACTACAAAACATTCTCTTGTATTAGAATGCATAAAATGCATCTGCTCGCCGCTAAATGGCATTGACTACAACCATTAAATTTCAGACAAAATAAAAAATGGTTTTGATCTTTTATATCTAGCTTAATATTGTTCTTAGAATACTTTATAATAAACCAAATTGTTCATTTTTTTACCTGCTACAATTTTGTTCTTTATAAAATTTTCGATAAAACGTATAGTTTTGGAGATATTTGCAATAAATAGATAAAAAACGTGAACAAAATGCGAATTTTCAATTGCCAATAACTCGAAAAGTATTGGACTTAACAAAAAACTTTATATTTGTTTTTTTGCTTAAAATTAGGCCTTCTATCGATATCCGAGGTTATTTCAAAAAAAAAAAATTCACCCCCGAGAAGGGGTGGCAACCACCCCCAGGGTGGTGGCGGTGTGCAAATCATTTTCACTTTTGAATTTAAGGGTAAGATGAGCCTAATTCCAAAATTTCATGCAAATCGGTTCACAGTAAAAAAATTCGGAGGTTGGGCCCTATTTTTCGCTTCATTGACTGCACTACTAGTGTTGAAAGAAGGTTTAGCCTTCCGTTACCGTGCGAATGTGGAGATAAAAAATTGATATAAACCTATTCTCAGACCAACCAAATGTACATATTAAATTACATCACAATCGGTCAAGTCGTTTCTGAGGAGTACTAAGACTAGCACTGTGAAATTAATATATATTATATATATACAATTTTATATATATGTATAAATAAATGCTCCTGTTGAAAGCGCTTTACATGGCAACAAATTTACTAACGGAGGACTTGCCATAATTCCTCGCGAAAGGCGAAACCCGTGGAAAAACAATTTGGCCTCTGCTGGGATTCGAACCTCAAACCTCTGGGTTAGCAGGTGGACATCACGCCAAGGGTACCACTTCCATTCCCTTGAAAGGCATGGTTGTGAGAAATGCGCTAGGCCCAGTGGCTCCTCGCTCTGTTGCGCCTCTCTATTTATTTTTATAACTGCTCGTGTATACATTGGTTTACCACGATGTTCTCTCGAGTCTTGAGCACGACTCTCTGCTGTCCTCGTTATTTCAACTGCAATTCTTTGCGCATCTGTGTTAATTTTTATGTCTGTAGATTGATAGTTGAAGATAAAAATGTCAATGATTGTATAAAACACGTAAAAATAAAATCAAAAATAATACAGGGACACCTAAGTTACGTAGTACTATTATCGCAATGAACACGTACACACAACATGGAGAAAAAGAAAATTTGAATTAAAATGTGGCGCCATCAATGAAAAGTCTGACAGACGGTCCTACAGTTTTCTGTAAGAAACTGATTTAAGGCGCCATCTGTTTGAGGCTAATAGATTAATGTACTATACAACAGTCAACATAAGTAAGAATTTTAAAATTATCTTATCTCTGAAATTGGACCAAATTACATATAAATACCTATTTTCATCTAAATCAATTGAGTTGTAGAAGAATTCACTGGAATAAAAACATCAGGACACAGGATTTTCATATATTATGATGTGTCTTTATGCACTCTCGGTGTTGGTAGTGTAAGGTTGTATAAAACGAACTCAATCGACTTGTAAGAGGAGATACGTGTGATACGTGTTGGTTATTAGCCGTGTTTTATTGGGAATTTTATAGTCATCTTCACTAACGAGTCTCAATAAAGCGCTGTACTCACTAATGCAACTTTAGCCAAGTTTTATTGGGAATTTTTATATTCACTTCACTTAGGCGCTCAGTGAAACGCTGTACTCACTTATACAACTTTATTCCATAAACTCCATTTACCAGCCATCCCTGTTGTTCACTTCTGCAAGTAAGTTATTTTTGTCCACTTACGTTGTTCACTTTAGAGTTGTTGTTTTTCCATGAGCGATGGTTTGCTGAAGTGAATATAAATTCTCACTGAAACACAACACGGCTTTTATTTCAAGAACTTCATTTACCAGCCATCCCTGTTGTTCAAATCTGAACACTGACTTATTTTTGTTCACTAATCGTTGTTCATTAATCGTTGTTCACTATTGCTTGATGTTTTGCGATGTTTTGAAAACGTGAGTATAATTTCCCAATAAAACACGGCTTTTGTAAACCGAAATCACTCAGTAATTGCTGATGTAGTGGGTTTTCTACTGATCAATTTAAAATGAACTCATTGCCAGAATTAGCGCGAATGTTAAGCTCTTATTATAGTTTTGCCATTGAAATGCAAAATAAAAACAATTTTAGATTTAAAGTTCTGTGATCGAAGTGAAATTGTTGTTAAGAAATTGAATAATTTTAACATTACACTTTATTGACAAAACAAATTAATTTTTAAGACTCGAGCACGATCTCGTAGCATTAAGAGGTTTTGACTCAAACGACTGCTCATTTAAAGAAGACTAATAGGAAACCTTTTTCATTTGAAATGACAGATATTTCGTTTCACAAGAACCATTACAAGGTATCTACACCATACAAGATACAACTATCAACTCAAATAACGAGTACCAATAGAAAACGCATCTTACTGTGTGCCCACAAGTGACTGAGTGGTGTCGTTTTAAACAAAACAAAACGAGTCATCCTTAAATAACTCAAACATTTTTACCTCTGCAATGATTCCAGTGAGTTCATGATGGATGCATAACGACACGTTCATTTGAAAAACATGTTTCCCTCAATGTCTCAAAAATGGTCATTCGTGAGAGAAAATTACAAAAAACTTTTGGACAAAAACAATTTCCGACCTCTTCTTCATTCCTAAATATACAGGGTGTCCTGCTTTAGAATTCGACAAAAGACCAGGATGGACAGACTAGGTCAAGAAAAAAATTGTTTGAAATTAGCTGTCTATCTCTCTCCGTTTAGGTAAAAATGGCAGTTTTATAAAAAACGGACTTACTTTTTTAAATAAAATTTTCAAATCAACTGAGCCAATTACTACCACACACTACAGTGTTTTTGAAAGCTTTGTTCCTTGATTAGTGTTTTAGTTCTTCAAGTTAATTTATTGAATAGTTTTTGAGTAATCAAGTTTCAAAGTAAAATTTTTGAAAAAACTCAAATTATACTTTTTTTATAAAGTTATGTAATTTTTTTTATAAAACTGCTCCTACCGTCTTAACGGAAGGAGATAGCTCACCCCTTCTCATACTACTTTTTCTTGTCTTCACTAACCTATCCTCCTTGACCTTTTGTCGCACCGAATGAAAAACACCCTTCTTCTTCTTCTTCTTTCCATTTCTGGCGTTACGAGTAGTGATCTTGAAGCGATCACAACTCTCCCACTTTTCTACTTCACACTAGTGATCCGCCTGTGGGGTACGCCGCGTTGACCTCAGAAAGCGTCGGCAAGCCTCCCGGTTTTGGATTGTTCCATGTCTGAGGCCAACCAAATGCTGCTGTTTTTGCATTTGCTTGTACCAGGAGTGTTTTGGCCTGCCTTTTCTTTTTCGTCGCGAATTTGTTGAAACGTTGTACGATATTGCCTTTTGGACGGGGTTCTGCGGATCTCTCCTTTGAACATGACAATACCAACTGAGCCGGTCGTGCTGAATTTTGTCCAAGATGGTACTTTTGACATGAAGGCTTCCGAATGAAAAACACCCTATATAAAAAAATCACTTTTTTAAAACCCACAAGTTCGCCATTCCTTTTCTGAGCCTTGCATCTATGTAACTCCATCACTGGGTTCAATAATGTGATTGTCAAATAGTTCTGTTGCATTTTTTCTCTGATTTGTTTTTTGCCAATTACGGAATGCCTCTGTTCTGGAGATGGATTTTTTTTTTTGCTGAAAATAGTTCTATTGTATTCATCCTTTGATATTGTACCATTACTAAGCCAACGGTTTATCAAATTTCTTTTCAAAGGATAACAACCTTGAGCACAGAAAGCTGTATGTATGTTTGACTAATGGGCGCAATCCACTCGTTAACAAAAACATACTCGATAGTTGTATTCAAGAGGGAAGCCGTTTCATGAAATACTTTTTCAAAAACATTTTTTCAAATTCAAACAACAAAATTGCAAACATTGTTATACTTTAATTTACTAAAAGGCAAAATAGTTTCTCTTGTGTTGTCAGGATTGCCACGACTTTTCTGAATAAATACATACATTACATGCACATATATACATTTCCACAGTTGCGTCTTCTAAAATAAACAACACTGCAAGTATTCTCGAAGAGTTTCTTGTTGAAACTTTAAACTTGTTCGAATGAGTTGAGTAAAATCAACAAAGTATTAAGTATTCAGTTTCTTTTTTGTTTTCAAAAATCAATTTTCAAGGACAACTAGCTATGCTTTAAAAAAAGCCAAACAAAAGTAATTTTTCACACAACCATTAAAACTTAAGGTGGTTGTTATGAATTTTGAAGTTGTGATGATGTAACGATTTTTGTTTGTAATATTTTTAGTAAATGCGCTCTATGAACACATGGAATAGTGTAAACATTTTATTTGGAAGAACTTTGTATTCAATAAAGCAATAATGGCTTTTTACGGGTTTTTGTGATTATGTACGTTTTTGTTAACATTCTCCGTATTCTGGGGCCATTGAAATATAATAAAAGTTTCTTTGGAAACATGTAGGCAGGTGCAATTTTGATAAATGGAGCATATTGTTTATCATTTCAGCCAAAATACTATTATAGTTATTCAGATGAATCGAGATTTTGGGAAATTTAATGGATCGAGATTATTGATGATAAAAGGTGTAAGTTTGATCAGGGCAAACCTTTGGTATAGTTAACCATCAAATCCTAAGCAGTAAGCAAAGACTCTTCCTTCAATTCACCCAAATAACTTTGAATTCAATTAAAGTTCACTCAACGAATGTATCGAAGAGAGTTGCGATTGGATCTATGCCATCCAGTTCCATAAAACATAAATATGGAGGGCCACAAGGTTCTATTATGCGCCCGATATTTTTTTATGTAAGTAAATAATATGCGGAAACTATGGAGGACTTTATCAGTTCATTTGTATGTAGATGAGCTCCAGTTTTACTTTTAACTACCACTTGAATTCATTAGAGACTAAGCCTGCAGTGAAGCTTTCGACCAGAAGAAACTAATCTCATGGAAACACAGTACCAATAAATTAACCGACAAAAATTTAATTACCAGTTTACTTCTTACAAAGGGTTTGGCATACACAAATTTCAATTTAAAAGTGCAATTATGATGCTTTTTTGTTCAGCTTTGCAATAATGAACAGTTGACGAGAAAAGTTATGCCAAAGTCTGCGTTTGTGAACGTTTGACTTTTTTTTTTAATTAAAGCGAACATCAAGAGGTCACGACTACCCTATTATAACGTTTCAGTGCGAGCATTTATGGAAAAAGGAGAGGATAAACTAGAAGATGCACACTGCATTTAAATTTGTGTGAATCGTAATGTGGGGGAAAAAAGAGTCTGGTAAAACATTCCACATACGGGTAGTGCGACTTAGAAATAAGTTTCTTTACTCAACTGTACGACCGAAGTTGTGCGCAAAGTAAAACTGAAGTGCACTCCTATAGCAAGTCGGGTGTAGCGGCTAAACTGTTTCAGGGGAGGAATACAACTGGCTATTTCACTAGAACACTGTTTACAGAAAAAGAGATAAAGGAGAGTGAGACAGGTAACGTTTCGACAATGTTCGAGAGAATCGATCGATCCTACTATTGAACTTTCACCTATCAGTCTTAACGCTCTGCTTTGTACCCTATCAAGTTGGTGCAGATATGTTTGAGGAGCATCGGACCAGATAAGGGAGCTATACTCTAGTTTTGGATGGACGTAGGCTTGATGTATTGTAGCCAGAACAGAAAGGATGAAGAATTTCCTGCAACTTTTCAAAAAACCTAGGCACTTTGCAGCATTTTCTTGGATGCCGTTAAAATTCACAGATAATGGCAATAGGATGATGTAAAGCTTTAACAATAAATGACAACACGGTGTTTTCGAAGCATTGAATTCAACTCAGTTCTTACTTACTACACCATGTAGCAGTGCTGTCAATTTCAGAATTCAATGAGTTTTTCAGACGCAACCGTTCCAGTTCCACAAGAGCAGGGACGCGAGTTTTGAAACGAATATGAAAAGCTGTAGATTGAGTCGTCAGCAACACAATTGAGAGGATTAGAAGTTTCAGATTAGAGATCATTAATAAAGATAATGCAGAGAGTCGGAGACAAAACGGAGCCCTGGGGCACACCAGCATTTATAAAGTGGGTATCAGACTTGAAACCGTCCAACACAACTTGTATTGTAATTTCTAATCCAACGAAGAAGGGACTCATCGACACCAAAAGCACGCATATGCGATAAGAGAGCTTGCTACCAAACTCTATCAAACGCTTTAGAAATATGTATCTATGACTTTGAACGTTTCAGCATCATTACTGCAATTATGAATTTACACCTTATCCTCAAACCATTTTTTCTAACCATAAACTTTTTCAATCTTTTATCAGTTTCTGTTACTTAATTGTGGTACCCGCGGAGTGATGGTTAGCATATCCACCTGCTATCCCAGAGGTTCGAGGTTCGAATCCCAGCAGATGCAAAAATGTTTTTCCACGAGTATCGCCTTTCGCGAGGAATTGGCAAGTCCTCCATTAGTAAATTCATTGCCATGAAAAGCGCTTTCTCAATTAGCCGTTCGGAACCGGCAGAAAATTGTAGGTCCACTCCATTCCCTCACAAGGTATGGTTGTGAGAAATGCGCTAGGCCCAGGGGCTCCTCGCTCTGTTGCGCCACCCTATTTATTTATTTATTATGTTACTTAATTTAACTTTAAGTAACTTTCAAGTATATGCATATCAATTTTTCTATTGTTATCTCTATTATAATATTTCCTCACTTTATAAATCATTGTGGATACTACAATGAGAGACCCTGTCTTGCTGGTACATACAATAAAAAATAAACAAATTGAATTGAATTGTTTATTTACTTAATTATCTATTTTGATATCCAAGTTCACCTAATACATTTAAACATTTACACATATTTACATTTATATGTACATATATGCGTATACAACACATGTTATGCATGCATGTATACGCATATATACTTTTTTTTTTTTTTTTTTGTGTTCTAATGAAGGTTTTAATCGTATTTTTCCTTCAATCAGCAATGTTATACTTCATTTAATTAATTTACCTTTCTAAAATAATGTCATAGTAGAAAGATATTGACTATCGAATCTCTATATGTAAAACGTGCGGTCACATCCTTTGTATAAAATTTATGGCGAAATAAAAGATTGAATTGAATTGAATGAATTGAATTGAATTCTCCAAAGTAGTTTCTAATTTTAGAAATTGGTTCTGATTGCTTCTTTGTTCTGCACTCTGCCACTGATGATAAAAGCTTAGGTTCTTTCGTCTCTAAAGAGTACCTATTATAGATAGGATTTTTTCAATGTATTTGAACCATCATCGGAAGTAAAATGAAGATCAAATAATCTCAACTGGGCGTTTTGCTCAACACTTCACTTTAATTTTTCACGGTCGGAAAAGAGCTTGCTCAAAAATGAATGCCTGATAGTGATGGCCATCACGCCTGTAATGGATATTCAAGCTCCTATTGTAGAAGAACTAGTGAATTGTGTAATGTACAGATGTACACTCATTGTCTATTCATGCGATGATTTTTCAATTATGTACCTGAATAACGATTTTGTGGCCAGAGTGGGTGAGCAAGCAAAGAAGATTGGTACTTGCGAATCAGACTGAGTTTGATGAGCGAACAATAGGCAACCACATCGAATCGATTTCTTTCTGTTGTTTGCAATTTGCTGTTGTTCTATTTGCTTTTACTTTTCAGAGAATTTAAGAAGATAGAAAGGAGCGTGAGTAATGAAAACAACATGAAGCTCCACACACGTATTTACAATCGGTTAGACAGGCACTTACCAAAAACATCATCACCAATAAACTCTTGTTTATTTTGTTCTTCAACATTTAAAGTTATTTTTGGCACGAGGAGCAGTGCTATGTATCCATGATTTCTCTTGGAAAATATTTTTATCTACTTTTTTTGTTACACCCACGAAGTACCGACGCGACCGTTAAGGAAGTTCTTTTACTCCGGTTGTGGCGTATCACGACGAAAAATGAGGTTATATTAAACGTCTTTATGGACGTTTGGGCTACTGAAACTACGTCGTTTACGAAGTTACAATCGAAAATACAAAGAACCAACAAAATGGTGGCCTTTGAAATGGATTTTCCTTGTAGTATTAAAACACTTCAATTCCTGTTTATGATTATGCCATGTAGTAGTGGTAGTAGTCCCACAAGAAGTGACTGACATAAAAGTAATGGGTTACAACCATCGTATCGTCTGAGAGTTTAAACTAAAATAAAGGCTATAGGGATAAGGAAATATAAAAGGGTTATGATTTGGTCGCACGTGCTTAGTCCACAATAACCGTAAGTAACGTGGAATTGATGAAATTTCAAGAAAAGGCGACTCGTCTCCCACCGTCACCGTAATAACTTCTAATGTGTTAACCCAATTATTGTAATTGTTTTGCAGGACCGGTATAGAACATCCCATCCTAAATGCTTTTCAACTCTGTAACCTTTGAGTTATACTAGAGATTATATTTTGCAAACTTGATTGCTTTTTACTAGCCCCCTGTCATAAGATCCTTTTTTGACATTTGAAGGGCTTTTGAGTAAAATGGTCACGTCCAGGAACAGGACGTTAAGGAGATTTTGTTGGGTTTGAGTTTCATTTATGCGTCTATGATTGTAAATTTACATAAAACGCTTTGTAGCTTGCAAGAGGAAATTGATATTGTGATGTGGTCGTTTTTATTTCTCACTTGCTATTTAAAGGCCGGTACCTACAGTTAGTCAAGTTATGAGTGGAGAGGCTGATAGCAATTTAATTTGACGTTTTGATGTTAGAGTATAGTCGTAAGCAATAGATCCCAAAATGTTTATTTCCGTTTCACCACATTCTTAAGTGTAAATCGAGCCTTATCAGGAATCAACCTCAGAGGGACTCAAAATTGGATTTAAGAACCCGAAAGTTATGGTGCCAGTTTTCTCATAGTTGTAGATTTGTTTCATTGGATTTTCATGATAAGTTATTTTAACTGCTTCATTGTATTGTAACGACATCCGGTGATAAGGGCAGTTTACATTGTACAACTAGTTGGACATACTTTGGGCTGAACGAAAAATGTGGGATAACGTGAACACTCAGACGACCACTTGTGTAACTTGTGGGTTTCAAATATTTTTTAAAATTTTGTTTTAGAATGAAGTCTGACGACAAGTCTGATAAGTCTGAGCGTAAACTTTATCCGGCCATCCAACATACATCCAACGAAGTCTATTCAACTAATTGTATAGTTTGAACTGCTTTATTGGTGAAAGAAACAGATCTTCTTGAAAGCTAGCTTGACAACGACAAAAAAGTCAGAGAAGTTGAAAGAACGTTGTTCGGGCAAAGCTAAGATATTTTGAATTAGTTTTGTAGATGAGATAATCCAAGTGTTTTTTTTTATCGAATAAATGAAAAGATTATTGAGAATTTTTAACAGTTAAGAGACCCTTTATATTTCGTCAGATGCACATTTCGGAAGCAATGCTTTTCATTTATTATTTTGGATCTTAAATTTATTATAAAGTTTTTGGTTAGTAGTTATAGTTAGTCTTCATAGTGTTGATTAGTTCTTCCAAGTTTGGCTTTTAAGTTCGAGCTGCCTAAGCTTCCAAAGTCATCCGAAAGAGTCGACAACTCATCTCATTCATGCCTATAAGATTGCCAACTGAAGCGGTTGGATATGAGAAACTTAATGTCCTTATCTTTTATTTTAACTTATTTGAACAGCTGCTTTGAACTGCCAAAACTTTTTGATTTAAGATTAGTTGCATTTATTTAACTTAAAATTGCTGCAGTTTTCTTTTCTCTTCCCTTTTTAAAATCGAAGGAGTTGGCCATTTCTTCTATGGTAATTTCATGCGATGAAAAGCTCTTTCTCAATTAGGCATTTGGTATTAACAAAAAGCTGTAGGTCGCTCCATTCATTCACAATAAATGGTTGAGAGATTGCGACATGCCACTCCTTACTCTGTAGTACCGTTATTTTCTTTTTAATGCTAACGTACAGAGAACCAATACATTATGTTTAAGAAACCAATATATCCACAGAGATTGATAGTTTGGTGAGGATTGTGGAATGGTTGCACCATTCTTCTATGACAAAAACTTACTTTCTTTTACTGAAATTAGTAAGATGAATTTGAACGACCTCTGCTTCATACTGTACGGTGAGCAATACCACAAATTCCATGCCATAATCGAAATTTTTGGCACAGAATTCTCAAATCGAATATAATCAGCCATCTTGGGAGACATATTTGGCCCTTTCAAGTAAAAAGAACTTAATTTGATTTATTGAATAAGTAAGAAAAGCAATTTTGTAAAATTTAAATTTTCTTTCTTTGTGAATCATTGCTACGTTGGCAGCCATGTTGTTTTTGTAGCGTTTGTCAATCTGATGTCTTTTGTCCAGTAAATGATGCCAAAGCGCATGGGTAAGTTACACGATTGAGCAGAATGTCAAAGTGATAACAATTTTGTATTAAATCCTTATCACACGGTAACTACTCCACAATTCTTACTCCGGTAACGGCTTTGTGTCCTTTGAAACAAGTAGCGGTGACTTCTAGTAAATTTTGCTCTGGACTTGATGCGTAAGAAACGAAGGGTTGGCTACACTCTACAATGAATGGATAGCCGAATCAACACACTTCACTTACTTAATGGGCATTATAGATCAGGGCAAACTTGGGTCTCAACAAGATCTTTCGATAACAATTTCGATATCGGTCGAGCTTTCTCCATCTTTGCGCATTCTAAGTCGATTGAAAGCTTTTCCACTTAATAGCGCCACCTACTACGGTGTCTTGCCCTTCCACGATTTGTGCTTTCGAAATCCCGTTGGACCGGAGCGTAGATGTACACCCGCTCTACATGTCCCAGCTGTAGTAGTCCCGCGATGAGTACTCTCCTAACTATGTATAGGTATACTTATGTTGCGGTACAGTTCATACATTTCGTTTTATTGAATCTTCTTCTAAACACGTTATCTTCGCATAGCGGACCAAAGATTGTTCGGAATGTATTTATTTCGAAATGACCAATGGTTTCATCATCTGTCTCAGAAAAGATCCATGCTTCCGCGCCGTAAAGCAGTACTGGGATAATCAAAGCCTAATAATGGGTTGCGATGCTTTCTCTAGAGACCTTCTTACGCTGTGTCTCCGCACTTGCTTTAAATTCATAGCAGAAAGCAGAAATATGACAGACACAAGAAAGCAGAACAACTGACAAATTTTGTGTTGTGGGCATTTTGTATAGCATACTTTTCATACCAAACATAACAACTAAGTAACAAAATGGTGGAAAAACCTATGCAGATGAGAGTTCCCTCAGTTTTAATAGCTGCGATAGATACCCTGCGTTAGACTAAAGATGCAGCTTATGACAAGAGTTCTCTCTTTTTGATCCCCGCACTGGTGTTAATTTTCCATATCTATATCGGACCTATCAAGTTGTTGACGTGGGATTTCAGACGTACAGTACCTCACACTCAAAGTGGGACACCTAAGAAATAAAATCTTCAATAAACTTCTTTACGAAAAAAAATGCAGAGTTGCTCACTTTTTTAAATAATTTTTATTTTTATTGCTTAATATTGACCTCAAATTATTATAAAATAAAAAAAAAATTTCAAAAAACAACCCCGATTTGTTTAAAAAAAAAAGATGAAAATGATCTGTCTAGTATTTTTTTTTAATGCAGGTCACACTCAAAGTGGGACACCTGCTGTTTTCTAAGAAAACTAACTGTAATTGCCACGTTATCTATATTATTTAGTTGCAGTTTTTGTAGAGCTTTCATTGTGATAGCATTAAAAAAAAAAAATCGAAATGTCAAGGCAAACAACCTTTGAAGAAAGGCAAATTGTGATTTTCAATTACCAAAAAGGAAAATCCGTTCGCAAAATAAGTAAAGTTGTTAAAAAAGTAAATCTATGGTGTTTAGTGTAATAAAACGGTTTCGAGAAGGTCGAATAGAAAATAAACCAGAAAGTGTTGAAAGCAAAAAAAAAATTTGCGATAGAAATGTGCGGTTTCTTTTAAGAAAAATAAGAAGTTATTCTTTGCTGTCCGCAATTGGCCTTTAAAAAATGTTAAAGGACACTTAAAATGTTGACTTAAGGGCAGAAAGAGTTCGGCGGTTTGTTAGGAGAAACGAATTGAGTGGCTGAGTTGCGCACAAAAAGCCGTTAATATCAGAAAAGAATAGTCGTTTAAGAATGCAATTGGCCAAAGAAATATCAGAAAAGAATAGTCGTTTAAGAATGCAATTCGCCAAAGAGCATGTGACATCAGAATCAAAAAGATTAGTTTTGGTTTCGTCCGTAAAATGGACTTTTAATGAATTGACCGAATTATGATTGAAGTTGGAGAACAAAATGCGACTTACCTTTGACCAGAAATTCATATCCTTTGTCACATTTTCTTCGGCGAATTGCATTCTTAAACGACTATTCTTTTCTGATATTTCTTTGGCCAATTGCATTCTTAAACGACTATTCTTTTCTGATATTAACGGCTTTTTGTGCGCAACTCAGCCACTCAATTCGTTTCTCCTAACAAACCGCCGAACTCTTTCTGCCCTTAAGTCAACATTTTAAGTGTCCTTTAACATTTTTTAAAGGCCAATTGCGGACAGCAAAGAATAACTTCTTATTTTTCTTAAAAGAAACCGCACATTTCTATCGCAAATTTTTTTTTTGCTTTCAACACTTTCTGGTTTATTTTCTATTCGACCTTCTCGAAACCGTTTTATTACACTAAACACCATAGATTTACTTTTTTAACAACTTTACTTATTTTGCGAACGGATTTTCCTTTTTGGTAATTGAAAATCACAATTTGCCTTTCTTCAAAGGTTGTTTGCCTTGACATTTCGATTTTTTTTTTTTAATGCTATCACAATGAAAGCTCTACAAAAACTGCAACTAAATAATATAGATAACGTGGCAATTACAGTTAGTTTTCTTAGAAAACAGCAGGTGTCCCACTTTGAGTGTGACCTGCATTAAAAAAAAATACTAGACAGATCATTTTCATCTTTTTTTTTTAAACAAATCGGGGTTGTTTTTTGAAATTTTTTTTTTATTTTATAATAATTTGAGGTCAATATTAAGCAATAAAAATAAAAATTATTTAAAAAAGTGAGCAACTCTGCATTTTTTTTCGTAAAGAAGTTTATTGAAGATTTTATTTCTTAGGTGTCCCACTTTGAGTGTGAGGTACTGTACAAGCGACGTTAAGGAGGCTTATTCCTCTATAATTGGCGCTATTATGAGGATCTCTTTTTTATCGGATCCATAGGTTCCATTCTGTGGCAATAACCCATAACAGCATAAGTCGACTTATGCTCAAATTGAGTTAATGATGCAGTTTTTTTCACATTTTCTTGGTGCTTCAGTCTGTGAAATTTTCATTTTGCTATCTTTGTCCGTTACAAAGATAGAAAAACACAAGTTAGGAAATTCCAAACTATAGCAAAAGAAAAAACAAGACAAGTCACTACTTATGCCTTTAAAGCAATTTCGTCATTAGATAGTTCACAGGTATAAGTCAACTTATGCTTTTTTTACCTAAATTTTTTCATTCATTCCTGTAAGAACATGTCTATGTCTATGCTTTTCTTCCAAATTTTGTTAATTATTCATGCTAGCATAAGTCTTACTTGTTCTTTTTTTTCTATTTGAGTAAAGAACACAGTTGCTAGACCTAACTGCACTAATGTTGTTTTTCCATATTAAGAAATCATCACACATCTGTAGTTAAGTAACACATGTCGGTTTTTGCTCAAAATTACAGTATAATAAAAGAATTTTAAAGAAAATTTGAACTTCAAAACAAGCAAACTTCTATTTTCTATCACTTAACAACATGAAAACTTTGCTTATGGTAATATTTTCGTCTATAAAAGCGCTTCAACTGATGACAAAAACTTCAAATGCTTCTCCTGAAAAGTAGCGAAAATTGACTTATGCTGTTATGGGTTATTGCCACAGCATTCATCGGCTATGTTTTCTTCCGATCATGTCATGCAGATCAGCTGGTGCATGCTCTTTCCCACCTGATCTCCTGCTGCCTCGAAAAGTTCGGCCTCAACGCTATCTGCACCTGCAGTCTTATTTGATTTAAGTTTGCACATGGCAAGCTTAACTTCTTCTAGGTCGGGAGGACGGAATTCTTCAGCATCGTCCAAGTTGATAGCGGAATTGGTGTTTTTATCGCAGTCAAGCAGTCTGCAGAAGCGGTCTTTCCAGATCCCCAGTAGCAACTGCGTCTCTGTAACTATCTTGTCTTAATGGTTTTTATAGGTTTGAGTTGGAGCTTGCTACCCTGTCGGAATTTTTTAAATTTTTTGTAAAACTTCCGAATCTCATTCCTGTCATAGCATCTCTCATTTTCGCTGCAAAAAAAGGCAATCATCTCAAAACATTACGATAGTGAATCGGTATGTTGCCTCTAGTCTACAGTGGGTTAACACATAGTAACTTGAGTTGACTCAAAGCAAAAAAATTTTTTCGACTTCAAATATTGATATCTTGAAAACCAAGTGAGCTATCGAAAAATTTTATTTAACACTTCTATTTTATTTTGCCCTAATTAAGCAAAATTCATTGCTAAATTGCGGCGCCACAGATATTGTACTATGCCGAAAATGAAAGCCACCAATTTTCTAGGAGCCCCGTAAACTCTTCTCTTCTTAAAGCAAATTAAATTTAAACTCATTTTTTATTCTCTTATACAATATTCTTTTCAATACAATTAATCACTTTAAACTGACCAAAACAATTTATCGCACAAAACCACTACTAACGCCCCACTGTGCACTGTTGTACCCCACCGTCGAAACGCTATAATGAAGAAAGTAAGTGGGAGAGTTATGATCTGTGATACCTTCGAAATCTAGATCTTTTACATCCTTTAACTCCAAAAAGGAAGAAGAATCAGTTCGTATAGACAGGGTTATGCACCATGTACATGACAATTCTTTTTTAACTGAACATTGTTGTCCAAAAGTGTCACTGTTTGACGTGTGCACCAGAGAACACGAAACCTTTTTGAATAAATTTACCTTCAGTTATGTAAGACTCACTGTTACTCTAATAAATTCTTCTCAAAACACAACAAAGCTCATAAGCCACTTATTTCATAAATTTTGTATCTGACAGTGATATGGATCTCATGAATAAATAAATCTGAACCTACATTTAATTGACTTGCGGATTTCGGTTGCAAATTTAACACTTAAATATTTTATTGCCCTCGAAATTTAGTAAAAAAAAAAAAAGGAAATAAGCCCCAAAAAAGCCATCCCTCAACATGAAAAATTAAAATTGTTATTTCTTATTTGTTCTTCCACCCATCTCACAATTAATTGCTAACCTTGCAATTAAGATAATCACATGTCTTGAAGTTTCTTCTTTTTTGCTAAATTAGGACGATATAAGTCAGAAATCCTATTCTTAATACCAATGCTAAATGGCTCTTCTTAATTAAACTGCCAAGCAGCAGTCAGTTCTAAGAAGAAAAAATATTCAAAATGATACCACATTTCAAAATGAGTTCCGAGATGGAACAGCCATTATGAAAGACCACCTCATTCGCGTGCTTTCTAAGAGCAAAAGATTAAATCAATGAATCGCCCTTTATAACCGGTCGCAGCGAGTGTCGGCTGCGTCTTCTTCCTCAGAAATACTTTTCTTTCTCTCTCTCTCTCTCTTTCTTTCTCTCTCTCGTTATTTAAATGGTGTTTTGTAATTTAAAATTATGTTTTCTCCGATAATTTGAAAAGCCTTGCCATTCGAATGAAGCTAAAGTGCCTATCCCTTGCCTAAAACCAACAAAGTTCGTTTTCAGAAATCATCGTACTCTATTTCGAGCATCATCCACATTGTTGCTGTTTTTAGTTGTGATGGCATTGAAATAAACTTAATCTTGATTGTTTGTTATGATTGTTTTACCCTCGAGACTATTTCGCATCAAATTATTTCTGCAAAAGACATTCATTGAATGAGATTGTTTTGGAAATGGGAATGCCATAGCCTTGTTTTGGCAATGGGTAAAGGTTAACCGAAGCAATGGGAGGCTACTTAGATTTCGTACGAAATGGCATCGAAGGGCACATCTGGTTATGAGTTGTTTGGAATGTGTTTTCACGTTTTCAGTGAAATTGTAGGAGGTGTCATAAGGACAAATTTTGTTTTATTGCCTGGAAGGGAAGAAGTGAATCCAGACAAAGTTGATGGTGCCCGGAGTCCTCAACAGGAAATGAGGTGTCCAATATAAATTACTAAATAAAATGTGGCAGTTTTGGAAGATAAATTTTGGTGTTCATTCAAAATGTGTTGTGATTTTTAAAGGAAGAATTACGTCACTTCCACCAGCTTTATATTCCATTTGTTGATTTGATTTTTCCTGCTGGGTATGGTATCAGAGATCAAAAAATGGTCATGGCCAACTGTTGTTGACCGTACTCCGTGTGTCAGGATTTCTATACCCGCAACCTACAACTCGGGACGGCACAAAGAGTTCAATATGTTTGTCTTATCAAAAAGCTTCGATTTCATTAGAGGGGATAAATGCTTTTAATTTAATGCAATGCTCAAACACCAAAATGGATCCCTTCCCTTGGGTAAATTTATTTAATTGGAGAATTCCAATACACTTGCATTCCGAATTAAACTCTTTTTTATTTTCGGTTTCTCAGTAGGTACCTGATGTCACATCTATCTGCAATGACTGAGTTAGGATGCTGCATAGTGTGCTAGATTGTTGATGAAATGTTATGCAAGCATAGCTGTATATCACAGTGAGTCACAGATGGCCATGTTACACTTCTGTGATATTTTGATAAAGTAGGTGATACTTCTTCTTACGTAACTCCTTTTTACGTTTGTTTTTAATGAAAACTTTATGTCAAAAGGTCGACAGTGAAACCTGAAACTGATTAATTTTAGAGAGGGTAGATACAAACAGTTCGAAATTGTTTTTCCACATCACCACTTGTAACAGAGCGGGAGTGTGTAGGCAACACTCAATCGGAGCACAGCACTGGCAGAATGCAGGCTCAGGACTTATTGTGAAACTGAACGTACGGATAGGAGTTGTAAAAATTATGTAACTCTAATCACTTCCAACAAGTCACATAAATCCCATTGTTTACTGATTGGTATGCCCTCCACGTTATATCATTTTAGTTTAAAAACAACTTCAAACAGTACACACAGAGCTTTCACCAGCTCTCTCTCTCGGGTCTGTTTACTTTCATTATTAAGTAACTTCTTTCACTTGGTTGCAAAATCCTGGTATTTTTGGGATTTCTTGTTTGATGATTATTTTCTTTGCCTGTGGGGTTTAAAGTCGTTTTCAACAAGGTACAAGGAATTTAATAGCTTCTCGCCTTACAAACTGAACGTTGAAGCAGATAGAATCGGATTAAAAACCTCATTTCAGAAAGGACTATAATGTCCTCCAGCTTTTTAATAATTCTGCTTCACTGGTTCATATATGAAGGTGCTTCCTCATGGACCACCATATACCGTACCATAATAAAACTTATTTTTAATTTTAAACTTCGTTGCCTCTTTCACAAGCCATGAACCCTGTCTCATTGCCTGCAGACAGATAAATGGCAACATTTAAGAAACTTTAATATCATGTGTTGAAACAATTTCGAAAAACCATTCTAGCGTTATTAGAAAAGCATCAAAAATAGAAGCAAGAGAGTGCATAAATCTTAAAAAACCCTCAACGTTAATTCCTGGAAATCGTGTCTTTAAAAAAATCCCTGGTCGTGATAGAAGTCGCTATCACTGCCAGCAAAAATCTAGAGGAAATTGAAATAATTTTCTCAAGTAGGTGTTGCTGCTACAAAGGCGTTTCCTCGTCCTGACACTCTTTACGCACAGAAGCATGAATCAAGAATTCTTTATTATGTGCTGTATCTCTTTTTCGTTTTTTTTTTTTTAAATTAAATGCCTTTTCTTGCTGAGTAATTCGTTAAAAGCAACGAGTGTCATAATTTTGTTGAGTGTTTGAGGTACTTACTCTGTGATGCTTAAATAAGTTGATTTGGGTTGAGGGAGCCAAAATTGATTGGTTTAGCTGGTAGGTTCATGTTTTATGAGGATGTTTATGGCATAACGATGTGAGATAATAAAAAATAAAAAATAAAAAAGAATCCATAAATGTTGTTTGCCAACTTTACATCTTCTTCTCAGAGTAACGAAACGGTGTGTTTTAATAGCTGATTATAAGGATCATCACGCCTCATTCCAAGCATCATACATGCTTCAAGGATTTCGTTTTTGACATAAAAATATTATGGTAGCTTACGAGATGCATTCATTAACAAGGATGGTTTATTTTTTCACTCAATAGACAGGTATGAGGGTACATTTAATCTTGTTAAAGAGATGTTAGCTCCATTTAATATGAGACCTGGATGTAGTATAGATAGATCCTTCCTGGGTTGCTGGCGGCATTGCTTTCAATGAATAGACGTGTAAAAGAGCCATAATTTTGGTAATTGGGATATACGAAGAGAAGGGAAGCAAATGTTAGGAGTCAAAATATTTAATACAGACATTGTTTGGAACGATGTCAAAGGCTGGATCTAAATTTTATTGGTACACTAAAATAAAGCATGTATTTGAACTAGATTTTGGTTAAGTTAACTGCCTTGGGCGTTGCTGTCTACCATTGGTATATGTCAACGCTTTAGTAGCGGTCTATTTTTTTATAGTCGGTTCTTTTTAATGGACGCATAGGTTGATATTATTGATTTTTGCTTTTAGCACATCAAGGAGTTGCATGCAAAGTCTTTTCATATTGAAAATCATTCATTCTGCGACACAGGACGAATGGGATATCGACTTTGATTCTGTCATTTTGTTTCTGCTGGTCCACAAAATAAGTTTAGTTTACATTAGCAGTCCCTTCCCTCTGTGAAAGGTTCACACTAAAAAAGAGTGAAGAACTCTTTCTCCTCAAAGAGTTAAAATTCTTGGCTCAATTTCGAGTACAAGGAAGGGTTAAGCCATTATGTGTGGGAATAAATACAATATAATATATCTTAATATATAAAACAAAGACTCGAGATCTGCTAAACAAATATTCATGGTTATTGATTCGTTGGATTTGTCTAATAGCATAATACATCTAAAAAACAATGAAAACTCGATATGTGTAATGAATACTTATCTATCTATATTTATATCTATATACTACATATATAAAAGATAGTCGTGTTAGTTAAACTATTTATAACTCAATAACGGCTGCACGGATTTGTCTGAAAATTGGTGGGGAGGTAGTTTAGGAACAGGAGACGGACATAGGATACTTTTTATCCCTATATTCCTATGGGAACAGGAATGTAAACGGGAACCTAGAAACTACTGAACCGATTTCAAAAATTCTTTCACCGTTAGAATGCTACACTATCACCGAGTAACATAAACTTTAATTCATCCCCATATTCCCACGGGAACGGGATTGGGAACGCAAACTTCGAAACTACTGGACAGATTTTTAAAATTCTTTCTGCTCTAGGATGCTACATTATTCCTCAATAACATAGACTATATTTCATCCATATATTCCCGCGGGAACAGAAACGGGAACTAGAACGGGAACCTTAAAACCGCATGACCGATTTCAATAATGTTTTCAACTTTAAGATGGTGCATTATCAATATCCCACATTTACTTAAATTATTTCATCCTCATATTCCCACGGGACCCGGGCAACGCCAGAAGTTTAAGCTATATATTTTTTTTATCCAGGATTGGGATCGGAAACCTAGATACTACTGGAAAGACTTCAAAAAATCTTTCAGAATTGGGATGATACATTATCCCTCAGTAACTAAGATTATAATTCATCCCTATATTCCAACGGGAACGAAAACATGAACCTTATATAACTATTTAACCAATTTCGAAGGACAAGGAGACGACCCCGTCTAAAACATTTTTATCACGCCACAGACATAAAATGTAAACGGAATGCTTAAAATCAGAACAAGAAAAGTAAGCAGTAACTTTGACTATCGTTTCATTGACTCAAATAAAAATAAAGCAGCTTGCAACAGAGAGGACATCAATGCAATGCGTTAGCCTTCGTTATAAACAAAACACTGTTCTATAAAAAAAAAACAAAAGAAAAGCTGACTTATCATGTCAGACTAAGCGTGCATAGTCCAAATATCAGAAAGTTAATGAGTCAGCGGAGATCTTCGCTCAACACCCTGGGCTGCTTTAGACATACTCATTGTAAGAGACTTTTAAAATGTGCCTACCAACTGACTCCTAATTATTTTAAGCTCTTTAAAAGAATACTGACCACCTTATAGGTACTCTTATATTGGAATATTATCTGTTATCTCTCACTTAAAAGAACATAATGATACGGTTTAATTTCAACATCTAGTTGTACTATCAGATGATTTGTTATACAGTTTTATGTGAGACTCTCGTTTCCCCATCCATTCGATGTTTTAACAGTAAGCTAAGCTCTAAGTATTAAACTGTTTTGTTAAGAAAAAGAGATCAGTCTGAATAAAGTCATCGTAGAACCAAGACGTATTGAAAATTAATGCTTTATTATTTTGTTCTTGATTTTGCATGTTGCACGATATATGTTTGTTAAAAAGTATTACAGTAATTCAGAAGTGGGATTACGCGACTAATCAAACTAGTTTTTTTACATTTTGAAAGTACATTTTTTGGTAAATTTTTCTAAATTTCTCTGAAAAAAAAACTATTTTGGTTGTCATTACGATGGATGCCAAGGCACGTGCTGCACATTTTTTACAAAGCGCAAATGTGGCTAGTTTAAAAGATAAGTTGGCCGAAATGGGTTTGGCAACCAGTGGACTCAAAGCTGCGCTGAAATTGCGTCTAGAAGAGGGAATTGCTGAACTCAGTGATGTGGACATTGACAATTTTTTTCCACATGACGTTAATGGTAGTATCTACAATGAAAATGCTTCAAATATAGAGGAAGAAGGAAATGTTCTTTCACAGAGGCTAGAAGACTTACGTGAGCTTATTAGGAAGAAGGAAGAGATTGCTTCATTGCAGAAACGACTTGCTGAGTTGAATAATCCGCAAAGTGAGATTCAGTCTCACCATTCACTTCGTGATTTTGAAGACACGATGCCTACTTTTTCTGGAGACGACAATTACCAGATTACTAAATGGGTTAGTAGTTTTGAGGATGCACGTGTTCTGTACAAGTTCAATGAATCTGAAAGCTTCGTTAATGCAAAGCGATTGTTGAGGGGAACAGCTAAGTTATTCTTGCGGTCAACCTCATGTCGTTCTTGGGGTGAGTTAAAAGCAGCTTTGTTAGAAGAGTTTTATGAGCACGCTACATGTACGGATGTCCATAATATGCTGCGAAGTCGTCGCAAGCTTAGGGACGAAACCTTTCAGCAGTACGTGCTTTCGATGCAGGAGATAGCTGCTCTAGCTGACATCCAAGAGCAGGACTTAATAGGCTACATTATAAAGGGCATTCCTGATTCTATTTTCAACAAGCAAATCTTATTATTTGCAAATAATATCGCCGAGCTAAAGGTAGTATTGAGAAAATATGAAAAGATGAGGAGTGAGTCGCAGCCGTGTACATCAAGTAATCTAAAGCAGAGAAGTAAGCCAAATACAAGTTCAAAGGTCACCGTCAAGTGCTTTAATTGCAATGAGGAGGGCCATATATCGACCAATTGCCTTAAGCCGAAGCGTGAAAAGGGTTCATGTTTTCGATGTGGACAAAAGGGACACGTCATTAAGGATTGTCCACAGTCATCATCAATTTGTGTGGTAGCTAATACTGAACCACAAAAGGACGATCGAAATTGCTCGTTCTTGAAGGACTTTCATGGTGTTTTTGAGTACGAGTTTCAGCAAGAGGAGTCTGGAGCAGATCGCTTATCAATGCATGTGATGACGATGATTGACACGGGAAGCCCCATTAGCTTTGTGCAGCAGCGGTACATTCCGCCTTTCCTGATGACATCATTGCAAGGTTCTATGAATGACTATGTAGGTATTAATAATTCTAAATTATTTATGCTAGGAAATGTATTTTGCAACGTTAAGTTTAAAAATGATTATGTTGGTTTATGTTTATTTGTCGTCAAAGATGAAACAATGAAAAATCCTATAGTGTTAGGTCGAGACTTCATACAAAAATCAAAAATGCGACTTGTTGTTGAAGATGAAGAGTTAAGTTTTATGAAGAATGATATTTCAAAAAATACTTCTTGTGACGAATTTGTGAAAGAAATATTGAGTATAGATACATTTGATAGTAATGACGAATCGGTTTGTCTAAACATTAATGAAAATTTAAATTACGAAGATAAAGAATTGGTTAGAAGTTTAGTTACGTGGAGTATTCCAGCTGATGATAAATTCTCCGATGATTTTGAAATGAATATAGTTCTGACGGACAATAACAGTATTTTTAATTGCGTGCCAAGACGTTTACCTTATGTCCAAAAATTGGAGTTGCAAAAGATTTTAGATGACTTGTTGAAAAGAAAAATCATTCAAGAAAGTAGTTCACCTTTTGCTTCCCCTATAGTGTTGGCCAAAAAGAAGACAGGAGAATTGCGTTTGTGTATAGATTTTCGGCAATTAAATAAAGTTACAGTGAAGGATAATTTTCCTATCCCCTTGATTGAGGACCATTTAGATAGATTGCGTGGTAAAAAGTATTTTTCGCTTTTAGATCTAAAAAGTGGTTTTCACCACGTTAAGATGGCTGAGAATTCCGTGAAATTGACATCCTTCATTACACCACTAGGACAATTTGAATACTTGCGTATGCCTTTCGGCCTTAAGAATGCGCCTTCAGTGTTTCAGCGCTTTATAAACTCACTTTTCAAAGATCTTATTAGCTCGGGGAAATTGCTTGTTTATATTGATGATATTTTAGTGGCAACAGAAACAAGAGAAGAACATTTTTCTATTTTAAAAGACGTCATGAGTGTTGTTAAGAAAAATAGTTTGCAGTTGCGTTATGACAAGTGTTTCTGGCTGTATGAAAAAATTACATATTTAGGTTATGAAGTTTCAGTTGAAGGTATAGGACCTAATTTGAATGGCATCAAAGCAGTTTCGGAGTTTCCAGTGCCCACCAATGTAAAAAATCTACATTCCTTTTTGGGTCTTACTTCCTATTTTAGGAAGTTTATTAAGGATTTTTCGGTTATTTCAAAACCTCTTTACGACCTTCTCAAAAAAGATGCGAAATTCGTTTTTGGTAACAAAGAGTTGTCTGTGTTTGAATTATTGAAGTCAAAGCTTCTTAATGCGCCGCTCCTAAGTATTTATAATCCTAACGCCGACACAGAACTGCATTGCGATGCAAGTAGCTTGGGATTCGGTGCAGTTTTGTTGCAACGACAGGAAGATAAACTTCTCCATCCGGTTTTCTTCTTTTCTAAACGTACTACAGCACAAGAGTCCAAGTACCATTCATATGAGTTAGAAACTTTAGCAATTATATCTGCCTTGAGAAGATTTCGAATCCATCTTGCTGGAATTCATTTTAAAATCATAACGGACTGCAGGTCACTAACCCTAACACTTAATAAGAAAATATTAAATCCGCGAATCTCAAGATGGGCACTAGAGCTTCAAGATTACGACTATGTTATTGAACACAGAGATTGCCAGAGGATGAAACATGTTGACGCATTAAGTAGGTGCCATAATATCTTGATCATTGAAACAGATTCATTTGAGAATATACTTGCAGCATCACAGCAAAAAGACCCTTTAATAAGTAACATTGTTAAAATGCTAGAGCAAAGGGAGAGTCCTGCATATGAGTTAGTAAATGGTCTTGTTTACCGTAAAATTGACAAAAAACTATATTTTTATGTTCCATCCCAAATGGAGAGAAATGTTATACAAACTCATCATGATGCGTTATGTCATTTAGGAGTTGAAAAATGTTTCAACTTCTTAAGGAGAACATATTGGTTTCCCGCTATGAAGATCAAAATTAAAAATTATATAAATAGTTGCCTCAAGTGTATTCATTTCTCTCCGCCGTACGGGAAAAAGGAAGCAGTTCTGCATAATATTCCAAAAGGCGAGAAACCTTTTGAAACACTTCATGTTGATCACTACGGTCCTTTGCCATCATCAGGGCGAAACAGTAAAAAACACATATTTTTGGTAGTTGATGGATTTTCTAAATTTACAAAATTATATGCAGTCAAAAGCACGTCTACCAGGGAAGTAATACAGTGTTTAGAGATTTATTTCTCGTCTTATAGTAAGCCAACGCGATTAATTTCAGACAGAGGTAGTTGCTTTACTTCTGACGAATTTTCTTTGTTTTGCGAGAAATATGATGTCCAACACATTAAAATCGCTACAAGTTCTCCTCAGTCGAACGGACAGGTGGAACGAATAAACAGGTGCCTAACCCCAATGTTGGCCAAAGAAAGTGAAATCGAACCTGGTGACTGGAATAAACATATACAGAAAATTGAATTTGCTCTGAACAATACAGCCAATAAGAGTACAGGCGAAAGCCCAAGCATGCTACTTTTTGGAATTTCACAGAAAGGATTAGTAAATGATAAAATTAGAGAATTTTTAGAGCAAAACATATTAGTAGCTGAGCCCAGGAATCTAGAATCATTAAGACAGGAAGCAAGTAAGAATACTGTTAAGAGTCAGGAATCTAACAAAATATATTACGATAAACATCATAAAAAACCATACAACTATAATGTTGGCGATTTTGTAATGTTAAAAAATGTTGTGACTACTCCAGGTGTGAACAAAAAGCTTCTAGCCAAATTCAAGGGTCCATTTGAGATCATAAAAATTCTTCCAAATGACCGTTATCTCGTAAAAGATATAGAAAACCTTCAAATATCACGCATTGCATATGAAGGAATTGCATGTCCCCAAAATATGAAGCCTTACGTTTTACCATAAGGAAAACGTTTTACTATCTGCATGTATCTCTTCTCTTTCAATTCTTAAAAGTTTATAATTAAATACTAATACTCGTTACTAATAACTCGTTAATCAAAAGTGTATTCAAAACGAAATTCAATTTTATTTAATGTCATAGTATAATTTTTTTATGATAAAGTATGTATCTACAAGTAAAGTACAATATGTATTTGTTTTCGTATGATATACTGAATCGAGGACGATTCATAGTCAGGATGGTCGAGCTGTAAGAGACTTTTAAAATGTGCCTACCAACTGACTCCTAATTATTTTAAGCTCTTTAAAAGAATACTGACCACCTTATAGGTACTCTTATATTGGAATATTATCTGTTATCTCTCACTTAAAAGAACATAATGATACGGTTTAATTTCAACATCTAGTTGTACTATCAGATGATTTGTTATACAGTTTTATGTGAGACTCTCGTTTCCCCATCCATTCGATGTTTTAACAGTAAGCTAAGCTCTAAGTATTAAACTGTTTTGTTAAGAAAAAGAGATCAGTCTGAATAAAGTCATCGTAGAACCAAGACGTATTGAAAATTAATGCTTTATTATTTTGTTCTTGATTTTGCATGTTGCACGATATATGTTTGTTAAAAAGTATTACATCATATACCCCTTATCCCTCGACATTCACGGCGTTGTTGAGGTCTGTATTTTTAAGGTTCCCATCCTTCTGTTCCCGTGGGAATATGCGGATAAAATATAGTACATGTTATATAGTACATATTCCCTCCGAAATGTTTCATCTAAAATTCAAAAGTTATTTCTCCCTTAAAGTTATTAAACCGATTTCAAAAATTCTTTCAACTCTAGGATGTTACAATATCTCTCAGTGACATGGATTTACATTTCATTCACATATTTCCATGGTAACGGAAGATCCCACAGGAACAGGGTTGGGAACGGAAACTTAGAAGCTACTAGACAGATTTCTAAAATTCTTTCAGATCTGGGATGCCACATAATACCTCAGTAGCTTAGCGTAGACTTCATCGCTATAGTCCCACGGGAACAGAAACAGGAACGAGAACGGGAATTTTAAAGTTATTTGACCGATTTAAAAAATTCTTTCAACTCTAGGATGTAACATTATCTCTCAGTGACATAGACTTATAATTAATTTACATATTTCTATGGGAACGGAAAATTCCCACAGGTACGGGGTTGGAAACGGAAACTTAGAGACTACTATACTGATTTCAAATATTCTTTCAGCAATGGGATGCCACATAATTCCTCAGTAACTAAGCAAAGATTTCATCCCTATAATCCCATAGGAACAGAAACAGGAACGAGAACGGGAACCTTAAAACTACAGACCCGAGCAACGCCGGCCGGGCGGCTCAGCTAGTAGTAATATAAAATTGGGTGGTAAAACAGAGAATTAGGAGGCTCTCAGAGCTTATCGCAGTTCTCTTTATTATAAAACTGCTTAATAAGAAATTATTTAATTATTATTAGTGGCATTGTAATTGTTCTCATAGGGTTTGTCAATTACTCGTAAAATGTGACCAAGATGGAAAGACATCAGTATAATCTGTTAACCGTTCAGACTTTTGGATACCTACAGCGTATGAAGGAGACAATCCAAAGTGCAACGGACAGGAAAATTCTCTAATAGCTGACTCAGCGAACATAAGACAGTAACGCGACAATAGACCCACTTTACAAACAAAAAAGTAGACTCTTGTCAATACTCAAGCTCTTGCACATGCGTTTCACTCATCCACATGATTTGGAGACTAATGCCGCTTGTTAAAACTGAAATCCGGTGAGAATCGGAGAGTTGGAGTGATGGATTTTAGCTCTTGAATTCACTAAAAAAAAGTTTTCCAAAAGTCAATTAGGAGTGAAGTTCGGGAGTGATTTCTTCATTCCCATCTCTTTTTCGGGGCAAACGAGAGAGCACCAATACATAAACAAACCGTAGTTTATATGAAACTTTTGTCAACTCCAAAAGTACGTTGATAGTTAATAAATTCTCTTTAGCATTAAAATTTATAATTCAAGTGAACGAGCAACTTTACCACTTCAAAGCAATCAATCCAAATCTGGAAATCTAAGGATCTCCAATAAATAATCGATTGAATAAAACCATGAGAACAGACCTTTTGTCTAATAATTCCATCTGAGATATGTGACATGGCAATGGCGATCTTAGACTCTTGATGTCACGTGTCACCAGGTTCAATGACGATCGACTTGCAAATGCAATCATTGCCAAGAGGTAACAGCTTGTTCGTTTCTTAGATGGATCTCCTAACTCCTTTCTCACAATGAAAATAAAGAAAAACTACTTCTACGTCCTTCATGGAAAAAAGAACTGAATGGCATCAGGTTCATCCTTTCCATAGAAAAATAAAGAATGGTTCCATCAGGTAAATCTCTGGTTGATATGCTTTCTTTCGAGGATCATCAAGATATTAGAGATGTTTTTTCTCTATAAGACAGTGTCCTGTCATTTAGGCTGACGATAAAATTAAGAAACTCATATTGGCTAAGGCGGGTAATGATATCATACAAGACTTGTCTGAACTTCTACCAAATATTCAATTGGATAAAGCTGAAACCAGTGTACACGGTTGCATGTCTAGTTGACTTAGGCTAGGTTAGGTTGCATGGGGGGTGCAGCCACAAGTGTCAGCACCTCACTCGGATCTCAAGGATCCATTGTTCTCCCCGGGAAAATCAGAGGATGAGGAGATGGGAGGATTGGAGAGGTAGAGGGTTGGGTTGGTAATTGGTTTATTGGGGAAGGGAACCCCCACTGAACCATTTGGAGCCCTGAGTAAATTTCAGGACGTTGCTCAATGGGAGATTAGAGATGTAGCCCAGTTCGTCGAAGTATTCTCCGAGGGTTTTTTTTCCAAGTGGGGGCAAAACTAGGACACTCACAGAGGAAGTGGAATGATCCTTCCTCTGCCTCCTAATCTTGACATCCTCTACATAAGTCGGATGTGCTAATGCCCATTCTCATCATGTGGGTACCCAACAAGTTGTGGCCCGTGAGAATGCCAATCAACAGAGAGATCCTAGGTCTGCTTAGCTAGTAGACTTGAAGAAGGCATTCGCTACGGTTTGTTAAGAAAGCTTTTTCTAAAAGTTGTTCTGTTGTGGTTTCATATATTTTTAAAGACATGCTTTTTGGTAGAACGTTTGCTGTCAAAAGTAGCAACGTATACAAGAAGTTACAAGTTTCAAAAACAAAAAAATGGTCTGCTACAGAGAGAGGTGAACCTTACTTTTGTGCTGAGCATTACCACCGGCGCGGCGTCACCCCAGATTGTTGAACAACAGAACATTGAAATTTAATTGTAATTGTTTAACCTGATAAAAGTACAATATTTCGCAAGAATTGACTATTTCCAAGGACTAAAGCAGAACGTTCGTCCAAAATGAGAAATCAAAAAAGCACGATATATGAAAATAAAGCTCTTACTTCGGGGGTAGTAAGCTTTGTGCTTTACTTGTGGCAAAATGAAAAACTTTTATGGCATTCAATACTGACTATTTCAGCTCTGCAGAAATTCATTTTTTGTTTCTGCTTTTGAGATCAGCATCGAGTGTCTTCTTTCCTATTGATGGAGTTTTATTTGCGTTTCTTCACATAATTCTCATTCTAGAGATTGTTCGACATTAGACAAAAACAGCCAAACGAATTTCCATGAAGCTCTTCGTCACTATGGATTGTTCTCTACAAAAGAATATTTATTTTATTATAAAAGCATATCTGCTTTATATTATAATAGCATATCTGCCTTTTACGCGGGAGTTTCGTAGTTTGAATCCTAATAGAAAACAAAAAGTGTTTTTCCGCGGATATCGCTTTTCACGAGGAATTGGCAAATCCTCCGATGGCAAATTCATTGAACTGAAAGCTTTTTCTCGATAAACCGCTTGGAATCGACAGAAAATTGTAGGTCCCTTCTAGTCCCTCACAAGGTATGGTTGTGAGAAATGCACTAGCCCCCGAGGCGGAACACTATTTACTTTATAACTTGAATTTACCTTAGATATGATTTCGAATTTATTTTATAGGGTTTCTTATCACACCTTCTTTTCAATTGGTGGCTAAAAAATAAAGAAATTAAAAAAACCAATGAGAATCTGGGACGGCGAACCTAATTGTAACGTACCCTGCAACACCGGTTACCCTTTTCGCCGAGACTTTCTTTGTTCCCCCAAAGGTAGTGTCATTCTCGTATGAGTTTTTGGTTTGAGTTTTTCGAACGAAAAAACTAAGGATTTCCATGCGTATAAAACTAAAAGAGCTCTCAAAATACCCTTCCCCACTAAGAAGAAAACTTCGTTAATAATCTAATAGAACACTTCAACTACTCCATTCAAGCAATTTCATCGCGAAATTGGTCCCATTAGGGATGCTCTCAGTGTACTAGGGGGTATACTTTGCGGAGATCAAATTCCTCTTCCTGTTTGCAAGGCTCAAAAGCAACTCCTTCTTATACATGATTTGAGTTCATAAAAGAAAATTAGTAATACCATCAATGAAAAGGCTTATCAATTTTCATTAATCAAAGCAAACTTGAGCAAACTTCTATCATGAAACGAACCTTCTACTTCCATTTGAAAATATACATTCAACTGTCTGGATGATTATTTACTAAGTTCATTAATTTAATTGACACAAAAGTTTCCAAACACACCACACACATATGGCAGTCAGCTTGTGTTTATGATCTCAACTCTAAGTCAATGGGTTGTGGGTGGAATGTAATTAGCTTGAAAAACATTCAAGAAATTACTGCCATAAACTTTGAAGACAATATAGGGATATAGTCCCGTAGATGTGAAACGTTCTTATTTTATTTAAAGATCTGGAAACAAAAATCTGAATTATGCGACACCACCTAAGTGCCGTCGTTAGTGTCTCATTTGAAAAAGGTACTAATTCAACTTGAATTTATTAATGATAATTTTCAAGAGCGAATTTAGTCACGAAGGCGCCTTTGTTTAAATTTTGAATGAAAATAGTTAACACGACAAACGTTCAAATATTTTATGTATGTGTAGTGTATAGCTCTATGTCCGCCACTTTGTTCGTTGGAACTTTAAATAATCCACGGTTTAGTTTTCATCGTTTGGCATCAGGGACAGATAGAATATAAAGAACACTGCGTTGCGGTAATGTATTTAGCTGTACTTCAATGTAGATGTCGATTTGTTTTCCACTGGTTTGATGAATAATTGAATTTTAGTCCTTCTTTTACGTTTACTTTAATCTTCTGCATATTTAAGATTTTTTACAAACCTCCGTCTCCTTGCATTGCTATCTTTCGACCTTCCTATCTGCATACATTAGACTTTGAGTTAAGTGAAAAAATGTGTATTGAAGTTCTAGTTTAATGAAATAGGTTTCAGAATAAGCTGACAGATTAGCATATTGAACGATTTTTTCGTGTTTCTTGTTAAATTAAAATCATCTTAAGTCAAATTCTGAAAATTCATACCATTTACAGAGATAATTACTCTTCCACAGTAACAGCAATTTCATTCTCTTCGATTCATTTTTTGCGGCTCACGACTACTTTTTGAATTCAATCAGCACAATATCCTAATCTTCACAATGTTTTTCTATAATGAACCCTAGTTCCTTTGATTGTATTTGTGGTAAATCAGTTACAAACCAGAATCGGTTACCAGTCAGGCTAAGGTATTTGGTTATTTTGCCAGTGGACTACCAATTAGAAGCTCAATGATCCTTACAAAGTGTGGGGCATCTGCTTTTCTTGTGCAGCTCAGGCAGATTATCACCTTGTTTAAGATTTAAAACGAGAGTCATGAACAATCAAATCCCGATATCTTCCATCGTTACCAAAAATCTAATTGGTATTTCTTTTGATCCAGCTTCTTTTCCTGGGCCGGATTCTGTAACGTTTTAGACGACTATAGTCTAAATTTTAAGCAGTAAAAAAACGTGTTTAAGACCCTGAAAAGTTGCCAAAATTTGTAAGACGATAGTAAAATAGCATTCCACGAACCACTGAAAGCAAGATTAGATATTTGAAACATTTTTTCGACGACGCAATCTACGATAGACGATTGAACGATAATCGTGTGAAAAGTTACGGACTCTGAACCCTATTTTGTTAAAAGCCTCCTTAACTTCTTAGACTGTGAAGTCGGGTACTTCTGTTCAGATGGGTGTATTTTGTTGCCATCCACAAAACGAACTTCAGTTAACGAAACTCGTGAGCATTTGCTCTCCATTGAATGTCTATTCAAGTTATTTTGACGTATTTTTTGAATAGCTTGGCTTGAACTAGCAAGCGTTCAGAAAACCTCTATGCTCTCGATAATGCCCTCCTTGTTCTATGCTTAAAGTTGGCCGCACTTTTTCTTTGTTTCTTGGAGCTTCTATATTCCACTTCAAAGTGAGTGAGTCATCTCCATAAATACTTATCACTGCCGTAGCTTTATCATTCCAGCATTGGAATTTGATCATGATATTAAGATCAATAATAATCAATAGGTCCTTATTCTACTATAGAATCCAAACAGTTTAGTTTGTTTTATTTTCTTCAGCAAATCTTAAAAATTCTATCTGGAGAGGCAGTTTTTTTTGGGATGACTTTCACCTAAAACTTAATGAGGTTGGCTACAGAAAAGTAATCAATCAATGATTTCCAACACTCCTGTAAGTGGCACGGCGCGGCGGCGGGCGTTAGTCGGTATTATATGTACATATGAAGTACTGGTAAGTATGTAACACGATAGCAACGTCTGACTTGCCAGGCACCTGGTTTGCTTGATTACTTTTCTGTAGCCAAACTCATGAGGTTTTAGGCGCAGAGACCTACAAGTAATTGTAATACAAGTGGATTATGACAACAGTAAAAAAGGTCTGTAACACAAAGCTGCAAGTTTGGTTGCACTTCCACAAGTGCTATGGACAAATTCAACAAGCAGCTCTTGCTCTTGACTTTTAGACTTGCAGCTTTGTGTTACAGGCCGCAGGACTTCCGCAAAGATTAATTGATGCCCAAAAATGAAGCCTATTTTGATTTTTCTTTGATATATACGGTGGATATTAACCTCCTACTCGCCATCTCAATAAGTTTAAAGTTTCGAAAAGTGATACTTCCAGCTTTCCCAAATCGAAACTCTTAAAATTAGCTGGGTTTGTTGCATTATAATTTGCTCTCAACCAGAATGCGTTTAGTTCTGATCCGAGGATTTCTGATCGGCCCAAAAACAGGATTATGCGATGGAGTGGCAATTCTTGGTGGAAAAGTGTCATCCTCACTTGAAAATCCAGAATTACCAAAATTTCACCAAATGTTTCTGGGTTACACTTTCGACACGTGCATATTTTGATTTCTTTATTTGATCTCCTTGTTGTTTAAGGTTTTAAGACATCACTAACTGGGAAGTCGCTTAGTTTCTAGGTGTCGGTATCGAACGAAGTGAACGAATATCTAATTAAGACATTTTTGACACAGCTTGGTTATGAGCATTGAGCAGCTCTGTTTTATCCATATAATTAATTAAATGAAATGTCCAACATGTTCAAAAATGTAGAAATAAGTTTATGTGAGACTTAAATCTGTGTAGAAATAGCTGTTTTATCGTGTTTTTTACAAGCCCCAACCACTTCGAAACCATACAAAAGTTAGTTACAATTTAAATGAAATTCAATTCAAATGTGGAATTTCTTCCGTGGTTAATAAAAATATCTGTGCATTTGCCCCTCCCTAAATGGTTAACCGCTCAAAATTAGCAGGCTTCATGATTGTTTTTTATTTCTTACAAATGACCCTGAAATGACGATTTACAATAAAGGATTCCTGATCAGACTGAGCAGAAAAATGTTTAAAACTATTCATTCATATTCTGAACAAGTTTTGTACAAATACGAGTATTGATGCCTATTGTGTTCTATAAAATATTCGGGTCAATATAAAACCCTACAAATGTTATTTTTTGATTTTTATTCCACCGATTAGATTTTTTCATACGGTTGTGTTATGTACAGCGGTTGAAAAACGTCCGTTTAAAAATTATTAGCAATAACAGCTGAATGCTGAAGGCAAGAATATGACAGATACGAGAAAGCAGAGCAGCAGCTACATTTTGTGTTGTGGTTCTTTTCTTAACACTATTTATACCAAACACAACAACGAAGTTCGCGAGGAATTGGCAAGTCCTCCGTTAGTATTCATTGCCATGAAAAGCGCTTTCTCGATTAGCCGTTCGGAACCGGCAGAAAATTGTAGGTCCCTCCATTCCCTCACAAGGCATGGTTGTGAGAAATGCGCTAGGCCCAGCGGCTTCTCGCTATGTAGCGCCACCCTATTTATTTTTTATTATTACAACAACGAAGTAACAAAATGGTTGAAAACCACTTGCAGATGACAGTTCCCTCTGCTCAGTCTCCTTTTGCGATATTCATTGGCTACTGTAATAGCTGTGATAGATCTAAAGCTTGTGGACACCATGCGTTACGTCCAAGGCCGTCTTTACCCTTTTGGGGGCCCTGGGCACTTTTTGAAAATGGGGCCCCTGTATGATTCTATAAAAATGTTATGTTGTGTAGTAAAGGTATACAGAAAAAAACACATAACTTTGAATCAATATTTCATCAATCATTTTAAATCATTATAAAAGTAAATAATTATTGAAGCATGTTTATGTTTTAACATAAACGTTAACATAAACATAAATAATGTAAAAATAAAAATAAAATAATAAATTTTTCATATAAGAATTCAAAAATAAACAAAATTTAAATAACAGAAAATTAAATTCAGATATAGTTTAAGGAATGTAGTTTAAGGAACAAAATATTTATATGCAAAAAGATGAAAAGAGGAATGTTTATTGAAGGAGTCTTTTTCTTAATTTAAGATTAGCAAAATCATTGATTATATCTACACGCTTTCGATTGACATCAGCGACAAACTTGTCAATATTTCTAGAACCAATTTAGTACTAAGTTCGTTTTTTATTCTTTTTAACTTAGAGAAAGATCGTTCTCTTAAAAAAATTCTTAATGCAATTTCAACACTTGGAAATTCATCTTCAACCTTATATGTTTTTAAGAAATTATAAAGTTCTAGAATACTGCCAGTTTCTTCATTTTCGTGACGAATAGTTTTCCAGTATTCTTTTAAATTCAGGCATTCAGCATGTAGTTCATCTCCGTTTACATCTTCAGTGTAAAATTTAGCAAAAGATTTGCAGTTTTCTTTTAAGTCTTATGAATGCAGGTTTTTTAATGAAAAAAGTAAGTCAAACCGTTGGCCAATATTCGCATATGAACCTAGTCGCTGTTTCAAATCAACGCCTAGAGTGTCAACATTGGAAAGAAAGGCTTCAATTTCGAACTTTTCTTTCCCAGTCAAAATTACTGAGGGTTCAGAGCCGTCAAAAAAAGTCTGTTCTACACCTATTCCTTTCAGAAAGGCTCTTATACTCGGAATCCGGGGTTTTTTTTTTTGTCTGGATGATGAATCAAAGTTATAAAAAATTGTCCTTGAGCCCAATTATAAATTCATCGACTGCACTCAACAAATCAAAAATTTTTTTTGCAAAGACTAAGAGCTTCCTGTCTGGCCTCTCGTGCCTGTCGTAAATCGTTAACGATAGGCATCAAAGCTTCTTCAATTTCTTGATGATCATTATATAAGACGCTTAGTTCATCAGCTCGCGCTGACCATTTTGTTTGAGAAAGACTTTTTACAACTTTTTTTTGAACTTAAATGACCAGTCAACACACTCCATCTTTGAAATCTTAAAAAATTGAGTGCCGTTCATTCCAGAGTATATCTAATAATGAGTAGGGACACTCTCTACACAAATGCAAATGCCTGATGTCTTCTGATTGGATTTTTAAAAGTGCCCTGAAACGAACACAGGGGAGTGTATGGTTTAGTTGTCCTGATCATTACTTGAGTGACTTCTTTTTTTTTGTGTGAATATGAATATAATTTCGGAGGGAATGTGATTTAAAATGTTCAACAAAGGATGTTGTAAAATGTATCGAAATATATTTTTTTCTTGAAAATATACCAATAGAGGTTGAGTGTTGTTTCAGCAATTTGGGGGCCCCTGGTGATGCGGGGCCCTGGGCCTGGGCCCAGTGGGCCCAGTGGTAAAGAGGGGCCTGGTTACGTCACGTTACAGTGACTGAAGTGCTCAACTGTCTCTGCTGCTCGGTGTCTGTGAGTGTGTCTAATTGAACTGCAAGCCTGAGCTCCATCAATTTGACGTGTTTTCTTCAAGCGTCATAAGAAATACTTAACTTCGTTTTGGAATTTTCTGTAAGAGAGGTTCGATTATTATGTCTAGGGAGGGTTCGAACTTCGAACCTTAGTCATTAAATTTCGGAGCAAATTCAAAAACAAAAGTGGAGTAAATACACAATTTCCGGAGTAGATTCGAAAAAACCTTTAATCTTCTCTTTACAAAAGTAAACCTTCTCATGGTAGCTTTTAAATTATCGCTTATTTTGACGCTGATAGCGGGTTTCTGTTCAAACCGTTCTGCGGAGTATGGAATATGGAAAATCACACTACCATGAAAAGTACCGTCTTACTTAATAGTTGGAATTCGACATTAAATTGTAGGTGCTTGAAATGCACTAGGCCGCTAAGCTATTTCAATTTCAAGCATTTCAATCCACGGTCGTCTGGAGCTTAGGTATTCAAAATTTTCTAGGTTAGAAAAGAGGAGTAAGTCCCAACAAAATCGAAGCGTCGGAGTAGCTTTCATATTTTCCTCAAAAGTGGAGAAAATTTGCTCCGATCAGAACAAGGTTGAAACTCTGGTCTAGGCATCTTTCTCACTACTCATAACTATCTCTAAGTATTTGGAACTTGAAACTTTTCTCTAAGGTTGAGTTCAGCAGCAGCTTTTCAGTATTCTTAAATGGAAAGTCCAAAAATACCCAGGAAAATTGAAAGAGATGATCAAAATTCATTATGAACAAAAATGGAGGTTGTTTAATCTGTACGATGGGACTGGTTAGGCCAGTGTCTAAAAATAGGAAAAGTTGTACATATTTAAGATGCCAACAATAGATTTTCTTATTCAAAATTGAATTCCTTTACGATTCGTTTCTTTTCATCTAACCCCTTCCTTTTTGCACTTTGTTCAATTTTCAAGGGTGCCTCATACTATTGGCATGACTGTATCTTCAATCTTTTAACAATGCTTTCAAAAGAGTCCTTGGAATTGAGGTCTGTGTAAAAAGTATTATTTGAGGTTTGTTCTTGCGAAGAATTATATACAAATATAGGAATTTCTTTTACCTATTTTCTCTATTATCATTTTGAAATATTCAATAAACCCAACTTCAATTTCATCCCAATAAGTATCACCAAGCCACAGACCAAGTTAAATTGGTACTTGCGAACCAGTCGTGCATTTTATTTATATTTTGTTTTTTTATACCACGCAAAACACTACCTGCCTTATAGAGCACTTAAGACACATTGAACAGATATATTATTGCTTTTTGAAATCACAATACAAATTGATTGGAATCCACAGACCAAGCCCCACCGAAGTTGATTAAGTTTTTTGTAAGACAACAAGACATTGACCTTGGTCCTAAATCAATTCAAAACCAATCGAATGGGTAAGGTGCCAACCATGCCAACCATGAAACCAAATCCAAATCGAATAGATATAAAAGTTTAGGATCAAAATTGAAAAAGGAAAAAAAAGAAAAGAATTCATTACATTAAATTACGGTTGCTTTACAATAAGACCACAACAGCAAAAGGCGCCCTGAACTTTTGCGTTCGTTCCGGTCTTAAAGTTTATTTCTTTTTTGCTTTGTACGGCAAAGAAAACACAAAACCATGATAAACTTGCTCACCAGAATTGTGTAAATATTAAACAACCATACACAAACACACGCCTGTGTTCATAAACTTGTCCGTATTGCCATTTTTGTTTCTGTCCCTCCCTGAGGACATTACTCAAATGAAAATAAATACCTATCTTCAGTTAGTTTGTCCTTTGAGAGCAACATTAAAAAACATGATTCCTAAATAAGGACACCACTGTAATAAAAAAAAAGAATTCTTTTTGTTTGTATAAAATGGAGACTATAAAATATATATGGTGTGTTTACTATTTGTTTTACCCATGCTTTTCAAATTAAACCTGATTACAATATATCTCTCCGAAATAGATAAATATTTTATTTTTGCAATACCCTCCGCGCCGACCGGCCCAGTTGGTTGACTGACGCAAATCAATATCACAATTCAAGTTCAATGGATGGCAGTGTAGGCATAGGAATAGGAAAAGCCATTTGGTAGAAGTAATGTCTGATCCCGCACAGTGTTACACTTCTTTTGTTGGGTGAAAATAATAATGTAAAGATAAGCAATGTAAATGTAAGCAAAAGTTTGTCCTTGAGAACGTATAATCTACAAAAGCAACGCTGCTGATATAAATTTGCTTGCTGATGGTAATGTCAGTGTTATATGAATGAAAAAAAGGGTGTATGAGTATGTCTGTTTCTTCAGATTTAAAAAAAAAAAAGAAAAACATATTTAGAAAAGCATTTGTTCTGATTTAAGGATTTAACAAAATGGCTGTATACCTATTTCGTTCCGCGGTGAAATCCTGTTATGTGTGTATCAAATTGCGAGATCCTACTTTTTTTCGTGCACCATAGGGGTTTATCGTAATGCTCTGATAAAAAGATGTGACGATTAAAGGAATGAAATACCATCACGATAATGTTAAGCTCAATTTGAGACAGTTGTGTAACTCGTGTCCCACATAATGTTGGGTACTTAAGGCGCTTGTGATGCCAAATGGATTTAACCTTTTTGGTGCTCTTTTTTTTTTATTTAGGATGAGCTGTTGAAGTGAAAATAAATGAAAAAGAAAGTAAAGCTTCCGAAGAAGCAAAATGTCACAACACCTGTCAAATGGGTTTTTATGACTGATTGAGAGTAATCTAAGGATATTTTGGATTATGTGATGACATTCAGGTGGGTAATCGCGAGAAAGTAATTGAATATAGCATCCTGCAAAAAGTGATTGTAAATATGGCCACTACTCTGAAGAGCCTTTTCCGTCAAATCTCATTGTCATGAAGTAAATGAATCCCTTTTTCTCTTTTATACTATCAATCAAGAGCCCGAATCTCTGAATTGAATGCGAATATTGATTACTTTTGGTAGAAACAAAAACACATCAACACACTAGAGAGTAGAATCGGTAGCTTGAAGGCAAATATACGAAAATAGATTCGAAAATATAGAGTAGAATCGGTAGCTTGAAGCCAAATATACGAAAATAGATTCACGAAAGTTCGTAAAATTAGACATTTGCCCTATACAAACTAGCTTTCAAATAAATTCATAAGCGAAATGAATAACCTCCCACTAAATTTTGCACATTGAGCTTATTCATGCAAAAGTGGGACTCAGATTCAATAATCAAAAAAACTGGGAGGATTGACTGAATCGAGGGAACTATAGTTATGCTTATTACGTTATGTTGTTTTTGAATACAAATTGTAACACCAAATAGAGAACTCGCTCGGCAACGTCTGGACACATAATGTCCCTGGTGTCATTGAAACAGAAGCGGTAAAAACGGGTTTGATGGTTAATGAGGGCATATTTCACGACGCGGAAGCGTGGGCCTTATCGAAAGCGGATGAGGAAACCCTTGGTTATTGTTTCGAAAAAAAAGTACTCCAAATGATCTTTGGTCCGGTATGCGAAGACAATGCGTGGAGAAGAACATAAAGCTACTAGCTATAGGAGCAGTGACGCGACATGGTCATATCTAGAAGAGTATGTACACATCGTGAGGCTACGTGCTACGATAGCTGGGCCATATAGAGCGGATGGAAACCAACCCTCCGGCTCGACGGGTTTTCGAAAGCTGGAAATGACGGAAAGAGAAAGACCTAGTCTTAGGTGGCGCAATCAAGTGGAAGAAGACCTCAACCGACTTAGAGTGCAAAACTGGAGAGAGCTCACTCAAAATCGAAGTCGCTATCGGAAGATGTTGGTTGAGACTCAGGTTCAACCCGAACTATAATACCCACCTAAGTAAGTAAGGACACAAACATATAGTTAACAGCAAAACGGAAACAGCATTACCTGTCAGGACCAGGCACATACAGACAGATCACTAGTGTAAGGAAAACAAACGCGGGAGAGCTGTGATCCTTTTCAGACCGCAATGCTTATGTCGCAAGCCATCAGAGAAACGGAAGAAGTAAAGGCGTTCAGCCATCATAGTTAACAACAAGGAATTCTTCTCTACCAGACAAATCATTTTGTATAAGCTCTCAGTAAAACTCTTAATACTGTATTTTCACCTCGCACTTAAACTACGTAAGCTTGAAACTACCCCAAACCTACATGAAAAGTACGCAGTTTGTCATACAAAATGAATCCATTCATATTGCTAGGTTTGAAACCTTCTCAAAACCTAGTGACAAAAGACAAATATCGTGCTGAACGCACTTTTTCCAACATTCCAGTGAGTTTGACGTTTGATAGCGGTGCCTCTGCTGGCCAGCTGTCATATGCCTGTGACATTCTTTTATGTTATTTTCTTGTTTATTGACAAAACCAAGCAGAACAAAGAAAAGAAAGCTGGCGTTCAGGTGGAAACACTTCTAGGTTAACACAAACCATCCTGGAAAGAAACTTAGGAGGAAATGTAGTATAGTCTTACTTACTTACTTAAGGTGGCGCTACAGTCCGGGTCGGACTAGGGCCTCAACCAACGTGCTTCTCCAACCAGCTCGGTCCCTAGCTAGCTGCCTCCAGTTTTGCACGCCAAGTTGGTTGAGGTCCTCTCCTAACACCTGAGTTAAGGTCTTCCTCTACTGCGCCGTCCCTCGGGATTGGATTCGAAGACTTTCGCTATACATGACCCAGCCATCTAAGCCGCTGGACCTTGACTCGTTTGACAAGGTCAGTGTCGCTGTACAGCTCGTACAGTTCGTCGTTAAATCTTCTTCTCCACTCTCCATCTATGCAGACGGGACCAAAAATCACCCGAAGAATTTTTCTCTCGAAGCATCCTAAAGCGTTCTCATCTACCTTTGGCAAGGTCCATGCCTCTGCGCCATATTTAGTTGCTCGAGAGAGGACTTTACTACTCAATTGCCTTCTTAGTCCGAAGAAACAGCGATTGGCAAGAGTTATTCTTCGTTTGATTTCAGCGCTGGTGTCGTTGTCTGAATTAATAGCGGCGCCTAGGTAGACAAAGTCCTTAACTACCTCAAAGTTATAGCTGTCTATCGTGACGTTCTGTCCAAGACGTCGGTGTTGGGTGTCCCTTCTTGATGACAGCATATACTTTGTCTTGCCCTCATTTACCACTAAACCCATCTTCTTCGCTTCCGTCTCAATGCTCATAAACGCGCCATTGACATCACGCTGCGTTAAGAAGACTGATACCTCTGTAGTTGGCGCAGTTCAGAGGGTCTCCTTTCTTGAGGACCGGGGAAACAATGCTGAGGTTCCATTCATCGAGCATGCTTTCTTCCGACCATATTTTGCAAATGAGATGATGCATACTCCTGACCAGGTCATCGCTTTAAACAATTTGGCAGTGAAGCCATCAGCTTCGGCTTCGGCTCAGGGCTTATAGCCCGAGGCTGTTGTTTTTACCTTTTGGTAAAACTTCCGAACCTCATTCCTGCTGTGGCAGGTGGCACCCTTCTATCTCCTCGATCGTGCGCTTCTCATGCTCTCTCTTTTTCCGTCTAAGAAGCCGGTGTTCGTCTCTCCTCTTCTGCTTGTAGAGCTCGAAAGCAGTTCTAGTTTAATTTGTAAAATCATAGAAATTACTCCGATACAACAAAAGAGTGATTTTTAACCACTAGCCATGAACTAATGTACAACATCCTTTCAAGTAGTAGACTTTATGTAACAATGAATTCCTATTTCTACCTTAAGCGCCAATCATATAAAAAAAAAAAAAACATCAAAAAAAGTTTAAAAAAAATTAAAAAATGAATTTTTCCCTGATGAGCCTTTACAGCTAACAGATGTTATTCTTTCAACTCCTCGCACCGACAAACTAGTAACTCCTTATGCAATGAACAGTAAAAAATTTGAATCCCCTGACAATAAAAATGAAATTGCATCGCAAAAATAGAAAAATGTAAAAGAAAATATTACTTCAATTGAAAATTTTCTTGGAAAATGTAAAACACTTTTTGCTATTCAATTCCAACGAAAACACATTGTCATTATTCATTTTGAAAATTGTTTCTGATTCGTTTCTCTGACCGCTATCAATGGCCCCTCAACAATGATTGGTGAACAAAAAACCTTACATTTCTATAACATCTACGCCAGAATCATTCTGAGAAAAATAAGGATTTTTACCTTGAAATTCATCAGGCTTTACCTGCAAATCATTTCTCGGTAAAGCAAGTTTTTCATATTTTTAAATTCCAACGATATCTCTGCACGAGAATTGTTCGAATAACGCCATGTCAGCAACAACAACCAAACTGCAAAAGCATCTCTATACTTTTTTCTTGCAGAATATCAAACTTTACGTTAAAAAAAGAATGAATTTAAAATTGAGTTTAAATTATAATGAACGAATCGACGCCAGAACAGGTACTGATTATGTACAGCCTTTTACAATTATGTAGGTACTTATTTTTTGCTCTTGATATCTCCCCACTACTATAAAGTGTGTATTTAGACTTTAGAGGGGCATTCGGTTTTAATATTTTTTTCTTTTTTACCTAAGAACATCTTTTTTTACATCATCCTCCCTTTAAAAAGCAAATTTGGTAGAACCGTTGTTCTGAAAATGTTTTCTGAGAACTGTGCACAGGAATCAGATCAGATCGAATACCCCTTTGGTTGAGTAGTTGTAAGATACTTATTCTAGTTAAGTAATTAGCGTAAGATAAAGATCAGAAGATCATAAGGGATGAGCCGGAAACAGATTTTTATTATCACACAAAAATGCAAGGGATACAATTCACAAGAATTTTTCATCCTATCTCATGGAAAAGTGGTTTGTCATAATAAACAATCTTGTCTTGCAAATGTGTGCGATGAACATGCACAGGATAATAATAAATCTTCATGTGAATTGAATGAATATTCAGTATAGGCATTGGAATTTCCAAGGAATTCAAAATAATAGTACCTATCTCTGAAATAAATTAGCAGAGGATCCCAAGAATTTGGTTCTCCTTCGAATGAATGCATTTTGATATCACAAACATACCAGGAAAAATTTATATTCCTTGCTTGCAAGGTGATGATTGTGTTCAATTACCGTTTTAACCATTGAAATGCGAGTGTTTCTGATGTTATCTCAATCTCTGTCAAAGTTACTTAAAGTAAAAAAAAAAGAACTGAATAATAATATTCCAATCCATGCCCATCTTGTTTTGTTAGAAATTTGCCTAGTTTCTGGTTTGTGGTTTGGTCCTTAAATGCGTTTGCTATCATTTGATTTAGGTTTGTATATTTCAATGAAATATGTTTGAATTGCACAGCTTTCGGCCTTTAGACTTTTCGTGTTTTCATCCTTCTCAATAATTTGAAAGCAACCTCATAACAGAACATGTGCGGCCTTGATGGCAACCCACAAACATCAAAACATTTGGACAACAAATAACTTTTTGCCCTCAAAATTATTTTGCTATTGGTTTCCAGTTTTGTAATTAAAACTTTTCCTAACGAATCATGTTAGGTATTGTAGACCCTATACAAACAGCCATGTCATTAATTCTAGTATTGGAATTTGTAATTGGTTGGAGTTTAAATACGAATTCTGGTGAGTTGAAAAGGTTGCGTTGCTGATTGTTTGTCAGGTGGGTGGGTTCTATTGATACCTATATTTTCCTGTAGACCTTGGCCACCACAATCAAGTGGCTTTGCTCCTTGAAACCTTAACCTGACAAAGGTTTTGCCACATGTTATAAACCGCGAGGCGAGTGTATTGTTTATTTATCCTTGATTTCTCTGCAAATATGTACCTTATATGTGAATCAGAGTTCTGGTGATTCAAGGTGCGGACTTTTCTGTCTGCGTAACTTTCGAACAGAGGTACTTGTTTGAAAATAACAAGAAAGTTTATGATGGTGATGGAGGGCTCATAAGGTTTTGACGATTTTATAGAATGAACTTGTTTTCTAAATCCTTTTGGTCGATATTGACAGAATACTACAGATTGCGATAGAAATTCGAGTTCGGGATATCTGAGAAGAAAAAAAAAAATCACACTGTCGGTAGTCGGATTCTTTTTTCTTTCCAAAATTTGGCCACACGTTTGGGGGCTGTTAATACTCTTTTGATGTTAAAAAACACAATGCGAGCATTTGGGAAAAGAGTTAAGGTTTAATAGGACGCACATTAATTTTGAACTTTTATAAATCGTAACGCAATTGAAAACAAAGTTTGGTAAAGCATTTCACATACGGGTTGTGCGACGATTCGTATTATCTTTACAATGAACGATCTGATTGGCTTCTTAAAAATAAAAATCCTTCGTTTGTGACGATGGATGTTATAGCTTATTTGTTCCAGCAGCTGCTTTTTCGAGACAGGGAAACAGGAGTAAGACAGTTTGACGCCTGAAACTTCAGATGCTCACTGAATTTTCATAGTTACAGATGACAGCAGTCTGAGCTCTGAGGTCTGAGAGACTCATTCTAATAACATCAATTGTGCACAGAAAAATCAATTCAGGGTCAGTGAGAACTTGAACATGAAAAAATCACAGGCCAGTCAAAATCTAGTTCGTGATTTGGTGTTGAAACATAAACAGCATGTAAGCTATTGAAGTCTAGTACGGAAAAATTGAGTTTTGAGACTTTTAATTTTTGACTTGTGATTTTATAATTGCGCCCGGATAAAAAAAGTTCGGTGAAGCCGGCAGAAAAATTATTAAAGAAAAATAGCTAGTTTCAATCACTGTTACGGAATTGCTGTCCGTGGCGAGGTTCAAATCCTTGAAAAAACACAGAAAAAAGAGTTTTTTTTGCAAGAAATAGCCAAGACCGTCGAGAGCGACCAGACATTGTCTTGAAAAACTCTTTCTTACACAGCCGTTCGGAATCGGTAAAAAATTGTAGGTCCATTCCATTTCCTCACGAGGTATGGTTGAGAGATATACGCTCGACCATGAGGTTTCCGGCACTGTTGCGACACCAAAAATGAAGAAACAACCATTGACACGATTGATAACCACGCTTGTATCATATCAATCATATTAGCTATTAAGAGCAGAGCCTGCAGAGGGGCATTGTTTTTTTTTTCATAATTCAAAGAGTTATTACTACTCTTTGGTTCTCTTTGGCATGATAACCATAATTGCAGACTGCCAAAGTGCCAACTGCTTGTAAATTCTTTATTGGTCTTCAATACTGTTTCAAATCCAGATTTAAATCTTAAAAGGATTCAGTAATGGATTCTCAAAATCTAAAATCGGTATAAGCAGACACACAACACATTGAACATTGACACCAAAGTTTTCTACGAATATATACTTCAGTCGAGTTACCTACTTCGGAGACTAAGTTCCAGGAATGCTATGCGTCCCTAGTCTAAATATATCAAAGCTTATACTTTTTGCCTTACAAATTTCTAGCAAAAAGCAAAAAGTATGAACTATCCAATTAAGAGGGGTTATTAGGAATTCCTCGACACACAGAACTGTTATTTTGAATTTGCACTGAGACTTGAATAGTTGTCATGGAATTCCAGTTATTCGTTAATTAATCAACCTTCTCCGAAATGAGTATGAAGCAAATGCATTACACCCCCCTCCCTTTAAATTGTTAAATTCCTGTTTAACGTTTCCTACATATATGAAATCATTCTCAGTTTTGTATTTATATTACTTAACAAATATCGAAGTCAGCAGGAGGTCCTTAAGAGGAATTATTTTTGTGGTAGAGTAAATTTATATTGAATATTACTCAAACAATACAATTTTGTCGCATTGCACATACGGTGCTGTGAAATCGATGCGTGTCTGCAATCTGCATAGTGTGATTTTATAGTTCTTGAAAATTGGAAGCGTTTCAGGAATATTTTAAATTATAATTTTCTTTATCTAATTAGTTTCTTAAAATAATCATTTCTCTAATTAATATTTTAAAACTTTTGAATACTTGTTTTGAGAACTCGTCATTACTTAAACTAGCATACAACAGTGTTCTTCAAACGACAATGGATCAATGCTTTGGATAGCACTAGATATTGATATCTACTTAATTCTTAGCAAAACAACTAGCATCGAACACTAACTACTTAAATTTCTGTTCCAAGATTTCCACTTAGTACTTGTGGAAGCAAAAAATTTAGACAGCAAAGTCTTTCAGTAGATACATAAAATATAAATGTATCATTACTTACGGTTATGAACCTATAAGGCAGGTTTTGAAATCGTGCAGAAAAAAAAATTGTGATAACAATTAAACATGACATAATTTTCTCGTTAATGGCTTACACGATTTTGACGAAATTTTTTATTCTAGAAGTCGTAAGTTGTTTAAGGAAGTTTGCTAATCAATATTTGAAAAACTTAAATTTTTGAAATTTTTATCAATTAAAAAAAAAAAAATTGATTATTTGAAATATTTTCAAAAGCATATCTTTGATATTTTTAAATTTTGTGTCAAAACAACTTCTAGAAAGATCTTAAGGAGCTCGGCCAGTTTCTCATTTTCAAAAAATGGACTTTTTTTCCATAGGTAAACATTTCAAAAATGATAGCCTAAAATATTGGAATGATATCTTGGATATTTTTGAAATGGCAGAAAATAGAAGAGAAGCATCTCGGGCGCTCGAACTGAACCCATCCCAACGCGGCGGGGCGCCCGACAGGTGCCTCGTCCTTAATGTCCTACAATTCCTTGTACCTATTGCCTGCGGCTTAAATTTTTGAATGCTCAAGGACATCAAGATCCTTTGTACTTCATTCCTGTTAGTTGAATCGAAAAATACTCTGAAAACTTTAAATGCGTTTTTTTCAAAAATGCATTTTTCAAATTTGCTGCAGCTGTAACTCACGCAAATATTAACGAATCGTCTTGAAATTTTAACTACATACTCTCCATATATTTTTACATACAGTCTTCTACAACTTTTACGATCAGATGAAAATTGTAATTTTGGCAGCCATCGAAAGACGATATTATTTTTGCGAAATTTGGACTTTTTTTTTTAAATTGCTGCCATTTTGTCAATTTTAAATTTTTCACTATAATTATAGATGGCTGTATGGGATAAATGGTCTACTTTAACGCTATCTCTTTATTTTCCTGTTACCAGAAAAATTCAAAAAAAGCGGCAAATTGATGTCTTCTAATTTCAAGGAGTTCAAGAAATGGTCCATATCTCTCTTGGATTTCAATATTTTAACTCGAAGTTTCGTGACAATTTACATGAATATATGTTTAATAAAATCCTAGGATTAATACAGAGTATTTGAAGCTTTAGTTTTTTTTTACACATACATTCAAAAAAACACCTCCATTTAAGCTCGAGAAACTAGCCGAGCCCCTTAAATTTTGCATACTTTACTTTAAGAAAATCTGTATTTAAGAAAATGTGAAAAATAAAAAACGGTTTTTTGAAATAACTTGTCCAATGATTTTTATTAAATTCCCAGCGTTTTTATGTATCACCAACTGCAAAGGAATGGCGTTTTTAAATTTTCGCTTGAAGACTTTTTAATATTTTATTTTTTTTTTCAGTGTTATGCGAGTTTTAATTAAATTTTCCTAATTAATGTGTAGTTGTCAGCTACCGAATATATTATGAAGAGCGAATACTAAAATCTTTTACTCAGTCTTGAGTTTTTGATGTCGTATTAAGCGCAGAATCGCAAGTTCGTGCAACACAGACGGGCCCATTTTTTCTGGCGCTTTTGTTTCAAAGGAAAGGTTATCATTATACGAGTACTTTGGGCTCTAATTCTTACATATATAAGGAATATTTCACAATATTTTTTTTTTTTTTTATTATTATTATTATTATTATCCTTTATTTAAAAAACAAACAAACAAATTAGGGTTTACAAAGAATTTATGGACATGGCATGTTGCCGTCTGCCAGATAATGACATTTCTAATACATGACGAGTTTAAATATAAAATTGATAGATTTGATAGATTAATTTAACAAGAATAGATACCTATTGTAATATATAAATATAATATTATTATATACAAAGTTCTTACAAAAATTATAACTTTAAGACGAAATAAGAAAATTACAAAGCAAATAAATATAGTATTATAATATACAAAGTTATTGCAAAAATTATAGCTTTCAGACAAAATACGAAAATGATATAGCCTTTACCTTTTTTTTTTTTTTAATGATAAACTAACCAGTTGAATCAAAATTTACTCAAAATTCAAAAACTACAAAAAACTGTTTCGATATGCAAGAGCATGGTCACAAAACTTGTAGAGATTTGTCCACCCTGCGGATCCATTCAAAATGTCTATCAGTTGTGGCCTAGAGAGGACGCTTTGTTGGAAATAGAGCCTTCGAAGCTCCTGCAGAATTGGGCAAATGGCTATAAAATGGTGAATATCATCCCGCTCGTTTCTATTACAAAAATTGCACAAGATTGATAGATCTGATCGGTGAGGAATAAAGTTCAGGCTAAGAATTTCCACTCTTGCTCTAAAAATAGTGCTTATAGCTCTAGCAGGGAATTCTATTTTAAAATAATTTTTGGCTTGGAGGCGGTGATTCAAATCCCTGTACATAATTCTCGTTGTTGACGCCGACGCACGCCTTAAATGTTGGAGGTATATCTCTTCATCTACCTTCGATATGACATTTGCAAAAAACTCGTGCCAGCTATCTAAGTTGAATTCTGAAAGAGTATATTGAAGACCATGAGATAGTGCAAGATCACACCATTCTTTGAAAGGAGACGATTGCGTGCGCAAAAGATTTTGCATTATTGACTTGTGGAGACTAACACCAGGTTTCTATTATATTTCACAATATTACGAGAATTCAAACTGACGGAGATACTATATACTTATATATTGTAGAAGTGGCGATTAAAGAAAAGATTAGATGTTTGCTTGTCTCTCTTTAATGACTGACCTTTCGCATTTGACATTGACATTAGATCTCTTCTATTTGGATAAGGAGTACAGCGAAATCCTATATACACATTTACTACGAAGGTTTGGTTAGATCATCCGATCAGTGTGGCCTTAATAAGTTCTTATGTAATCACGTACGCATTACATTACATTCTTTAAGCAAAACAGTGGTATACTAAACAGAAAAGCATAAGTTGTTAACAGCCAACAATATAAATACAAATACATATTTTGTTTTGACATACTCTCAATATTTTGTTATGTGAGTAATGCGATTATCAGAATTGGGTACTTGATACTATTTATCAACCTTCGTCTATTAATGGTTTTAATGGTTTTATAACAATACCATATTTGTATTTTTATGAAAGAAACCAATGGCAAAACAAGGAGGTGAAGAAAAGCCATTCATGCAGTGTTGCCAGATTGAGGGGAATTCTCCTTTTTGTGGGGAATTGTGGTCGAAAAATTGGTAAAAGGGGAAAAGGGGGATCCTTTCAAAATATGGGGAAAATCAGAATCTTACTTACTATACCAAACAAAGCCAACCAACATCTCATATACTTTCACAAAGAGAGATCATGCAAAGACTGGAAAAATCAATTCTGTTTGTTTTGTTCGCTGGAATCTGGAAATGTGTTTTTTACATACGACCTATTTATGAAATTTTAAAGCCTTTTTCAATTCAAAGTAATAAAATTAAAACTTTGGAGTTTCTCTCTCCACAAATTACTTTGACTTCGAAGAGAATAAATTGTAAGCCAACTTCATTGTTTTCTTTAAAAGTTCCAAATTGCAATGAAGAAAAACTGACATTTGAATGGAGGGAACTTCCTGTTTCCATGGCTGTTTATGAAAAAGGAAGGCTTCAGCAGCTGCCAGTCGATAGATTTTGAAGGAGGTCTATTATTTTCCAATTTAAGTCAAGAAGCTCGATAACTAACATTCCCCCACTCAACCACCGACACAGAACAATTAGTTTTTAATAGTCACCGACGCCGACGTTAAAATTAAAAAGAATTAAAGGTTTAAACGAACATATTTACATTGTTTTTAATACCGAGGGGAATTTGGGGGGAATGTCACTGGCACAAATGGGGAAAAAGGGGAATGTGCAACCCTCAAATGGGGAATCCTTCCTGAAAAATCTGGCAACACTGCATTCATGTGTGTTTGCTTCGCTCTTATCCTTGGAGTTTAACAAAAGAGACATATCGTGTTTCCCTCAGAGATTTTCGTTTTCAAAGTCCCCCAAACTAAATATTTTGCTTTTGAAAGAGATTTGATTTCCGCAATTACATATTACATATTTTGTGTGGTTGACGAATTGGAAGTTATTTTTGTTGTTGTTGCGTTAATAATAAAAAAGACCTCTTATATCATGCTTCTGTTTTGATCAAACATTATAATCAGATTCAGGAACAGGATGTTTTGTATAAGACGCGACTCTTTATGCTGAAGCTACTTACTTAGGTAGGCATTACAGTTTGGGGTAAGCCTGATTATCAACCAACATCTTAAGCAAAAAATTTCAATTTCGGGCGAGCTCTGAACAGTTTTGCAATATAAGTTGGTTGAGGTCTTCTTCCACTTGATCACGCCACCTTAAGCGAGTTCTTTCCCTTCCGCGATTTCCCTGCAATGTGCTTTCGAAAACCCGAAGAACCGGAGCGTTAAAGTCCATCCGCTCTACATGGCCCAGCCATCGTAGCCTCGCGATACGTACTCTTCTAGCTATGCCCATGTCGCGGTACAGCTCATACAGCTCGTTGTGGTATATTCTTCTCCAAACATTGTCTTCGCATACGGGACCAAACATCATTCGAAGTATTTTTCTTTCGAAACGACCAAGGGTTGCCCCATCCACTTTCGATAAAGTTCACGCTTCTGCGCCGTAAAGCAGGACTGGCATGTTAAAGGTCCTATACGAGGCTACCTTGGTATTTCTGGAGAGGGTTTTGTTTCTCAATTGCCTTCTTAACCCAAACAAGCAACGGTTGGCAAGAGTTATTCTCCGTTTGATCTCCGCACTGATCCGTGTCTATAGTGGATCCCAGGAAAACGAAGTCCTGTACTACACTTCCTCGAAGTTTGGTCTGTCTATTGTGACGTTTTGTCCAATTTATCGATGTTCGATTTGGCCTATTGCGAACTTTTCTGGTTTTAGACGTTAGACCACATAGATAAGGACCAATGAAGTTGTTGACATGGGGTTTCAGACGATGGTGTTCACTAACTTCTAACACTACTTGCATTTATGATGAAGAGCGTAGATAAGTACGTACATATGAACCTGCTCTAAGCTCCATGCGACTAAAAAATAAAAAAATCGGGAGGGCATTGTCTATATTTTTCCATTAGCTCAAGTTACTATGTAAATAGTTTTAAAGTCAAAATTCTGTATTTCTCCATTAATACAATTTTACCTATCACCTGTCACTTTTTCTTTAAGGAATGAATTCTCTTATTAGATTTTGATTCGACACAGAAAACTGATCGAAAAAATCTTTCTTAGTTTTAGAGAAACTAAAAAAACTGTTTTCCTCAGAGAATACAGTCCATCAGCAGAGAACCCACAAAATTTAATTTTTTTAAGAATAGCCATTTTTATTTCATTTTAATTTCTCAAAAACTAGGAAGGATTTTCTCGTACGGCCTTTTGTGATCGAGTAAGAATAAATAGGATAAAACGATGATTTTTAGTTGATTTTTAATAAATATTTTAAATTTATTCTATTTGAACAAAAAAAAAAACTGCTCCTCCTGTCTACACGAAGGGTGATAGACCCCACCTTCCCACACAATTTGTTTTTTTATATCTTGCCCCAACCTATCCGTTCTGAGCTTTTGTTGCAACGTTTTCAAAACACAATGCATATACAAATAATAGCTTGTACGTAACATTAATACTTAGTTCAAAGAATTCGTCTGCTTTTTATCATTTCGTTATAAAAATTTCATTCAAAAATTTCTCAAATGTCGTTTCGCCATTTACTTATTTGATATAATATTTGCAGAAAGCGCAGGAGAAACATCAACAAATAAAAGAGCTTAACAATGATATTGTTAAAAAATATCAAATAAATTCCATGGAATGATAGCTGAACAATAAAGAAATTTTCGATGAGCAAAAATTGTGAAATAAATTTAATGGAATTGAAATCCATTTTCTGGAAACGTATTAGTTTGAAGAGTTTTTCATTACACCTTTTATTCTTGGTGGCCTTCGTAATATGAAGACATCTTTTCAATGTTCATTATCTTCGATCTGTCTTGTGACTACGAGAATCTATTACATGCATATGTTGTTAGGTCCTTGGTTCACAGTATGGGCACTAGTGTGTTCTTTTTCATGCTGAATCTGGATGGAGTTTTGCTATTACGAGTATAATAGAAAATACGCTTCGTCCCAACGTGTGTGCTAAGTTGTAAAAGCATACAATTTATGGCTGAGAGGAATACTTTTATGTCGTGTTAACGGAGTTTGGTCGAAGGTTAATTTAGTTTGTTTTGAGACAATTTATGGATGTGTATTAATCTGTAGTCTGTGAGCATAGGATAAACTTGCTTAACGTGACTTGGTCACAATCATGTAGAAATAGTTTTCTGGGAAATTTATGCACTGCAAGGGAAGTTAAGGGAAATTTAAGAGTTAATCAAAAACTAACGAAAAAAGAAATGTCGTTAAAAAAAGAAAACAGACACACACATTTAGAGCAGCACGTGCTTGTTTTGTGAGTGATGATGACTTACTGTATAAAGAAAGAAAGTGTTGATCACCCACATCTGGTTCTAGTCAAAGCATAATAGACTTCTAAAAACATATTAAAAGCATTTTTAATTCTAAAGCAGTTCTGGAAATGATTAAGACGTATATAGTTTTCAAGAATTAATAAGACGCATAGAATTTATCATTCTATGGCCAAGAATTTAGCTTAATTATAATTATAAGGGATAAGAGTTCATCAGGGCAAGTGGTCGCCGAATAAATTCCAGCCGAGAAGCCCCATTTTCGATAACGTGCCGAATACTCTTTTAAAGGCGTCAATCTCCTCAGGTTTATCCGAGTGCAGAAAACCTTACTGAAAAAAAGGCCAGTGATGTCAAATATTCCGATCTTGGAACTAAACTCACAACTCTAAACATTGAAATTTCGTAAAAGTCGATATACCAAACGAACTTAATGCAATTGGTTGTGCGGCTTCAATAATTCTTCCACCAAAATGGAAAAACAAGTTTAACACAAATCGAGTAACAACTATCAAAAAGAACTACTCCGAAAAAAATATTGCCAGCTTGAAAACAACATGTCTTTAAACACTTTATAGTATTTTTGAATGGGTTTTCTGATCTCTTTTTTGGTCACATCTAGTGGCAATGTCAGCTGAATCGGTCGTGTTCTAAAGATGGATGTGAAGGGTTCCACGAATTTAGGATATTTGTAAAACGAAATGAGCTTCGTTCTAAATTGTCTAACCACAACTGCTCTTTGGAGGGGTGTATAATCCAATATATTCCTCGATCCATCGTCAGCAAAGAATAATTGATGTGCGTTGTCTGAATTCACCCAAGGATTGTAATAAAGAGAAGAGAACTCAAGACGTTTCTTTGATGTCCATCGCAAAATACGCTTAACAATCTGCAAAGAATTACAATCTTCAAAGTATTCAACTACTTTGTCCTTTGGCGAGATTTAATTTGTTCTCTATTGTCAAAACAGACTACCACCTTCTGATATTTCCCATCTTTTTCAATACCTATTTCTTTTGACTCATATCCTTTTCTTTGTTTGGAGCTTTTAACTGCAGTTAAGCTATTTCCGTTCGGTTAGGTTAAGCTGACGGAAAGTTATTTTGAGGAAATTGTTCGTTCTTTGTTCGTTCATTTGCCGTCATCCACAAGAAGCCATCCTTAAACATCGTTAATGAACTTCAGTGCTCTAAATTCTTGAGCATTTCTCCTCGTTTAAATGGCTATTGTGAAGATGGTTGCTTTCTTACAAAGCAGAAATTTCCGTGTACTTTTGCTTGGAGTTGACCGAATTTATTTTTCGTTGCTTTTCTGCAGTTTTTGTATACGACTTCAAGGCGAGTCTTTTCATTTTTATTATTTAAAAGTTTTTATTATTTGAATGTCCCTTTCTTTTCACTCATCGCTGGTTCAACTTCAATATTTCACTACCATGTTTATTTACTTACTTGATGGTAGTGTCCCTTTCAAAAGTTTGTTGTATTGTATATACATACTTCGAGCATTTTGGACTGCGATATTCGAGATTAATTGCTCTCCCTTTTCTTTTACGCAAACTATGTCACTTGATTCTACTTGTAGCACTTGTTGATACGATTTCCACCTCAAATACAAAATCATGGCAACAAAAGACGGTGCAGTGACAACTTCACCCAAAAAAAATGATTTCATTTCCAATACAATTGTTGGTGGTAGGGGACGATAGGGTGAATTTGATATTTAACTCGACAAGGCCGTGTGAATTTTACACATCTGATGAACAAAAAGGTTACTACCACCGACGGTCGCCACTTGCCAAAAAAATATATTTTCAAAAATGAAAATAAAAATGACCAAAATTATGATTGATTCCAATAAAGAAAGAAGAAAAGAAAAAAAAAGTTCTCAAACGGAAATAGCAGCATGAGCAGCACTTGTTTAAGGAAATATAAAAATTTCATGATAGTATGAGCTTTAGAGGTTGTTTCTAAAGTTAAAAAAAATCATGCCAAAGTAGAAAACAAAGACAAAAGCCCATGAAGACCACCAAGCCAACGTAGTGGCAGAACCGCAGTAATTTCAGTGGATTTTGAAAAGTTACTTTTGTAAACTCAACTTAGGCGATGATCAAGAATGCCATACTATATAGTTTAGAAGAAGTTAGGATCGCAAACTCGTGTGTTAGGTCAAATCAAAAGAGACTGGACTTGCAGGCAGTCTTGACACCAACATTTTATAGTATGCTAGAGATTAGCTTGGATGGGGAAAGCACCTGCTGCATGATTTAGTCGGGAGAAAGCATGTTCAATGAATGGAAATTAACGTGGCATATCTTGTCATGTCTATGTGAACGTCTGATACCCCCTCCACATCAACTAATCCTAACAGCACACGTGAGATCACGGGAAAACCTGCGTAAGACAGCATTGACGCAGAAACAAGCTGTGCAGCGTCATGACTGGCTCCTAAAAGCCTTGGTTTTCGGTTCTTAAAACAGATTTTATTACTAAGTCACCACACATGCCGGTCATTTGAAGAAAAACACGTGTCATTTGACATTAGTGTTTGCTAAACGAGCTCCCCATAGCAAAATCCTAGGTCAACTTCAGGATGAGTGGATGGCAAACCCAGAACTCAAAAACACACAGCTAGGTATTAAAGGCAAACTGAGGTTTATCAAAAGAAGGCATTGTTGGTTGTGGCTAACTCAGAACAATCCTTGGGTTTGAACGAACGAACTTATTAATGCACTTTTTATATCATTCGATAAAAAAAAATGCTATATAATTGTATATATTATGTACATATGTAACTCATTTCATTTTTATGAATTGAATGACCAAATGGAATAAAAAATGACCATGTGACTAAGTGAAAAAATAATGACCTGATTTGGACAGGGGAGACCAAACTGTCAACCGTGATGCCACCATACTCCGTACCTCCATGGCAGTCTTAATACTTCTAGTTTGTCTTACCGACATGTCTGTTCAAATTTCCAAGGCAAAACTTTCCTTTTGAGATAGGTATCCTCAAGTAGGCTGTGAAAATCTACCCACAATTCATCTTTTCTTACCTGCTCACATCCAATTTGGAAAGCATACCAAGCGGAAATCTATGGAAGTGGAAGCATAAAAATTTTAACTACATTTGAAAAGATTCCAGTGAGCTGCTCTTTTTAGAGGAAAGCTTGAAAAGTGACAAGTAATATCTTTGAAACTTTTATAGTACGAGATGTGTGCAGAAAATATTTGTAATCTATTTTTGAGGATTTAGAGACCCTGTTTTTCTTAGACGTGTGGTTTTCAACAAGAAATAAAATACATATATATAATTTAATGCTAGGCAATGAATTCAGCTTCATTATAAAGTCAAGTCGCCATTACGTTTTATTTGGGCAAGTGGCCGCTGGCGCTGCAGCTAGCTTGAAGAAATTTCAGCCTATAGAACGAATTTCCTTCCGATCACTTTTTGCAGCATTTGTGGAAATATGTCAGCAATAACGAGCCGGATATTCTCTTCTAAAGGGTCAATCGCCTCGGGTTTGTCTACATAGACAAGTCCATAATAAGTTCGGTGGTGTTAAATCGCACGATTTTAAAGGTTCGCCACTGCGTTGTTTCGTTGGCTGATGGCATGTAGCGCTCGCCGTTAATTGGAACCAAAGGTCTATATGAAATTCTTTCAATTTAGGCAGTAAAATATCAGGAATCATGGCTCTATAGTGTAAACCATTGACTGTAACACTATTGCTGGCTTCATTTTTGAAGAACTATAGACCAATGACTCTCTTTGCCCATAGAGCTCAACAAACAGTGAGGACGTTACGGCGACCGACGGTGTCGGTGTCTCAACAATGGCCAGCGACAATGTTTTTTGAAGTGAAAACTTCTTTAGGCGCGTTTGGCACTTTTGCGATGGGGGTAAAGCATTGAATTCGCGACCGACACCATTTTTTGGCTCATCGTATTTCGTATGTAAAGTCGTCATAGCCCAGCGTCTTAGGTTCGATTCCCAGCCATGACTTCCATTTTTTTATTTATTTAAAGTGAAAACATAAATAAAAATTTGTGGCCACAGTTGGGATTCGAACCTGAGACCCTGAGTTTAATAGCCAACGACTCTGCCATTGAGCCAAGAAACACCTTAATTTTGATGCTGCTAAATGACTTAAAAGAATGTAATAGCAACATTACCTAGTAATAATTACTTACCGGCTCGGAGAAATACAGAGAAGAAAGAAAGGAATTGAAGGACATAGAAAAATTTATGTAACGCAGAAAAAATAAAAAGCACCAAATATTTTACTACCATTACAATGAAGTGGATGAGTGAAGCTGTAAATTTCATCATGGCAGAGTAGGAGACGCATTGGTCGATGATTCGAACTTTACAAAAAATTAAAAGAGATCAACAACTCATCGCGATGATTTATAGATGGAATTGAAATGGTTGCATGAAAACCATTACTCAAATATTAATTAATTTCGTTTCTAAACTTAATGCATTGTCCTTTTTTCATTTTATTGTCAAAGTTTACGAGCGCAGTTACAAGATCTGTAGACACTATCGTTAAAAAATTTAATGTATTGATTTTAACAGAATTTCACAACGGTGACGAAGAAATATAGATATTGTGATATTCCAGATTTCAATTTAGTTGCAAGTTTCAGAAGGCACGATCGTTCAGCAGCAGGAGTAGCTAGCTATCTGTAAAAGGTTGTCTGATACAACTGCCATATTTTGCTCAAATCATATGGATTTGCATACGAGGTACACTAGTATGTTTAGTACTAATGTTTTTGATATCGGCGATTTGTGTGTTTGTCGTTGCCACTCTGGAAATGGACAGCAAGTTATAACAGTAGGCGTTTATAATTCACCGAATACGTCTTCAAGTGTAATACGACAGTTTTTACATAAAAATTTATTTATTTAGTCTGAAGACGCTTCTGCATATAAATTGGGGAGAGATTTGATGATTTGCACATGATTTTGAGTGGTGATTTTAACATCAACTTCGCCGATGCTACAAATTTGCCACTTATTAAATTTTTAAAAGAAGAATACTATTTTACAATGACGAATGACCGCAGCCTTAGTACAACGAAATATAAAAAGACAATTGATGCAGTCTTTGCGATATATGTATTTAAATAGATTCGAGACAAAATTGTTCGTTTCCTATTCAAGTTACCGTAGACCTTTTATTTCAGTATTAGAATACGATGATTGTAGAGATGATAATAGAAGAGATGAAATTGTGAATGAAAACTCATAAGTTTCATTGTATCTCTACATATATTATAAAAGATTTTCCTGTACATTAAAACATTTACTGAAAATTCAATTCTGTTTTCACTTCTGTCGGCACTCCCGGAGTGCTTCTTTTTTTTTTTTTTTTTTTTTATTAACGCACATAATTCAACAAAAAGTGAGCTTCATCGCTCAAAATAGCGTTCGGTGTTAATCTCTTTGTGCCCATTCACCGAACGTGTCACTCTTGATTGTCGTTCAGCTTCAATTCTTTTACAAGTTGGATTCTTGGCTTGTTGTATTACAAAACCAAGATCCTTCAGCTAAATCTTCCAAAAAGTGGGGGGACTCAATCGGGTCTTCTTCGATACTCTGCTCCTAAGCATCGAAAGCACCTTCGGTGCGCACTATACAGAGTTTCTGAAAATGTGCATTATTCACTAGTGAAAACATGTTGCAAAACTAATCCATGGTTGGTCTCATCTTCGACTGCTGGGCGGTGATGCGTCGCGCGAACCAAATCATTATTTTGGTACTAACTTTGTGCGATTGGCAAACGTTATTCTGGAGTAATTACCCAAACTTAGCACAAATTAAATGACAGCTGTCAATAAAGGCCAACCCCGAAAAAAGTATTTCTAGATTGAAAGTCACACGTTTAAGAACAACACCCTTTAAGTTCTGCTCTCAAGACTTCATAGATGCCCCGAAGTATGATAAAATTTTCAGCTCTGTTTATTGCTTAATTTGTATGTTGCAGTCTTTTAGGTTAGACGTGTTTTATGAGCTCCAACATAAAAAAAAATTACTATTGGGCTCTCGCTAATTTCTGAACACACCTCGAACATCGTATACACCATAACCCCTATACTTTAAATCTTCCAGTTGAAGTTGTCCACCTATAAACACACTTCATTTAAATTTGGTTGACATGCATACAAGTTTCAACTCAAACTTTTGACTACAAAACATCTTGCGATAACACTTAATCGCTGCCATTCGGTCTTTAATTATATGTTTGTTTGAAATCAGGGTAACAACTGTTATTATCCCTTACCTATTTACTCTGATGGTGGTTCATGGAACTCAATAAATAATCGCCAAGTCGTGATGCTTTATAACGTCAGAGTTAATTAGTGTTCATTAACTTGTACCTATTAAGTAAGCTACACCTCACCATTAGTCGCATACTTAACCTATTGAGAAGAAGAAATTGGTGTTCAGTTAATTATTCTTATTCGAAAAAAATTAGAACACTTAACTGGGTTGCATGTACCTCTATTGGCAACGACCGACGCCGACGGACGCTCCGTCAAATTCTCATTTCATAATTGAACTTCCCTATCACAAAGTTGATATTTGGTTTAATTGGTTTTCGATTCTGTTCTTTTTTTCTTGACATGAAACCAGCAAAGCAAAAACAAACTCTGACTACATTCCCTTCATCAAAAAGCGGACAAATTCATAGATTAATATCCAATTTTCATAGTCCATGATCCGTCCCTAATCAAATTGTCGGTCGGTGTAAGTAAAACTCAAGAACCCATTCCATACTGCCTTTTCTTTCAACGATCAGATTCAGATACGATTATTTTTCTACTCCTTCTCAAAATTTGAAAACCCATGTTAGGGCATATCAAATAAATATATCGTAAATTATACTTAAGTGTTATGCTTTCTCAATGTGGGGACGACAACATTTCAACTGCAACGAGACGGAAACTTATCCTTACTTCAAGGATAGCAGCCTCGTTTAAACTTTCTATTTATTGATTTCAGTTTTCATTCTTCCCAGTCTAAGGCTGTTATCTTGAGAACATCCTTTTTCCATAATGTTCAGGAATCATCAAATATGATCCGATTTGAGATAAAATGATGGCACTTTTCATATATTATAATGTCAACAGTGGTGCTTAAAAGAAGCCAAACATTTCATGGGATTATCACTTTCTGCGAGTACTAGCAGAACTATTATACGTGTTTGGGTGCTTTTCGAGCACCAATAACACTCAAAATTGTTTCTTACGTAGAAATTGGCAAATCCATCGAAAGTAATACTGTGCTAGCCTACCAAAACCGACAGAGAGATTGGAGAATTACGCCGCAGAGTCAATGAAGCGCTTAGAAGAATGGTTGAGAGAAAATGAAATAGGCTCTTCTAGCTTCCCCCTGAACTTTGAATTAATGTAAATAATAATAAAAAGAAAGTGTTATCGAGTTCGATATCATAAAGTTGAAATCCGTCTCCTTTCTCGATGGTCTGAAATCAGCAATTTAAATTGGACTATTAAGAGAATTCTAGTGGAAGAATATCGCATAATACTGTAAATTAAAAAGTGCTTCATATGTCATAAATAATAAAAAAAACAACATGAAAAGAATCGCTATCGCAATACATTTAAGAAGAGCGTGTTTGAGACTCACCGAAAAGTCAGGCATGCCAGTTGCCAGTCCTCTGTATGATAACAAATATATATAATGTCGTTCACAAAGAAGGAACCCACATTCTGAAATTTTAAAAGAAAAATTGTTTATTCAAGTATACGGTAGATTGCTGGTGTCATCTGTTATTGTCGTTTAAGAATTCGGTAGAAGGAATCATTGATGCTTACTTTAAGAAAAGTATTTAGATACAGGTGTGATGGTGTATTCTATTGGTAGCAACAATAACTTTGAAACGAGAGGTAGACGAACCGAAAAATTCTATCGCGTGTGCTGCCTCACCAACATGGCGATTCTATTGTTGATGGTTTGACATTTAGATATTTCAATTTTTGCATCAAACAAAGTTTTTCCATTACCATTACCGATATTATATTTACCTACCAGCATTTCGTGCGAAGAGAAAAAATCGATTAGACTTTCCAGAATGTTTGAAGTTCGGTCATAATACGAAAAATGTTGGTCCTTGGGTTTATGTTTATGAATGAGCTATAATGGAAAATCTCACCAAACATTATTTCCAACTGACGTGATGGTAATGAGTTGACTCTATTGCTGCACACAGCTGACGCAAAGGTATGAGGGTGTTTATGCTACGAAAATTTCATTTTTAGTAAATTTTAATAATTTTCAGTTCGATAATACGAAATCTTTAGTCATTTTGTATCTTTTAGATTCAGCGCTTTGATTTTTAAAAACCACTAAACATGAAGCAACATTTACGACTGTAGTATTCCGATGGGGAGAATTTAAAAGAGCCTACAGAAAATGAGATAAGCCTAAGGATATGTGTAAAGTACTTTATTTTCGCTCTCTTCAACATTTAACTCATCCCCTACAACTCTGGTGTATGTTCTTGTGATGATGTTTAGCATTTTAAGACTTAACAGTTTATACGACGAGAAAACATTGATATACAGACTGTGGTAGCTAATACTGTGAGACTTTTAGCCCATACAAAAAACACCATATTTTATTACGACTGAGGGTAGGCTCAACAAGTTATTTTTCCGTAATATTTGTTAAGAAATTTTGATAAGTCGAAGCCCGATGGCACCACCTCGAGAATATGGCTTTTGTCATAATTACTTTCCTTATAGATGATGCATAAGGCTTACCTTAGAGAAATGCACAAAAACAACGAGTTGGGATTTAATCATTTTATTTTTTGATACTTTTCTGTGGAACCTTTCAAATCAGAATGGCGATTAAATCAAAGAGTAGTGTTTTCTGGGGAAAATTACTTTGGTTTATGCAAACACAATCAGTAGGAAGGTACCCGTAATGCCTTCATCTATTTCGAGGAAAATCGAATTTTCAAATGCTCTCCACGAGCATCGCTTTTAGCGAGTTAGATTTCCGAGAATAGTGCCGTCATGAAAATGCTCCTGAATTGGGTATGCGAAACAGGCAAGTAGGTGCTCTCCAATTCTCCCAGGAAATGATTGAATACTATGCGTTTGGAAGTTATGTTTGCCAACTCACCTTATGGATGCTAAGCAAAAGTAAGAACTCTCTCTTTTTTTTTTTATTAATTAAGTTCACCCCGTCGCGTCGGCGTCGGTCGCCCGCCGCACTATGGGGTCTGGGCTAAGGAAAAGCGGCGAGAAGTCATTTTTTCAAAACGAAACAAATTTCTTTGAAAATAACTGTTTCTATTAGTTGAAAAAATTACTCACATGATTCAAAAAACGTTTTTTCAGTCAGTGGGTCCATCGCTGTACCAATCGGCATCAAAGTTAACAGTTCAGTTAAAACTGTTTTGAAAATATTTAAAAAATGTATTGTTGCTAAAAGTTTGGCATAAAGTTTGTTGAAGTAGGTACATTCATTGTAACTGCACTTTTGTCAGCTAGACTAGTAAAAAAATTGGCTGAAAAATAAAAATAAAACAAGCGTTTCTGATAAGAATACTAAAAAATTTGTAAAATAGCGGTACTTTTTGATTAGGAGAACACCCCAATAAAATTTAAATTGTATATTATAGTTGAATATATTATTTATCGAAAACAAAAGTAAAAAGTGCGGGATGTATTTCTGAAATATTTTTTTTCAATTTTTTTATGTTAAAAGTGTGTAAAATATCAAACCATTTTCATAATTCTTATAGCCTATTTATTATGACACTCGAAAAAGGGTGTGTTTTTATTGCAGGAATCAATCAAGGGCTTAGTTATGAAGAAAAATACTCGGAGTGCTATAAAACCATCCTCATCCGTTTTTTCCATATATCTCGCAAATGAAGCAAAATTTTGTTGCACTTAGCATTTTTTGTGAAGAACAAAATTTTCCATTGAAATGCATCTTTTAAATAATGGCATTTGGCATTTCTTTTTGGTCGCAGATCGGTACAGGCATTGCTCCATAAAAAAGAAAGTAAATAAAATTTTCTTTAAAATGCTGTATCAGAGAACTTTCTACGTTTGAAATTCACCGAAGTATTACTACTTGATCATAGAATAATAGTGACCATTTGAGAATTAAGCGTTTAGAATATTTTGGCCGAAAAATATCGAAGCAAGACACATTACGGATACAATTTACCGAATTTTAATATCTTCAGATCCATTTAATACCAATCAGGGAATTAGAAATCCTTAAAAAAAAAACTTTTCAATTCTGAAGCTATCAAAATGTTTTTAGAGTCCGGCTTTATTATCCAACCACAGACTGAAATGTTTGATTATTTTTCGAACTCAGAATAGTCATAATTACACAAATAATTTTTTAACAATATTAAGAAAATATAAACGAGTTTTTTAATTATAAATCTCATTTCACAAAGTATTTTTGTTTGTTTGTTTTAGTTTATTAGACTTCAAAGCCAATTGGGACTCATCAAATCGAAATTCGCTCTCTCTGCTGAGCTGATTTGCAGCTCTATTAACAACATTAAGGAAATGGCTGTTTTGACCGCCCAAATGATTTGTGTTGGAGATATAAAGATTCGTGTTTCCTTTGAGCTTTTTAAAAATAGATAACTTATCAAATGTTGAAAAGCAATGCAGAGAATAACATAAGAACATGATTTAAATAGGATAAAAAAACTAATATCGGTGCTTTATTACTGCTACTTTGCTTTCATTTTCACTTTAAAAATGTTAGCAAATCACTACTTTTAGTATGAACCTATATGAAGTACTTCGACAAGCCACGTGTCGCTATGGATGAGTCCCAATGTGCATTATGCATACAAATGCCTTCAATCCCTAATATGCGTAAAGAGCTTTCTAGATATGATCAATCCACTAAAAACAAATTTTTAGAAATTGTGTTCAAAATAAGAAAAACACTGAGATCCTAATTGATTTTTGTACTTTCTATTATTTTGAGTTTCTCACAACACAAAAAATACCAAACGACTTCAATAAAAAGTTTATAACGGCATTATCTCAAAAACCTGAAGTAGTACCTTTGTTTTTACTTCCGATTTGAATTCAGCTTATCATAATCCTTTCAAAAAGTATATTTGATCATAGTCAACATAAAAGTTTATAATTATCGCCGTTAAAAGGTACTTTCTGCCCCACTGTGCGCCGGCCGTCGCGTCGCCGTCGGCGGGCGTAGCTATGGTCATTAAGTGATCTAGCGTCTGTACAGCATCAAGATACAGCGCAAGAATGTCACTTAAGGGCATTTGACTTTCACAGATACGGTAGAATGTATGTTTCACAAAATGTTGCGTTGTGGTGATTGAAATGGGGAACATTTGGTCCGAGATTTTGCTGCTCTGGAAAAAAAATGAAAATGTCAAATTTGCATTTGAAAATACATGGTCTGAAAAAAGTCTTTAAGTTTGGAACAAAACACAGCATAAAAAATTGTGGGTGTACTTATTAAGCACACACAAACAAAACACAAAAAGATGCCGGTATGTCCATGTAGTAGAAATTTTTGAGATCAATTCAGAAGCTTCAAAGTTCCCTTTCTCGTTCCCTTTGGAATATGAGGATGAAATAGAGTCTTATAATATATATATTTAAAAACAAAATGGAGAGAAGTTTGTTTGAACTATAAGATTAAAATGTTTGGACCAGTGTCTCAAATTAGCAAAATTTAAAGAAAATATTGATGGCAACAAGAAAAAATTTGTTTTTTATAAAAAATAATATTTTACTATTCAGCACACTTCGTCTCTTTTCATCTAAAGTCTTTTTTGATCTTTTGTCAGTTTTTAGAGGTGCATCAAAATTTGGACCGCGGCTGTATAACCTCTATTGATGTAGGGTTTCATTAAAATCCAATCTGTCATTTGTCATTTCTAATCTATCCTCTGTCATTTTTCACACGTGTCATCTCATCTCTCATCTCTCATCACTCGTATCTCATTTCTCATCAGTCGTCTGTTTTCTGCCATCTGTCATCTATCACCTGTACCTGTCATCTACCATCATTTTTCTGATTATTGCGTTTAGCCAACAATGTGTTTCTACTTTAACCCTCCTTTACGACCCGGCAAAAGTCGTGTCCACCCGATCTGGGGTCCAAATGGACCCCAAGATTTTTTCATCGAAATTTTTTTGGTTTCTGATTTATATTGTTGAGTTATAGTTCTCCTGGCTATTATATGAATTCATTCTAATTATTTTATATTGCAGTGATAAAAAAATTTAGGCAGAGATGCCATTATGCAGGTATGTAGGAGGTCATCAATAAAATTTTTCAATTTCAAAGTCGATGTAAATTGCCTAATTTCGCAAATCTGGGATTCTCGCTTATCCCTTTCGATATTACTGTTTTAGGTAATTATACTCATTGTAAAATTCATCCATATCAATTGTTCTTGTCAGGTATGCCTATCAAAAGAAAAAATAGTTATTATTTCAGTTTGTTCAGGTCATCAAACGTTTTTATGACCTCAAAAAGAACGAATTTCCCCAATACATGCCAAGCGAGCCTGCCAATTATGGCTTGAAGTTTAGGGACCAAAGTACAGGACTTGGTCGTGGATATGATGTGGTGATGTCGTTGATGCCCTCAACCCTCATATTTCAATTCTGGACGCAACCTCACTACTGATAATTTCTTTACGTCGGCGTCGGTCGGTGGATAAAGCATTGAGGTTGCTCGATAAGAAGATCACTATTCTTGGCACGATTCGGAAAAACGAAAGCGATTTGCCTTAACTTTTTGTAGAGAAGGATGTTCTTGATGACCAGAATTAGCCTGTAAAGGTCAATAACAAAAAGCAGTGTCGTCCAGTCCATTCATCAATCTTTGGATTTTCTGGAAAAATGGAGTTGGTGAGTTATGTTCCGAAGCCAAACAAACAAGTGGTATTGCTATCAACACAACATAACTGCGAGAAAGCCACTTCCGGTCAACCTGCAATTATACTGGATTATAACCGCACCATAGGTGGAGTCGATGTATTCGACCAAATGGTCTCAATATATTCATGTACACGTCAAACAAATCGCTGGCCGATGGTTGTATTCTACAACTTACTGGACGTAGCAGCCCTAGCAACTGTCATCATTTTCCGACAATTTATCTCAATCCGCCTAGAAGAAACAAAAATTTGTTCAGATCAGATAAACTCATCGAACTAGCGGAGGAACTGGTTGAGTCAGAAGTCAGAACTGAAGAACCGTTCACAGCCTGCAACACAATCTGGCATTGGAACTCTGTATTTTGGGGAGAGCTCAGTCAACAGTCCCCGAAAGGCTATCTTGTAAAAGGCCCAAGAGCAGACGACAAGAAAAGCAGAACCACCTGCAATGGATGTGGCAGATGTTGTTGCCCTTCCCACACTAGAACCTTATGTGTTAAATGTCTCCCGGAACTGAAAAAACTTCAAGTTAAATCCTTCTAAACATAAACTATGTTGCTTTTGAAATAAAATAATTATTTATTAGAAAAATATATGAATTTTCATAGAATTTTAGTAGTGTGGTCCAAATGGACCCCAGTTCGGGTGGACGGGTTCTTTCACAAAAAAATCGCAGAAAAATCAGTACATCTGATAATCGTTTCAACTTAAGAAATGAATAAAAAATTGAATTTTGTTCACTGAGTAAAAATCCCATTAAAAAAAATGAAAAACATAAAAGTTATGAGTATACTCAAATATGCTCTGGGGTCCAAATGGACCCCAGTTTGTAAAGGTAAAGGTTAAAAATTCAAATTCTGTCTATTTTTTACTGTTGTCGTTTAGAAGCATATCATTTTATGACGGGGAATATAAAGAATTAACAATACCATTATTTTTCGCAGGTATTTTGTATACTTTTGCAAAGTTTTGAAAAGGAATTTTATTTTTTTACACAGCCATGAAAAACATACATTTTCTACGAATTTTCTTCGAAAAATCGTTCGATTGGGCAAAACCTTTGCTTACCTAAAAGAATTAAAGTCCATACACAACAAACTTAGTCGTAGAAAAAAGTCCTTTAATTAAGTCGAATCTACCTAAGCCAACTATCTGTGTTCCAATAACAGAAACTGAGCTGATTGATGATTTTTCTAGGCATGATGATGAAATTTATGCGCTCACTGTTCTGTTGATGTGACATGTGACAATAATTTTTTTAATTAAGCAATACACACTGAAACTCTTGTGTCATGAATACAATATTATTTCGTCTCCTCAAACTAGCATGACATGATTCCCAAACGCAGAAATAAAACAATATACCATCCTTTTTCTATGTGCTATTAACCCGAGCGTGATTAATCCGAATAAATTGATGATTATTTAATTCACTAGTTGCTAGTTCAACAGAGATAGTAAACGCAACAATATTTGTGTCGAAATTTAGTAACATCAACAACAAAATATTTGCTTTGTCTGCAGAAACACCGAACTATACTCTGAAAACAATGCTCAGTGATATTTTCTATCATCATCACGTAGCTTTGTTATTTTATGGGGTTTTCGCATCAAAATACAAACAGACAAAAAACAGCATGTACCAAGATATTAAAAATTTCCCAGTTGGTTTTAACATTAACATATCATCATGATCAAAATGGAAAAAAAATAAACAAAAGCAAGTATATTTCATTTACATACACATAAACGTGCTGCGGTAATCCCTTAAGGCTTTCTTGCAATCACTCACATCTGGTTAGTGAATTCGAACCGATTTTTAGAATGCGAATAGGTAGCGAAACAAGCTACCAACAGTCATTCAGAGGCCATAATTAATTATTAAACAATGTTGAGATGATTTTCATAAAATTTGATAGGATACTAATACGTAATACGACGTGTATTCATATCCACTTCCAACTGCAAACCTATTGAAGATTATAGCTATGCGTACTTATTTTTTTACGATTCAAAGGACGTGATCTGAATAAGAATTTCAGTGAGTATCTTTTACTGGATTACATTTTACGAGCAAACACTATGACGGTCTGTTTTGAGCCTCATTCAATTTAATAATAAAACCCCAAAAACAAAAAAGTCTTCATTATAAATGAATTATGAGCTATGACAAGAGAACAATAATAAAAAGAAATGATAGCTATCTGCTGTTAAATTATGTGTTATACAATATCAAGGGGCTTTCTGGTTTCCATGTAACACTTTAAAGATTGGTTTAAGTCACGATTTGAAGTCTTGGATAAAAAAAGGCCAAATTATCGTCCAGACACTAGGGTATATCGCTACGTGCCGACCTTGATTGAAAAAATCCCTTTTTGATATTAACAGGTTTGGAGTTCTATGGAAAATTCAAGGAATTTAAATTTATTACTCTCATGGCGCCAACTTGAAAAACGGTGCAAATATCCTGGGAGTTCATCACAACGTCTGCGTCGTTTAGAGTAGAGTAAGGATCTTGTTCTCTACATTTCAAAATTCAAAGAACATTGATATCGACATAAATAAAAGAGAAGGATTAGGGGTGTGCTTGATAAGCCTAACAAAACACTTAGCACAACAGGATTGGAGCTTTAAAAAAAAAAAAACTTTGGAGGAACTAGGGAGTAGATAAATAAAATAAATATTCTGGCGCAACAGAGCGAAGAGCTCCGTGGCCTAAGGCTTTTCTCTGAAACAAATCTTGTGAGAGAATGGAACGGACTTAAAATTTTTTGACGTTTCCGAACGACTAATTGGGAAAGCGCTCTTCATGGAAATGAATTTACTAACTTAAGACTTCCTTGCCAATTCCTTGCAAAGGACGATACTGTTGGAACAACATTTTTTATTTTTTCGATGTTTCTGGGATTCGAACCTCGAACCTCCCGCGTAATAGGGAGACACACTAAGCAAACCACCAAAGGCACCACTTAGGATTGCCGAAGTATTATATTCAGAACAAATATCTTTCTTTGAAGTGATGACTTTTGTACATCACAAATCACTGCGTCACCGACTGACTGGCTTAAAGGGGCCTTAACATATTTGGAACCATAAAGTGCAAAATATCTCCTAGTTACCAAAACAAATTTTATATCTTTTTTAAAAACTTTTTCAAAGTGTGGCGACTGGAGCAGCATTTGAAAGAGTGGCTGCGCTGATAGGAAGTAAAAAGCTATAGACAATCTATTCTGTACCACCCAACTTATATTATATGAAACATGGAATGTAATTTTTAAAGGGAAGAACTATTGCAAAAAAAAAAAATCAATTCTTACTGAAGATGAATAAAAGAGCGAAAAAATTGTCTGTGTATCATGAATTATGGTATTAATTACCAAGAACTAAATATGCGAGTGTGTAGGTACCTCACTTACGAAACCATTTTTTCCATTAAAATGTATGTAGTATTAATTTCAGAGCAATTTTTAATTTAAGAACCACGCCGGTAGTTAATTTGTTTTATCTCCTGTGGTATTTTTATCAGATTAGAATTAAAAATATTTTCCCTTGAGATTATTTAAGGAATTAAATGAGAGAATTTTGCTTGTTCTTTTCATTAAAAAATTTGTTTGAGAATTTCTTCCGTTTCATTTTTTATTTTGTTATAAAAAAAGAAAAGGCAATTTTTCTTTTGCTGTTATCCAAGACCGAATATTAAAGTAAAAAAAAACTCATAACTGAAGATTGCTTGGAAGAAAAGAGAATGCCATACCTACAAAGAAAATGAGTTTTTCAGTTTCAAAGAACTCCCCTACTCCGAAACTATAATATCTGATTGTCATTAGGAGAAAAATAAGAAGTATAGGCCATTTGACTGTTTTTTCGCGACCTGAGCTCACTTCTAAAGGTGGAGAGCTTTCAGAAGGAGGTTGAGAGCATACCTAGGATCCAACAAATACAGAAGTAGACTTTCTGAACTGTGGAAAAATTGGTTATTATGACTCCAAATAAAACTTATCGCTCAAAGAACAAGCGTATAAGTTCCTTACTTGATCGCCAGAGCAAAAAGTCAGACTCATTGGGCACCCCGTTCGACTTAAGCTAATTCGTTAGTGCTTGGCATGATTGCTACAATTTACCATTGTTATATATCAACAGTAAGGGAACACGAGATATACTACATCCAATTCAACAACGAAGGTACGTAGAATGAACTGAACGATAAATTGCTAGTTCTATACAAGAAAAGACGGCTGCAGGTAAACGTTTGCATACACCTTGTGGCTCTAGCCATGTAACCATTTTCAAATTAATAAAAAAAAAGAAGCAATACTAGAAAGTAAAAAAGGTAAAATAAATATTCCGCCAAATAACTTTTTGTTTTAAAATGCTATAAAAAAAAACTACTCAATATTGTTGCGGTAAAATTTACCACAACAAAAACCTTCTTACGATAGTTGTCCGAGACCCTTATTCTCTTAATTTTGGTTGCAGCTGCATGGTTCTGGGTGAGTTGAGGGCAGCCAGGGTCCCATCAACCAGTGGCGTACTCACAGAGAACCCTGCAAAAGCAACCAACCATTTGCGAGTAGAACGGACGGTTCTACAAAACTCTTTACCCCTCCTAATCACTTCCTGATTCCTGATACCTACCCCATCTTTCCACCTGGATTGCCATCAATCGTGTTGAGCCAGCAGGTTGGCTGGAGACTCGCACGCAACGCGGTGTGTGAACAAAGAGTAAAGACAGAAGGAGTCTGTCCAAACGATCAAATACACAAACCTACACTAAACACATCAGATCAAACACCACATACACAAACCACACGGAGAAACTATATTAGAAACCATTACAATCATCACACACACAAACCTATTTTCATACACAAATAGTCATCACACATACTCACACTGATACACAAATCATCCATCACACATATACACACAAATCATCCATCACACATATACACACAAATCAGTCATCATCCACATACAACAACACTGATACACAAGTTGATCAACACCAAATCATCAATGGCAAAGTACCCAACGAACATACTTTTCTATGGCCGAGTGCCCAACTTTTAACTTTAATTTTAACTTTTACTAATCGCCACTTAAATTTTGTTGCAGGAAAATCACGTTATTTGTCAGTCTTCCCCTGTTAAAAAAATCTGAACAAAAGTCCACCAGACCTAAATTGTAAAAATACGCGTTACCAATTTTTCCTCCTTCTCTTCGAAACATTTTTACTACGTCGTTGCTAGAAAAATTGTCTGCAGACCCGTTCTGCACATAACTTTTCCAACCACCGATGTAGCTTACCTTTTAGTTGCACAGAATGGTGCATGTCTTCGCTTTATCGCTTTCGCTACAAAAAAAGGCACTGAACTCTTCCGTCAGCTGTAAGCCGACCATAATTTCCCAAGATCGTGGAAATTTGGTGGCTAAGGGGAATATTGAGAGACAGTAGGGTATTCCAAATAAAACGGTAGTCCTCTCACGCAAAATGCTGATTGGTGCTAAATATCCGTAATGGAACCCACTGTGGCTGAATGAACGGCCAGAGCAAATCGACAAACATGAGACAGCTTGACAAGAGAGTTGGGGAAGTCACTTCATTGTTGGCTATAGAACATCGAGGTTTTGTGAGAAAAGGCGATAAAACGATTTGAAAAGCGATTTGATTTGATCAGCCATATTGGTTAATTTTTTTGAGATTTTTGTTTTCAAAACTTACAAGTTGCAAAACTTGTAGCTTGTTTTTGGCAAATTAATAATTACTTGAGCATTTTATCTTGTTTCCTTTCCTGTGGATAAAGGGTTCTGGCAGAACGGGCCAGCACAGAATTTCCCACAAGGAAAACTTGGAAAAGTGTCAGTTTAGGACACAGGAATTGAAGGAGGAACAATTGAATTTGCAGATAAGTAGAGTGAAATTCTTCTTGTGAATTGTGCGTTCTGAAGTTTGTGAAATTGTTGCTTTGATTTGTGAATATAATTCTGGTTGTCTTTTGTGCCGACAACATCCCGTATTTTGAGTGACTCGCGACCTTTTTCATTGCCATACGTCATTTTCAAGACAGCACCATAACGGGCTTTTCTTGCTTCTTTTGTCTCTGGCGAAACTACTGTTTACTTTCTTTCTTTTGCTTTAATCTTTTAAAAACTATTGTAACCTTGTTATTCGAAAAGATTTGGGTTTTTAATCCTGAACTTTAAGGTTTTCCCGACCCCATTACTTGAACATTAAAAATTCTACTTTACATATACTCTAAAACTATCTTTTGTTTTCCACTCAGATTCGTTCTTTTTCTTGGGTCGTATTTTCTTTTTTCTTTACTTTCCAGCAAAGGTTTGAAAATTCCTTTTAATAAAAAAATTTTCCGGCGCCCACTAATTTTCGTTGACCCTCGGACTAACGAGAATTTTAATATCAACCACCCACCCACTTAATATACCCAATAAAATAATATCTACTTACCTACCTCAATTAATCACAACTTTTCCACCGAACGCACCCCCAGCTGAGCGGCCGTGGTATCAGCATAAATTGTTGCTGGACGCGCTTTTCATTCTTCCCAGTGAACAAACAAACCTTTTTTTTCCACAAACGTCATTCCATCGAAATTTTCCCCGCGTGCACATCGGTCGTGCAATTTACTTTTCTTTTAAATTGTTTGGAATCGCATATTCCTTATCTTTTATCAGTTCGCGGTTTTCAAGTTCATAGCGTATTCATCATAAAATATTAGTTTGTAAAGTAACTTAAAATAAAATATCAAATACCTAAAAGGTTCTCTGGTGGAAGAAAAAGTGCAACAATATTTTCTTAAATTTCTTTTTTGTTTGAAAGTACAATCCTTCCGGTTAATAATGAAAAATAATGTCATTCAAATTCGGCTGGCCATGCAGTAGCCTACACGATCTGTCCAATTTTTAAGCACATTATCGATTGTGTGCAGCTGTATTTCTCCAATGGCTTCACGAATAGTGTCCTTTAAGGCGTCAATTGTCTCTGGCATGTCGGCGTAACACTTATCTTTTACCGCACTCACAAATAATAGTCCAACAGTGTCATATCGCAGCCCCGAGGTGGCCAAACGACATCAGCTCTGCGGCTGATAATGCGATCTTCAAAAATAGGGCGCAAAACATCGAGTGTAGCTTCGGCTGTGTGACACGTAGCGCCGCGCCGTCCTGCTGGAACCAAATGTTGCCAATATCCACCTCTTAAATTTTTGTGTACAAAAATTCGTTCAACATGGCCCGATAACGATCGTTATTGACTGTAACGGCCACTCCTTGCTCGTTTTCGAAGAATTCCTCTGAACCAAAATCCGCACCAAAGAGTGACTCATTTTGGGTGTACCTATCTGCTTTTCAATGTATGCGTGCGGGTTTTCTGTGCCCCAAATGCGACAATTTGGCTTGTTTACATACCCGCCAAGATTAAAATGCAATGTCGCAGTATTTCCCAGCGTTGTTCAAGCGTATGCACAACCATATTCGTTTAGCGGAAGGATAAAACTAATTATCTGTCAAATGAGACATGAGCTAAGTGCTACCATTCACGAAATAAGCACTAGTTAAAAAAAAAACCCTTTATTTCATCGCAATTTCATCGGAAGGTAAGCATTACCAGAAATTTAAAAAGGCAAAACATTTCATCGGAATTCATATTTACAATCTGGAACAAGCAATGAGCTGAAAATACCTTGACTCGAAGTATGAGAACTTTCCTCTAGGGTGTTTTGCGGTTTTTGAATTTTGAAAATTTGATGTTTCTGGGTCATACATTTTGAGTTTTGAGAGTTTTCATTTGGGAAATTTGGTTTGGAGATTTTAAATCATTCCAAGCATTGTTTTTATAAAGGCGTGACAATCGAATCATTTTATGAAGAGAATCTTTGTCATCAACCAAGTTTAAAGAATATCAGGACAAAGAAGTTGGGTTAGGACAAAAAAAAAAAGTAGAATAAGTGAATATATCTCACTACGTTTAAACATCATTAGCAATTCCTTTGTAAAGTTGACTTAATTTTTTGAAAAAATTATTTAAATACAAATTAGCCACATTTACTATAAAATTTTACAGTGTTTTTGAAAGCATTTGCTCATTAATTATAGTCTTAGTTAGTATAGTAGGTAATTCTTGAGTAACAAGTCTCTAAATCAAAATTTTGAACAGGAAAATCAGATTTTTTTTTCTAAATAGAATTTTTAAAGTTTTTTGTGTTATTAAAAGTAAATTTTTCTTTAAATAATTAAAGCAATTATTAACTTTGAGTTCAAAACAGAAAACCAAACGAAAAAACTTTTGTTTTTGAAAAAATTTTAAAAAATCGAAAAATAACTTTGTCTAGGAAACCACAATTTTTAAAGTTAAAATCTAATCAGTGGAAAACCCACCACATTCGATTTTCTGTAACTTTTAAAGTAGCTTTCATTTTGTTTTAACTTCTGAAGATTAGGAAAGATTTTCTAGGTCGGGCTTTCTATGTTCGAATAAGAATTGATGAGAGCATTGACATTGAATATAATTATTCAATGACATTGATTATTGAAAAAACGATCCTCACTGACACAACATTTTATTTGAAAAAGAAATTGTTTTTTTTTTTTCTTTGAGACCGGAATGCTCAAAAACTGTTCACTAAATTAACTTGAACTAATATGTTAATAAAAGAACAAAATAGTAGCTTTCAAAAACACTATAGTATGTATGGCTGAGATGACTTTAATCATTTTGTTATTTTAAATTAAGTAAATTTTTTGTAAAATTGCCCATCTTGCCTAAGCAGAGTGAGATTGACTCCCTTACTTTGTCATCAATTTTTTTTGTATTGATCCAACCTATCCGTTATAGGCTTTTGCCGCATCTTATGTAAAGCACCCTGTATAGAGAAGAGAAATTTTATAACTTCTAGGTCAAATTCGTAACAGATTAGAGCGAAATTACGTTAAATATCTCACAGCACTCAAACAACAACACAGGTCAGTGGCGTTACACAATCAATGAGTGAGTCAGTGTATTACACTGAATAAGTTATTGATGACAATTTGCAGATTACATTCGCTGCTAAAGCAATCAGGCCAATACAAAGCTTGATTATGTGCAAAGTGTACTCGGGTATACACTGTGGGCTTTCAAAATGAACTCAGCAAGAATTTTTTTCAAATATTTGCCGAAAAAAATAATAACAAAAATCGATTTACTAACTTAGAAGGGCATTACAGTTCGGGATAAACTTGGACCTCAACCAACATCCTTCTGTAACGACTTCGATTTCGGGCGAGTTCTCTCCAGTTTTGCACTATTAAGCCGGTTGAGGTATTCTTCCACTTGATTTCGCCACCTAAGATGAGGTCTTCCCTTCCGCTATTTCCCTACAATATGCTTTCGAAAACCCGTCGAGCCGGAGCTTTTGGGTCCATCCGCTCTACATCATCGTAGCCTCGCGATGCGTACTCTTCTGGCTATGCCCATGTCGCGGTACAGCTCATACAGCTCGTTGTGGTATCTTCTTCTCCACACATTGTCTTCGAATACGGGAACTAAGATCATTCGGAGAATTTTTCTTTCGAAACGACCAAAAGTTTCCTCACTTTCGATAAGGTCCATGCCTCCGCGCCGTAAAGCAGGACAGGGATCATCAAAGTCTTATACAAGGTTACCTTGGTTTTTCTAGAGAGGGTTTTGTTTCCCCATTGCCTTCTTAACCCAAAGAAGCAACGGTCGGCAAGAGTTATTCTCTGTTTGATCCCCGCACTGATATTATTTTCCGTGTCTACAGCGGATCATAGGTAGACGAAGTCCTGGTACTAGATCTATTTGTCGGCCCATATTATACACCAGATGGCGGGCTTTTTCCGCTTCAACATTATACTATAATTGGAATTTGGAATTGATTAGTTGAAATGACACAGCGGTTTAGTGTGTTAACACCAAATTTATTTTGTTTAATTTAATTTCTTAAAAACAGTCAAATCCATAATAAAAATAATAAACCGTTTTTATATTGAAAATATTTCGATCTTTTCAAATAACTTTCTAATTAGGTAAGTTTTTATAAAAGATTTTTTAGAGTAATGAAAAGTTTAACCATGTGAGTTTTTGCTTAAAATAAAAATAAATTAATTAATTTCAAAATTCAATTTAATTTTGATTTATTGGTGAAAACTGAAGAAAAGATCACATTTCAACACTTTAGCCTACAAATGGCAGCTTTATAAAAAATTAATTGATCACAATATTTTCTATCGATAGAACTTTCAAAAATGTTCTTAATGGGTTGGCGGTTTCTTGGAAGGCTCAAATGCAGGTTTTTTAAATGCCAGATTAAGCACGTCCCAATTACTCCTCCATTTTCAGCAAACGAAAAAATTATTAAAATGGTGTTATGTATTTGCAAATTGAACTTCTGACTTTTTCTGTCTACTCGGTATAAAATAAATAATATCGATTGAAAGCCCACACGGCATTGAAAATACTCTCAGCAGTCGGTAGCCTTCATCAACGTCATAATTCATTATAACGTTGTACAAGAAAAGGGATAATAAGGCGGTCATCAATTATTTCAAAATGCCCATAGGAGGACATAAATACACCCTAAATTACGAGAATATTATCGGTATCGTTCTTGGTATCTGCTAAAAGGATACTCTACGTATTCTTGGGTAGACCTGACAAAGGTAACCTTTAATGCAAATTGGAAATCGTTTCTGAACTATGTGAAAATAAAACAAAACTTGAAAGCAAATAATATTGAAAACGAAAATCATTATAAATAATTAAATTAAATACGCCATGAAAAGCAGGCATCCAGAAAATGCTAATATATTTTATTCCGTTTAACATTTTGAGGGACGTATTAGTATACTGTTCTATAGTAGTAGGTAATGTCAGGCTTAGTGTTGGTTTTATCAACTAAAAGACATTTCATGAGAGTAATTTCTTTCGGTAGATACAAGGAAAGGCAAATGTCCCAGAGAGCAAAATAGTTTTCAGTCTGGAAAAAGAAAATAATGAGACAAGCTTTTAGTTGGATATTTTGAAGTGGGATCATGGAAATGAGACTGAATTTAAATTTCATCCCACTCTGTAACCAAATTAAATGAAGTGGTTACCTTTGAAGAGATCCATTTAATTAGTGAAAGTTTAGGTTTTGTACTTAAGTCACCACATATTCTCAAAAGCACAATCGATTACTCAAAATTTCGGGCTTTTAACTTACAAGTGGTCAGTCGAGTGAAATAACTTAAAAGGGAAAACTCATAATCCGCCTTATGTCGGCTGTGGTTGAAAGGATTTAGTTCATTTCCGAGTTGGTATTTCCAGCGATGTTTATTGCTGTGAACTGTAAAATCGTCGGATAGGATTTTAATTAAATGATTATATTTCGGCAGATTACATTCGCGTCTAAAACGTTTCAAAACAAACTTGGATTTGTGCAGAACTGAACTGAGGTAGACACTGAGGGCTTTGGAAATGATTCAAACAAACCAGAACAAATTTTACTAGAGTCCTATGTCGTCACATTTTTAAGTCATAATTACTCTCATTCACTCCATAGCCTTTGAACATATTGAATAGATTGTTGAACATCAATGTAGGAAGCAATCACTAGCAAATTGATTTGGAACCATTGAGCCGTACACTGACGTCAACTTTAGGGACATTCACATTAAATCTCCTTGTTTTATCAAGCATTATGCTTTTGAATATCTTGTGCTTTATCAACTGGAATTAATTTACTAACCTTTCATCGTCATTCTGGTTTTTCTTTTCAGAATCAAATGAACGAATCCGAAGACGCTGATAATTACTTAGACACGCATCGTCTCAACACCACCAACACCAATGAGACAGTCGTCCCTCGTCTGGATCCAATTTTATTGGAACGATTCACACGGAATAGAAGCATTGATGGCGCCTGGTTCTATATTCTCATAACTATGTACAGTGTTTTAATAGTATTCGGAGCCGTGGGGAATACGTTGGTAGTGATTGCTGTTGTACGAAAGCCAATGATGCGAACTGCTAGAAATCTTTTCATTCTCAATTTGGCAGTGTCAGGTAAATGACCTATAAATGAGCATAGCTGCTTCCTCATTTCTAAGGAAGTTTTGGATATTTATTTTTATCTTGGTTTTGTTTCAGATCTTTTACTTTGTCTGGTCACGATGCCATTGACCCTAATGGAAATTTTGTCCAAATTCTGGCCATTTGGAACATGTGCGGTGTTGTGTAAAATGATTGCAATGTTACAGGCAACGAGTATATTTGTATCGACAATATCGATATCAGCAATTGCCTTCGATCGATATCAGGTAATGATGTACGGCAGTGATGATAATGATAACGTTGGATAAAGTTCACATATATAAATCATTTGTCTATAAACGAGTGTGCTGGTGTTTGAATTTTTCCCTATCAACTAAGAATAGTTTTATCAGAGAGAAAAAAGTAGGTTTGTTTATCGTTTACACAGTTTCGCAGGCAATTAAGTTTTCATGTTGGCACTTCATAGAAACAAGTAGTTGAGTGCAATCAAATCGAGGGTTTATACTCTTCGGCAAAAGGATGGTTCTGTTCGATGACTAACTTTAGTGATATTGGAATATATTTGGAAATGAAAACATGTAAAAGGCTACCTTTGGGTTTACTCAGACGCTTTATTTTCAAATCTCAAAACCCAACTGAAGATAAAACGAGTAAAGGAAATAGCCATGATTTTGGGTAAAAGAATTAGTTATGTGGAAATTATTAAAGAACAATCGTAAGATAAGGCAAAAATGGTCCTGTTCATCAATTCGAAACAAAAAAAAAAATGGATACCATCGAATAGCTGGATAATTTGGACCAAATGTCAAAATTTTTTAAGCTACTGCGAGAGAAGCTTTGTAAAGAAAGGGAACTCTTTCAACTTTTTTGTTCCACTTTTCAAGTCTTATTAAAATTTTGGCTTTAGTCATTCACCACCATACAAAATTTAAAATCAGAACAAGTTTCATCATGTCGCTTTTAGGCTGTCATGTGCTTCTTCATGTTGGACTGTCCAGTATTACCTCTATCTATTGCTCTTGCCACTTGCCATGTCATGCTATTTTCGTGTTTTATTCTTATAATTTGTTCCTAACTCGCCAAAAAAGGTTGATCTAAAAATATCTATAAGATTCTAGCCCGCTTATAAGAATTTTTGACTTACTTAATTCTTCAATTTTGTTTTGAATCTTAAAACAATTATGGGCTTTTCAAAAAGGAAGAGAAGTTTGTTAAGGAAACTCTGATTTCCAATTAGGGTTCAAGTGATAAAAAAAACTTCACGAACAGTTCCGGCTTTCGGCACCAAAACTGTTATTGACATAGAAGATCTCAAAACAAAAAACACATAACACAAATTAATGGGCAATCGTTAAGGCAGTCAATCTTCCAAAGAAGATGCCCAACTTCGGGCGTACAGTCAAGTATAGAGATTCATATTTTAGTCGCACCACCCGAATGTGGAATGCTCTACCTGGCCCTCTTTTCCCTTCATTACGATTCACAAAAAATCAAAAGAAACGAGCATCGATGTCTCCTTTCGAATCCTCTCCTGTTTTCCTAAATGCTGGCACTGTGCTCTACAACATTACAGGGGTAGTCATAACCCCTTGATGTGCTCGTTAATTAAAAAAAAGGGGGATTTACCTTGAGGACTGTTAACTCTTTTGTTAACTTCTGTGGCAGAAACATATGAGTGACAAGTATCCAAAGGAAAATGTCAGTGGGTTAACAAATGTTGCAAAGCATTATAACAATATACTACTTAAGGTCTTCACATACCCCAAAAGAAGATGATGTCAAATGATCGAAACATAAAGAACAACTTGTTCTACATCAATGCTCTGCAATCTTTCTTGAAGGAATAAAAACAAAATAATTGACGTAAAACGTTTTTAGAGAAAAATTGCGAGCTACTTTCATTTCATTATGAGGACCAAAAATTTAGAGTTAGTTTTAAAAGAGAAAGGATATAAGAGACCACGCAACCTTTTTCTTCAAACATCGAATTGTGAGATATACAACTGAAAGAAACTCATGAAAAGTGTCTGGTAACTTCTCACAGATGTATTCTAGTCACTGAGACTGTGGAGAACATAAAGGTCCACTTATTCAAGAAAGGTAGCGACAAATGCAATGGTAAATCTCGTACATCTTGTTGAGATTGATAGGTGATAGATAGTTCAATTGAAGAATCGATTGATTCTGATGAATATCGTCGAAATGTTACTTCCCTCACTCTTTCTTATCGCTTCTTTTACAAACAGTGCTCTAGTGAAATAGCCAGGTGCATTCCCCTGAAACAATTTAGCCGCAATCCTTGCCTCGCAAGGAATGCTCTTCAGTTCTCCCTTCAGCCCAGCTTCGGTCGTACAGTTAAGTATAGAGATTAATATTTTAGCCGCTCAACCCGGATGTGGAATGTGTTACCCAGTTCAATTTTCCCCCACACAGTATTGTGTACAGTAATTCAATAGTAATGTTCATCGGCATCTCTTTTCTTATCCTTTCCTTATTTCCTAACACCCGCACTGTGTTCTTAACATTATAAGGGTAGTCATAACCCCTTGAAGTGCACGTAAATTATATTAAAAAAACATCTGCCCCAAACACCAGGATATCCTCTTTCCACGCTGACGCAACGATTGCTTGTTATTATTTGTTCTAGTCGTTTGCGGATATCTCATTTTAGCGCCACAATAAGCTCTTTTGATGCGGAGGCTTTTACGGATCTTCGTCTGTACTCTTAATTTTATTCAAAAATGCGCTATTCAAAGTTGCTTACCTATGGAAAGCTTATTTTTTCATTCATATCGAAAAGTTTTTTTCCGGAGTGCTGTTTTTTATTTTTATTAATTAACTGCAAAAGTGATTTTTAAACCTTATTTATACCAAGAATTCTAAAAAGGAAGTGACTTGCAATGTCAGCTTCACTATTTTCACATGCAGAAAAAAGTTTTAAGGACCTTGGTGTTTAGTTTAGCTTTGCTCTGAACTTTACATTTTTAATTAGGACTCGTCTATGTGCACCCACGGTGTAGCTGGTGCAGTTGGCGTAGGTGGTGTTACTACGCATCTTTAAAAATATCTCTCAGAGAGAAAAGAACCGAGTTCTTTTCTCCAGCTCTGCACCGCATTTTTATTAATATGAGTGAAAAAAAAACGTGTTGTATGTGGTGTAGGTTGGTGTTCCACCTCATGTTCAAGACATATAATCTCTAAAAGAGAACCAATTGCAGTCGTTTCAGTTCCTACCTTCGCGCGGATTTTAAGCCATTATTTTTTCTTTTTCAGCCAACATTAATCATGAGTGGGATATGCTTTTACTGAACCATATATCCTTGGCTTATCGGACATGTAACTTTTTTTTTTTTTTTTCAGGAGGAAATCTTCAAAAGACACTTGGCAATTCGATACCAAGTAGTGTGGGACTCTTACCTCACTAAAAACTCCTCGTAATCAGAACCAATCTATGAACGATCGACAACAGATTTTTCTTTCTCAATAATATAATCGCTTTAAGGGAAGCTTAAACTTTTAATGCTTCCCATGACTTTTAGACCATTAGCTCGTGTGGCTTGGTTCTTCTTAATCTCCGAACATTGCCTCTCGTATTTAATACGGACTCCATTTCAGAGTTGATATGACTATGCAGTCGCTGATTGTGTGATACAGCATGTTTTCTTACAACTTCTGTAACCAATTATATTTGTGGGTCACAATGTAAATCGTTATTTCTTATATACCATATGGTGCATTTACTATTCCACGAAGGACTTTGTTTTGGAACTTTTGGATGATTTCAGTATTTGTTTTCTTTGTACAGCCCCATAATTGGATTCCATAGGTCCAAACAGGTCTAAGTACTTGTTTATAAAGCATTATTTTATTTTCGACAGATAGGTCAGAATTTCTACCGAGTAACCAGTACATTTTTCTATACTTCAAGTTGAGCTCTTCCGTTTTCTTTTTCATATGCTCTTTCCATTTTAGCTTTGCATCCAAATTCATCCCAAGGTATTTGGCCGTGTTGGCGTAAGGTACAGCTTGATTGTTGATGAATATTTGTACGTAGCTTAACTTTTTATTTGTAAAGTTTATATGTGCAGATTTAGCTTCATTGAGCTTGATACGCCATTTGTTGGTCCAATCACTAACGGTGTCGGCGGCATTTTGCAATTTATCAGCAGCCTTGACGACGCACTTACTGGATGCCAAAATTGCAGTATCATCTGCAAAAGTAGCCATAATGGTGTTGTTATCCACTGGAATATCCCTTGTATATAGCAAATACAGGGTAGGTCATAGGACGCTTCCTTGTGGAACACCGGCTTGTATTTTACATAGCTTTGAATATTCTTGATCATACCGTACTCTGAAGAGCCGGTTTGAGATATAAGATTTTAGTATTTCGTAGTACTGTCTGGGTAGGTCCCTTTGCAGTTTATACTCTAGCCCCTCATGCCATACCTTGTCGAATGCTTGAGCAACATCTAAAAATATAGCCGAACATACTTGTTTTTCTTCTAATGCTTTTTCAACTGCATCCGTTATTCTTTGAACTTGGTCTATCGTGGAATGTTTATTTCTAAATCCAAACTGATGATTTGGGATTAGATTTCTTTCTTCTATGACTTTGCTTAGTCTTTTCAGTAGCAATTTTTCAAAGACTTTTGCCATTATTGGTATAAGCGATATTGGTCTGTAAGACGTCACTTCTGTTGGTGGCTTACCTTGCTTTGGTATAACAATTACTTCAGCAATTTTCCAATGATGTGGGACATATTGGGTCTTTAAGCATGCATTTATTATGAATTGGAGTTTTATGAAGGCTTTTGATGGCATTTCTTTCATAACCTGAGCAGTTATTAGATCGTACCCAGGTGATTTTTTGTTCGATAGTTGATTTCGACACATACTTTTTATTTCTTTGAACATGTAACTTTGATGAGTAATATGTATTTCAAAATGTTGTTCACGTCCTTGCAGCACGTTAAAGTCTTTAAATTTTTTTTATTTTTCAGCTCGTTTTGCATTTGTCTATCATTTATTTGAGAGATGTCAACATGCTTTAGATGTTGTGTATTGAGTCGAATAGAAATTCGGGTCATGTCATTTTAAATTAATAAAATATAACCAAAAGAACCTAATAACTGGAAATTTCCGCCCCAATAAAATAAATTTATTTTAACTTTCCATGACTGTGGCAACACCAGAAGATTTTCTACTGAAGCGACTGCAATTGGTTCTCTTTGAAGGATTTTTCAAAAATGCGATGTGACACAACACACACCAACTAAATCTTGGGGGCACATAGACAGACACGTCCTTTTAATTAAGTAGAAGGGATAAAAGGAGCATATAGCTTGCTACTACTCAATATTTTAATAAACTGTACACGTATCTGTCTCCTTACAGACTACCGTTGCTATGTCAGTAGAGCAAACAATTTTATGAGATTTTCTAGCTCGTGTTTCTTTCTAGTATGTAGTTTAAATGAAATACCTTCCAAACAACCATGAGAAATGATGTTTTTAAGAACAGAATCCGTAGAACAAGCAAGCAAAATTGAATACGTGCTTCCTTAAAAAAACAAAAATAATATCAAAGAACCTGAGAGCCAAATGAATGCATGCACGAGGTACAGCATGTGTATGAAACCATAAGACCGGTGCATGGGTTTTGTAATGAAAAATGTGTCTCTGTTCAAGATTCGAGTTCAGATGAGATTTCTAAAGGAAAGGGATAATTTCAATTTATTTTTCTTTTCTCTATTGATGAAATGTGAAAACAAAATTCAAATGAAAAACGACTTTAATTTGTTCGAAGCTCTTTCCGTCATTTAAAATCTTCAATCCACGTTAAAAAAAAAATTAAAGTTATTTGGAGGAAATTCACTCAACTTTTCACAAGTAGGTACTCATTTAGAACCGAAATTTGATTTTTTTGTTGAAAAATTATTTAACTTCTAGCCGTTCAGCCCACCTCATCACGAAGCAACTGAAAAAGAACTCAAGTGCACCTTAAGTTTCTAACGAGTTGTCTCCTATGTAACTTTATTTGAACTACACTACAGAGTACAGAGTAACTTGCTAGCTCTCGTTACAAATTTGAATTCCTTCTTAGTTGAAAGCAGTTCAGCTGCACCAACCTAAGCATGGGGAGCTGAAAAGAAACGCAAACTCAGCTCAAGTTTCTAACGAGTTGCTTTGAGCGACTTCCGATTTGTAAATTCATGTGACATCACACCACGGGATAAATGGTAGCTCACGTTACAAATTTGATTTGCTTTTGAGTTGTTAGCGATTAAAACTGCACCTACCTAAACATGGAGCAACTGAAAAGGAACTCAAATGCAACTCAAGTTTCTAACCAGTTGCCGTTGAGTGTTTTCACACCACGGGGCAAGTGTTGCTTTTGAGCTGTAGGCAATTCGATGCATCGTCTTGAAATGGTGATTAAAACACCAAAACACCATCTTATCATCCCAATAAATATCACTAAACAAAGTAAGAATGGTCTCTGATAAGAAGAAGCAACATGTTTCTACTTTCCAAAGAGTTGCTTCCTGTGTAGAGACGCGCTTGGAACATTACTTAAGTTGGAGATTAGTTTCTTTTTAGATGCTCTGTGCGGAGCTTATAGCACATGTGTTACCATAGGTAAACAATATTTTACAGAACTAACAGTAAAATAAATGCGCCATGCTTTTCATGAAACAGAATAAAGTGGCTTTAAATGAAGTAGTTGACTTGATTTTATATAAAATTTTGTTGGCACTATAAACAAAGGTTTTTGAGAACAAGTATCTCCTTAAAAACATCGAATAAAATTATGGCAATAAAAATGAACAGTTTGTGAAAATCTGGTGTATCTAACTTGAAACTCAAAAATACCGTTTAAATTAAATAAAAAGAGAATATTTTAAAACAAATTTGAAATAGATATATTTTAGTTTTTGAAAATGACACTCACATCCGCAGTCTCTTGACTAATCCATGAAAATTCCATATCATTCAATTTCAAAAAATCAGAATCTCTCATATTTTTTATAAGTACAGTACATTCAATGTGTAATCTGATTGTGTTTATTTTCTTATCTTTTACTTCCAGGTTATTGTCTATCCAACACGCAACAGTCTTCAGTTCCTTGGAGCCCTTTCAATTCTCATGGGAATCTGGTTTCTGGCATTGATACTTGCTTCGCCAATGTTTATATTCAAACGCCTCATCCATGCAGAAATTCCCAGTCTACTTCAAAGGATTGGCATCAAAGGCATTTCATTTTGCATAGAAGACTGGCCTCACACGCACGGGCGATTTTATTACTCAATATTTTCCCTGTGCGTTCAATATCTACTTCCAATACTAATAGTATCTGGAGCTTATTTTGGAATCTACACTAAGCTGAAAAGCCGCATTACAGTTGTAGCAGTACAAACTACACAACGAAAAACCGAACGGGGACGCCGCATGAAACGGACGAACTGCTTGCTCATCAGTATAGCTGTCATCTTTGGTGTATCATGGCTGCCATTGAACTTTTTCAATTTGTATGCTGATATGAGAGGATCAGCGCAGACACAATCAATGATTGTTGGATATGCCTTTTGTCATATGATCGGAATGAGTTCCGCTTGTTCGAATCCTCTATTATATGGATGGCTGAATGATAATTTCCGTAAAGAATTTCAAGAATTATTATGCCGTTTTAAAGAACCAACTAATATTGCTCTTAATGGTACGACAGGACATACGCGTCGGAGGCAAAAACATGTCAACATTACCAAGGGGGATCTGAAATTACTCGAGGGACAGCGCATTACCGATTCGGTGGCTTTAACCGAAAATCCAATGTCGACGGAAGTAACGACATTGATGCGGTAAAACATCATCTCAAACCAGAATAAACATATATATATGTATTTGTTACCTACATACACAAAAAAAAAAAAACAAGACACATTCCCCCTCAATTTGGCGGTGTAGAATGAACGACCAAAATATCTTCTTATAGGTGATGTGATAGTCAGGTACTTCCATTCTCATTAAAAAAAGAAACTAACCACACTAAGTCCATAAAACATAAATAAGCAACATAACATCAGCAACCCATTTGCACAACATAGTAAACGTCTTTGATAAACACAAACGATAACGAATAACTACCAGTAACTGAAAGATGAAAAGGGACCACCATATTTAAATCAACCACCACCAACCCCCTATTTTTTTTTTGCACATTACGTAAAACCTTTTGACGGAACTTTTTCATACTATAATGGTGGCAGACAAGGTATTATTACTAGGGATTGTAGGTTCTGTAAGGTATAAGGTTATACATTCGTCGAAAACAGTTGAGATAACACCGAAGCATAGCATAACCACGACTATTCTTGGAAATAAGTAATTCTCTCAATTTTACCTGCCTGTCGGTCTGTTGGTATATCGGCTATCGAACTTCTGAGCTGTCAAAATTTCGAAATATTGAACTTTTAAGCTGGCGACCTTTCGAAATGTCAGAACTGTGGAACTGTTGAACTGTCGAATTATCGAAACATCGAGCTGCCAGGCCCAGCATATTCGGAGTTATGGAGTTGCCTCTGATGACACTATAGATTTATCGGCTGTGACATCGGGTATTTTCCTTAAGTTAGGTTTAGCCTCTGCAAAGTCGCAATACTACCGCCACATGATTTTGCCGTCACGTACTCAAAGCTGTATTTGATGAGCATATTTAATGAGCTGAATGCATCTTCTGAGCTATTTCCTTCTTTTTTGGCTATTTTGAAAATGGTTTCTCTCTTGTTCAAGAAAATTTCTCGTATTTCTAGTATAACTTACTTGTTAACTTATTCCTGCTGCCGATACGTACCGCCCGAGTTCTATTCTTATAATTGGGAGCCCTTCTTCTTTGCTTACTTACTTACTTAAGGTGGCGCTACAGTCCGGGTCGGACTAGGGCCTCAACCAACATGCTTCTCCAACCAGCTCGGTCCCTAGCTAGCTGCCTCCAGTTTTGCACGCCAAGTTGGTTGAGGTCCTCTCCTACTTGCGTGCGCCACCTGAGTCGCGGTCTTCCTCTACTGTGCCGTCCCTCGGGATTGGATTCGAAGACTTTCCGGGCCGGAGCGTTGGTGTCCATTCGCTCTACATGACCCAGCCATCTAAGCCGCTGGACCTTGACTCGTTTGACAAGGTCAGTGTCGCTGTACAGCCCGTACAGTTCGTCGTTAAATCTTCTTCTCCACTCTCCATCTATGCAGACGGGACCAAAAATCACCCGAAGAATTTTTCTCTCGAAGCATCCTAAAGCGTTCTCGTCTGCCTTTGACAAGGTCCATGCCTCTGCGCCATATATAAGAACCGGGATGATAAGTGTCTTATACAGGGACACTTTAGTTGCTCGAGAGAGGACTTTACTACTCAATTGCCTTCTTAGTCCGAAGAAACAGCGATTGGCAAGAGTTATTCTTCGTTTGATTTCAGCGCTGGTGTCGTTGTCTGAATTAATAGCGGCGCCTAGGTAGACAAAGTCCTTAACTACCTCAAAGTTATAGCTGTCAATCGTGACGTTTTGTCCAAGACGTCGGTGTTGGGTGTCCTTTCTTGATGACAGCATATACTTGGTCTTGCCCTCATTTACCACTAAACCCATCTTCTTCGCTTCCGTCTCAATGCTCATAAACGCGCCATTGACATCACGCTGCGTTCTTCCAATTATGTCAATATCGTCGGCATATCCGAGCAATTGAACGGATTTTTGAAAGATTGTGCCTCTTGTGTTGACGTGGGAGTTTTGCACTATTCTTTCAAGAACGATGTTGAAGAAGTCGCATGACAGTGCATCGCCTTGCCTAAAACCTTTTTTGACATCGAATGTATCGGTGAGATCTTTTCCGACCCTGATGGAGCAGCGTGCGTTCTCTATCGTCATCCTACACAATCGGACAAGTTTGGTAGGGATGCCAAAATTAGACATGGCTCTATATAACTCCTCTCTATAGATGCTGTCATACGCGGCCTTAAAATCGATGAAAAGGTGGTGGGTATCGATTTGAAGCTCCTGGGTTTTTTCCAAGATCTGCCGTAGTGTGAAGATTTGGTCTATGGTGGACTTTCCTGGTCTAAAGCCGCACTGATAAGGACCTATCAGGTTGTTGACGAATGGCTTCAGACGCTCACACAATACGGCAGAGAGGATCTTATATGCGATGTTAAGAAGACTGATACCTCTGTAGTTGGCGCAGTTCAGAGGGTCTCCTTTCTTGAGGACCGGGGAAACAATGCTAAGGTTCCATTCATCGGGCATGCTTTCTTCCGACCATATTTTGCAAATGAGCTGGTGCATACTCCTGACCAGGTCATTGCCTGCCGCTTTAAACAATTCGGCAGTGAGTCTATCAGCTCCAGCAGCTTTGTTGGACTTTAGCTTGGATACTGCTGTCTTCACTTCGTTCAGGTCGGGTTGGCGGAATTGTTGGTCTACGTCGCCTAAATCGAATGGTTCTATCTCTCTAACAGCGGAATTGGGTTCATCATCGCCGTTATAGAGCTTGGAAAAGTGGTCTTTCCATATCCTCAGCATTGACTGCGGTTCCACCACGATGTTCCCTTGATCGTCTTTGCAGGCTTCAGCTCGGGGCTTATAGCCCGAGGCTGTTGTTTTTACCTTTTGGTAAAACTTCCGAACCTCATTCCTGCTGTGGCACCCTTCTATCTCCTCGATCGCGCGCTTCTCATGCTCTCTCTTTTTCCGTCTGAGAAGCCGGTGTTCGTCTCTCCTCTTCTGCTTGTAGAGCTCGTAAGCAGTTCTAGTCTTTTTGTGCAGCGCCGCTTTGTATGCTTCCTGTTTAGCTGCATGTGCTTGCCGGCATTCGTCGTCAAACCAGGGGTTTCGTTGTGGTGGCCCAGCACTTCAGAGGCGGCATCTCTGATGGCTGATTGGCAGTGCTGCCACTGGTTCTCTATACTTGATGCTGGCGGCAAAGGACTCCTTAAGAGGTTGTTAGAGACTCGATCGGAAAAGGACTTGGCGATCTCTTGCGATTGTAGTCGTCCAACGTCGAATTTTCTCACAGTATTTCCTTGTGTTGGCTTGGATTGGGATATCCGCAGTCGTACCTTGGCTACAACAAGGTAGTGGTCCGAGTCAATGTTGGCCCCTCGGAATGTTCGGACATCCTCTATACTGGAGAAGTGTCGTGCGTCGATCGCAGTGTGGTCAATCTGGTTGACGGTTGATTGATCAGGAGATTTCCATGTCCCTTTGTGGATATTGAGGTGCTGGAACCGCGTACTAGCTACCAGAACATCTCGCCCCGCAGCGAAATCGATCAGCCTGAATCCGTTATCGGAGGTGTTGTCGTGCAGGCTGTATCTTCCGATTATTCCACCAAAGATATCCTCTCTTCCTAGCTTGGCATTAAAATCTCCTAGAACAATCTTAATGTCATAGCCAGGGCACTGCTCATATGTTTTGTCCAGGAGCTCGTAGAATACGTCTTTGGTGTCTTCATCCTTTTCCTCTGTGGGGGCGTGTGCGCAAATGAGGCTTATGTTGACGAATTTAGCCTTGATGCGGATTGTTGCTATGCGCTCGTTCACATAGTTGAAACTCAAGACTTTTTGCCTGAGTCTAGTTCCAACAACAAATCCACATCCAAACAATCGCTGCTTTTGCTCTCGGTAGCAATCGCCGTAGTAGATATCACAGTCTTTTAATTTGCGTCTACCTGGTCCATCCCATCGCATTTCTTGGATAGCGGTAATATCTGCTTTGTAGCAGTTTAGGGCTTCCGCTAGTTGTTCGGCTGCACGTGGTCTATTAAGGGACCTAACATTCCACGTACAGATCCGAAGTTCGTTGTCCGTTTTTCGTTTGCTTGGTTCGTCATCAGTAAATCCGTCCGTATCCGAGGCTTGTTGGTGCTTCGCAACTAACAATTTCTTTACGTGGCCGGGAAGTCACCCCGACAGCACGACCCCCAACCTGGAGGGCCAGATCCTTGTATAACTCCAAAGATGGGGAGCCGGATAAACCGTTCCTTATAGGCCTGAGCTCCAAATATGTTGTAGTAGCCCTATAAGGTGTTCACTAAGTAGTTCAACCTGACTGGAACTGTAGACGCCACCGTTGATTCCATCTAGGGAATTCCTCCGCTGCCGTCTGGATGAAAGAAGAGGTGCCTTAGTGGGAACACCTCTCCCCCCCCTCTCTCGTTTGCTGCCACCAACAACCTTCCACTGGGGTTGAGACCCAATCTCCAGTTGAGGTACTAGGCACCCGATGTTCACCACGTGGAGGTGAGAGTAGGAGTTGATAGACAGAGGTGGGTTTTAAGAAAAACCTATGAACGCTAGGGTCCTCTTGGGTGCACGTGTCTACCATTTAAACATCTTAACATCTTCTTCTTTGCTTATTTCGTATAAATTCTGGTGTTCCATTTTTAATTTAGTCTTGACAATGATCTGAAAATCATTTTATTCTTACTTATCACTGCTTTAACTTCAAAATTCCACCACCATTTTTTTTCTCTTGTTAAAAGTGTTGCTTTGAAACCTCTTGCTATGTTTTGACTCCCTCTAGGAAGGATTGTTGCAATCCCACATACTTTTTGATGAAGTCCATACGTTTTAAATTGAATTGATGGTGCTACACTGATATTTCTGCATAATCAAAACGATATTCTTGCATTTGTCTGAATAATACCTTTTGATTCTAAAAGTGGCTTTTGATTGTTTGATTTTCTTTATTACATCCATAAAAAATTCTGTCTGCAGAAGGCGTTGCTGTGTGATAAAACTGAGTCAGTAGTTGCAGTCTTCCATCTCATAAATTGATGAAAGTGACAAGATATGAGTCCAGTTCAATGTTATTCAATATAACAACATCGTGTAACCTGTACATACATAAGGTACGTTGTGTGGAAAGGTTTCTGGCATCGTGTCCCTTACCTTGATGTGGGGTTTTTTTTAATCCATTTCCGACTTTCCGACATGACTGTCAAATACTCGCCAACAAAGAAAAACTATAAATTTAGGATATTATATTCTTATTGTGAAAATTTAGCCAACAACTTGTTGTCAGTGCAACAAAGTTAGTGCTTTAACTTTCCATTCACCAATTCAAGAGACATCAAACGGTCACAAGATTTCAGAATGGTCAACACTCTGAAAGCACATACCTCTTTCGCCTGATTCGTCCCATGGTTACATCTTTTTAAGGTGTTTGTCTTTAGATCCACAAAACAGCATTGTTTTTTTTTAATGCCATTTAATTTCTTGGACACACAAGATGTCCTCTCACCTCCTTCTTATCTTTAAGCTTAAAGTTATGAACTTTGATCAAACATATTTCCAACGTAACAATTAGCTTCATTTTTTGTGTTTGGTCACTGTTCTTTACTACATCAAATATATGTAACGCTTCCTTCTTCAAAATTGAGAATTTGAATACTTCGTCGGTAGACCCGCTTTAGCTCACAAACGTTGTGATTCTTAAATTCAAATTTCTTTATTAAAACCAATTACACATTAAAAGGTGACACTTCAAGATGTTGTGTAAGATTTTCACAATGAAATATTTAAAAATATGGCCATGGCAGCAATTAATCAGACGTGCCGCGACTAAAAGGGTAGTTGCCGTGCCCCTCATAGCTGAGTGCTGGATCATCGGAAATCAAAAAATAAAGTTCATTCGTTAGATAATAGTTTTCACCAGGTACTGTCGAAGGGGTTTTCCGAAATTCAGTTTTTCACTTTTTTGGAAAACTTTGAAGTCAAAAACCCGATTTTTCGTGAAAAGAATGGCTAATTTGTTATTGTAAAATAATTTGAAAAACTCTTCGTCACTACCTCGTAAATTTACAGAAATAGAAATAGTGTTCATAATTTCGGGAGTGGTACGGAATCCCCAAAAAAAAATCCCCATCGGTTAAAATCCCCAAAAATCAAAATCCAACTTGCTAATATCCCCACAGACATAATGCACATGGATGAAATCCACACCTAAATAATCTTTTTTGCCAAAATCCCCACGAGATCTCTAAATCCCCAGTGTCCGTGTACATATACATATAAATTGTGTGCATTTAGTTTTCAGAAAAATCTCATGAAATTGTATCATTGTGATACTAATTAATAAGTGATAATGATTAACAGTTTCTTAACAACAACTATGAATGCATGACTGCATCCACTTTTTAGTCTGACTTACGTATTCATGGCGCACAGTGTTCTGTCTTAGTTAAAAGAAACTAAATGTTTTCTTCATTATATACATTAAGAATGAAGAGAAACTTTTTTTTGAATTTTTTTTCGTTTCATTTAACTTTTTGAAAAGGACCTTATTTTGTTGGCATTATTGTAACATATTACGCTTTTGAATATTTTTTATTAAAATGTTTTTTCATTTCAATCAACATAACGATTTTATAAAGAACTTCATGTTTACTCTTTGTATTACATTTTCCTGCAAGCATCCCCAAAAAAAATATAATATGTTCAAGTAGTGAATCATGCGATAAAATCGCGCGCGCGATTGAGCTGAACATATTTTTTTTTGGGGATATTGGTTTGGGGATTTTAGTATTGTAGATTTTCTCTTTGGGGATTTCAGAGCTGGGGATTTTAATTTGGGGATTTTGCGTTTGGGGATTTACGTTTGGGGCTTTTGGTTTGGGGCAAACGTCACCAACCCTAAAAAAAAGCACAAAGAAAACGCTATACCGACAGGTATAAAAAATTCTGCTTTCCAAAATCCTGCTTTTCAAAATTCTGGATATTGAGAAGAAAAAATTCTGCTAATTTTTTTTACATTATTTTTTATTTGCAGAAGAACAAAAACAAAGTAAAAACAATCCATAAAATAAAACAACATAAATAAAGCTAAACAAGAGCAATTTGTTTATATTTGTTTAGTTTTTAAAACACTCTTTCTCTTTTCTTTATCCTCTCCCCATGCTGTGCACTCTCAATTTCTGATTTGGCACTAATAAGCTTCCTTTGATGGTCTACAATTAATTTATAGACACCTGCGTGGCTACGCAAACTATAACTTTCAGCCGACGATGCGAAGCCTCTACATTGTTTTGCGTTCTTGGGAATAGGGATGTCAAAAATATATCGATATAAAAAAATATCGATATATTTCGTTCAATATATCGATATATATCGACGATATTTTTTTCACCGATATATCGATATATCGATATAAATATTCATGTATCGAAAAGGTATAAAAAACGATATTTTTTTCGGGTACTAGAAACTAACCTGCAAACATATCAAATTTATTGCAAAAAAAACTTTTCTATACCTTTCACTATATTATCTTAGACAGGAAAACACCCATAAAATGTGTGCAACCTTTCATTGACCACTTAGCAAATCATTTTGTGAGTTTTGATAATTTCACAGTGTACAGTAATAAACCAAAATATCGAACACAAATAAAAAGGATTTGTAACCTAAGTGGTGAACGAATAGGTACATGAATTTTATGGGCCTTTTCCTGTATAATGTAACTAATAATCTAATATACCTTGCATACATTTCTCATAGTTGGAAAACTCTTTTCTATAGGTACCTATCGCTGTTAGTTTTGTTTTACAGGAACAGGAACAACACATGAAATTCATGCAACGTTCATTGATCACTGGGCACTGGGGTTGAAAATCATTTTTATTTGTTGTTCAATATTTTGGATTTTTACGACACATTGTAAAATATGCCAGAAGTAAAAAGTAAAAAAGATTTGCAAACCCCTGTGTCCAGTGGTCAATGAAACGTTGCATGAATTTTATTAAGTTTTCCTGTCAATGAATGTTTTTCTTACTACTTTTTTTTTATTATTTTTTCTCATTTTTAAGGTCGCACATTTCTTTATTTAAAATATATCGATATATCGATATATCGATATTTTTCTGATTCGATATATCGATACTTGATATTCTTTTTGATATATATCGATACGATATATATCGATATATTTTTCCATTTCCAACATCCCTACTTGGGAATGCATCTCTAGTTTTATCATAAACTAACTGAATTATGTAATTCTTTTGAGTAGGAGAGCGACAATGAGGAAACCAAAGAACTACTCCTTTACTTTCAATTTCTTTAGAAAAGTTTGAAATTATTAGGTATTAATATTCTGCCAATTAGCGTGCGCTTTTTAATTTTCCAAACTTTCTTTTCTTTATAATAAGCAGAATATTGATAAGCAGAATTTTATAAGCAGAATTTTTAAAAGCAGAATTTTGAAAAAATAATTTTTACCCCGGCAGAATTCTGACGTTAACCCGATTTATCAATTTTACTATTGAACTATCTACTTTAAGATTTGTCAGTGCCCTTGTAATTGCAAAGTTGCTAACATTATAAAAAGCACCTTTCATGTCGAGGAATGCGCCCAGAGTATATTCTTTGTATTCCATGATGGAAAGAATATTTAATAGTACGAACCAGGGTATATAGTGCCGTTTCTAAAGATTTTTCCTTGCATTAGTCGTGTTGTACTATAGATTAAAAAAATAACTTTCGAGGGTGTCGCCTTCTGTTAGGAATAAGCAAGTCCTTCGGCAGTAATTACTCAGTGCCATGAAAAACGATAAGTAACTTAGACGTTCGAAATAGGCATAAAATTATAGGTCATTGAAGTGCGTTAGGTTCCGTGATTTACATACATTTTTTCCGTCACCCCATTTATTTTTATCTTTCTCCTGCATTTTAAGTAGGTACGTGAATTTTCACAATCAAAATGACCCAGATCGTTACACTTTGATTTTCTTTGATATAAAGAATCAGATTTAGGCCAAGTTCGGCATCGTATACTTGGCGAAGAGTTAAAATTAACAATTTCTCATCAATTTAAAATTTTGATCTCATCATCATCTCATAAGCAGTTGTAATAGCCAATTGTAAATGTGTAGAATTTAAATCTAACAACGATTCCGACGATGCAACGGATGTGTAGAATTAAATACACACAACTGTGAATGGTTTTAACACTGAACGACATCATGAAAGGATGTGGTCTGGGAAACTGAATGTGTCTCCCTCATAATCCTCTTTAAATATTACCAACACAAATTAAATTTATATTTGTTTCCTTCTATTTTTACCTCAATACACATATACTCAACTAAATAGTAAATGTAGCCATCTATGCATAATACCATCCAAGCATCACATTCACAGACGAGACTCTCGCATGTTTATTCTATTTTCTATCGGATGGAGAAAACATTCGCACAAGCTTTACTTCCATTTAATTTGTATTTAAATTGGAAATGAAATACGAAATAATGAAATGAAACTCTTGAATTCAATTTACTTTCGTCCTTGGAAATAAAAGCATCATCGGTTTGTGTAAAAATATTTTTATTCATTAAATACCTGCATATTAATGAACCAAATTGCCAATTCCCAATTCTGGTTGAATTATGTATGTTTTTGTCGTTTAACGTTGCTTAAGGATTTGAACCACTATATATAAGAATGTTTATATTATGCCTGCCAACTGTACAGGAAGTGTATTGTATTATATTTGAACATCACTATTGATGAGTAACTGTAGGTAGACTTTGAAGATATAATTATATGCAATGACGCTCATCCCATTAACCACTTAGTGACGGAGTTGCGACTTTATCCTTTGCTTCAGATATTTATGTGAGATTACAGATGAGATGAGTGATTTCCTAATTACTTCCCATTTATAGGAAAATTTTCTAGCTAATTTAAAGTAGGCAATAAATTAAGATTTGGATTGACATAAAAGCATTTTCATACTTTTACAATCCACGCCAACGCTTTCATAGGCAATCTAATTTGTGTTTCCTCAATCGTGATTGAATTATATATTTTACTTTGAAGGATTAATGGGAATAGTGGAAACCTAATTAGATTAGCTTTTATTAAAAGAGCTTTTTATAAAGGGGTTGTTAAGACAAACAATGCGGTGTTGTTGTAGGAGCTCTGAATTCGATTGCTGTCGAGTTGTAAAGTACAATTATTGGTTTGCGGGCACCATTTCTGGTAAGAAACTATCGATCGTTCTTGAAAGAAAATTACTCATCTGCATCCAGTCTTTTGGAAGTAGCATACTCATACTCAATACGCAAAGCAATGGCAGCTGGGATCCATTCATCTCTAGAATCTTACTCTGCCATTTGTTTCTGCTGCTTACTGTTCATAAACAGAAGCAACACTGTGTTCACCTCTTTGCTCGATTTTCATCTTATGGTTATGATGATACATTTAAGACTTATGCCAAATTTCCAAAAGACAGTCCTCAGCCCTGTCTGTCCAACCACTGCCTGATTCTGTATCAAATTGCCTATAATACCTTTGTCAAATCTTATTGCTAAATCTGCAAGTCATAGACATAAAAATTAAATTTTAAAAATACACTCTTCATATTTCAATCAACCTGAACATCATTTGGTAATGTGCTTAGTTTCCCATGTAAATATTCCTCTATATGCTCCCAGTTCTTGCTTAATGTTGTAAATAATTAAAAAAAAATTAACTACTCACCAGTGATTAAATCAATCCTTCTTGGTTATTGTGACATAAAAACAGAGCTTTAAGTTTTATTGCTAACTCCCTCAACAAAGTAAAATTTTTTGATCAAAACATGTTTCTTTTTTTTTTCTATTTAAGGGTTAATCTCCAAAGCTTAAAAGAACACGTATGATGAAAAGGCGAAGAATAATTCAAAGGATTGAAAAGATATACCGTTTTTTATTTAAAGTTTATAATAAGTGTACAAATAATAAAGAAAAATATTAGACCAAATTAGTTTTCTTTTTCTTTTTACTAAAATTTATTCTTAATAATATTGAGGGAAGGGATTTTGTTGCAAGGAATTTTATGGCTGTTCTTTATTAATTCGAGGTCGCTGATATCAAATCTTCCTCAATTTTCTTCTATCAGCTGTAGTTGTTTCTGATACAGATACAGATACAGCTTTTGGTACATTTTTGTAGTCAAATCAAGCAGTTTTTTTTTTTTGTAAACTATTTACAATGTTTGTTTAAGGAAATATTTTTAAAAGTATAAAAAAAATATATAAAAAGTAAAAAGTATATTTTTTGTAACAAGTAAAAAGTTATAGTCTAAATAAGTCCAATCCCGGTAATTTCGATGATTTTGGATTTCCTTCGGACACCAGTGACATGCAAAGGATATCTGATGGTTATAATATGAGAATAAAGGTACTCCTTGCACAGTAACTTGGGACATTTTCCTGAAAATCTTGTTAATCTGAGTGAAAAACAATAGGAGCGGTTCCGCCAGGACATTCGGACTATGGAGAAGCAGTACCAGGGTCACTGGAATGTCCACAAGATTTAAGAAGGAAGAGTAACTGTTGAAACATTGTGAAATTATTAAAACAAGAAAGTGTTATCATAAGTAGCAATTGTTATATAGATATTTTTCTTATTTAAATTACTCTATAACATTTTAAAAATTAAAGCTGATACGAAAAATTTGACTTTTGATCTAAGATAAGCACCACGTAGAAGTGAAATTTCAGTCTTAATATCTCATGCATCAAATCCCTTGAATAAGCAAATGACGTAATAATTAATTTATTTTACTTAAGCGCTTGGATAAAAATCATTAAATGTAAAAGAATTAATTTAATTGTCATAAATTTATTTTCTAAATAAAAAAAAAAGAAAATCATCAAGATGTTGCAGTTATTTTTTTATTGCAGTCTTTTTTTTTGAAGTAGGGTTTCAGGCGTTGGGATATCAAATTGAAGAGGTAAGAGGTAAGTGAGCCAAGACAGTGTGTGGAGTTCCCTTTGGTGTTTCATTGAACTTTTTAGTATATTGAAGGGTGTCTGAATTTTTGCATATTTTTGTTGCAAGAATAGATCAATGGGGTAGATTTGAAGTAAAAATGGGGGAGTGCTATTTCAATTTCAATTTACTATCATTGGCCGGGTTCAAGACAAATTTCGAAAGTTCGAAGAGATCTGTCAGTCAATGAACGACTATCTGAACTTTTTTTTGTCTTAAAGTGGTACTGTGATTTACCTCTCGATTCTACATAGTTAGTAGTAAAATTAATTGTAAAAACACAGATTTTTCAGTTTAAAGTTCAACAATTTGACTTCTAAGTATTTGTGTAAAGCAGTTTTGAAATTACTTTCATTTTAATTTATTTTAATAAAAAAAAAAGAAAATTGTGTGCCTTCAAAAATGTATTTTCTTTGTTGATAAACTAACTATTGAAATTAATTTACAAAATAGAATATCCAAACACCAATAACACAGGTCTGCGACCAAAAAACTGCATAGGATTTTTTTTACATTTTCTTACAGATTTAGACGTCCCAAAAACAGAAAAAATATTCAAATTATTATATCACATAAGTTTTTATGTATATTGCAGTATCTATGTTCATTGGTAATAAACCTATATGACTTTTATTTGATAATGGAGAAAAACAACCTGCACTGTTGGTGATACTGGGAATGTTTTAACATGTTGAGACAAGTCAAATGACGTACGAGTATATCGCTTGAAACAAAGAAAAGCCCTCAGTAGACATGGATGACTTGTGGGGACTTCAAAATACTGACAATGCTTTTGGGTCAGCAGGCGGGCTATACCAAATACCCATGCTCTTATGCTTGTGGGATAGTAGAGCCAGATAACAGCACTGGAAAAAACCGAGAAACTTTAAAACCTGGAGAGAAAAATGTTATAAACACTACCTTGGTACCATCACAAAAGGTTTAGTTGCCCCCTCCCCGTATCAAATTGGGGTTAATGAAACAATTTGTAAAATCGCTGCAAAAGGATGGAGACTGTTTCAAATATTTATGTACAAAACTCCCGAAGCTGTCAGAAGCAAAGTTGAAAGAGGTAGTTTTTAACGGCCCCGACAACTGGAAACTATGAATGAGAAGGAAAAAGAAGCTTGTGTATCGTTCAAGAACGTAGTGCGAAAGTTTTTGGGAAATTCATGTAATGATTGAAAAAAATTTTTTTTTTTTAAATTCGATTGCCAACTCTTGTAGAGAATTTATTCAAGTTTTTGAAACTAACCTCAAAATTTCTGTGCGATCATTGGTTGCTGAGATATTGGTAATCAAAGACAAAATGATCTTTTTCCATTCAAATACCGATATCTCAGCGAGAAATGCTCGTATCGAGATTTTTAGATTAGATTAAAAAAAAAAAACAAAAAAATTTCGAATTTTTTTTTGGTTTTTTTATGATTACTCGAAAAACATATTGAAAAAAATTTTCAAACTCCGATTCGAAAACTAGACACAATTTGCTTCTTTTTTTTTGGTGTACGACCATTTTTGTATAAGTTACAGCCTGTTGAAAATCCCCCAAAAATTAGGATTTTTTTTCTGCTACCTTAATTTTTGTGCAAAGTGTAGGTACTAAGGATCCTAACTATAAAACCATTGTGCAACGGATGCTAGCAGCATACGAAGCTCAAGGCTGCAAGATGAGCTTTGTGTTTTCTTGTGTTTGAATTTGCAAGAAATCCTTATGTGATAGAAAAAAATGGCCATCACTTTTGAAATCAGCGCACTTTAAAACCTATAATTCAGTTAAAATATCTCATGCAGCTAACAAAAAAATATTTTTCGCAGACCTGTGTAATTATCAATTTCAATTCAACAAATACGTAAAAACTTGTAGAACAAAAAACTAACCCAAGAACACCGAGTAAAGTTCGATTGACATATATTTTGTTTTCCTTGTTTTGACAAGTAAAATCATAAGTTAAGATTTTCAGCCAAGTTTTTCCATCTGAAAATCTTTGTTCGAAAATCTGAAAATCTGAATGTCATCTGAATTGTGCTCTAAAAATCTGGAACATTTTACAAGGGAAAAGTGACAGAATCTTAAGTTAAGATTTTCGAACATAGGTCCCAGGAACGCGGCCATTCTCTCTCAAAGTAATATGAAGTTCTATATGAAGTCCGGTAATCGTCATTTTCGGCTTATTTCCACTTATAACTAACGTGTTAATCTGTCTAATGTGGTAACTGTTCCTTTGTTCCGCACAACTGCGTTCCGTATTTCCGTGATAATTTTGGTTTTATAACTTCTGTTAGATTTTTTAATAAACTTCCGCCTTCAATTAGAGCAGTATCGTCTTCTGGACTGTTTCATAGGTGCGTAAGAGTCTGGCTTTTAAAATTTGACCATTCAAGTCTAGCTTTAAAATTTTTCTGATGTTCTGATTTAACTTAATACTATTATCGCTATTATTTTCTGTATCTTTCTTGTTTTTGTAATTAACATAAATCAAATATAACATTTCTTATTGTTCTTTTTTGCTTCTAAAATGATGTTTTTATTTATTGCCACCCCACATTAAGCACTTAATTTGTAAGGCCTGAATATAATTTGAAGTGACATCTTCACTATTTACTTCTTGTAAGAAAATACCGATTGTCTTTTAATCCTTTTCCATTATGTAACATTTACTTAGCTTAAGATTAATTATTGTGATGTAATAATGTGTGGAATAAACTTAAAACTTAAACTTAATTTTTTTTTTATATTATAAACAATTTTTTAATGTTACTAAATTATAATGAATAGCTATGGTGAGAATAGGTTGTGGCATCTGGCATCTCTATATTAGAAACTGTGCAACATTACAAAATATATAGGTGGTTTAAAGAAAAATAATATACATGGCAAGGAGGCACCTCATTTAGAATGCCTATTTGAATTCTTTTTTCGGGAAATGAATTACGAAGAGTCAATAAGTCCATGACTTTTTGAACTTCTTAGTTGAAATTACAAAAATACTCCCGTCAACAGTTGACTCTTGTCAAAAATTGAACCAGCTGCGAAATTTAGTTTGCTTTTGACAGCCATTGATGTCAGAAAAGCAAAAGAGTGTGACAATTTCCCAGGAATGTTTGGCGTTACTCAATCGCAATATGAACGAACTTTTGCGCCGTTTCGTAACCGTGGACAAAACGTGGATCCACCACAACACACCGGAGACCAAACAGCAATCTGAGCAGTGGGTTTCTCAGGGTGAATCACTTTTTCTCTTTTCTTCTGTAGAAACTAGAAAGCCTCTATTGTCGTGCAGTCCTCGGTCGCAATTTTTTTCTTAAAGCAAATATAAAATTTTTCACATTTTTAATCATATTATCATTAAGTGAATATTAAAAATAATAAAAAATATAAAAGTTTTAGTCTTTATACGAGTTTGAAGTAAAAATAACGTAATTATTATTATTTTTTAATGTTTTTTCCCAAAAAAGGACTTCTCATTATAGTATTAAAAAACAATTACGTTCTGTGAACTACGACAAATTATATTCATTTTTTCAAATCAGCTAAGAACTTGCTGAGCTTGGCAGCACGCCAATTTGAAAAAGAAAACACTTTTTGGGAGAAAGACTTTTAAATCAAAATATTTTGAATATCCAAGTTTCACCCTCTTAATACGCATATACAATACACGAGACATAACAAAGAGCACTTGTGCCTTAACTTAATGCCCTGGAGCCTCTTACACAGCTGAGTAACTCGTTTATTGCTTCCTACAGCACGGTCGAACAGTAAACAATCATATTCACTTACCCGGAACATATGAAAGACTTTCAATATCATTATTAATTTAGTTTTATTGCTAACAATCAGTTTATCTTCTGCGAACCAAATTCTTTAAAAGTGAACTTCACGATTAATATACTTGCAATTCGTCTAGAAAGATGAACAATATCAAGATGAAAAACATCAATTACCAATAATAATAATCGGAACGAAAAAAAAGGAACTTATATAAATCAGAACAAGATGAGCCCAAGTACAGAACCTTTCATATTCATTTTGTGCTGCTCACACTCTCACTAATTTTCAAATAGTGTTTCCTTCTTTGAGGTAATACTCAAACCATTGGTATATAAGACCTCGAAAGCCAACCATCTCAAATTGTCTGTATGATCAACCACATATGTATGTATATTGAAGGCTTTTGTAATGTCGACAAAAAGTCCAGCACAGCAATTTTTGTCATCTAAACCCTTATAATCAATTGAGCAAAAATACGTGTTGCTTTATAAACAAAGAAAATAAAACTTTCTTTTAAATGCTGAGGACTTTCTACGTTTAAAATTCACCGAAATATGGTTAGTCATTTCTTTATTAGATAGAAATGATTTTATTCATATTTATATGTATGCATTGATAACAAGCCCAATAAAAATCCGCTGTTTTTGAGACCCTTAAGAAATGACATAATCAAGGGGTTTTTTGTTTATTACCATAAATAAGGTTATTCAGCTTCACACAAAAAAAAACCACGTTTGGAGAGATTCCAAACTATCCAAAAATGCTATGCAAACAAAAATTGGCAAGGAAAAAGGCTTCGTACTTCTTTTTAGTCCCTAAATAAACAAAAAAAAAAAAAAAAAAAAAAAAACAACAATAAATATAAAATAATAACGGCATACCGCTTAGAATTTTATTAGAACCAAAAAAAAAACAAAACCAAAAACAAGGAAAACCAACATCTCCATAAACATAAGAGACTCTTCGCTTGAAGATACCCAACCCAATCAGAGGAAAAGATAAATTGAATCGGTTGATGTGGCAGTCATCTAACTCTTTTTCTCATTGTTTTGATTAAATATTTTTGGTTTAATAAACGTCTTTCAGTTGGGTGAGTTGAAATTACATTTATTATTGTTAATTAAAACTGCCCATAAAGAGAAAAGTTGAAAAGATAACAACAAAAAAAGGGTTTCTTCGGAATTGTTTTGGTGGAAAGTAAATAAACAAATGAAAAAGGACAAATTGAAATAATTTCGAAACAAATTCCAGTTTTGATGTGGGAAATTGTTTAAATGCGCTTTTCCTTTTTTAATATTGGTGATTTTATTAACAATTTGTGAAGTCTATTCGGGATTTCACTGAGCAAAGGATCGTACCGAATGAGTTACGAGCTTTGTTAGCAGTAATGGCAGGCTTCGAAAGCTGGTTTTTCCACAGTTATACCCAAAAATTTCCATTTTTCATGGCCGTTTTCTTTCCATTTTAAAGACCAAAGCAGTACCAATTTAAGGGCAAGTTCTTGTGTAAGCACTTCACTGAGCAATTTCTAGTGTTTGGAGTTTATATAATATGAGACTAAAACAGAAGACTGTATATACGACGAATTAATAAAAAGAAATTTAACAATCAATGAAAAAATAGTGAAGATTTAAAACTCCTATACGATTCTCACAAGGCAGTGGAAAGCGTTCAAACTAAGCCTGTTTTGAGAAACTGCGTGTTACAAAACTGCTAAAGTCCTTGAGTTAGAAATGGCTTTCGGAAGCAGATACTTTTCATTGCCTTAAAAGTATTTATTTCATAATTCAGCTAAAAGTAGGATGAGAGATGTAATAAATAACGTCATTCCTTGTAGCAATGAACAGCAAAAGACCAAATTGGTCTCCTTGTAGAATACCAGTCAAAGAGTATTGAAAGTATTAGGCAAGAAGCAACGAAAACTGACTTGATAACCCCAAAAAATACTTTAAAAAACAAATACTTTTGAAAGTTTAAATGCCACAAGCATTCAAAAAGAAAGTTGTTCGGTGACTTTATTGTACAAATACAGTCAGATTTTACTCTGTTTCAAGGGCTTTGGAAACGTTATGAAAAAAAAAATAGAAGGTTAATAATCCTTGATTTTCTTTCCATGTTACTGAAAAATGATATATTCTTACAAATGAACATACAATTTAATAGAAAAATATGAAATTTAAAACTGGCCGGTTGTCAAAGCTGCATAAAACTAAAAGATTGTTGAAAAGCCTGTCACATTGGTAACAGTCTTTTCAACCTTGGTATCTCCAATAGCTCTGTTTCTAATAACTCTTCATAAAAAGCCAGCAAACCTTGATAAAGCCAATTATAATTCTTCAATGTTCAATGTTCAATGTTATTCAAACAATAAGGAGCCACATATGATCTGATTTAGGTCAAAGTACCGCGCTGAACATGAGTGAACATTTTCAATGGAGATTGGTGTAATCATTCGACCGTTGCGATGGCGTTTATGAGAACAGCCTTATCTGATTTTCACAAAAAGAGGAATTGCTTCAGTCAAATTATTTTATCTTCAGACTAGAGGTGAAGTTCTTCTATTTTCAGAGCTTTTACTTACTTGCTTATTAAGGTTGGTATTGTAGTTCGGGGTGAACTTATGCCTCCACCAACTTCTTTGCTCATCATTTCGATTTCGGACGAGTTCTTTCTTGATAGTACATGGTCTTTTACTTCAACGACTTTGTCCATCCAGTTTACATGTCACAGCCATCGTACAGTCACAACCCCTAAACTCCTGATTGCGCTCATGTTCGGTACAGCAATACAAGACTGCTTAGCTCAATGAACAACGTAACTATTATACAAGAGCAAAAACAGAATATAGCAAGCTTTCTAAAAACCGTCAATAACAGGCGGTCATGCCAAGAAAAAAGGCAGGTGTTCAAAAAGCCCAGATATTACTAAAAAACAGAACCAATTCTACTCCAACTTAGCGGGCCTCAGCTATCTCAGATGAATGGCATTCTCATTTGCCACTACTCATTATGGGTACACACATAATAAGGATGGGAATAAACACATCTTCCTTACAAAGAAGATGTCAAGACCAAGAGGCAGAGGAAGGATCACTTCACTTCCTATGTGAGTACCAAAGCTTGGCCCACTTTAAGAAAAAAGGCATCGACGATCTGGGAGACATCTCTAACTCCCACTGCACAGGATCCTAAAATTCATTTAGGGCTCCAAAAGAACCAAAGTGGGTTCTCAACTCCAATTAACTAGTTACCAACTCAGTCCTACTCCTACTCTCTCGCCCACCATCTAATTTTCTGTTACCCGGGAAGAACAATGGACCCTTGAGATCTTAATGAACTAATCCCTTATCAATCTAAGCCTAACAAAAGCTTGCTGAATCTTCTTCTCCAAAAATCGTTGTCACAAACGGGACCAAAGTCACTTGAAGAAACAGCCAAGGCTTCCTTCATATGTTTTAGATAAGGTCCATGCCGTCGTGCAGCAGGACTAGGATGATCTAATGACGAACCCCTTTGGTTTATCAATGAGGTGTTTTTTATTTTCGACTGCCTTTTTAACCAAATTTGTAGCTACTTGATACAATTTGATATGGCTTCAAATAAATCGTTATCTCCCCATGTACGTGTGATCAAAGCTGCCAATTGACTTGCCAATTGCTCCTCTGCTCTCATTTTTCACCCAAATTTTATTTTAGTGGAATTTTTTGAAAGACATTGATGTTCTATCTTACTAACTAATTGAATTCAAGAAGCATATCCCTTCAAACACTTTGAATTTACTTTTCTTGTCCAAGGACCTAGCACCGTCCGTGTCCACTGGAACGTTTATTTTGAGCCTTTCAAGTTCCTGCACTATGGCCCTTAATCGGACCAGAAATTTAGAAGCTGTGAATCCATCTTAGCTGTTCTACACTGTACTATGGACGTAAACCCAAGCTAGAGTCAACAAAATGTGTCTCGAAATTGCCACTGAGAAACTGCACGGCTACTTAGCCGGAAGTGTTGAATATGCGACGTATGAACGAAGACTAGAGCTGCACTGATATAACCCTGGAACGTTCATCCCTTCTATGAATCGATTAGGCTTTGAAACGGATCGTTCATGCTATCGGTTACTTTTGGTACCTTTTTTGTACCTAGTATACTTTTCATACCACAATGTACATTGTACATCCGGAGTCAAGAGCACTGAACTACGAATGTACTAGTCACCGCCATACCACCTACACAATTACAATAGTGATGCACGAAGTAGTAGATTGTTTAATTGCCGAGTATAATTCAAATGCAGTTCCGTCCCCAATAGTAATATAGGTAACCAAAATTTTATGACAAAATCATCCGGTCGTCGCCGATTAAGGAAAGCAGTCATCCGCCAGAACAGACATTATCAAATTAGCGATCATCAAGCAAAAGTCTAGATCCCAAAACCAAGGAAACCTTTAGACTATTGCTTACAATATGACGGTTTGCAGTTTTCTGGTGCCATCAGGGGCCGTGAATAAACCTGCTGATCAACCCGAGCTATTGCCTGCTGTTTTAAATGTAATCGGGGGCCATAAATTAACCTGTATACTTCTTCATTTGTTTAGAGTATTGTTTTTATTGACAGCAAGGAATCCGACGTAAGTTACTAACGACCGGGTAGAGGTGCCGAGGACCAACCCTATGGATTGAAGGTCACCGTACTTAGGTTTCAAGTTTATTTATTTATTTATTTCTCATCAAGTAGAGCACAAAGACTCTTATAGACTACTAATAACAACAAATGGATAGTAATTATAATAAATACCTAGCCAACCATTGTTCAATAAAAACAATAATTTTTTCTTAAAACAGTCTCTACTTAAGTACATGTTAAAATCAAGAACTCCACGTACTGAATTTGCCTGTCTTAAACAGCGAGTTATAGGCTCATTATAGCCATAGTTTACTCTATGAAAGGATAATTGAAACATTCGACTTTGTCGGAGTTCATGACTGGGAACAAATAAACTCAACATGGATAGTAAATAGGGGCAATTGATTTTATAATAATATTGATTACCTATACCATTTAAGAGCCCTAGTTTGCTATTGAACAAAGTGTTTGTACATTTATAGTGAAGATGTTCTCAATGATGAAAGCTGCACTGATGCAACTCTGTAAAAGTTTGCATTTGCAGTGTACCTATGTATGTGGCCTATCTACGCTCTCATGATTTATTGATTACGAAAATCACGTCGGGGTGTTTGCCGTTATACAACAATATGACAAACTTTGAGTTGATTCTCGAATTTAGCTCCTTCTAATGTCAAGGCCTCTTACCTTTAGATGGCAGAAGAAATTGAATACAAAATCGAAAGTACGCAACGCAAAGGTTCAGTCATGAATGACAATTATCTATTTCTTATCTACCAAAATGAATGTTCTCAAATCACCAAATCATGTTATTCCAGACAGCCTTCTGCGTGGTTGAATTCTTGTTAAACAGCACCAATGTATTGCCGACTAACAAAGCATACATTTGATATTGTAGCACTGTGTGATCACTGACTCGTATTCTGGTTCCATAACAACCAAATTGGTGCTTGTGCATCTTGTATCAATTCTATTGTGTTCAGAAGCTCTACACCTTTCTTTAAAGATTGTTTGGAGTGGTTTTGGGAATGTAACTGAACAAAATTTTTTATTCACTTCTCACTTGTAAAAATAGGGAGTCAACTTATTCAACTCTAGGTGTGAGTTCTTCAGTCGAAGAAAATCTGAAATTGTATAAGAATAACTCACATTCAGAGTCACTTAAAGTATTTGAGAAATTCTTCAAAACAAGTTTTATGCTCTAATTGGGTAGGTACGTAGCTACCCTGAAATCAATTGCATTATCTCACTTTCGACAGATAACGCCGTAAGCTGCTACCTCTTACCGACCTTCTTATGATAACTCATTCAAAAAATATAGGTAGGTACTCGTATGTGTCGATTATCCCTGCGGCTTTCATCCTGTCTTATGAAGGAGACCGTAGGTGTTAGTTCCCACTCTCATAAAGACAGTGGAATTCGATAACGAATTGGTATCAAACGAAGTTACTCGTAATAAAATGATTTGTTTTCCTTTTTCTTCGACTGCTGCAACAGTACTAAACTATTATGTTAGCAAGAAAGATACGTCACGCGCTCATCTAAACAAAATGTTCCACAGCAAGTCGAATTAATAAATTTCCTGGTAAGTTGTTTCCATTAACTTAGTCACAACCATAAGATGCAAATGTAAGGTCATAGAGGTGAATATCTACATGATATAGACACATTTGCATGCAAACAACAATAGGACGCGAAAGCGACGAAAAAAAAAAATTAAATAAAACCAAAACTGGTTTACATTCAAAAGGCGTATTTACGAACAAACGCCTTTCTTCAAATCGTCATCTCTATAGACTAAAGTTGAAATATCAGTTCGAGTTCAGTATCTGTTTTCTGTTCTGTATCTGAGTTCAGGTGTGTCTTTTGAAGTGTGTTGTTGTTCACTGTAAATATTCCTATCCATCGAACCTATATTCTCGTTACATAAATGTCTTCCGTAAAAGTACTAGCATTCGCTTTATTTGTATTAACTTTCACCACAACCACAACAATGGTGCATTGTTATCCTGCTAATCCGGCGGGTTCCTCGAATTACATTGTCCCGCGACCTGCTGTCGGAGAATTACTCTTAGCTTCGCCCGTTGCTCCAGCTGAATCTAAGGGTAAATGTAAATATTACGATTCTTATGGTGAATGTGTGCAAATTACTTCGGAATTGGTTGCTGGCTTAACTGGAACTGGATAAATTTGTTTATAAACGGTACACAGAAAAGTACAAAATAAAAACAAGTGACGACTACACTTTGCTGTGAATAATTAAGGAAATAAATGTAAATATTGTCCAAGGCGGATGTTGTTTCAATGTTGTTGTTGCAAGAGAAACAGATGGTTGAGCTTATTGATGGGGTGTTTCGTGTTTGTCTTTTGGCGAAAAAAAAACTTTAATTTTCCTTTTTTTTTTTTTTTTGAAAACACCGAGTGGAGACTGACTACAGAGCGACTCCATTATGCGAATTAAATTGAGAAAGATGTTAATCAAAATGTTAATTGTTTAGTGGTAAAAGAGTTTTTGTTTTGAGCATGCAAAAATTAATAACGCTAATGTTTTGGAGCTAACGAGCTTAAGATTCACTCGATTAAATAACTAACTTTTAAATGTGAGGTTAAATTAAAATGGAAAGTTAGCCATGTGCAAGATCGAAAAGACTATGCCACTGAGATGTCAAGTTTGGTTCAACTCGTTTTAAGTTAACACATCTGAAGTAACTTTGTCTTTAGTGCGGTCTCGACGTGTGCCGTAGCTGCTTGGTGCACAAATTTTACTCGCATTGGAATATATGAAGATGAAGAAAGCCTTGATTTTTTTTTTTCATTATAATTACTTCTACCGTCTTTTAATATGACGGAACTGGGGATAAATGCAAATTCTTATGTGGTGAATCTGCGAGTGCTTGCTATGATAAACTGGGATACATTTGACACCTGATGAATTGCAATGCTTGTTTTTTGTATTAGATTCACTGATCGCAAAAATAAACAAGAGCTTGAAGAGCCTCACCTGTAACAACACATGATACTGGCTTACGTGGCATCACACCTGCGTTTCCTGGAGAGAATCCGCCTTTTTCATAAAAATGAAACCAAGAATGGCAAGCTACTGTCTCTTCTTACAAGAGCACCTCATCTTGTTGTTATCCCATTTCCATTAACAACTTTACTATAGTCGCCACCTCAAGAGATGATTGAGAGAATATACAAAACCCCTTCTTTCAAGGTAAGATATAGTCTTGTAATAGGTCTTGGTAGTCACTCGTCTACATTCCAGACTAAAGCCTTAGCCATCAATCAATGTGCGCGAATAAGAAGTTCATCGAACACATAAAACATAAAAACTTTCATCTTCTTAAACAGCCAAGCTGTCCTGAAAGCACTGAGGAATAGGGTCATAAGACCCATACCAGTTCAAAAAACAGCTATGTTGCTATCTAAATTAAAAAGCAAAAAAGGAGAAACTATCCTCCACAGGATTCCGGGACACGGGGGCTATGATGATATTTTCATCAACAAAAGACAGTCCGTCTAACCCATTCGTCGGCCCTGAAACATTTTATGAAGTAAAAACAATCAATTCAACTACACAGCCAAAAAAGTCCTACTGCAAGAATTCAACACAGCCTTACAAAGATCATACGGTGGGTTGAGCTTGTGCTGCTTTGCGCACTGCGGTGTTTGAATGTAAACTATTGTGGAAAGAGCTTTGGGGTAACTTCTCTTGTCAAACCTGTTCAAAGCTTTTTTTAAAACAATACACTTAAAAAACATCGAAATTCCAAATGAACCTCAACAGGATAACTTTTAAAAATTGGACTGTTAACCAGAAAATTGTTTATTATGACAACAGCTACCTACATGAAATGAGTTTAGAAATAGACCTTAAAGAATTTGAAGTCTCGAAAGTGAAGAAATATTTCTGCTCATCACAACAGAATGTACCACTTTTTCATTTTTGAAAGCGAATATTTGGTTCTACAAGATCATCTCCGTGAATAAAGTTAATTCATCCACCCACAGAGAATCAGTAACTTCTGAGACAGGTCACCAACAAAAGAACTGCTTTGAGACTTTCCACTGGTTAGCACAATAGATTTCAACTAAAAACTGCACTGCCAAGACTTGTATAAGCTCAACCCACCAAACAGCAGGAATAGTTAAGGTTTATCGTATTTGAAGAACAAAGATCAGTGAAAGACTACTTTAAAAATGGCGTCTTGCAAAAAATAGAGCACGATAGTTTGTTAGTGCCATGATAAAAAGAGATATTCAAAGAACAGCATTCAGGAGACACTATCGTTTAACGTTCACAAGAGAGAGAGAGAGTTGTATAAGGTCGCACTGCCGCTTTCTCAATTATTTTCTTTTTCAATTGTACTTTTGATAAAACCACGTTGGTTCTCCTGAAATTGCAGAAGTTGTATCGCAGCCATTAAATGAAAGGAAGAGCTTTATCTTTAGGGCAGACAATGCTATTATTTGTGGGTGGAATTAATGGATATTTTTTTTTGACCTAACAGGTCTACGAGTGGATTGGTTCACAACAGTCATCGAATCAAGGATTTTGTGAACTAAAAAACCTTCATCGTAATCTCTTTCACGTAAGAAAATGAACTGACGTTTGTAGATGCTATTGGGTGGAAATTTTCCGCTGCACTGGTATTGAGGTTTTCCGTTACAAATTGCTATATGAACCGACCTCCTTTTCGCTCTTTTCTGACGACCGCATACGACAAGCTATGTTAGTATTCGCATCAAATAGCACAATGCGTCTTATTCCAGGACACAAACTAAGTATTTTTTTTCTAAATCACTCTGTTCTTTAGTAATCATCACAACAGAAACTTTATTATCAGATTTAAAGCGGTCCTCAATATACACAGGACCCTTATTAGTAGGTATACTCATTGATATAAGATAGCAAGTATTGCACTTATCTGAAGGATATCTAGCCTACACTGAAGCGACAAGAACGACGCGACGACGCAGCCGCTGCGTTTTGATACACTTGGAGTTGTCGCGACGACAGAAATCATCTCAACAGCGTTTCGGTTTGGTTTGGGAGATCCTTAAAATTCAAAATTAAATTTGATTGATTGGCACGAAACCAATACAAAACTTTTGCTGGTATAGAAAATAAAATAAATAAAAATAGTAAAAAAATAAAGCTGACATGAAAAACATATAATTCGTAGTGCATGGCCACGCACTACGCGGCAAAATTAGAACAAAATTGAAAACTGAGCTTCAATTTTGTTATAATTTTTCCGCAAGGTTGCTCATTGCGTGGCCGTGCCAAGGGCAAAAAAGTACAACTCAACTCTTTGGACGCACAGTCACACATGAACCACATTGAAACTTATCGCTCTCTACATCACATTAATGCGTTTATTTCTCCTTTAAAAATTTAAGAACAACTCTTGCAAGGAATTTGGGGATTGCTATCCCGAGTCTTTTTCCGGTCCCGAAAAACCCGGGACTGAAATCGAAAAATCCTGGGATTTTCAAGTTGGATTCGTAGAATATTTTTTTAATGGCATTTCTTTGTGATTGCAGATAGGTATAGGCAATGCTTCATAAAAAAGAAAGTAAATAAAATCTTTAAAATGTTGTGTATGTTAGAGAACTTTCTACATACATACTTGAACACAGACATTTATCGTTGTTTTTCATCCGTTTTACACTGACTGCATTTATTTTTATTTTGTTGAAAAAGAAAAACGTTTTTTATTCAATAGAAATGTATTTGTTATAAAAAAATATTTTTACGAGTATATAATAATTTTTGGTTTTTTTTTTACTTATAAATAAAAGTGTATAGTTCTGGTACTATTACAATTCTTCAATAACATTTTGAAAGTCTATATCGACATCAACATCTAAACATCTTCAAAAATGTCCTCTCTGCAATATCGGCTACTTGCAAATTATCGCAATGAACTCTCATACATTTCTTACAAAATATTGAGCAAGCAATTTGTGGTTTTCTGCAACCAAAGCTTCCATGGCAACCTGTAGTGCAACCACAAGTCAATTTTTTAAGCAATATCTCTGCAGGAGGTGCAATTGTGCGAATCGGAATCAATCCACAATTCCTGTTCAGAGGATTTACATAAGTGGTTTCCGTCTTCAAAATACTGTATTCCAAAATTCTTCACCTCCAAATGCTGTATGAGCTAATCATTGTATCTCAAAAATCTGTTTGTAAAAATACTTTATTTTTGCATAATTCCGTTCTTAAACTTCCATTAAACATAAAGCAGAACTCGATTAATGTGTTTTTCTTTGCTTGGAAATCTTTTAAAATGTACAACCAGAATACATTAATAGTTCATAGATAAGTAAAGTATAATAAGTAGAAATTTATCAACAAAAACAGACTAACGAAAGATGCCAAAAAACACACACAGCAAAATCACAAAATTTTTTTGTACTGTACCTAAGTCAAAATATTGTCTCGTCTGTATTTCAAAATGGTGTATAGGCTGGAAAATAAAAATTGTTTTGAGAATGTAAAAAAGTGCGCATACAGCATTTTGAAACACAGAATTTTGAGATACAGTATTTTGACTTACAGTACTTTGATCATACAGTATTTTGTACATACAGTGTTTTGAAATACGAGTACAGTATTTTAAAAACAGTATTTTGACCCATAGAGTATTTTGAACCTAACACGGAAAAAAGTTCTTAGGGCACGATGTTCGATGACATCGCGTGTTGGCGGTATTTGTGCCAGTGAAAAATTTGTACTTTTTGATAATTTGCAAAAATATTGGAAACGACTGTTGCTAAGGGTCTGGTTCAACTTTGCCACATATAAAGGAATTGCATTCAGTGTAAGATGGATGAAAAACGACGATAAATGTTTATGTTCAAGTTACAATATTTTAGTGAATTTTAATTATAGAAAGTTCTCTGATATAGCATTTTAAAGAAAATTTTTATTATTTTCTTTTTTATGAAGCATTGCCTATACCTTACTGCAATCACAAGGAAATGCCATTAAAAAAACAGACAAGCCTCAAAAATTGGATTTTTGATTCTTTTTGTCTGGAATTTTATTATTTTGGATTTAAATTATAAAATTTTTTCTATAATTTTTCAAAAGAAAAACTTTGATGGGAAAATTTGCTCTCTACAAAAAAAGTCTTTGGAATTGGCATCAAAATTTTGCTTCGTTTTCGGGATACATATGTCGAAAAAACGAATGAAATTGGTTTAGAACCCATATCTCCGATTTGCACCCTCTAATTTAATAGCACTTTCGGTTTTTTATTTAAAATTAGCCCATTAATCGATTCATGCAATATAAGTCCATTCAATTTCGAGTTCCTTTATATGCCCTTTTTTACGACATAATCAAGAGACTCTTTTAAAACAAAAAAATTCCAAATTGGATTCCACTTGATTGTGAATTAAAAATAATTCTCTTTTACTGACAAGGCACATTTTTTGTGTGCATTCCACAAAAATGTGTCTTCTTTTATTCATGCCATGGGTTTGTAAAACCACTTTTAAATACCTACTTCTTCTTTGGTATTGCTTAGTAATGTTTGAACACTGTTTTCCAATTGTTCTTCAGTATTATTGCATTCTTTTCATTGTTTTAGATTTGTTTGACTATTCTTAAAATAATAGAACAAGGAGACTAGTTTTTGGGTTGGTTTCGTTTTTTAAAACCCTTTGAGTCAGGAATGGTCTTAGTTTAAATTTAATTTCAAAACTATTCACCACTTCTTGTGCATTTCTTTCATAAGATTTTACGTTTCTTAGTTAAAGAAAAAAAAAGATGAAATATTCAAAGCTCATAGAAATGATGATGAAAAAAATCTGTTTGAAGTTTTTTTAGCTAGTAAAGAACAACATCAAAAACCCAATGCTAGCTTTGCAAACTTTTCTGTCATCAAGACACGACAAAAAATAGGTATCTACGTTGATTCGGATGATGAAACTACTATGATGACAAATAATTACTTTGACATTAAATCGCTGTCTATAAAATTTAGTCAACCCCAGGACTAGTTCCGGGATCCCGGGATTGTTATGTCTCAATACCGAAATCCCAGGATTGGAAAATCATTTCGGGATTGCAATGCCTATAGTTTGAATGCAATAATGAGCATGACCTGATTAATAAATAGATATGAATAGCTTAGAATATTTTTCTTAATTTCAACAAGTTCACTTTCCGTTAATTTTTGACTTACAACACAATTTTCGGCTTCAGAACCAAAGTATATATACGAGGTCTTCCCCTTCCGCGATTTCCCTGCAATAATCTTTCGAAAACGCGTCGAGCCGGAGCGTTTGGGTCCATCCGCTATACATGGGCCAACCATCGTAGCCTCACGATGCGTACTTTTCTGGCTATGCCAATGTCGCGGTACAGCTCATACAGCTCGTTGTTGTATCTTCTTCTCCACACATTGTCTTCGCATACGGGACCAAAGATCATTTGCAGAATTTTTCTTTCGAAACAACCAAGGATTTACGGCTTTACGGGCGCGAAAGCATGCACTTTATTCCGCTTTCGATAAGGTCGATGCTTCCGCGACGTAAAGCAGGACTGGGATGATTAAGGATTACCTTGATTTTTCTGGAGAGTGTTTTGTTTCTCAATTGCCTTCTTAACCCAAAGAAGCAACGGTTGGCAAGAGTTATTTGATCTCGACACTGATGTTGTTTTCCGTGTCTATAGCGAATCCTAGGTAGACGAAGACCTGTACTACCTCGAAGTTATGCCTGTCTGTTGTGACGTTCTGTCCAATTCGTCGATGTTCAGTGTCCTTGTTTGATGACAACATAAACTTCGTTTTGCCCTCATTGACCATCAAACCCATTTTTGCCGCTTCTGTTTCAATACTCGCAAAAACATCTATGACATCACGCTTCTTTTTAACATTACGTCAATATCATCTGCGTAGGCGAGTAATTGTACAGACTTTTGAAAGATTGTTCCTCTGGTGTTGACGTTTGAGTTTCTTACAATCTTTTCAAGTATGATGTTGAAGAAATCGCATAACAGTTTGTCACCTTGCCTAAAACCTTCAGAAACAATTTGACGAAACTCCTCTTTCGCGGCAAAACCTCGGCCGCTGATTCGTTGACTTAAGCTAAGGAGTGATTTACACAGCCTATGTGCCATATATTCGGGACTCGTTTTTTTAAATGATTTTTGTTCAATGTGTGTTATGTTGAACTTTAAAACTTTGAGTACTGTGAGTAACTTTTGTACGCTTGAAAGATATGAAAAGGTATGATAAAATGGCATGGTGAAGTGCTAACTTTAGTTTTACTTCTGGGGAATGCTAAAAAAGTGGCACAGACTGAAAGGTAGTGGCTCGGTGGCACAGCCTAAAAAAAAGTGGCAATCTGACACTAAAGTGGCACAGCGGCAACGCTGCATACATCATACAATACGTAAAATGTAACACTCTATTCTCACTTTTGATTTGTTGCTTAATTGAAACATAGCTTGGTTCGCTTTCATTGGCATTTGCCATGAAAATTGTGCGGTTCGGTTTGTATCCTTTCATCGAATGTAAACCTCAAATCGCCTTCCACGAACATTTTCAATTTGTCATTGATCGCACATAGAATTTAATTACTGAACTGTGTTGATATTTGTGGCCGTTCGGTTGTTATCTACAAACAACACAACGTGGTATTTATATCTGATTTCCAACAAATACGCAAAAAAGGTAAGTTGTCAGTATGAGAAAGACTGAAAAGGGTAGCATTAAAATTGAACTCACTCTTTGAGTCTATTTATAAAACATTGAAAATAAATCGTTAGCCTCATGCTTTGCTTATGCCTTGATTAAAGGACTCAAAGAGTAAAAAAAAAAAACCATTAAATTTAATGAACTATTCGAGGTCAGCTCTCGAAGAACACAGAACACACAGATAATTTTTGTAGCTTAAACTTTATATCAGTTTATAACCAGTGGTTCTCGTTGCCCTTACGCTTTGCATGGGCTTAAAATCAACTTCCTAAACTTCATTGCATAGTTCAGGGCAGTTCGAACTCCGTCAGTTTATCTTCACTGAATTTTGTTTAGTGGCTTAACTGTTGTGTATATGACTTGTCTTTCATTGTATCAGTATTAGACCACACAAAATTTTATTGAAATTGATTGCGTGACACTCGAGCAAACCGACATAGATAAAATATGCAAATTCATGTTTTTCATACCAGTAAACTTTGCAACTATACAGTGGTGACCACAGAATTAGTACACAATTCGTGGACTGGGAATTGGTTTGACATATACGCAAAAATTCACTTTTTGTACTTTATGAATGTGTTCTTATATTTTCAACTATGCTCTTTCCAAATATGTTATCAAAATCAACATAGTATCGGACTTATCATGGTTATGATTTTTACCTCATAAACTCATACCCCATCTCCAAAAAGAAACTGACGTCCTTATACCAAACACCAATAATCATCACTCACAAAAATCCAAGTTATTTACGAGGACATTTCCTTAAGTCCCGATAGTCATTAAATTTAATCACCTCGCAGAGTTTCTCATGCTGCAGTAATTTTATTTCCAATTATTGGCAATTTGGGCAACCGCAAAATTAATGATTCCCACCCAGTATCGCGAACAATGAAATGAAAAAAGGTACGTATCAGGATTTAATTTTAAATTAAGCACAGATATTCAATTCACCCACTCTAACTTGTATTGGGAGGTGAATATAGGCTGGAGGGTGAAAGAAAAAATTCAAAGAAATAAACAAAAAAATGTTAACAAAGGTGTTGATTATTGTCAGAACAATAAAAGAGTGTTAATGGACGAATAGAGCAGGGCTTGCAACACCTGCTGGACCTTCAATTAAAAGCTGTGACAATTGTAATAAAACCATTTATAAGGTACCGAACTCTGCATAATTTAATTACTTTTACTGAAATTAAATCGATGACTTTTTTTGACCCTTTGACAAAGAAGACCTAAGGACTCAATAAAAATCTGATAACGGATGCTTTTATATTTAATCGCTTTGTTTATTTATGGAAGTTAACTATAAGCTTGTGTTAGTTTTTATATTTCTACCCAAATTAAATGAAAATTCGACCGTTATAACTTTACTATGGCGGATTTCACACTGCACAATTCACAATTATGTACAATTAAGACAGACTTTGGCTTAAACGACCAATGTTGGATAATGTGAACCCTCAGACGACCGCTTGTCCGACTTATTGGATAGTTTTCAAATATTTTTGAAAATTTTGAGGTTGGACGGAGGAATATACATATGATAAAACTGATAGGCCTGAACGTAGACTACATCCGACCATCGAACAACCATCAAACGAACTCTGTCCAACTAATTGTACAGTGTGAACTCCGCCAATGACTCCTTTATGCCAAAATAGCACATAAAATCTTGTATTTGAAATAAGAGAATCATGTGTTCGGTCTTAAGACACAAGGATGAGAGTTTTATACCTATGTGTGGCCACCTACACACACTGTTGCACATTGCGGGAATTCGAAACCCTTTGATACAACTCTTCACACTGTATTTTAATTCAACTTAAATCTGCCTACCGAGGAAAAGTAAAGGGACTCTTTACTCATTGTAGTTTCACCTTTAAAAAAATAAATAAATTTGGCTAAGTATAACAACAAAATCATAACTGATGCAGCAAAAGCCACTCGCATTCGAATATACAGGTTTTATTTCTCTATCACATTGATTCAATCATTTGACAAAAGACTTGTTTGCTCACATCCAGTCATCTTTATTATCTTTACCTTCACCTGCATTGGTTGAGAAGAAGCATAGAAGATAATTTTCTTGTTTCTTTTAATAGTCCACTCAACCGTTACTACACAAACACGACGAAGAAGTTGAAATCCGAGTTAACTGGTTTGACCTTTGCTGTGACGAATGAAACCACGAGCATAACAAATATGAACAAGAACGATTTGAAATTTTTTACAGACTCACCAAAATCGATAAAACCAACTTTAAGCCGAAGAACGAAAAGGATCATTGAACTTTCTTCACTGCAAACTGAGCCAAAATCGTTGCTCTGTTGCCATGCCATACTAAATTTTAATGTCATTAGACTTTGAAAGACCCAAACAAAAACAACCAGTTATGAAGTACAGAAAAAGAGGTTGCTGATGTGGGTGTTTAGTTTAGTGGAAGTTTATTAACAAGACCCACATCAAAACAAAAATGTTTCATTTAATTTTTCACTGAATGTGACAACAATTCCAAGTTAATTAAACTTTCCTGACTTGTTTTTAATAAGAAATAATGTTATTGTTACTTATTAAACGAAACTCTGCTTTTATTCTTGGCGTACACATATAGTTAGGTATGAGTAGACAGCTTGTAGCGTCAACGGTATGCTGTTAGAATCAATTGCGTAATGCGCAATAATTGCAGTTGCTAGTGCTCTGACGCTAAACCTGCACCAGGAACTTGAAATTAGAAAGAAACCATAACAATTGTATCACTATTCAAGGTTATTTCAGTTAATTAAATCAAATTGTATTGAAGATAGAAACTGGAGCTGCTAGAAAATTATGATGAATGTATTGTGCTGTCATGAAGATATCTCTATAATATATTATACTAGGCGTGGGATAAACACGAGTAGTACTTGTTTCTCCGTAAATAACCAACGTTACTGCATGATGCATAGCAAATAAAAGAGATTTTGACTTGGATTTGTTCAAGTTATTAAATTTACTATCAATTTAAAATGCATAACAGCAAAAGTGACATATAGCAGAGCTGTGTATTTAACAACACACAAAACGAAAATGATGAATTAATCTGCTTTGCTTAGGTTAGGGTTAGGTAGAAAGGCCTGACGGTTGTTCTTATTACCGTCACACTTAGATCAATGTAGATCCATTGTGACACTCTGGAGTATTGTATAACGTCCTAGAAACCTATGAGTCTTATGTTTGGTCAGTTTTTAACCACTTTGTGGCCTTAATGAAGTTTAACAGGCTGCTTCTTGGAGTGTCCGATAAATTCTTCTATAGTTCATTGAAAAAGTAATTGCCTAGAAATTTCTTGGGCATTGACAAAGGAAGTGAGTGGTGTCCTCATGTTCAACTTCGTCATTGCATTCTCTGCACAGGTCATCGGTGCAAAGACCAATTTTCTTTTTGTGGTAACCTAGTAGGTTATGATACTGATAAGCATTCGTAATGAAGGTCTATTCAATGATAGCAGTTTTTCAGATCCGTTCTTATCATATTTCGGCCATAGTTTCCTGGAAGTAACACAGAAATTTAGGCATTCCCATCTTTCATTGGATTTTTGCATTATTTTGTTATCAATGATCTGTTTAATATCACAGGGTGGAATCCTGATTGATTGATCAATGCGAGAAGAGTCAAGTGCTGATCCTTTCCTCGCTAGTTGGTCCGCTTTTTCGTTTCCCGGTATACCACAGTGACCAGGAACCCAGCAGAGTCTAACGCTATTCTGTGTGCCAAGAACCCTTAGCTCTTCGCGACAGCAAGAAACAAGCTTTTATTTGACAAGAGTGGCAGAAATCGCTTTTATTGCTGCTTGGCTATCAATGAAAAAAGTGATATCAGCATGTGATAGCGCCATTATGTACACCTGTTTTGCAGCGTTTGTAACTGCCAATATCTCGGTTTGGAAGACGCTGCTGTGATTTGGAAGTCTGAATGAACTTCCTTAATCTGCCTTAGGAAGTACACAGTGCACAGATCAAGTGCAGAGGTTTGGTTTTCGTTTCATTTTGCTTCTAACATCAAATGCAGATCAGAGTTGAAAAAAGGATAAACAGTTCACATAATCGTTAACATTAATTGTTTACTGTTATCAGGGTGAAATGACACTTGATATACTTTTAGTCGTGTACCTACACTATGCCTCAAATTTATTCAGTCTTTCAAAGCGTGAATTTTCAGAGAGACGTCAGTGGAACTTTTAAAGCCAATCTTGCGGAATCTGTCCTCAGTTCCTTATGGCCAAATTTCCCTATAATTGCTAAACATTATTATTCGTCACTTCCATGAGCTCCCTATCCATCTTCGGAACTCTAAGTTTGCTGTTGAGCTGTTGAACGGCGATATAAAAGTTGCCGAAAGACTTTTTCAAGCCCTGATGACGTTTGTAGAGTCATCTCGTCGGCTCCTGAAGTGCTCAATCAACGCATTCTTCAATGCCAACCACTAGGTTTAGTTTCAGAAATACCCAAAACCAGGTTTACATTGGCCCATCGATTAAATGGTGGAAAATTATGACCAAGTCATCCCATGTTCTTAAATTGTCTAACAAACCAATCAAAATTTTAATGTTAAGTTGCATCTTTTTCATTCTATCTCAGATATTTTACTCATCGTGCGTAAAAAAGTTTCAATGCAAAAACACAATTGAAAAACTATATTCTCCGCTGTTGGAGTTTAATGTTAAGGAACTTCGTTTCAAACAGGTGTCTCAAGAGACTTCATGTCTTTTTATTTCAATCACAGGTTATTTAGACAGTAATAGCTTTCTGCCAATTGAAATCTTGACGGAAAGTCAGTTGTATCACCACAGAGCGAAATGAGTTGATTAAAATAACATATTGGTCGAAATGAAGCACCCAAGACCCACCGCAATTTGCCGCTTCGGAGTTGCAATTCACCCCAATGAATGGATTGTTTTTGTGGAGAACCATGAAGTACCGATGTTATGCCAACTACCCGATTCAATAAATTTGAAACAATGCGTAGGTTTGGTTTGGGGATATTGGAGTTCAAGAAAGGAACTGGAAGGACTAATTTTTTTAATTTAATTTCAATGGACTAAACAGTATGTAGATAGAATTCGCCAGTAGAAGAGAAATAGTGGAAGGGGAGGACAGGGCAAGGTAATTGTGAAAAAGGAAAATAAAACAAAACTAAAAATCTAAAGGGAAAATAAGAGTTATGAGTCTTATGAGAATTGAAAAAGGATTAAGAAAACCGGCGGAAAGCGGATAAAGAGTTGCTAGAGCAAAAACCAGCCACATCAACGAATCACGGCTTAGTTCGATGAATTTACTTGAGGTCTTGTATATGCTGCTACCCTTCGTCACGATCAAAGCACAAAACAGGGGCCGAGTCACAGCTCACGTTAAAGAGTAAGTGAGTGGCTTCTGTGATCGAGTGAGTGAGTAAGTGACCATTTTTGGATTTCAGCATAAGTGATGTAACGTATCGTATAGCTATTGAAAATTGTAGTAGCTGCATCGAAAATTCACTGGTATATTTCGAGTTTCTATTAACTCGCAGATGTCGCTGTTGTCTCTTTAGACTTTTTTCATTGTTTTTGTTAGCGAAACTCATTCTTCGTAAAAATAGACAAGTTTTAGTGAGAAATTAAGAAAACAAAAATATTGAATGCACTCGAGTCTTGAGTGGTGTTGTTAAAAGAATTCTTGTTAATTGATTCCTAAACGGTAACGGCGTGATGGTAAGCATGTCTGTCTGTTAACCCAGAGGTTCGTGGCTCAAATCCCAACAGGGCAACAATGTTCTTACACGGGTATCACGTTTCGCGAGTAATTGGCAAGTCCTCCGATACTAAATTCATTGCCATGAAAAGCGCTTTCTCGATTAGCCGTTCGGAACCGGCAGAAAATTATAGGCCCCCTCCATTCTCTCAAAATAGGAATGGTTATGAGAAACGCTTTAGGTCCCGGGGCTCCTCGCTCTGTTGCGCCCCCCTACTTATTTAGTTTTTTTTATTTTTTTTAGACGGTTGTGATTGTCTTCCGATGTGTATATGGGCAACGAAAGTGTTCGGTTTGAACGGATAAGTACTTTTTTTGGATATGGTTGATTACTCATTCATATTGATTAGGCACTTTCTTGTCAATAAATTTACTTTGGCTGGAATAAAGTAACCTGCCTTCGTAATAAATACACGGAAAAACGTTCACGAAGTTTTTGTTTGAGCTGTAAGCTGAAAACAACATGATCTTGGAAAATTAGAGTGACAGAATGACAACTGAGGCAGTCACTTGAACGACGTTGTTGTTCCATACTGAATGGAAATTTTGCTCTTACCATAATTCATGGAAAAGCTTAATTTTGATTTTTTTTTTATTGCTTTTTATATAGAGAATAGTACCTGACTTAACTCTACACATAGAAAGTTACTATCACAGAAGCTTCCAATCTCAAAGAAATAGATGCCCTAGCAAATGAAATCAGTGGGCTGAATGTCATGTGTGAAGTGCTAGTTTATTGGGTTAAGAATAAATTGCAGAGAATAAAAAAAGCCAAAATAATATGCCCACAGGCTCCTCCGCACACCAGTGAATTATTGTTGTGTAGGAGACACCATTGCTGCTGAGGTCGAAGAGTGAAATTACCTCAAGAGTACGTCATCAGCAAATTGTGGTATGAAGCTGAACAATCATTATAAATAATGCTCGAGCTGTGGTTGGTACTCTATCTTCAAGTTGATGGATTCAAAGCCGAATTTCCGTTTGCGAGTTCAATGCCAAGACTGCGTTCGAAACCTGAAAAGTCTCCAATTAAAAAAGAAAAAGAAAAGTTTCCAATTAGAAAAAAATGCAGTGTTTTGAGCATCACTTCTTACGTCACATTCTTTTAATGCACTGACCACAAATTACTTCTAAGAAGGAATTGTGGCACAGGATACGCGAGCAGCGGCTGAAAATGAGCACAAAAAGTGAAGAAATCGGTGATTATGATCACACACATTCAGAAAACATCAACATAAAAATAAGCGGTAAAGATTTGCTACAGGAGAGGATACAAAAATGATGAGGATGATAATGGCAATGAAACAACAAATTTGCATTTTTCTTTACAATTTTTTCTATATCATACAAGAACACTATCATGTAAGCTGTTAATCATTCTCATTATGCATGACATACACAACTGACATGACGCTTTCCCAAAATTTCTGTCAAATCTGAAAAATATTTCCCGAAATCGTTCAAAATCCGTTTAGCCGGTTAAATATCGACAAAAAAAAATTTATGTCAAAGATATAGAATTTGGTAAATGAACTTAGCGGTCGTCAAATTTGGAAAAGGTCAACAAGTCCCCAAATGAATAAACACCTACACCTGCTCTGTGAGGGCTCGAATGTTTATCTGATGAGCCTTAAATGGTATGCCAATACCAAATATAAGCAAATTTATTATCTTAGCGAAAATGAGGCATTTCTGTCATATAAATTTTGACACGATGTACCTAAATGCCCATCAAGTGACTTCAATGAATTGAGCATATCCATCTCTCAACCAACAATAACCAAAACAGCATTAGGTATACAAAAAAATGTTCACCAAAATTGACAACAGCAAAAACAAAATTCAAATAAACTGCAAATATTATCACCGATGCTAAAAACCAAATTGCAGAGGAGGAGGTGACAAAACTAGTCCACCCATTCAGGTTCGAACATTAAAGACACATTTTCTGATATGGTAAAGAAAAAAAGAAAAAAATACAGAATAATTTATTTTATTTGATTTCGTTTCGTTTTTAAATAATTTCGCTCTATTTTTTTCTTTAAGCGAGACAGTAAATTATGCGAGTGTCGACGTATAATTTTGAAATCTCAAACAACTCGTTGCCAAGTTGTGGACAACTTCACAGTTTTTTTTTTATTTCCTAACGCCAATATATTTTTCAGACCTAAAGTTTAACATAGAGAATTATTAGTTATCACTTTTGATGGCTTCTGTTGAAACTGATGATGATTTCTCTACCACTTTGCTTTCAACATCTTTCACGGGAAGCGATGGAGCTGCTTCTGATTCAGCTGGTTTGGCAGCTTCTTTGTCAGCTTCTTTGACAACCTCTTTGACAGCATCAAGTTTTGAGTCAACAGCAGCGACTGCTGGTGCTTCAGATGGAGTTGCTTCTTCTGAAGATGGAGTTACGATAATGACTTTTGGTGATGTTTCAGATGGAGCTGGTGAGGCACTCTCTTCTGGAACAGCTGGTTTCACAAGCTCTTCGGCGTCAATGGCTTTGGTAGTGGCGGCTTTTTCAACAGATGATTGCTCTGATGGTGCAGCTGCGCTATCCTCGACAACTGGTGCAGGTTCTGGTTTGGCTTCTGGCTTGGCCTCTGGCTTAGCTTCTGGTTCAGCCGCTGATTTGGCTTCTGATTTGGCTTCTGGTTTGGCCTCTGGTTTGGCTTCTGGTTTAGCTTCTGGTTTGGGTTCAGCCTTCACTGCTACCTCGGAAGCTGCGGGCTCAACAGAAAGTTCGATAACAGCAACAATTGGTTCATTTTCAGATGCAATTGGCTTGACAATTGGAGATGAATCGGCCTCAACAGCCTGTTCAACAGCGGCCTCTACAGCTGCAACCAATGGCTCGACAGTATTCTCAATAGCAGCAGCTGCTGGTTCAAGAACAGCATCGGCAACTGCAGCTGGAACTGGGATAATGAAATCGGACACAACAGTACCTTCAGCACTTGGTACAACTGGGGATAGTTTCACTTCTTCACTGCTTTCCTTACTTTCTTTACTGTCGTCCTTGCTTTCCTTAGATTCTGATGATTCAGCCGAACTGTTCTCATCACTCTTCTTGACTTCTTCACTGCTGTCAGCCTTTGCAACCACAACTACAGGAACTGCAGTTAGAATTGTTGTCTCCTTTGAAACTACAGGCAATGAATCCTCCTTCTTAGCTTCTTCTTTGATCACTGCTGGGGCGATAGCGATAGTCTCCTTGGCAGCTTCTTCAGTTACAACTGCTGGCAATACCACTTTGTTTGCAACGGCCACTAGTGTATCATCCTCCAAAGGACGACACTGTGCAACACCAACCAACAAAAAGCCGATTGCAACAGCAAACACAATTTTATTTTTCATTTGAGACGACAACATTTCGACCGATCGAGCGTACCGTTTGACTACAACTTTAAAACTGTTTTTGTGACTGAGTTAAATCAAATATTTTGTTTTTCAACCGGTTCTCATTGACTTGACCAGAAACCAGAAATATATAAGAAAAAATCGATGGAACTTGGGAAGTAGAAGAATACTTGTTTGCCTAGGCAAAAAATTGCATAATACATGAAGCATTCTCTTTTCGGATCAGCGTTTTTATACACATCAGAGTGGGACTCGCAATGGAATTCTGATTTATATAAACGATTATAAGAAATACGTACACATTTATAAGGAACATAGACAGCACAGGTGTAGGTTTGTGGATATTAGTAAATGACATCTCAAAGAATTTTATTCAAGCCTCGTTGGATTGGCTTAAAGCGGGCCAGTTGTACATAAGTCCATTTGACTTCTCGTTTGTGGTTATCGGCTTGGTGTGTTGTATTTAATTGGTATGAATGAGTCCGCATGGTCTTCTGGTAGCGATAGCTTAAGCTGTAGGTAGGAATTCCACACAAAGATACACTTGGAAGTATGTTAAGGTTTCGAACTCGAGATGATACTTGATACGCTCGCTCTATTGGTATTCGATAGGTCGCCAATAAAATCTGTATGAGATGACACATGCGATGCTTAAATTCTTGGAATCGTTTAAGTATCACTTTTTTTTTTTGTTTCTTAATCTCTCATCGGGAAGGTATAATGAACTTTGTATGGAAAGATGCATACACTCTGGTTCTTGAATATTTTTTGCTTTTATTTGTTTATTTTATTTTTTATTTGGAAGAAAGAAAGTTTGAACGGTAAATTTTTGAAATTTTGAAAGGGTAGTGAGGAAGTGTGTCAATAAAGGAGGGGCCATATAATTCTCGGAAAGAAAATAAATTTCACAATTTCTAATTTAATGTTGTGATGATAAAGAAGTTCAAAACTGGGAGAGTGTAAGGGCGATAAGATATCGCAATCCTGTGGCACTGTGGAAGTGTGCAAGTAACTAATTTAAAAGTGTCATTGGCTGTGTTGAAGAAAGTGCAAATAATGGGTTAATATTTGCACTACAAATAGAAACTATTAAGAGAAATGAGTTTTTGGAGATCATCAATTAAAAAGACAAAAGCTTAGCAATTAAAATGTAGACGAGAGTAATTATTTTTTGGTTTTCTGCTAATTTCGTTTGGGTGATCTCTTTCCCTTCTGAAGATCCTTTTCCGAATACAGCAACTCGTGCCGGTGGATATTTTACAGCTGTATTGCGGTTTGACACTCGCTTTTACTTCAGTAATTGAAGCCTCAACTAGACTACATTGAACAAAAGTTCATTAAAGTACCTACTGAAGTTTTTAATAAAAGAATTAAGAGTTGTATTTAAGAATCATTATTTGAACAAACTGTATTTTATTCGGTAAGGCAAACGCTTGTAGAAATTAATAAAATAAACTACGTTTTTTCAAGCCATATAATTAGTGTATGTTTGCCTCGCTTTTTCATTGATCTCATGTATCGACATCGCGTTTAAGACAATCAAATAGGGTTGTGCAACAAATCGGGGATAACGGGTCCGTTTTTCTCATTACCATGTCCGTGTGGGAATGAAGGGGACTTACAATTTTCTGCCGATTCCGATCGTTCAATGGAGAAAACGCTTTTCATGTCAATGAATTTACTACCAGAGGACTTGCCAATTCCTCGCGTAGAAAAATATTTTCTGTTGGGCCCCGTGGTCTCCAAAGTATTGGTACGCCATCATTTTGATTCATTTTACTGCATTACTAACTTCTGTTATATTTAAAAAATATACATTCCATTTTTGAATTAGTTAGGTTAGGTTAGATGTGGCTGTCGGTATATGGAGATCGACACACTTATACCACAGAGGGTTTATTGCGATACCTCTGAGACCAGATTTTGTTGATCACCCTCTGGTTCCTATTCAGGGGATTAAAAAGTTGAAACACCCTCTAATCGAACCTGGACTAAGGAGTTGATCACCAGTTAGTCAAACTATTCAAAACTTCGTACGAAAAGGGAGAGACTTTTAGGGTCCTTATTAGCTAAACCGCTCCTGTCGTCGAAAAAGTAATCACCTAGGTGAGCTTTCCGTCTGGTAGCAAGTGCAGAGTATGAGCAAAGGAGATTCTGGACTGTCTCCTCTTCTTCCTCATCTATCCAGCTTCTGCAGAAGTCATTTGAGTTCACATCAAATCTTTTGGCGTGGCTACCTATTAGGTGGTGTCATGTAAGGACACCTATATTGGAACTAATATGCAGACGACTTTTTTTTTTTTTTTTTTTTTTTTTTTTTTTTTTTTTTTTTTTTTTAAAAGAGGAGGCTTATATGCTAATCTGGAGAACTCAGAGCTAATATCCAGTCCATTGTACTACCAGAGTAGCAGCCTTCCCATTTTTTTTTTGTGTTGCAGTAGTTGGAAATAAGTTGTTATTAATTTCACATATATAACCTCAAGGGCGGCGTCCATATGAAACTGGGAGGCTGAAAGAAAAGTAGATGCCCAGAGCGGGGTTCGAACCCACGCATCCGGCCTCTCTACCAAACACTCTACGACTGCACCACGGCCGCCCTCCAGACGACTTAGATTTCGAGTTAAACATGGCCAAACTCGTTTAGTCATAAGACATGCATTACTCTATGTACATCTAGTGCTCATCTTCTCAGAGGAGTCCTGCTTTAGCAAAAGTTTACATGTAGCGATCTATATTGTTCCTTTGAGGTCGAACATAAGATGTCGTTCCTTTTTTGGCGAGCTCGTTTGCCATGCATTTGCCTGGTATATCCCTGTGACCCGGCACACATGCAAAGTGAATGTTGAATTGTTTTAAAATCTTCTTCAGAGGCGTGCGAAAGTTTTGGACCGTTTTAGATTTAGTAGAGACAGAGGCAAGAGCTTTGAGAGCAGCCTGACTGTCCGAGAAGATGCGAATATCCGTGGAGGAAACAACGATTTCTCTAGGTCAGGAGAAGACTTCTTTTTTCGCCAGAATTTCCGCTTGGAACACACTACAGAAGTCAGGTAGGTGGAAGAAAATACTTAAATTCAGCCAATTTGAGAAAACTCAACTTCCTACACCAGCACAGGTTTTGGATCCTTCAGTTTAGAAGTGTAAGTCTTCATTAAGCAAGAGAGGGCTGCTCTCCCAAGCTTCTCTTGAGGGTATGGTTATTTGGAAATTATAATCGAACATCAACTTAGGCGTATTGTAGTCTAATCGATTCCGGATGAATCTTAAGATGTTTAAATTTTTTGTACAATTATTTTAAGTCGTGGGAGTTATAACCGTACCAGACAACCCAGGATTATTTAAAGTGTTTTTAAATATTTTTCGTTTGAAATTCAAATGACAATTCCCAAAATTGTGTTGGTGAATAATCTAGATTTGAATCATAACATAATGATACTTGATACATAGTTTTTACACAGGTGTTTTCTTTCACGAGAAAAGTGTTTTCTCGATTAGCCGCCCGAAATCGGAGAATAGTTGTAGGCCTACAAGATTTTCCACAAGGTACGTTTGTGAGAAATGCGCTAGGCCCCAGGGCTCTCCGTTCTGTGGCACCTTCCTAATTATTTTTATTTTATATAACTCAAAATTTTTCAAAATAATTACATGTGCAGTACTAAGTACACTTTTATTACTAAGCACACGTGTAGTACTAACGTGTAGCAAAGTGTAGTACTATTTGCACATGTAGTACTAAGCACACGCAGTTATTCACCAACTTCACGTGTGATACCTGACACGTGTATAAACGTACACGTGCTGTAAGGGCCTCTAGTATGAGTGAAGAGATATATAATTTCACGAGTTCTAGTTGTTAAATATGTGCTCAATCTGTTAGCAACCGGATTAAAGACTCCTAAGCATTAAGAAACTGTGCTGACTTTTATGCTCTTGATAACTTGGTATTCAGCTGCAAATTTAAAACTTTAAACACATTAGTATTACAGTGAGCCCAAGCAGACTTGAGTAGCTTAGCACTTACTAAGCTCTACGACGCTAACACCAGAATCTAGTTCAGGAAAGCTCTAAAACCAGCATGCAAAAACAAAAACACCTAAACTTCATTCTATCCTCCGATTTAGACATCAACAATTGTTGAAGACAGAAAATAATCGACTATTTATTACTGACTTCCATTGATACACAAAATTTAAAAGTGTTTTGCCGCTTTTGCAAATTTGAAATCGGAAGAAAGAGTAACACGAACCTTTACATACAGGAACGCGGAGCATTCCATGTACACAAGCTTAGATTTTGAAATGAGGAAATTTAATAGTAATCTGTTATTTTGAAGGGATACTTGCTGTTTTTGTATTTGTTTGCTACTACCCAAACATTATTTGAGTTTTTGAACCAAAATATGGCTAACAGTGACAAAAAAAGCGTTTTCGCCTAGTCCTTTCGATTGGACAAGGATAAAAAGTGCTTTTCTTAATCTTTATAGAAATCGACTAACTGAAATGTCAAAGTTAAATAACTTACCGGATAGATCTGCCGAATGTATCACTTTCGGATAACAGATGCTTTGAGTTAAAATGCTGATGTATACCTTTACCTTATAAGGAATCCCAAAAAAAGCAACTGCACACTTTTAAATGATTAGCTTTCAAAACTCAACCTTAGCTCTCACTCCAGAATTATAAAGTCAAAATAAAATAAACCTGACTTCAAATACATCCTTTGAAGTAGATACATATACGTCCAAAGCATGTCTATAGGTGTCTCTAATGTGCACCTTCAATTTTCATATCCAAATAGCCTTAAACACCGAGATATCGTAAATATTTGAACTTACTTAAAAGACTGCATCTCTTCGGTCCACTCCTTTCTGCTTTGCTTTTGAAATTATTTTAATCGATCAGTGTTCGTATAAAGCGTTGTGTGTAGTCTTGTTTAGTTTTACCAGAAAATGAGTAATTGCGGTATAAAATTGCCATTAAAAATCTTTTGAAGTAGGTATAAATTTATTAGGAAACCCATTAAAAAGAGGAGGTGCTGGTAAAATGCTGTCATCCAATTTTGTTTTATGAAATTCCAATTGAATCAAGTCTATAGCTTTGAAATAGATGTTAATAACAAACCTTTAAAAAGTCTGTCGTACCTATTCAATATAAAAAATGTATTCCAAGATGAACCGGAATACAAAGTAGACGCAATGCATTAAGAAATCCCATTAAATTTTATTGAAGAGTCACGTAACATTGAACATAGTTATCAATATTAAGAAATGTATGGTTGCTTTCATTCATGTGTTTGTGTATGTATATGTATGTGTGTTCAAAAGAACAGGACTCAAAACAACAAATCAATAAATGTAATTTCTCCATGCATTTCATTTGCAACATGTTTCTGATTATTTTTTAACCTTGGAAGCGGCAAAAAGGACATGACGTGTCGAAGGACACCTGTTTATGAATATTAAGCTCCGGCAGCGGAGAATAGCTTTTCAATTGTGTTTTTGGATGGAAACGTCTTTGCACACGATGAGAGTAAAATATCAAGACTATAACAGATAGAATGAAAAAGAAGGAATTAAACATTCAAACAAGAATTTATGTGTTTTAAAGAACGCTCCAGGCGGCCAGCATTAAGTGCTTGTTTCTAATCATACATGCACCATACTCTCCAAGCAGGGTAAGGAAAAGGATACGCTGATGAATAGTCTCCTAGCTCTAAGAAACGCGTTACTGCATTTCTATAATTTTTAAGATTCTCACGGCTTTATTTTGCTTTGCGACTAGACTGGTTAGCACATACGATCACTTATTTCGTTAAAAACGCTTTTGACTGGTTTATTAGAAAGTTTTAAAACATGGGATGACGATGTCATAAGTTTCCACCACTTCATCGATGAACCAGTGGAAACCTGGGGCCACACAGGTGATCAAGAAATACGTGACTGAATTATGTAGTTTTAACATTACCTACTTTTCGACTTTCGACAGCACTTTAGTATCACAATTTGACATTTTTTCAACATTTTTTGATCGAATTGAAGTCGATAAATGAACAGCAGACTGAAGTTGTGTAATATGGAGCGAATTTTGAAAGAAAAATAGTACTCAACCACTCGATCGCTTATGCGGTAATTCGACCCCTGGTCTTGAGTATTTTAGGTACCTTATGGCTGGCCTTCAGTAATGCGCTGATAGAGCATTCAGAAGCCTAGATACGGGTGTGGAACTTTCGAGACGACTCTATACAAACGTCAACAGAATCTGACGACGAATAGGGAGATGGATGCGATTAAAAATAATACTAAGCACCTGGGTAAGGATAAGCTGTTAACAACTATCGACACCTATTCATTCATAGACAGGGTTCATTTGCCGCAAGGTGGAGAAGTTCATAAGTAATCGGGAAACAGCGACCCAGTACCCAGAAACCTCCTGTCACCCTTGCCACCTCCACGTCGAAGTACCGTTGAAGCTTGTCGCTGAAGAGAAAGCAGATAAGGAACAGATTTTTGCTGGGCTAATTCTGGGGCAAAGACACTAGCATTTAGTTGTTTGGAGTGGATAGCTTGGAAATCATACGAAGCCGCCAAATTTCTACCGATGTGAAAACTGCAGATGGGAAGCGTCAACTATACTTGGAAAATTTTGGTGGAAGCTATGCCTAGAACGTGAAGACGAAAGCAATTCTTCTGTATCTGGTTCCCTCCGTTAAATTTGGAAATTTGCTCAGACCCTTACGCCCAGCGGCCCAGCTGAAGTGGATCCCATCGCCTGATTTCACATCAAGACCGCCAACAAAACAAAAGCCTTATACTCCAATAACATTAACGATACTGGAAACTTTACTGTACGTTTCAAACAGTCGTAAATGGAACTTTTAATTTTTAGTTGCGAAGAAAACACCTATTTCCAACTCTAACCTAAAATCAGAATTAATCATCACTCCAAATTTGCTCCATTGATAAAAAATTCAATGCCCTTGCGCCCATTCAGGTCTTTTAGTCTTTTGGTGTTAAAATCGTTTGCCTTAAATCGGAATGAAAAATTACTACGTGATATTTGAACACAAATTGTAAAATGTATAACCATTTCTATTCATGTTGCGATTGCAAGTGCCGAAAGAAATTAGTTTCTATGCCGCTTTTTCAAACAATGAAAAGAAACCAGAAGCTGTTTGGTGGACATTTTCTATGATCATCTTCTTTTACTCGACTGTAATGGACAATACTTAAATATGATCAGCAAACAACTGAACTCGAACTTATCTCACAAATTCACGAATCAGCTGTCAATGGTCAAGTACATGAGGTGGAGTGAACCAACTCTTTTGCACTGCGAATAACGTAGGTTAGGTTAGGTTTAAATGGCTGTCAGGAAAACAACTGAAACACTCAGACCAATATTTGGTCCATTATGATATCATAAGAATTATGCGAGGCAACACATCACTTAACAAAACCATTCGGAGATTGGAGCTTTTGATAAAACGATAGAGATGACAGGTATCTGTGTTCGCCAGATCGCTTAGATCATCAAGCAAATATTTTCCTTGATGCAGTTTTCTTTTGAGGAGTCGTTAGAGGAAACGCGAATGACTTATAAAATATATGTTTTCAACTCAAATAAAAAAGCGCACCATTTCAACAATACTTTGTCGAGGTTAAGATTATTTATTCAATCAACAAGCTTATTGTCCGTGGCTTCAGTGGCCAAATGGTTAACAATCTGCCTGTCACGCGGAAGTTCAAAGTTTAAATACCAGAAATATAAAACAGTTTTTCCCAAGTTTACGTCTTTGCCAGCAACTAGCATGCTCTCCGAGGGTAATTCAACTATCGCGTCGTGAGGAGTGCTTTTCAGTTAACCCCTTCGCATCGCTAGGGTTGCAACATCGTTATAAAAAATATTTGGAGAGTATCACGATAGTCTCTTGAATTTATCTTACCTTGAAGGCTGGGGTTTTGAGTTATCCCAGTCTTCCTAGGAGAGAATGACTACGGAGAAGTTGGGTTAAAAGTTGTACACGGGAATAGTAATATACAAGTGCATACTAAAGTTTCAAGTTTATCTAAATAATGCAATAATCAGAGTCGCTGTTCTCCATTTCCAATATGAAATGAGGACCTGTTCTTAAAGGTTCTCATTGAATGGACGCTTTATTTCGGGAACAACTTTTTCCCGGCAGAGACGGATACGATCCTTATACTTTTATGCTTGAATTAGAAAATGGTTCTTTCTTAGCTGACCAAAGTCTCCGATTTGTAAGATTTCATTTCTTTGTAGTTTTTGTAGTTTTTGGTTGAGTTCATAAGCAGTTATTTCATATAAACATGTTCGGATGCATTTCTTAGACTTAATACCGCTTCGTCTTGCTAGCAAGCCATTGACATAGCTTATAGTCGTTGACAATTAACATGACTGCGTTAGAATTTGAGGTTTGAATCTTTGAAACTCCCAATGCTCAATCACAACTCTTGGGGTTGAATGATAGGTGCGTTTATACTAGATTAAGTTGGGTTTGGTTAGGTTATAGGTGTACTAAAATGAGTATAAGAACTTTTCATAGCCATACTTCTGGTTGGATAGGTTTTAATATCCTAAGTGAATAGTCTGCACTTCAATCTAGATTCCGACATCAAATTATATATGACCTCGGATGGAGTATTCAAGTGTCCTTTTGACACTCCCTTCTTTTCATAGTCTAGCTTGAAAGTTTCTTCTAACTGAAGGTAGCCTCTTCTCTACCACCATTGATCTTAGAAGCTTACAATTAACTAAGCGGGTCAATGTAGCTTATTGAGAAATTTTTTGCAATATTTAAAAAACCGTCTTCCTATTCACTCCATTTACAGATTCAACCAAATCCAAATTCGTTTAACTGCTGTCTTGATCGACCTAAATAAAGACTCGAAGGATATACAAAAGTAGTGCAATACGGTTTACAAATAGATTGATAGTTTTCGTCAATCCATTCAAGCCTCAATACGTCCAACGAGGTAATATTGTTGCACGTGCTGACAAAAGCCACTTAAAAACCTCTCCCTTATCGCAATGTCGGTGTTGATTTAAATTACGATTTAGTTTTCAACACGATAGCAAAACTTACTCACTCCAAATCTAATTCATAAGAATTTGAATAATTAACTCGTCATAAATTTAATGAATATAAAATCGTTATAATTTTATTGCTGTCAAGAAATAACTATTTCTCTAAAACATTTTATAAATACCTCCTCGTGAAAGACTGATCAAACGGTTTTATTATGCAGTTATGTTAAGTTCAATGACTTCTCTAAACTGAATTAAGTTACCATTTTAATGAATGCAAATAATTCAATAGATTTAAAAAGTCCCAACTGAGTTCCAATTTGTTAATTCAATAAATTGTAGAATTAATATATAATTTTGTTTTCAATTAAGGTTATTGAGAATTCCGTTTTCTGCTCACCTGAATTTCTATTTAAAAAGTTACCAACACGCGCAACACCTACAGACACAATAGAAAGTTGATGTTTCAAGCTTTCTAAATACGATGAGTTAGGTTTAACTTAAAGTGGCATGAAACCATAACTTCGAGAAGAGCAGATAATATAATAATAGGAGTCTGTCTATTCTCTTTCATAGAAGCCAAAGTTGCTGACGGTTGCAGCAAGAAAAATTGAAAGCACAATTGGTTTTCCTGGTGCGAACCTTGAACAGCAAAATTCAAGATACAAATCAAGCATCGATTCCTAGAGCCTGGCCCACAATGAAGGCCTATTTCAAAATGCTCCCCAGACCAGTTTGGAACAATGTCGCCGATTCCTTGCACAGCTTGCATTAAATATAATTAAAAAGATTTGCTTATACTCGTAGAAAAAGTAGACGTGAAACTGATAACTCGTGCAGCCTCCTTTTTAAAGAGAACAAGTCCTGTTTTTGGCCTATGAGTTTCAAAATTAGCCAATTTGCTCTATTTTTTATTCGGAATTTTACTTTTTTTTTCACGAGCCAAGCCTTAAAAGAAAAATTGTTGAACATGGCCTTAAAAAAATACTTTAAACTCATTTTTTTTTTAATGAGCAAGGGACTGCTTTATATCGCATTAAAGATTTTGAGAATTACCTTTTCGTCCTTGTAAAAGCAGACATCTCAAGAATGAAAGGCTTCCTTTTGCCTTTGCTTTAGCTGAGATTCCTGTTGATTTCCTCTTTTCATTTAAGAATGATCTGGTCACCCTGCTTGCTTGGTTAGATATAGCTGCAGTATTCCAAATCACAACATCGCCATCGCAGACAGTTTTGAAGGCGTGCAGTGGAGTCGATCACATTTTATATGTACAGTGGCTATGCAAATGAATGTATATGTCGCTATACAACGCATTGGTCTATAGAAGAAATACTTCAGCATACATAAACTTCCGGACTCCGGAGTCAAGGTAAAGGATTTTTAGCCTTTTCTCAATACGATGAAACATTTTATGAAAAACATAACCATCTGATACATAAGGTTTGCAAAGTCGTGTTTGCCGACAGGCAACTCTTCATTACGGCTTGATTTCTCTTTTGAAGGACATGAAGAGCGTATGGACATTAACGCTCCAGTTAGACGGGCTTGACGAGTCACTCGTTCAAGGAAGTACAATCAAGTGAAAGAAGACTTCAACCGATTTAGAGTAAACAAAACTTCCAAAATCGAAATTGTTGGTGAAAGATTTTGTTTGAGGCCCAGGTTCACCCTGAACTGTAATACACTCCTAAGTAAGTAAATTCTTATGATTGGAGTCTAATGTCGATTTCCATTGGTCATTCGGAAGCCTTCTGAACGTTTCTCAAACCATTCCATTGGCACCAAATGACAGTTCCTCTCCTCAAAAAAAAGAGAAATTTGATTCTAGCTTTGAAGAAGGAGGCGAAGCCAGAAGCACTCACACACTGAAACACTGTTGACGTCAAAATTGACAAATATCATTTGACACCTCTAAAAATTGGAAAAAAGTGACCTCAGAACAATATTAATTTTGTGAGATGAGTTCTAAAAACATTTTGAGACATATTCCTGTGGTTTTTAGTGAATTATTGACCTCTTCATCGTCTTCATCGTCCTCATCATCGTCTCACATCGTTTCACACCGATACACAAAACAAGCTACGAAACTTCAAAACAAGTAAAAGTGTTACTTTGGCATCCCGGATCGGAGAGTTTTTCCGGATTACCAATGGAAATCGACATAAGAATCACACACATGCTTCGCATTTTGTATCTAAATGCTCAAATTTGTGTTTAAGGCTACAGATGTTCTTTTGCCGCTATTTTTATTTACATAACAGTGAGTCAATATCACTTCTATTCTTCATATCTTGGTGGATGGAACGGCTCATTAAACAATCGTTTTTCATGGCAAAGAAATTACTCTTGGCGAACTTGCCAGTTTCTTGCGGAAGGCGATTGACCAAGTAGCAAGGCGACATGCTTATCATTGTGCCCCTGGCGCCACTGCATATATTATTTGCCTTGCCCTAAAAGTTATCCGAAAATACTTCTATAACGTAAAACTTTTCCTGCATTGAAACTAAAAATTATTCAAAATAAATTCAAACTTAAAACTGCAAAAGATTGATGCCAATTGCGTCGTTACAACTAGGCATACATTAGAACAGGATTCTTTTTTATCTTTAAAAATGTTCTTGTAATTTAAAAGCATTTTTATCTTCTAATAGCTTGAGTAGCGTCTTTTAAAGCAAGCCACACATTGCGTGACATTAATTCACAGCCAAAGTTTAAACAAACTTAAAATAAACTCGAATTCCATTTAATGGTTAAAACAAAGCGCTCATTTACCACTTTGAAAGCTGTGAGTCATACGGGTAAGGACGTAATTAAGAACATGTTTTCAAGTTAAGAGAAGCGGTCTATCTAACTACGATATATTCTTGGAAAATTTCAGATTTCTGCTTTAGCACATATACCAAAATAAATTTTAGGAACTGGAAACCAAAAAGTTTCCAAATAAAAAGAAGCAAAAAAAAAACCATTTATTTGTCACATGTTAAACATTAAAAATGGGTGGGGTAGCGAGAGGAAAAATACTAAGAAACTAAAAGTGTGAACTATTTGATTTGAATCTACGAAGTCATTTCTCTTGTCAATAAAAAAAAGATACTAACCGCATAATCAGTAAGACAATAGGCATTGGGCAAGCGTTAATGTCTTTGTTTACTTCCAAGGTAACCAACATAATAAATTACAATAGAAAAATAAAGCAGTTGTACGTCCAACAACACCATTAAAATGCTACAAACGACTTTTCGGACTTTGAAGACGTCATTTATTGTGTAACTTCCTTAGTAGCATTAAATGTCTCAATTTATATTGCAATCATATTTTTGGTAATTTAATTCATTCTGATTATAATCGAATAGTGCTTATAAATTGTCTGCTTATATGGCAAATGTTTACAATTCAACGAGCACTCTGTCTAGCCATTGCCGGCCGGCTTGAAAAAACAATTATCTGGTAAATTTGCAATTCAAAGAACGTATTCTGAGAACATTCGCTGATGCGCCACATCAAATTTGACTTTTTTTATTGCCTTTTTATCAAAAGAACACACCCACGTGCTTTTTACTTAAGTGGATGAGTTGCCGATTATGGTAAAATGTATAACTAATCCTCTTTCTAAAATAAAGAATCTTTAATTCAACAGTTATTCAGAGTTCAGACCCAGTTAGCATATCCCAAGAAAAGTCTTATTTACCGCCATTATGGGTTTTTTGATTATTTATAGTTTCACAGAAAAAAGTTCATAATTTTCTATCAAAAACAAGATGACAAGAAAGAACTTAACTGATGTGTCAAATTGCATTTAAATATTATTCAAATATTTTTTAGCTTTAGGTCGCTTATTGCTACAGGGTGACAAAAAATTGCAGAAAAATCTATAATAAACTAAAAAGACGCTCATACCGTCAAATCAAAGTCTGAGTTACATTGCTTGTTTTGTTATCAATTGCCAGATTGCAAGTTAGCTCCGTAATCAATGTCATCACCGGACATTGTCTGATAGGAAGACACGCCATAAGACTTGGCGTTCCCTCAAATGACTTCTGCAGAAGTTGCTTAGATGAGGAGGAGGAGACAATCCCACACCTCCTCTGCTCATGTCCTGCACTCTCTTTTAAAAGAAAGCGGCATCTAGGAAAATATTTTCTTGGTGATCCAAGCGATCTGGCACAAACAGATCCCCTGCATATCCTTCGCTTTATTAAAAGCTCCAAATGGTTTTGTTAAGTGAGGTACTGCCTCGCATAATACCTATGGTATCACAATGGATCTAATATTGGTCTAAGTGTGTCAGTTTATTTTCCTGACAGCCATTTGAACCTAACCTACATTGCTGAGAATAGAATGGAAAAATTCAGAGATGCCAATAGTGCAGTTAAAATTGCCGACATAACCATCACAAAAATGTTTTTGCACGTGGATATCGCCTCTCGCGAGGAATCGGCAAGTCCTCCGTTAGTAAACTAATTGATATGAAAAGCGTTTTCTCGATTAGGCGTTCGGAACCAGCAGAAAATTGTAGGTAGCTTCTATCACCACTCAGAAATGGATGTGAGAAATGCGCTAGGCCCTGGGGTTTCTCGCACTATTGCGCCACCCTATTTATTTATTTATTTATTTATTTAATCGTTGAGTAAGCGCTTTTCATGACAAACAATTTAATATCGGAGGACTTGCCAATTCCTCGCGAAAGGCCACACCCTCGAAAACATTTTTCTTTTCATTTCTAACTTCCAATTCTTTACTGGATTGGTTTATGTTTTCATTTGCGGGAATTCTTTTCATCCACCCGAATGATGCGAAAACGCGTAGGACTAAGTATGAATGTTGTAAAAATTATTCATTAAAGAAATTAAAAAACTAAAATCAGAACTGAAAAAAGCAAATATGTCAGTAAATATGCATAACTTGAGGCTTACTAATGTTGAACGGGGATAACACCCTGTTCGTTACTAAGATGGACCTCGAGAGCATCTTTCACAAAATAAAGAAAAAGAAATCAGCAGGAGTCGACGGCATACCCAATGTTGTGCTGCGAAACCTCCCTGCGGAAGCGGTGGACATATACACCACGTTGTTCAACAATGCGCTGAATAATGCATATTATCCAGTGCGTTGGAAGACGGCAGTGGTCCATCCTCTCCTTAAAAAAGGTAAGGATGGTTCCAATCCAGCAAATCTCCGGTCAATTAGTCTTCTTCCGAGTATCAGCAAAGTATTCGAGAAAGTTCTCAATAGAGCACTGTCCACATGGGCTGAGGACAAAAATATTATTCCCGAAAATCAGTTCGGTTTTAAGGCGGGTCATGATACCATACATGCCGCGTCTAAACTAGTATCTGATATTCAATGGAACAAAGCTAAAAAGCAGTGTACGGGTGCATGTCTGGTTGACTTGGAGAAGGCTTTCGACACCGTTTGGTTAGACGGTCTTTTCTATAAGTTGATCAGGTATGGCATGAGTAAACCACTGCTATATATTCTGAATGACATGCTTCATGGTAGAACGTTTGTTGTGAAAAGTTGCAATATAACCTCTACTAGAACTTTTAAAATACAGAACGGTCTACAACAGGGGGCGGTGAATTCGCCTATTTTGTTTAGCATTTTCACCGGCGATCTAATTGGTTCCCTTCACCATGCTATAGCGTACGCCGACGACCTAATCGCGTACAGAACAGGTCCAAAGATCGAGGTCATCAGAACACTCTTGCAGCGTGACTTCGATAAGATTCAGCAATATTGCGATGACTGGAAGTTGAAAATCAACTTTCAGAAATCGGAAACAATTGTGTTTAGAACCCCGTTGGCTCGGGCCTCATGGGATACGAGAAAGAACTGGCGAAAGCTGGTGATGGTTGATCTATATGGCCACCCACTGCCAAGCAAAGTAGTAGTCAAGTACCTGGGCATCTGGCTAGATCAGTATCTATATTTTAACAAACATATGGATGCTGCTCTGGCCAGGGCTAGAGGAGCTTTTGGTCTGACAAGGCGACTGTTTCACAGCAGTCAACTTGATAGCAGAGTGAAGGTGATTTGCTACATGGCCCTCATAAGGCCAATGATTGTCTATGGGTGCCCTGTATGGTTCAATGTTACAGCGTCTCAAATGGAAAAGATTCGGGTGTTTGAGAGACAGTGTCTGCGTACCTGTCTTGGATTGCACAGAACACCAGAGTCGGAGTACAGAAAATATTATCCTAATGAGGTCCTTTACAACGGGGCTCAAATAAACAGAATCGACAACTTCATGATAAAACTGACTCGGGGTCACACTGCAAGGTCGATGTCTTCGAACAATGGCCTGATATTTGGGGCTTACTACCCCAACTTAGAATATATGGAGAGAACACGTTTCAGTGGATTTGTCCCACCGGAGGCTTTCCTCTATTTTGATATGATAGGTTTGATACAGGACAGATCGGCGGTTCCGTTGATCTACCACGTCTGCCGTAAGTCCGTGGAGCGACGGCTCCTTTATGGCCGGGACGTTGCCGCAGTAGGCGGAGAAGCTGAAGAGCTCCTCCGGTTCAGTAGGGCGGTATCAGATCGCGATCGACGGGACGTTGTGAAAACGTCAGAACAGTTCTGGTGGTTGTCTGAGCAACAGACAGAAAATGATATTGGTAGCGAGTCGCCAATGGCTGGCTTGCACAGGCTTAGTGTGTAAGACTTAGGGTATAGGGGGTAGACATAGTGGCAACCAAAAAAATTATAAAAACCAAAAAAAAAAAAAAAAATTATAAAATACCGAAAATCAAAAAAAAAAATTGTAAAAAATTAAAATCAAAAAAAATGTAAAAACACTGTGCGTCCCAAAATCCAAAAAAAAAAATAGAAAAAATAAAAATCCCAAAAAAAAATTATAAAACACAAAAAACAAAAAAAAAAAAAAAAATACATATAAAAAGCTACTATGGCTGCTCTAGTTTTAAGTAGTTTTAATTAGTTGTAAGTAATTTTAAGAAAAACATAAAAAATGATCAATGAAACTAAGTTTTTTAAATTTTCTTAGTTATTAATTAGTTCTAGTTTGAAATAGATATATGGTATCTTTAGGCCGAAAGGCATTAGAAATAAGTTATTGTATAATTTAGAGTACCCGCCTAGGGTCAGTAAGTTAATTTAGTTATTAAATAAGCTAGTTTAAACATTTTTGTTAGCAAATAAGTAGTTTTAAGAAAGAATTAATAAAAATGAATTTAAAACTGAAAAAAAAAAAACTGAAACTAATGTTGAGAAGTATTTTTAAAAATTATTTTTTTAATTCTATTTGCAATCTACGTAATAACTTAATGCTATGTCCGCACCTGAAGTTAACCTGGGTTTCGTTCCAGGATGGTTTGAGTTAACCAAGTAGTGTCCGCATATGCAAAAAAGTTTTGAGTTTATCTTTTATGATGATGAGTGTTTTTCTTAAGTTAAAAAGAGACAGACATAAAGTGTGAGCAGAACGTCAACGACGTATGAGAGAATTCTTTCTCTCTCCACTCACTTCCACTCTCTTAAATGTCAAATTTAATGGAATATTGGAAATAGTGCATTCAGCGCACTTGGTATCGAGTAGGTTATCACGAAACCCAGTGACTAAAAAGGTTTCATTTTGTATGGCAAACCACTTGGTTATCCTGTTGGTTTGGGATTGTTTTGAGTTAAACAAGTTTAACTCTCAGGTGCGGACATAGCATAACCGACAAAGAGAACGACAAGCAAAACCAGATAAGGCTAACCTTTTTTGCTGCAACTCTGTCCAATAGGTGATATTTGCTTGCAGGGGTTCATGGTTGTGTTCTTTGAGTGGAATTGGTTGCCGTGGACACCGAAGTTCCTAATAGCTCAAAGTTATTCAGTGTCAAAGAAGGTTACTGGAATATGTTGAATTATTATCAAAAATCGACTGAAACGCTAAAACAAAAAAAATTAAATCTGTACAGTGGTTTTGGAACTCCCGTTCCCGTTTTTGTGGGAAAATGGGAATGAAACATAGTCTTCATTTCTCAGGGGCAATGAAACATTCTAACGGTGACAGTATTTTCGGAATGGGTCCAGTGCTTCAGGTTCTTGGCAAGAATTTGATAGAATTTTTGGCAAAGTATTATTCAAGTTCTAGGTCATATTCTTGTTTCCGTCTCGTTCCCGTTCCCGTCGGAATATGGGGATGAGATAAAATTAAGATATTTGGAGATATCATCTTATTGTACTCAGGGACAATGAAACACTCTAATGGTACATCTAATCGGTACAGTATTTTTCACGTTTCCGGTTATGTTTATGAAGAAATATGAAAAAAAAAGTTAGCCAATGACATCTCGCAAGTTCTAGACCATATTTGTTCCAAGTTTCGTTCAAATCGGCTCAATAGTTTTGGAACTTTTTTCAATACGAACACTTGCCTCCCGTTTATGTTCCCATTCCTGTTTGTGGTACCGTTGGAATATGGAAATGAATAACATTCTAACGGTTCCCAAGTCCCCGTTTTTAACCTCTCTCATTTTCCTAAATGCTCTAGTTGAGCTTTATTAAAATAAAGGCGTTAGTATCGAATTCATAGAGACATACCTAAAGAAGAATGAAAAGTGCAAAATTCTAAATTTGGGAGCCTTTTTACTCCAAAATTTGAATTTTCGGCATATTTGACCCCCGAAAAATTATTTATTTACACGCTACCGTTCAGACTTTAGGTATATCCTTTCGATAATATTACTGAGAGTATCCTCCCGAAATTTCATCTAAATCGGTAGGTAACTAATTTTTTGAGCTGAAACACGAGCAGTTTTTGAAAAAGTAGTTTCGAGATAATAACGTTTAAAGCTTCACCGCAAGAAAATTATTAACTGTAGTAACTTACGGATTAATCGGCGATTTCAGGCGCGTACAATGAACCTTCGACTTCCTTCCCAAAAACAAATGCCTGGTCGGCAGTAGAGGGCGTTGTAAAGCGAAGGTCGCTTCACCTCTATAACGGCACGAGCTACCTGACTCTTCGACCGCATGTTGTTCTCGCGCTCTAAACGCGATAACTCTGCATCTATTCGTTATTTTCAGTTTTCTTTTGGTCATAACCTTCCTTGGATATCATACTTTCGAAATTTGTAATAAAAAAAATTTATTTTTTGAAAATTTTTAAGTGGCCTCCCCCCTTTAAAGCGGTGTTCAGTTTTGACACCATACCATCTGCGGAGTTGGTTAGAAATTTCTTTAGAAAATTCAGGCTTATAACGCATTTCAGTAAGTAATGATATTTTTTATCAATCAAAAGAATTAAAAGTTCTAAGTCTACAGATTAAGATAAAAGCCGGTACTTTTAACACATCAACATGGCTTGGAACTGACATAGGATTTATCGGCATTTGTTAAATAATTCATTTATTTTAAGAGACGAAAATGAGTATCTACAACTAAAATTTTGCCAAAAAATTAGGCATTGTAATAAAAAGTGCACTCGGCAAAGTTCCCCTTTGCAAATCCGTCCAAGAGTGACAAATGAGAAGGGTAATCCGAAAGCAATTTCAAATTAAATTCGAGAATAAATTGTAGGATGAGCTGTTTTATTGAAATTCCTTTCATAGTTGCGTACTTTGCTTGAATGAAGTTAAAGTTTTTTTTTCAGTTTTCAGGCGGTGCGACAAGTCGAGAGAAATTAAAACAAAACAAGAAAGATGTTGTTCAGATTTATATTGATGCAATTTTGTTTGAGTTATCAGCTACAAAGAAAGTTTAGATACTTTTGTTTGTTCCTTTAACAACAGATAGCCTTAGACTTGTGAGTAAACAAAGTCCTCAAACGTAAATATTGTTCTTTTAGTTCGGTGTTTATTGTGAAACTCATCCTTTAGTTCGATTGATGCTTTGTACCATGTGTATGGATTATGCTTCAATGTAACGAAATACCATTGACCTTTACACCGCACTAACTATATGATGAGATTCACCTTTGAGTAGATAATGTGATTAAATATTTCAAAGTCAATCTCATTATATTTATTGAATGTTCTCACTAATCAAGCACTGATGTTCAAGATAAACAATTTTATAATTGATGGTTACGTATATACGTCGCCGTCGGTCATAAAAGTAAATTGTTTATAAAATTAAATTAAAAACTATTCTTGATCATGTCAAGGCACAGTTTAGCCGTCCTTTACAAGCCGACTCCCCTAGGCATTTTTTCTGTCATAGTGAGAATAGTCATCCCAAAATGGGGTGGGATCTCCAGTAAAGTTGCTTTATTTTCCTTTGTGTTGGAGTATTAGGCATCTATCTAATCGATTTTGTTTTGATATTTGTGCTTCACACAAAATCTTTGTTTGAATAGTAAGATATAATGTGAGTTCGTTGTGTATTGAGCTTTTAGTCAGATATTCGTCCTTAAAAAGTTGGGGGTCACATTTGCAAATGAGAAAAAAGAATTTTTTTGTAAAAAAAAATGATGGGTCTTATTTATATCTTAGGTAGACTGTGCTCAATTTTATAACATCTCCAATTTATACTAAAACGACAACGACAACGACAACGACAACGACAACGACAACGACAACGACAACGACAACGACAACGACAACGACAACGACAACGACAACGACAACGACAACGACAACGACAACGACAACGACAACGACAACGACAACGACAACGACAACGACAACGACAACGACAACGACAACGACAACGACAACGACAACGACAACGACAACGACAACGACAACGACAACGACAACGACAACGACAACGACAACGACAACGACAACGACAACGACAACGACAACGACAACGACAACGACAACGACAACGACAACGACAACGACAACGACAACGACAACGACAACGACAACGACAACGACAACGACAACGACAACGACAACGACAACGACAACGACAACGACAACGACAACGACAACGACAACGACAACGACAACGACAACGACAACGACAACGACAACGACAACGACAACGACAACGACAACGACAACGACAACGACAACGACAACGACAACGACAACGACAACGACAACGACAACGACAACGACAACGACAACGACAACGACAACGACAACGACAACGACAACGACAACGACAACGACAACGACAACGACAACGACAACGACAACGACAACGACAACGACAACGACAACGACAACGACAACGACAACGACAACGACAACGACAACGACAACGACAACGACAACGACAACGACAACGACAACGACAACGACAACGACAACGACAACGACAACGACAACGACAACGACAACGACAACGACAACGACAACGACAACGACAACGACAACGACAACGACAACGACAACGACAACGACAACGACAACGACAACGACAACGACAACGACAACGACAACGACAACGACAACGACAACGACAACGACAACGACAACGACAACGACAACGACAACGACAACGACAACGACAACGACAACGACAACGACAACGACAACGACAACGACAACGACAACGACAACGACAACGACAACGACAACGACAACGACAACGACAACGACAACGACAACGACAACGACAACGACAACGACAACGACAACGACAACGACAACGACAACGACAACGACAACGACAACGACAACGACAACGACAACGACAACGACAACGACAACGACAACGACAACGACAACGACAACGACAACGACAACGACAACGACAACGACAACGACAACGACAACGACAACGACAACGACAACGACAACGACAACGACAACGACAACGACAACGACAACGACAACGACAACGACAACGACAACGACAACGACAACGACAACGACAACGACAACGACAACGACAACGACAACGACAACGACAACGACAACGACAACGACAACGACAGCGACAGCGACAACGACAACGTTTGTTTATCTTTTTCTTGTCTATCTCTTATTTTAAATTTTTTTGTTTTTCTGTGTTTCGGTCCCTGAACATTTTATTTTTACTTGTTTTGTAAATGCAAAATCGTGTAACAAAAATATTTTGGTAAACAAACAAAAGCAGAACAACTTAGGAATTTTATGAACTTACCTTTTGCAAAAATATAATGGTAAAAAAATACGACAGAAGTAAACTTTTATTCAAATGCTCAATCTCGTATTAAAAACAATAAGGAAAATATTAAGTTTGTTTCCTAATTGGATGGAACATGCAACAAAAGATAGGTTTTGTCCTTTCACCATTTCTTTTTGCAGGAAGTGTGTATATTTGCTTCCGTTGTAGCGTTTTCAATTTAAATTCAAAACTGCTGTTTTTAATGAAACATATTTTTAGATTTATTCTTAGCATTCGTGGAAAGACTGGCGTTGACTAATAGCTTTTCTATTTTTCATGTTTTGTTTATTGTTTCCTTCACCAACCTTATGAATCTACTTGCTTTAGCAAGTTTTTCAACTTAACGTTTGGGCAATTAGTTTCAAATAAGAAAGCTAAAGGGTCTTCCGATGCAAGGTTTCATTTTGAATAGCTCGCGAGTCATAGAGTTGTCATAACTCAAGCTGTTACTTCTTAGCAAATGACAAATTAAAAATACGCTTATGATATACGCTTCAATAATGCAACTGAAAATTCGTTTAAAAAATGATGAAAGTTTTGTGGTCTTAGTTTGTAAAACAGAAGTGGTTTGGCTCGCCATGAAGCACATTCGTGACTAGCTTACGTAGGACAAATGGAAAAATTTGAGCTGTCCTCTCTAGCTGATTCATGTCGCTCAAGAACAAATAAGACTATAGCTGCTGTTGCCCTAGTGACAAAAGGTCATGTTTCTTCATTTCTCTCATTTGCAATTGGATATTAAACACGCAACATTATTTCGAATTTTGCTAGATACTTAGGTCTCAAAGCTTTTATAGCTCACAGTCAAAACAAAAATTCAAACTTACCGACCATCAGTGAAATTGCATCAAAACGTACCGAAATTTCATAGAAAGATCATCGTGATCAACGAGGGCCATTTTCGACAGACTCGAAAGCAATGAAAATGAATAGAAATAATGTCGAATTTGGAAAGTACATAATGTCCATTCTAAGTAGCTAATCCAATAGCTCAGAGTCGATTGAAGACATCAAAGATCGAATTCGTGAAGTTATCAAGAAAATACTACTGTGAATGTGCGAGTTCCTGAAAAGATTACGATCTTGATGGCCGCCATTTAGTTGATATTGCTTTTCACTGTGAATGTCATGGATTCCTTTAACCAATAAGGAATAGAATCTGGAGTCGAATTACAGCATCAGTGATTGAGTTAGTTGGTACTAATTTCTTTCAAAATTCGTCCTTTAATACACAACATCAGTTTGCTGTTCATTTATAGACTTTAATTCGTTCGAATACTGATGAAAGAATGTCAAATTGCGGTCTTAAGGGGGGAGACCACTTTAAAATTTTCAAAAAAAATCAATTTTTTATTACATATTTCGAAAGTGTGATATCTTAAGAATGTTATGGCCAAAGGAAAACTGAAAATATCGAATAGATGCAGAGTTATCGCATTTAGAGTGCGAGAACAACATGTGGTTGGGTGATGAGTTAGGTAGCTCGGGCTGTTAGAGGAGGAGCTACCATCGCTTCACAATGCCCTCTAAAGTATAGAAGTGGAGGGTCTATTGTACGAGGACTTCGAAGATCTATTTATTAAACGTGCCTGAAATCGCCGATTAATCCGTAAGTTATTACAATTTATTAATAATTTTCTCGTGGTGAAACCTTAAACGCAATTATCTCGAAACTACTTTTTCAAAAACTGCTCGAGTTTTAGCTCAAAAAGTAAGCGACCGATTTGAACGAATTATTATTGAATTTTGGGTGACTACTCTCAGTAATATTATCGAAAGGATATACCTAAAGTTTGAAAGGTACCGAAAAAATGTGACAACGGCAGCAGTTTTCGATGTCGCCGGAAACAGGTTTCCGGTAAACTTCAATAACGCCGCCATTTCGTTTGTCATCGAAAAGATAATTTTTTTTTGAATACTGGACATTTCTAATAGACATTTCTCTTAATTTTTAAAATGATCGGATTATTTTATTCCCTCTCCAAAAATCCCAAAAAAAAACATGTTTTTAAGCTCCTAAAGTAGTCTCACCCCTTAAAGTGCTCGAAAACCCGAGAAGTAATGCAAAAACCACCTAATTCAGTCACGTATTACTCTACCACGTGTACGATAATTCAGACCCAGATTATTGAAAGAAAAACTGTTCTTTTGAGTTTCAAAACGAAGCCTGTAATTGGAAGACCTTGAACCTGACCATTTGATGTTTGATAGCAGATGTGTTGTGGTACCCGTGGTGTGATGGTTAGCATACCCGCCTGTTAACCCAGAGGTTCGTTGCTCGAATCCCAAAAGAGGGAAACATGTTTTTCCAGCGGTATCGCCTTTTGTGAGGAATTGGCAAGTCCTCCGTTAGTGAACTCATTGCCATGAAAAGCACTTTCTCGATAAGCCGCCCGGAACCGGCAGAAAATTGTAGGTAGCCTCCATTCTCTCACAAGACACGGTTATGAGAAGTGTATTAGACCCTGGGGCTCTTCGCTCAGTTGCGCCACCCTATTTATTTATTTATTTAGAACAAATGTGTGAGTGAGTTTACGGCAGTTCTTCTTACCAATAGGGAGTGGATCTTTCGAATTAAGTGTGACTCTAAAAAAGCTTTATTGATGAAACATTTTAAATTTTTCCACAAAGTAATCTTTTCAGTCTACAAAAAGTCACCATTAGACAATCGCATGTATTGTCTACAACTTTATTGCACAAAGAACACAAAATGTGCTTCAAGCACTCTTCATCCTTTCGTACAGTTTGTTTTTGTATGATTGCCGTTAGTGAGTTGTGTGTATGCACCTTTTTGGCAATGAACCCATATAAATATATATGTATTTACAAAATTCATCTTACTCGCAAGTCACAAACAGAAATGTATCTCATGATGCTTTTGTGATAAGAGTCCAACCTTTTACGTCAAAGCAAATAAAATTAGGTTGAAATTGTTTTTCCTCTGTTCTCACTGTTCTCTCTCAAACTTAAATTGCTTGAAGTTTTCATTCAATATTGCTGCTGATCCCATTCCAAATACACGGTGAGGGAAAACTGCTAACTCACCTGCAGAAATGGTTGCATGTCAAAACCGAACTTTCATTGTCAATACCCATCAGTGTGTGAAAGTGTTTTATTTAACCGCTTGATGCTAAGTAGTGGCTTTTATATTTGTCATCGTCAACGCATCATATGAAGTGCCGCTGTTAGATGGTTTAGTTAAGAGTAAGAGTTGATTGTGTTTTGCATGTGAATTGTATGTTTAAAATATTTATTTTGGATAATGAGCTCCCTATTGGAGGTAGCGGGAAGCTTTTGACTTTCTATCTCCATATTGTGATTTTAATGTTTTTTTATATTATTTAGCGAGGCTTTCACTTATTATAGCGCAGACGTGTAAATAACAGGTAGGCGATGAGTATAGGTATATCACGAACGATATACAAGGTTTCTTAGTACGCTCAGATCGAGAAACTTCAGCCTATGGTAATGAGGAGTTTCACTTTCATTTCATTGCGTGGCGATTTGTTGGCTCAAATGAAGTTTTAACAGAGTTTTGCAACATCGGAGATTGATCACTCAATTATTAAGTAACATTTATGATGGCTTTCCATGAAAGTACAAAGTAACTTATAATTTAAAAGCGAATACATCTGCAATACGGCTTCAGACACCGAAGAAACTGTGATGCCATCAACGCATTCTCATGTCAACCTGGTGTACCCCACAGGTGGATCACTAGTGTGAAGTACGCAAGGAAGAAAACTTTGATCACTTTGAGATCACAATGCTCAAAGCGCATCATCCGTCGTAGGCCGCCGTGAAGGAAAAAAAAGAAAAATATATTTCCAGTTAATTTTTAATTTGAATTATTCATTCAATTTGTTTGTCTCTTTTTTTCTGCTTAACAAAAAAGTTTCATGCATTTACGCCCACAAGCATATAAGACACCCAAATCATCAGAAACAATTTAAAATATTCAACGAAAGTTAAATAAGAAACGCACACGACACTAATACCGTAATTTTATGACAAAAAGAAAAATTAGTGTATAGTATAGAAATTTAAATTTGCTCTGCTACAAAAGTTGGGCCTACACCTCTACCATAAAAGAGGAAACATTTTCTCTCTCAAAAATTACTGAATCAAATAAATTCAGCTGCTTACTAACATTTAAACAAGAAATAAGTGTTTTTTCCATGAATAAAACAACATGCATCAAGTCTAACTGTCAAGTTTCTTAAGGGAGCTCGAACGTTTTGGGTGAGAAAAAACTTTTTACCAAAGTGAGCAATAAGCCAACAGAGCAGGATAAAATTCCCATACGCGGTTTCATTCGTTGTGGTATGAAATATTTTCGCAGTAAGAATTCGTATAACTTTATTTCGGAATTTTAAATGTCACACACAGAAGTTTATTTCCGTGTTCTATTGCCTTTATTACGCTTCGGCTACATCACATTTCAGCTACCTCTCTTTGAACCCACATTTATATGTTATTATGTATTTTCCCCGTGAATGTGAGAGCAGAAGTTGAAACAGAAGCTAGAGGTCGATGTGTTTCCTTATGCAAATCATTGACAAAGCTTTGTAAATTCCTTTTCCTATTTTGCAATCAACGAAGCTAGAGTAGTATATATTAGATCTGGTTTGTTTGAGAGGGTGTTTTGAGCATCAGCAGTTATAAGACAAGGTTTCTTCCCTTGCAGTTATTCTCCCGAAAATCCTTTGAAATAAGTTTTCTGGGAAAGCAGCATTTGCTTTTGTTCTTTCGGGTGGAAAAGCTTTGGAGTTCGATTTAATAAGATTTATTTTTATTCAAGATAATAGTACAGAAAAAAGTGTAACGTGACTACTTAGCTTATTTTATATAAATCAAAATCTCATTTCATTAAATTAAAAACAACTTTACTCCCAAGCAGAACACGTAGTTACATTCATATTTATACGACTTTTAAATAAAAATACTAAAAAGTCAGCAAATTGTATATATGTACATAAGTAATAGAATAATTATAATTTTCTTGAGGATAATGAAGAAAAGCAGAAAACTGGGTCTTTGTAAAAATGAAAATCGCAGATGAACAAACATGTGTGATAATGAAGGTACGCAGATTCAAATTCGAGATTGACAAGAGTAGAAGAAAACCAAGTCGGAGCCAGTTCTGTACAATCAAGCAAAACAAACTCAAGACCTTTATGGACAGTTAGAGTTCTGGATATGGACAATGGATAATTGGGTCATATCAGTTAAAGTGTAGGACCTCGTAAGTATATCATGATTTCGAGAAATCGAAAGAAACGCAGAAACGCAGAGCCTGACATGTATGACACAAGTATTTAATAGGGCCCCTACACTACGCAAACACGTTTGTACAAACGTGTGTTTGTGCATACATAGTTTCGCCACACACTACTCAAACATGTTTGAGAGATATTAGTTGCTTGACGTTTTTCATATCAATAATACCTACGGAGCAATGAGCGATTTCGCATGTGCTGCTTAATTAATTACCCGATTACAATAATCTTTGCTTTTAACGCACCACAACACCGGTAAACTTTTATATAATTCGATAAATTCCGTCCAAAAAATTAGTTCCACTTGTTTATTCATCTTTACTCCTTGAAAATTGACACGTGTTTGAGCAAAATTCGCTACACACTACTCAAACATGTTTGTGCAAACATTTTTACAAAAACAAAATACATATGTTTGCGCAAACGGTTTGAGTAGTGTAGGTCCCTATAAGATTTTCTTTTTTCTGTGAAATGTTTGTAAGTATACTTAAAATGTCAAAGAATTTTGGCGTTGACTTTTCTGGTATATTTTTTTTTAATAAATAATATTTTTGTTGCAATTTTTGGTTAAGCGGTCCTACACTTGAACTGACGATGTGCAGTTTCGTAGACTACCATTTTAAGGATTCAATTAAGAACATAATGACATCAACATTTTAATTTCAAATTCACAGTCAACACTTTTAAGCCATGACTCTAAACTCTAGAGAAAACCCAATCAATTGAAAATGCTACTTCTCCTTCTAAAGCTCTGTATCTGAAATCAATACGTTACCTCAACCCTCATCTGACGTCTGCCTTCATTAATTTTTCATCTGTCATCTCTATCGTCTATCGTCTATCGTCTATCGTCTATCGTCTATCGTCTATCGTCTATCGTCTATCGTCTATCGTCTATCGTCTATCGTCTATCGTCTATCGTCTATCGTCTATCGTCTATCGTCTATCGTCTATCGTCTATCGTCTATCGTCTATCGTCTATCGTCTATCGTCTATCGTCTATCGTCTATCGTCTATCGTCTATCGTCTATCGTCTATCGTCTATCGTCTATCGTCTATCGTCTATCGTCTATCGTCTATCGTCTATCGTCTATCGTCTATCGTCTATCGTCTATCGTCTATCGTCTATCGTCTATCGTCTATCGTCTATCGTCTATCGTCTATCGTCTATCGTCTATCGTCTATCGTCTATCGTCTATCGTCTATCGTCTATCGTCTATCGTCTATCGTCTATCGTCTATCGTCTATCGTCTATCGTCTATCGTCTATCGTCTATCGTCTATCGTCTATCGTCTATCGTCTATCGTCTATCGTCTATCGTCTATCGTCTATCGTCTATCGTCTATCGTCTATCGTCTATCGTCTATCGTCTATCGTCTATCGTCTATCGTCTATCGTCTATCGTCTATCGTCTATCGTCTATCGTCTATCGTCTATCGTCTATCGTCTATCGTCTATCGTCTATCGTCTATCGTCTATCGTCTATCGTCTATCGTCTATCGTCTATCGTCTATCGTCTATCGTCTATCGTCTATCGTCTATCGTCTATCGTCTATCGTCTATCGTCTATCGTCTATCGTCTATCGTCTATCGTCTATCGTCTATCGTCTATCGTCTATCGTCTATCGTCTATCGTCTATCGTCTATCGTCTATCGTCTATCGTCTATCGTCTATCGTCTATCGTCTATCGTCTATCGTCTATCGTCTATCGTCTATCGTCTATCGTCTATCGTCTATCGTCTATCGTCTATCGTCTATCGTCTATCGTCTATCGTCTATCGTCTATCGTCTATCGTCTATCGTCTATCGTCTATCGTCTATCGTCTATCGTCTATCGTCTATCGTCTATCGTCTATCGTCTATCGTCTATCGTCTATCGTCTATCGTCTATCGTCTATCGTCTATCGTCTATCGTCTATCGTCTATCGTCTATCGTCTATCGTCTATCGTCTATCGTCTATCGTCTATCGTCTATCGTCTATCGTCTATCGTCTATCGTCTATCGTCTATCGTCTATCGTCTATCGTCTATCGTCTATCGTCTATCGTCTATCGTCTATCGTCTATCGTCTATCGTCTATCGTCTATCGTCTATCGTCTATCGTCTATCGTCTATCGTCTATCGTCTATCGTCTATCGTCTATCGTCTATCGTCTATCGTCTATCGTCTATCGTCTATCGTCTATCGTCTATCGTCTATCGTCTATCGTCTATCGTCTATCGTCTATCGTCTATCGTCTATCGTCTATCGTCTATCGTCTATCGTCTATCGTCTATCGTCTATCGTCTATCGTCTATCGTCTATCGTCTATCGTCTATCGTCTATCGTCTATCGTCTATCGTCTATCGTCTATCGTCTATCGTCTATCGTCTATCGTCTATCGTCTATCGTCTATCGTCTATCGTCTATCGTCTATCGTCTATCGTCTATCGTCTATCGTCTATCGTCTATCGTCTATCGTCTATCGTCTATCGTCTATCGTCTATCGTCTATCGTCTATCGTCTATCGTCTATCGTCTATCGTCTATCGTCTATCGTCTATCGTCTATCGTCTATCGTCTATCGTCTATCGTCTATCGTCTATCGTCTATCGTCTATCGTCTATCGTCTATCGTCTATCGTCTATCGTCTATCGTCTATCGTCTATCGTCTATCGTCTATCGTCTATCGTCTATCGTCTATCGTCTATCGTCTATCGTCTATCGTCTATCGTCTATCGTCTATCGTCTATCGTCTATCGTCTATCGTCTATCGTCTATCGTCTATCGTCTATCGTCTATCGTCTATCGTCTATCGTCTATCGTCTATCGTCTATCGTCTATCGTCTATCGTCTATCGTCTATCGTCTATCGTCTATCGTCTATCGTCTATCGTCTATCGTCTATCGTCTATCGTCTATCGTCTATCGTCTATCGTCTATCGTCTATCGTCTATCGTCTATCGTCTATCGTCTATCGTCTATCGTCTATCGTCTATCGTCTATCGTCTATCGTCTATCGTCTATCGTCTATCGTCTATCGTCTATCGTCTATCGTCTATCGTCTATCGTCTATCGTCTATCGTCTATCGTCTATCGTCTATCGTCTATCGTCTATCGTCTATCGTCTATCGTCTATCGTCTATCGTCTATCGTCTATCGTCTATCGTCTATCGTCTATCGTCTATCGTCTATCGTCTATCGTCTATCGTCTATCGTCTATCGTCTATCGTCTATCGTCTATCGTCTATCGTCTATCGTCTATCGTCTATCGTCTATCGTCTATCGTCTATCGTCTATCGTCTATCGTCTATCGTCTATCGTCTATCGTCTATCGTCTATCGTCTATCGTCTATCGTCTATCGTCTATCGTCTATCGTCTATCGTCTATCGTCTATCGTCTATCGTCTATCGTCTATCGTCTATCGTCTATCGTCTATCGTCTATCGTCTATCGTCTATCGTCTATCGTCTATCGTCTATCGTCTATCGTCTATCGTCTATCGTCTATCGTCTATCGTCTATCGTCTATCGTCTATCGTCTATCGTCTATCGTCTATCGTCTATCGTCTATCGTCTATCGTCTATCGTCTATCGTCTATCGTCTATCGTCTATCGTCTATCGTCTATCGTCTATCGTCTATCGTCTATCGTCTATCGTCTATCGTCTATCGTCTATCGTCTATCGTCTATCGTCTATCGTCTATCGTCTATCGTCTATCGTCTATCGTCTATCGTCTATCGTCTATCGTCTATCGTCTATCGTCTATCGTCTATCGTCTATCGTCTATCGTCTATCGTCTATCGTCTATCGTCTATCGTCTATCGTCTATCGTCTATCGTCTATCGTCTATCGTCTATCGTCTATCGTCTATCGTCTATCGTCTATCGTCTATCGTCTATCGTCTATCGTCTATCGTCTATCGTCTATCGTCTATCGTCTATCGTCTATCGTCTATCGTCTATCGTCTATCGTCTATCGTCTATCGTCTATCGTCTATCGTCTATCGTCTATCGTCTATCGTCTATCGTCTATCGTCTATCGTCTATCGTCTATCGTCTATCGTCTATCGTCTATCGTCTATCGTCTATCGTCTATCGTCTATCGTCTATCGTCTATCGTCTATCGTCTATCGTCTATCGTCTATCGTCTATCGTCTATCGTCTATCGTCTATCGTCTATCGTCTATCGTCTATCGTCTATCGTCTATCGTCTATCGTCTATCGTCTATCGTCTATCGTCTATCGTCTATCGTCTATCGTCTATCGTCTATCGTCTATCGTCTATCGTCTATCGTCTATCGTCTATCGTCTATCGTCTATCGTCTATCGTCTATCGTCTATCGTCTATCGTCTATCGTCTATCGTCTATCGTCTATCGTCTATCGTCTATCGTCTATCGTCTATCGTCTATCGTCTATCGTCTATCGTCTATCGTCTATCGTCTATCGTCTATCGTCTATCGTCTATCGTCTATCGTCTATCGTCTATCGTCTATCGTCTATCGTCTATCGTCTATCGTCTATCGTCTATCGTCTATCGTCTATCGTCTATCGTCTATCGTCTATCGTCTATCGTCTATCGTCTATCGTCTATCGTCTATCGTCTATCGTCTATCGTCTATCGTCTATCGTCTATCGTCTATCGTCTATCGTCTATCGTCTATCGTCTATCGTCTATCGTCTATCGTCTATCGTCTATCGTCTATCGTCTATCGTCTATCGTCTATCGTCTATCGTCTATCGTCTATCGTCTATCGTCTATCGTCTATCGTCTATCGTCTATCGTCTATCGTCTATCGTCTATCGTCTATCGTCTATCGTCTATCGTCTATCGTCTATCGTCTATCGTCTATCGTCTATCGTCTATCGTCTATCGTCTATCGTCTATCGTCTATCGTCTATCGTCTATCGTCTATCGTCTATCGTCTATCGTCTATCGTCTATCGTCTATCGTCTATCGTCTATCGTCTATCGTCTATCGTCTATCGTCTATCGTCTATCGTCTATCGTCTATCGTCTATCGTCTATCGTCTATCGTCTATCGTCTATCGTCTATCGTCTATCGTCTATCGTCTATCGTCTATCGTCTATCGTCTATCGTCTATCGTCTATCGTCTATCGTCTATCGTCTATCGTCTATCGTCTATCGTCTATCGTCTATCGTCTATCGTCTATCGTCTATCGTCTATCGTCTATCGTCTATCGTCTATCGTCTATCGTCTATCGTCTATCGTCTATCGTCTATCGTCTATCGTCTATCGTCTATCGTCTATCGTCTATCGTCTATCGTCTATCGTCTATCGTCTATCGTCTATCGTCTATCGTCTATCGTCTATCGTCTATCGTCTATCGTCTATCGTCTATCGTCTATCGTCTATCGTCTATCGTCTATCGTCTATCGTCTATCGTCTATCGTCTATCGTCTATCGTCTATCGTCTATCGTCTATCGTCTATCGTCTATCGTCTATCGTCTATCGTCTATCGTCTATCGTCTATCGTCTATCGTCTATCGTCTATCGTCTATCGTCTATCGTCTATCGTCTATCGTCTATCGTCTATCGTCTATCGTCTATCGTCTATCGTCTATCGTCTATCGTCTATCGTCTATCGTCTATCGTCTATCGTCTATCGTCTATCGTCTATCGTCTATCGTCTATCGTCTATCGTCTATCGTCTATCGTCTATCGTCTATCGTCTATCGTCTATCGTCTATCGTCTATCGTCTATCGTCTATCGTCTATCGTCTATCGTCTATCGTCTATCGTCTATCGTCTATCGTCTATCGTCTATCGTCTATCGTCTATCGTCTATCGTCTATCGTCTATCGTCTATCGTCTATCGTCTATCGTCTATCGTCTATCGTCTATCGTCTATCGTCTATCGTCTATCGTCTATCGTCTATCGTCTATCGTCTATCGTCTATCGTCTATCGTCTATCGTCTATCGTCTATCGTCTATCGTCTATCGTCTATCGTCTATCGTCTATCGTCTATCGTCTATCGTCTATCGTCTATCGTCTATCGTCTATCGTCTATCGTCTATCGTCTATCGTCTATCGTCTATCGTCTATCGTCTATCGTCTATCGTCTATCGTCTATCGTCTATCGTCTATCGTCTATCGTCTATCGTCTATCGTCTATCGTCTATCGTCTATCGTCTATCGTCTATCGTCTATCGTCTATCGTCTATCGTCTATCGTCTATCGTCTATCGTCTATCGTCTATCGTCTATCGTCTATCGTCTATCGTCTATCGTCTATCGTCTATCGTCTATCGTCTATCGTCTATCGTCTATCGTCTATCGTCTATCGTCTATCGTCTATCGTCTATCGTCTATCGTCTATCGTCTATCGTCTATCGTCTATCGTCTATCGTCTATCGTCTATCGTCTATCGTCTATCGTCTATCGTCTATCGTCTATCGTCTATCGTCTATCGTCTATCGTCTATCGTCTATCGTCTATCGTCTATCGTCTATCGTCTATCGTCTATCGTCTATCGTCTATCGTCTATCGTCTATCGTCTATCGTCTATCGTCTATCGTCTATCGTCTATCGTCTATCGTCTATCGTCTATCGTCTATCGTCTATCGTCTATCGTCTATCGTCTATCGTCTATCGTCTATCGTCTATCGTCTATCGTCTATCGTCTATCGTCTATCGTCTATCGTCTATCGTCTATCGTCTATCGTCTATCGTCTATCGTCTATCGTCTATCGTCTATCGTCTATCGTCTATCGTCTATCGTCTATCGTCTATCGTCTATCGTCTATCGTCTATCGTCTATCGTCTATCGTCTATCGTCTATCGTCTATCGTCTATCGTCTATCGTCTATCGTCTATCGTCTATCGTCTATCGTCTATCGTCTATCGTCTATCGTCTATCGTCTATCGTCTATCGTCTATCGTCTATCGTCTATCGTCTATCGTCTATCGTCTATCGTCTATCGTCTATCGTCTATCGTCTATCGTCTATCGTCTATCGTCTATCGTCTATCGTCTATCGTCTATCGTCTATCGTCTATCGTCTATCGTCTATCGTCTATCGTCTATCGTCTATCGTCTATCGTCTATCGTCTATCGTCTATCGTCTATCGTCTATCGTCTATCGTCTATCGTCTATCGTCTATCGTCTATCGTCTATCGTCTATCGTCTATCGTCTATCGTCTATCGTCTATCGTCTATCGTCTATCGTCTATCGTCTATCGTCTATCGTCTATCGTCTATCGTCTATCGTCTATCGTCTATCGTCTATCGTCTATCGTCTATCGTCTATCGTCTATCGTCTATCGTCTATCGTCTATCGTCTATCGTCTATCGTCTATCGTCTATCGTCTATCGTCTATCGTCTATCGTCTATCGTCTATCGTCTATCGTCTATCGTCTATCGTCTATCGTCTATCGTCTATCGTCTATCGTCTATCGTCTATCGTCTATCGTCTATCGTCTATCGTCTATCGTCTATCGTCTATCGTCTATCGTCTATCGTCTATCGTCTATCGTCTATCGTCTATCGTCTATCGTCTATCGTCTATCGTCTATCGTCTATCGTCTATCGTCTATCGTCTATCGTCTATCGTCTATCGTCTATCGTCTATCGTCTATCGTCTATCGTCTATCGTCTATCGTCTATCGTCTATCGTCTATCGTCTATCGTCTATCGTCTATCGTCTATCGTCTATCGTCTATCGTCTATCGTCTATCGTCTATCGTCTATCGTCTATCGTCTATCGTCTATCGTCTATCGTCTATCGTCTATCGTCTATCGTCTATCGTCTATCGTCTATCGTCTATCGTCTATCGTCTATCGTCTATCGTCTATCGTCTATCGTCTATCGTCTATCGTCTATCGTCTATCGTCTATCGTCTATCGTCTATCGTCTATCGTCTATCGTCTATCGTCTATCGTCTATCGTCTATCGTCTATCGTCTATCGTCTATCGTCTATCGTCTATCGTCTATCGTCTATCGTCTATCGTCTATCGTCTATCGTCTATCGTCTATCGTCTATCGTCTATCGTCTATCGTCTATCGTCTATCGTCTATCGTCTATCGTCTATCGTCTATCGTCTATCGTCTATCGTCTATCGTCTATCGTCTATCGTCTATCGTCTATCGTCTATCGTCTATCGTCTATCGTCTATCGTCTATCGTCTATCGTCTATCGTCTATCGTCTATCGTCTATCGTCTATCGTCTATCGTCTATCGTCTATCGTCTATCGTCTATCGTCTATCGTCTATCGTCTATCGTCTATCGTCTATCGTCTATCGTCTATCGTCTATCGTCTATCGTCTATCGTCTATCGTCTATCGTCTATCGTCTATCGTCTATCGTCTATCGTCTATCGTCTATCGTCTATCGTCTATCGTCTATCGTCTATCGTCTATCGTCTATCGTCTATCGTCTATCGTCTATCGTCTATCGTCTATCGTCTATCGTCTATCGTCTATCGTCTATCGTCTATCGTCTATCGTCTATCGTCTATCGTCTATCGTCTATCGTCTATCGTCTATCGTCTATCGTCTATCGTCTATCGTCTATCGTCTATCGTCTATCGTCTATCGTCTATCGTCTATCGTCTATCGTCTATCGTCTATCGTCTATCGTCTATCGTCTATCGTCTATCGTCTATCGTCTATCGTCTATCGTCTATCGTCTATCGTCTATCGTCTATCGTCTATCGTCTATCGTCTATCGTCTATCGTCTATCGTCTATCGTCTATCGTCTATCGTCTATCGTCTATCGTCTATCGTCTATCGTCTATCGTCTATCGTCTATCGTCTATCGTCTATCGTCTATCGTCTATCGTCTATCGTCTATCGTCTATCGTCTATCGTCTATCGTCTATCGTCTATCGTCTATCGTCTATCGTCTATCGTCTATCGTCTATCGTCTATCGTCTATCGTCTATCGTCTATCGTCTATCGTCTATCGTCTATCGTCTATCGTCTATCGTCTATCGTCTATCGTCTATCGTCTATCGTCTATCGTCTATCGTCTATCGTCTATCGTCTATCGTCTATCGTCTATCGTCTATCGTCTATCGTCTATCGTCTATCGTCTATCGTCTATCGTCTATCGTCTATCGTCTATCGTCTATCGTCTATCGTCTATCGTCTATCGTCTATCGTCTATCGTCTATCGTCTATCGTCTATCGTCTATCGTCTATCGTCTATCGTCTATCGTCTATCGTCTATCGTCTATCGTCTATCGTCTATCGTCTATCGTCTATCGTCTATCGTCTATCGTCTATCGTCTATCGTCTATCGTCTATCGTCTATCGTCTATCGTCTATCGTCTATCGTCTATCGTCTATCGTCTATCGTCTATCGTCTATCGTCTATCGTCTATCGTCTATCGTCTATCGTCTATCGTCTATCGTCTATCGTCTATCGTCTATCGTCTATCGTCTATCGTCTATCGTCTATCGTCTATCGTCTATCGTCTATCGTCTATCGTCTATCGTCTATCGTCTATCGTCTATCGTCTATCGTCTATCGTCTATCGTCTATCGTCTATCGTCTATCGTCTATCGTCTATCGTCTATCGTCTATCGTCTATCGTCTATCGTCTATCGTCTATCGTCTATCGTCTATCGTCTATCGTCTATCGTCTATCGTCTATCGTCTATCGTCTATCGTCTATCGTCTATCGTCTATCGTCTATCGTCTATCGTCTATCGTCTATCGTCTATCGTCTATCGTCTATCGTCTATCGTCTATCGTCTATCGTCTATCGTCTATCGTCTATCGTCTATCGTCTATCGTCTATCGTCTATCGTCTATCGTCTATCGTCTATCGTCTATCGTCTATCGTCTATCGTCTATCGTCTATCGTCTATCGTCTATCGTCTATCGTCTATCGTCTATCGTCTATCGTCTATCGTCTATCGTCTATCGTCTATCGTCTATCGTCTATCGTCTATCGTCTATCGTCTATCGTCTATCGTCTATCGTCTATCGTCTATCGTCTATCGTCTATCGTCTATCGTCTATCGTCTATCGTCTATCGTCTATCGTCTATCGTCTATCGTCTATCGTCTATCGTCTATCGTCTATCGTCTATCGTCTATCGTCTATCGTCTATCGTCTATCGTCTATCGTCTATCGTCTATCGTCTATCGTCTATCGTCTATCGTCTATCGTCTATCGTCTATCGTCTATCGTCTATCGTCTATCGTCTATCGTCTATCGTCTATCGTCTATCGTCTATCGTCTATCGTCTATCGTCTATCGTCTATCGTCTATCGTCTATCGTCTATCGTCTATCGTCTATCGTCTATCGTCTATCGTCTATCGTCTATCGTCTATCGTCTATCGTCTATCGTCTATCGTCCATCGTCCATCGTCCATCGTCCATCGTCCATCGTCCATCGTCCATCGTCTATCGTCTATCGTCTATCGTCTATCGTCTATCGTCCATCGTCCATCATCTATCGTCTATCGTCTGTTGGCTGTCGTCGGTCGTCTGACGACCTCCGCCATCCTGCTATAGCTTAAGGCCAACAATGCACTTTTGGCTTTTGAAACTCGCATTTGGTGTATTTATTTATTATTTGTTGTCATGTCAAGAAATTTTAAAAATGGAAAACTTTTAAATATCCTCCTTTTTATGCCGTTTTTTAGTAAATACGTGCCTTTGTTCCAATAGCTTTTAATTAATTATGAACTAACTACTCTCTGGTTTCAGTTGAAGAGTAAGGGCGATATACGAAGTTGCGATAGCTACGATCCGATCAATCTGATGTTCCACATTTTGAAGATCGTTAAGGGAGTATAGGTAGAGTATCTCATGCACCTTTAACGTTCTTCTTGTATTGTATGACTGTCTCTCTTTAACAAAAACCAAACACATCAACTTATAGCTTGTTTTTTCGGATGGAAACTTTACTAGGTTGAATCAAACCATCCTATAGAAAGAAACCAAGTTAAGCTTCAAGTAGGGACATAGTATTAGGCTACCTATGACAGCCAATGAAGATCTGTGAAAGAAAAAACAGATGCCCTTCAAAATAAACAGAAAAAATTACTCATACGCCACCCCATACCAAATTTGAAATAGAAAAGTGAATTATTTTCGAAATTTATACTAACGGTATATGAATAATAGCGTCGAAGAGATCTCCTATTTGAAACCATCTTTTGTTACAAATAAATATGGACAATCAATCCCAAATAAATCGACAAAAGCCAGCAAGGAATATCTTGACAATTGAGGTAAAACTAAGTATCCGTGAGCTGCATAAGAACACTTGAAATTCGATTAAGTGTGAATAACAATATCCCTCTAGTCTGACCACTGACCACCATTGATGCATCAATCAAAACGTGTGTTCGAGTCCCATAATCAGCATTGATCCGATCTGTTTCCTCATTGGTACATGTACATGTTCAAGTTCCAATTTATTCAACCGAAGGTAGCAATTGATAGTACATACACATATTTTAATTTCCGTATTAGCCGACAGACGTTTGGTCATGGTTCGTTAGTTACGTTTACGTTCCCTTTACCTGGCACTGGCATTGTCATTGAAATCCATCTTGTTCATGTTGTACCTTTTATACCTTTGCTTTTAATAGACCCCCGAGGTACTGAAAGTGCTTTATAAAAAACAGATTGTCTTGTCGTCGAGCGAGCAGAATATTAAACCGTTGTGACTATGGGTGTGCTTTTGGCCGTGACCATTTGATGACCGTTTTGGAGGGCTTCCTACAACACAACGTATACATCACCTGGGGAGTGTTTCAATTTAAAAAAGAAAGAGTATCTACACGTGTATGGTGACTTTAAATGACTATGACGTGTGATGAAAGTTTTGCACAGTTTACCAGGTCGGCAGATTTTTGAAATCTAAAGTAAATCAATGGGCCAGTAGAGGAGTAACAAGAGCACCTATTCTGAGTCACTTTGTTTCCATTAGTGTCTAGTTTGAATAAATCTGTGCAAGTTTTGTATCTCATAAAAAGTGAACGACAAATTGGAACAGACATTTCTTTTTGTACTTTTTTGTATTGTGTTCAATTGAATTTATTGGATGTTATAGTCGTGCCAGCATACCTATGGCACGTTTATAAGAAATGATGATATCACATGCAACTATGAAGATGGCAAAGATGTTGACAGTGTTCGTGCTTTGTTGGTAGCTATTGAACATACCTACTTATAATGATGTTGGCGCTGCCTAGATATTCATTGATGTGATACGATGTTGATTCCTATACACTTGCTACTTGTCGACTCTCTCAAAGTTTGTCGTTTGTTGAGTATACCTACCTATGTATCCATAGGTATAAGGAGTTTCACTCAAGTTCAAACACAAACGCTGTATGCTTTCATTAAGATTCAAGATTGATAGAGAAACGAGAACATATGGCGTAAAGAAATACTGTCAAGGGCATAACAAATCTCATTTTAATGATTTACTTTTGCTGGAACCAAGACTTGCCGTACCTTAACCTATATGGAAATGGGAAAGGTCTTCCATAAATTCAGAGTTCGCTTTTAACGAACTTAATGACTGCAACTTGTTCAACAAAAAGGGTTGTTGAAATAAGATCAAATGTTAAAGAGGATGAAATAAGATATAAATTCCAATATTAGAGTCGTAACTTGCTAACAGGCCCAGTTTTTTGGACGCAAAGAGAAAACCCTTCAAGATATTCTCCTATGCAATGCATAGAGTGAAAAGTCAATGGGTGTAACCCTTGAAGAGGAACTACTTGAGAGCTTGTTTATAATTTTAAAAGGAAGTGCATGTTTGATATCAGTTAAATTGTAGATGCAAAGAAGTCAGTGGAATATGCATCCCAAGTTGTATAGGTACCCAAGTAGAAGAAGATGCATTTTCGCAAAGGTTTTCCAATTTACTTCAAGAAGAAAGAAGAGCTTTTATTTATTGTTGGAGATTCGAACGCACAAGTCGGGAAAACAAAAAGGCTTTTGAAGACTGCAATGGGAGTAGTGAATATAGTACCAAGGAGTCCTCCTCTTCAAGATATCCTTAGTATGTGCAAGTAACGTAGTTTTTTTGTGCTGAAATCCTTGTTCATCACTATGGAAACATTTTTTCACTTACTGCTGTGTGGAAATGAAACTGAAATTGATTAGATACCATGAGATAGCCACACTTATGAAGTCTCGATAAAAAACTGTTAAGTTAAGAGAAGCTGTCGCCCAACAACACTAGGAAAAGGTGATCATTTCACTTTCAATATGCATAAAAATCTGTGTAGTTCCTTAAAAGTCCAAATTACCGGGAAACGACACAGGGCAATACCACAACAAACTATCTGAAAGATATCAAAAATAGTAGCAAAAGCTTTTAAAGAACCCATACCAACAAGGCAAAGAATCATGTTAGGTGGAAAGATGAAGCTAGATCAGTAATAAGCAAGGAAAAATTTAAATATTTAGGGTTTGGTATAAATCAAGAGTAAAGAAGCTTGTGATGACGACTTCAATCATCGAGAAAACTTCAGGTGGATGAAGTGCCGGGTGAGCTCCGAAAATTTTATGGTAAAAAGCAATTAGTTGAAGGGAAGGTTCTACTCTAAGCAATCAATAAAAAGTATGAGAGTATGTTGACTTCAGCTGAGATGTAATTACTCCGTATGAAATTAGGAGCAGCTAAGCTTTATCGTATTAGATATTGGAAGTATACCAAGACCAATTAAAGCCTTCCTTCCAAAATACTTACTGGTGGAAAGTGAGGGCAGGATCTGGTCAGTTATGGTATTGTCAAAAAATATTCAGAGAGCCCCATCAAAAAGGCGGCATCTCCCAAGGTCTCGACACAACTGAGACAAGGAGCGACGAAATTCAACTCCTGGCAAAACCAAAATGTGACTAGCCCAACAGGGAAGTGACTCATGCAAACCTAAATCGTTTGTAGCTTTCACATTTTCAGACATCCATCGAAAATGTTTTAAGAAGAAGTGTGTGCAAGTGGTTAAGAAATTGACGTCAAACTTCAATTTTTTACGTTGATGTATTTTTAGTATGACATGAAAGATTACAAATTAAGAAACATTTCCAAGAAAGGCAAGAAAATATTACGCACAACTTTTTCAAACCACAGCCATTAAGGAGTTTTACTCCTTCCTCAAATGTTGGTATTGTGGACCCTTTTTGGCTGTAAAATGTTCAGAGAAATACAAAGTTGCAATTATTTTCGAAGCTATGCAAAATACAGTTGAGCTAAGGCTGCTTGAGATGGAAAAGTAAGTAAATGGAGTGGCGCCACAAATCTTTGTGGAAACCTTAGGACCTTGCGCTTTTCAAGGACCTACAATTTCATTCCGATTTCGAACGGTGTGGCTAGGTAAGAAATTATTTTTCAAGGCAATGTTGTTACTCTCGGAAAAACTGCCCATTTTTCGCGATTCCGTGTGATGATGTTTCTCATGGCACTCGAACCTCCAGCTCCCCACGTAACAAGCAGACATGCTAAGCCTTCCGCTATGGTCATTAAAGATTTCACTGCATTACGACGTCGAGTGATACACTTGGCGTAATGGTAAGAGTTTGTCTGACTAAATGACTTGTGAATCGAAGGCACAAGTCGCAGAAACAAAGGTGCTTCCTTTTGCAAGAAATTCGCTTTAGCACTCAGATTATTTTCCAGTTCACTGTACCACCAGCAATAGCAAATTAGCCTTTGACCGACTCTGACGTGGGAGTCGAATCCAAGTGCTCGGCCTATCTGAGAACTAATCAACCACTGCACTAGCTCTTTGTGGCATTGTTATTAGAACGAGTTCGAATTGAAATTTAAGGAATATTCATCCTCTTGTGTTTCTACGGTTTTCATCTTTCAGAAAGAATTTCAGAAAGAAATTGAAAGTCCTCCGCAAGTATTTGCTACCCTACTATGAAAAGAGCTTCCTCACTTAGCAGTTTGGGATCAGAGCGAAATTGTGGACCCCATGTATGTTTTTTTTGCAGACGTATTTTCATGGCACTGACACAAAATTTTTCATCGACTATATTTTTAGATGGAAGAAGGCAACTTTCTGATTCTGGTAATTCCAAAAACCAATTGGCCTAAAAGTTCAACTCTTAATTACAATGGAGTTTCCTTTAATTACCAAAACTCTAAATTGTCTATGCGCTCTCCCCATGTTTAGGGCCACATATTTAAAGGAGGAAATCAAAGTCAGTTCTTTGTGTCTCACAGTTTCTTATGCCCTTGTTGAGTGAATTTAAGCAGATTTCATATAAATCTTGGCACAATAATCTTTTCAATGAATATTGCATCATTTAAGGTTCAAACCGTTACCAAACAAAACACTATGAGCATATTTTTCCTAAACACTTTCCTATTCTCCGCTATATGAATGCGGTAACCTGGTTGTTTGGCTATGTTAAGCTGAAGCATTAACCATTAGATAACAGCAAAAACAGATGGCAATTTTAGTTCCTAGAAAACTATACAAAAGAGGTTGGAAAAGACTGAACTCGAACGACACTCATCATTCATTGCCTAACTCCATTGTTACAGATGAAAACAAGCTATTCATTATCCATTACGTGGGCATAAGACAACAAACCACTTAACACCATATGCTTTATTGCCTGAGAATACCATAACACGAAAGAACCGGAGATTTGTTTACAACCAAACGACCAATTTGAAAAGCCAACCACCTTACGATCTTACTTACGATCTAAGCCACGTTCCACAAACTATCTTTTGATCTCTCTTCTCTTCAACGCAAGAAATTGGAGAGTAGCCAGAGTCATAAACAAAACAAATCCACATCGAAAGAAGGTTAAAAAAGAAGAAAAAAAAAAGAAGAAGAAAAGAAAAAACACTACTAACCCATTCCACTTGCGGCAACGACAACCAACGGGCAAGGCCTCCAATTCCAATCCAATGTCATCGCAAAAGAATCTGAGACACATCCGATTCACCAAGTAGTGATTTAGTTCGAGCCAGTCTGGCATCATGCCACATAACAGTTTTTGCTCTTAATACTCACTCGTAGCTCGTACCCTATACTGGATCAGAAAACGTTTTTCTTTTCCATAATCTTTTTCAAAAACGATCACGTTCCACTCGTGCATTTTTTTGTATGTATGCAGAGGTAGCTGCTATGCGCGCTTTCGCTGAAGTGTAATGACTGCTTTACCTTCTGTTTTTCATTTTCGTCATTCATATTGGATTAGCAAAAGACACAGTCATACGGAAATGTTGAGATACTTTGGTCGGTGGTTCTGTTGATAAAATAAATATTTTAATAAGATTGATCGCGCACCCTTGACAAATATAAATATTTAAAACGCGAAAATTTAATTAAAACAAAAATATCTCATTCAAAGAAAAGAAAAAACGCGCGGTACATAACCAGTGGCTTAGTGGAGACTGAAACCAGTTTGTGTGAGTGAAATAGAAAATAATGTTTAGCATCCATTTGATAAATGTGTGATGGAAGTTAATCAGTGAAAGGATTCAGTCGAAATTATATCCAGAAACGAGTGTGAAAGTCGTTCATCAATGCATCTAACTTGGAACCTAAATTCAGCACCCATTTTGGATTATCTTAACAAAAATTTCAAAGTAAGTTAAGAAACGTTTCGAATTTTCACCAAATCAATATTGCCAGTCACGAACGGTAGTTCACCACATCATTTGAAGTCATGTCATGAAGTTATTACGATTTCGATCTTTTTCTGGGAATTTTCCGTCTTATTCTCATTTCTTTAATCCACGATTAGCATCCATTTCCATACCTACAGTCGTCTACAGATGTAAGAAATGAACACTTTTACCACTTTATAACGGAAAACACATTATAATTGTGTCCAAGATTTAATACGTGCATGTAGGTACATGGGTGATGTGAAAGTCTTCATAAGACGCTCCAACAATTAACCAAACAGAATCTCTTTTATTTTGCTGATTCTTCTTCTTCACTCAGTCGTATGTTTATCGTATACAGCAAATCTTTGGCGTTGTCTGGTCCCAATAAGTCGTTGCTTTGTGATGCGATTCACCGAATTTCGGCGGCTTCCGAGTGGAAATAATGACTTATTCAAGTGGAACTTAATGGTCTTTTCATTTGGCACCACAATTATTGTGTATAAACATAATGACGGCGTTTTGTAAGCTTACCTATTATTTACGCATTATTGTGATTGCAAAGTGCTAATGCAAACTGAATGTGGAATTGCTTTTTGTGGCGATGGATAAATGATTTGTTGTTCGAAATTAAATGCATTTCACACAAAGTAGCTTATAAAATCGTCGTCATTCATATTAAATTTGAGCAATGAGTAAATTTTTGACGAGGGAGTGTGTGTGGTTTTGACACTTTCATTATAGGTACAGGATATTGTTTGGCTTGCGTTACGTTTCGAAGAAATTACTTTCACAAATTTTGGGTGAAAGGGTTTCATTCTGCCTTTTAGAGCGAAAGGAAACTTTTGCGTCGAAAAAACAAAGGGCAGCAATATTGGGCTTTTACCACAAAGGTTGGAAGTTGGTTTGGATGTGAATTTCCTGGCTTTCCCTGAATAATGAAAGGTTTTCTGTTCATCATCATGTAGTCTGCTTATGTCTACCAGTTCCATACAAAAGATGGATTTATGAACACACAATTTAACTTTGATGTGGAGGATGTTAATCGATTTTATTATCAAATGGGAAAGCTTATTTTTTTTTTTACTGAATTCTAGTTCGGTATGAGAATACAGCTTTATTGTTAGTTTATGTCTGCATTCACGGTTTATTTTTAATTTTTCAATTTTCATTTATTTTCTTAAACGGTTCTTATAAAATCATATAAAATCATAATAATTATAAAATACACGTTAGGTATTAAAAAAAAAATTTAAAATGGGACGGGATTGCGAGGAAACTTAGAAACTAAGGGAAACGAAGAACGAGAACGGGATCCTTAAAACTACTTACCCATGCATTATCGGGTGGCTCAGATAGTTCGTTCTATGAAACGATTCACAAAATAAATTTCTTATGGGCAAATCTCGAGCAGGAACATTAATTTAAAAAAGGATAGTAAAAGGGGCAATTGATATGATAACATAAAATTTATCTTAGATAATTGCTTAGTATTTAAGGCAATCGTGGTACATTGCCAGCATATCCGCCTGTTAGCCTAGTTCGTGATTCGAATCCAAACAGAGGCAAAAATATTTTGCCACTGGTATCGCCTATCACGAAGAATTGACAAGTCCTCCGTTAGTAGATTCATTGCCATGAAAAGCACTTTCTTGATTAGCCTTTCGGAACCGGCAGAAAATTGTATGTCCACTCCGTCTCCTCGCAAGGCATGCTTGTGAAGTAAAATGCGCTAGACCCTGAGGCTCCGCGCTCTGTTCGCCACCGGATGTTTCAAAGTAAACGATGAGCTACGATTCTAGTGAGGCGTTTTAAATATTTTCGATTCTTTTCGAACTTGTTACGTAGAAGGAGCTCCATCGCTCCATATAATAGAACAGTATTGTAAAACGGATCTCACAAAGCTAATATAGAGAGACTGAAGGGTTTAAGGATCTGCTGCGAATTTCTTGAAATAAATCCAAAAATTAGCTTTAGCTACTATATAGTCAGCTTGCGATCGAATACAACACCAAAGTCCTTGTTTGATACTATTCTACAAAGAGGTTTGTTTGTAAGAGTGAAAAATTGGAGACTGGTTACGGAGAAATGATGTAATTTGGCATTTCGAGATATTCAAAAATAAACAATTTTTTTTGCACCATTCACCTAGTGAACTAAGGTCATTTTAGAGGAAAAACCAATCTGATAATGATAATGATTCAATACGTCAGAGAATTTTAAGGTCGTCCGCAAACACCAATTTTTGAGAAAATTGAATATGAAGTGGAATATCATTAATTAAGATCGAAAACAAAAGTGGTCCCAAGTCGTTTCTTTGTGGAACACCATAGGAGACAAGAATTTTGTGAGATTCAATATTGTTAATAAGATCGTATTGAATTTTAACAGATAAATAAGATTGAAGCCAATTCAATGAATTAGAATGAAAACCTATACATATTTATTATATTTTTTAGATTACAATTCCCGACTCAAAGGCAAAACAATCGAATTAACTGATTCCATAATGTGACAGGCGATTTGGAATTCAACCGTCGAAATCGCTGTCAAAAGATGCAATGCATTTTGCGAAGTATCTCGATCTTTCCACGTTTTTATTTCTTCCATATTCCAGATTTAATTACAGCCGGTTGAAGTTCAACGTACGTTCCAACTGCTTCATGAGACTGAGCCCACCTGGTAGGAAAAACAGACTTCAACTTTTGTTTTTTTTTTCTCACTTATCTTTGTCATTTTTGAAATTTCTTGGTGTAGAACGTCTTGTCTTTTAGGCCAGTGAAAAAATGCTTCAATCGCTCCGATAGTTCCTAACGCATTTTTGATTCCTGACACTTCGCATGCTGCATTGACTGCCAAACTAAAGCTATGTGCAGTGCAATGTTCATGAATTGCCAGGTTAAATACGATCTCAGATGAGCCTGTGCACCAATGAATTGGACACTCATTGCCGAAGTTCCGTCGAATCCTTGGCCATACATATGAGCAATCGACGCCAACATCATGTAAATAATTTCTGATTTAATCTGCTAAACCTCGTATATATAAATTAAATTTTGAGTAATAGACCCCCCCCATGCCCAAATCCTGGATCCGCCACTGGTTGAAATGGTCTGCCTGTTATTAGCGAGCAATTGTCAAGTCTTCTGGGAGTAATTTCACCGCCTAGAAGAGCGCATTTTCACTTTGCCGGTAGGAATAGGCTTAAAATTGCATGTCTTTGCAATGCTTTAGGCTTCAGCATTCCCCGATCTTTATAGTGCCTCCGTGTTAGCTTTTTTTAATTTTTGTTTTAAAAATCGCATTTGATCAAGAGAATTTCACTCGCTTTCATTTGTATTGCAATTCATTTTACTAAAGCCTCAATGATCTTGTCAAGCTGAGTTACTGGGAAAGCCAAACTTATCTGACACTATATTTTCGAAAGATTTTGGTAGGCCTTTGGAACTGGGGCCAGATTCGGTTACTTTTTAGACGACTATCGTTCAGTTGTCTATCGTCGATTGTATCGTTAAAAGATTATTTAATGTAGTCTTGTTGATGGAAGTCTATTTTACTGACGTCTTACAAATTTTGGGAACTTTTTCAGGGTCTTAAACACGTTTTTTTTTTAGTAGCTTACGTTTACACTTTACGGAATAGACAGCTTTTTCCGTAAGAATGTCTATACTCTACTTGTGATGCGACAAACTCTGTGAAACGTATAAAAGTGAAATCTTCTGTAATTTAGGATTATGCTTCAGGACACTTAGCGGCAAATACTAATCAACAAAATGTGTCCGTCACTAAGCGGATTGGTACATTCTGTATATGTACTAAGACCAAATCAATGCCACCCATTCGTGTCCTTTGATTCCCAACTCTGCCATACCACTGATTTTGTTTTAACTTATTTTTGTATTTTCACTTAACTACTCTAACGTTCATGAGATGTTTTCAAGGAACCTGAAATATAGTTTCGACTTAACGCTTATGAAAGAACTCCGAATATGTCTTCCACGATTCAACTTGATTTGATTTTTTATATGACTTATTTGCTTCGTAGGGAATAAGAGATGTCATCTTAAAGTTTTACGACTTTCTTTAGAGAATACGCCCTCTTCATTCGGGCCCTTCGAAGTTGAACTAGTCTCTGTCTCTAAATATCCATAACGAAATTATGAAATACATATCCGAAAACAGAAACCAACATGAAATTAAAATATGTTTTATAACCGAAAAGAATCTACAGCTGAAAACAAATATCCACGAAGCCTACTCTCTCTTTTCCCTATACATTGTTGACAGACATCAAATATGTGTAACAAGAGCAATCATTTATCAAATGTTTAATATAAAGCGTTTGTCATTCTCATTATATTGCACAATTTAGAGTGTAATAATTCAATGATACGCATCGTTAAATAAATTCTTTGAAATAATGCCATTTGGTTTAATGGCATCGTTTGTTTATTTAATTTTTTTTTCTTTTTTCGGCAAATTTATATGTTATTCAACAAATTATTACTTTCCATAGCACCATCCAAGGGTTGTGCAACTTCGACTGTGTTTATTTCAATACGTTTAATAACAGGCAAGTAGTTTCCATTATAAATCAACATAACACTTGTTTTTGGCTCAATTAAATTTCGCAATATTGAAATATGATTATGGTAAATGTTATTTTTCAAAGAAGCATACAGTTCAACAATGTAATAAAAACATTAAAGTTATGGTTATAGCCATGGCATTAGCTTTATGTTTTATTGAAAGGATGTGAGGTGTCATGAAATGTCACTTGAAGTTTATCGAAGATCTAGATAAATGTGAGCCGAAATACGCTCAAGTGAAGATGAATAAATACCGAATAAATACTTTGGCACAGCCGAGCTCGTAATTTTCTCAATAAAACAATGAGGGGTGAAACTTACCTACAAATATTTTCCGACTCCGAATGGCTTAGTGAGAAAGCGCTTTTCATGGCAGTGTAATGTGGTACTTGTGGCGAGATAGTTAGCATGTCTCCCTGTTAAGCCAGAGGTTCGTTGTTCGAATCCCAACAGAGGGAAAAATGTTTTTCCACGGGCATCGCCATTCGCAAGAAATTGACAAGTCCGCCGTTAGTAAACTCATTGTCATGAAAAGCACTTTCTCGATTATCCGTTCGGAACCGACAGAAAATTTAAGGTCCCCTTCGTCCCCTCACAAGGCATGGTTGTGAGAAATGCGCTAGGCCCTTGGGCTCCTCGCTCTGTTACGCCTACTTATTACTTGTTTTTGTAATGAATGGTGATACTCATGAAAAACGATTGGATGTTTCTGGTTTTGGCTCAAACTCAGACCTAATAAACATTAAGCATTATACTATGAAAGCATTAAAGTCAATTGTCAAAGCTCGTTTATTGATAGCTTTTATAAATGCGCTGTCATCCAAAGATGTTAGACATCTGTGGCTCATCGGCAAAAATTGTCTTTTATGTTATCAGAAATGTGATTCTTCTCAAATCTGATGAGTGTTGCGGCATCTGTACAATGAGTATTACTGGTCGTTATCTAAAAAAAGACTTTTCTTTTAACAAACCGTTGACAGGCCAATGATATGCTATCTCTTGAAAATAGTTGGAAATCCAGAGATCATTTTCTTTAAACAATCTATCTTGAGCTGAGCAGTTCAATAGTCTGGTTATCCAGGCTTTAGCATCGTTTCCATTTGCAAAGCACTGTCAGTTACAACAGCTGCTTTTAAAAAGTTAAACACTGATTTCAGCTTTTTAAAACTGAAGTCCTTGATGGCGGTAAGTCTGTAGAAAAAAACAAAAACTCATTCACTTCACAGTCAAAGTTAGAATTATTTATGCCACAAAATTTTAACTTAAGCTCAAAATCGGGCAAACAAGTCATCAGTGGCGTAGCTAGGAAATTTTTCGGGTTTTTTTTTTCCAATTTATTGATATACAATAATAAAGTGCAGAAAATAAGAAGATATGAAAATACACGAAATTATAAATCAGTTCTTCTCTGCTTTGCGCGAATCATTCGATAACTTCTTTCACCTTAATGTCAATGTGGCTGTTAATGCTCATAAGAGCATGCCCAGTCAGCCTATCTTCGCCTGTAGAATTCCTAATCCAATATTTTAGACGCCTCAACGTGGAAAAACTACGCTCGCTGCTAGCAATGGTCGCAGCCAATGTTGCACCTATTTTCAGAAACTTGAAAATGTTTGGAAAAAGTGCATCGTTACAAAGATTTAATGATTCTATAAATGTCTTTGGTTGAGTTTCTGGCCCAACCCAACGTTACACTTCATTTATTACGGTTGAAGCAGCTGCCTCAGTCGCTGCTGGCCATTGATTCATTATTACTTCCACGGTTTCATCAATATTCTCAACGTCTTTCCTGACCAATTTTTCAGGGATGGTATTTCCGATTATTGACAAATTTTTTTTGTGTTTCGCAAATCTGTCAGATATGGATGATATGAAGTGATCCAGGAAAAGTATGAATATTGATATACGGTAATAATCTTCTGCTGAGCTGCTTTGGTAATTTTGTCGGTGTTTTTGACGATGCACAATCCTGGAAGCTTCAATTTTTTCCCCTATAGACTCGGCTATTTTTTCAGCATCAGCGAATTTTCGTTTTACATTCTGATGATGATGAGTAAAAGTTTGAAAACAAGGACACAGTTGAGCTGAGAATTATGTTCCACAAAACTGTTTGCGCTCCGTCAAAGTGACATTGAGCGCTCAGTGAGATTTTTCTTTGTGGAACTGGCGTAATAGATCAATATGATTTAAGCATTGTATTGACTTATGATACATGGACTGCTAGTTGCATTAATTCTCTATTCAAAAGTTGGATAATAATGATTGCACTTATTTTTGGTTACACTAGCCCAGGGTTTCCCAAACAATTTTGAGCAACAGACCCCTTTTCCAAAATGAACTGATACCGTAGACTTGGGGGTCAAATTACTTTAAAAATCCTGTCTCGAGTTTTTTACTTACTTTTATTGGTACCTAATACGTAAGCAAGTTTCGCAGTAGTGCAGAAAGAAAATTTTTTGAGATAACAATAAAACATGACGTTACGATGATAGCAGGTATGAAATTCAATAAACATGAAGTGTAATTCATAATTTATTAATGCAGGTTTTTAGAAATCGTGCTCTTATTTGAGAACAAATAATAAATTCATGATTTGAAAAATTAATGCGATGGATAAATCTAGCTAGATCTGGTTTAATATTGGTAATTTGCAGCCTTAAGTTCCCGCGTTCGTTGACTTTCAAACGGTTTCTTTTTTTCGTCAAAATGTTTGCAACCACACTAAAGTCTTTTTTAACAAAATATGATGATGGGAAAGCGATGAGATATTTTTCAGCAATGTTCCACAATGCAGTATATTGAGTTTCAATGCTGCGCTGCAACCAGAACTTCTGATAGCCTTCGTTGAACTTAAGCTTAAGCTCTTCGTCAGTTTGGATGGTGATCAAATTTTCTTGCATTATCACATTGATTTCTTCCATGGCTATTATACTGTACGAATTTATCACCCACTCAGGAATTTGTAAGTTCAAAAGATCCTCAAACCTTTTGGTAAAATCTTTGTGAAGTGATCTTGTTTTGATCAAGTAAAGATCGGTCATGTGATCCGTCATAGAATTTTTCAGATTTTCTTCCAAATTCGGATCTTTTTCATTTAGAAACTCCAACACAGACCCAAAAATAGCTGAAAATATTGATATTGATATATCAACAGAAATAATTTTTGTCCATGGAATAGCTTTGTCGGTAAAAAAAAACGTTCCACTGCCAGAAAAATGGATTCTCCTCTGGTATCAGTTTCCAGATATAATGGTAAAAAGCAGCTCTCGGTACATATTTTCATCTATGATATATCGAACGTATCCTACCAACAGAGTTTCATTGCCGGGTAATGTAGACTCGTCTAACTGGACAGAGAATCTCTTGGCTTGCAATAAATTGCATAAAATGTTTTCCACGTCGCGATCCATCTCGTCTATTCGTCTCTTAACGGTGTTATTACTCAAGGATATTCTTTTTATAATATGTATCTTGAGCGGGCTTATGCAATGCATTGTTGAGGACCTCTGCAATGGCTGGTAAAATAAGTTGCTCTCCAATTGTGAGAGGCTTCGCCTACTTCGCTTTTAGCAGAGATATATTGTAGGACGCTCGCAAGCCATCAACGTTTTGCATAGGACCGTGATAAGTGGTCCTCCATTTTTGAAGGCTTCATGGCATCGTTACTAAATACTTTTTCACATATGAGACACGACGGCAAGTGTTGATTTGATGGAGATGAAATAAATCCAAACTTTATGTAGTCCAAACTGTACCTAATGTCTCCTTTTTTTTCGTGTCTGCGATCACACCGCCAATCTTAAGTTAAAATGTTTAAAACTACTACTTATGTATAATATCACAATTATACAATACTATGTCAATTTTTTTATACACATGTTTAAAATGTTTCATTAAACTTTTCCAGCCGTATTTTTAGATTTCCCTAACTAGCTCTGAACGGATGAATAGTTATGTAGTGAATAGCACTCTATTCTACGTTGCATAAATTCTTATTTATAAACCTTTCATAGCAATGATGTGTATTTTCTACCTATTGAACAGCTGGTGCGTAAGAAAACCACCAAAAAGGAAAATCCCAGGTATACTTCACTATCGAAAACAAAACGGTCCCTGAAATCCATCTATGTATCCGCCGGCGTACTAACAGTCCCCTGTCATTTCAAAATAGCGAAGACACAAATTTATTCAGTCTCTATACTACCTAAATTGGCCTATATTACGTTCAGAAAGTTTTATAAATAAGGTTTTCTTGTTCAGAGATATTGTAAGAGGAACATAGCGCTATTCACTCCCTATTATTGGTTTATAAATAAGGCTGTTCATTTTTAGAATGGCAAAAGTAACGCAACACTTTCTTTGAAGTTTAAAATATGAAAATGTGTTAAGGGGGTCGATGGAAAAACTTTTCGACCCCCAAATCCAGATTTCGTTTTTGTCGACCCCTAAGAAACCGATATCGACCCCAACGGCTCGCGTACACTAAATCAGACATCGTCCGAATTATAATCGGCCGTTGTCGGCCGAAGTCTGACGTTCGAACCAAACATGTGTTAAACAAAGAGAGCACGTACACCACTCCAACCGACAACGTCAGATGTCGTCCGATGTCGTCCGACTACATCCGATCAACAGACAAATCCGAACTTGTTTGGATTTATCGGACGTCGAATGTCAGTTTGCCTATAGAAGTACACAATGGATAGTGAAAGTTAATAAATTTCTTTTTAAGTAGGACACCACTGTGGAATAAGTTTTCTAAGGCGTATAATAATATACATAGATGTCACTAAAAATCTATGGAAAAAAGTTTCAATTGAACTGAAATAAAAAAATTCAATAACAGGCTGTCTGTCAGCTATCGTCAGAGAACGGCAGCAGTGTATGCAGACGAACGTCCGAGATTGTCGTCCGAACAGTTCCCATCCGATATCGGCCGATAAATCGGATTCAGTGCACGCGAGCCGCAAGGGGTCGATACCGACCACTTTGGAGATCACTGCACTAGCCAATATCTTACTCTTAACTAAAACACTAACGACATCTGCTGTGATTTAGCTAGCGTGATTATTTAGCAGTGTCAAAAATGTTTCACTAGTTTTCCGCTGAAATGATGCTCGCTAGTATTGCTTAGAATAAGTGGAACCATCTTGAAGTTGGGTCCTAGCATTCCATGTTTAATAAGTCAATGATTTTAATAAATAGGAGCCCTACTAACGCACATTCAACTGTTTTCTATAGCTCAATGTAGGCAAAACACAAACATACATGTATTTAGATACTGATTTGTGAAAAGCTCGAACTTAAATTTTAAATATGAAAAACAAACTTGCATCAATAAAACAAAAAAAAAAAAAAAATGAAGCGTTTAAATGATATTCGACTGAAATATTTTCGGGGGGGGTTTTATCCCCAAACCCCCCCCCCCCCGCTACGCTACGCCACTGCAAGTCATGCCCTTAATGTTGCTCGACTGACTTTAAGAAAGCGTTTTGTTCAAATAAGTTTGTTACTGAATGAAAATCTGATGTCATCTAATATATATGCTCTTTCACTCGGCCGAAGCAATTATTAATGAAATAGGTTTTTGTACGCGTTTTGTACATTTACAACCAAACGCTGCATGCTTCATATAGACATAAATCGATGCCATTAAAGTATGTAACCAATTTCTTCAGATAATTAAGGCCTACCAATGTTGGTTTCTTTTATTAGTTTCATCTTCATCAGATTGGTGTACTTTAAGTGAATGTCTCTTTAGTGAAGTGTAAGTTTGGTTAAGTAACAACCCATTGCTCACTCGGATCTTAAGGATCCGTCGCCGATATAGCAGAGGATTAGGAGGTTGGAAGAGTGGGTACGAGGTGATGAAAAGTGAAGGAATGAGTATGTTACTAGGTCATTGGGGTTTAAAAACCCAAGGGCCTGAATGAACTATAGTATAGCTGTTCAGTAAAAAGTCCAGTTTGTCGAAGAAGTAATCTCCAAGGGCTTATTTCCTAGTGCGGTCCAAGTTTGGGCACTAACAGTAAAAGTGGAGTTATTCTTCCTCTGCATCTTTGTTTTGACCTCTGCATAAGTCGGATGTGCTAAGGCTTATTCTTATAATCCAGCTAAGCTGGAGTAGAAATTCTGCTTGTGTCAAATTCTGCGGGTGTTAAACATCCTACATCTGAGTTCTACGGGTATAATTTTTGAGGATGAAGTAATAATAAAACATTAATGCGTTATTTAGTATTGAAAAAAAACTTCATTCGGAATTAGCTTGAAAGAAGAGTTGCTTAACTTTTAACTACTGCCCAAAGGACAGGCCATTCTGAATTGAAGCATTAAAATCAAAATGAAAGATCTGCAAACTAAAGACATCGGATTTTCAAGCAAACCAATACTTGAACGATTCCAAGTTCTCAAATGAACGGTTGATGCAGCCCTAATCGAACGGACAATACAGGTTTTAAGTTTCTCCCAAAGTAAAGCGGTTTTGTAGCTGTGACAACTATAGATGTGGAAACACAGTGCTGGCACTCTCTTATTATCTTAAACATAGTTTTAAAACGAGGCTGTCTACCTAATTAGCAGTTCATCCCTAAAATTTGATCACCACCACCATTCCAAGTCTGATAACGATATCGTATTTATGATGTAAGTTTAATAAACTCAATTTACTCAGTAGGTATACCAAACAAATCAGCACTGACATATGTCAATGTGTGTGTTTTTTCAAACCTTGCTCAAACCAGCATGGCCTCCCATAGCGATCTTTGAAACGTATTCTTATTTGTACGTGTGTACCGCAGATCTCGTAGAAGTGTGCCACTCCATAAGGGATCATATCACAATCGCAGGCTGCATTGGTTTGCATGAGGCCTCAATCTGGTTTTCGTCCTCAAAGGGCTTTGATATGTTTTCCTAGCGTGGCAGGTATTCTCAACGGGACTTCGTTTCGCCATCTTGTTACATTTTTGCAAACAAGAGACCTTTTTCGAACTAAATAAAGCCTTGGCCACACCAACGCGGTGAGATCGTACGATGCGATTGCGATAAGTCAAATCCCTATGCATTAAGTCAAACGTCCATAAACGTTTGACTTAGTCCCTGTCCACACGTGTTATTCCAATAACGTTATATCGGTCGTTTCTGGGTAAAAGGGGTGAGGAAGAAAGAGGCTGGATGCGCAAAATGAAATTTGATTTATCTGCCTAAGCAGTACACTTGGCGTGTCCAGACGGGTTATGCTCATAACGTTATGCTTTTTTCAATACAATTTCCAACACAAAATGGAGAATTTGTGTGAGGAATTATAACAACGTCTGGACACTAGGTGCTAACAGCATAACGTTAACAGCATAACCCGTGTGGACAGGCACTTAATGCATAGGGATTTGACTTATCGCAATCGCATCGTACGATCTCACCGCGTTGGTCGTCCATAAACGTTTGACTTAATGCATAGGGATTTGACTTATCGCAATCGCATCGTACGATCTCACCGCGTTGGTTTGGCCAAGGCTTAAAGGTTGTTTGAAACTGCTCCTATATGTCATAGGCCTTATCAAAATGTACATATATTATCACAAGACATGAGAAGCTCTCGAAAACTCCTGGTTTGGATTCCGTAACTATTTAGACGATCGTCGTTCAATCGTCCATCTTCGATTGCATCGTCAAAAGACTATTTAGTATAAATTTGATTTCACTGATTGAATAATATCGATTTTACTGTCGTAGTTTAAGTTTTGGCAACTTTTTAAGGTTTTCAAACTCCTTTAACCCAACAACAACCCAAGAACTTCTCAAAATGATTCCTTTTTTCTTAATAAATAGATAATATCTTTAATGAAGGCAAGGGAAAACAAGCATTTTCCAGGTTTTGCTTTTTGAGGAAAGTTTTTACTTAACACTTATTTACACGTTTTTTGCCATAACTGCTAGATAACTCTTGGTGGAGTCTCCTGTTGATGTTCAACCACCAAGATTAAGCAAAACTTTTAATTAAATTTTTAATGGAAGTTCTCATATGTCGTCTTAAGACGTTGCCTTCGGGTTTACCTATACAGTGACTTGGAATGAAAAAGATTCGAAAGAGCTATTCTTTTTTAAATTTTCCTTTTTCATTGTAAGGAAGGAAGAAAGACCTTCTTCGTGATGGTTGAAAGATCTACTCTGAACTCACTCGCACCTGCATCATAAATTCTATGTTCTTTTATTCGTCACCTTGGTCTCAAACTACAGCCAACCAAAAAAGTTGATTCATAAAAATAAAGGCTCGAGTCAAAATCAAAAGTAGGTGCAAGGTTATAAAGCGAAGAATGTAGGAGCAAGCATATGATGAACCTTTTTCCGCATTTCATAGCTACAAGTACATGTGTGCATATTCCGCACTGAATGTCGTTAACGTAATTACTTTGTAAATTGCTTCGTGTAGCTCTATTAAGAAGACAGGGTATTTTATACACTTTTCAACATTCATACACTTTAAAATAAATGCTGCTACTCGCTGGTGGTATACTTACATTGTATTCGTTTAATCAATAAACCCTTTCTCGCTACGATAAAGCTCCATTATATCTAATCGATTGAATCAAATTTCGCAGTAAGGTTAACCTTAAGTGCTTTAGCGTGACACTTAGTAGTTAATACTCATCATTATCTTTTCTTTTCACCTTTGAATTCAGAAACAATTTACTCTTAACTGCCCTGATAGGTGAGTGTTCAGCATTTGATGAATTTTATTAGCGAAAAACTAACTGACATCAAACACGTCAACCGCACGCCTCAAGTGAAAGCCTATCATAATTGGAATGTTACAAGCCGCCTCTTAATAACACCGCCATCACACACATTTTTGCGGCAAATAAGCAAGTAATAAAAAATCGAATTGTCATGCGTAACGCAACAGTGATAGCAGCAACTTTTGAAACAGGTTCTTAATAAAAAGGTTGAATGCGTCACCTACACACAACATACACTGCAGCAAAAGAGAGTTGGAATTCGTGGGGGAATTTCAGTCTAGGCTATTCAATGAGACACTGTATTTGAGTCGTGTAGTGAAAGTGGAATTTTATTTGCGTTTTCGATTTTGGTTTCACTTTCAGTTTGGTTATAATCAAAGAACTTTATGTTTCGATGTGGTTGCATAATGTTTAGCAGTTTCTATGAAAGAGAGTAGCTTTAATCTTTGGCAAAGCTTAAGACAATGTAGGATGTGCGTTGTGTAAACAATTCATTGAAATGCAAATTGGTTGATGGAAATATGAAATTTATTTGATAAATCAATTCTTAATCTCATTCATAAAAGTAAGTTTGACGGTAAGACCATCAATTTGGATTTGCCCGTGGCGTAATGGTCAGCGTGTCTGTCTGTTGCATGAGAGTAGTATGTTTTGGCCGGTTCTGGGGCAAGGGTTCAGTTGGTGTACGGTGTACAGTATGTGGTACAGCACTCGACATGAGGGTACAGGGGTACAGATGGTGTACAGTTGGTGTACGGTGTACAGTATGTGGTACAGCAGTCGACATGAGGGCACAGGTGGCTCAGGTGGTGTACAGTTGGTGTACGGTGTACAGTGGCTCAGGTAGCTGTTCTGGCACAGGTGGCTCAGGTGGTGTACAGTTGGTGTACGATGTACAGGTGACTCAGGTAGCTGTTCTGGCCAGGTGGCTCAGATGGTATACAGTTGGTGTACGGTGTACAGTATGTGGTACAGCAGTCGACATGAGGGTACGAGGGTACAGCAGTCATGGTGTACAGGGTTGCACGATATTTGCAACAGGTAATTTTTTTTGTGGTATGTTTTGCGGGACGGTTTTTTAATGTTTGCGTTTGGTAGATAATAAAAATAGATTATCATGATGGTATGAGGGAGAAACTAAATGCATTCCTATAGTAAGATGTTGAAAGGATTCTTTGTTGGTATAGATTATCATGGTGCGCGGCTTTGGAGCTACACAGAAAAAAAAAATACCCAACATATACATAGAGCGTCTACTGTAGTTGATTAAAGAAATGCGTCACGGTTTATAAAATCATGTTTCAACATGTTTATTGAAACCTTTTCATGATAATGATTGCTTGTGTTGGGCATAGGCAGATGTATGTAGGTATGTTTATTTATAGATATATACATACAATACAATTTCATGTTTCAACATGTTTATTGAAACCTTTTCATGATAATGTTTGTTTGTGTTGGGCATAGGGAGATGTATATAGGTAGGTATGTTTATTTAAAGATATGTACATACAATGCAATTTCATGTTTCAACATGTTTATTGAAACCTTTTCATGATAATGTTTGTTTGTGTTGGGAATAGGGAGATGTATATAGGTATGTTTATTTATAGATATATAAATACAATACAATTTCATGTTTCAACATGTTTATTGAAACCTTTTCATGATAATGTTTGTTTGTGTTGGGCATAGGGAGATGTATGTGGGTAGGTAGGTATGTTTATTTATAGATATGTACATGTGATGCAATTTATAGTAGGGTTTTTGATTTTTGAGAACAAAAAAAATATAAAAGGGGAAGTTCGAAAACATACATGAAATATGAGAAACATCTGTTACAACATCTGTTACAACAAGAATCTGTTTTTCCAGGAATAGAAACACATAAAAATAAAATTAAGAAAGGAAACAACATGAACACACTTGTCATACATGAATTATGAGAAACATCTGTTACAACATCTGTTAAAACATCTGTTACAACAAGAATCTGTTTTTCTAGGAAAAGAAACACATAAAAATAAAATTAAGAAAAAAGGAAAAAACATGAACAAACTTGTCCCCTAAGAAGATTAGAAAGATACGAAAAAAAAAAAATATAAAAGGGGCATTTTGAAAACGTAATAGGACATTATGTTTTTGTGAATAAGACAGTCAAGTTCGTTATTGTTGAATTTTTCTTTAAAAATCTATTTTTCTTTTGTGAATTATTAAACAATCAAGTTCGATTTAATATTTTTATAAATATTTTTTCTTGTGTGTTTTCTTTGTGAATAATATTTAAATTTTTAAAAATGTTTAATTGTGAAAATTGTGAAAAATCATTCGTCCAAAAGTCGTCTTTGACAAGACACATAAACAATATCCATAACGATCAAAGAAAAATCTTCAAGTGCAATATATGCGAGAAGGTTCTGTCGAGGAAAAACAGACTTGATGAGCACATCAGAAATAAACATTCAGCAGGAGCTGGTGTAATTAATGAAAGAAGTTCGAGAAAAAGGGAACATTCTCCTCAACCTTCAACATCTGGAGCGATTTTGGACAAAAGGCCTAGAAGAATTGCTAACGACTATTGTGATATCTGTGAAGAAGATGTTGTAGAATGGAGTGAACACAATCAAAAAGCTTCACATATGACTCTAGTTGATGAACTATATTCGGAAAATGGTGATGGAGGTTCTCCTCAAGAAAATGATGATGGAGGTTCTCTTCGAACTTCATATTGTCCCATCTGTGAGAAGGTTATCGAACAAGGAAAAATGATACATCATCAAAGAAAAGCTTCACATAGAGCACTTGCTATGCAGCTCCTGACCGAGAATGTTAGCGTCATAAGTGGAGCTTTCAAAAATAGAATTAAGACCTATTGTATAAAGATTGCTGATGAATCAATTTTGGATGTTGATGTTTTGTTTGAGCAAAATAAGTGCCTCATAAAACAGTTGCTGGAAAACGAGATTGGTATTTTAGGTTCATTGAAGCTAAACATTGAACTTTTCGGTGATTTTGTCAAGTCCAACAATAGTCCTGATGAATTGATTTCTGATGTGAAAAATATTCAAACAAAAATGTGTGTGGTGCTGAATGAAAATGACATAGATGAAAAGCTTCAGCAATTTATTGCTGAAATAAAAGCAAAATTAGAAGAATTTCAAGAAAAAGACAGCGGATGGGCTTTGTTATCATTTGTGCGAATTGAGATAAACATCAATAAATACCAACCTGTTGGAGGATCATCGTATTTTGAATTACCAGCTCAAATAAGAAACAAAAAAGCATGCATAAACGTTCAAAACAATGATCAGTACTGTTTCAAATGGTCAATAATAGCTGCTCTCGCAGTAAACATATCAACTCCTAAAAGGACTACTTCATACCCATGTGAAAATAACATTGCTGACGAAACAATAGAAGCATTTAATCAACTCATAAGCTTTAAAGACTTGCAGTTCCCTCTGGCTATAAAAGATGTTAAAATATTTGAAGAGAACAATCCTGAGATAAGTGTTAATGTATTTGGTTATGAGATGAGTAAGAAAACTAAAGATGTACAAATAATCGGTCCATTCTATCATACACAAAAGGAAAAGAGTAAGCATATAAATTTACTCTTTTGTGAGAATGAAGATGATCGAACTCATTATGTTTTTATTAAAAACATGTCTCGATTAATCAGCTCACAATTAACAAAACTAGAAAAGAAAAAACATTTTTGTAATGGGTGTCTACAAGCTTTTAATAATGAAGATTCATTAAAGAAACACAAAAGAGAATGTTGTAAGATCGTTACAATAATGCCAGAGGGAGATAAGACCTCATTAAAGTTTGAGAAGCATGGAAAGAAATTGGAAGTTCCATTTGTAGTTTACGCTGACTTTGAGTCTATTTTACAACCAATAAATCATCAACAGCCCAACCCGGATTTTTCTTCGACAACTGATGTACAACAGCATGTTCCTTGCGCCTTTTCATATTTTATTAAATGCACATTTGATGAAAAGTTCAACACTCAGAAAACATTTGTTGGTAAGAATTTAAATATGAAAATAATAATATTTCCCAATATACATATTTATAATTTTTCCATTTTTTCTATTTTAGGTGAGAATTCGTCAGATAAATTTGTAGAAATGTTGGCGGAAGATTTGACGAATTTATATCAGCAAGTCATCAAGAATCCGAAACCGATGCCCATGTTGACCATAGCCGAGGATTTCAGGCAGAGACATTCGCCAACATGTCATATATGTAAGAATAGTTTTAAGAAATCAGATTTAAGGGTAAGGGATCATTGTCACTTCACCGGGTTGTATAGAGGACCCGCCCACCATCATTGTAATTTAAATTTTAAAATTCCAAAATTTTTCCCCGTCTTCTTTCATAATTTTTCGGGATATGATTGTCATCTCTTTGTAAAAAGTCTTTCTAAGATCAAAGGAGAAATTTCAATAATTCCATTGAACAAAGAAAATTATATTTCTCTTTCTAAACGAATTTTTTTAAATGCAAATCACAGTTTTGAGATAAGATTTTTAGATTCAAATAGGTTTCTTCAGTCAAGCATCGCATCTTTAGCAAAAAATTTATCGCCTAATGATTTGAAAAATACTAAAAGTGTTTTCCAAGACAATGTGTCATTTAATTTAATGCAAAGAAAAGGTGTATTTCCTTATGATCATTTAGATTCTTGGGAACGATTTGAAGAGACCTCTTTACCTTCTAAATCAAAATTTTATAACAAAATGATTGATGAAGAATGTTTAGTTGAGGACTATAAACATGCTCTTAATGTATGGGATCACTTCAAATGTAAAAAACTTGAAGATTATATGGTTCTCTATCTTAAGAGTGATGTGCTTTTATTAGCAGATATTTTTGAAAGTTTTAGGAAACTTTGTATTTCAATTTATGAACTAGATCCTTGTCATTATTTTACAGCTCCTGGGTTATCATGGGACGCTATGCTCAAAACAACTAATATCAAGTTAGAGCTTTTAACTGATGTCGATATGTACAATTTTTTTAAAACTGGAATTAGGGGTGGTTTGTGTCAATGTAGTCACAGAAATGCTGTAGCTAATAATAAATACATGTCTAGCTATAATCCAAACCTAGCATCGGAATACTTAATGTATCTTGATGCTAATAACTTATACGGATGGGCTATGTCACAACACTTACCATATGGTAATTTTCAGTGGGATAATCCTCAGATTTATACATCTGAATACATCCTCAACATTAAAGGTGATAATGTTGGATATGTATTGGAAGTAGATTTAGATTATCCATCGAGTATTCATGACTCACATAACGATCTCCCATTTTGTCCTGAAAATATAACCACCCCAGGTTGTAAAATTCCTAAGTTAGTTGCACACTTGAATTCAAGGAAAAATTTCAAAATTCACTTAAGAAATTTACAGCAATGTATTTCCCAGGGATTAGTTCTAAAAAAAGTACATAGAGTCATGAAGTTTAGTCAGTCGAACTGGCTCCAAAAATATATTTCACTGAACACCGAAAAAAGAAAGGTTGCCAGGAATAAGTTTGAGAAAGACTTTTTCAAGTTAATGAACAATAGCGTCTATGGTAAAACCATGGAAAATGTTGAAAAGCGTAGAAATGTGAAGATTGTTACAGAATGGGATGCGCATAGAAACCAATTTTCAGCAAGAAAGCTGATTGCGCATCCCAATTTTCATAGTAGTAGCATATTTACACCGAATATGTGTGCTATTGAGATGAAGAAAGGAAGTGTCAAACTAGATAAACCAATTTATTTGGGTTTTGTTGTTTTAGAACTCTCAAAGTGGTTAATGTATGATTTTCATTATGGTTACATGAAGCCAAAATTTAGCGATAAAATTCGTTTGAACTATATGGATACAGACTCTTTTATCTATTCCATATTTACAGATGACTTTTATGCTAAAATCTATGATGATGTTATTAATCCTGAGAGATCTAGGTTTGACACTTCTGAGTATCCTGTGAATAACATTCATAATTTCCCTTTAAATAATGGCAAGGTGATAGGACTTTTTAAGGATGAAAATAATTCGAGGATTATGACTGATTTCGTAGGACTTAGGGCTAAATTATATTGTTTTGGGATTGATACCGGTGAAGTGACAAAAAAAGCAAAGGGTATCAAAAAATACATTACAAATAATTTAGAATTAAGAGATTATAGAAATTGTTTAATTAAGAAACGTGATATTTATAGAAATATGTATATATTTAGAAGTAAGCAACATTTGATATATACCCAAATGATAAATAAGAAAACCTTGAGTTGTAATGATACAAAAAGGTTTATATGTGAAGATGGTAAAAGCACCTATGCTTGGGGCCATAAAAATATACCACATATTTAAATGATTTAGATTTCATTTCAACTCAAGGTAATTAATATTATTTTATCTAAAAATAGCCTTAAGATATACCTGCATGTGTAAAATGTTATATCAAAAAAAAAAAAAAAAAAAAAAAAAAAAAAAAAAAAAAAAAAAAAAAAAAAAAAAAAAAAAAAAAAAAAAAAATTTGTTTGTTAATAAAATGTTGATATTTATAATAAAATTATGATGATTCTTGTTAAACTTTAAGGTGTAATGTAATGAGTAAAGACATAATTCTATTCATCATGAAATGTATTATATAAAAGAATATACCAATCAATATGAAAATAATTTCTATATACAAACATGTATACATAATAAAGTCAATTAAAAAAATGCTTATTGTTTTATTTTTTATTTTAATTTCTTAGCACTTTTTTAGACAGCAGTTGAATGCGAAATACAAATCGGATAAACTTATTTTGAAAGTAAAGGCAACAGCAATAAGCCCTAAATATTAAATAACAAAAATGATCAAAAACATTTAATTTCATAATTCTTCTATATTATGTGGATACAAAATGTTATATGGGGAAAAATGATTGATATTTTCTGGGGTGGAAAGGCAGGTCATTGTGAACGTCATGTAAGGTATGGGGCCAATCCAAGTCTATCTCCAAAACGTATCCAATATCTTTATTTTTATAAGACATTATAAGATTAAATTGAATCACTTCATACCCCCAAATTTCCATTATAGTTAGCAGCTTATAACCCATTTCAATAGCTTTCACTACTTAGTCAAATACACATGTTCCTAATAAGGACCTCCGTTCATCAAAATGGGTGCAGACTCTTTCTTGGTTTTTTTTTTTCACTACTGCAGGTTCTACACAATGAGAAAAGGCTTTCAGGGACCCATCGTGGTGTCTCAATTCTTATGATTTTGCTCCTAATAGAGTTCATGTGTTAGCCTGTGAGTAGGTTGGAAATTTGGAATGAGTTGGCTGTTGTGGTTTTATGTGGACGAAAAAGTGGTGGATGGTAATTTTTAGTTTTATTTTAAGAACTGTGTGTGTATGAAAGAATTATGACCTACTCTGATCTGCTTTTGATCTGCTTTTGAACTGGTCTGAACTGCTTTTGAACTGCTTTTGAACTGGTCTGAACTGCTTTTGAACTGGTCTGATCGGCTTTTGAACTACTTTTGAACTGGTTTGATCGGCTTTTGAACTGCTTTTGAACTGGTCTGATCGGCTTTTGAACTGCTTTTGAACTGGTCTGATCGGCTTTTGAACTGCTTTTGAACTGGTCTGATCGGCTTTTGAACTGCTTTTTACTGCTTTTTTTTACTGCTTTTGAACTGGTCTGAACTGCTTTTGAACTGGTCTGAACTGCTTTTTTACTGCTTTTTACTGCTTTTTACTGCTTTTGAACTGGTCTGAACTGCTTTTGAACTGCTTTTTTACTGTTTTTTACTGCTTTTTCCGTTTTTTACTGCTTTGAAACAGCTTTTTTTCTGTTTTTTACTGCTTTTTTCTGTTTTTTACTGCTTTGAAACAGCTTTTTTTCTGTTTTAAACTGCTTTTTTCTGTTTTTTACTGCTTTGAAACAGCTTTTATCTGTTTTTTTACTGCTTTTTTCTGTTTTTTACTGCTTTGAAACAGCTTTTTTTCTGTTTTTTACTGCTTTTTTCTGTTTTTTACTGCTTTGAAACAGCTTTTTTTCTGTTTTAAACTGCTTTTTTCTGTTTTTTACTGCTTTGAAACAGCTTTTATCTGTTTTTTACTGCTTTGAAACAGCTTTTTTTCTGTTTTAAACTGCTTTTTTCTGTTTTTTACTGCTTTGAAACAGCTTTTTTTCTGTTTTAAATTGCTTTTTTCTGTTTTTTACTGCTTTGAAACAGCTTTTATCTGTTTTTTTACTGCTTTTTTCTGTTTTTTACTGCTTTGAAACAGCTTTTTTTCTGTTTTAAACTGCTTTTTTCTGTTTTTTACTGCTTTGAAACAGCTTTTATCTGTTTTTTTACTGCTTTTTTCTGTTTTTTACTGCTTTGAAACAGCTTTTTTTCTGTTTTTTACTGCTTTTTTCTGTTTTTTACTGCTTTGAAACACCTTTTTTTCTGTTTTAAACTGCTTTTTTCTGTTTTTTACTGCTTTGAAACAGCTTTTTTTCTGTTTTAAACTGCTTTTTTCTGTTTTTTACTGCTTTGAAACAGCTTTTATCTGTTTTTTACTGCTTTGAAACAGCTTTTTTTCTGTTTTAAACTGCTTTTTTCTGTTTTTTACTGCTTTGAAACAGCTTTTTTTCTGTTTTAAACTGCTTTTTTCTGTTTTTTACTGCTTTGAAACAGCTTTTATCTGTTTTTTTACTGCTTTTTTCTGTTTTTTACTGCTTTGAAACAGCTTTTTTTCTGTTTTTTACTGCTTTTTTCTGTTTTTTACTGCTTTGAAACACCTTTTTTTCTGTTTTAAACTGCTTTTTTCTGTTTTTTTACTGCTTTTTACTCTTTTTTATTTTACTGCTTTTGAACCACTTTTTACTGTTTTTTTTTTTTATTTTACTACTTTTGAACTGCTTTTTACAGGTTTAACTGCTTTTGAAGTGCGCTCATAGAACATTAATGCACGTATGACTGTACTAGTACAGTACTGTACTCATTGTAATAGGTTCGAACTGATACAGTTAAAAGCATATCACCAAAGACTATTATTATTTTATACACACAGTTCTTAAAATAAAACTAAAAATTACCATCCACCACTTTTTCGTCCACATAAAACCACAACAGCCAACTCATTCCAAATTTCCAACCTACTCACAGGCTAACACATGAACTCTATTAGGAGCAAAATCATAAGAATTGAGACACCACGATGGGTCCCTGAAAGCCTTTTCTCATTGTGTAGAACCTGCAGTAGTGAAAAAAAAAAAACCAAGAAAGAGTCTGCACCCATTTTGATGAACGGAGGTCCTTATTAGGAACATGTGTATTTGACTAAGTAGTGAAAGCTATTGAAATGGGTTATAAGCTGCTAACTATAATGGAAATTTGGGGGTATGAAGTGATTCAATTTAATCTTATAATGTCTTATAAAAATAAAGATATTGGATACGTTTTGGAGATAGACTTGGATTGGCCCCATACCTTACATGACGTTCACAATGACCTGCCTTTCCACCCCAGAAAATATCAATCATTTTTCCCCATATAACATTTTGTATCCACATAATATAGAAGAATTATGAAATTAAATGTTTTTGATCATTTTTGTTATTTAATATTTAGGGCTTATTGCTGTTGCCTTTACTTTCAAAATAAGTTTATCCGATTTGTATTTCGCATTCAACTGCTGTCTAAAAAAGTGCTAAGAAATTAAAATAAAAAATAAAACAATAAGCATTTTTTTAATTGACTTTATTATGTATACATGTTTGTATATAGAAATTATTTTCATATTGATTGGTATATTCTTTTATATAATACATTTCATGATGAATAGAATTATGTCTTTACTCATTACATTACACCTTAAAGTTTAACAAGAATCATCATAATTTTATTATAAATATCAACATTTTATTAACAAACAAATTTTTTTTTTTTTTTTTTTTTGATATAACATTTTACACATGCAGGTATATCTTAAGGCTATTTTTAGATAAAATAATATTAATTACCTTGAGTTGAAATGAATTCTAAATCTTTTAAATATGTGGTATATTTTTATGGCCCCAAGCATAGGTGCTTTTACCATCTTCACATATAAACCTTTTTGTGTCATTACAACTCAAGGTTTTTTTATTTATCATTTGGGTGTATATCAAATGTTGCTTACTTCTAAATATATACATATTTCTATAAACATTTAGTTTCTTAATTAAACAATTTCTATAGTCTCTTAATTCTAAATTATTTGTTATATATTTTTTGATTCCTTTTGCTTTTTTTGTCACTTCACCGGTATCAATCCCAAAACAATATAATTTAGCCCTTAGCCCTACGAAATCAGTCATAATCCTCGAATTATTTTCATCTTTGAAAAGTCCTATCACCTTGCCATTATTTAAAGGGAAATTATGAATGTTATTCACCGGATACTCAGAAGTGTCAAACCTAGATCTCTCAGGATTAATAACATCATCATAGATTTTAGCATAAAAGTCGTCTGTAAATATTGAATAGATAAAAGAGTCTGTATCCATATAGTTCAAACGAATTTTATCGCTAAATTTTGACTTCATGTAATCATAATGAAAATCATACATTAACCACTTTGAGAGTTCTAAAACGACAAAACCTAAATAAATTGGTTTATCTAGTTTAACACTTCCTTTCTTCATCTCAATAGCACACATATTCGGTGTAAATATGCTACTACTATGAAAATTGGGATGCGCAATCAGCTTTCTTGCTGAAAATTGGTTTCTATGCGCATCCCATTCTGTAACAATCTTCACATTTCTACGCTTTTCAACATTTTCCATGGTTTTACCATAGACGCTATTGTTCATTAACTTGAAAAAGTCTTTCTCAAACTTATTCCTGGCAACCTTTCTTTTTTCGGTGTTCAGTGAAATATATTTTTGGAGCCAGTTCGACTGACTAAACTTCATGACTCTATGTACTTTTTTTAAAACTAATCCCTGGGAAATACATTGCTGTAAATTTCTTAAGTGAATTTTAAAATTTTTCCTTGAATTCAAGTGCGCAACTAATTTAGGAATTTTACAACCTGGGGTGGCTATATTTTCAGGACAAAATGGGAGATCGTTATGTGAGTCATGAATACTCGATGGATAATCTAAATCTACTTCCAATACATATCCAACATTATCACCTTTAATGTTGAGGATGTATTCAGATGTATAAATCTGAGGATTATCCCACTGAAAATTACCATATGGTAAGTGTTGTGACATAGCCCATCCGTATAAGTTATTAGCATCAAGATACATTAAGTATTCCGATGCTAGGTTTGGATTATAGCTAGACATGTATTTATTATTAGCTACAGCATTTCTGTGACTACATTGACACAAACCACCCCTAATTCCAGTTTTAAAAAAATTGTACATATCGACATCAGTTAAAAGCTCTAACTTGATATTAGTTGTTTTGAGCATAGCGTCCCATGATAACCCAGGAGCTGTAAAATAATGACAAGGATCTAGTTCATAAATTGAAATACAAAGTTTCCTAAAACTTTCAAAAATATCTGCTAATAAAAGCACATCACTCTTAAGATAGAGAACCATATAATCTTCAAGTTTTTTACATTTGAAGTGATCCCATACATTAAGAGCATGTTTATAGTCCTCAACTAAACATTCTTCATCAATCATTTTGTTATAAAATTTTGATTTAGAAGGTAAAGAGGTCTCTTCAAATCGTTCCCAAGAATCTAAATGATCATAAGGAAATACACCTTTTCTTTGCATTAAATTAAATGACACATTGTCTTGGAAAACACTTTTAGTATTTTTCAAATCATTAGGCGATAAATTTTTTGCTAAAGATGCGATGCTTGACTGAAGAAACCTATTTGAATCTAAAAATCTTATCTCAAAACTGTGATTTGCATTTAAAAAAATTCGTTTAGAAAGAGAAATATAATTTTCTTTGTTCAATGGAATTATTGAAATTTCTCCTTTGATCTTAGAAAGACTTTTTACAAAGAGATGACAATCATATCCCGAAAAATTATGAAAGAAGACGGGGAAAAATTTTGGAATTTTAAAATTTAAATTACAATGATGGTGGGCGGGTCCTCTATACAACCCGGTGAAGTGACAATGATCCCTTACCCTTAAATCTGATTTCTTAAAACTATTCTTACATATATGACATGTTGGCGAATGTCTCTGCCTGAAATCCTCGGCTATGGTCAACATGGGCATCGGTTTCGGATTCTTGATGACTTGCTGATATAAATTCGTCAAATCTTCCGCCAACATTTCTACAAATTTATCTGACGAATTCTCACCTAAAATAGAAAAAATGGAAAAATTATAAATATGTATATTGGGAAATATTATTATTTTCATATTTAAATTCTTACCAACAAATGTTTTCTGAGTGTTGAACTTTTCATCAAATGTGCATTTAATAAAATATGAAAAGGCGCAAGGAACATGCTGTTGTACATCAGTTGTCGAAGAAAAATCCGGGTTGGGCTGTTGATGATTTATTGGTTGTAAAATAGACTCAAAGTCAGCGTAAACTACAAATGGAACTTCCAATTTCTTTCCATGCTTCTCAAACTTTAATGAGGTCTTATCTCCCTCTGGCATTATTGTAACGATCTTACAACATTCTCTTTTGTGTTTCTTTAATGAATCTTCATTATTAAAAGCTTGTAGACACCCATTACAAAAATGTTTTTTCTTTTCTAGTTTTGTTAATTGTGAGCTGATTAATCGAGACATGTTTTTAATAAAAACATAATGAGTTCGATCATCTTCATTCTCACAAAAGAGTAAATTTATATGCTTACTCTTTTCCTTTTGTGTATGATAGAATGGACCGATTATTTGTACATCTTTAGTTTTCTTACTCATCTCATAACCAAATACATTAACACTTATCTCAGGATTGTTCTCTTCAAATATTTTAACATCTTTTATAGCCAGAGGGAACTGCAAGTCTTTAAAGCTTATGAGTTGATTAAATGCTTCTATTGTTTCGTCAGCAATGTTATTTTCACATGGGTATGAAGTAGTCCTTTTAGGAGTTGATATGTTTACTGCGAGAGCAGCTATTATTGACCATTTGAAACAGTACTGATCATTGTTTTGAACGTTTATGCATGCTTTTTTGTTTCTTATTTGAGCTGGTAATTCAAAATACGATGATCCTCCAACAGGTTGGTATTTATTGATGTTTATCTCAATTCGCACAAATGATAACAAAGCCCATCCGCTGTCTTTTTCTTGAAATTCTTCTAATTTTGCTTTTATTTCAGCAATAAATTGCTGAAGCTTTTCATCTATGTCATTTTCATTCAGCACCACACACATTTTTGTTTGAATATTTTTCACATCAGAAATCAATTCATCAGGACTATTGTTGGACTTGACAAAATCACCGAAAAGTTCAATGTTTAGCTTCAATGAACCTAAAATACCAATCTCGTTTTCCAGCAACTGTTTTATGAGGCACTTATTTTGCTCAAACAAAACATCAACATCCAAAATTGATTCATCAGCAATCTTTATACAATAGGTCTTAATTCTATTTTTGAAAGCTCCACTTATGACGCTAACATTCTCGGTCAGGAGCTGCATAGCAAGTGCTCTATGTGAAGCTTTTCTTTGATGATGTATCATTTTTCCTTGTTCGATAACCTTCTCACAGATGGGACAATATGAAGTTCGAAGAGAACCTCCATCATCATTTTCTTGAGGAGAACCTCCATCACCATTTTCCGAATATAGTTCATCAACTAGAGTCATATGTGAAGCTTTTTGATTGTGTTCACTCCATTCTACAACATCTTCTTCACAGATATCACAATAGTCGTTAGCAATTCTTCTAGGCCTTTTGTCCAAAATCGCTCCAGATGTTGAAGGTTGAGGAGAATGTTCCCTTTTTCTCGAACTTCTTTCATTAATTACACCAGCTCCTGCTGAATGTTTATTTCTGATGTGCTCATCAAGTCTGTTTTTCCTCGACAGAACCTTCTCGCATATATTGCACTTGAAGATTTTTCTTTGATCGTTATGGATATTGTTTATGTGTCTTGTCAAAGACGACTTTTGGACGAATGATTTTTCACAATTTTCACAATTAAACATTTTTAAAAATTTAAATATTATTCACAAAGAAAACACACAAGAAAAAATATTTATAAAAATATTAAATCGAACTTGATTGTTTAATAATTCACAAAAGAAAAATAGATTTTTAAAGAAAAATTCAACAATAACGAACTTGACTGTCTTATTCACAAAAACATAATGTCCTATTACGTTTTCAAAATGCCCCTTTTATATTTTTTTTTTTTCGTATCTTTCTAATCTTCTTAGGGGACAAGTTTGTTCATGTTTTTTCCTTTTTTCTTAATTTTATTTTTATGTGTTTCTTTTCCTAGAAAAACAGATTCTTGTTGTAACAGATGTTTTAACAGATGTTGTAACAGATGTTTCTCATAATTCATGTATGACAAGTGTGTTCATGTTGTTTCCTTTCTTAATTTTATTTTTATGTGTTTCTATTCCTGGAAAAACAGATTCTTGTTGTAACAGATGTTGTAACAGATGTTTCTCATATTTCATGTATGTTTTCGAACTTCCCCTTTTATATTTTTTTTGTTCTCAAAAATCAAAAACCCTACTATAAATTGCATCACATGTACATATCTATAAATAAACATACCTACCTACCCACATACATCTCCCTATGCCCAACACAAACAAACATTATCATGAAAAGGTTTCAATAAACATGTTGAAACATGAAATTGTATTGTATTTATATATCTATAAATAAACATACCTATATACATCTCCCTATTCCCAACACAAACAAACATTATCATGAAAAGGTTTCAATAAACATGTTGAAACATGAAATTGCATTGTATGTACATATCTTTAAATAAACATACCTACCTATATACATCTCCCTATGCCCAACACAAACAAACATTATCATGAAAAGGTTTCAATAAACATGTTGAAACATGAAATTGTATTGTATGTATATATCTATAAATAAACATACCTACATACATCTGCCTATGCCCAACACAAGCAATCATTATCATGAAAAGGTTTCAATAAACATGTTGAAACATGATTTTATAAACCGTGACGCATTTCTTTAATCAACTACAGTAGACGCTCTATGTATATGTTGGGTATTTTTTTTTTCTGTGTAGCTCCAAAGCCGCGCACCATGATAATCTATACCAACAAAGAATCCTTTCAACATCTTACTATAGGAATGCATTTAGTTTCTCCCTCATACCATCATGATAATCTATTTTTATTATCTACCAAACGCAAACATTAAAAAACCGTCCCGCAAAACATACCACAAAAAAAATTACCTGTTGCAAATATCGTGCAACCCTGTACACCATGACTGCTGTACCCTCGTACCCTCATGTCGACTGCTGTACCACATACTGTACACCGTACACCAACTGTATACCATCTGAGCCACCTGGCCAGAACAGCTACCTGAGTCACCTGTACATCGTACACCAACTGTACACCACCTGAGCCACCTGTGCCAGAACAGCTACCTGAGCCACTGTACACCGTACACCAACTGTACACCACCTGAGCCACCTGTGCCCTCATGTCGACTGCTGTACCACATACTGTACACCGTACACCAACTGTACACCATCTGTACCCCTGTACCCTCATGTCGAGTGCTGTACCACATACTGTACACCGTACACCAACTGAACCCTTGCCCCAGAACCGGCCAAAACATACTACTCATGAGAATTCAAGTTTAAGATACAATCGTTCTCCCACGGATACCGTTTTCCGCTAGGATTTGTTACCTATGAGCAGAAATGCAGTTTTGTTATTTTATAATGATTGACATTTTGATATCACAGGGAGAGGCTACAAAACAATGATGCCTTTTTCAGCTAGTTCAAATCAGAGGATGTCAGAAAGATCAGAAAAAAAGTGCTCAGTATTCTGTGGATTAAGACGGTATACATTCTCCTCTGAAGCGTCTATCGAAACGCAAAGTGCTTGTTGTAGAGATATCTATTTGTAGGTTCATTGCTTATGATCCCTTCACCGTCAGCAAAGAAAAATTGATGTATACTTTGGAGCTGTCTTGTTCTTGCTCCATCTCCCAACAGGAAGTCAATGACTGCGATAAAAAGCAAAGAACTCAAAACGCTATCTTAGCGTGCACCAACTGTGACTTGAAATGAAAAAGACGTAAAAAAGCTACTCTTTTTTAATTTTTTCTGTTTACTTGAAGGGAGGATAAAAAGAACTTCTTTGTTATTGTTGGAAGAACTATTCCAAACTCTCTCACCAGCTGCACAGCATAATGCATTTTATGTTCTTTAATTCAACACCCTATGACCCTATAGTCTCTAAATACAGCCACGGGATCAATATCAAATCAAATTTTAACTCATTAGGAATCGGCCGAAGGTGGAGCCTGTTTCGTGATTAAATAAGTAAAAATAAATAGAGTAACGCAACAGAGCGACGAGCCTCAGGGCCTAGCGCAGTTCTCACAACCATAGCCTTTGTGAGAGCATGGAGGGGACCTACAATTTCCTTCGGGTTCCGAACGACTAATCGAGAAAGCGCTTTTCACGGCAACGAATTTACTATCGGAGGACTTGCCAATATTCCTCGCAAAAGGTGATACCCGTGGAAAAACAATTTTGCCTCTGTTGGGATTCAAATCACCAACTTTTGGAATAACAACAGACATGCTAACCATCACGCCACGGGTATCACGTGGCATGATTATTGGTGTTATACCCGGGAATAATCGAGGTTTCAATCCCAGAAACATCGCCTTTCGCGAGGAAATGACAAGGTTTGGTTAACGGAAATGCGATAGGCCTCGGGGCTCCTGGTTTTTTGAGTGAAACTATTTATTTATTTATTCGGTTGAAGGAACAAGCTTATAACCCAAATCAGTCAAACAACAACTTTTCTCTTTTGAGTGTTTTGTTATACTTTTTTGTGTTTTATGTTGGAAAAAAAAGATTGCAACTGCCAACTCTGATGAACTTCTTGCTTTTTTGGATATTTAAAAAAATGCGACCATTAATTTTTTTTTTTTTTGGAACGATTAATCATGTATTTTCATTTAAATACCAACTTGCAATCTATTGCAGTCAAACTGAAAAGCAAAAATCTTATCCTTCACGTTAGGAAGAAAAATATGAATCCTCTTCACGTCTAATAAATTTGCTGAAATTTTTTGTATCCACAGCAGAGATTTATTGACTTTTGAGTAAAAAGAAGTCTAACCAAATCAGCTTTTTGTAACAAGACGACCTACAAGTTAAAATGAAAGGCTCAGTTATAATTTTATTACATATGTACGTAATGATAAATGGGTGGACGTGATTTATTGGCATGGTGTTGTTTTTCTTGTTCTTTTTATTGTTGTCTGGATATTTGTCATTTGGGCTTCCTCACGTTAACTTAAATACAAGCCGTCATTTAGGTTAAAAGAGGCTTAAGGATTTAAATGATTATGAGTTGAAAGCTTTGTTAATTATATAAAAAAAAAAATTACAGTGGTAAAAAGTAATTTCAAAGCTTTGGCACAAAGGCTTGTAAGAAGTGCTTCCAAACTGGCAATACTTTTTTCGGAGTTGGTCTTTTTGACAGTTGTCACTTGATCTAAGGTGTGTTCAGTTTGGGTTGCCATGTCGTCGTGATAGAAAAGAAAAGCCGCTTGACTACTAGGCATTGCGTTCGTTCGATAAATTGTCTCGGAACGGAGTCGCTGTTGAAGCCGAGTTTTAGATAATTTTGATTCCTAAACCCGTGAGTTACCTCGAAGACCGGGTGATTTCACACCGCTGGACTATTTTTTGTTTGGCTATGTGAAGCAGATAAGCCCGAGGCGATTGAAAACTTGGGAAAGAATAATCAACAAGTTTTTGCTGACATGCGTCCTAAAATGCTAAACGTGGTCGAAAATTAGGCCTCTCTGTTGGAAGTTATTCTAGCCAGGTGCGGGACGGCGAACACTTGCCCGAACTCATTTTTAAAATATATTGGCACACACTTATAATAAAGCTATTTCTTGGCCATACCATTAAATTATATGCGTTTTATTTCTTCTGAAAACCACAGATTAAAAAAAATTTATTTTTTTATTGGGAGGAAAACTTTGAATCATCTCCATAACTTCAATTGGAAAATTGAAGGAGTATTTTAATAGTTTATGTAGTACTGCGTGGCTTGAGAAGATCAAATTATTGAGATATCTACTCAACTCTGAAAAGGTTCTCGGTATGCCTATTTTCATGACAATATGTAAATTAAAAAAAAAAAATTATTATTTATACACCCAATCATCCAGTCATTGAATCGCCCTACAATATATGAGGTTCTCTTGACTATAGCCCTTGGAAGTACAAACAAAAACTGCTTTAGGTATTATGCACAAAAACCTAACGAGTTCCATTCATAAATCTTTCCATTCAAGCCTATAGGGAAATTTTTTTAAAATATCTCAAAGGATTTGCCTTTTAAAAATGAGTTGCAAGGTCCTTATTGGAAGTCCCGATATGTCCATTATTTGTTACAGTAGTACGAGTACCTTTAATTTAATAGAGAAAGAATAGAGCCAGCTGTTCGTGAGATAGACCATAGAGCCTATTCGTGGAGAAAAAATGTTTTTGTAAGCTTTGAGCGAGCATCCAAATCAGTAAATAAAATAAAACAATAGGATGGCGCAACAGAGCGAGGACCCCCAGGGCTCGCAATCATACCTTCTGAGAGAATGGAGGGGACCTGCAATTTTCTGACAGTTCCGAACGGCTAAATCGAAAAAGCGCTTTTCATGCTGGCAGTGAATTTAGTAACGGAGGACTTGCCAATTCTTTGCGAAAAGCAATGCTCGATAAATTTTTGCCTGTGTTAAGATTCTAATTTCGAACCTCTCAGTGAACAGCAGACATGCTAACCATCACGTCACGGGTACCACCAGTCATCAATAAGCGAACTCAAATTTTGGTTATTTTAAAATCTCCAGATGCAGATCGGCCAATTTTCAAAAATCGATTTTTTGTTGTCTAATTAAAATATTTTCTAGAGGGAATATGACAATCTACAGTAAATAACAAGCAAGTTTATTGGTACTCACCAGTCACAATCAATTATTCTTAATTTGTATTGAAAGATAAAATCACACATCATCAACCCCCTCGAGGCACAAAAAAAAACATCACATTAAAAATATTTTCTAAAAAAAAAGGGCCAATGCAACACAGCGTGGAAATGGACAAGGACATTTGATCTTTGCAAATTTTAAAAGAACTACATTACATACATACATTATGTAGGTATACGAAAAATTGAACCACAAAAATTGAGGCAAATAGCAGCCATTTTGATTTATTTTTTCTTTATCACACGAGTGTGTGTGTGATAAAGAAAAAATAGATCAAGACGAGTGATATTAAAACAGAAAAAAACTTCTTATTTCTTAATCACAACACTTACAATATTAGTAGCGTTCGAGTACGCACCCACAACCGCACATTTAAACACATTCATCCACATTATACCACACGTTTTGTTCGAGTATTTTATAAACAGCTTTTTTTTGACAGAAAACTCTCTCCGTGAGAGAGTAAACAATTTCCCAATGCTACACATTCTAGCCGAAGAAATTTCTATGAGCAGAAATGTGTGAACATTTTTTTTTTGACATTTCATATTTTTTGTACGATGTGGAAGGAATTATTTTGGTTTTCAGTAGCTAATAAATTAACTAAAATCTTAGTTTAAATAAAACAAATTATATCTAAGTCGTTGGACTACTGTGAAATAGTTTATAATAACCTTTTAGTGTTGGTATTGCATATCGGACTTCACATTTAAGTTGATACGTATCATCAACAAGACAAAACCTAAAAATATCTAGGACGTTCTACCAAAACCGGTTAAAGAGTTCGAAAACGATGGCCTTCTCGAAGAAATGTGGACTATGAAAGCCATAAGAAAATGCGGAAGTGTACTTTAATGTAAATTTTTTCAAAATTGTTCAAGGTTCCAATGTCTAATGTCTACTTTTTCTTAATTGAAGCTCTCCAACATTGATCCAAAAATTGTAAAACTGTCTGCATTTGATGACATCATTTACACAACAATCGGACAAGTTTTTCCAAATTTAACAATCGATGTGACTACAGAGGACGACCTCAAGGCCCCTGAACAAAAAACCAAATGGAGAGCGTTTATAGAAAATTCAAAAAACTAGAGGACTTTGTCTATGGAACTCTCCTAAAATCAGAGCCTTCAAAGGAATTCCACCTGAAAACTCATTGCTTGTTGTTCGTTTCCAATTCTTGGCCATTGAAATAGCAAGGAACCATGGGCGTAGCCAGGACTTTTTTTAGGTCTTTTTCGAGGGCAACTTCTCAAAAATCAATGAAAAAACGAGGACATTTTTTTGAAAATAAAGTATGACATAATTATTGACAAGAATATTGAGAAATACTTTAAAAGTACCTATCATTTTTTGGTTTTGCAAATCTAATTGAAAAGTCCTCGTTTTTCGGCAATTTCGCGAACTGTTCTCATTTTTTAATAATACTTAAGAATACTCTTTGAAAAGTCCTCGTTGTTTCAGCATTTTCTCCAAATGTCCTCGAGGACAAAGATTAATTTTTTCTAAAAAACGCAGAATTTTTCGAGGACATTTGGCTTAGGTTGGGGCATTTGCCCCTACCTGCCCCTACCTGGCTACGCCCATGCAAGGAACCGTGAAGATTATAATGATGCAGTTAGAGAAAAATTTAGACCTAAAGTTTTACCAACTCCAACACCGGTTGGGGACTATCTATTATGCATCTGGCAATAACCAATTCAGCTTGTGACTAAATAAAAGATAATTTAAAAACACGAATTCTAGACTTTTAGTATCTCACACGGTTGAGATGCAGGTTAGGTTAGGTTGGATGGGGGGTGCATCCACAAGTGGAAATATCTGGCCAAAGATTTCTGGAGACTCGGCATGTTTCTAAAGGTATCCACCTGTCATTGGCGGTTTTTAGAAAATTATGTTTTGAGTCTGTTTGATGTTGAGATGTAACTGCTAGTGTAGAGATGGATGAATTCGGTTCATAGATCACGTTGACGTTTAAATGTGTGTAGCTTTTGTGTCAAGAAAACGTTCGAGTACTTTTATGTACATCAATCGCTCTCAGAGAAATTTTACAACCACTCCTTTAAAATTTTCTGACGGCCGATTTTGGTGCACAAAGTACTCGAACGTACCTATTGAATTGAACATTTGCTTCATATGCAGAAAAAGAAAGTTTCAATTTCACACTATACATAAAAAACTAAGAACAAAAATTAAATACACCGCCACGCGCCACTTCACACACAACCCCGACTTTATTTATTATTGAGGCCTTAAAACTGGAATTTTTTTTGTACACTTATTTTTGCACAACAAGCAAAAAGAAATTATGATTTTAAAGTCGAAACTCAATAAATTTTCTTGAAATAAATTATTTTTCTAAGAAACGTCACGTCAGTTTCTCTTCACACCGTCTATTGCCGTTTGATTACGGATTTGCGATTTACAAGACACATCTATCTCTTTCTATCACACAAGTAGAATTTAAAAGATGGCGTTAGCCGCCAGAATCATTTGAATTCAAATAATTGAGTTTGAATGTTCGAATAAATGAAGTTTGCAAATGTTTTTTTTTTTAACTTTTAATTCAATTGATTCGTATTATGGAAAATACCAGATTTTCACTGATCCAATTTGCGTCTACAAGAGACTCTTCCTTTTCGAAGTTAGAATCATCGTGATCTCGAAGGGATCACAGCTCTAATACAGTTCTTTGGGAAAGGCTATATGATTTTAACTACGGCTTATTAGGGTTTTAATTGCTTCTTTTTCTTTAGAGGCTTGATGACATCTAAGGGATGATAGCTGTCCCACTTATGGGCTCTACAATAGTTTTGAAATGTTCTTTGTCTTAGGCCAAATTTTTGCTGGTTAGTCGCAATTGTTTGTCCCTGTCCCTGAATTTTCCTTGGCTATAAAATAGCCCATAAAGACTAGCAGGAAAACATTACGATAGAATCGCAGTTGTTACTAAGGATCTGGAAAGACCACTTCTGCAGATTAACTGCGATGATAAGACACAAGCTCCGCTTTCGCGCAGAATATCCAATTCAACTGGAAGAAGCTAAGGTTGCCATTATGTAAGCTTCAAGGTTTGTAATCCTGTATAACTTAATTTTGACAACTGAAACTGTTGCTGCCGCAACTAAAAAAATCGCTTTGGTTTGGGAGGAAATTAAATCAAAGTGCATTACGCATAGCCTTGGATATCAGTTGGTAAGAAGCATGCGCCACCTGATCTGGATTATATGGCCAGAAAAATGAATGTACGATGAATGGAATCTCCATCCAAAACTGAAGAAAGGAGACCTTCAAAATTGCAGTATCTATAAAAGAACAAGGCTCCATATCGTCACGAATACGAGCTTGTCTGCTGTAATATATATGTCTATAATCTCACAATGTGATGGGTCCTTATCAATGTGGTTTTAGACCAGAAAAGTTCATAATCGACCAAATTTTCACATTACGGAAGATATTGGAAAAAACTCGAGATTATATATTGATATTCACCATCATTTTGCCGATTTCAGACTGTGAATGGAAGTGTTTACAGACCCCCAGGTGTACAGACCCATGTTTCGTTTAGGCAGCCCTAAGAAATCATACGGATGCAGTACGACTTTGAAGAATTCACGCTGCTCTGTCAATACTTATTATTATTATTTTGTTATTGTAATTTATTTTCTGTTCTTACTGATAATTTTTGTTTAATAATAGGTGTGTTTTTTTTCTCAAGCCTATAAAGGCTTGATCAAAAAGAGAAAAAAAACACGATTTAGTAATTTGGTAGCACTATGTATTTGGCATATGACTTTTGAGTGCACACTTCAAAATAAATTAAAAAAAAAAATTAAAGTCGAAACGGCCATTGTTTGATGATGAAGAAATTGAAGTGAACAGTCCAACAAGGCACATGGATTCTTTTCATTATTTGTGAATTTGATAATGCTAAATAAAAAATGTCTGGTCGTGATAAAGGTTTAGTTTCCCATAGACCGTATCCATTGTTTGCTCCATAAAAAAAAACGAACGCGTCGGATCGGAACTGATGTTTCAGTGTATATACATATGTAGCTGCTGTTATGGAATATTTGTCGGCTGAAGTGAAATAATAAAAAGAAACGAGAACTTTTCGACTGTTGTTTTAATTACTTAAATAAACATGTATTTATTCTTTAAAAGGGATTGAAGTCAATCGTAAAATCAGATTCTGATTGCAGTGTTGTGTGAAAGCATTTCAGCTGTCCTTGCGAGTTTTAAGTGTTGCTTCGTGAACTGTGTTTCCAGGTCAGAGGATTGGAAAAATAAAAAGTTGGCTGGACAGTAGCTACTGTTTTCGACGATTTGCTTTTTACTTGAGCTCTCTTGGCTCAGCAGCCACAGAGTAACTCTGTGTCAGCAGCAAGGCTTTCCTTAATGTATAATAAGTTTAAAGAAAGATTGCAGTTCGGCTCAAAGTGGAACACTGGATCGAGAACGAACTTGTTGCTTATGATGGATGGCATTGATGGTTTCAATTGCCGTCGAAACATCAGCTCAGTGTGATATACATTTCCGATTCATTGTCCTGAGTCCTTATGGTGTAAAAGTTTTGTGTTTGCTTCGTTGACGATACTTTGTTGTCCCATAAATCAGGCCAGAGCACTTTCAGATTTATCATCATTTTTTGTTATCGGGCTAAGGAAATAAGACCGAATAAATTATGAGGCTAAGGGAAGCCCAGATAGCTAGATTTTTGTTGTATTTAGCACGTGAATTTTTTTAAGCCGTATAGGCTTGAGAAAAAAAACGTACCTAATAATGTTTACCTAGTTTATTTTGTTCTATTTATTAATGTACTTTTTTTGTTTTTTTGTTAAAAATTGTAACGTCTTTTATTTTTTCCTCGTATACGTTCTCTTTGTGCTTGTGTTTGGCGTTATTTACTAACCACTAACACTTGCATTAATGATGAAGAGCGTAGATAAGTGTGTACAAATGAGCTTGCTCTAAGTTCAGTACCGCTTAAGTCTCTGAGATGCAAAAAAAAAAAAAAAAATGTCGGTAAAGATCTCATCGAGATGTAGTTACTCTCATGCGATTTACTTAACATCATATACTTGAAAAGATTGTGCGTCAATTCCAGAAGCATAATATCTCAAAAGCTTGCAGGGGTATCGCCTTTCGCGAAGAATTGGCAAGTCCTCCATTACTAAATTCATTGCCATGAAAAGCGCTTTCTCGTTTAGCCGAGCGGAACCGGCAGAAAATTGTAGGTCCCATCCATTCTCTCACAAAGTCAAAGGTTGTGAGAAATGCGCTAGGTCCTGGGGTTCCTCGCTCTGTTGCGCCCCCCAACTATTTATTTATTTATTTGTGACCGTTATTGCTTCAAAGTACTTTTGTTTCCAATCTTCACAGTGAAATAAACTAAAATTAAATAAACAAACCAAATAAACAATGGTGTCTTTCTTTCCAGTGCTTCATTAAATCTTCCTTTAAAACGAAACCAAATGACCACACAACTATGCTTCAGATTCAAAGAAAACTACCGATGATGAAACTCGACATCAAAAACTGTGATACATACTGGATGAAGAAGATGATGAGCATTATAATTATTTTAAGCAGTTTAAGTTTAGTAGTTAGTAGCCATAGTGCAAAATACAGTTCGCCATTAAATTCACCAGAATCCGATGATGAATTCAAACCCATGGTTTTCACACACTACGATTCGGAGCACATAGCAAGGCATCAATTTACAGAAACTGGGAAATTTCCTGCTTTTAAGCCTATTACAAGTGATTTGCGGTTTAGTCGTAATCAATTTCCAGTGCAAATCGTGAAAAAAGAAAATCACACTGTCCCAACAAGTTCATCTAGTCCTCCCTCAAGAGAAACCGAAGTTCTTACCTCCGGGAATAATACCGATAGTGATGACAGCCTCGAAGAAACATTTGAAACAGAGATACGAAGTATTGAAACTCTAATCACTTCATACCTAACTCAATTGTTTGAGACGAAGGAAGTCAACGTTTCTGGAATTTCTGTCAAAATTAACGAAAATCCAGAACTCGAAGAAAATAACACAAATTCAAATGATGAGAACAGCCTGGAGAGTAATGTGAAAAGATTTGTTAGATCTGCGGTGGTAAGTGTAGCTCTGCCCAGGGCAGCAGAGACTGGAAGGCTGTTTTTCTTTTCGGGTAAGATGATGAATTTTTTTAATCTGAAAAATAAACTTTCATTTTGAATTTAGGTTTAAAGAAAATACTATGGCCAATCTTCATTGGAATCCAGGTCGTCAAGTCGCTGTTGTTCGCATTGTTTTTACCGAGCATCATTGGATCATTAGGGAAAATCGCAACTCAAGGTAAGCTATTTATTTATAATTACTCCTTCTGTAAGCTTTCCAAAATGATTGTCTGTTTATTCCTGAAAGATCCATGTTATTCATTTTCGTGCGACACATCTACCCTCAAAATAAAATCTACATTTCTTTTTCTTATCAACGTTGATCCTTAATCTTTTGGAAGTAGGCACTTTGAAGATGATACGTAAAATCGCGCATACAAGGTTAAAAAATATAACAGAAAACAATATTAAAAGGATTGCACTCAAAGAACAGTTAATCACTCAGTTTGCCTGTACTCGTCATTTTATCGGAGAGATGATTTAACACAAAATAAACGGAGTTAGAAAAATCGATGCTTAAAGAAGGAAGAACATGTAATAAAGGAGATCTGCTGATTACACTGTCCAACGAACTGACCACAACGCTTTATTTATATTTGCACGAAGTTTCAACAGTTCGTGTTGATTTGATTTTGGGAAGCACCCCTCCAAATGCCCTCCCTTACTTCTTTGCTCACAAACTGATGTGGAAAAACGAAGGACTGAGTTGGACAGTGGGGTTGAGAACCCTCACTGAACCATTTGATCCTTAGGATGCTTTTCAGTGAAACGTAGGTAATATCGCCCAGTTCGTTAAATTTGGGCATGTCTCTTCATCATGAACTCATCTACATGAGTCGGTTCTGCTGACACTCATTCTCGTCATGTGATGAGAGTGCCAATCAACTGATGAGAACCTGCTTAGCTGGAGTAGAAATGGAAATACTATATGGGCATAGGCTACTGGAGATCCGGCAAGTTCTTAAATTTTTTATTTTTTTTTTGCTCTAGTGGCTTGAGTACAGAGGTGTTCGTCTCGCTGGATTCAAGTGATCATCCAGTTTTGGCCAGATTTATCCGCCATTTTGCTACGAGTTATACCACAGTGTCCTGGAACCCAAAATTTCAAACCAAAGTTGACCCGAAAGCGTCTCCTGCTCAAACTAAAATATTACAACACAATTTTTGGGTGACAGTTAGGTAGGCGGACATACAAAAGAACTTCGTTCCACACATATGTCATACGATACCTCACTTTTTCGGAAGATGTGCAACAAGGTGTCTCAAACCAAATGCACCACTGAACTAAATCCTGAAATTTATTGAGAAATTAAGACGGATCAGGGAAGCACACCACTCATGTCATTAGCTTTACAATATAGTATCTCCAGTAAGTGGCTAGAATGATGATGCTGCTTTTAATATCTTTTATTCTCCATCCATCCTATGCCGTAAAGAAAAGTAGAATCGAAATGTTTCATGTTTATACCGTGTGGTATCTATGTGTTTGGTTTCAAAACTGTATAATGTCCTTTACATGGAACACAATAACATTGTATACTTCTTGGTGAAATTACGTAGCAAATCTATCAAAGCAATCAACTTCATTAAAGGGAGTAGATACTTTGAAATGAATTTGATAGAACGCAAACCCTTCTTTTGCTATGCTTATTTGACACGCTTTGTTATGGTGCATCTCATCATTAAGATGATAACCAGAGGAACAACGCATTCATGGATTATTGGGAAATATTCAACTTCATTTCCAAGTTCTCAATAGAGATGCAAATAAGACTGTTAGGCATAAACAGCGCAACGCACCAATTAAGTACCTCTGAGAATTTGAAGCACTACCAATTTTAAATAGGATGAAACCTACCATAGCAACAACAGCAAGAGCATCAACAAGAGCTTATGTTCGTTTCAACTAATTTTCAAATATTTCCTAATGACTTTGACGTCATTTATGGATTAATTACGCGTTCTCCCATGGAAATATGAAATCAATGTTATCGTGTTGCGTGGAAAGACCATCATCACAGGCAGTTGTTTCCAGAAATCAATTCTAACTTTACTGCTGACAGAACTACCAAGAGGAGGGGGTTGGCATACAACCAAATTGTACAATAAAGAGTTCAAGTAACGTGAATATAATTGAATGACAGGAATGGTTTACCTAAAATCCATTTCCATTATTTCTACGGAAAGTGACTAACGACGTACCTAGCGTTTATTTTTAAACTGTGCTTGGAGAAGGAATTAGCTATGAATGAATCGAAAAAATTCAATAAGACATGAACACGCGATGCTCTTTATAAACGCTTCAATCTGAAAATTCCTAGTAACACACATTTTTCCATATTGGGAATTTTATATAGTCATCTTCACTAACGAGTCTCAATAAAGCGCTGCGCTGTACTCACAAATGCAACTTTATTCCATAAACTCCATTTACCAGCCATCCCTGTTGTTCGCTTCTAAACACTGACATTTTTTTGTTCACTAACGTTGTTCACTAATCGTTGTTGTTTTCCCATGTGCAATGTTTTGCAAACGTGAGTTATAATTCCCAATAAAACACGGCAAATGTAAGTAACATATATTCGAATTTATGCAGCCTAAACATAGGCTAAATAATTATTTTCTTTATGTGATAATCGGGGACAACAAGGCGTAATAAATACTCTTTGCTTATAATGTTTCTGAACTTCTGTGTACTGCAATCCGATGAAAAGACAAAGTAAGGTAAAGCATTTTACATCCATTTCGTCTGGTTAAATTCCTTAAGAAGAGGAATTCAACTGGCTATTACAAAAAGATAGAAAAGAGAGAGACAAGTTGTACACCCGAGCAAACACATGGTGGTCAAGAGAATTAAATGGTTCCACAAATGTGATGTCATCTACCAATCTTAGTATTCTATTTTGATCTTTAAGAAAGCCTTAGCATGTAGCAGCATTTTATGATACGTCAAATATGTGACCAATGCAACGAAGATCATCGCAGATACACATACCTACCGATACTGAGTCTTGAACGTTTTTCAGTTACAGGTACCATGCAGAGAGAATGACATTTGGAGGGAGTCGGTTAAGCTTTAACGACAAAAGACAGCATGACATTTCCAAGTATTGAATTACGCTCTCGGTTTTTAATCCCCATGTAAAAGTGGTTTCAAAGTCAGAATTCGATGAGCTGCACGCAATCGTTCTTGTCCAAATCCGAAGAGCTGGGACGGTAACTCAGCAACAAATATGAGAAGTTGAGAGTTGTGCCGTCATGTAAATATTTGTTTACATTGCAAATTGATGTTGATAAGTGCTTCCTGTACCAACTTTTAAAAGGCTGTTTTGTTTTTGGAGTGACATTTTGACAGAAGTAAAGTTCGACCATTCGTAGCCAATGATGTTTGGAGTTTCAAATTTTTCATTCTAAACTATCCGCCTTCGGCTTCGAACCCATCTCAATGAAATTAATTTCCTTTTATTCGAAAAACCGTCATTATAATGTTCATTTAAGATCTTCCCTATCAAGTCCGTTTTAAATTACCTCAGGTTTCCCCTACGGTGGTCTTAATCCGTTTTAAACTATCCATCTAGGCTTCGAACCCATTATATATATGTATAGATCTTCCCTACAACGCCTTTTTTTATTACTATAGGTGTCCCCCAGGGTAGCCATTTAGGTCTTTTTCTTTCAATCTTTACTACTAATGACCTCAAATCGGTATGATTCACCATTACCTTATTTCACTGTTTGCAGATGGTACTAAGTTTGACAAAATGATTTCTTCATCTACTAATTCCTCTCATGTTCAGCAGAATCTCGACAATTTTCCTGTCTGCAGTACTCTAAAAACAGCTTGGAAATAAATATTTCTAAGTGTCAATTCATGCCCTATTCTCTCGTGAATACGCTATCTTCTTCACAACCAAACCATTTCACCAGTTGAGGCGATTCGTGATTTCGGGATCATTTGCGACATGAAACTCAATTTCATCTCAGTTTTTGATGATATTATTAAAAGCCAGCAATAAGCTTCATTAAGCGATGATAGAAGGAGTTCTACGACCTCTACGTAACCTGATCTCGCCCGCTCCTTGAATACACATGCCAAAGTCTGGTCACTTTACCAACAAGTTCACATTTTTAAAACTGAAAATATTTAGCGTCATTTTTTGCTCTGAAAGGGTTTCTTTGGAATAATCCCCAGATTCTGCCTCCTTTCCTAGATCACACATCAAGCTTCTCCGCATGAATATACGATGAAAGATCGAAGAGAAATATTCGACATTCTTTTCATTCATCAATTCTTCCCTGGAACAGTTGACTTCACAATCCTTTATATTTCTATCTTCATGAACAGTTATTGTCGCAATATACGAAATTCTCGCCTATTTTACCCACTTCCTCATCGAATTTTATATGGCGCAAATAATTCTATCTCCCGAATGCTGAGCAATTTCAATTCGAGTTTTAAAGTTTTGACATCTTTTTCAGTACCCTTGCATAAGACTCCATCTATTTTGTAAGCCCTTAGATTCTTATTTTCTAATTAAGATTAAGGTTAAGTTTATATTAAAACGAATAAGTTTGGGTTTTTCCCACTAAAATTAGAAGCCTAAGAGTGCTGTAACTATTAAGGTGCTTTCACACTACTCCAATCGACACTAACCAGCACACACCTATGGGCAAAAGCCAAACCGAATTTGAACCGAAAGAAATGGATCCGATCCGCCCGGCATAGTGTGGATGCACCTTTAAGTTAACATTTAGGTGGTGATACGATCATTTTTTTACCGATAAACATAAATGCGAATTGCATCAATACACTAAAACATCCGAAAGCTTTTATGTTAGAATACATGTGATCATAAAATAAGGAATTGCCAGATGTGTGTTAATTTTAAGTTCTCCATTAAAAATTCTAATATCGTTAATTATTAAAACTATATTTATTTTATATTTAAAGGGTCATCTTCAATCGCTGGGTTCAATCGGCCATCAGAAACTGTAAACGATCTGAATTTCAAAGACAACTTCGAAGAAGATAACAAATTTTCTGTGATGGACAACGGCTACGCTTATAACCAACCAGGTTTGTTTTCAAAAGATTAAATGAATATAATCTAACCAAATCATTTGCAGAGGCCTCTGTGAACCATTTTTCAACTCAACTTTATGATGCAGCTTCCATAAACAACAATGCCTTATCAAGATTTGGATTAACCGATCAGAAGGATGCTATAAATGGCCTTGGTTATGAAGAGAACAAAAAAACCAAATTGAATTCTATGCCCTTATCTTTGGCAGAAGTTTACGAGGCTTTCAAAAAAGTGCCTGTGTCATCACAAATATTATCGAACTATGATCCATTTTATAGTCCAATTTTATCTCGACTCGATTCGGTATTCGAACAACTGGGTCTCAAGTCGAATAATGAAAGTTGCCGAGAGAAACTGGTGTGCTCCATTTATGCTGATCCAATGAAATATGCACCATACAGTAACCTAGTGTCGGTTCAGTTGAGTAGGTAAGAACATGAAAGTTATTGCTGTGGTATACATATACCTACGTTCAATCACTATTAATAATGAAAAGGACGTCGGTTGTACATAAAATTCGATGAAAACTGATAAATAAGAAACTATTGTAAGGTGGGGTTCAATGTAAGCAATCAAGCCTCCATTGTTCCCAGAATCTTTATTCACAATCAGTGCATGTGTAGGTAGAAAACGTGTTGTGGTTTTTCATATTAATACACAAACTCGAACAAATGAGAAAAGAGTTTTGTGATTAAATCCTTTGAAAATATTCAAAGAATTTGTTAATTGGTTTGGCTCAAATAACAAACAAACTTCTATAAAAATGTTATCAAAAAGCATTTCAAAGAAAACTCAGAAATAGCTGGTTGCCAAGTACACAATTTTTACCTCAGCATTTCTGACGCGTTATTAAAGTCCAATTTCTTTAATAAATCAAAAGAAATCTGAGTCAGCACGATGTTTTCGACACAAACAAGCAAACAAAAACATTGCGAATTGGTAAATGAGTTATATTCCATTAAGTGTTTTGTAAATGGGGGTAATAATATGTGACGTAAGGAGAAAAAATGTTCTGCGGTGAGGAGAGAAAAAGTAGTTTGAGGTGCTTTTAACCACAGAGTAAAACCGGAGAGTCAACTGCGGTAAGGTAGAGAAATTTTTTCCACCAGCTAAATTAGTCCGGGAATCCTCGCCGCCATTTTATTTGCCGACGGCGGGAGTTTGATGTTATTGTTTTTTTTTTTTTTTTTTTTAAATCAGAGAATGCTTAGAGGTTCATACAATACCACAATATACATTATTTGCCATCAAAGTGAAAGTAACAATGAAAAAAGTGGAACAAATGCAACTCAACTGCAGCCGTATATAGCCGCTAATTTAAATAAGACGTTCCTTTGATTTCAGCACGAAAAAAAATTGAGGGTTTTTCTGGCATAGAGCGTACCAGTTGACTCTCTATATTACCTAATTTGTGCTTTTAACATGCACCCAATGATGCTTTTAAATATCATCTGGTAAAAAATTTGCAATACTTTTTGAGTAGGTAACGAAGAGTAGTTGTAACACAATAGTTAATATTGAAATAATTTTGAACAGAAGAATAAAAAAACAAAATAAAAAGTATGACGCAACACTGCGAGGAGCATAGGAACTGACGTTTTTTTCTCCACAGCCCTATATTATGAGGAATAAAACCCCCAAAAATTTTTTGTTTACTTCGAAAGGCTAATGTAGAAAGCCACGTCAGTGAAATTACTCTCTGAGGGCCAGCCAATACATCGCAAAAGGCTATTACTGCAGAAAAACAATAAGATGTTTCTGGGATTCGAGCGTCGAAGTCCCACGTAAGGCTATGTCCTAATTGGATTTGCATCGCGCGAACGAACGATGAACTTCGATTGGTCGCGTTGTTTGTTGGTAGTGCTACACAATGCGTGTCCTAATACCAGTCGCAAGATGCTCATAAGATCGCGCGACCAGGCTGCATCTTCACTTGCTATTTGCTAAGAGCAACGCGACGAAAATCAAACTGTTTGATTTCAAACAGACTACTTTTCGTAATGTTGGCCGGTACGAGTATGCAGTTTGATTATGAAAAGCTTTAATGATAAAACTTGAACGATCATGAAACAAACATATGCGACCGTGCTACCCCATCGCGCGACCGTTTTCCTGTGCTAATAAGGACACACAATAGGGTTATTGTTGTTTAATATTTTGATCGTCCGATGCAGCACCCGTCGCTCGTTGTTCGGTCGCGCGATGGCTGCCAATTAGGACATTGGGTAACAGGCAGACATGCTTACCATTTACTCAACGCGCACTACTTGAATAACTATGTACAAAAATAAGAACATTTCAAATTCTGTGGTAGCATGTTAGCCTGTTAGGTGGGAGGTTTGAGGCTCGAATCCCAACAGAAGTAAAAAATGTTTTTATACGGATATCACGTTTCGCGAGGGATTTGCAAGACTTCCGATTGTGAATTCATTGCAATGAAAGCGCTTTCTCGATTAACTGTTCCGATCCGCAGAAAATTGTAGGTCCCCTCCATTACCTACTTCAAAAGGCGTCGTTGTGAGAAATGCGCTAGGCCACGGGGCACACCATTGCACCACCTTATTTATTTAGTTTTTAAATTCTGCCAGTACTTACCTTTGGCGGCCGTTAATTCAGAGATAGTTCAGAGGTCAAACAACAAAAACACTCACTTTTTGTAATGAATGTGAAGCAACTTATCTGCTCAACTCATTTTCACTGCGCAACAGTTATGATTTGTTTTAAGAGTTACAGAAAAGAAAGGGGAACAATTTGAGGTTCATTTTATTATAATACAGTTGCTCAAAGTTTTTAGCAAACAATAGTAAAATTCATTCACATAGATCAGGGGTCGAATTACCGCACACGTGATCGAGTAATAGTGCTCACTCACTCGATCACTGATGCGGTAATTCGGCCCAGTTTCTGTGAACCAGAACCTATTTTAACAAATGTATTTTACATCAGCTAACTTTTTCCAAACAAATAAGTTGCCAAATAATATTCTTTTTCTATTTCAGAGAAATAGACGAGCTTCATAAGCCTGTCTCAGACAGTCCAGAAATTTTAAGATTTTTCAAATACATGAGAGCTGCCAAAGACGGTCAGGATGGTGAATCATGCAAGGAAACATACCCCGATTGCACCGAGTTCGATGATGTGAAAAGTCCTCCATTGATTGATGTTTACAATAACATCAACAAATTAGTTGAAGCACGAAAGGTTGAATAAGATTTTGGTAGAATAAATCTAAAACATTGATTGTAAATAACTAAATACTACCAGAAAAGTGCACAAAAAGGCTTTCATTTACAAAAAAAAAAAGAAACATTATTCCAATATAGTTGGGAATTATACGTAGAATTAAGTAATATTTATTTATTTTGCTGTATTTATTTAATTTATTTATTTACAAATTTAGATGTTTAATAAAAGTTTATTTATTAAGACATACTAACATGTGATAACTTTATTTTGTTGGGTTATCAAAAAACTAAATTTTTTCGAAAACAGGGCACAATTAAACAATAAAATTTATCTACTTTTCACTTAGCACTTATCAAATTAAAATTAAATTCTGTTTCACAAAACTCTTTGCAAATCTTACTTTGTACTTTGCAGAACAAAACGCACGTCCAACAGAAATTGCAAAGAGAATATAAAAATGGGAAAGACTTTCCAAATTACACTTTATCACTTTTCAAATTTCATAGTTCGGATTCGGAGGAACATAAAGCTTTGCAAAATGGAAACAAATTTTAAAAATGCAAGTTAAAAGTAGATAAGTTGTTGTGTAAAGTAGGACAAGGATTTAAAAGAAAAAATAAAAAAGTTTTAATTAAAATTTTAAACGTATGCTCCAATTTCCTTTATTTTTAAAAATAATTAAAATTACTTTTTGAAACAATTAAAAAAATACTTTGAAGTTCGGCTACTATACCTTACTAAGGGTAAGGGGCGAGTTGTAACAACTGAAAAAAAAACTCAGGAAAATTTGAAGCAGTCGGCAGGCTCTCAACTTTTAGCAGCCACAAACTACCGACTGGTTTTCCTTACACGAAAAACAGTCTGCTGTAAGTCTTTCAGTGGAATACATGGCAAAAGGAAATGGAAACCAATTAATGGGGTGCTTTCAATAGGGTCGTTCAATAATCATATCCGGATAGTTTTTAGTTGTTGTTTACGTGCTAGGTCAAGTTATGTTACGTTGGATGGGGAGAGCACCCGCAAGTGGCAGCATCTTACTCGGACCTCAAGGATCCATTGTGCTCCCTGGATATCAGAGGATGAGGAGGGAGGGGATAGGGGTGGCAGAGGATTGGGTTATTGGGATTGGAGGACTGGGTTATTGGGATTGGGAGCCCTACTAAATTATTTGGAGCTCTGGATGAATTCAAGGATGCTGTTTAGAATGAGGTTAGAGATGTCGCCCGGGTTGTCCAGGAAGTATTCTCCAAGGGTTTTTTCCTAGTATGCGTCAAGCTAGGACACTCACAGAGGAAGTGGATTGATCCCTCCTTTGTTTCTACGTCTTGGCATCCCCTACAAAAGTCGGAATTGCTAATGCCCATTCTCATCATGGGTAGCCAATGAATTGTGAGTTGTGAAACGTCAGAATGATAATCCACAGGAGTAGTTGCTTTTCCTCGGAAATGTTTGGCCATATGCTTCTGGAAACCCGCTATGTTTCTAAAGATGACCACCTGTTATTGTTGGTTTTTACAAAATTTTGTTGGATTCTGTTTCTTTTTTCTTCTAGTGGCTTGAGAACTGTGGTGTTCGTTTCACTGGATTCGAGTGCTGACCCAATTTTATTTTTGGCTTAAGCTTCAATCAGCTGACACGAAGAACAAAAAAAATTAAATTTTTACAGAAAATATTAGCCTAGTCAAACTGTTTTTGTACAAGAAAAAAATTTCTGAGTTATGTGCCATTGTTATTTAATCATAACAAAAACATAGTTTTTTTCGGATTGGAAACTCTTTTCTGATTCGTTTTCCTGAGCGCTATCACTGACACTATGCTAAGCTAAGAAAAGATCCTTCGCTTAAAAGCTTTCCATTCCGACTCACTGAATTCATGTGTTTTGTTGAATTCAGATTTCAATTGATTTACAGTGTTTTTGTGTGTTTTGCGTTAAGTTTTAACGCTTAATAGTTTTCAAATATATACATATTAGACATTAGGCTTGGAAGCCTTAAATAACGAATTGTAGGTAGTTTTCACCTTTCAAATGCTCATTTTTCCACTTGCAACCAAAGGCTTTAGGGTTTTTCGACAAGTGAGTTTTTGTCCCAACTCTGCAATTGTATAATTCACTCAGCCATGCACTTTAGCTGAGTACTGAGTTTACTGGATCTTGGCGAAACTGCTAGAACAAAAGTGAAAGCATAAGTGACACTCAATACTATTGTGGGAAGATATTGGTTGTAAATTTATTTCTCAAACACTCGAACTCGAAAAATGATGAGGGATCATTTCATTTTTATGACCTTTAATGTAGCAAGGATTGCATTTTTGTATCACTTTTGACTAGTGGGTATGCTTTTGACTCTGAATTAGCAGAGATGCAAACCAATGATAAGATTTTTGTATCTTTCACAAGCAACACCCATGTAAATCGCCAACATTTTTATATGTGCCAATTATATGAAGGCTGAGAAGCTTCACAACTTAACTGATGTTGAACTTTACTTTACCGTACTTTACTTTAGTTTGCATCTAGCGCATATTTTTAAGCTAATGCGGTTACACTTTGGAAACTCTTTGGTTATCCGAATTCTCTATCGTAGCCAAAATGTATAAAACCAGCTAACAAAAAAGTCTTAACTAACTTACTGACCCTGAGTGGATACTCTAAATTAATCAATATTCTTCAGTTAATTATTTACGGCCTAAAGATAACCTATGAACTCACAAACAAACTAAAACTAGAACTAAAAAACCTTGTTTCTTATCCCGAATTCACTTTTTTAGTCAAGAAGTGTTCATTTCAAAGTGCTCTTATTCAGTAAGACTTTGTAAAGAATCTTCACTCTTTAAAAATTAAGTAAGTTTGCTTACAGAGCAGTTGAAACTGCAGAATTTTCATTTTCGAGTGTGAATATAAATTCACAGAAAACTCACGTAATTCATATAATCCAAATTAATCAGCCTGACTGTCACCGAAATGCCTTATATTCCCTTCGTGACCATTAGGCAAAAGAAATTGATAGAAAAAATTGCAAATTAAAAACAAACTTCAACTACAGTTATGTAGCTGGTGAATTTAGATATTCACATCCCAGAGAAACTTAAGCAGCACGAAAAAAAATTCTTAATTGCGGTTCAAAACTCATCTATCCTCGCGTCCTTGACTTTAAAATTTTCCTTAAAAGATATTTTTCTTTTCGTCTTCCATTTTTCATAACATTCTGTAAGGTATGACTAGCTAGTCAATGGACTTGTATATACTGTTTCGGTTAAAAAATATTAAATTAGGTATTCACCATGGATTTTCTAAAAGTATCTCAACGGTCCACTTTGTTTTCTTTTCTTTGCTGTAAAAAGTAAACAGAGAAAAATTACTTTTTTCTAGGAGCTTAACATTGAGGACCCTCGTGCATATAAAACAAACTGTTTTTTTTTTTATAGTTTTCATGAGAAAATGTATCGCAATTAGTGACGATAATCGAGTTTATTTTGAAATTGGCGCTTTTTTAAGAGATATCGAAAAGAAGAATTTTAACAAAAAGGTTTTTTAGTCTAATTTTATCATAGCTGATGTATTGGATGGAAATCACTTTACTCTTTTAGTTTAAGTTTATGCTGTGGTGGTGACTGCAAGTGATGAGTTCCAAAACGGAAGGGACTTAGAAGGCAGAAGATATTCATGATAGCCAAATTGATTTAAGAATTAATTTTCATTTTTAGTGCCTCAAAGTGTGTCTCAGAACTAAAAGAAGGGGATCAGAAAACATATTTTTCCCAAGAAAATAAAAACTCGTTAGTAAAGACGATAAATAGAAAACAGAATAATTTGGGAAATGATATGATTATAGTGTTGATGTGAACTTAATACATAAATACTAATTTTTTCAAAATTTACTTACTTGGGTTGGGCATTACAGATCGGGATGAACCTGAGCCTGAACCAACATCCTTCTGTAACGACTTTGATTTCGTGCGAGCTCTCGGTTGAGGTCTTCTTTCCACCTGATTGCGCCGCCTAAGATATAGGGTCTTCCCTTCCACGATTTCCCTGCAATGTGCTTTCAAAAACACGGTGAGCCGAAGGGTTGATGTCCATCCGCTTGACGCTTTGTCCAATTTGTTGAAGTGCGGTGTCCTTGTTTGATGACAGCATATACTTCGTTACGAACTTTTTTGGATGCATATTATGCAAACACTTCTCACACAATTAAGGGTGTTACATTGTTTTTAAAATTAGATTTTTGACGAGTGAAGCCAATGGAGAGAGACATTAGGTGTTTTTTTTGGCAAGGCTGTCTTTTATAAATAGGTTTGTTCGTTGAAGCCCTGGGGTTGCCCTAGGGTCGCCACAAAGCGTTGTTTGAGAAACCTAAATTCGCCCTGAATTCCAAATTGAGTGGTTTTTGAGCCATAGGTTTGCCATAGGTTTTCCCCAAACTCGCCCTAGCTTTTTGCTGTGGCGATTTGAGGGCTGTCAAATGGCATGTATTTTTTTTCTAATGACAGGGATGTGTGGTGATTTTTGGTGTAGTGTTTTTTGAGGACTGGAAAACCCAGGTTTTATTGACAACTCATAAGGTTGTCAAGAAAACCTGGGTCAACCCTGGGGAAAGTTCAACGAACAGACCTAATAACAGTGGTTTAATAAAAAACGTATCCCGTTTTCATGTTTGAGGGTTGGTGATTGGTGTCCTTGACTAGGTAATTTCTATTGTGTGGCTTTGTCTTTGCTTACGTGCTTGGGTTCAGTTTATATGAGAATTGCAATTTCTAAATTTTCTATGTGAGGTTTAAAATATTTTGTGATTTCTTTCAAACACATTAAATTTGTTCGAAAGTTAAAGAATGAGTTTGACTTTTCTTTGAGATAGCAAGAATGCATGAAATGACATTCTCTTATAAATTTCGTTCTATATATGAATCACTCTTCAATGACTTGTTGGTGTCAAATCTCAAAAGCACTTTACTACTTTTGAGGATTTAAACTCTTAAGTATCGATAACTTCACAAAAATACATCACAAGTTCTTATTCTAAAAAAGAATTCTTCGATGCGTAGCAAAGATAAAACGGTAATTTTTGCACTTTTATTTAAAACTAGGTGTGCCTGCGACTTCGTCCGCATGAATTGGCATAATTTTTTTATTTATCAACCGATTGACTTGAAATAAAATTTTAATGTTAAGTGAAGCTTACCACAATATATTACAGAAAACCCCATCTAGATAGGATAAGCCGTTTCTGAGATTAGAGTGCACAAACAAGCAAACTGTTACGTTTTTTATTATATGTATAGATAGAATATAGATGGAAACAATACAAAATCAATAAATAAAACACCATTGTAAAATATGTCAACATTTACAGAAAATGTGAAAAAAAAAACTTTGGAAAAAATCTAGCCACAAACCTTTTTTCTTTTCTATTACAATAAAATACAGAAAAATAAATAGGGTGGCGCAACAGAGCGGGGAGCCTCAGGGCCTAGCGCACTTCTCACAACCATGCCCTTTGAGGGAATGGAGGGGACCTACAATTTTCTGCCGGTTCCGAACGGCTTATCGAGAAAAACTTTTCATGGCAATGACATTACTGTAGGAGGACTTTCCAATTCCTCGCGAAAGGCAATACCCGTAGAAAAAACCTTTTTACCTCTGTTGGTATTCGAACCATGAACCTCTGGGTTAACAGGCACTTATGCTAACCATCACGCCACGGGTACGTTATGTTATAATTATATTTTTCAATCTACTAATCAAGTAATCCAAATCAATAAATTTCTACTAATCACAAATCAAAATAAATAAATAAATAAATAGGGTGGCGCAACAGAGCGAGGAGCCCTTGGGCCTAGCGCATTTCTCACAACCATGCCTTGTGAGGGAATGGAAGGGACCTACAATTTTCTGCCGGTTCCGAACGGCTAATCGAGAAAGCGCTTTTCATGGCAATGAATACTAACGGAGGACTTGCCAATTCCTCGCGAAAGGCGATACCCGTGGAAAAACATTTTTGCCTCTGTTGGGATTCGAACTCGAACCTCTGGATTAACAGGCGGACATGCTATCCATCACACCACGGGTACCACTATTCACAAATCGTCAGCAGTAAAAGCCCTGTATCCAAAAGTGGGTATACAATTTCAGTTCTGTTAATGCTTGTAAACGTCGCCTTCTGCTGTTGTTTGAGATACATGAAAATAATCAGTCATACAATCATTTAAAAGGGACTCGAATAAACGTCAAAAGTCTATCCCAGACAATATTCTACTCGTCCTTTTATACCCGAAATCAGTTGTCCGATATGTTGTTTTTGTTATGGCTGTAAAGTGATGTAATGTATGTAGAACTCGATTCCCATAATAAAAAGATTTACTATAACAAACAAGGAATCTAGATTATTAGCTTTTAATGATTATCGGGAGAGAATTTATAGAGAATCCCACATGTATAGGACAGCCTTGCCAAAAAAGCACACCTATTATATCGAAAAAATCGATCAATAACTCAAACGAACTCTTTGCTGCTGCACATTGGTGGTAAAAATGTAAGTGAGTCTTATGTCAAAATAGATTTTAATAAAGCTCTTTTGTATCCGTAATCTGTAAAAATGACTAACTAGAGCGGTCATCTTCTTCAGCATCCTTTTCCTTCGCTACGAGCATCTTGATCTTCAACCAGATCATTGGTCTATCACTCAACTGCTTCACAGTAGTGATCCGCTCGTGGGGTACGCGTCCGTCGTTGACTTCAGGATGCGTCGGTAAACTTCCCGGTTTAAGATTGTTCCATGCCAACCAAATGCAGATGCCGGCCGTTGCATTTGCCTTAGTGTTTGTCTTGCCACTTCATCCACCTTAAGTTTACACGATAACTGATGTCATAAGTCGTTATCACAAATTGTTTCACAATTGATCACTGATTCGAGGTATATTTAAGCTTTTCACGATTGGAAATCACATTTCCATTCAAAGAAATCTCTGGAACAGGCATATCGGGATCAGAATATGGTCTTTTTTGGACTTTTGTGGTACTTCTAAGGCTTTTACCTATACAATAAGTGTTTCTTGAAGGGATTAGGGATGTAAGACCTTCTCTTGTTATGATGGCTCTATCATCACAGAGAAATAGTTGATGTAGCTGTGTGTTCCGTATACTTTATCAGTACAGCCAAATAGTTAAAGACTCAAGCCGCTTCTTGGTATGTACACCTACTACGACTTGGAATTTTTCGGTGACTCAAAAATAAATAAATCGGCTGGGCCAACAGAACGTGGAGCCTCGGGGCCTTGTGTACTTCTCACAACCATATGTCTTGTGAGAAACTGGAGGGGACCTATAAATTTCTCACGATTCCGAATAGCCAAAAAAAAAAGAACAACAAAATTAAATTTCTGATACAATAATAAAATTATACCTCATCGTAATCCTGTTGTTACTGAATACGTTTGCAATCCTTAGAATGTGATACCCGTGTAAAATCGTTTTTTTTCTGTTGGGGATCGTAAAAAAACATACCACGTAACAGGCAGTCATGCTAACCACAACACCAGGGTACAACCTTGCTCCATCAAACACATCCTCAATTATCCGCACATATGTATGCTTCTGAAACTCTTTGCTTTCTGAGGGACATGCACATTATTTAGACAAACGCTTTTCAAAGTCAATCAAACAACATGAAATCTAAAAAGGAGTCACGATGTTTTGTGTCTGTTGTTGGTTTGCCCGCGATAAACCAGCATTGATTATGAGATAGGCTTATTATTTTTCGTTGTCGGCTTCATAATACCCGCTCGACGATATTCAAAGTTTGGAACTGAAAGATACTATGAGATACTACTTCCTATACATAATTCTAATTCTTAAGACCACCAACAACTTATCTAGGCCGCCAGTTGCCAGTACAATTTGCTCACTGTTTTGCATTTTTTGGTACCAATACCAGGCAACATTTCATAATTCAAAGATTATTAAGAGTTGCATATCTAAGTTAAGCGTATGAATGCTTCACCAGCTTCAGAGGGTTTTTTAATTGGGTATTTCATTACTGAGACATTACTCATTTCATTATCATTAGTCACTGTCCTGTATGCATCGTGCTATGAAATACCTGCAAAAATGCCCATCGCGAGTTTAATTTGCACTTATTTCTGATTGATCAATACACTGATTGAAAAAAAAAAAAAAAATAAGGGAAGTTTGCTTACGGCAATCCAGAGTCAGTGAAGATTCCATAACTTTTTGTTGTGTTATCCAATCCCGATCTGCAATCTGGGCCCGCGGCTTATAAAAACAAAAATGAAGTAAAACGAAGCAACACATTCAAGCACACACAATGGACTGGCAAAAAAAAAGTAGGTACTCACACAGCTATAATTTCCCTTCAAAATTCGTCTGACTGAAGAAAGTGAAAGTAAATGAAACTCAATATGGAGTGTAACTCACGTAGAGGTAAAGGTACTTTTGCCCACTCAAAGTACTGTTAAGTTTTTGTTTTCTTACGAGTAACTTGAAAAAGGTTCATTATTGGTCTTGTAACATAGAAAACATTACTTTTAACCCCAAAAGAGGTTTTTAAAGATTTTTAAATAAATGTCCAATTTCAAATTCTACGACTATCGATCAAGAATGTTTGAACTACACCAAGTCAAAAAATTATTGTTTTTTGTTATTGTTTATATTCACTCGGTTCACTCGGGCTTACGTGTTTGATTGAGTTTTGACATTGCAAAATAATTGGTTTTGTTTTCTCCAGTCTAAGGAATAGTTCATGCGTATATGAAATTACCTTTTTCAAAGGATGCTTATTGGCGTTATATCTGACAATTTATTTAGTAATGCTGCGTCATATGGGATTGACTGGCATATTTACCTTCCACTATCAGTAGAACAGCTTTATAAGTAGACAGATGACAGTTGATTGAAATTTCGTTCTCAAATCAAATTCAAATCTTAAAGTTCCGCATGAGAAATCGGTGTCACATGTTATGTAAAAGTGTGTTATTCGTTTATACATTGACACATATCCCTTATTGAAATGAAATCTAATTTTTTTCCGAGGAAATGAATACATCCTCCATTTGATTTAAATTGAGTACACCTAAAAGGTCCTTGTCAATGAGGAAATATAGGAAATGGAAATTTTTAGGCGAAATATATTTTTAGAGGATATCTATGTAGGTACTTCAATCGGGTTGTGAATGGGGAAGAAAATTGAATTGAATAAAAATTGCAAGATACAAAGTGCATATAAAAGGAGATAGCCAATAGCCAATGATCTGTTTTGCAGCAGTATCAGTGAGACCACTAAGTTTAAGACCAATAAAAAACTGTTTGTGTTATGGTGTACGTTCTCTGGCGAACAAATATAGCTACAGATTTTTATAAAATTCACTAAAAACATTTTGATGGACTCTAAAAAGTAAAGCTTGTACACAGTAACAGAAAGTGTGAAGACGCATGCAAGTTGTGAAGATTGACACAATGCAAAAAAGTCTGAACTGTCTAGTCGTTATCCCTCGCTATTTAGTTTGAATATTAACTCACACTATGGCTGCATTTTTTCAAGACAAAATAAGCACGGAAATTGGCCCAAAGCTCGGGAAGCAGAGGAGGAAGAGAAAAACGCATTTCCAGAACCTAAATTTGATTTGCTGAGTCAGAAAGCGTTTTTCACGGCAATTTGATTACTCTCACAATACCATGCCCACCAGTTTCAATTTCCAGACTACAACCGTAAAAACAAAAGATCTAACATTACTTATGACGCCAAGTCCTTTTATAAATTTGTAAACCACAAAAGAAAATCTGACGGTTACCCTTCTTCCCTTTCTTTCAAAACCTCATCCGATGCACTCGCCATAGCAAACTATTTCGCAAGTTACTTCAAACAATCTTTCACGGACGATTCTTTTGTTTCTGACTCTGCTTATTTTTGTTTTTACCGGAATTCTCTTTTAGTCCATTACTTTCACGATTCTTTGACTCCTATCTTATTGAAGAAAAATTAAGTCATCTAAATGATGAGTTATGAGTATATTCCAGGCTACGATAGTATACCTTCCTTATTTCTTAAGAAATGCTCCTCCACTCTTTCTCTTCCCTTCTCAAAAATCTGTAGTTCATCCCATATGCCAAGAAGATTTCCTTCTAGCTTGGAAAACGGTGTTTACAACCCCTATAGACAAAAAAGGTCCTAAGACCGACGTGAAATATTACACTGGTCAACAAAATTTCACGTTTTCGAATGCCGCCAAAAGCAAACTATTTATTTTAAAGGTTTTTGGCTCGCTAAACTCAAATCTGGCCTCAGAATTGCTCTGTCAAATCACGTTTTCGAGATATGAAGCCTTCAAAATCCAGAAAAATAGGGCTTAGCTACTTTTCAGAATTTGTTTTAACGTGGAAAAAATTTTAACCTGAAAACAAACCTTTGCTTTTCCGATGATTTGCTGTCCGCTGAATCCAAATCTGTCCGCTGAAATCAAACCGTGTATTACAACTTTTGAAGCTAGATATCTCAGTTATTTGATGTAGTAGAGCCATTTTGAGACCAGATTTGGATTCAGCGGATAGCAAATCATCGGTAAAGCAATGGTTTCTTTTTATGTTATTGTTTGGTTAACATTTTTTTATGTTAAAACATAATTATGTAGGCTCAAAAATAGCAAAAACTGGATTTTTCCGATCCTGAATGCTCAATGTGACAAAGTAATTCTAAGGTCAGATCTGAATTCAGCGACCCAAAAAACTTTAAAAAATGTGGTTTGCTTTTGGCCGCAAATTTTATTGTCGACCAGTGCTATCGTCCCATCGTTAAACTATCGCATATAACCCAAAATTTTTGAAAGAATTTTGTATGAAAGCTTAAGTGAGTCTCTCATTTCGTCTAGACAACACGGGTTTCTCAAAGGCAGGTCAACAACAACAAACCTTGTTGATTTTGTCTCATTTTCCATCCCTTGGAGAATCTAAAGGAGATCGATGTTATTTCTACAGACTTTAGTATAGCTTTCGATAAAATCTCCCATAAACTTATTCTTTTTAAAATTTCCACCCTCGGCTTTGAACCCTTTCTGTGGATATGGATTTCTTCAGATCCGCCTTATCAAGCGGTTTCTTAGCTTCATAAAGTGTTCCCCAAGGCAGCCATTTAGGCCCTCTCCTCTTCATTCTTACTATTAACTATATTGAAATGATCGTCAAAAATTCCTCCATCTCTCGATACGATACTAAGTTGTATCAGGTCATTTCTTCTTCTGAACACTCTTCCCACCTCCAACAGGATCTCGATAATTTTTCAATATCGTGCTCCAAGAACAGCTTGGAGCTCAATATTTCCAAGTGCCAATTAATAACCTCCTCACGTAAACGCATCAAACCTCCTTCCCGTGATCTGTGACCTTGGGACTATTTGCAACCGTGAGCTGAATTATCTCAAGCATATCGACAATAATTCTGAAGGCAAATTCAGGCCTTGTTCCAAGGAATTTGCAGACTCCTACGTAACCCGATCCATTTATATATCATTTGTTCGTCCGTTTCATGAATACGCTTGTCAAGTCTTGTCGCCTTACCAACAAGTGCACAATATCAGAATTATTGAAAGCATTCAACGCCGTTTTCTTCGATTTGCTCTTCTAGGCCTCAATTGGAGTAGACCTTTAATATTATACCGCCTTATCAAAACCGAATCAAGCTGCTCAACCTGAATGCGGTGAAAGACCGAAGAGAAATATTTGACTTTTTCTTCATTAGCGGGGTCCATAGGTACTGTCCAATTTGTTTGTCAAATTTGTTGGATGAAAAGTTGGACGGAAAAAACCCATAGCGTCCACACTCATCAAACAAGTCGTTAAACTTCATTCTGGTCTGAATTTCAACCATGAAAGACATAACAGTAGCAGCGCAATTTAGGGATGAAATATTAAAAAAGCAAGAAAAACAAAAGAAATGTGTAGGGACTAGGGATAGGGACTAAAGAGGTGTACTACCTGAAAACATCATAAATGTGCCGGAGAAATTATCAAATTTGTTTGACAAACTTGACGCTTGACAAACAAATTGGACAGTGTGGACCCCGCTATTCATCGAATCTTTACAGGTACCATTGATTGTTTAACCCTTAACGAATCCATATATTTCTAAATATTAACCTTCGTAACACGCGTAATAACACTCCCTGTATAAAGCTTCGTCTCCTGTAACCCAACCAACTTAGCTGTTAAGTAACCTAACCTAAGCCAAACAAATGGGGTTTTTGCCACCACCAAAATTAAAGTTAAAACTAAAATTAATAGGCATTGGCCTCGTTTCTATTTTGGGAAATTGGTAGGTATTGTTTGCTCGCTCCGAAATAACCTTTCCCAAACCCAAACAAAAATGAAGTACATTTTTAAATTAAAATAAGTAAGATGTAAATAAAATGACAAGTTCTCTTTCGATTGCAATCCTTAGTCTTTATTTTCTTGGGTTTAATTGTTTTCAATAAACTTTAAGTTTACAGGGAACATTTTGTCGAGTCGATTAAGGACTAATCTGTTTGGTGGCTGGACTTTGTTAACATTTTCAGATTTTGTTACCTGTTATTTGGGATTAAAAGTAAAGCAGGAAGAACTATTTGCGACTTCTTTCTAAAAGGTGTTTTTAGTAGTGTGGTTTTCAACCTGGTAATACTTTTTCCGTATCTGTTTTCTTGCCAGCTGTCACTTGATTGATGCTCATGATTTTGTTCTGGAAGAATTGAAGCCGCACTGCGTATGTTCGGAAAATCGTCTTGAAGCGCAATCGCGGTTGACGCCGAGTTTTACACAATTTTGATTTTAGACCCGTTAATATTCCCAAGATCGGGAAATTTAACGCCGCTGGACCTTTTTCGTGGGATTATGTGAATTCGCTTGTCTGTGCAGTTAGGCCTCAGGCAATTGAAGCCTTGGATGAGAATATTCGGCAAGTTATAAAAAATAAATCTTTATAAAATCCACCGAAGAGATAAAAGTAGGTAGGTACCTATAGAAAGAGCCTACCAAACTCAAAGAAAAAAAATAAATAAATTATAATTTCCCTCTATTTTGATTTTGAAACATATGCTATTTGTGTTTGCTCTTCTCCCAATTCAGACCAAAAATAAAAAAAAAAAGTTGAGAGGTGTCAAGGGACACCCGGATGGAACGAAGTTCCTTTCGATATTATTTACCTATTATTTACAAAAAACGTGTATACACTCAACAAAAATAATCGTCGCGACACCACACTGTTCAATGCGAAATATAGAAATGAAAATATCTGGCTTGCTTTCTATAAGAGAGAGAGACAGACAGACAGAGAAAAATGCGACGCCGCACAGCTTACAACAGCTTACTATAGCAAAAAGTGTCGTGACAGCTTTTCGTAAGAATTTTTTCCGTCTAGCCCCCTTTCACAACGCGCGATAAGGAACTTCGTTCCAAAAATGCAAAATATGCTACTCCAAAATTGCTATTTGCCTAAACTCATATTTATCTTACCATATAGATTGTCCTGCTCTATTATCGCTAATAGATCTATACGCTCCTCCACGAGAACTAATAATTCGTACCCTGTTCCGAAAAAATACTCATAGAGTAAATTATGCTTCTAATGAACCTATTACTCGCAGTGTTAGGGAGATTAATAATATTTCAAATAACATCGATTTCAATTTTCATTTGAGTAGAAACTCTTTTAAAAATTATGTTAAGTTTGTACTTTTAACAAATTGAATTTTATAATGCCTTTATTTTAACATTTATTTTAGTTTTTCGTTATCTATCTGAGATTGTTAAATCTAATTGATATTAAATAATTAAATAAGGTACAAGGAATTCGAATAAAACTTAAAAAAAAAAAATCTTCCCAATTCAAGATTTTGCCTTTAAATAGTTTCAATAACAAACATTTGCAGAAAAGCTCGCAAAATCAGTAGTTGCAATAGCGTTAGGTGGTTCGACTGATGAATCAAGTCGAACCAAGGCTGGGGATACCAAAAGTATGACGAAGTAAAAAAATATCCAAAGTCCACACTCTTTTGATCTAGACAGACACTGGTTGGGTCTCATCGATATTTTATACAAAAAAAAAATCAAAGTAACATAATTAATTTCGTTTTAGCTTTTGTTCGTTGGGTCGGTAGTACGAATAAAATTTGACTTGCTACGAATAGCCGCAATAAATAAAAACATGCCTGGTCTTTTTATCAAGCGTATAACAATTACCGATTTTATAACTAAAATAAAAAATAAATAGGGTGGCGCAAAAGAGCGAGGAGCTCCTGGGCCTAGCGCATTTCTCACAACCATGCCTTGTGAGGAAATGGAGGGGACCTACAATTTTTCGCCGGTTCCGAACGGCTAATTGAGAATGCGCTTTTCATGGCAATGAATTTACTAACGGAGGACTTGCCAATTCCTCGCGAAAGGCGATACCCGTGGAAAAACATTTTTTGCATTTTGCCTCTGCTGGGATTCGAACCTCGAACCTCTGGGTTAGCAGGTGGACATGCTAACCATTACGCTACGGGTAACTGAAACATTTAATTAAGTGCATCACTTTTTTTCCTTTTGAATAAAAAACTTTGAAGCATTTAATTTTCTACTAGTTCCTTTAGTTCAATGTCATTTTGCACAAAATTTTTCGAACATATTTGTTCCTGCATAAAATTGTATCCGTATTGCAAACAAAATTTGTTAAAATTGCTGGAAAACCCATAGCGAAATGTGAAACACAAGCAAAAAACACTATGCTTTTTTTTAGCGAACAGTTCAATTATTTGAATTGAATTCAATTTGGCTGCCAAACAAAACTGCAGTGAATCGAAAAAAGAAATGTTGTGAATTGACCATAGCAATTATTTTTAACAATACGAGGTGGACACAATTAGGGACGAAACTTCTCGAAACTTCAAAGGACCATAAATAATTTTCGGTGTAACAGAACCTGAATTACCAAGCCGATGTAATTCAGGGACAAAGTTGAATAGGCTAAAAAGGTGCAACATACTTTGCAAATAATCAGAATCGAGGAAAGCAGCATTTTGCTATCAGAGCCGGACCCCGGAGAGCACATTTCCCAAGGATACGAGTATAACTCGACGACTATATTGAGAGATACGGTTAATTTCCCATACGATATGCGTGGCGCCAAGATTTTAGTATGCTATTTTGTAAGACGACCCAAAATAATTCGAAAACATGAAATAAAATTTTTCGATATCTCGCTTAGTTTCCGAGATATCGATACTTGAAGTCACAACCAAACGCTTCTTCGAGAATCGCTATTTAGAATAGATGGCGTTTCATGCTGCGTCTAGGATAAAACTTTTATCGCTTTAAAACAGACAAAGGAGGAAAAACAAACTTAAATTCACGATTTTTGAACTATTTACGCTTGAAGTGCACCATGCGAAGGTGTTGTCTAGTAGCACTTTGTCCAAACAAGAAGAGGACCGTTCGATTCTTCACTTCTGAAATATTCAATGACTCCAAAGCTTTTCTGTTGGGTGAGATTCTTGTGAATCTAAGAAGACATCCTAACCTTTACATTCAGGATCGGGTGTGTCTTCCACAATAGCTTTCACTATATCGTCACCTACATGCTACAGCATCCTCATCTTCTAATGGAAGCTTTTTCGCCGGAGGAAGATTTGTACAGCGCGAATTTATGATTTTTATTCCCAAAGCTAATAAAAAAATTCAGCGCATTTCTCACAACCATGAGTTTAATGTGAAGGAATGGAGGGGATACATACAATACTATCGGTACTATCGGAAGACCTACCAATTCCCCTATGCAGTCCAAAGGCTCTTCTTAAATGCTTCCATTACAAGATATTGTAAGAACAATCGTTGTCCTATCACTTATAAATCCGATCCCAAAAACAACTGGGAATTTGAATCGATCAGATGATAATCCACATACACTTCTTGTTTTGAGATTTCCTCGCATATTTCACAGTGCTTTCTAAAAACTTTGAGCAAGTAAATACAACAACCTTTCACCCCTAGTTTTTTGTTTACAATTCGAAGAGTGCAAAAACCTCCGTATGCGAAACCATGCGTCATCATATCACTGATTCACCGGCATTACCAACAAAATTATGCAACATGCTTATGTGCCGGACCTGCTGTAGCTAACATGATCTGTTGAATAATCACAACACCCGAATCGAACCGAACGTGTCTCTACGAACGCGACCATCACAAACCATAATAATGAAAAATAAAATGTTAATGTGGTTGAACAAACTTTGACTTTGCACTATGAAACCGGTGCGGTAATACATACAAGCTACTTATGGACTTAATTTGTTGTAACAACAACTTTTGTACATTATCCCACAAAGTGTGTGAGTGTGTCTCTCCTTGCATAAGTTTCTTTCTTGGAGCAGTGAATGTTTCTTCGAAGGATTGCCCAACACTATGGGTTATTCCAAGCAAAGTGATTCAGATGTGTGTCCACATTTGGTTGAGGAACGAAATTAAAAGAAATGCAGTGGTAGGAGTCCAACCAAAGAGTATGCCAACCAAAATAATCTCAAGGCTTTGGGGTTTTCTCAAGGTATTGAGATGAAAACTTTATGTGGTAGGGCTGTGTTTGGGATGTTTTTACCTTCTTTTTTTTATTATTTTTAAATCTTTAGTTTCTTTCATATAAAAACATTGGAACGTCTCATTGGGGCACCCAGTTAGTGATTTGATAGAGTTAAGTGAACAACCGACGTCGACTGTTAAGCAAATTGTGTGAGTTACGAAAAGGATATACGCAGTCTGCTGAGGTAAATTTAGACGTTTGTGAAAATAAAATTACATACAATTTGAAAAGCATCTTGCGGAAGTGAAACAAAAGTGAAGAGACGAAAATGTAAATCTCTTCTTAAGAAAAAATAAATTGAAAGTTTTGTGTTTTGATTGCGTGATTATTTTGAACATACTCAATTTCATTACAAAAAGTACTTAAAGTGCCAGAAGTTCTAGTAATAGCTTAGTTCATTGTTCAAAAAAATTTAAAAACATTTAAGTGAATACCGACCATAGATCAAAGTTAGAAAATTGTGTTACAGTGCTACAATCCATTTAAATTTTTTGAAGGAACTTCAAGTTTTTTGATCTGAGAGGGTTCCAGGAATATATTTTGTCCCAACTGAAGTAGGTCATTTTTGAATCATTCGAATAGAAATGGGTTGAAGGGAACATGCGAAAAATCTCTGAGCTCTGAAATTTTTCAGACTAATTGACAAGGCGATTTAGTAAGGGTAGTTCAACAGGCTAATTCTTTGAAATTATTTGCTCGTAACTCAAAAATACAGTGTGTCGGTTATGTAAGCAAATTTTGATATACAAAATAATAATAAATTACATATGTAGAACCTTATAACTCTTATGGCCATTTTCTTCATATCAGCACTAGGCCAGTCTAGTACCCGGTCTGCCTTTACCAGGTATAATCTTTAATCCTTGGTAATACACAAAAGTTAGTACTTCTTCATTTCTTCACATCATTGGTATCAGATTAAAGATTCTATGGCAGTACTAGCATCCTAGTACGCCAAAACTGGTCGAATTATTTTTATGACCCTTTCCAGACAATTAAAATTATTTATCTGATCTTTACTACAAGTTTTTTTCTCAATCGTCTATTGGAATGTGTTTTCAAATCGTCTGTTAATTTTTTGTACACACTTCAGTGGAAACATATTAATCATTGGCAGGAATTTCCTTCTCGACTATTGTGTGCCGACAATGTGTCCGGGCACGTGTTTCAGTTCCATCATTGTTCTCTTTCCAGGACGAAAACAAAGGGGTAATTGAAAGCCCCATCTTACAGTTTGTATTGTAACCATGTACCTAGTTATTCAACTTCAAGATCGTTTCCTGAGGTCAAAAGAAGCTTATTCCACTGCTGAATATGCATTAAGTCTACCTGCTACGCCCGAACGTCCTGTCGAGCTTCAGCAAATTTTGTAGCAGTTAAGCTTTTGGAGGATGAACATTGAACAAATACTTGTATGAACTTCATGTTGCTCCTTCCGATTGTTCATAAAATTCCACAGCAACCTGTATAGTCGACTGTCATCGCATTCAAAGGGTATCGAATGACCCGAGGTATATCTTTAGTGAACAGATTGCAGTTGGAGACAGCTTTAAGTTCGGCTTGTATTGGACAAGCTTCTCATTGAAACAACCTCAAACAATTTGTTTCCCTTTTGGAACTCCATGAGCTGCAGAGAGTATGGAACTCATAATGTACTATCTTTAAAATTATCGATTTTCAGTGCACCACTTTTCATAACATAACCACAAGGTTTTGAGAAGTTGCAGGTCCGATATGTTCCCGTTACCAGGTAGACGTATATTGTTAAAAGATTTGATGTTCTACAAAGTAGAAACTATACCGTCGGCAAATTGAAAATTTTAAAAACGAACTTACAACTATTCGAAAACTGGAACGTTGGGTACGAATCCACAACTGTTTTGGTGGTATTTTGCTGCCAATATTGTAACATTGACGTTCACAGCAATGCAATGCGCTTTGAAAAGGCTTATGCTTTCAATCAAATTATTAATTAAAATCGCTTTGAAAATTTTAATCAATAACGGATAAAAAATTGGAACATTAATCTTCCGCAGGTGCTTGCAATACCCGTTTGACTGCCGAACAAAAATGTGCTTTACTTAGAAAATGCAACGAAAAGACTCAGTTTTGTATGCCAGACTTCCGATTCTTTGGTTGGAATTTTGTGCGGGTACTTACTAATATTTCGTTCCAATTTGACAGAAGAAATGTGTTTTTATTTTGTCAAGAAGTATGTTGATACTTGTTTGAGTACAAACTAAATAAATTAAATATATAGGGTGAGGCACAGAGCGAGGAGTCCCTAGGCCGTACGCTTTTCTCACAACCACGCCTTGTGACGGAATGGAGTGGACCTACGATTTTCTGCCAGCTCTGCGGAACGGCTTTTTGAGAAAGCTCTTTTCATGGCAATGAATTTACTAACGGAGGACTTGACAATTCCTCGCGAAAGGCGATACTCAAAAAAACATTCTTTTTTTTGTTGGGATTCGAATCACGAACCTCTGGGTTGTGTTTTGAAGAGCTAACTAGTACCAAGTCCTAAATAGTACTTTGATTCATACTGACAGAACTAATTCCAGTTTTTTGTGAGAAGAAATCATTTGATACCAATTTTTGGGACTTGTTCCGAACTAGTTAGCACTGTGCGAAGAAATTGGCTGGGTTCAAGACAAATTTCGAAAGTTCGAAGAGACCTGTCAGTCCATGAACGACTATCTGAATTTTTTTTTGGTCTTAAAGTGGTACTGTGATTCACCTCTCGATTCTACATAGTTAGTAGTAAAATTAATTGTAACACACAGATTTTTTCAGTTTGAAATTCAACAATTTGACTTCCAAGTATTTCCAAGTTGAGCAGTTTTAGAATTACATTCATTTTACTTAATTTTGATAAAAAAAAAAATGAAAATCGTGTGCCTTCAAAAATGTATTTTCTTTGTTGATAAACCCACTTTTAATATTAATTTACAAAATAGAATATCCAAACACCAATAATTACCAATTTCAATTCAACAAATTAGCGAAAACTTGTAGAACAAAAAACTAACCCAAGAATACAGAGTAAAGTTCGATTGTCATATATGTTGTTTTCCTTGTTTTGACAAGTAAAATCTTAAGTTAAGATTTTCAGCCAAGTTTTTCCATCTGAAAATCTGAATGTCATCTGATTTGTCATCTGAAAATCTGGAACTTTTTACAAAGGAAAAGTGACAGAATGTTAAGTTAAGATTTTCGAACAAAGGTCCCAGGAATGCGGCCATTGGCCTTTAAACTTCGTAGAACGAGATAAACTTATAAAAAGTAAAAAAGGCTGCTTTTTCATCAGAAGAGCTTTGTATTCTTGACAGGATAGCTTCCCCGTTCCAAGATTCTATTGTGAGTACCAACTGATTTTAATTTAGAGGAATTTATTATTCCAATAGACTTTTCGGGGCAAAATTGAAGGTCCGCTCCATGCCCTCCCTCACAAAAGCATGGCTGTGTGAAATGCGCTCCCCGCTCTGTTGCGCCATCCTGTTTATTAGTTTCAATTTTAATTGCATTTTGATGCAATTTGTTTATAATTTTGTTTAACCAATAGCAGAGAATTTTTAAGAATATTTCGTTAAATTGCAAACATTTTTGTGTACCAAATAAAATCTATTTCCGGAACTGTCATCACAAAAAAAAAGATTTAAAATAAATCGGAGATCCGATTTGCCTTTATAAAATTTCACACCGAAAAAGAAAAATCAGATATGTAAATGTTCTTGACACAAAAAAAAAGTAATGAGAAGCATTTGTATCCATAGTGATGGATCTGTTTACTTTTCTTACAAAACTTGGGAAAGATTGGATGAAATGTTCATTCAAGATTCAAATAAAGGAAATTGCGTTGAATACAAATCATTGTTTTGTTGGAATTTGTATTGCCATTCATCTTGCATTCATTTTTCAGCAAAAGTCCAGCCATTTTTTTATATTCTGAATGAAAATTTCGCTGATAACAGACGATAAATAAATAAATATTGATTTCGGAAAAGGGTGCCAGACAAGCAACTAATCTTTCAGTGCTCATCTTAGGAAAAAAAAAAAAAAAAACCTCATCTATATCCACACCCAATAAAAAAAGAGGCAGAAAAGCAAAAAACGAAAACACACAGCAAACAAGATTTGATTCATGGGCTTCAAATATAATTTTCAACTTGAACAAATCCAAAGGATTCTCTTTCATTAAAAAAAAAAAAATTGAGTTCTTCCATATAAATCAGCTTTACGTGCCTTAAAGCATTTTTCACAAAACAGAGTTTACTAAGCTGACTGGCAAAGAATTCGGATTTGCTGTGAGAAAGCTGCAAGGGATCAAAAACAATGAGATACGAATGGTCTGGCATTTTCAGTTCTTTTACTTCGATTTGAAAACTGGAAGTTTAGCTTCTTATGTTAATGCTTTTTTTATCAAAGATGAGATGAGATGAGCACATATTTGTGACTTGCGAATGCTCTGTAAAGCTAGCACATAATGGTTTTGCTTTTGAATTTTGATTCATTTGTCACGAGTGAGTCTGATAAGTGATAACTGTAGCTATAGCAGAAAATTCAATTGGGGAAAATACTTGCATGCTTTTAGGCTTATGCCAATGTGTTTTTCATGAAGATATTTTTGTTGTGTAAAAAGGGGAGTCGGTCACAATTTTTATGAGAAGATTTATTTTTCCTCGCTTTTAGGGAAAGACGAGAGGTATGGGTGGCTTAAGTGGATTCCTGTCTATCTTTTGCGATGAAGATACCTTAAGCCAAGTTATGCATTCGAGAGTATTGACAAAGTTAAGACTCGATGCTCTGTCTGTTTAAGGGAGAGTATGAGTATTGGCATTAAATTGGCATACTAAAAAATATGGACCGTGAATCAACCACTTTAAAGTGAAGGCTACTCTTGATGCGTATTGAGAAATTCTTTATCTGACTTAAATGACACTTGTCATGGGCTAGGAAAACTAATGGCCCCTGCTTCTAAGAGCTAAAATGAGACATCTATTGAAACAAACAAAATTTTTTGCTGATTGTTGAAAAAATTCAAGTGTAGATGTTACTCAGTTCTACGTTGAAAATTGGAAATCCGGCCATCAGGTTGCACTATAGTGCAATAGCTGCGATGGTGTTATCGGCTTCAAATTCGTGCCAGTCTAATATCGAGATGAAACTTCACTTCCAGTCCCTATAAATAATACGTTAATCGATAGTTTATTATGAATGTTATATGTTTGACATTTAATAGATTTGTTCTTTGAAGCTCTGGGGTTACCCTGTGGTCACCACAGAACGTTTTTTGAGAAACCTAAGCTCGGTCTGAATGGGTAAATTTCAACGAACAATATGAGAACTTAAAATAATAAATGCTCAAAACCTTGTCGGCTTTTTATAGACACTAGAGTTGTGCCCGTTTCGTAACGGTTAGCGCTTCTGACTGTTACGTGTGAAGTTCGAGGTTAGAGTTTCAGATAAATCAAGGAAAAGAACGATTTTCCACGGGCTTCGCCTTTTGAAAGGCATTGGAGAGTCTTCCGATGAAAGTGAATTCATTGCCATAGAAAGAGTTTTATAGGTTAGCCGTTTGAAATCAGCTTATGTAGGTATTACTCCTTCTATTTGCTCACAGCACTTACTTACTTAGGTGGGCATTACAGTTCGGGGTGAACTTGAGCCTCAACCAACACCTACGCCAACAATTTCGAGTTGGGGCGAGCTGGCTTCAGTTTTGCACTCTAAGTCGGTTGAGGTCTTCTTCCACTTGATTGCGCCACCTAAGACGAGATTTCCCTCCAATGTGCTTTCGAAAACCCGTCGATCCAAAGCGTTTGGGTCTATCCACTCAACATGGCCCTGCTGTCCTAGCCTCGCGATGCGTACTCTTTTGGTTAAAAATTATTTTGTTAAAATTATTCATCTTTAAATGTACATTTAAGTGAATTTGCAACTGTTCTTTATTTGTATCTACTCGCATTGGTCAAAAGTTATTTACTCTAGACCTTGCCCCAGTTGAGTAAGGGATTTGAAATGAATATTCTTCTGGAGTTACTGATATTCTGACCCAAACATCAGCTTATGGCTAAGTTATTCCTTTATTTGTTTTTGGCTTCAATTTCGGACCCTAGTGATCTATATTATTTGGATTTTATTAAATTTAAAATTGTTTTTCCTTAGTTACTTGAATTATATTCAGTTACATTAAAAACATTAATCTGTCATGATTGCAAAAGAAAAAGAAATAAATAAATACTAAATACTAAATACTAGATTTTGTAATTTTTATAGTTTTGTCAAGAACGAGAGAGATTCTGATATGACCTTCCTTAAAAAGACTCACACCATCTTGTCTCTTTTAGTTGGTGCCAAAGCATTTCCTAAGTTTACTTTGGTAAAATTTTGGAAAGTTCTTTATCCACTCCACTTTTTAAAACCAAAGCAACATCATCAAATAAACTTAAAAAAATGAGTTGGCGCAACAGAGCTATAAGTTTCAAGAGCCTGCTAACTATCGGAAGACTTGCCAATTCCTCGCGAAAGGGGATCCCTTTAAAAATTTTCATAGGTTGATTGATGATTTTGTCAGCAGAAAATTGAAAATATTGGGCTGTGGGTGACATTCGGTAGCCCTTGAGACTACAATCTAGTTTACTTAATGTTTCTATGAATCAAACCACGAACCTGCTATGTAACACGCAAACATGCCAATCAGCACCCCAAAAGAATGTTCTGATGCTGCGGTTCTCGTCGTTGCAATAACATCTTGTTTTGTTCTCAAAAAATTATTTAAGTTTTTACCCTGAGCCATGCTTCGGGCAGGTGTTCGAAACGAACGTAAAATTTTGTATTCTACTTTTCTATTGCAAATTCTGAGTGCGTCCCTGTTCCTTTAAATCTATAAACAATAGGAGCACAGAGCACACTTATAGGTATTTATAAATGGTTACAAGGTTTGCTTGATTAGTTGAACTAAAGTACTTCTCGTGTATTTGATGTTGTTGTACATGTCATCGACATAGATTTTATGCACCTTTGCCCAGTGTGACTAGTATCATAAGTAAAATAAAGTAGTGGTACTAAGCTGAAACCCTGTTGGCATCTTTTTCTGCTGAGTATTCTTTGAATGTTTGTTTTGACTATTATAATGTTTAGTAGGTATTCCAGAACAGCACAATTACTCTGGTACCAAGCCATTACAGTAATCCATCAACAGCGAACCTTAATAATCTTCAATCCACTCCCAGTAATATTCAGCATCAGTTACAAATGTGTTGCATTTGAGTGGCTCTTTCCTTTTTTTTTGTTTTTTTTTTTTTTTAATTTTACCCAAGTAAACTCCGCACATACTTCTGTATCATCGTTTGTCATTCTAATTGCGTTTCCTTTTCTTTTTTATTTATATATTTATTTATAAAATTAACAATAAATTTAAATCTACTATCAACAAATTTTGAAGAGCACTAGCATAAAAGAACTTTCGACTCTCCTTTTCTTTTAAATCTTAGCTTTTCTCGTATCTGCTCTTCGGTACATTTTCTCCTTCTTCCTTATCGACGTTACAATACAACTACAAGCATCGAGAAGTCGAAGGGATTGCAGCTCTCCCACTAAGCTGCTTTAGGGACACCTACGCTAGCTAAAAACCTAATACCTAGTAATTGGCCTCAGGCTTGAATCTACACTGAGTACCTTTTCCTATAGGCACATCCAATAATAGTATGGCAAGGAAACATTTAATTTGCCATTGCCAGACAAAACGTAGATAAAAATAACAAATGTGTTTTGACATGAAGTTCACTCAAGAAATCCTAAAGCTAAAATGTACTTAGATATCTTTCGTTCTATAAAGAGTATCAAGTTAAACGTTTTTTTGAAAACCAATATAAAGTGCCACTTGCCTAGAACGTCTATGTCTTATGTCAATAATGAAGGTTTTGCTCTAAGATGTCAAAAGAAGACTATTTCTTATTGACCTTTTCACTAACAAACAGCAGATGTTTTTATTTCCTTTGAAATCTCGAACTAGGTACGTTTGATTGCTTCTTCTGTCTTTTTAAGTCTTTCGAAAAACAAACTCTTTGTTGAATGAAAATAAGTGAAATTGGATTCTTCTTCTAAGTAATCATAACAAGTCATCGTAGCCACCACCCACCATGTTCAACAAACAAAAGATTTGAAAAGGGAATCACTTTTGTCACTTTTGGATTTGTTAAATCACCAACAGCGTCATAAGCTCTTTTGTCTACCTTTACCTACGAACAGAAACGTGCTCACATGGCACAATCGAAAGGTCTGTTCGTTGAACTTTCCCCAGGGTTGACCCAGGTTTTCTTGACAACCCTATGAGTTGTCAAAAAAACCTGGGTTTTCCAGTCCTCAAAAAACACTACACCACAAATCACCACACATCCCTGTCATTAAAAAAAAAAATACATGCGATTTGACAGCCCTCAAATCGCCACAGCAAAAAGCTAGGGCGAGTTTGGGGAAAACCTATGGCAAACCTATGGCTCAAAAAACACTCAATTTGGCATTCAGGGCGAATTTAGGTTTCTCAAAAAACGCTTTGTGGCGACCATAGGGCAACCCCAGGGCTTCAACGAACAAACCTGAAAGTGAATCGAATATTGATTCAATTCATTATCACGTTATTCATGAGCTTTTGAGTACCTACTTAAGTATAATAGAGCAGATCATTATCGAACAAACCAAGCAACATTGCTGATCCAATCAAAGTTGGTCAGCAAAAAAAAAAAAAAAAACATAAAAATTCCTTTTAAAATTTCTCTTACTTTGCTTTTTGCTAAACGGACTATTCGTAGTGAAGTATGTAATTGAATTCTTTTCCATCTGCTTTGTTCGTTCCATCTCTGTACGGCGCGGCGGGCGGCGGCATACTTTGCATGTTTTGAAGAATTCGATATTTGAGAAAAGAAATAAAAAATAATATAAAATATGCAGACTCCCACCAGCACCAGCAAGTTGTTTTTAAATCGAGGTGAATGACTAGAAAACGTACGAAGAAAGTTTTTTATGAGAATAACTACAATCCAATGGATGCGATGGATGGAAGAAGAATCAAAGAAAGTGAGAGTCTGCCTGTCTGTGAGTTTACGTACACGTACATACGTGACTGAGAGCAGCACAAACAAAATGAACTACAAAAGTAAAATGCTTGGCATGAGGTTTCTTTAGACGAAAGCAACTTGTGGTGCGCCAAATACCAACTCAAAAGGAAATATCCGTGATCTTGAATTACCCACGGACTCATATGAGAGTATAGTGTCCGACGACTTGCCGTTCCTGTTCGATGCATCAAGAATGCCAACATACAAGAAACGGTTGCTGCAATGTACTTGAACATAACCTAACCGTACCATGTAAAACGCCATTTTGAAATAGGAATATGAAAGCAATCTGACAAGAGACGGTTGCATTTGAAGAAGTTAACCATTGAGTAAAGTTGTCTTTGAGCAGGCCAAAGACAACTTTATTAACATTCAAAAGGTCGCATAACACATTCCTTAAAAGTTAACCATTGAGTTTGGGGACTTTGGGTTAAACGAAATGGTATATGATACGACACAAGTTGAGCAAGAGCGTAAGGTGGAAAATTTCCTGGATTATTAAAGTTTTTGAAGAATCAATAGTTTTTGAAGAATCAATAGAATATCAAAGTCAAAGAAGGAAAAATTGGAGTACCGTTTGAGTGTGTTTTCTGGGACACCATGTGTTCTAATGAAATGACTCTCTGGCCAATTTCGCTTTCAAAACAAAACTGTCCGGCACAAAAGGATGTCAATTTCAAAAACTCAACTTAAGGAATAAACCAAACCACTGCCTTTATTTCGTTGAGAGTATCAAGCTAGATAAGCCTGTGGACTGACTGGAGAAACGGTAATGAAAAGCTTATGACCATCAAACCTTCCAACAAAATCCACTTTCATCTTCGTTTGAAAGACCAAGCTGCTTTCCAGGATACAGTCTTTTCTCTTACTATGAATTTTGCTATCTGAAAATGTACTTCCGAGTGCACTTTGATCTTACATATTTCTACATTTCATACGAAAGACTATCCCACTCTTTATTATTCAATGAAAACGGAAACACTTTTCTCAAAGCTGCAATAAGAAACTATATCTCATAAATCGACCATGGACAGGAAAACTAGCTGGAAATCGAAAACAGAATGAAAACCGAACAAGTTTCAACTGAAACTAAGATTCTCTGTCAACTTAGTGGATTTTACAGCTAACTGTTATGCGAATTGAGTTTTATATTTATATAAACGCATTTCAGCAGAAGCTATTCAACTTCCACTTCCGAGAAAATGTTCAATTCCGGTAATGTTATAGAAGTTCAGCATTTATAAAAGCTTGTTCTTTTTCTTGGAAGTGGCTTATAATTTAACTAAAATTGTTTTAAACAAAACAATTTCTGGCTGTAAAAGCCTTGAATTCCATCTGTAGTCTTTCACAGAATGAAAGACCATGAAATTCGCAATTATTGCTGAAAGGTTTATGTAGAATGATAAAGAATGACAGAAACCCAAATGTTAAAAATGATCCCTTTATTTGATAAATCAACATAATTTTGAGCATTTCCAAGGTAGGTAGTCGCGAAACCTTAGTGTGTTTTGTAACATTTTGTTTTTAGGTGCAGTGTAATAATTGCTTGCGGTAAAATTTCCAAATCCTAACTAATATTATAAATTGGAAAGTAGGTCTGCCTGTCCGTCTTTCTATGTTATCATTTCCCGCCTAAAAAACTGAACCGATTTAAATGAAATTTTTTACAGAGATGATGTGGAACCGGAAGAAGAACATAGGCTGTATTTCATTGGAATATTCCTTTGGGAACTGGCCCTTTCAAATATTATAAATGCGAAAGTAGGTCTGTCTGTTCGTCATTCTATCTTACCGGGAAGGACACAGGCTATTTATTTTACGGGAACGTTAACGAGAACTTGGAAACTACTGCATTGAAAATAGCTCTGTCTGTCTAATTTTCTTTGTTACCATCTACCGCCCAAACTATTGAATCTATTTATATGAATTTGAGATAGTCTAAAACCTAAGGATGGACACAGGCTACAAGTGTTATCCCTCTATTCCCATGGGAACGTGAACTTAGAAACTACCGTACCGATTTCAAAAGTTCTTTCACCGTGAGGTGATTTCTGCCAAGCTGTCGATAATAAAGTTGACCAGGAAAGAAACGTATATCTTGATCTTCACATAAATATTGGCAATCGGGAAAGGTCGATTTCGGCGCCGACTAATGAGATCGTCAACTATATAAACTAATAAGTTATATCAGTTTTATCATTCTGTAGAGTTAGAACTATCAGTGCCAATAATGAGAAATCTAGAATTGTTCACAGCTACTAATTAGACATCTTGGATGCGGCACTATTAAAGTCATAATAATGAGTGGAAAGGCAGAAAGAGGAAACGTTTAGATTCCCCGAATTCCTTTAATTCCCACTGATTTGTCATTTCAAAAAAATCGCATGGTAACTCTAAGTGGCAAGCTCACGAGCCTCACGTGTATCAAACCCGCAAAACCTTTTTATTTGGCAAAAGATGGAAAGTTAAGAACTTCTTGTGCAAAAATTTACTTAAATAAAATAATATTGCTAAAGGTTACTTTAATGCATGTTTTTGTTTTAAATGCAAAATAATTAGCTGAAAAAATTAAGGATGCTGCTGAAATTCACTATTCCACGCGGACAAAATCGCCTTGACCACGACTTGCTATTAATAGCTTCGATAAATGATCCTCAAGGGGCACTACTGAGCGGCCAAGTGGCAAAATTTCAAGAAAATTTAAAGTTGAGCGGCGAAGCGGTGTTGCTTAGTTTTCAATTTTGTTCTAAGTTTTCGGCATTGCCGCTCAGTACATGGCCGTGCCCTAGAGTCAATTTGCTGCAGTGAGTGCCCAAACTATACGTGGACGAAATCTGAAAAAACAATTGGATTAAGCTATCAGAAATTTTATATATAAATCACTTGATCGCACTTGAACGCAGTTCGACGGGCGTGTTAAAATAATGTCGAAGCAAAATTCTGAAAAAGTGTGCTAGAATATGTACCTTGAAGCAAAAACCTTTTAACCGTATACGAAATCGGAGAATTATCCTCTCCGAACGGATACATTGCTAGAGTCTTATATCACTTTTGCCCTCCCTGTATCAGTATCATTAGTGCCCATTGCGTAGTAGGTAGCATGTTTGCTTGTTTCATAGGAGTTTTAGGTTCAAAAATTTGAAACATGAAATTTACAGGCGTGTAATCGGTATTACAAAATTTGGTAAGTCCCCTTAACTCCTTACAAAGTATAGGGGCGCAACAGAATGGGGAGCCTCGAGATAAACACACCTTGTGAAGATTGGGGGAGAAATACAATTTTTGTTGATTCCGAATGGCTTATCGGGAAAGGTTTTTCATGAAGTTACTATCGGAGGACTTGACGATACCCGAGGAATCACATTTTTTGTTGTTTGTAGGGACTCGAACATAAAATGGCTTTGAGAAATGCCCACAGAGCTTCCCGAACTCTGTTGTCCCATGAAAATAGCTTCCGCTAGGAATTTTCAGAGACTATTGTAGGTTTCCTTCATTCTTCACAAGGTATATAGGAGAGAAGATTTTGCTAAGCCTCTTAGCTCCCGAGGTCTGTTGCGCTACCCTGTGCTGTATGCAGTATGCCACACAAGAACGAAACTTCAAAATCAAATCGACGGCAACGGTAGATTGCAGGGCTATATACCTATAATCTATATATAATATATATATAATACCGCGAGTATTTTGAAGTAGATGGAATCTTTAAGTTCTAGAGTTCGAAACCTATTTGAATGTTGCGATATTGACGCTGAATATGCTTTCGATTACTTACACAAGATATTCTAAACTTTTTTTTTCAAATCCAAGCTCAATTTTAACCAGATGGGATCTAAAGTCAGTGGAAAAAGAGACTAAGAATTTGAATTTTGTTTAAGGAACTCTATATGTACACCACAACTCTGACTTTAAATAGCAGTTTTATATTTCTTAGGTTTTTTTCTTGCATACGCTTCTCGGCTTAACAGGAAAAAACAGACCTCCTTCTTCTCCTGTCACGTTCTCCACCTACAACACCTTTTCAATAATAGCAATATTACTATGCGAATCAGCTTGTAAAGCGCTTAGTTTGATTCCTTACCGTCTATCTTAAGGACTTGTTTATTTTTCCTACTTTATTATGCCTTATTTTTTCAGGTAATTAGATAAAGCTATAGGGTAGACGCCGCCGCGCCGGCCGCGCTCCTTGGAATATTTTCTGTTTTTTTCCATCATCGCTTTGTAAATTTATTTACAAAAAGAACAATGATTGAAAATTTATAAGTATTCCTCTCCCACCTGCAAAGTCAACTTAGTTTTTTTTTTATTGCAATCTATTTGGCATGCTAAAAGTATACATCATCTGGGCTTGAAATGGGTGTCAAGCGAACAGGTATTCTAAAAATGTTGAGAAAAGAAAAAACCAGGAAATATCGACTTTTATAATTTTTTTTCTCCCAGGTTGATGGAAAACTCCACATTAATCTTAATGTTACAGGAGAGATACTCAGTGTGTGTACAGTGTACACTTTTATTTTCGGACAGGAAAAAACATCTTGCCTTTGTAGAAATCATGTTAGTGACACACTCTGTGAGACTTATGTAAATTCATCACATCTCCAAATACATCAAACAAGAAGAGCAATGATTCTTTTTCATGTACCTTAACGCTTAGCATAAAATATTCAAACAGAAAAAAGCTAGGTGGGTCCTCTTAGTAAAGTTGAATTGTAAAATGTTGGCATTACTTTGACGTAGAATTTGCTTCTACAGCATTGGGGTAACGTGTCAAAACGCATTCCACACAAAACGTTGGTTTAGCATCAATGATTCAAGTTGAAAAAATTTAAAATCACCATCACAAGCTCTACAGACACTGAGTTCTTTTCGAAATGGAGTCTTTATACAGAGGCGGACTAGTTGTCACTTTGAAAATTGTGAGTAAACTAGGCTTTGTGTTCTGATTTTGAGTAAAGAATGCTAATCAAATTCTTAAGCTTTAAATAAAAGCTTATCATTGAATACTTTAGTAAGGTCTGATAACTGACTGAGGGAAGTTAAGACTCAAACGGTTGTCAGTAAGGCCTACACACTGTGACTGGCGAGAGATAATGACTCGCCAGGGGCTAGCAGAACAGTAGAGTCTCAAGCTGTTAAGTAGGTACTTACTCAAGTATGCATAAAATGCAGCGAATACAATGATGTATACCTAAACTAAGGCCGCATATACCAACTTATTTTTTATTTTGCGACTTATTTACACTTCGGTTGACATAATTTAAAGCAAGTTGCGATACTAATTTTCGCCCTAAAAGGCTTAACTCAATCATTGAATTACAGAAACTAGTCGTCTTTGTCAGTAGAAAGCTGAAATTGTTCAGATATCGTACTAAGAAAAACAATGAGATAGCGGAGAGTATCTAAACGAAACACCGCGCTACCAGATGTGAGGGCTTGAATCCTGAGATCTTTGACCTTTTTTTTTGCCTCCCAGTTACATCTGGACAACTCCCGATATGCTAAAAGTGCAGTTGAAGTTACTTTTTTTCATCTACTGCCCCATAAAAAATATGAAATGACGCTAATCTGCAACAGGTACTAACTAGGCTGAGTGCTCCGGCTTAGTATAAGCAAATTGATAAAAAAGAGATATTTGTGTGAATTGTTATCTTTCTACGTTTTATCCATACAGCAGATCTACATTCTTCTGCATGCTCGTCAGTACGCTTTATCTTGCTCTCACCTCTTAAAGTTGATGGTGATCTAGTTTTGAAAAATCTAAACGTAAGTTCGTTGTGAAATGTGAACAGACGAAATGATCTCGATTCCGTAAATAAATCGAAAGAATGTCGCATGAGTGTAATGTTAAATTTCCTTTTTGGTTAAAGGTTTTAGATAAAGGTTGTTTTTTCAGACTTCTAGGGTGAATTGTCTCGAAATGAAATCGTTGTTGATGCCGATTTTTACATAATTTCGAGTTTTAAACCTGTAACCTGTGAGTTACCTTCAAGATCGGAGGTTTTTATTCCGCTGGGCTACTTTTGTAGATATATATCTACGCAGATAAGCACAAGACGATTAACGCCTTGGAAGAGAATATTAAGCGGGCCATTGCTGTAATACGACCCCTAACGCTACAAAAAGTGATTGGAAATTGAGACTCTTATGACTGGAATTTATTGGTGCCAGGTGAAACGGCCACTAGCCCGAAATCTATTTTGAAACGTAATTAGAATTACAAACCGTTATCTGTAAGATGAAGCTAAATTTTTCGCAATAACATTAAACTATGATCTATTTTTTTTTGAAAACCACACGTCTAAAAAGCACCCTTTACAATCCACTTCGCCCTGGCAACAAGGTCACAAGTAAGCCACGCACTCAATTCGTCTCCATGAATGCATGAATGTCATTTTGTTTTAAGTGTTGCGGCTTGACAGCGGAAAAGAGCACCATTTGATTTGAATTGGTCTTTACCAAACGCTTCTTTTCAAAAAATTACAAATCTCTCGATCTTAAACTCATTTCAATGAAGAATTTCAAGAAATGTGCACACCGCTGGCCTGTTGTTTGAATACGCAACCAGTACGACCCTGTTTGTTGTTTTGGTGTGGGCAGGTAGGGTATACTATGGTGAATGGTGACGGTGGTATGTGTGCCTGGGGGCCAAAACGATTTTGGATTTCTGCACCACTTTTGTTATGATCGCTTCTTTCGTTTTGCTATTGCCTCTTGTTCGCCCCAAGGCCCCAAACCATCTAAAGTAATTTGTTTCTGTGTCAGAAGACCACGGCATGGCATCGGAGCAAAGCACAGATTACTGTCACTGTGAGTTGATATACCTCGTTTGTACTATCTATCTACCTACTTGGTTTGCTTTTATTTTATCCCTTGTTTCTCTTCTTGTCAACGTTAACTCTATTTGATTTCACCAAACCAACTTACCTGTAGTTCTTCGGCTACACGACGCGACGTCTATCAAAGAGTTTGAAAATTGTATACCTACGTGCAAAATTCTGTTTTGGAATTTGTCGGTTGCAGTTTGATAGTGGCAACCGGCATCGCATCGAGGGAAACTATCTATCCTCTGAGATACAACGAATCAAAAAAAAAAAAAAACAACACACCTTAGAGCTTGGTGCTTTAGTCTACAACTACCGACCGTTTGGTCCATTTGAGATGCAGTTCAGTGCGTTTTTTTTATTTTTTTTTTGGTCGTTAAGTGAAATTTGTGTGTGGCTCACCGACACAAAGTGCGCGGGATCGAGAGAGTTATGTTTTTGACCAAAGATAGAATTACTAGAAAGTGTGCCAGGTGTTTTGCCGCCATACAACGCGACAATTAATCGACTAAGTGAAATTACAGCGAGAGTGTGTGTTGCGTGAAACCAACAGCCAGCGGTTGAGTTATCTCAAATCTACGAATCGACCATAACTTCAACTGTCAATTAGCAAAAAAAAAAAAAAAATCACCGAGTTTACTTCGAATACTTTTTTGTTTTCTAATTTCCCATGATGCTTTTTGTGCTTAAAGTGTAATAAAAATCATGATTTTAGTATAGACATTCGAATGTGGCATTTGTGTTAATTTTTTGTTTTTTTCTTTCTTTTTTCTTTAGAAATGGACCTGAGAAATAAGTTTACTTTGACATTCGTTGTGGTGACATTGTTTGCATTTGATCTTATCGATGGTGACGGACTGCGATTGCCAGACCAACAACCTGGTCCAAATATACAGCCTATTCAGCAGCAACAGCAACAGCAATATCAGCAGCAACAACACCAACCGCAGATCAATAATAATGGAGGGGGAGGACCAAACTTTGGAGAAGAACGTGGTCGCCAGGGAAAAGGCCTCTTGGACTTGTTCGGATTGGGTACTGGATCTAATGCTGATCCTTATGTAGCGAAGACGAACCAAAACTGCCTCACAGGAGATCTTTCGGAGTGTTTCAAGACGCAAGCATTGAATGGTTTCGATGAAATATTTGTTCGAGAAGTTTATCCGTATGTGAAAAAATTAACTTCACTTGACTATGATTAACACTCCATTTTTTTTTTTTTTGCTTCGGTTAGACTATCGGACTTTGCACGAGTGATAAGGACACCAGAGTCACAACAAAGATCGCTTTTTAATGATCCTTTTGAATTTTCATCAGAGCCAAGGGAAACTGACAGTGAATGGGACCAAATAGTTAAATATGCTCTAAGAAGAGCTGAAAGGTAAGCAAATTTGCAATTGTTTGTTTTTATTTACGGAGTCCAGTCGACAAGACAAGAGGGTTTAGGCAGTTTGTTTGAAAGTTGATTTACAAAAGTCTTACTTATGAATTTTTCGAAATATTTATGTGTTTTAGTATAGCCTTTAAACAACATTTGTAGGGTTTCAGAAGCTAATTTTTATTAGACATGGCTAAATAATAGAATAATTTTTACCAACTTATAGTTTAACCGTCACATCTTACACAACACACTCCATAGCATTAATTTTGCCAAAAAAATTAGAAATTAAAAAAAAGTTCCCCGTTGGGGCACAAACCGAATGGAACAAGGTGTTTTAACCAAATTTACTACTAATACAAAAGCAATTAAAGAACAAGCAGAAAGCATTTACCCAGTGATCCTTTACGTATCCTTTAAGTTGCTTCGAAACTTGATACCAATTCCTTTCGACCCATGGGCAGGAAGCAAGGAACATATTATACACTGAAAGGTCCACCATCTAAGGTTTTTTTTTTTTTTTCAACTTGTGCTTATTTCGTGAATGGTAACACTTAGCTCATGTCTGATTTGATAGATAATTAGAAATTAGTTTTATCTTTCCTCTGAACGAATACGTTGCGTTTTCGCTTCGCTAAGTGGGTCTGCGATCGACTTAGAGAAGATGCCGATTTTGCCAAAAAAATCTTCTTTTCAGATGAAGCTTATTTTGATCTTGGCGGGTAACTAAACAACAAAATTGTCACATTTGGGGCACAGAAAACTCGCACACATGCATTGAAAAGCCGATATACCCAAAACGATTCACTGTTTGGTGCGGATTTTGGTCCAGAGGCATTCTTTGAAAATGAGCAAGGAGTGGCCATTACAGTCAATGGCGATCTTTATCGGGTCATGTTGAACGAATTTTTGTTCACAAAAATTGAAGAGGAGGATATTGGCAACAATTGGTTCCAACAGGACGGCGCTACGTGTCACACAGCCGAAGCTACACTCGATGTTTTGCGCCCTGTTTAAAAAAAATGTTATTTGGCGTACCCTTTACACTTCATCCCCATATACCCACAGGGGATACGGAACCGGGAATTCCCAAAACCAGTGGACCAACTTCAAAAATGTTTCCCTATTACAATACGATTTTATTCACAAATAACTTACACTATGTTTCGTACGGGAATGGGATGACAACTCGAACATAACCGCGAACTTTAAAAATACTGGACCAATTTCAAAAATTCTTTTGCTTTTAGAGAGATGATTATTATAATTGATTATAATCAAATACATAATATTCAATCCCCATCATCATTTCAAACCCATTTTTAATCTTAACAACCTCTTCGGCAACCAAAGAAACATTAATAAAAAATATCTTTTGGGACAAAATTTGCAAAAAGTTTGGTGAGCTACTAGCGGCATAAGAACTTCTGGTAGCGATTTATTCCGGCGTCACTTCTATATTTTATAATAATCTATCCATTTGAACATTTTTTGTGGGGAACCGTAAGGTACAGATGTTATGTGAACAATCCAGAAACGAGTCAAACGTTTTCCTTTTTAATTATAGTCTGGGAAAAACTATGAATGACTAAATGAATGTATTTTTCGATAGTGATAATTTGCTATAAGTAATCCAAAGATAGATATTTGTCCTTCCTGGACTTTTTAAAAGCTGATCGATTGGAAAATTCGCAAAGTGTTCAATACTAGCTAAGAAATATGCTGTTCATATTTGTTTAGATCTTTTAAAATACTAAAAACCTGATTTGTAAACTATGTAAGATTTATTAAAATTAATTCCAAACCTAAAAATTGTTCTCATTTTTGAAAAATCTTTCCAAAACTGCTTTGCACAGGTTTTTCCTGCAATTATTTTCACATTTTTCAAAAATCTTGTTGTTTTTAAAATGCCACGAGTCTTATCCGTACATCTCCCGATTCATCTGTTCTCGAACATTCATTTCTCCAAAACATTCATTTACGATTTTTTGACTGTTACCCTACATTTATAACATTTATAGTTCTCCAAAGATTTCCGTTTTCATAATGATTTTTTAATAAAATTAAAGATGCCAACCCTACGAAAGGTATTTTTCATGGTCATTCCATTCTGCTTAAGCCGTCTGGAGTTAAAATTAAACACTTAACCAACTTCATAAATTCAATTTTAAGTAGAAAATTAATATTTTGCGGAATCAAAACAAAGAAGTTTTGAAAAACTCTTCAAACATACATACTGCGTCATTAAACATTAAAATTGGTAACTCAACTCTGCCCATAGTTTTCTTAGAATGATTTGTCATTCTCTGTTCTATCGAAATGAAAAACTGGAAAATATATGAAAGCAAATTTGTATATATTGCCCAGCTGCCGATATTCATAACTTTAACTATATTCGCATTCTCCGGTGTAATAAAACAACAAATTCATAAGCTCATATTTAGAAGTCAATCACCCAATGGGAAAGAGGAGTTCTTTGCATTTATAATCCATAAATAATATCTGACATTATCTAAGTCAGAAAAACAAAGTTCAGATATCATAAAAAGTACATCGGTTCTAAGAAAGTGACATAATATATGCCATTTTTGAAGCATCTGTATACAGCTTCTTTTTTTTTTACTAAAGTGTCAAGGAGGGATATACGTGTTTTTCTTACTGTGATATTCTCTATACAATTAAGAAACAGTTTAACAACATTTTGGGGACTTTTACTTCTTGATTTAGGTTACAAATAAAGTGTTGATACGCCTTTTGTACCCTGCATTTAATACAATTGTCAGCACCAGAGGCACTTGTACCACTTGTTATTGTTGACATGCTACCGCCCACTTCAGGTCGAGCATTCATCCCATCCACTTCCCGAAAAACACTCACGAAAAAGAAGCTTTCAAGTGCGGTCTTCAAAATCAGCTACATTCTTCCGAGTTTGCTTGCAGCAAGTTAGTAACGAGAACTGTGAGGAATGCCTTAGATTTATCAAATACCCACAACATGTCCATTGTTTCTAAAGTATCTTCTGTGAAGTGAAGTGTTTTTCTCTTGCAAATGACCAATAGCATACATTATTATACCTCCCCAAATATAAAAGAAATTGATCTAAATCATCTGTCACAGCAAACACTATACGAAATACGTACCTAAGGATACTTAAACCAACAGTAGAGAGGACATTTGAAAGACTCTTTTTCAAAAAGTGGTTTAACCGCCGAAACGTGAAACTGTTGAATCAATCAATCATCCAGAATTAAATTCGATTAGTTTCAATGCAATTGTTGTTCATCAAATCTTTTTATACTTTTCCAACCAGATGTTGACTATTTACTTTCGTCTTTTGTATTGAAAGAGTTTTTGTTTTCTCTTGCTCCTCAAATTAATTTATTGGAATGTTTTAAAAAATAAATAAAAAGATTTTGAGTTCATTGCAATCTGTGTGAGGTGTGAGCCATCGAGTCCTTCGAGCTCTTTTTCTTAGAATTGCCACGTGACGCGTCGGTCGGTCGCAATGAGCCACTAACTTATTTCCTTAGAATCTGGGCGTCCATGGTGCTGTTCAATCAACACCATAATTGACAGACATAACTGCTACTTTAGGTTCGACAAAGCAAAATAAATGCGAAGTAAATTGATTGAAAATATTCCTTTAACATTTCGGTTGGGTTGTGCTAAATCGTTTTTCAAATTGTTTTTCATTTCATCCGAACAATTTGCATAAAATTTGCTTATGATATTTTCTTTTTCTTTTTTTTTTGCGTTCGGTAATCGACCTGAAAGTGCTAAAATTGCTTCAGAAAAGATTACTATCTTTAAGGAGCTCTGAGGTTTTCGCAAAAAAAAAAAATTAGGGAAAAAAATGTGCAAAAGGAAAGAAAACATTGGAGCACAGACCGAATGCGTGTTCCCAGAAGAATTTAAAACGTCCAATTTGTGCTCTCAATCTTGTTTCTCCGTTTTTCAATTTCGACACGTTATTTTATGGAATCTTTTCCTGTTTCTTTTTTTATTTAATTTTCCCCCAAAGACTTAAAGTGATTTCATATTCATATTTTGGTATATATTATGAACTAGCAAGAACAACATATTGAAAGACTATGAGGAACATTGCGATCTGAATGGTTGTTGATTGCAGCGGAGTATTATTTTGCAAACTCATTATAAAGATGATAATCATAACGCACGGCGTGCTTGATAACAAGTAACAAATGAGTGTAATGAGTCTGAGCTCGTTAAAAATAAAACAAGAAAATGAGTACTCAAAACGAGAGAACTTCATACACGATTGGATGTAAATCAATCGGAACAATGCAAATCAAAAACACTTGTTTGACTTGTGAAGCAAAAGAAAGTAAAATAGTACAAAAGATGTGGACGTGTGAAAGGACATACGTCCGTGACGTGTACAAAGTGTGTAATGTGTAACTTCAAATTGTTCTAAAGTAAGATTTTGATGCCATCTCCCATCTGCTAGATTTTAGCGAGCCTTCAAACCAGGATTCTCCTTTTTATTCACAATGACGCTTAAAATAGCTCTTTAGAGAAGTGTAACTGCTTAACCTAACCCTGAAAAAAAAGTTTGTTTTGCTCTCATGTAGCTTTGTCACTAAAAACACGCAATAAAAAAGTGTTATGGTAAGTCGTTCGGTTTCAAATCTTACACTAGCTGTATATTGAATGACTTCACATTCAAACCCTTCAGCACAATTTTCCACGTCGTGAAGTAACAGAGGACCAATTGCTGCGAATGGTGCGGAGCATTGTGGGGCTAAGGAGGAAAAAAGTCGATTCTGCAAAGTGCTGATTTCGATTTACTGAATTATAAATTAGCCAGAGAATCTGAATATACCAAGAATTTGAACCACAACCTAAGTTTTGACACCTAAATAGACGCCTAAAGTCCAATTACTTGCAATCGAATGTCAAATTGATTTGATCCTTTGTTCTCGGACTTTGATCCGACTACACCACCCCCAAGTTGGTATTTGACAATAATTTCCAAGTAACCATACCTTCAAGAGAAGCTTGGGAAAATGGCGCTCTTTTGGAAAATGAAGCAATACACTTCTACACCGATGGTTCAAAAACCAGCGAAGGTGTGGGAAGTGGAATCTACTCAGAAAAACTGAATCTCAGTCTTTTCTTCCGCCTACCCGATCATTGTAGTGTGTTCCAAGCGGAAATTCTGGCGATTAAGGAGGTGCTGTCTTGGCTCAAAGAAAACGTCATATCCTCCACGGATATTCGGATCTTCTCAGACAGCCAAGCTGCCCTTAAATCTCTTGCCTCTGTCTTTACAAAATCCATCACGGTCCAAAATTGTCAGATGTCTCTGAGGGAGATGTCAAATCAGTTTAACATTCACCTTTCATGGGTGCCAGGGCACAGGGACATACCAGGCAACTGTATGGCAGACGAACTAGCCAAAAAGGGCACGACCACTTCCCTACGCTCAGAATGGAACAACATAGGTGTACCTATCGCTACATGTAAACTCCTACTTAGACAAGACTCTTCAAGGATAACAAACACTAGATGGACTGAGAGTAACAACTGCCTTGCAACCAAAAAAGTTTGGCCGTGTGTTGACTCAAAACGCTCGAAGAGTTTGTTGGCCCTGAACCGTCTGTATCTAGGTTCTACCATAGGTGTTCTTACGGGACACTGTCTAATAGGGAGACACGCCAAAAGACTTGGTGTGTTTTCCAATGATTTCTGCAGAAGCAGCATGGACGAGGAGGAGGAAGAAACCCTTCAACACCTTCTTTGCTCATGCCCTGCACTACTTCATAGGAGGAAAACTCATCTCGGTGAATTCTTCTTCGATGATACTAGCGACCTAGCTTACATAGACCCTAAAAGTCTTTCGAAATACATTAAAAGTTCCACGTGGTTCGACTAGCAGGTGATTAACCGGCTAGTCCCCTAATGGAAGATTAGTAAGTGATCAACTCGTTAATCTTACATCGGGTTTCTGAGATCAGTAGGTGATTAACTTGCTGATCTCTGTGGTATCACAATGGGCCCTTGCGGCCTAAGTGTGTCAGGCAATGTACTCATTGGCTGACAGCCACTTCCACCTAACCTAACCTAACCTTGTTCTCGGAGGAGTTATTTAAAAAAAAAAAAATTTACACATGACTTTGAAAAAATATTTATTGTGTGCCCCGAAAACCTTTAAGAAGCAAGGAGTTAAGTTTATTAGGATGTTGCTTGAAATCTGGATGATTGTTTTTTTTGGGCACGACTACGTCGCACAAACTTTGCGATTGTGTGCTAAACTCAATATCAAAATCTCAATGCTGAGTGCAATGTTTTAGTATTTGCTCTTCGTTATACATTTAGTGGTACAGGGTTGCCAACTACACCCTAATTATGACAGTAAAATTCTGAAAAAAATTAAACTAGCTATCCGAAAGGTTTCTAGAGAAAATACAATATTGCCATTTCGTGCATTGGCCCGATTGGCCAATACATATAAACGCTGAAAATTTATTCAAAATTGTTGAATCATTTTAAGAAAACCGTATTTTTCACTTTTTTAAAAAACTAGTTTTTCGGAAGTCAAGCATAGGTACAAAGTTAAAGATCTTACCAGGAGTTCTTTTGACAAAAAATTTGAAAAAAAAATCAAAGACACAATTTTAAAGTTATTTCAAAAAATCAAAATCTTTTTATAAAACTTATGAAAATTTCAAGAACTATAGTTTTTCAATTGACAATATGCAATTGTTCTCAAATTACCTAGGACTACTCATATATAAAATTTCGTCGAAATCATGTCAGCCATTAACGAGAAAGACGATTTTTAAGAAACGGTAGGTACATTAGTGGCTACCATTTTTGTACTTATTCCGAAAATATTTCTTACATCATAAGAAAGAAAACTTAAAATTAATCCTTCACACAAAATTCAATCGAAAACTTTATAGCCGTTTTCGAGTATTATCATGTCGGTTGCATGGCAGGTACAGTTATTTCAAGACCTAGAGACATAATTCCAAAAATCCCTCTGCAGGCTAGCCCACAGAGCCTAACTGCGAGTTTTGAAGAAAATCGGTCTAACGATTCAAGGAGTAGATCCATATACGGACAGAGATACAGCCAGGCGAGAATTGTTTAAATATTTAATTGTTATCTAAAATTTTCTAAATCGCAAGTAAAAAATTGAGTAAATTACGGCACCACAATAGAAGAATCAGCCTGCAGTTTTACTCAAAATGTCAAAAATCGGACGATATGCGCTATAGCTATAAACCTAAAAAACATTTGGTTAAAATCTGATAGGGATCGGCTAAGTAGTTACTGAGATTTTATCAACAAGCCGCAGTAAATCTTCATTCCGAGAAAAAAGCGTTAAAAGTGTTCTTTAGCGAAAAATCGTCACATTATTGGGCTGAGGTAGCAACATAAACGTCACCCAAAATTACAGTTTTACGACTCGGATCTTTCTGATATACTAAGATTTCATATTATTAAATTTCCGTTTTAGATAATTAATAAGAGTGTTAGCCCTTTAATTTTTCAAATGTATACAATATTAAATAAGTTATTTTCCTACTAGAGATTTTTTGAGTGACTAAAATTAATGTTAAATAATTTTTCTTATTAAGAAGCCGTTAGTTACTATTTTGATAGATTTAAACTCACTCTTCTTACAAAAGGCACACGTAGGGGTCGTAATAAATAGTAAAAAAGCACGATGGCGAAGGGAACTCATCCTAAGCCCCAAGTCCCGAAAGCAAAAATTCGGGGGCTTTTGGAGGGCTCAAAGTTTTTGTTTTTTAGTTGCAAGTAGTTGAATGGTTGAAAGATTTTAGTCCGAGAGTGACATGAATGTCGAAATTTCGGCAGGCAGAAAAACATTCAATTTTATGAATTAATTGAACTTGCCTTGCCTTGACATTCGCGTGAATTTTTTTTTTTTATTGATTGTTATAAATTTTTGCTCGTTAGTAATCAAATATTTGTGAGGCCAACTTTATTCAAAAAAGCGCCATCTTGAACGTTTACTTACAGCACATCCTAAGTATTTTCCAATTTTAACGTTTGTGTGATAACTTCCCTCCATAAAAAACTATCATTCATGATACTTTTATTGAATTTGGTTTAGTGGCTCGGTTTTTATTAATTTAGTCCAATCTTTCATACAAATGGCCCCACTGAACAGCGCGACGATAAATCGATGATTCATTTGCCGATAGTGTTGCGATATTTTCCTCAATTCGCACTTTACGTTGGTGGTTTAGTGTTCAATTAAGTAAATTTGGTTCGAAATTAAGTCACAATTGCCCGAATAGCCGGATTAAAAATACAAGTTCGATGGTCTGAAAACTCAAAGAGCCGGAATCAAAGAGTCCTTTGAATTTTTACCGCATATGTACCTAGTTAGTATTTCTATTTTATTTTATTTTGAGTGTCGGATTTAAAACTCAGCTTTAACATTTATAAGGAGTACGAGTATAGCAAAGCACTTTTAAAAACTTTTTATACTCACAAAGGCTTAACTTTGTGGTCGAAACAGCAGCTAAAACTATATATTGTGTCCAGTCACGCGAATTGATGGTTTTCCCGTTTCTATACAATCCCTGCTATGGTTGATTTTTTGCTTAATGATATGACAACTTATCAGTGTCATCGTTACAAATAGTTGCCTGGTATTTGTGCCATCACTATTTAAACATTTAAGCGGTTTATCGCATGCATTAATGACAAACGTGGTACCTTAGTAACTCCAGAAGTATCTAAATACCCAGAGTCCAGAGACTCTTTCATTAGAGTAAAAAGAAAAGCACTCAAATTGTGCTTGGTGGTTCTCTTGGACCTTTTTTTACTTAAGCAGCTTAAAAGACATTTTCTGTTTTTTTTTTTAATTTGACATTTAGCTGTTTTCATTGAAATAACCTTAGACTCATTGAAACTCTCAGATTCCATGTAAGTTCTAGTCTTGAAAAACTACAGAGGTACACTCCTTGATTTCATGCCTTGAGTAGTTTATTTGTGAATCTCCAAGCAAAGACGAATCATAAATATCTGTTGAACTTTGGCTCTTCTATGGAATGAACCATTTTGAACTTAAATGTCTGGAAGTTGACTTGAATGAGACGAAAATAATTTCATAAGAGGGCATTACTATTACCAATTAGACATATTTATAAGAAACAATTTCAATTAAAAATTTCAGATTCCTCAAGACGACAGCTTTGGAAGTTCAAGTACCAGAAGAACTTACCGAGGGTGGGCGATATCAAGCTCGTTTCATTGGTGATATTGACAGTGAGATTGATGTCATCGAAGACAAGCATGCTCCTCTTCTTAGTAAGTTGATAAAATGTTTGCTTTTTTTTTCTTAAGTATCTAAAGCTAATGAGTACTTCTGGCGTGTTTTCTTTGAAGGTCGCAAAAAGTTGAAGAAACTTATTATTCCATTGCTGTTGGTGTTGAAAATTTTCAAATTGAAACTTCTCCTTTTCTTGCCTTTCATCTTGGGAATTGCTGGATTAAAGAAAATTCTTGGCCTGGCTGCAATTATTTTGCCAGGACTTTTCGCATATTTTAAATTGTGTCGCCCGCAAGGATTTGGTGCTGGTGGTATTGGTGGCATTTTCAATCAAAAGAACAATTTCCCTGAATACAGTCAGCAAGGAATTGGAGCTGCCAGTTATCATCATGAACACTTTGAAGGAGGAAACCCATTCTATCGTCAAGAGCCGTCATTTTCAAAGCCATATACAGAATACTACAGTAAAAATAGCAATGGAGTTAGTTTTGGGGACCAACATCAGCAAGACTTGGCGTATCAAGGTTACTCACAGTATAGAAGCAACGATAAGGACATTAAGAGTACTAATTAAAGAGAAATTCTTAATTGTTTAAGTTGCCATTGTGTTCGTTATTTCATCAATGTTTGTATTTATGAAACTGTTTAGTGCTTAAGTAGATATTGTAAAATATTGTATTTATTTGAAGAGCTTTTATTAAAATCTATTTTTAGAGTCATTAAAACATTTTATAAGTTATTATTGTTATTGCTGTGGAAACGGGACATGTTCCGGACATTGACGAAGTACGAGTTCTTGGTACAGAGAGGTACATATCGAAACGCTACTCTCTTGAAACGTTGCTTATTCTCAACAACAAAAACAACATGAACCAAAAACAGGATACGCAGAACATCTCATCAGGGTACAAGTTTCTACAAAACTTTTTAGAGTTGTTTTGGAAATGACAAACTAGCTTCTATTAGCGAAGTTCATACTGTTCAATTAGCCGGATGGACTTCGTTTGATGGATTTTGGATGGCTAGATGTACATAGTTTGCGTTTGGACTTTTCAGACTTGAGTCTAACATTATGACATAATTATATTCCTCCGCTCAGTCCATCCACAAAATTTTAAATATTAAAAGTCGTCTGAGAGTTCACATTATCCAACATTGGTCGATGAAACCAAAGTCTGTCCAATAATTGTACAGTGTGAACTCCGCTATTGACTCTAATGAAAAATCCATTGTAACTTGAGATTGTTTCTGTAGCGTGGATAATTTGAAATAATTTATTCTTTATGTGCTGTAAATTGCACCAGTAGCTGTTTCTTATTTGAGTTCATGGGTTATGATAAGGGGCCTCTTTACAACTTTAGTTAAATAGTTTCCATATTTAGTTCGGGGAAGCTCTTGTCGAAATACACACCTACACCAAAACGATGTTTTTTTCTGTCGACAGCTGCAGCATCCAGACCTTAGAGCCTATTCATTCCACTATCAGATACTATACGTAACTCTGTAGGCATGACATTTACGACTGTGTTCTTAACAGATCCATTCATTGAGTGAAGCCCTTTCTATAGACATCGGTAGACCAAACGCCAGTTCAGGTCCTAAAAAAACTATCTGAAATATTTGCCTCGCCTTGTTCATCGGTGATTTTATTTCCAGTTATGCCGTGTTGGCATTAAACCTAAAGAAACTGAAAGAATTTTGTTTTCCGTCCACATTCAGATTGGTTTTGAATGCCTAGATAGCATTGGAATTAATTTAAGGGGTTGAGCTGAGCCTTAAGCACAGCTTGGCTCTCACTGCAAACACAGATACTTTTCCCCATCCAGCCTTTGCTCGTAACATAGCTTACAGTCATTTGAATAGTATAGTCGTAAGTCAGTAATTTGACTTTATGATTCAATATCAGTTTTGAAACCGCCTGTGAAGATCAGATAAAAATCCTTTATGGTTCAGATTTTAGATTGGACCTTTCCTGAACCGACGGAAACTTGATCGTGTATCTTAAACGCACTTTGAGCGTTGGTTTCAATGTGTCGACCATCATAACCACTAGACTTGAGTCAAAAGATACCTATGCTTTTCGCGAGTCTCTCAAAGTTTCAGTGCAAATGGTTCCAGAAACTACATCTCTTTAAACGGGAAATCTTTTTAGAGCAGGTACAACCTATAACGCAGACAACAAGGGCAGGAAGACTCAGGAGTTCGCCCCTGGAGAGCTATGGAAGTCCCGAGTACAGCTGAGACGTGTTATTCTTTGAAATTTGTCAATTTTGGCAATAATATATTTACGTGAGAGCTTGGTCCACCAAACAACTGACATGTTGGAGATGACGCGTCTTATTATAACCATTAAGATTCAGACGACGCACATTTCGGTGACATAAAAAAAGGTCTAGCTAAAGGCTCCCTAATGTTGCCAAAAGACTGGCAGTGCCTTAGCACTCGACATATTTGCCTATCAACTCGACATATTTAAACCAAAGGTGCTTCTTAATCTAGGATCACTCCAAGGTTTTTGATTTCTATGTTAAAGCCTTTAACAGTAGGGGAGAGGGGGGCACCTTTGAACTCGGGGTACCTTCGAACAGTGCGAATAAAATCTAATTTTAAAGGCATTTCCGAACCAAGTCATAATTTTATAGTTGGCAAAACTGCTTTCGTAAACCGTCGAAGACTTTCGGCATGAATGTTTTTGCACTGATATTCTAATTACTTATATTAAATTTTTTAAGAGTGTACACATTTTTCTGGTGAGTGTTTTTATACGTAAAAAAAAATTCTTTTGAAGGAAACGTTCATCTAGAGCCATATTACTTTTTGAAAAGTTGACGTTCAAATGTTCCCTAGCTTAGTTGGGGCTGCTTTCAACGTTGGGGGGCACATTTGATCATAACTACTTGCATCATTTGAAAAATAATAATAAATCGATATCATTTTAATAATTGCGTATTTATAGACTCTGACTAAAGTAAATACTCATTTTTAAAAGTTTTATGCCATTGGCTAAATGAAAATTTCTCGGATGTTGGAAGCAAACAGTGTTCAAATGTGCCTTACTCTCCCCTAAGTTATGTCAGAACAGTAAATTTTCTGCGTCTTGTAAAGAGAATGACCTCGGCTTTTAGAGGATTGATAAAGAGATCGGTTTTAACACACTAGGCGTAAGCCAACATATTCTGATCGTACAATTTGGAGGCTGAATCCAACCGAGAGCACGGTGACGTCGTCGACTATTGCTTGGTCGTGTACGTTGGATTTACCTACTGAACATTTCAAGTAGAGATGCAATCAGCATGGCCCACAGAAGAGGTGATAGATCGCCACCTTGTGAACAGCCTTTATTCACATCTTCTGTAACCCAAACTTCACTCCAAATATCACGATTCTATTCATTAGCATTTCTCTAATCCACAAGACCACCACGCAAAGGTCTCTGGAATCGTTGGACTTGCTCTCAAAACTATAGTAATGTCAAAAGCACCTTCTAATAGCAGGAAGGAGATAACACTTTTGGGTCGGGTCTAAGGATTTTGTCGAGTGATTGCCATTCATGACGACTTTCGGTATGAACGTGAATCTTAATAATCACTGAGTGGTAAAGCACTAAGGCGGCAAAACAGGAACGAAATCGATTTGCAGCTCAGCTGATTTTATTTAACCAAGCAAAAAAAAAAAATACATATACAACTCAAAAATTATTATCAAAATCACTTTAAAACTTTTTTAAAGAGTGTGTGTAAGACTTCTAAGCAAAAACTACTTAAAAAGGTTTTAAGAAAGTCTGGCAAGGAATTATTCGAGATTTTCTAAAGAGTTTTTGGTTACACCTAAAACAAAAGCAAATTAATAAGATCCAGTTAAGAGGTTATTAAGAAGAATAGCATTCTTAAGACTAAATTAAGTGCATGTGCATTTGGAATCAGTGAACGGCAAAGCAGTAAAGCGACAAAATAAGAACGTTCTACTGCTCAGCTCTCAATTTTGTTCTTATTTTGCGTTCAAATAGTGCGTTCTCGTACCCTAACACTCTGCTACGGGGTTGGAATCTTTAAACTTTCATTTAAACAAAGCAATGCAAAGTAACTGTCAAAAAACGATGTTAGATGAACCCAAAAAAGAATATGTACAATTTCCTACTTTTCCGTTTCAAAAGCCAGTAGTGTAAGGTAGAACGGCATCCCACTCTGGGCATCTACTTTTTTTTCAGCCTCTTAGTTTCATCTGGACGCCGCCCTTGAGGTTATATGTGAAATTACTAACACCTTATTTCCATTTCCTGCAACCTGCCTCCAGCTCCTAAAGTTGTGGAAATCAATGTTTATGGAAAAAATCGGACCATTACTGCAAAGGCCAACTTGTTTTTTAAGCACTGTCTTACATCATTCAGTTTCTCAAGAACTCTGTCCACTCATACTAAGCAACTCCTCAAGTTCTTATGCTTTAATTTTGTTTTCTTTTCATGCTGACTCGATAGCTGTTCTCTTGTTTTATCCACAGCTTTCCTATGTTATTACCATCAGGATCAATTTAGTACGTTTAAGTAAATGGCTATACCAACTAATAATAATCTGTTAAAAATCTCTGATAATATCCGCTCTGTCCCGCAAATCCAATGTTTGTCGTCAAAGAAACATAATCTCAATAGACTATAATATACCAGAGGATATACTCTAATTAAATTGTCCGTTCATTCTTAATTCATATCCAAGTTCAGGAAGAACCATCTTGGTTTTTCATTTTGTGTTCGATCAACAACAAATTCTTTTCTGTCAATACTTGATCTAAGTGTATCAATAAAACCTGTTTTTCAACATTTGCAGACTCCTTTCAACGGCTACTCTGCCTCAGCCTTTATATTAGAAAGCGCATAAACTATTCTGTTTACATTCAAACAAAAAAAAAAAACCTTTTTTGCTGGCTTTTTCCCTCCATTCATGGAACAGTGGTAAAGGCATTGGTAACCTACATGCATATCCACACAGTTACCATATCAAGTTCAGGTTCATTTGGAATGAAAAGATTATTTCTATATATCCCAGTGAACCACTCAAGAGAAATTGAAATCTATCTATAACTGATACCTACCCAAAGAAAAATTTCACAAAGACAATAGCTATAGGTCTTGAAAGAAAACCTCGTCAAAACAACCTTTAGCTCGATGGACTATGCAGAGATATACAACGCCAACGGTACGAAGCACATTGAGATTCAGCTGAGAAATTTGAATGCAGAGTTGATACACTCAACTTCCTCAACGGCGAAATTCACAATGAAAAATAAAAGAAAAGCGCGCAATTTCATGAAGATACCACAATCCACAACGAAGGATGCATTGCAAGACTTGTCTGTCTGGTACTGGTTCTCCTTACGGGGCTACAAACAGCCATCTGAAAGCGAAACACTTGCATTGGGGCAATCTGTGCACATACAAGACAATTTTCTAGCACAAATAATGCAGAATTTCTCCTCATATATGAAAAGAGTTCACCACTTCTCGTTGTTATTAGTTTTTCCATGTCATCGATCCCTGTGGTGCATTTTGCAATGTTTTTGCTTTTGCATCCAATCAAGTATATGAGATAAATAAATTTAATAAGTGAGATGATCTATACCTAAGCATACCCAGCCGATATGAGAATCTGGTTTTGATAGCTGATGGAGTAGAAAAGTTGGGGTGGAGTGTAATCAGATGGTATCCGTTGCCTAGAGTCCATATAAACCTGAAATCTATTCGCATAGTTCGCATTAGGTTTTCTTATATCATGACGATGTCATCAGCACCTGCGACGGCTTCAAGGTTCACCACTTAGTTGTGTCGACCGTTAAACATTTCTTTTTCTTTCTCTTTCGTTCGGTTGTGTTAAGTCCCTTTTTGTTGTGAAGTGAATACTGTGCCAGTGACTGAAAAGGACGATATTAAGAATCCTTAGTACTTGAAAAAAAAAACTAAAAAGCCAAAGAAAAAATGAAGAAACTAGCGCTGTTTTGGATAACCGTTACAATAACAACAGTACTTACGGATACAGTGAATTCGGCCATCAATTCTAGTGATAACTCGGTAAAAAAAAAACACTTAAACATTTTGTTATGTTAGAAAGTTACTATTTGGTGTGATCCTTACAAATCAGGGAGCTGAGTTTGGAGCAAGAGAATGATTCTTTTGTTTCAAATTATTCCCAAAGCAGGATAGAAAATAAGTCAAGCATTTTTTATAATTCAATTAAGGAGGCAGTAAAATGAATTTCGAAACTCATAAAACTTAGTGTTTAAGTTTTTTCACCTAGTGCTTAAGTTCTTAGACCAGATTTTTTTGATATATCAATTTTGTTTATAATTTATTGATTTTTGTACACTAGTTCGTCAAAGGATTTCAAAATTAACAGTGCATAGAAAAATAAAAAGCTATAAAGGTTTTATTGAAAAATATCAAATGCAGTTTAAACATTTTACTAACTGATTACGTGCGCAGAAGTTAAAATATGAAAACCGACTGTTTGTAGAAATTATTAGTGCAATAATTAGAAATAATTCTAGAAATTCAAATTAACTAATTAAAAAGAAATTCAAATAAACCAGGGGCCGAATCACTTCATGCGTTATCGAGTAGTACGTGACGGAATTATGCTAACTTGGTAACTCGCGTTATTGAGCCATCTAATTCCAAATATTAATACTCTCTCATGACCAGAATTTGATTAAATAGATAGGCAGCCTACTGATATTGTGCAAATGGAAGCTGATTTTGAGAGAACATCCCCACTCACTCTCTCTCGATCACCGATACTGTAATTCGGTCCAGAGAAAATGTAAAAAATATAAAATCAAACTTAGATTTTAGCATCTGCTTTCTACTTTCTCAATGCAAAGGCTCAAACTTAAATTTATTTTTAAACATCTGTGTTAAAAAAGAAATTAACAGAAAGATACGTTAAGGACAACATGAAGAATAAAACGAGACTAAATACGGCAAAGTCGTAGTTAATTGACTGCTTTTTTTCTAAAGTCAAATTGATTCCCAAGACACACTTACTTTGTCCTTTTGAATAAAACAACAACCTTAGTACCGTCCCTTAAGTGTGTTGACTTGTCAAAGGGCAAATAAGATCCATGACTGGATGATGCACTTTTCAAACAACAAAGTTATTGTTGCTTTTTGCTGTAGAAAAGGAAGTAAAAATATAAAATTCTTAGTATCTTTCATGAATCATAATTCCTTTGAAGTTTGCCTGACAATGTTACCATGAAAAAAATTTGTTTAAGCTCCGTAAAAGAATGCTAGTGTATGAAAACAATATTACACGATTGTGAGTCTTTAGCTAGAATGGGATATATAAAAAAAGTGAAGGTAGGTGGTAAGCTCAGGAACATTGACATCAATGAACCTACTAGGCCAGCCTCCGGAAGCTGTCTAGACCATATTTATGGTCGTCTAAGTAATGTTGACCTGAAGGACTGTGAGAAATGTGTTTTTGATTTTAAAAATACCGACCACTGCATGACCGGACTTGTTTTTGTAATTTCTAAAACGAGATGTTGTAAAAATTTAATTTGCTAAACTTAAAAATTGTTTATGCTTTGAGTTTTGGGAAGACGTGTATGCTTCCAGCGATTCATCTGCTGCATTCTCAATTTTCATCGACTGTCTAGAAGAAAGATATATCGTTCGCCTCTTTTTTTGTATCACCCAAAAAACTTGTTAAGCATCTAAGGCCCTAAATATCCAGATCAATTGTAAATATGGTTGCAACAAAAAATAAGCGTAGATTGAAATGCAAAAAGGAACCCGGGTAGCCAACTATTAAGAAGGAGGTATAAGAAGTTATGTGCTGAGTTAAAAGAAGAGATTCCTATATGCCGAGACATCAGTTCTCTAGTTTACAATTTGATTACAATTTTTTTTTTTTGCCGCACCAGTTCAACTCTGTACAAGCTGCAAGGTAATATAAAAAATGAATGGCGTGTTGTAAATAGCATATTGCACAAAGCTTGTGTTTCTAAGAAACCTACTGTTTTGCTTGCGGATAACTCCGTAGTCTGCAATAAGCTCTGTATTGCTGAACGCTTTCAATTGCCATTTCTCTAATATTGGTTATAATGTTGGACCGAGTCATAACCATCAAATGTGTTGTAGTTGTCTTTCTATATATGTGAACGCTTTGAGAATTTCCAAAGTAGGAGTTTTGTTTTTCAGCCTATATCTTCTTTTGAAATATACTGAAAGTTATTGGGAAGTGGGAACTTGCCTAAATCGTCTTCGTGTGGGGCTGATGGTATTTTTAGTTATGTACATACTCAAAAATATAGCATATTACGTGGTGGATGTATAAGCATTATGTATTTAATTCCAGAAGAGCTCAAGTGTACTGATGTCCTACCATTATTTAAAAACTGTTCTGCTACTCAAATTAGTAATTATCACTTTTTTCAGTCTTCAGTACAATATTTGAAAAACTTATGAAAATTAGAATAACTAGTTTTTTTTAGATAAAACCAAGTTTTTCAATCCAGCTCAATTTGGTTTTTTAAAGGGCAAATCGACGAAAGATGCTCTCTTACAATTTTGTTCGTTAACAATGTCACAACTCGACGAGAAAAAATATTAAGCTGGCCTGTTTGTTGACATTACTAAAGCATTTGATATCGTCAACCACAATATATTGTTAAGGGAACTGGAGAAAGCTTCACTGGTTCAGGTCTTTCCTTGAAAACTGGTCGCAAAAAGGGAAAATCGATGATTCGAGGAGCGACGTAAGGTTTCATAATTTGGTTGTACCACAGGGTTCTGTCCTGGGACCAATTTTATTTTTAGTTTACAGCAATTCGCTTTTTGCTCTTAGTTTCAAAGACTTACCAACTGATTTTGCTGATGACATTGCGTTATCATGTGGAACTTATAGTCCTTTAGACCTCGTTGAAAATATTAATTCGGACTTAGACCTATTGTGACTTTGGTTCTATGAACATAATTCAGTAATAAGCTCTAAGACCAAGATAATGTTTTGCATTTTATCTTCATCTATCATATTGAATGCAAATGTTTGCTTCCATGCTCCAGAATGTTATAGTTTATAGATTCAAACTGTTAACTTGCCACTCTTCGTCTGGTTTTTCTCCTCCCTCATTTTATTGTGATTAGCCCTATTCACACTGTACAATTAGTTGGACAGACTTCGTTTGATGAAAATTGGATGATCTGATGTAGTTTGCGTTTACACTTATCAAGGTTGTCGTCCAACTTTATGTCACATACCCTTCCACTCCGTCCAACTTCTAGATTTTCAAAAAATTTTGAAAACCATCCAACAAGTTGGACAAGCGGTCGCCTGAAGGGTTCACACTATCAAGGATTGGTCGTTCAAGCCCAAGTCTGTCCAACTAATTGTACAGTGTGAACAAGGCCATTTGAACTGTAGTCATAAATATTTTCTAGTTGAGAAAGTCAACGAGTTTAAATATTTGGGACTGACACTAGATTCTCGCATGAGTTTTAGTAATATGCTAAATCCCTGAATAAGTATTTCCGGTGAACCCTGCGTAATTTATGCTCAACTAAACTGTTGAAGACAATTTAGGTATTATGGTAATTTCCACTCTAAGCTACAATATAAAATTGTTTGCTGTGTATATCGTAACAAAATACAACCACTTTTGGTATTGCAGAAATATGTCGTTAGAAAATTTTTCGTAATTCTGGTAGGCACTTTAGCTTTCCTCTGTCCTGTGCTCTTATGATACTACCAGCTCGTCATTTATACTGTTTCAAGGTGCTAAAAACTCAATTCTCAATTTTCGTTTAATTTCGAGATACAATCTTCGTGGAAACTTTTCAAACTTATTATCTGTTCCTTTTTCCGTACCACTGCTTATCGCAACTTTTTCTCTATTATGTCTTATCGGTTGTTTAACATTCTTCCTCAATCAATAAGGACTATAACTGTACCTGAAAAGATTTTTAAGAAGCGTTAAAATGTGGCTTCTTTCCTCAGACTATATTGCTCTGGAATCTTATATTTTTGATGTTTTGGGTTAACTTTATTATCACATTTCAAATTTTTTACTACTTCTGTTATTTTTACTTATTGTTTTAATATTAAAAATTTCTTTTTAATTATGTGAATTCTATAAGGGTCACCATACATAATTACTTTTAATACTTGATATTTTAAGCTTTTGAAGTGACATTCAACTTAATTTTTTAATTTCTTAAAAATAATGAGTGTCGCCAACTTTTCTTATATTTTTCTTTAAATTTAATGGAAGTTTTTTCTATTTTTCTATTATTCAATAATTGTTAAGAAATGTATATGAAATAATAAATATAATCTAAAATCTAATATATTTTTACAATTAGGAAAATGTTGCGTCCCCAAATTCTTAGTATTGACTTTATATTTGTCATTGGTATATAATCCTCAACCTTCCTACTTATATTAGTTAGCATTACAGTTCGGAGTGAACCTTGTGCTTAAACAACATCTTTTCCCAACAATTTCAATTTAGGGCGAAATCTCAACAGTTTTGCACTCTTAATCGGTTGAGGTCTTCTTCCACTTAATTGCACCATCGAAGAAAACAATGCGCTTCGGAAAGCCCGTAGAGTCGGAACGTATCTGTCCATCCACTCTACATGTTGCAGCCATTCCCTTGTCGTGGCACAGTTCACACATTTCGTTGTTGAATCTTCTTACCTACATACGGGACCAAAAATCATTCGGAGTAGTTTTCCTTCGAATCGGCATTGGGTCTCCACATGCGCTTTGGATAAGTTCCATGCTTCCGCGCCGCCGCCCTGAAGTAGAACTGGTATGATCAAGGTCTTATAAAGGGTTATCTTTTCTTTTCTAGAGAGGTTTTATTTCTCAATTGAATTCTCAACCCAAAGAAACAACAGTTGCCAAGAGTTGTTCTCCGTTTAATGTTGTTTTCCGTGTCCGTAGCGGATCTTAGGCAGACAAAGTCCTCTGCTTCCTCGAAGTTATGTCTGTCTATTGTGATGTTTCGTCCAATTCGTCGATGATTTCTGTCCCTGTTATATGACAGCATATACCTACTTCATGCAATCTGCATTGAATTTAGTCCAATCATATTGCGATGATTGGAAAATAAAATTGAATGCTTCTAAGACACAGGCTCTTTTTTTCACTAGAAAAAGAAAAGCCTGTTACCTTCCAAGCAATAGGCTTCAGTTAAATGGGTTTCAAACTGAATGGAGATCGAGTGCCAAGTATCTTGGGGTACATCTGGACAAAACTTTGACCTTCAGTTTGCATATTCAACAAACTCTGAACAAACTCAACATTGCTTTAAAAACTTTATACCCTTATTTAAATCGTAGGTCCAAATTGAGTGTTGAAAATAAAATGTTATTGTTCAAAGCTATATTTCAAAGCATAATGCTTTATGGTTCTCCCGTCTGGGGTACATGTGCGAATAGTCACATACGCAGGTTACAAACCATGCAAAATAAAATCTTAAAAATGATATTTAACCTTCCCTGGCACTATTCTACTGAGAACCTACACGAATTAGCAAAAATTGAAAGAGTTGAAACTCGAATATCTAAATTATATGATCGTTATCGATTGTCGTGTAGTTGTTCTGATAACAACCTAATATTGAACCTAGCACTTAAGGTGTTGTAAACATTGTTTTATCTATATTTATTTATTTATTTATTTGTATTTATATATTTATATTTATTTATTCATTTATTTACTAATAATTCAATTTATTCATTTATTAACTTATTTAACCAAATTTATATTTATTTATTTATTAACCTATTTATTAATTTATTTATTTATTTATTTACTTATTTATTAACTAATTTATTTATTTATTTATTTATATACTTATTTATTTATTTACCTAAGCATATATTTATTTATTTTGATATTGTTATTAATATTTGTACTTTAATTGTTTAATTAATTTATTTAACTGTTTTCTTTTGTTAATTGTTCGCTTATATATTTAATTGCATATATACAACATAAACTGTGATATTTATTTAATTTGCTTCTATTTTATTTTGTCCATATTTATTTATATTCTTTATATGTAATCATCTGGTTATGTAAACAACATCTTTTTTTGTGATCACACCCCCGCTTCTCTCTCTTAACAATTGCAATGAAGGTTTTTTCATGTAGCTTTTCCTTCTAAAATAATTTAAATCTGTGATAATACTATTTTTTTAAATATTATACATCTTTTTCAGTAGTAAGGTAGAAATATACCATTTCTCTGTAAATTGTGCAATCTAGTTATATGAAAATATGTATTTAAATTCAGCTACAATAAAAATAAATATTATTATATTATATACCTACTTCGCTTTACCCTCATAGACCATCAAACCCATTTTTGCCGCTTCTGTTTCAATGCTCGCAAAGGCACCCATAAATTACATCACGATTGCTTCTGTTCATTACGTCTGCATAAGCGAGTAATTGTACAGACTTTTGAAAGATTATGCCTGCGGTGTTTGAGTTTTGCACGATCTTTTGAAGTAAGTCTTTTTGACAGCCTATTTCGACATCAAAGTTTTCGGTGAGTTCTTTGCCGACCTCGACAGAGCAGCGTAAATCCTCCAAAGTCATCTGGCATAGTCGTACGAGTTTTGCAGGAATACGAAAACTTGAGATAGCTTTGTAGGGTAAACTGTCCCACAGTGAACCAATTTCCGCTTAACTTGATGTAGCATTTGAACTACTTGTCTATGTACAGGAAGTCTTCAATGTACTTAAAGTTTGATATTTTGACTTTGTATTTCACCAGAGAAATGTTAGAATACATCATGCAAAATACTTCATTTTGAGCTTTCAAAAGTACGCCAAAATTGGTTCAGTGTGTACCAGGGGGTGTACACAGTGAACCAAGGGGTATTACACAGTGAGCCATTACTATACAGGGTGATTTGCATAAGGTGTGACAAAAAGATAGGGTGTGAAGGTTGGACCTAGACAAGCAAAAAATCGTATGAGAGGGGGGGGGTCCATTTTCCCCCGTTTAGGCGGGAGGGGCAATTTAAGAAAAAAATCACTAAAAATGGAAAAAAAATTATTTAAAAATAACGGTAATACCTACAGAGTTGTGCTATAGCATTTTGAAAAGCCAAAAGCCTATACATTAATTTAAATTTAAAAATAAGTTGTTCAAATGAATAGTTTTTGAAATATTAATTTTCAAAGTCAAAATTTTGAAAAAAAAACATAATTTTTTTTTCAAACCATTTTTTTCAAAATTTCAAAACCGAAATCATTTAATTTATTAGACATTTTTATTTCGTTTTACGAACATTTATTCATTTATTTGAAAAAAAAAAATTAATGGACTTTTTACTTTTTATTTTTACTTAAAAACTATGAAAAAAAAATAACTAAAAAATTAAAAAGGAAAAACAAAAAAAAAATACACAATATATCAAAATACGTGAAGGTATTGTTCTTGCAAACTTAAATAACAAAATAATCATAAAAAAAGCAAAAAAGCACTTCTAAAGTAAAATAAACATAGGAAAATGTAGGTAGGTACCAAAATATATCAATGGACTTAAACAATTTAACGGATATGGAATCATGAACCATGGAACCATGGTTCATTGTGGGACTTGATGCACTGGTTCACTTGTGGACATAGTGACTTTTTCTAAAAAAATATTAAAATAAAAAAAACTATTGCACATATTCAACTTTAATGATGTTTTTTATATATGAAAATAACCAACAAAACATATGTAATGAAACCACATCACTTCATAAACCACTTTTAAAATTAAAAAACAAATAAAAACCACAATTTCTAGTTTACTCACCTGCCAAATTCACTTTTCCATGCGCACAACCGACACCGGCTAGAACACAACTTCAACTTCAGGATGTACTCAAAAAGGATTATAATGCGCGTGTTTCTCCATCTTTTTTTCTTTTCTATCTTGGAATGGGTGAGAGAAAATTGGAATGGTTCACTGTATCTGCTGGCTCACTGTGGGACAGTTTACCCTACACCTCTATAAATACTGTCATACGTGGCCATGAAGTTGATAAAAAGATGGCCCCTGGTTTTTCCATGATTTTCCGTTATGTTAAAATTTGGACTTTCCTGGTCTAAAATGACTTTGATAGAGAGCTACCAAATTGTTGACGTATGGATTTTCAGGAGTTCATATGTTGCTTGTGGTATCCGTGGCATAATGGTTAGCCGAACATTTCCCTCCAAGGCGTCTAGCGTTTTGGGTTTATCTGCATAGACAAGTGACTTCACGTAACCCTATAAAAAATATTCACCTTTTACACTCGAAATCATGTATATCGGCGTCAATAGCGTTCGTTTCGAGATATTTTACCAGACGTACGAAGTGACCAGAAGTCGTGCGGCTTCAATTCTTCTACGATGAAATGACAAGCCAAACTAAACTGAACCAAGTGACCGCTGGCAAAAAGACGGGTGTAAAAAAGACCATTACCCTTATATTGTAGTAAGCTATTAAAGAGGAGCGGTAGGAGAACCTCAGTCATGGGGACCACCATGCTTTTTTACATAGATGCCATTTGTAAAAAAATATATTGTCCTCCATGACAACCACTGTTGAATAAGTTCTTTCGACTGAACGGTATTTAGTCAAACGATTCGCTCGCATTTACTTTCGCCATGTACCTTCTTATCCTTCTTAGAATTTATCAGTAACTGAAATCAGCGCAGCACTCAAAAATCTGAATTTAAAAACCAGGTGGAAGAAAAGCAGAATAAGTCTAAGGCACTACAACACGGTCAGAATCACAAAGATCAAACGAGAAATATTTTGATGAAATGTTGTTCCGTTTTGAGTTTTTTTGCATGTATCAGAACTCTTATACCCAAAAACAAGACATGAATTATTCTTGGCTTAAATCGTAAGTTCCACTAAAATCGTTTTTCTAATTCATATTTCCAAAAAGCTTATTAGAAGACCAAAAAAGTTTAAATGTGTGTGTAAAAATGCGCAACTCCAATCGGATCCATTTCATCAGGTTTGAACTAGGACCTTTTTTTGTAAGGAGGAAGGTCGTCCGGCACGTCCACACTGATTCGGTAATGCTGATCGACATGATGTGCGGATTGGTGCCGATCGACATAAATTGCGAACGCGCCTTAAGGATGTTGAAATGGTGTTTCAAATCAGAAAACACTGCTATTCTCACTCTCAAGATTACTTGGTATTCCATCTTTTTCTCACGACAGGTGGTCGTCTGAGGCTTCACATTATTAATTTTTCTGTCCAACTAATTGACCAGTGTGAACTCCGCTTACAAAATAATTTTAAAAATTCGTGTATTATTAACAACAAATTAAATTTCACATTTCAGATACAATCAGTTAATCGCAACCACTTGGAGGAAGGATTCTTGAGAAAGCTCAATACAAAATGTAGTCAAAGGGACAACCATTCATGCATGATGCTGAAGCTTATTGTCTACATGAATCGAATATTCAAGAAATCGACCATTGATATCAATGAAAAGGTCAAAGTCACTGAAAATCGGTAAGAAAAACAAAATAGACACCTTGTTCATAGTCAAATGATAACAATGTAACCTTCTCCAGTGGAGTAGACATACCAGATGATCCCGATGAAGACGTTTTACTTTCACGTGCCCTGCAGTCGGACGAAGAAACTCTGGGTTTATTGGTAGCTGGTAAAATTTGGCGTTTCATTCGTAGTCGAACGTTGCGCTATAAAGTCACGGATAATGCCGAATTTATTGTGACAACAGAGCCCAAGGGAAATATAAATCTCGGTTTATCGGTAAGCCCTACCGAGGTACTAGAGGAAGGTCGTGGCAAAATGAAAAACATGGGCCCACTTATGGCGATGATGGCAACAAAAATGGGCATCATTGGTGCTGTACTAATCAAGGGTTTGATCCTACTCACTGGCAAAGCGTTAATTGTGTCGAAGATAGCACTTTTGTTGGCAGTTATAATTGCTTTGAAAAAACTACTCGGTCAGAAGCACATAGCCTACGTCGAGCCACACCATGAGGCTCACAGTGCATCAGGCTGGGGTCGAGCATTGGATGGTCTCATTGATGGCCTGGCGGATGTCCCTGCTAAAATGTTGGATGTGCACGAAATGGCATACTCTGCCCAAAATCCTAACTCGAATTAGGAATTTAACATTTTTGCTTTTATTGTTAGCTTGTGGTAGTGAAGAATAATTAACTTTATTTTTTCCAACTAAACCATTTATTTATTTTTGCTTTCAGGTTGTTATTGCTTTTTTTTATTTTTCTTATACAACTGCCATTGTTTTCTTATCTGTTCTTCTTCTTCTTTTCTTTCCAATCATTACCACTGTGATACAAAGTACTAGTAGAATTAAATTATATTTCCTCTTCACTGCATTCTATAAAATGTTTATTTTCTTTGTTAAATTATTTCTAATTATTTATTTAACTGTAGCAATTTTTAATTTTTATACATTTTACTGAAGATTTTAATTTATTGGTTTGAAAGTATGTTTTAGTTTTTTTATGTAATAGAATAAATAAATAAATTATTATAAATAAACTTAGCTAACACTTGCCCGGTGTAAATAAATATATGACTTGGTTCTTTGTTGTGCTGCTGTTCCGGACTATTGCTTCAAGTTATACATGGGCTTCGATGGTAGGTAGTTATACAAGAACGGTCGAGCTGCTCCTGAAAAGAAAGATAATATTGAGAATTGACAGTTTAAGTCGTCGCCAACATTATCGGCTTTTGTTTCCTTGGAGTTCGGAATGTTTTACAAGATTAGGTTCGATCGCTGAACTTTACCAAGGGTTGCCCCTGACATTTCAACAAAAATACATGCAATTTGATAGCCCTATTCATTACCTAAACTCGCCCCTAGAGCAAGTTGAAAGCCCAGTGCTCAAAAAAACACTCAATTTGACATTCAGTGCGAGTTTAGGTTTTTCAAAAAACGCTTTGGGGAGAACCTAGTGCTTCAACGAACGAACCTAACGACAGAAATTTTCTTTTTATTTGGCTTAAACAAACAAAATTTGTAAGGATTTTCAAAAAAACGTCACTTCATCATTCTGATTAAATGGCAATTAAATTGTAAAAATTTAGATAGTCTACCCCAACTGTTTGAAATATTTATGAGTTCCAACTTCCAATCTGAATTCAAATAAAACCACCGAGTAAGTGCGAGTGTTGACAAAGGGAAAAAAAAAAATATAACAACACTCTGCGAGTAATGGCTGCCTTCCCGAACTTTAGTGATTGGTTGTGGATAAGCTCCTGGCGAACCAACCGAGAGCAGCTCCTATACCTACCCCTGCAGCGGGAAGGGTACCGGTACCGAAGAATCAAGTCTTTTATGTCCAAAGGGATCTCAAAAGTACTCGACGTTTCAAGTTATGGGGCCCACTACCCAACCATGTAAAAAATCCACGGATCCCAAAAAATCAACAGCGGATAACAATTATGATTTTAACGTTGAAGGTCGTCAATCACGTCAATGCTATGACGAATGCAACAGACGGCAGAAATGAACATTTATTTGCTTGGGGATTTGTCATTGAAGGTAGATTCAGGGATAAGGTTATTAGCTAAAATCTGAATAATAAGCGCATAATGACCATCCACATCAGTTCTGAATTCGCCAACATTAGACCAACATGCGACCCCGAACCCCACAGAAGAGAAAGATGAAAATTCCTTGGAATGATTCTACGAGCTCCTCAAAGATACATATGAGCCCTTGACATGACGTGACAACCGTTCTTGGCGATTTTAACGCAAAACTTGCGAAATAGGACATCTTTGAAAATATAATCGGCACGCATAGTGTGCATGACAAAACCTCCGAGAACGCATAAGGCTAAAAGATTTTGTTGTGGGGCTAAATCCTATTGTTATCAGTATACGCTTAAGACATTTCAAAATTCATAAAGGTACATGGTGGTCCCCAGATCAATCAACCGTCAACCAAATTTACCATGTTGCGACGCTAGACACTCATCTAGTGTGATAGATGTCCGAAAATTCCGAAGCGCCTGCTTTGACTCGGGCCACGTTACGAATGACGGTATCATGTTCATACTCGCGCAAAGCCGCAAACCAACGCTGTGAAGAGATATGACGTCGGAAAGCTACAATCGCAGGAGATTGCCAGTGCCTTCTCCAATCGAGTGTCCCTCCAACTATCTTCGAATCTCATGGAGCCAGGCATCAACCGTTGAAGACCAGTGGCAGCAATTCCAACAAGCCATCAGAACCGCTGCCTCTGAGGTTCTGGGTTTCACTCAGCCCCAAAACGAAACCCATGGTTCGATGAAGAATGCAGGCAGGCAAATGCAGCCAAACAAAAAGCACGACAAATGCTGATGCAAAAACGAACGAGGGCTGCTTACGATCAGTATAACGAGATCTACAAGGAGAAAAGAAGGGAGGAACCAAATTCTCAAAAAGAAAAAGAAGCAGCATGAGAAGCTGAAATTGAGAGGTGCCATGACAGGAACGAGATGCGGAAGTTTTACCAAATGGTAAAAAGATCCTGCCAGGTAGGCAAGCCCCGAACTCAAGATTGTTAAGACCAACAGGGAAACATAGTAGTAGAGTCACAGTCGCTATTGAGGATCTTGAAAAACCACATCTGCAGACTGCTTACCAGCGATGAAAACACAAATTCCGCTGTCAGGCAGATTGGACGATGATCATGAATGCTGTCCTCCCGACTTAGAAGAAGTTAAGCTTGCCATATTGAAGGCTAACTATATAAATACCGCCTATGTCACAATTTGTGAAATGTTCAGGAGACACAAAAAACTGAACACTTTCTCATGCGGTGCCCATATGATAGGAGGTATTGAAAAATGAGAAGAGAAAGATTTTGACAGCAGCTGCTGATAATGTTTGCATTCAACGATCCAGATGAAAATTCTTAACAAAACCGAATCAAAAGTAGTTTTCACAAAAAATGTCTGTTAGGAGCTATTCATAGTTAGTCGTCGATATGCAAACTTAAATCAAATAAGACTGCAGGTGCAAATGGCTTTGATGCCGAACTTTTCAAGGCAGCTGGAGATTAGTTGGAAAGGAGAATGCACCAGCTGATCAGCATCAGGCATTTTCGATGAATGGAACCTAGTTACGTTTGTCCGATCCTAAAAAAGGGAAAGAGTTAATTATTTCTGTTTTGTTTTCAAGTCTAATACTTCACATAAACAGGGTGTTTTTCTTAAATCAGCTCAAAAAATCAACGGAGAATGGATTTTCATGCATGAGTACCTTCCATTTCCTAGTTCAACTTTTCGTGTTCGACTCAGAACAAGTAAGGGCATTGATTTATTTAAAACGAGCAAAATGTGGTAAAAATTTAATTTGAGGAAAAATAGATGGATTTTTTTAGCTTTGACTCTGAAACTAGATTACTTAAAAACAAAATTACTTGAACTGTAAAATTATTTAGAAAACAAAGTAGCACTAAAGTATGAGGTAGTAAGTGGCTTAGTCACTAATAATTTTTAAGAAAATCAAGCTGAATTTTTTTTTTATAAAATTGCTCTCCTGCCTAAACGGACTGAGATAGACCCTCTCCAATTCGATTTTTTTCTGGTTTTGACACAACCTATCCGGCCTGAGTTTTTGTCGTATCTTATGCAAAACACCATGTAAACTTGTAAATAAAACAAAAAAAAAAAAAAACGATTCTGATAACCCCACGCATAAATCGATTTTTGCAACCACTTTTCCCTAAAAGTGTCACTGTGAGCCTCCAATTTTGCCATACGGGTGCTTTGGTCATCATTCCATGAAATCGAAAACGCTACAGGATATCTGTCGCTTACAGTGAGTTTTTTATATGTAGTTTATTAGGTATGTATTAAAAAGGACATATGTATTCGTCTTTTTGATAAAAAGCCTTATTTGAATTTATTCGTTTTGCGCATCACATTTGCGGGAAATACTTTTTGATTCACAATCAAATATGTAAAAGAAGACGTAGATCCTGTTCTTTTCATTCTTCTGCCTGCTTCGGCGATAAAGGGAGACGTACTGTTAACAATGTTCATAAAAACCAAATGAGTACACCGTGAACGCTCAAGTGTACACACGATAGAATGGAATTTCAAATCACATTTTCATACACAATACACATCCAGCGTTATTCATGAATGAGCTCATGAGTCTCTTTATTTCATGTATTCAGGGCATGTGAGTTCAATGGCATTACATTTTTACAGTTCTTTGACTTTCAATCAATAACAAATTTCATATTTTCATTTGAAACAAAAAGTCATTCTGTTTCAATGAACAACCTGGCACATGAACAAGAAGAAGTTATGCATTCGTGCTGGGAGAAAGGAAGATTCTGAAAACAATCAATCAAATATGGATACCTAGTTGCAATAGAGAAGCTTTTTTCAAACTTAGCTAGTTCATACGATTTGTAATTGAAGAGTTCAGATGAAGACTAGAAGGTTGAACACCCTCTGATCCTGATCCCTATGTTGGGGATCAGAGAGTGGAAACACTCTCTATCCGAAACTGGGCTAACGATTTGATCATCAGTTACTCAAACCAGTGGCGTAGCTAGGAAATTTTTCGGGTTTTTTTTCCAATTTATTGATATACAATAATAAAGTGCAGAAAATAAGAAGATATGAAAATACACGAAATTATAAATCAGTTCTTCTCTGCTTTGCGCGAGTCATTCGATAACTTTCTTTCACCTTAATGTCAATGTGCCTGTTAATGCTCATAAGAGCAAGCCCATTCAGCCTATCTTCGCCTGTAGAATTCCTAATCCAATATTTTAGACGCCTCAACGTGGAAAAACTACGCTCGCTGCTAGCAATGGTCGCAGCCAATGTTGCACCTATTTTCAGAAACTTGAAAATGTTTGGAAAAAGTGCATCGTTACAAAGATTTAATGATTCTATAAATGTCTTTGGTTGAGTTTCTGGCCCAACCCAACGTTACACTTCATTTATTACGGTTGAAGCAGCTGCCTCAGTCGCTGCTGGCCATTGATTCATTATTACTTCCACGGTTTCATCAATATTCTCAACGTCTTTCCTGACCAATTTTTCAGGGATGGTATTTCCGATTATGTATTGACAAAATTTTTTTGTGTTTCGCAAATCTGTCAGATATGGATGATATGAAGTGATCCAGGAAAAGTATGAATATTGATATACGGTAATAATCTTCTGCTGAGCTGCTTTGGTAATTTTGTCGGTGTTTTTGACGATGCACAATCCTGGAAACTTCAATAACCAAAACCCCCCCCCCCTACGCTACGCCACTGACTCAAACCATTCAGAACCTTGGAGATACTTGTAGAGTTTTTGTTTGCTAAATTGCTGTTTTCGTCGAAAAAGTCATTACATAGGTGAGTTTTACGTCTGTTATCAAGCGCAGTGGATGAACAAAGGATACATTCAGTTTCTGCAAAAGTCATTGGAATAGACACCAAGTCTTTTGGCGTGTCTACCTATCATGCAGTGCCCAGTAAGGACACCTATGGTTGAGCTAATATGAAGACGATTTAGATTCAATAAGCTCTTTGAACTTTCGAGTCCACACACATGGCCAAATTTGTTTAGGCATAAGACTTGTTTTACTCTGCGTCCATTTAGTGCTCATCTTCTCAGCTTACAAAGATAGACATAGGATATAGCTATATGTTATTCCTTTCAGGTAGAAGATCAGAAGTCGTTCCTTTTTTGGCGAGCTCGTCTGTCAGTTGCCTGGTATGTCCCTGTAACCCGACATCCTTTTAAGGTGAATGTTGAAGTGTTCTGAAATCTTCTTTAGAGACGTGCGACAGTTTTGGACCGTAGTATGTTTTGTAAAGACAGAGGCAGGAGCTTTGAGAGCAGTTTAATTGTCCGAGAAGGTGGGAGTATCCGCGGAGGATACAACGATTTCTCTGAGCCAGGACAGTAATCAGGTAGGCGGAAGAAAAGCTTAAATTCAGCCCTTTCGAGAAAAATCCACTTCCTACACCATCACAAGTTTTATATCCGTCAGTGCTCTTGAGGGTATTGTTATTTGGAAAATATTATCAAACGCCAACTTTGGGGTGCTGGCGGACTTGATACAACTGTTTTATCAACAATTTGCGGGCAGTGCCGAAAAGTATAAGGCACAGGTTTCTAGTGAGTGTGTTGACATGTGAGTCTATTTCTTTGTCTGATGTTTTCCAATTCTTTCAAAAACATGTTAAGCAGTTGATGGAGGCATTGATTTCGAAATTGTACAATAAATTGAGGAAAATACAGAAAGTGTTTAATTGAATCTAAACAAACGGACGTCAGCTCAAAGTGCATACTACGGCAGCCCTGTGAGGGCTTTTATTTGAAAATTGCTTATCGGTATCATAGGCGTGCGAGTGAGAGGTAAACATCCCCATCATTCCTATACTGTACATTTTTGTTGAATAGAGTTTAGCCGAGTTCACACTATGTACAATTAGTTGAACAGACTTTGGCTTGAACTACCAATGCTTGATTGTGAGAACCCTCAGACGACCGCTTGACTTGTCGGATGGTTTTCAAATATTTTTGAAAATTTAGATATTGGACGGAGTGGAAGAGTATGTGACATAAAGTTGGACGACAAGCTTGATAAGTGTGAACGCAAACTACATCCGACCATCCAACTTCCATCAAACGAAGTCTGTCCAACTAATTGTACAGTGTGAACTCGGCTTATAATACAACTTCTTAACTTAGAGCGATTCCCCCATTATGGCTTTGAAAACTCTATGCGTTCACATCAGTGGCGGATTAAGGTTTCAAGGGGCCTTGAGGCGAAAAAGTATTACTGGCCCTTTAATTATTTCTTATTTGTCCTTAGGGGCGATAAAACTATCAAATTCGTTAGTCAAGCAAATTTGTAAGTGTCAAGCGGCTTGTCAAATTTGTTGGATGGATTTCAAAATTTTTTAATATTTTTGCAACGTTCAATTTGAAATGTTCTATCTTTGATCGCATTTCTTTTTTCCCTAAACGTATCATTTAATATTTTGACTTTTCGTACTAATTACTTTTGTGTTACTACTAAAGAACCGCAAACATTCTTGTTGAAGTGTTTTGTGAAGTTTATTCAAAGTGAAAAAAATACTTTATTCGAGAGAAACAAGCATCTTTCAAGTGAAAAATGTAAGCAACAATTGGAACTCATCTCTTGCAGATCAACATGCTGTTTCGACAACTGAAGAATCGATCGAACTGATCATTTTCCCCCCGTTTTTTTTTTTAGGATCTGCCGCGATTTAAAAATTTGGTCGAATGTAAGCTTTACTGGCGTAAAAACACATTGATAACGATTTGTCAAACTGTTGACGTTCAGTCTCAGAAGTTGAGATAAGATCTTATATGCAACGCCGACGTTAAGGAGGCTTATTCCTCTGAAATCAGAATTGTGAGGATCAACTCTTTTTTTTAGTTTCTGATAATAATTGTTAGAATTTCCTTTTTTTCCAATCAGACGATAGCGAGGTTCCACTCAACGGGTATGCTTTTTCAAACCATACCTATCGTGGAGAATACCGATCTCTAGTTGCCTTTAAAAGCTCGACGTCAAAGCCACCTGCATTTGCAGTTGATTAAAATTTTAGCAGCTGCTATGCCAACCAAAAACGTATTTGCTGTCTTTTTCTCTGTTGTATGTCAGAAGGCTTGTGAAATCCTCTCCATTAAGTTACATAAATACAACCGTGTTTCTGAATAAAAACGCATGCAAATAGAAAAACTGCAGTTCGTAAAAAACAACCTTGAGTTGAAAACAACTCAAATAACTTAAAAATTGTGCATCATTGCGACGTTTATTGCAAAGTTGACTTGATGTCTGTCTTCTTCTTGAACGATACATTTCTGATTTTCATAATTTATTCGTAACGACTTAAGAAATATGTATTTTTATTAGAGAAATGAAAATTGAAAATTGACAAAAGAGAACCAGTTAAGCTTTTTGCAATAAAGTCTCCATTACGGCAACATGAATACTTCTTCCATTCTTCTCTTATGATCAAATGATCAAAATAGCTTTTATTAGGAAATATTTGCAGCATGACTGCATTCAAAAGTTAATATCTCAAAAATCTGAGTTGCCAAGAGCAAAGACTTTCTTATCTGATGTGTATCAACTCTCATAGAGCATAATACATACTTGCGAACCAGACGTGCATTTTATATTTTTGTTCATTTGCATTAATAATTCTCGTCAAGCATTTCGCTGGTAATGCTTCAAACAGATAACGTCACACAGTAAAACACAGAGAAAACAGTGAAATAACAGAAAAATAAATTTCAATTTATTAATCTAAGAATATTTATTCTTTTTAATACCGCAGCTATTTTTGTTTTCATAGCGACACGTTGTAGAATTCAAATTTCATATTCACGGCTGTTACATGTTTGGAATTTACAAAGTGGAAGTGGCAAATCCTGAATCCCTTAAGGGAACGACAAATTTTTTTTTGGCGCCAAGAGATTGCCAAAAGGAATGGGGGAAACACTGTGTATTTTTTCGTTCCCGTGATATAATTTCAAGTGACAGAGGGGATCAACAAAAATTATAATTTGGTCTTATGACACTTGAAGTCAAGCCCTCAAGTCACTTTCATAATGAAACATAATGTAACTCTCGTTTCATTTTATTTAGGAACCCCAAACCGAATATAATCCGGATATGAATTAATGTCCTTAGATGGCTGTAAAGAGATGAGGTAACAGTCGTCCAAGGAGTGTGAGCGAATGGGTCGAGCAAAAAGTTAATTAAGAACTACTACAGCGACTGTTCTGCGAACTATTCACACAAAAAAAAAAAAGAAGAAGAAAAGAACCATGGGAGCTTATGTCCTACAAATCATATGGCGATAGTTTTTCTTCATAATGTCAGCGCTAAGTGGGAAGTAAGACACAAGCTAAGAAGAAAGAGAAGTACAGTAAAAATTGTGTTCTAGCTCAGTAAATTGAGAATTCAACGATTTTTGTCTCTTCGGCGATCCCACGAGTGGCGCAACTAATACATAGGTTAAGCTGGGAGTCTGGGAAAACATATTATCTAAAAAAGTTGAAATGAAGTAGCACGGCATTCATCGAAGCCATCAGAAACTCAATCACTGCAGCACTGCCGCACAATCAACCAGCAGTCTGGTGAAAGAGCAAATATTATCGGCAAAGTTAGCCGTATCCATTTATCAACTTGGAGCGTGGAGCCTCGTGGTCTGGAGCATTTCTATCATCCATACCTTGCGATAAAATGGGAGACCTACAATTTTTTGCCAATTCTGAATGGCTAATCTAGAAAGCGCTTTTCATGACATGGAACTGCTGTCGTAGAAACCGCCAATTCCTCGCGAAAGGCGATACCCATGGACTTTTTTCACATTTCTGGGATTTAAACCTGCCCATTCCAAAACGGACACCACTAGAGTTGATACTTGTGGTAATTTTTGACCTCACCTGGATTTGAACTCCTAACTCTCACTCAGAAATTCGATGCTCCTAAGCATTACACTATTGGTACCGACCACCAGCAAATTAAAGTGCGTGTATTCCATTGCTGAGCTAATTAAAGGTTTTCTGAGTTGCGACAAAACCAAATCTTTAAGCATTTAACTTTAAAATGCTTCTCTAGTCATACAAAGGGTATATTTCTGCATTCAGAAAGTTTTTTTTTTGCTATTTTTGATACTTCTGATAAAAGTCCTACGCAAAATCAATCATCTGCCCACTAAATGACGTAAATTGAGCCGAAATCAACTATCAAACGTTTCAGACAAACCCAAATTATTTCACTTACCCATCCAAGAGTCATCCCTTTTGATTTTCTGTTGGTTTCCTATTTGCTTGGCCAGGCCAGCAAGGATCTGAGTACTGTTTTGTGAATCAAGAATTTGATGCAAATTGCTTTCCGCACCAATATTTTCCAATCCTTGATGCTGATGCGAACCCGTTGCTGCTGCAGCAGCAGCCGCTGCATAATGTAAGGGATACATTTCATTGGCTCCTAATTCATGGCCTTGTATTGCATGCATCCCATAGTCCATGTTGTATGGCATTATGAAAGGCTGTGGCTCAGGATAATGCGGGTACATTAGTCTGTAAATCGTATGCAAATGCATGACATTATCTCCTCAACGTTCACGGAAAATTGTCTGCACAAAACTCACTTTTCTGATGCATTATCCATTAGTTTCTTTATGATAACCATTGCAGCTACGATAAATGCCAACTTGGATACAGCCAGAGCTTTCAGTGTCAATAATCCAACGGCCTTAATGGATAACAATGTCCATCCAAAAGTAGTTGCTGCCAGATACATTGGGACGAACATTTGAAATTGCTTTTTATCCTTATGACCATGACGATTTCCTAGTCGATGTCCACCTCCAAGTACACCCCCAAGACCACCTTGTCGCCTTGCTTCAACAAACATAAAGGTAAGCAATTAATATGAATACGTTTCTCTAGTGCTCTCTTTATCTTTTCACTTACCTTGTTCTGATGGTGTTTTCAGAAGTGCTATCTCAATAAAATCTTCATCATCTTCAGCACGTTGGACACTAAAAACCATCGACCCAAAAGGTACTTTAATAGAATTGCCGCTTAAAAAGTCCACAAAACCCAATGACCTGCCCGCACTGGAAGGAATCTTTGCGACCGGAAGTTTTTCTAAGTCGAATATACCAAAACTAACTACTTCTCCTTGTTTATATGATGTAATGACACTGTTAGCGATGGAATATAGACAACTCGCGTTATTGGCACAAGCCCAGGACATTTTATCCACAAGCACAGAGTTCTTTCGGTCACTGTCTTCGTTTAAATTTGCCCGAACAAACAATACACTGAGCGCTGCTGTTAGACATAAGGTCAGCAGGAGCTTCGTAAAGTCCATCATTCTCAAGGATTTTTGATATTTTTTCCTTTTTGTTTACACTGAAGCACTTTAAAAAAAAAAAACTAGAAGTAGAGGTTTTTAATTAAAGTTTTTATAATGAAGAGGATGAGGCCTTTGTCTAAGAAGGCAATATAATATCGACTAATTACTTGGTTATAAGTGTATCGCAGTTTTATTGTGTCTCCACATCTGGATGCACACTGCACAGAGAGAGCCCCACTTTAAGATTTTTATTTAACAATGGAAGTAGCAGGAGGGCTGGGTATAGCTAGACTTTGTTTATATTGCACACGCAAAAGAATTTAAAATCCGGGCACCTATATGCGAGATGGACGGACGGATGTATTCATATTCATGTCTAGGCTGTGGATTCAACCAACCGTTGATAGACATTCATTGGCGTTGCAATTCGATACTTTGGTGTGCATGGATGACGATAAAAGAGAGCGCTTCGAAAAATTCACTTTAAGAATCATGAAAGCAAGACTTAATTTTTCCCTGCATTTAGAAACTGTTAAATGTAATTAGACCTCGCTGGTGATTGGTAGGTATCTACTACTCATTAAACTGAACTGAAGTCAACATCTTCATACTCATTCCTTTCCGCGACACAATGCTAAATTAACTTACAGCACCTTCTGGAGGGACTTGAAGTAGCTATTGTTCGGTCAGTTGGAAATGGGAAAAAAGTTGTGACAAAATACTGAATGGTAAAATAACAGAAAAAATCTTCTAGCTGATTTTTTCCTCTGGTTAAAAATGTGAACGAACTTAATTGATTTATTAAACGTAACTACCAATCTAATCAACCTTTTTTTGTGGCGTACTTCATTTCACAAAGATATACAATAAATCTTCACCATGTCCTAGCGCCGATGCAAGGGTCGGTGATACCCGAGGTAAAACTAAAGAGCATTCCTCATAAGGCAGGTTTTACAACTTAAGGGGATGAGTGCAACAACTGGCTATTTCACTAATGCACTGTTTTGTGGAAAAAAGAGATAAAATTAAGATTGAAGCAGGTGAGGACTCGAATCAATCGATCCTACAATTGAAATTAAGGTTATCCCTTCTAAAGCTCTGTTTTGTTTGAGAAGGACGTGACCGAACATTGGGAATTGTATTCAAGTTTTGAGCGAACGTAGGCTTTATAAGCCTTTTATGACCAAACGAATTTGGCTATGTGTGAGCTTGAAACGAGCTAATTGAATTTAAGTAGTCTGCACATTAGTTCCGCTACAGGTGTCCTTACAGGACATTGACTTGGTGTCTACTCAAAAGACTTCTGCAGAAGCTGCATGGACATTGGACAAGGAGGAAGAGGAGACAATCCAGCATCTCCTTTGCTCATGCCCTGCACTTGCTAACAGACGGAAAGCTCACCTTGGTGATCACTATTCGACGACACCAGCGATTTAGCTAATAAAGACCTAGAAAGTCTCTCCCTTTTCGTACGAAGTTCTGGATGCTTTGACTATCTACTGATCAACTCGTATTCCAGGTTCGATTAGAGAGTGTTTCAACTCCTTTATCCCCTAGATGGGAACCAGAGAATGATCAACCTTCTGGTTTAAGTGGTATCACAATGAACCCTCTGTGGTCTAAGTGTGTAGCCACATCTAACCTAACCAAACCTGGGCTTTTTAAATTGTAGCCCAATCCGTGGGGGAACAGAGTTTTTCGCATCATTTCACGAATCCAAAGCAAATTTTTGGCTACTTCAAAATTGTTGTCACTCCAACGAAGGTGATCTTTTACATGCATACCAAGTAGGGTGAAACACCCAATCATTGGCACCTTAAGCGAAATCTCAACTTTTTTGAGCCATAATAATTCCGAATAACAGAAAATAGTCCACATTTTTTTGATTTTAAATTTTTTGATATATTTTTTTCTTTATTTAAGTAAACGGAAGCTTAATTCATACAATAAAAGATTAATTAATGAATAAAAAGTTAGTCAATGTCTACATACCCAATCATTTGCACAAATTTCCAGTCATTGGCACTAGCCAATCCAATGATTGGCACATTGGATTTGTAAGGAAAATTGGTAAGAGTTACCAAATTTGTTATTTATTACGTGTCCAATGATTGGCATAGTGCCAATTAACCCAGTGATTGGCATTTTTGCTAATGATTGGCATGGATTCCAATGATTGGCACAGTGCCAATAAACCCAATGATTGGCAACCTTTCCAGTGATTGGCATGCGCCAATCACTGGCCTAGGCCTGAAATTTCAATCCTATAGTTAGCACCCCTGATAAATACTATATTTTACTTGAAATATGAAAAAAAAACTAACTTACTTTTTCATTGCACTTTAATTATTTAAAAAAACAAAACTTCACAACGGTATTGACCTTTTTTTCACTATTTCCCTTCGCAATAAGCACTCCACTTTGCTTGTGCATATCACAAGGTTTAACTTAAATTTGGTGCGAAATTAAGGCAACATTTTTGACAGCTGTATTTCCACGGCTATCAACCTTAAGGGGGAAAAAAAATGATGCCAAACTATGCAGAAATAAGTAAGGATAATATTAAAAAAGAAAATATTAAGAAAAAATTGAAGATCCGATATATTTAAGTCTTTTATGAGGTATGTGCCAATCATTGGGGGGTGCCAACAATTGGGCGGCTTACCCTAGGTACGGACAGATTTTCAAGTTTGATGAGACAGGAACCATTCATGGACAATAAGAGTGAGCAGATAATGTAAAGCTTAACCGGCATAAGATAACATTAAGCTATTGAAATTTCTAATTCTGCACAGTTTTTATTAAGTACCCCGTATAACAATACTTTTGAGAGAGATCCAAATTCAAAAGCGTAGCTAGGAACGAATACAAAACTCTGAGGGTTGAGTAGCCAACAAAACAAGTAAATAAGACGATTAAAAGTCTACGACAGGAGATCGTTTACGAATATAAGAAACTGAGTCGGAAACAAAATGAAACGGAGAGGCACAGGCACAGCAGTATTTTCAATGTGATTATCATACTTAAAATCGTCAAGTACAACTTGTATTGCACGATATTAAAGGCAGTTTTTAATCCAACGAAGAAGAGATTCATCGATACCAAAAGAACATATTTTTGATCAGAGACCCAAATGCCGAAAATTCTATCAAATGCTTTAAAATCAACAAGCCATTTTTATTATAGGTTTGTTCGTTGAAGCCATGGGGTCGCCCTGGGGTCGCCACAAAGCGTTTTTTGAGAAACCTAAATTCGCCCTGAATGTCAAATTGAGTGTTTTTTGAGCCATAGGTTTGCCATAGGTTTTCCCCAAACTCGCCCTAGCTTTTTGCTGTGGCGATTTGAGGGCTGTCAAATGGCATGTGTTTTTATTTAAATGACAGGGATGTGTGGCGATTTGTGGTTTAGCGTTTTTTGAGGACTGGAAAACCCAGGTTTTTTTTGACAACTCATGGGGTTGTCAAGAAAACCTGGGTCAACCCTGGGGAAAGTTCAACGAACAGACCTTATTATTATGTGAAATATTTGCCACGAAAGTGGTCTACTGGACCATTTGCTATACGAAAGCTGTAGTGTCGGTTATAAAAAAGTTTTCATTCTTTAAGTTATTTCGTGAGTTGATGGCTTATCAACGCAACGTTTCGTAAAAAATTTTTTATAAGAAAAATGGCAAAAAACCTGCATCTGTCCACCATTGGATAGATAGAAAAATTGTTTTTGAAAGTGTAAATGAACACCTCTTCAAAGCGAATTGAATTTGTAAATGGAGTTGACATACGGAAAGTCAGAGCAGTGGAAATGCGACACATAATTATAAAAGTTTTCTTTGGTAATTTTTTTTCAAAATGTTACATGTCGTCATGGATTGAAATCTTATATGCAAACTCTGCACAGAATGAGAATCTTTAAAAAGAAAAGGTAAAAGGTTAAAATAAGAGCAGAGATTTTGAAGGAAAACAAGCCACATCGATGGCAATGGTGAAATTATAGAATTTCAACATCAATAAATATGAAAGTATCTACCTTACCTACCTACTTTGGCTTTCTTAGCCTGTAACCGAATTAAAGTAGATTTCAAGTAGAATAAATAAATAAATAGGGTGGTGCAACAGAGCGAGGAGCCCCAGGGCCTTGCGTAATTCTCACATGCCTTGTGAAGGAATGGAGAGTACCTACATCTTTTCTGCCGGTTCTGAAAGGCTAATCGACAAAGCACTTTTCAGAGCAATGAATTTACTAACAGAGGAATGGAAATTCCTCGCGAAAGGCGATACACGTTAAAAAAAAACATTTTTGCCTCTGTTGGGATTCGAAACATGAACCTTTTGGTTAACAGACGGACATGCATCACGCCACGAGTAAACAAGTATGTACCATATTTTTGAAATCTCTCATCAGAGAGAAAGGTTCAAATATATATTTCATCTCCATGCTCCTACATGCATTGCATTGAAAAGGCTCCAAAATGACTGAGCCTATTTAAATGAAATTTGGGGAAAAAAAACATTAGTCTTGAACCAAAGAAATTACATTATCTATATTTCCTTTCAATGTCACTTCGGGAACGGAACTAGTCAGAGGCGGGAACTTGGAAAATACTATGGCCCAATTCCGAAAATTCTTTCACCGTTAGATTGTTTATATAGCTTTGAATAACAAAGACTATATTTCATCCCCATTGTCCCACTGAAATAGAAACTTAAAATCTACTTTAAATTCTTTCATTCGATCACCGTAGTGCCCTACGCGCGCCTCTTGGATGGATCAGTTAGTAAGTCCTAAAAAAAACTTCATATCTTAATCACAAAACTAATATTTGCCAATTATTCTCGCTATTATTAGGGTTTTATTGGTTTCGTTATTAGAAAATGAAACTTTTATTTACACAGAAAAATAATTCAATGTAAAATCAAAACGACAAATTATTGTTTTTACAATGGTGCATATTTTTTTAATCAACTTTTTTTTCATTTACATTTGAAATGTTCTCGTTTTAAATTGATATGTTTACCATCTAGCACAAATGCTTTTTGAACTGTCATTATTATACGTGGGAGTCGTGATAATAATCGGATTAAAACAGAAAAATGTCCAATGTAAACTCAACACGATAAATTATTGTTTTTTAGTATTCAATCAACATGAAATCGTTTAAAAAAAAGGAAATTGTATTAAAATAAAAGAGAGCAGTGTTCACATTACTTCATATTGAGTTGAAATACGCTGTAATTGCCGAACCAACGAAAAAGGTCCTTTATCTTTTCAACTACCCCTTGTCTGCTTGCATTAGCATTTAAGCTTTACTTTGAGTTTATTTGATTGCGCGTCTCAGCTCAAAAACTGTTTAGCAGCCAATCAACATTTAATCGCTTTAAAAAAAAGAAATCGTGTTGAAGTAAGAGGAAGTAGTGTTCATACTGCATCAAATCGTGTTGAAATACATTAAGATTTGCCAAACCAGGAAAAAAGTTCCGTTATTTTTCGATCGCCTGCTCTGTGTCTGGTCCTGGTGGCATTCGCCTTTTAGTTTTATCTTGCTTTCGGTCTGAGGAATGTCCGTCAAGAAAAGTGAAAAAGTGTTCTAATATTTTGTTTGCAATGTGCAAGACAGTGATTTTGTGTAGGCCATAACCTACGAATAAGATGACCATCAGGGAAATATAATCCTTAATTTTCCATCAGTATCAGTATTGGACCGAAGCCAAACAAAGCTAGACGAACTGCTGGATAAACTTAACTTACGAGAGGCAAAATATTATGTAATAAGTAAGTACATACCTACATAAGTTAACAATAACCCGTTATGATTTTTTTTATTTATGTATATCAATATAAAATACGTTAAAGCTACATATATAAAATTCTGTATTTCTGTATGTTTTATATCATGAAATGAAACTAAAATTATTTGACAAACACTTTTAATCATATGAAGGGGGAAAACTAAACTAATCATATGAAGGAAAAAAAAAAAAGAATTTCAAGAGTTCACAAGTCTGGCTTTGAATATATTTCCAATTAATAATGGGAAAACATATGCAAGAATTAAATGTAATTAAACAAGTTCATGTTTAGCTTAAGAAATCAAATAAAAAATTAGTAAATATTTCCAATTTATAATGGAAACATATATTTTTTTTGAAATATGTAAATGAATTTAAATAAAGTTTAAAGAGTAAAACCAGAAATGAACAAAATATAACTAAAAAAAATTGCATTATGTATTTCTGTATGTATGTTTGTTAATGGGACCACCAATTAACAGAACTAAAATAAAAAATGAATAGGGTGGCGCAACAGAGCGAGTAACCCTTGGGCCTAGCGCATTTCTCACAACCATTCCTTGTCAGGGAATGGATTGGACCTACAATTTTCTGTCGGTTCCGAGCGGCTAATCGAGAAAGCGCTTTTCATGGCAATGAATACTAACGGAGGACTACTCGCGAAAGACGATACACTTAAGAAAAAGAACATTTTCGCTTCTGCTGGGATTCGAACCTCGAACCTCTGGGTTAGCAGGTGGACATGCTAAATATCACGAAACGGGTACAACAAACTCAACAGAACCCTTCATGTTAATTTGACGAGAGCGTCAATTCAATTCATTGCTCATTCTAATCTTACTTTGAAACAAAAACATATTGGTTTTTTGAGGAAAATTGAAGCTGTTTTAATACGTCAAGGAATTGTTTTGATAGGAACCATCATGTTATTTTGACATGATGAGAGCCATGTTGATTCAATTCAAATTCTTTATTTGTTTTAAGGTGAGTATCATTATGGTTTAACAAGGATCATCGTGTTATTACAATTTTAAAATCTATTTGATTCAAGAGGATATGTGTATTATTTTAAAAGGGTAGTCATTTTGATTCAATAGGATTCAATACGATATATTTTCAAATTAAGCAGATATCACGTTATTTCAAAACAAAAAGAATTTCGGTTTGTTTTACAAAAAATTATCATAAATCAACACGAAACGCCCTTAGAGCAAAATCATAGCAGAAAAAAGTTGAATCATTATTATTATTTTTTTTTTTGAATTTACACGATTTTTTTTTCTGTGTGTTATTTCATGTACTGATATCTCGAGAGCGAAGAGAGATACAGAAAAATTTTATTTAACATTTTCGTTTCATTTTGGCCTAATTGAGCCAAATAGGTATAGATTACGGCCACAGGGATTCAAACTATCCCCATGGATGAAATAATCCAAGGTAGTTACTCGTTCATTCCATGTTGAGTAGAACTCACTCTTTCGTACACTGGTGCTGTAGCTCAACCTCTGTTTTGTTCCGGAGCTGTTTTTATTTTTTTTTTTTTTTTCTGTTGGAATTTCAATATGGTTTCGAATGTCGATAACAACGGCAATTAAATTAATTTAAAATGAAATATGTAGTTCCTGAAACTCGTGTAATAAAACTCATTTCTTGTAGGTTCGTCAGACAAGAGCCAAAACCATGTTTGAATTTTTTTTTTATAGTTTACAAGAATAAAACATTTCAACAAAACATCGATGATGTTGAAAATTTCAAAACACGTTCCTGCCTTTTTGGTAAAATTAAATTTTTCATATTAATTCAAAAGTAATGATGAAGTTCACAAAAAAAATGTTGTGCAATTCGTGAAACTCAATTCAAACTTTTATTTCTGCTTTCCTCTGTACGATACGATGACAGCATAAAAATTATGAATGTTTTTGACATTCCGTGATGGGTTCCGCATTACTCAAACTTTTTCGGAGAACCTTTAAACCTACGAAACTTTGACTTGCATATATTATGTCCTATTCGCTGGTCAAATAGATCTAGGTATGTCGGTTTTTTCTACAAAAAAAAATACAACCAATGGTTAGGGGCGTATTTCTTTCCAACGTCATGTTATTGCATGCCTGGACTATTAGCACACTATTATCATCATCACACAGATTGGTGTGCATAAATCAAATCAAACTCATTTTATACAAGCCTAACTTTCTTTTTGTTTACCATAAACATTTATAAACAATTACTTATCTCACGATTGGATGCAGAACTAGAAATATCGATTACTCAAATTCTCATGCTCACTTGCTCACTATTCTTACAGCAAATTTTCTCACTGATGAACACTAACATCGCACCAAACTTCACAAAATATGTCAGTGAAATCAATGAGTTAGTTCACCTTGAGTGATTCATAATGTAAAAGCATCCTAGCACGTTTCATTTTAATAGAGAATAGAAAAAAAGAAAACTCAAAACCGTGCAAATTTAATTTTAATCACTTGTTGCGTAACTCACAAGACTGTTAACTTATTTTCTCTATTTTTCGATTGCGTGCTTTAAAATAAAAATGAGTAGCTAGCTAGGTATTAAATTCATTTGCCGCAAAATAGATAACTTTAAAAGAAGAGAAACACTGAGGTAGGAAAATACTCTCGTTCTTATTTTCTTCAAGGCACGCACGTACATCGCTAGTATATGTAGAATACGAACGATTAATCATTTTAAAAAGAATTTCTCAACGTAATTGCTCCGGTTGACGTTTAAAAAATTACATAGCTCAACAAAATGCCTCGCGTGAGATATGAAACTATAAATGGAGTCTTTGTTGTTTGTGCTCAAATAATGCGAATTCATTGTTGCAAGATTAATGGGTTGGTATAGTTTTTGAAATTTGCAGTTCAAATTTAGCTATGAACTAAATTTAATACACCAGTAGCGGTTTTTCTTTTTCAAAATTATTTTGAAGTCTTAAATTCCATGCATACTTTTAGGCAGCGTCTTTAATATTGGATGAGATGGGCGCAAACCCGCAAACATTTTCCATGTTCAGGCTGATGAGAAAACGTTTTTATGTTCCTTTCTGATTGAGTAGGTCCTTAAGGTTTTAAAAATTTACCAAAAACATTTAAATTTAAAGGACCTTATCACGTACATAAAACAAGAATAAGTAGTGCGGACTGCAATCTTCCCTTTTAGCCCTAATTACAGATAAACAAATGGGCCGTATAGCAATTTATTGCCTTCTCCTTCTTTTGAGGCCGTGTAGACTAAGAAAAACACAATAAACCCTCAATGACACTTAACACATGCGGTTATAGGCAATAAAATTCAGCTCTACACACATTTTTAACCTGCGGAATTGCCTGGAAAAGAACTGTGGAATGGTTATCTCATTTCTTTCACAGTCGGTTGAAACGATTTATAACAGAAGTCGAGGGAATAAACAACAGCCAGAGGCACCGAATGACTACAGACAAGGCAGACGTCTGTTTTTTTTTTTTTTTTTGTTTTCTTACTTTGAGCCCAAAATCAAAGTTTGTTATGCTCAGTTTAAAAGACGAGTAGGTATTGTGTTTCCTTAAAGATTAATGAAAATCTATAGCACCTCAACCTGTTATCCTTTTTACGGCCTTCTTCAAATTGATTGATTCATGACCTTAATCTTTATGTTGACGTGATCAAAATTTCTTTCTTTTGTTCGCAGTAGGTAATAACATTGGAAAAATTAGTAGAGATTTGCAGGGAATCCCATAAAAGCTTATTGAAAGTCACCTTAGATTTGTGGCCAATCAATTGCAATGGAAAAGCGGAACGGTTTGTTTAAATACAACTTTGAGTTCGTAGAGCTTTTTAATTTAATTTTCTTGTGTAGTTTAATTTTAATTGACCAATATCAATATTTAATTGTCTAAAAAGAACTTAAAACTCACCTTTTCCGAGCATGTAGAGCTGAAATGCTGCGCAGATAAAGTGGCGAAAAACTATGCTAGCAATGACAGCAAAATGCCCGCTAGGCTGAAAGGAAGACTCAACACAGCGCTTGTTGCGTCCAGGGGCCAGTAACACAAAAAAACAAGTGATTGTCGTACAAGTGGATTATGAAAATAAAAAAATAAAAAAAAATAAATAGGGTGGCGCTACAGAGCGAGGAGCCCCTGGGCCTAGCGCATTTCTCACAACCATGCCTTGTGAAGGAATGGAGGAGACCTCCAATTTTATGCCGGATCCGAACGGCTAATTGAGAAAGCGCTTTTCATGGCATGAATTTACTAACGGAGGACTTGCCAATTCCTCGCGAAAGGCGATACCCGGGAAAAAACATTTTTGCGCCTCTGCTGGGATTCGAACCTCGAACCTCTGGGTTAGCAGGTGGACATGCTAACCATCGCACCACGGGTACCACAAATCCACAAGTGGATTATGACAAGTGCAAAAAAAAAAGTCTGTAATACAGAGCTGCAAGTTTGTTTACACTTCTACAATTGTAATTTATTTATTTAGTTTGGCTTAATTCAAACATAATACATTCAGATTAACTATAAATTACATTTTTTAATATACTCTAGGTATACAAAATATTTAAAAGTAAAATTACTTAACCTATCTTTAAAACAAAAATATTAATTAAAGCCGGAGTATATAAGTTACTTCTAAGGAAAGATAAGCTTTTATTAAAATCAAGGGTATGCTTTGCTAAACGTAGCATGCGAGTGATAGGATTGGAATGGCCATAGTTTTACCGGTCAGTGGGAAGGTTATAGAGAGGGATGGTGCTAAGATTGCGGGCATTAGTTTTAAAGAAGATATTTTCGAGAAGTGCGTGACAGTATATGACACCAGTAGTTATTTGGTGCAAAAAGATAATGTCAGCAACTACATGACGCTTTGCGAGGATGTATAAATTATTCAAAAGCAACCAATCTTCGAAGGAGGGTAAAATTATAGGATTATTTCAAATAAGGTGAAGTAAAGCAATACGAAGAAATTTTCGTTGTACGGCTTCGATTCCTAGAGAGTAGGTAATTTGGAAAATAGACCAAACCTGAGATGCATACTCGAGGATAGGCCTGACCAGTGGCGCAGCAAAGGGGGGGCGGACCGCCCCGGGTGTCACCCCCAAATGGGGACTACCAAAGTATATATTACTATGGCGTTATAGATTGTAGAAGATGCAATTAACCTTGGTATAAAAACATCGGAGAAATACGACATTCCAACAGAAAGAAGAGTTCGTCGTAGAAAGCGAATAGCTGGTGAGTTGGCAACTGATGCAGGACTTTCTCTGAGCGCTGAACTACGGAAAGACATGTTCGAATGCTTTGATCGATTCATCACTGAACTTCGAACAAGAACAAAGTCTCTTAAGGATGTGGCATCATTGTTTGAAGTTGTACAGGCGAATACTTTACTTTTAGCAAACATTAATGATTTGAAAATAGCTGTTTCAAAATTTGCTAGTATGATGAGGTGTCAGAGACAGAACTTCTCTCAGAGATACCAAGTTGAGAAGTCATTTGAAAACGGCTAAAGTGACAACATTTAATTGGTTATCTTTCTTTAGACTTTATGAAATTCATCCTTGAATGGGACTTTGCAGAATCTTTTCCGAATCTCATTGTCGCATTACAAATGTTTATGACAATATGTGTGTCAGTTGCGTCATGTGAAAGGAGTTTTAGTATGCTACTACTTGAGGGAAAGAGGCTCTACAATCTTTAAAAATTGAACATGAGGCGGCGCGGCGACCCAGCAAATAAATTTTGATGACGCTATCAGCGAATTTTCTTTTTCTGGAAATGTGCTTCCCAAGTGTGAAAAGTTTAAATATCTGGGATCTATGATCAATAGTGAAGCAACTTGTGATGACGACATCAATCATCGAGTAAGCGTAGGGTGGATGAAGTGGCGAGAAAACTCCGCTATCTTCTGTGATCGAAAAATGCCCCCTAAGCTGAAGGGAAGACTCTACACAGCAGTTGTCCGTCCAGCTCTGACATACGGTTCACAATGTTGGACAATGTACAAAAAGTATGAGAGCAAATTGACGGCAGCCGAAATGAAGATGCTTCGGATGACAGCAGGAGTAACAAAGCTTGATCGAATTAGAAGTACTAAGATCCGTGGAAGCCTTCATGTCAAAAGTACCATCTTGGACAAAATTCAGCACGACCGGCTCAGTTGGTATTGTCATGTTCAAAGGAGAGATCCGCAGAACCCCGTCCAAAAGGCAATATCGTAAAACGTTTCAACAAATTCGCGACGAAAAAGAAAAGGCAGGCCAAAACACTCCTAGTACAAGCAAATGCAAAAACAGCAGCATTTGGTTGGCCTCAGACACGGAACAATCCAAAACCGGGAGGCTTGCCGACGCTTTCTGAGGTCAACGCGGCGTACCCCACAGGCGGATCACTAGTGTGAAGCAGAAAAGTGGGAGAGTTGTGATCGCTTCAAGATCACTACTCGTAACGCCGGAAATGAAAAGAAGAATCAGCGAATTTTCTGCTTTAAAAGCTAGAAAGAAGACGTTTTATTAAGGTTTCCTGTTTTTTTTTTAAACAATGTGAATATGTAGATACATTATTTTATGTTCTCCTTTTTTTTAAATTTTTTATTTGAATTTAAATAAAGAAATCGCAATATATAGATTAGTGGAATTTCATTTATTTTACTGTTTTACATTCTGGGGGTGACACCACACACCACTATTGCCGCCCCAGGTGCCACCCATGCTAGCTACGCTACTGGGCCCGACAAATGTTATGTTAAGTGATTTGGTGGCATAAAGGTTGGAGAAGTCTTTGGACCAGCGTTTTATAAAGCCAAGGTATAGGAGTTTGCTTATGAAATAATTTGATCGATGTTGAATCGGAAATTGAGCTTTTTATCACAATAAATATCAAGATCGATCGAATTGAAGACAATACTGGAATGGTAATATTGTAAGTTCGAGGGAGTGAAGGGAGGCTTTGAGAAGTCATGAATTTGCACTTTTACAGACACTCAGTTCAAAGAAATTATTCTGACACCAAGTTAAAAGGGAATTTCAATCTTGCTGAAGGAAAAAGGAATCGAGAGGTGTAGAAGAGTGGGTCCAGATGGCTGCCTTGGGGAGCACCGGATTTGTCAGAAATAGGAAATGATACTGAGATTAAGACGCTGCTCTTTATGACAGCCAGACGCTTGATTGTATTTGAAGTTCCGAGATTCGTGGAAGCCTTCACTTAAAAAAAAAAAATTACGTCAGCCTCAGTTGGTAATGTTGTGCCAAAATCAAAATAACCGGAGAAAGGCAATTTCATACAACGTTCTGACATGATTCAAAAAGAAAGATAGAAAATTCCACCTAATGCGCATTTGATTGGCCTCTAACATGGAAGAATCAGGAACCTGGAAGTTTGCCGGCGTCAACGCGGTGCAGTCCACGGGCGGATCACTAATGTGAAGCAGTTAAGTGGGAGCGATGTGATCCTTCCGAGATCACGATACTCTAGAAGGCTTTTGTCTTTAAATCCTATGAAAATGAGCCCGTGCGCTGTTTTTCGACATCTCGCTAACAAGGCACACATGATAACTGTAACGGTATTGTCATCTTGACTTCACAAAATAAATACCCTCTCACAATACTGTTGCTATAAGACCTACAAAAAAAAAAAAAATTAAATTTAAAAAAATTCTAATTCATTCATTTCTTATGTTTCGTACAATGGACCCCCTCTGGTCTAAGTGTGTCAGACTTCGTATCGCGACATCCACATCTAACCAAGTTTGCTTCTTTAAAAATTCTAAACCAAGAAAATTTTTAAGTTTCATGAGCTTATAAAAAATATTTTATTCACAATTTAGCTCCTTGTAACACTCATTGGAAGACAAGAAGTATTCTCATAGCACCATACAGCCCAGCTTTATTTGATTCTTTAAAGAATCTATCATTTCATAAGAAGAATGAAACTCAGTTAAGGAGACAACAAGTGGGTATGACAAGGAAACTCTTGCTGTTGCTTGGGCAAAAACTCCTTGATGCATAATGATGCTATGGACATAAAGTTGTACTTATCCTTATCATTGTCTGCTATTATCTCCTCCCTTCAACCACATCAATATTTTCCTACTTTTTTTTGTGTTTGGCTAGTTTCTCACATAACCATCAAGAATCAATCTGCCTTTATAAATCATCCATCCCATAGAAATTCGATTTTCCTTCAGAAACTGTCTTCAGAAACAACATCCTACCAAATCCACAATTAATCTTAATTCAGAGTTCATTCATGCAAATCTGTTACAGCATTATTCTACCCCGACGAATTCATCGCGGTTAATTCGTTGTTCATAATTGGATTTCAACTGTGCTAACTTGCCGAAACGTCATGTAAATTGCTTCAGTTCATTTTTTTATGCACCCGGTACCATATTTATGTTTTTTTTTTTGTGCCACAATTTCCATTTTTGCTTCACAAATTTGTCCCTTATTTTCAATAAAAGATGAGTGAACCAGTTGAATGGTTTTCTCTGTTATTATAGCTCCCGGATATGCTCCGTTCATTATAAATCTGTATGTACCTTTCAGTTAATAAAATTAATGCATATTCATATCGATACCAAGCTTATCACAACCCTCATAGATACCTACATTCTCTGTAAAAAAAAAAAAACATCAACCTAACGATGCACATGATTCCAATTCGTATTGACGGATCAGGCTTAAAGCAATTTTTTCTAGGTATTGAAATTTTCGGGTTAAACTGTTCACATGCCTACTTCAATTAAGTCAAAATTTTGAAGCTGTCAGTCATCTGAGAATGAATATGAATAGCAAAATCTATTTATGCAAATCTAATAACCAATTAAATCGATTACCAAATGCCTCTCCGAAATGCTGGTATCTCTTTGTTATCCAAAACTAGAATCCTTTTGTCTTACATGCCCCCTGACAGTTTTGCTTACAATTAACATAGCCCTATAAATCAAATGACATCTACTTCAATTAGTTTCTGTCCAAACAAATTATCTTAAAGCTCACTGAACCTTAAACAAGACAAACAGCAAAAAAAAGGCTTAGTACTGTCTTCTTTCTCCTTTCTTCGTGGTGATGTACCAATAAATTTATTGGTATGATATCCTATTCTGTGTGCTACTTGGGGAAATTTAAGGAGGCAATCGATATATTGAATCATTATCCCCTGTCTATATTCATAGATTGATGAGCATTTCTCATTTTTAATGATGTTTTCTTTAAAAAAATAACGAAGAGTTGGCTTACGTCGTGAAACCCTACAAATGTTCGGATTACTCTTGATGGTTTCTACAAGTACAAGCACTTTTCTTTTCAACAACTTTAAGAGAATGTTTGACAGAGAAAAGCAGGAAAAAATACTTCACCATCATAAAGAGTAAGCGGGGGAAGGCTTGTGGCGTTTTAAGTACCGATTTCCCAGTTGGTTTGTTTAATTCCACAATCAGACCATAAAATATTACCTTCATAATTCTTCACGGCGCGGCGGCGGCGGCGGCGCATCCCCACAGTCGTCTACTGCTACTGTATACTGCCTTCGATGCTTCACTTCAGTGGGCTGTTGAAGTCGCTTTGGTTTCAAGTGCAAGTTCGAGACCGTTAAGGCCATGAATCATAAATTCTGTTTTGCCCCCAGTGGGGGATTAAGCTCTGCCAAAGAGCTGTAGTCTTTGCATGGTTGTTTTTATTAAAATACCCTAAAGCACAGTCACAGTTGTATAGCTGTAATAAATACCACTGAAGCTGCATGCGTATGCGAGTGTTGTTAGCAAGCCTAGAAATTATACTCGGAGACTAATGATGGATTTTGTACTTAACTCACCAAAGCACAAGCACTGTCAGTCGTTTGACAGTTGTGTCCGTTGTTTTAAGTATAAATGATTCAATCAATTACCATATTAAGGAGTCCCCTTCAGATGAAAGTGTGACGCAGTTAGAGTAGCCAGTAGCCACTAGCCACAGAGGTGTAAATGTTGGGTTGATTGTCTTATAATTTTGCTGTGAGATGGTTTCCATTTCCATGCGAGGGTTTATTGTGGTTATTAGTTTTTATTTTTCATCTATCTCCGGACTTAAGCATTTGCATGGATAACCACATCAGTGGCTATAATATAAAATCGTAAACACTTTCGCACAAGCTTTCTTATTATCGGAGAAATTGCCTAAATGAGGGTTGGTAATAGTCCAATGGATATAATTAACATAACTGTAGGACTTGGGTTATGGTCACTTAAGTATTTATTTTGACAGTTTAATGTGCCCAAGCACTCAGTGGTGTATACGAGAACCTACCAGGCTTTTGCATAGGTATTTTGGTATAAGAAATTTATGTTTATCCTGATTTGTTTACTTACTAGATATCAGGGCAAGGATGACTACGTTATATAACAGTGAATACCGTGTAAAGTCAGAATGATTTAAGATTTGCAGGATTAATTGTATTTTGGGTGGATTAGCTGCAAATGTGGGTCTAACAAATTTTTTTTTTCCTATTTCGTTGGTCAGCGTTAATAAAGGAGAACGAAGTAAAGAACGAACGATTGTATAAGGGCTCAAATGTAATAGGATAAATAATGTTATGTTACGTTCCATCGCAAATTCTTTCGTTTATAACTGAAAAGGACAAATGTTTGGTCCCACCTGCCACTGGTCTTTTACGTTCTAATAATATGCTTATAGAGAAGCGAATTTGTATCTTCTGTGAATGGGAAAATGTGAGAGAAGCCTACAGAATGGGCAGTAAAATGTGTACCTACATCCTACATACTTCTAGATGAATTCGAGGCTAAGTTTTAGTTCGAGTTCTACTTGACAGGGGACTGTACTTATTTATTCAGCCTTAGAAGTCGACATCAATGAAACTTATTTGTATATTAAATGAAGGTTTTTTGTGGTTGACTTCTAAAAAGAATTTGATTTTGGTGATAGAGAAGTTACTATAATATAGTATATTATAGTACATTATATAGCATATTATGCTAACTAAGTAGATAAATAGGGATACGCATAATTTAATGAACAAGTCCAGGATATCGCAGCCAGCAAATTGAGAGAAATAAACAAGTCAAAGAGAAAAAGGCAAATTGCATATCCCATGTGTATCGATAAGGAAAAGCAGAAAGAACGCCGTTGAGAGGGAGGAAGTGTAATTAAAAATAAATAGGGCGGCATAACAGAGCGAAGAGCCCCGGGGCCAACCATTGCCTTTGTGAGGGAATGGAAGGGACCTACGATTTTTAGCCGATTCCAAACAGCTGATCGAAAAAGCGCTTTTCATGGCAGTGAATATACTATGCTTGCCATCCCCTCGCGAAAGGCGATACCAGTCTAAAACATTTTTGCTTCTGTTGGGATTCGAACCCCGAACCTCCCGGTAAGCAGACAGACTTGTAACCAACACGCCACTTTTACCAGGTAGGAAGTGTGTGGATGGAAATTAAGCCTGGGGCCAAATTGCAGCTGACATTATCTTGTACGTGAGTGGCATCAGTGAACGCGTGAGTGAGTAACCATTTTGAGATTAGTTACTAAAAATCGAATATTTTCTGAAATATTTCGAGTTACTAATTATTCTCAGATGTTACTGATGTCTCCTTGGACTAATTTCATATTTTTTGGTTTTCAAAATTCATCTCTTCGTAAAATAAGACAAATTTTTGGGAGAATTTCTGAAAATTGAGACATTGAATTTACTCGGATGGTGAAAAACCTTCACGAAGCACCACACATCTCTCTCATTAGAACGAAAATACATGCATTTTGACATTACTGTTCATCAACTAAATTCACCCTAACAAAAGCTTTGAGCTGCTTCACGGCGAGTTGCGAGTAAAACCACTCAGTTTAACGTTCAGGGCGACTTCAGGTATTTCAAAAAACGCTTTGTGGCGACCACAGGACAACCCCTGGGATTCGAAGAACAAACCTAATTTTATTGCTCGATTACATGAGCGGGAGCATAGCCTCCATGACAAAACCTCCGAAAAAGGACTAAGGCCAATCAATTTTGCTGCGGTGCTAAATCTTGTTGTAAGTAGTATACGCTTCCCGCATCTCAAAAACTATAAAGGTACATGGCGATGCCCAGATCAATCAAACGTCAACCAAATTGACGATCGACGCAAGGCACCCTTCCAGTGTGTTAGATGTCCGAACTTTTCGAGGGGTCAACTTTGACCACTACCTTGTTGTAGAAAAAGTACGAATGGTGATATCTGGTTCACGACTCGCACGAACTAACGCTGTGAAGAGATATGACGTCGGAAAGCTACAATCGCAAGAGATTGTGTCAATGCCTTTTCCAATCGAGTGTCCTTTTAATTATCCTTGAATACTCTTGAAGACCAGTAGCAGCAATGCCAAGAAGCCATCAAAACTGCTGCCTCTGAGGCATGTTAAGCATCACGCACATTATTTAGAGAGAGCAAATTCGCTTGTCTTCGCTGATAAGCCCGAGACGATTGACGCCTTGGAAGAGTATATTCAGTGCGCTATTGCCAAAAATGCTTAGTCTAATGCACTGGTGATCTTCAGTCGTGTAAACCTTAAAAATTGCACGCAACACTTGTGGAAAAGTTTTGAGGTGTTACGTGTTACGCTAGCCTCATTTTGATGATATTTGCCTAGAAACGATTGCTCTTTTAGTCGATGTTTACGACAAGCGGGAAGGCACTGCAGAAGTATTCTAAGCCGCCATTGCTCAGCTAAATTTGGTACATAATCATAATCAGTAATTAAAAACTACTACATCCAACCTGACACTGTTGGTGTTGATGGAAATTGAATTATCTTTCCGAAAATTCTTCGTGTTCCAAGCCGAAAAATACAAGCTTTGGATCTGAAAGCTCTGAATTTTTCTCTATTCTTTTACCAGGTCAGAAGCAACTTTCCTTCTTACTACAAAAATGCCTAATTTTTATAAAATGATTTTTTTTCTTCAATGAAGTCAGGCGATGAATACAAATTAAGTGTGTCAAACTTTTTGATTCACCTTGAATAGTGAATTCATTTCTTGAATTCATAAAATTTAGCGAAAGAAGAAAAGCACGTGCTCAGTTCAATACGACTCTTAGTATTTCTATCATATCTTCACTTATGTTAATTTAGGCACATAAAAGAGTTTTAAGTGGCAGAGTGCTGTGCGCTATATGTTGATATATTTTGCGAAGTCTTGAATCTTTGATAAATCGATTTAATGTTGTTGGTCAATAAAGTTTAATAGTTTTGCGGCATTCAACTTTTTTGCTATAATGTAGATTGTAAATTAATAAGAATCAATAGTTAACAGTGGAACTAAAGTGCATAACAACAAAAACACTAGTTATTGATAACCTACAGATTTGAAATGGTCTTAACATGTTTTTTTAAAGATGTAGTCAGAAAATATAAATGTAATTATTCATCCAGTGTTTCATTTACAGAGTCCTTCTTGGACTCTCAACAAGCCACAACATTTTTCCTTGGACCCATAACAGAAGACGACTTAGGGAAAGTCATATCAGCTTAAACAGAAATATTCAAAAGGGGTTGACGGAATAAATAGCGTGACCTAGAAAAAAATTTCCCGCAAATATCTCGTCTTCTTTCTTTCTTATAAATAAAAGTTTCGAGGCAGGAATCTTCCCTGATTGTCCTAAGCCGTCAATCATATTCTCTGTCTACAAAAAAGGTGATAAAGATGGCCCAAACAACTACCGGCCAATATCTTTAATATCTGTTTTTTCAAATGTTTTCAAAAAATATTTCTTTTCGAATGGTCAAATTTATTGGAAAATACAAGCTTTTGAATGATTCAGAATATGGATTTAGGAAACGGAAATCCACTGAGCAAGCCATCGTAGCGTTTTAAGATAATATTTATAATACATTAGACAAATCTCAATCATCGGCTGAATTGTTTCTTGACTTACCAAAGCATTCAACCTAGTATACCATCAAATCTTGTTACTTAAGCTTTATAGATTTGGTTTTCGAAGTATTGTGCTCAGTTGGTTTTCCTCGTACCTTCTCAATAGGGACCAATTATGTTTCCACAAATGGGATGTTAAGTGAGAGATTAACCTGCTCAGATGCTGGCGTTCCCCGAGGGTCAGTACTTGAACCATTATTGTCCTTATTGTATACGAATTCTGTTTTCAAATTGTCTTTAAAAGGAAAGGTTTTTGCATTTGCGGATATCCTGGCCCTCTCCTACGCCGCACCCGACCTCAACAAAATCAAGCAAGAGATCTCGCCATACTGAACCCATATTTCCGATATCACAATATTGTGGTTCTTAACTGTAAATCCAAAAATATGCCGTTTTCTTTTTTTTTTTTAATTATAAATTGGAGTAAATAGGATATCATGTCACCAATTGTGATCGCTTAAGCTGCAGTCCAGAATACAAGTATTAAGGTGTTACGCTTGACTGTAAACTGAACTGGAAATCCCACATTGTCAATTTTAAACAAATAATCTACATTAGTCTGAGTAAAATATTTCATCATCGAATCTTTTAAAAACGATCTACTATGGACTATGCTCTTGTTCATTCCCGAGTTGAGTATGGCATAACCGGCTGGGAAAGCGCATTAATTATTAATTTACATACACTCAAAAAAAGGTAGGCTGTTAGACTGATAGTTTTCAAACCAAGGATGGGAGCCTTCGTTACCATTGTTCAGAACTTTTGAAATCTTGTAAAGAATGTTCTTCTTAAAGGGAGGACATATAAACAACCGTAGAAATGAGACTCATCACTCATGCATTGCGAAGCTTATCTTTCCTTCAGTAAGGACGGAAGACTTTAGACGCTTTGCTAATATCATTGCTTCTTATATTTATTTATATCAAGCTACCATGGGATATATGCAAGCAATCTGGTAATAAACTTTTGACATGCCTCTGATTGTGGCTTTTAAATAGAGATGAAATTGTAAAGTAGAGATATTGCTACAAGGGTTACCTAATAAAACTCATTAAGCTAAAATCAAAATTTTTCTAAAAAATTTTTTTTTTGTTTTTCCTCTTGTGCTACTCCCAATTAAATAACTCTAATGTATCTACATATTTTTCTATATATTAATCTTGCCACTGACACTTCTTGAGACAAAGAGTTATTACAATAGCCGTGTTTTACTGGGAATTTTTATATTCATGTCACTAATACGTTCAATAAAACGTTTTACTCTAATGCAACTTTAGCCGAGTTTTATTGGGAATTTTTATATTCACTTCACTTAGGCACTCAATAAAACGCTGTACATATTCACTTATACAACTTCATTACATAAACACCATTTACCAGCCATCCTCGTTGTTCACTTCTGCAATTGACTAATTTTCGTCCACTTATCGTTGTTCACTTTAGAGTTGATGTTTTCAGATGGGCGATCTCTTGCGATGTTTTGCTGAAGTCAATACAAGGCGTGTTTTATCGAAATTCTATATGCACTTATGTTCACTTCAGCAAAACATCGCTCATGGGAAAACAACAACTCCTTATGTCAATAGCCTAAGTCTAAATATCTCAGTAAGCTAACTGCACAACAGGGATGGTTGGTAAATTTCTTTTTTGGAACCCAGAGGTTGGCAGTCTTTGGGTTGTGTTCGTTCATATTTCTGATTTTCGACAACAGATTGAATAAGTCTGTTTCTTTACTTTTTGTGCACAGAAATTCACAATCTGTCATATTTTAAGGAGTGGTTGTAAAATTCTTTCAGAAACTCTCTGAAAGAGCGTAATTGTCTTAAAAGTAAAGAAACGCCTTGAACAAAACATTCGCAGCAACGCAACGCTTGGAAAAACGTCTGTTTGACAGTTGTGGTATTTGTTTTGGCTGTGCACGATTTCTGTCCACAGAAATTTTGGTGGCGGAAATTCGCAGGACGGGGAAATTTTTTTATTATCTCGAGAGCACTCTCTTTTTTGTGCACTGCTACGAAAAATCGGAACGGGATTAGACTGACTTTCGCCGAATTTCGGTGCATTTCGTGCAAATTTTCAGTAAAGAAACACACCTTATGACTTCTGACCACAGAGGTGATACAAGAAGAGGCAAAACCACACACACACCACGGCATCTGTCCTCAAACTGACTTCACAAACACCACTTTATTTTCAGCTTTCAAAACCAGTTTGAATTCCGAAAATAAAGTGGTGCTAAGTTGGTGGTGGCAGGAGAAGCAATGGTTTTCCCTCTTGTTCTTTATTCTTCTAAGCTTTTGACTTATTTAATTCATTAGTCACTTACTAACTTATGACTTAATGAGTTTTTAATTCACAAACTAGCAACTGAAATAAATACCTGCATCGAAATCTGAATCCTAATTCGATTCGATTATCCGATCCTAAAAATAAAAATGAATCTTATTGAACACAGCTATTGCGAAAAAAAATTAAAGTGACATTTGTTTTGTTTACATCCGAAAGTAAAAAGTTGAAATGCGGCAAATAAATTGAGAATCGAGAATTAAATAGAGAAAAATAGAAATGGAAAATAAAAGGTATGCATTTATATCCTTCTGAATGCAAATTTTTAATGTTTCTTATCCTTAGAACAAGTGCAAAGGGTACCAACTTTGAAAGTGAAAATTGAAAGTGACGTGCTAAATGAATATAAACCAAAAATCGTTTTATCGTAAGTGAACATAAGTGAATATAGAAAATTTTCGATAAAACACGCCTACAGATTCCCAATGATGCTCCATTTACCAGCCATCCTTGTTGTTCACTTCTGCAAGTGACTTATTTTCGTCCACTTATCGTTGTTCACTAATCGTTGTTGTTTTCCCATGTGCGATGTTTTGCGATGTTTTGCTGATTATATATTTTCATTAAAACTCGGCTACTGACGTTTGCAAAACATCGCACATTGGAAAACAATAAACAACAACGATTAGTGAACAAAAATAAGTCAGTGTTCAGAAGTGAACTACAAGGATGGCTGTTAAATGGAGTTTATGGAATAAAGTTGCATTAGCGAGTACAACGTTTTATTGAGCGCATTAGTGAAGCTGAAAAATTGATAAAACTATAAAACATTCTTTAAAACCATTTTATATTTATTGTAACATGAAATAAGCTCATTCCTTAATTCATTCATAGCTTATATCAAAGATTTAACTGAGGTATCAGAGTCTTACTTCAAAAATGCCAAGTTCAAGTAATTATCCCCGTTGGGCTGCAAATTAATTTGACAAAACCGTACCTAAATAAATGTGCTATCCTCTCTTCTTTTTGTTCTTAGTGTGATGCATTAAAATGAGAGTCCTGTGATCCCTTCGATATCGCGATGTTCGTAACTCGTTCGTATCACTTAACGAAAGGGTCTAACGTAATTAAGTTTTTCTGATAATTTAACTTTTTTTCGACTTTTTTGTCAGAAGTCACGTATCAAAAGAAAAACTGAAATTCTGGCCAATCAGAGTCCGATAAAAAGTTAGATTATCTGAAAAACTTAATGCGTTGCACGCGTACAATGAAATCAGCTGGGTTTTGCTTACGTTTATAGTAACCAGAGTCTTAGGTGGGTCATTTTTTTAATGAAATATTTGACATAAGCAACTAATACGAGTTGGAAAATGTTTTTTGTTTTATAAATAAGAATTCGTTCGACGTGCGGCGCTACGTAAGGGAGGTTTAAGTGCTACATTTCGTATCAACTAATCCAAAGTTGAAAGGAGTATTAGTGAAATCTAATTAATAAGGCTGTGAGAGTTTAGTTTTTCAAAAACTTTAAAAAAAAGTGACCCCTTAATCCAAATGACGAATATGTTCTGCGTTTGAACCGATAAAAACTATTCCAGTAAATTTCGTACAGTCGTCAGAAGTTTTTTCATTGTTCCCAGCTCTTGAAAAGAAGGAAATGAATTCCACACTCAAAATTGTCTTTGAATTGGTCATTCTTTGAGATTATCTCAAAATTACAGCTTCCTTTGGTCAGAAATTGAAAGCAGGGATTACTTAAAACGTCAAGTATCGTTTGTTTGAATATCTTAGGACTAGAATTTAAAAAAAGTGGAAAATAGAAACTAGGTATTATGTTGTTTAATATTCGACTTTCTTCTGACCTAACCTTATCCAATGCTCAGCACCAAAACAAGACAAGCCGTCGTTTGTATGTGTGTTGTTATTCTATGGATTAGTTTGCATCGATCTATTTTGTCTTATTTGAATATGGAATTTTTATGAGTGAAATTTCGTTTATTTCTTTGTTCACTTTGATTAAGAGTAGGTAACTTTCATCTTTTCGACAAATTCTTGCATATTTGGTGCTTGGATTATGGGTTTCGCTGCTTCGAACACAACAACAACACGTTTAATTTTTCTCTAACAACGTAAAATATATTCAAATTAAGTCAACTTAGAGCCAGAGCGGTAATTGCATATACTGTCTCAATTAGGAATCTCCTCCATTGTCTTCTTCTTTGTGGCTACAGATACCTACAAATCTGAACCTACTATCCAACCGTCAAGTTCCCAAAAAAAAGCGAAAGTTATTTTTACTGGAATCGGGGCTGGAGATCTTAGGCAACATAACATAACTTCCGACTAATTTACATCATAATTAAAATTTTGAGTTTCGATTTCGAACAGAACTGCACACAAAAACAAAATACCTACATACCTGCAAAGACAGCTATATCCGTAGCAACTAGCAAGTCAAATCAAGAAATTAAGTTTAACAGGTTGGGTTCGTGGAAGAGCAGTACCTACATAATTATGTCCATAAAAAAAGAAGAATGAAAAATAAAACTTTTAAAAATATTCAAAGCAAAGGAAAATGAAGAAACCAACAACTTTCACTCTCGTCGAAGAAAACAAGAACCAACGGCATCTTCATCACCATCAATACATGCGCATTTCAGTGTCTTTTATGCGATGGTAACGCAACACGCGGTCCGAAGTGTTGAGCATCAACAGCTCAGCTGGCAAAGAAGAAAGTTATGAACAACGAAGAAAGACAAGATGAGGTATCTATTGGATGAAAATAATTTGTGTATTGCCTACCAAAGAAGATAACTTTTATGGATTTGTGCGACAAAACTCAGCAACAGATATTAGAGTACTCATTGATTATATCAAAAAACTGGCACACCAATGTGACGATTTAACTTGCAATTAGTTCTCTCTTCGCATTACATTCATCTATAGTATAGATTCTATACCTTAGTTCAAACATCTTGAAAGTAGAGCAAACAAAATTTGAGCAGAAATATATTTGTAAAGTTCGAAATAACTTCTGTTTGCTTTGGCAATATCTTTAATTTTACCATCGGTTTTGATACACAAACAGTTAAACGACTTATAGCGTCTTTCAGAACGCTACATAGTGTTCTAGTTTTGGTTAAAATAAATTTACAAGGAAAAACTTTTGATGTGGGGTAAAGTCTTTCAATATCTCCCTCTTAATGACCTTTTAAGAAAACAAAAAGTGCAAAAGATTTTTTTTTTTCGACGTAAGCTTTCATTTGATACATTCGTATCCGCAGTAACCATTGAGACTAAAAATTAAGAACCGGAAAAGTTCTTTCGTGGAAAAGAAATGTGCGTGTGGTATCAAAAGTATTTGACGCCATGGTGTTCATTTTTGTGGCAATTACTTAGCAAATGTGTTTGTTCGTGTTATTAAGGAAACAAAAACCTCGGGTTTCGGGATATAACTCAAACTCAAAGTCAAGCCCACATCACATTAGCCCTTGATGCTGTGCGTGACAGTAAAATATCAATAAAAGTTAAGCTTTTATAAAGCTTCTCAAAGGACCAGATCCTCAATTACGTCGTTTGGGTAGTGATGTTGTTGGTATCCGTGTCCTGTCAAGAAGATCAAAGAGCAGGAAAAACCGGTTTCCATATCAAAAAGTTTCAAACACACGAGTTAGCTTCGTTCAGGAAATAAGTTTGCCATATGGCTTTTGGATGAGTTCAAAATAGTGGGATAAGGCACCAATTCAATTACGAAAAAAAAACTTGAAAAGACTGTCTCGCTCTGTGTATGAATCGCCATCCATAGCCATGTCATTGTACGACGAATCGGATTGACCCAAAGACTTCCGTGAAAACACTTGTGTGGGCTCTGCCGAGAGTTATAATCATAAAAAGATATCGGGTTATCCGTGTCGTGATAGTTAGCATTTTCGCCTGTTAGGCCAGAGGTTCGTGGTTCGAATCTCAATAGGAGCCAAAAATGATTATCCATAGGTATCGCCTTTCGCGATGAATTGGCAAGTCTTCCGATAGTAAATTCATTGCCATAAAAAGCTCTTTCACAACTAACCGTTTGGAATTGGCAGACAATTGTAGGTCTCCTCCATTCCCTCACAAGGTATGGTGGTGAGAAATGCACTAGGGGCCTTGGCACCCTACTATGTTGAGCGAATCTATTGACTTTTAATTATTTAACGAGAACGAATGAATGAATTAAGGGCATTATATGTCACTTTTGGTCTCATTTTCGCCGAGATTGTCGAAAAAAATTTGCTTTACATTATCACTGGTTAAAACCAGAAATCAAGGCCTCCACTTTTCTAGCCAAAATTATCAGATAGTAAATACTACTTATATTTGGTGCGAAGTGAACGAAGATCGTGTTAACCATCCTTTACGATAGTGTTGATTCCATCAGATTTCAAGACTGAACGCAAACTTATACTTACTGATAACTTCATTAAATTGCTTCGGTAGGTTTGGCATTGAAGTGGTTCAATAAGAAGATGACCTCCTTTAGCACAATTCAGATAAAAAAGAAGGCCTTTTTTAGCGAAGAAGATTCTTGATGAACATAATGAGCCTGTCAACCACATGATGTCAAATTATCAGAGAAGTGGAATTAAAAAGTCGACCGCTTGGTTAGAAAATACAGAAAGAAGTGTTTTATTCGTTATGAGAAAGTTTGAATAATACATATAATGAATGAAGTTCAGATGTCGCGCGTGGCGCTTCATAGATCTACATCGGAGGTAAGGGAATTGCCAGAATTCTAACACCCCCTCTCAATTCGGTGTTCGGAGATGTCGAAGCCCAAGTCCAAGGAGGCATCTCTCATGATTTGGTTTTGTCAATGGCTTCGTCAGAATGTCGGCAACCATGTTCTCCGTAGGTATGTAGTCGAGTGAAATAGACGAGTTCTTGATGACGTCACGAACGAAGTGGTATCTGATGTCGATATGCTTGGATCGTGAATGGAAGACAGGATTTTCAGCTAACTTCCCAGCACCTTGGTTGTCGTTGTACATTTTAATTTGGCATAGGTGTTTGAATCCTAACTCCTTCAGAAATTTTGATAAAAAGATGGCTTCTCTGCTAGCATCGCTGATGGCCATGTATTCCGCCTCAGTCGAGGATAGCGCAACCGTGCGCTGCTTGCGGGATTCCCAACATATAGAAGCTTGTCCAAAAATAAAAGCGGAACCAGTATACGATCGACGATCAAGTGTACAGTTTCCCCAATCGGCATCTACGAAGCAAATCGGTGTCTTGTCGTCGTTTCGGAATTCCAGCCCCAAAAAGGTTGTGCCTCTGAGGTAACGTAGTACTCGTTTGGCAGCAATCCAGTGTTCCTGGCTGTAACAATTGTTAAATTGACTAAGAGCACTTACCGAATAGGCGATATCCGGACGGGTGGCTAGGGCAAGATACATCAGCGCACCCACTAACTCTCGATACGGTTTTTCACCTTTTTCCTCTTCACGTTGTTTATCGTTTTTCAAAAGTTTGCGATCAGCTATCATGGGTGTAGCTACTGGCTTACTGTTCTCCATTGCAAACCTCTTCAGAACATCTTCGATGTAGCCACTCTGAGACAGTTGAATCTTGTGATGTGATCTTTTGATCTGGATGCCCAGGCAGCATTCGGCTTCTCCTAGATCCCGCACTGTGAAATGCTTGGATAGAGTTTGCTTGATGTGAGCTTCCATAGCTCGGTCATTAGAGAATATGAGTAGGTCGTCGACGTATACGAGCAGAAAAGTTTTCTTGCTCTTGTCACTATAGACACATGGGTCAGAGTCTGTTGGAACTAGTCCCATGTTCTTCAGCACCTTGTCAATCTCGATGTTCCACTGGCGTCCAGCTTGACGTAGTCCGTATAAGGCCTTCTCGAGTTTGCAAACCTTATTGCTGTCGCCTCGAAGATCTTTCAACATTTTATTTGCATTGCACTTAAGTTTTCTGTCGCTTTCGCTAGTCGACATCCTTTGTAGCATGGCTTCTAAGAACTGCGGCTTGTCCATGTATATATCTTCGTCAATTCTCCCGTTCAGATAAGCCGAGGTGATGTCCAGTTGAGATATACTTAGATTTTCTCTTGCAGATAGAGCAACCAACAATCTCAATGAGCTTAGTCTAGCCACTGGAGCAAAAGTATCGTTAAAATCCACACCAGGTTTCTGTGAGAATCCTTTCGCCACCAATCTAGCTTTCCGTCTCTCCAACACACCGTCAACAGTCCATTTGTTCCTCAGTACTATTCTGCAGCCAATCGTTCTTGCATGTTCGGGTTTGTTCACAATTTTCCATGTGTTGTTTCCCACTAAATTTCTAAATTCCGAGTAAATTGCTTCTTCCCAGTCAGCTTTGTCATCTCCTGATATAGCTTGTGTAATAGGAACTTCAGAAGCATTCATTGCCAAATCCACATTTTCGTGTTGAGATTCGTTGTCCTCAGGTTTTCGATCCTTGACACTATTTTCGAATTCCTCAACATCTTCGAAGATTTTTCTCGGACGTGCTCTAAGACCTGGTCTTAATTTCGTTGTTGTCGCTGGAGTATATTTATACGTTTTCACTGTACTCTGTATGCCTTGTTTTGTTTTCGAACACTTTGCCTTTTTAAATTTTTTAAACATCGTAGGAGTCGAGCACTTTTCGTTTTCTGTTTTGACGTTTTCGATTCTTAATTCGTTGTCTCGTTGTTTGCTTTGACTGAAAACAATATTTACGGTGTCGTTCGAGTTTTCCAAATTGAAACGTCCATTTAATGTTTCCTCGTTTGTGAACTCACTAAACTTTCCTTGATTATTGAGGTCAACAAATTTAACGTCTCTGGTGATGTGGATTTTCTGCTGAGATGGAACCCAGACTCTGTATCCTTTATGTGTATCGGGGTATCCAACAAATATTCCCTCGATGCCTCTGTCGTCAAATTTTCCTTTTCCAGGTGTTTTATCCAGGATAAAAACTTTGTTACCAAATGGATGAAGGTAATTTAATTTCGGTAGTTTTCCAGTCCACATCTTATAAGGTATTTCTCCTTTTAGGCTTTTTGTGATACATCGGTTTCGAATGTGATTTGCTGCGGCCACAGCTTCAGCCCAGAAGGTAGATGGTAGACCTGACTCCTTCAGCATGCACCTGGCCGATTCAACTAAGGTGCGATTTTTCCGTTCAGCTACTCCGTTCTGTTCGGGGGTATATGTAGTCGTGAGTCTACGCTTGATACCGTGTTCCTTCAAAATGTTGTCCATGACTCTGTTGCAGTATTCAGTTCCGTTGTCTGACTGCAAGGACTTTATTTTCCTGCCAGTTTGAGCTTCTGCATAGTTTTTAAATTCGGTGAACTTTGAAGCAACTTCGCTCTTTTCTTGCATAAAGTACGTCAAACAAAATCGACTGAAATCATCGATGAATGTTATAAAGTAGCGAGATCCGCCGTGAGACTCTGTTCTCATAGGTCCGCATACGTCGCTGTGCACGATATCCAATAGTCCAATGGAACGCTCGTCTCGATTTTGGAATGGAAGACGTGTCAGTTTCGATGCGATGCATGTTTCACAAACCTTGGGATCCCTTGTCAGTTCAGGGATTAAATGCTTTTTGGACATGAGCAACAGATCTTGAAAATTCAAATGGCCGAGTTTTCGATGCCATATGTCAGGGTCTCCTACTATCTTGTTTGTTACGAGGTGACTTTGCTGGTGTTCTGCACGCACGTAAAACAAATCGCCTTTGCGTTCGGCTATAATTTTCGTTTCTTTGTCACTTGTTTGGATAAGTGCTCTGTTCTTGGTGAATACTACAATATCACCTTTGTCTACTATCTTTGCGACAGATATCAAATTGGTGCGTAGGTCGGGAACATGCAGCGTGTTGTTCAGCTTTACATCGACGTTTTCCTTCCCGTTCCATGTTGATATGTCTACGTCACCCTTGGCTGTGATGGACGATGATGCAGTTGTTGCTAGCTTTAATGTAGATTGCGTAGTTTTCCGATTTTGAAGAAGTGACTCATCCTTACAAACGTGCGACGTGCACCCACTGTCTAAGCACCACCTTTCGTCGACGTCGTCTTCGTTGGCAGTGTCGATGAGGTAAGATTTGTAGGATTGTCCTGTACCAGTTTTTGTTTCCTTCTTCTTAAAGCAATCAGCTGCCTTATGCCCCTTTTTTCCACAGTAATTGCAGTTGTATCTGAAAGGTTGACTTTCTTCGCCGTTGCCGTTCCTGGTTTTAGATTTCTCGTAGGAATTATTCTTGGCATATCGACTGCCGGTGTTATGTTTGGCGAACAGTGCCCCAGATGGTCGGTCGCTGGTTTTGCGAGTTCTTGCGTCGTTTTCTTCTATAATTTTCACTTTTAGTGATTCGATGTCGGGAAGACTGTCTCGGGTTTCGATGGCACACCTGAAATTTTCAAACGAATCAGGCAAACTGTACAACAACATGACAGACAGTAACTCATCGTTTATGATGACTTCCATGTTACGGAGTCTGTCTACGATGTCAAAAAACTTAGATAGATACTCCCTTATGTCGTCTTCTTCCGTCATTTTGTTTTGTGTTAGTTGTTTCAGGAGCGTCGCTTTCCTAGCGGGTCCTTTTGACGCATATACGGCTTCAAGTTTTAGCCAGATTTCCCTTGATGTCGTGCATCCTCTGATTTGACTCAGTTCAGAAGGACTGATGGCTAGTATGAGATCGGATTTGGCTTTACGATCCTCCAGTATCCACGCATCTCGTTTGAGTTGCGATGCTGTTCGTGAAGTTTCATCTGCTCCAGCTACTTCGGGTTTTGGTTTTTCACCACAAACGTAAACCCATGTTTCATTTTTTACGAGGACGGCCTCAATCTGTATCTTCCACGTTTCAAAATTACTTTTCGATAATGTCTCGATTCGTATGGCGTTGGCCATTGTTGCGAAAAGAAAACTATTACTTTACTTTGGTTTTACTTGTTAAAATTGGGACTGGGCCCATAACCTATCAGAGAAGTGGAATTAAAAAGTCGACCGCTTGGTTAGAAAATACAGAAAGAAGTGTTTTATTCGTTATGAGAAAGTTTGAATAATACATATAATGAATGAAGTTCAGATGTCGCGCGTGGCGCTTCATAGATCTACATCGGAGGTAAGGGAATTGCCAGAATTCTAACACAAATCCATCTTCTGAATTGTTTGCGGTATTCCAAAACTAAACAAGCAAGTCAGTACCAACATAACTACCCACTCCCAGTTCATCATAATAAACCTGTAATGATTCTTGAAACGCACCAAAGATGGCGTCGTTGTTTTTGACCTGATCTTCACGATTCACTGTTTCATATGTAGAAGGAGCAAAAGGTTGTTTAGAAATGGCGGGTAAATGAACTGATAAAGTTAGAACTGTACTGCCATTAAACCAGAATCACAAAATAAGGCTTACAGATCCACATTGGATGCCTTCCGCATATTGGGGAGGGTTCAGATATTATTACAGTTCCCAAAAGGCTCCATTGAAAAAGGGACATATGGGACATTTGTCCAGTAGAAGAAGCCAAGAGAATCAGAACTATCAGCGATGTTTGTGGTAAACTTAGCCTTTGCTACATAAGAAATGTAAATGCATCCACCAGTTTTTTAGGCACTTTATTTTCCTTTAAAGAAAAAAACCAATAAGACAAATAAAATATAAAACTGGTTGGGCTTATGGTACGTTCACACTTTCCCGAAACATGACAAATGTGAATCACGTTACGAACGTCTGTCCTTTGATTGTCGTTATCAAATTCCTCATTTTTACTTGCGATCATAGGTACTATAAGACAAGTTTGCAATCGTGCAGAAAAAAAAATTTTAAATAACAATTGAAAATTAAAAAAGTGGCTCCTACAATAATTCTATCTGTCAGTCTGTCTGTCTGTACATGGATCTAAAGCCCGGACCACTGAACCGATTTTCTTAAAAAAATTGCAGTTAGTATCTGCTCGGCAGCCTAAAGATAGTTTTTGGAATTGAGTTTAAAAGTTTTGAAATAATGGTACCCGCCATATATAACCGATATGATAATACTGATTTTTCTCTAAAACGGCTCTAACGATTTTGATAAAATTATGTGTGAAGCATTAGCTTTAGATTGCTTTTTATGATGTAAAAATGATGTTTGACTTTCTCGTTAATGGCCCACATAATATTGATGAAATCTTGTGTTTTAGAAGTCGTTGTTTAAGATTGATGGTATATCAACATTTGAAAAATTTAAATTTTTGAATTTCTTATAAATTTTATGAAAAAAGCTATTGATTTTTTGAAATAACTTTATAATTATGTCTTTGATTTAAAATTTTTTTTTTTTAAAACAAGTTCTAATAAGATCTTAAGCTTTGCATACTTGACTTTAAAAAAACTCGTTTATAAGAAAAGTGAAAAATAAAAAACCATTTTTTTGTAGGCATTCCACAATGGACAACTTTCCGCATAGTGTAAACGAACCTTTAAAGACTCTTCAGAAGACTTTTCATTAAGTTTTCATTAAATTCATCTAGCAAAACGCAAACTAGGTAATTAGGAACTTTCATCACTAATCAGTTTGGCAAATTTTGATCTTCCTTGGAGATTTAGGTGGTATTTTAATCATAAAGTTAAGTAAGTATACTGAACTCGTCGTTGACTCATTTTTTCTGCTGATATAATTGTGTCTTTCTGTGAATAATTTTTAACAAAGAACTCTAGGAAACAAGCATCAAATTCAACGCATATCCCAAACACGTAATTATAATCAAAAAGTTACCAAAGCTTTCTGTTCTACATCATTATCTATCCAAAATGACATTAATGAAACGGAGTAAAATTTGTCTCACAGTGTCTCTGTTTGATGGTAGCGTTGGCATGGAGATAAATAAATATTCGTTGAAGTCAGTGTCAACGCTAACGGGTTGTAGGCAGAGGCACTTCACAACCATTGCCAACACAAACAGTTCACGTATTCTCTTACGATAAAAGTGCTATTTGTACGAAATGTTTGCAAATAGATATAAAAGTATAGTGTAAGGGTTAAAGGAAACATTCGTGTACGTTTTGTGGTAAGTATGTGGTTTTTAAAATGTCCTATTGAGCTGTTTTAATACTAGAGCATCATGCTAAGTTGTTTGTTATGTGTATTTACTTACCTATTTCATTTTATGGTAGGGTGCGCTTATGTGGCTCTGAGTGTGTAATTAAAACTTGTTTTGTCATATGATGAAGAAGTATTTACCTATCACAAGTTTTTCTTTAAACATCTTATAACACAAATAAAAGAACGCCCGCCGCCGCCGTTTGCCAATTCCGTGGTTGTTGATTCCAAAGAAAGGTTACAGAAACGAATTAGGCGCAAAAGTCAACAGTTTTTTTAAGGAACTTCTTGAAATTCCTTTCTATTCAATTTCTAACTTTAGAATGGTAGCTGACCATTAATCGCACACAATTGCCGTCTTCTAAACGCTCCTATTATTGTCAATAGCCATCTCTTGCACAATTATTTCCTCAAGAAAGATTTCGGAATACAATCGGTTTTTCGATTTACACGTACCTGGGAAGTATCTTGAACCTCCTTTACATCCTGGGGCCTATAACACAAAACTACAAATACTTGTAATACAAGTGAACTACTACAAGTGCTAGAAATTTCCGTAACATAAAACTACAAGTTTGCTTGATCTTCTATAAGTGTTGTGTATTAGACAAACTCCTACAGGTGGCCCTTGACTTGTAGACTTTTAGATTTGTGGTACATTCCATTGGGGCTAATTCGGACTCCGGGGTGTGTTTGAAAGCTCATAACTTTCTTGTTTTCAATTTTTTTCCTTGGGATGAACTTGAAGTTCAATTCAATTTTCTATGCAATTTTTATTCGGTAATTTTTTTTTTTTTTTTTTGAAAGAGTTATAGAGTTACTATAGTAATATAGTTATTATATTATATTATATATTATTATATTTATTTCTTACTTTCTATTTTGTAATGATTCGAAGAAGGATCGTTTTTCCCTAAGATGTTATCGCCATTGTACCTATAGGAACCAACTTTACCCCAAATTCAAAGATGTACGTACGTACAGCCTTGGCCAAATGTAAATTATTATTATTATAGGCAATTGAGACTTTTGCTTGCCTTCTCCGAAGTTGAGTATGTGTCGAAAATTTTAAAACAGAACGTCCAAAAGCACCTCTCAACATCCTTTGAGATGGTCAAACATCATATTTTGAACAGAAAGTGAAGAGAAATTTGTTCATACTGTAAGATGCTACTGGTCAGACCAATGTCCAAAAACAGCAAAAGTTATGAAAATTAAAGATGGCAACTGTAAAAATTTAACTATTCTTATTCAAAAATAAGCTTCCCATGTTTCTGCACACTTCGATGATTTTTATCCTACTTCCTTTTAGAACTTTGGACAGTTTTTAGAGGTATCTCATACTTTTGGCCATGGCTGTATGTCCTCCATCTGGGCAGGAAAAAGGTTACTTTGAAGACTTTCTGCTTTTCTACGAATTTGAACAACTGAGCAATGACGGTCTTGAAGCATAGTGCATTTGTTGCAACAAACGCTTAGTAAAGCACTGTGGTGAGGTTCAATTCTACATCCTTGTGTGTCTCCACATCCATTCCAAAATATCCGGACTCATAGGTTTCAAACTGAAATGGGGCGGGTACTTTTGGTAATCCACAACGTATTGTTGAACGTGTGGACATTACTCGGTGCGATCCAGCGATCGTAACAAGGCTTCAGTTACTGAGGATTTGTATCGTGCGAAGCTCAAGTTCCCAGAAAGGCGAAAGATCTGCATTTCAAAAACGTTTGTATGTACCAAATACGACCGTGAGATTTATGACGAACTCCGTGATGATGGTCGTTTGGCCCTGAATAGTTGCTAAGTTAAGACCAGAACCAATGGCCGCTTCGGAGAAAGTTGAACGTCATATCTAAATTAAGAGTTAATTGTCTTGCTTACTTAACTAAAATCTCAGTGTTTCAATGAAATAAGCGAGATTGAAATTACCTGGAACTTTTTGAGTCTAATTTTGTGCTCTAAGCTGTGTTGTTCAAAATGAAAATTTGTTGGAAACACTTAGGTACTCTCAATAATTTCGAAAGTATGGCGATGTAATTCTCTACAGCAAGCAAAACCATTTTTACCTAGAGCCTGAAGCTCCTTCTAGTTGATTTCGTAAGTTTTGTTTAAGTCCCGTTTTCATTCAAAGCTTGGAACTTAAAGATCCACCATAAAGTCGAGCCTACAAATGAAAAAACAAAAAAAAAGTGAAGAATGACTTTTTGCTGTTAACATAGATTTTTGGAATCTACTTTTCGGTCGGTCTTTGGTCTTTAACAAACCGAAAATTGTCCACCATTCCGATGAGTGGCATAAATTGAGATAAATTTGGAACTATAAGATAGATACAATATTCTTATTATAAACATTGTGGTAAGTGACTGTTCTGCTCTTCAAGAACACTCCGCTAACTGATTTTATTTTCGGGTGGTTCACTTTTTCTAATAATGTCATGAACAAAGAAAGTTTCTTGAGTTTCTTAACACAAATCGTTTCTCTTTGTCTCTTTTTAATACGTCAGCCTTTGCTTTACGGAGAATTCGCTGTAGCTTTCTGTGAAACGTGACGGCTAAGACATCTAAAGTTATAACTACTCCTCAAAGTAACTTTTGCTTTCCGTCCCTCGATACCCACTACAAAGTTTCCAACAAAAATATTCTCCCCGGAAAAAAAAAATTTTAAGTGAGTCGAAATTCCAATATAGCCAAATTCTTTGTCCTTCAAACTCAGTTGTGTTTACTAACCACACCTCGAAATGGCACTTCAGAGTTGACAAAGCCGTCAGCAAATGGCTTCCCCATCTTAAGATAAAATCAATGAATTGCCTCCTAGGAGAGGTTTTTAGTTGACTGAAAATGTCTTTGGTCTCATCTCACAAATGGAGTTTGATAATTTCAAGTAATGCTTTTGCTATAACTTGAAAGGTCTTCCCTCGAATGAAAATAAACGCGCATCTCATTAAACGCAAAATTGCTCTTCATTATCCTTTAAGGGGATTGTTTTGATGGGTTAAAAATAAATTTGATCTTGAATGTTATGATTGTTTTGCTCTTGAGTCTGATTCTGATTTACATCGCAATTCTCAGTAGAGCTTTTATCAGGGTCGGAAATAGGAAAATCATGGATTTGTTTTGTCAAATTATGCAAGGACAGGACTAAGATTGACTAGAAAATCGTTCACCGAAGAGAAAATTCAATTATGGATGTGTTCTATATTTGAATAAATGTCTAAACAATGGGAGCTCTTTGTTTGGCTATTTAGAATTTGTTAACTACTACGGTTGTCTTACAAGGAGAGTTTGCCTTTAGGAAAAACTTCCAAAAAGAAAAGCAGCCCAAGTCTTTTATTCCTTTCACAGGCAAAGTAACATACTGAAAAGCTGCCATTTGTCATTTTCTATGCGAAGCATAGAGAAAGAATATTTCATAAAATAACTATACCGACAATAGTTTAAGCCAAGGAATAATCTATTTTGGTAGCAAAATTGATCTCCTTATCAATTATCCTCAATCAACTATTGAACATAATTCAAGTAGTTTTGGGGTTCCGGGTGCGGCTATTAAGTCTTCCTGGTATAAGGTCAGTGTTAGATTCTCATCAGTCTTTGAATGTATATACAAAGAATCCGGTACTAATTTTGGCGAGAGCATAGAAATTTTGATATTTTATACGTTGAAGCACAAAAATTTATATTGTGAGACTATAATGCCTTTTTTGTACAATAATCCCAATTCTTCGGCTTCCTAACAATCCCATATCACTGATCCGCATGGGTGTGGTCGCACGTGGCCCATTTCATAACGACGACGAAGTCAAAAAGTAATTTTTCTTTTGACACTTTATCGGTATAATCTACCTCGTTGACTATACGCTGCTTTCAGGCAAATAACAAAACATAAAGAATATCAATATCGCAAGGACGCGGTGTGCTTATTTTACCACAGGAAATTCATTCAGGCGTATTATTAGAATAGCACTAAGGAAAGGCGGCTTGTGATAAGAAGTGTTAACTCCACCAATAACGTTGTGTATGGTTTGAATAAAATTTTCAATACAGTGCTGTTTGGAGCACAACCATTTTTTTTTTTCATCCGTAAAACTTTTTCTTTTCGCGCGAAGGCCATTCACTTCGGGTTCACCTTTTGTTAGATTCTTTATGTTGAATATTAATTTCAGTGTGAAGAACGAAGGATGTTATTTTGTGGAACAAACAGGAGTATTTTATTTGAAGGTTGAACTAGTATAGGTAACAATAAAAAACGATTTTGGAATTGTCTTCCTCTGAAAAACATACGTTAGCAACGCTTTAAGAAACATAAATCACATGCAGAGTTTCAAAACGGCTTGTTGAAAACTCAGTCGCTTAAGTTTTTGCTTGCTGTAGCAAATATTAACATTCGTTTGCTTCTTATTTTTCAAGGGCCTAGTAATCATTGGATGGAGGAAGTTGCGGGTAAACTCAGACGCATCTTCTGTGATAGAGAAATGCCTGTTGTACAATTTATATTGTGATGTGTTTTTTCTAGTACTGGGGTATACTCGTCAAGTCCAAAGTATTTAGTATTTAGACTTTGATATAAGAAACCAGTTTTGGATAATGAGAATTCATGTCTGAATGTTCGGATGGTTTTCAAATACTATTGAGAATTTTTAAGTGAGATGCCTTTCCCAATAGCGCTTTTCTCTCCTCGCTAATGAGTACCTAGTAAGTCAGAAGAAAAGTATACGGTCGTATACATACACAAGTTTCAATTTATTGCAGCAGACATTTCCATTTTCCCTCCGCTTCGTTTTCAACTGACTTCAGAGTCAACGATACGGAATCAAAAACATTTCTTGCCTTGATAGGTACTGAGACCCAGAGTTGGTTGGTTAGATTCTATAAAAAAACTTGAAGAAAGGCGTGATGGACCAACAAATTTTATAGAAAGAAAAAAGGGTTCGGATATTTAATGAAAATTTGCGACGCTTAGTTACACATTATCTTCAAGAAATTGTGACTTATGTCCAGTCATTGACAAAATTAAGTCTACATTTATGTCCCGATAGTGACTCCCAAATCGAATTCGAGACTTTTGTCTCAATCAAGTGGCAAATTAATTTGGATTAATCTTCCGTTAACATGTGTCCCTGTGTCAATGGGAAAGTTAACTAAGTAGACGTCACTAATAAATGGTAGTGATAACGCTTACTTAGAACAACTCTTCGTTTTTGGGTATTCGGAGAGTCATGCATTATTCTTTTAAGCTTTCCTTTCTTGGTTTTTTTAAATGAATATCATCGTATCAACACAATCCCCAATACAAATTCCGTTTTCGTTATTCTCTTTTAGTTACTTTTATAGCCACCTCTGGAGTATATCAAGGTATCCATGGTGGTCCCTTACTTTTTATTTTTGTAGTTTATAATTAAGAGAAGATGATTCATGAGTTTTAGAGTTGAGATATCTATGTAATCGACATGTTTTTTATGAAATAAACAAAAGGTTAATTTAATTCTTTTGAACAATTTAACACTTCCTATAATATTTCAATTATTTTCACTCTCGCATTATGTTGACAGTGTTCAAATATTTAAGGTGGGCTCCTCCAATCGTAGTTCTATCCTACTAAAAAACAAAGTCAGTTGTTTGTTGATTCAACAAGACACATTTTTTAATGCATTTCGAAATGCCAGTCCTCTTTCCTCAAAAAAATAAACATCCTCCCCTCAGATATTATCATAATTTTCAAAGTATTTCTTTAAACCGTGTTAAGCTTCTCAGTAATTTAGGTGTCCTCTGTGATTGTGAATAAAATATTCGAATTCATATTGACAAAGATTCAGAGCTTATTCTGCACATGGTTCTCTTAAGAGGTTACTTAAAGAGTATCAGAACCTCTTTGTTGACATAACCATTCATTTTTCCTACATTGGCTCTCTCTTTAAGTATGCATAGCAAGCTTGGACTCCTGTCAAAGCGGTTCTAACTTCGAGAATCATAACCTAACCGTTGAACGTTGCTTCCTGCTATTTGCTTCCAGTGATGTCTATGACGTTAACTACTTTCCACACACGTGCCACTGATAAATTCACTCTTCTTAGTCTTTTTTCCTGAAAGACTAACTCACGAAATTGCAAACCCTGAGCCCTATTTTCCTTCTTCCTCATCAATATTTCAACCGCATATTGAATAAAATGTTCTTTTCTCTTGAGATTTCAGCTCACCAGCTTCATGTCTAAAAGGTCTACTCTAACGCCTAATAGTTTTAAGCCTTGAAGCGTTGGGCGTTAGCTCCACCAAAATTATCATATCCTATTTTTTCCTTTGATGCTCAAAAGACTCAATCACTCCACCCCATCACTTAACTCAACAATTCTTTTTTTCGATACTTTTGGTTGCGAAATGTTAGCTATCAAAAAGATAAAAGATCTGTGGTGCGAAAAAAGAAATTGTAACTACAGAAAACCACTTGTTAGCAATATGAGGAATGAAAGTAAGGCATATTCACAGAATTAGCTTTACCAAACTCTAGTGTCAAGTAAAAACGGAATGAAGTTGATTTCAAAATAACAGAGAAAAGCGATAAATTGATATTATAGATAAATAATACATCTCGCTCCTAACTCTTAACTCATCGTCTTCTATTCCAACAACTTATGTTTCTCCCATAGCAAAACCATAAACAAATGGCATGTCTGTCAGCTTCTTCTAACGTAACAACGACAGAAGGAGTCACATTAAGGAAATCCTTGAAAAATACATCATTGTTTATTTTATCAATCAACAAACATTTTGTTTGCCTTTAAGCTAATCCATTTTGATTCCCAAAATAAGATTAATAGCTCCAACTTTTCCCATTTAATTTCATCGAGTTTTGCGTTTGTTCTATTCTAACTATCGATCGCTTCAATCGAATTATTGCTCTCACGTCTCACCCCGCTCCGCCCGCCACCAACCACCAACCACCGGCAACCACTTCCATTCTTTTCTTATCGATAAAACCTTAACACTAATTAAAGTTTCCCAAGTATTTTCTTTCTTTTGCCTTTTGTTGGAAACATTATTTTGCTTAAGCATAAATGCGAATATTGATGTGAGAGTTAATGTTTGTTCTTTTAGGATCATCAACAGCCACTCTATTTATGGAACTTTCCTCTGAAACTATTGGCATCCCTTTCAAAGGAAAACAAATCAAGTTGAGTGGTTGTTTTTGGAACCATGTCAGGCGATTTGATATAAAAAAGAACCATGTCAAGTGGGATACTTAGGCATAACGTCTTCTTCTAAGATTTGAGTTGCTGTTGTTTTTAATTTGTACGCTCCATCGAGCGTTTAAATCCAATTTACTTTCATATTTCCGCTTTCGCATGACATGCCCTTGTAATAAAGAAGTTTGGATTGTGTGACTGAAGAAAATTGCTCGGAACATCTTCAAAGAGTTGAGAAGAGCAACAATCATCGACAATTGCTGTTCAAAATGAAGAAACAATAACATCTAATGTGACATAAAAAGTAAAGCACAATAATGAAAAGCTCTCGACTGTGGGAGTATAGCCAGTAAACAAGTTAACGCAGAAAAGACATCTTCAAGAGGGAGTTTCCAGTATTAGTGTTCATTAAAGTAGTTTCAAGAAGGTTTATGTCTCTCCCTCTGCAATAAAGAGGTCGAAGTACAGTCAATCGGGTGTTACAGGGAAAAAATAATAAGGCCATGGTCGACTTAGAAGATGGTTTAAACTTAAAATCTGATTTTTGAAGAGCTTCGAACCTTTTCAAACATGATTAAGCCCATTTTGTCTTCCCATCATTTTCGTCATTGGCATCAAAAAATATATATATATTTCAATATACATATTCATACTGTGGTTGTTCAGGAAGAATAGAATTGTGACATAGTTGTAAGACTGCACTCAGGACGGAACGAGAAGATTTTATTGTTATAATTTTCAATCTCAAGTCATATTTTTCAGTGTACCCATCTACAAAATAACTAGAAATGGATGTACGCATTCTCGTGTGACTCACTGTACACACTTTTTAACTTCTGAATTCACTACCATGACCAGACCATCAGACAGATGAAGAACAACAATTGGACTGCTATTCTTGATTACAAATTGAATCAGAACTATAAAATGTACCATTGCACTCTTGAGCCCACTCAGTTGTGCGTTTAGTTCTCAGATTGAAAGACAAAGATAATATCATGAAGTATTTTGTGCAGTTCCTTGTAACTTTGCTGATTTCCTTTATTGTTAATACTGTCACATTGGAATCTGATTGTGAAAATGAAGTTTTCATTGTGTGCTCTGGCTCTCGAATGGTTCATGGTTTGATGGACAAACTTAATCAAGTCCAAGAGCCACTTGTTATATTTCCGGGAGTCGAAATAGTGTTGACCAATGACACGACGGATATCGATACGAGGAACAATTCTCTAGATGAGTCTCTATTTAGAAGGATAACCACATATTTTCGACATCATGAAGTCAATATTCGGTTTTCAGAACTGATGTACACTACCGGACTACTGGGAATTATGAGCGATGAAGTAGAGAAGAACCAACCAGCTGCTGGTAAGCCCCAGTAATCAATTTAAATGTAGTTTTTGTTATTGCTAAAGAAAGTATTTGAATATGCATATGTGGTGTAACGATAAGCATATCGAATTGTTGTGGTCGTGACTCGTTTGTCAATAGAACCCAATTTCGGAAAACTGCAGGAGCACTCCACTCTTGATTGGAAAGATTGAAGGAGGTTGGTTCACTTAGCCACAACCCATTCGTAGTAGTTCGTTCAATTAAATCACTTGGTTTATTTGAAAACAATTAATTAGCTTTTGTTCCCGTTATGAAAATTAGAATAATAGACATGGAGCTTTTGGTAGAGAAAATGTGTTTTTTTCTGTATTATGTATATACGTACCTGTGCCTGAAGTCAATGATGATAGTTTAAATAATTTTGCTAGTTCCCTACCGCTGCATATTGCTTATGTTTTTTATTGTTCATTCAACCTCAAGGGGTTGTGACTACCCCTTAAAGTTTTATATTAAAAAACAGGACAGTCCAAACGTTAGAAGATGATGTGAAAAAACTTCGTTTTGAATATCTGAACATTATAGTGAGAAGGGGAAGATGCGAGTTGAGTCTTGGGCAAGGAATTAAATTTTCACGTGCCATCATGGTACCAGTGCAGTGCAGTGGTGTGATGGTTAGCATATTATGTCTGTCTGCTAACCCAGAGGTTCGTGGTTCGAATCCCAACAGAGACCAAAATGTTTTTTCCGCCGATATCGCCTTTCTAGAAGAATTGGCAAAGTCCTACGTTAGTAAATTCATTGCCATGAAAAGGGCTTTCTCGATTAGCCGTTTGGAACCGGCAGATCATTCAAGGTCCCTCCATTTTATCACCAGGTATGGTAGTGAGAACTGCGCGATACCCTGGGGCTCCATGCTCTGTTGCGCCACCTTATGCATGTGTGCATTTATTTATTCAAGAAGCGTAGAGGTGTTTCAAAAACTTTCTATAGGTGTAATTCTTTCAAGGGCTCTTCTCTAATGCAAGCAATTGACGTTAGATTGAACTCCAACCCAGATGTGAAAACTGTTCTTACCTAACTACTAATCCATCTTGGCATTGATGTGCGTTTTTAAGATGACTGCCAGAGTGAAACTTTTCTTGAATTGTCAAAGCAATCCTAAAGAAGTGCACTTCTTTCAACACCAATGTTAATATTGTTGGCATAACTTGAAGCTGTTCAGTGAAATAATAAGATCAGGAAAGCAACACTCGCATTCAGCGACTAAGAGGAAAAGTCTCATTTACGCGGCAAGCTCACAAATAATTTTTGAAACCACGCTTTAAATGTTAAAATTCAATGAGTTTATCATACGTTACCGATAGCAAAACGTTGAAATTTTACTCCTGAAAAATTTGACTTGAATCGTTAATAATTTCTGAGAGAATGGTTGCAGACAGAACGAAGCCCTAGGGCATAGCTACCCGAATTTATTTTGGGTGTTTTCGTTTTGAAAACTTGTAACTAAACTTTAACACTAGACAAAGTTAATTCCTGGTGCCTTCAAGTAACTGTTTATGACATTATTCACGCAAAAATTAGTCTTCCATGCGCTTATTTTAAGTGGACTTCAGTCATAAGATCCGCATCTGATGGGCTCCAAGCTAAAAAACTCGTGAGATTTTTTGTTGAAGACAGGAGTATTGTTTTTGTTTACCCTTTTCCAAATATTGAGTCTGATTCTGCTTCTTCTGAGCATTCTTAGGTCATAGTGTTCTCATCTGGTTTCCAACTTTGCAAACTCTCCGTATTACTGAAAACATATTTATTCCTAGAATTTCACCGATTGATTATTTTCTGCTTTGTTTTGTTAGTCAAATGTAAAATCTATTGAAATCAAACAATTGAATAAAAGAAAACTTTGTAGCGGGAGAGAGGAATCTAAAAGCACGGTTTTTCATTATATACTTTATTTGAGAGGAAGCCTAGACACTTCCAAGCTATCTAAAGTTCATAAAAAATTAACAAGAATGACAAGTTTTAAATTGTTAAGGATTTTCCTATAGAGGAGATTGTACCTTTGCCGAGATTTAGCTAATTTCAACTTCCCGAGAGTAAGTGAAGTGAGTCAATTTCTATAGAAAATCGATTTAGCTAAAATAATACAGTGAATGAGTTAGTGCAATTGGCTGTCGGATTACTCATCTATCATTTCAGCTGTGTGTTTACTCACTCACTCTCTGGAAAGTAAAATTAGTAAAATCTCGGAACTGTAGTGAACCCCTCTTTCTTCAAAACGACGCCATCAAGATTACAACTTTTCAGGAGACTTATACACAACAGTCTACTTCAATTAAGCTTCGAGATCTCTCTCGCCCTCTCTTTCTCTCTCTCTCTCTCTCTCTCTCTTTAAATCTGTCTCTCACGGACAGGTCAGGTATAGTGGATGAGTGTTCAGTGAGATGGCCGGGTGCATGAGTTCTATTTAAAAAATTCTTGTGTAACACAAAATTGTACCTCATTTACTAAGTATTATCTAAAAAACATTATATTTTACTAAAGTTATGTTAAAATAAAAATAAATTAAATTAAAATAAATTAAATGTTATAATATAACCTTTAATTTAATTTATATTATATGTGTTAAATTACAATGACTGTTTTTCCATCTACTGTATCACAAAAAAAGAAAATTGCTTTACTGCTAGTACAATATGCCGGCGATCAGTTTGAGTGATCCAGATAAGTACAAGCCTCTTCTTTTAAAAATAATATCTCTCTCTCTCTCTCTGTCTTTCTTTTCTGTTGACGCCATTAATGTTAGAAAAATGTAAATTTTAAGATCCGACGGCGTTATTAGCAAGCGTAAATTTGATAACAACCATTCCCGAATCACTTAGGTAAAGAATGTACTAGAGAATTCGCGGTTTGATTCAAGCTATTAAGAGTTGATTAGGGATAGAGAAAGTAGTTTTCAAAAATTCAAAGGCAACCCTACTGTAGAAAACCGAAATTTGTTCAAACGGGCCAGAAATATCTGTAATGCTCAAATACAAAACGCTAAGTTCTTACATGAGCAAAAAGTAAGGCAAAAATACTGTTGTGTCCAAAAGGAAGCAAAAACAACATTAAGATCTCGACCACGTCATCGGTTCCAAAGCTCGTTGCTAGCAGCTCGATTCGCTGTTAGCTCAACTCTTCCTGATAGCATATTGGGTCCACCTGAGCTTGAGTCTGCAAATTCTGTGATGAAGCAGATATTTTCTCGAACTCGCTAGGTTGCGAGAGTCTCCAAAGATCTCAATATACATAAATCCGCTGGTGCAGATTGTATCCAACCAATGCGTAAACTTTTCCATCTTTCCTACTATGCTGGGATCTTTCCGAGCAGATGGAAAACTGCATTTGTCCAGCCAGTCCATAAAAAAGTCGAATCTTCCTCCCCTTATAATTACCGTCCAATTGCTTCGTTTTGTCTCCGACTCTCTTCCTCATTTTCATTAATGATCTCTTGTCTGAAACTTCTAGTTCGCTTAACTGCTTTGCTAAGGACTCGACTCTCAGCCTTTCATATTCGTTTCCAAATTCACGTCCCTGCTCTTCGGATGTGGAACTGGAACGGTTGCGTATGATTAGCTCATTGAATTCTGACCTTGACAACATTATTGCATGGGGTCATAAGAACTGAGTAGAATTCAATGCCTCGAAAACTCAATGCTGTCTCTTGTCGTTGAAGCTTAACATTCCCCCATTGCCATTATCCATGAATGGTACATGCATCGAAGAAACCGAAAAGCTGTCAGTACTTGGTATGTGTGTAAACGATGATCTTCGTTTGAATGACCATATATTTGAAGCGCCAAAAACGCTGCTAAATACTTAGGTTTTTTGAGACGATGGAGGAAGTTCTTCCCCCCTTCTGATCTGGCTACAATTTATAAGGCCTTCATCCGCCCAAAACTGGAGTATAACTCCCATATCTGGTCAGGTGCTCCTCAAACATCTTTGCACCTGCTTGATAGGGTACAAAATAGAGCGTTAAAATTGATTGTAGAATCGATTGATTCTCTTGAACATCGTCGAAATGTTACCTGTCTCACTCTCTTTTATCGCTTTTTCTATAAACAGTGCTCTAGTGAAATAGCCAGTTCCCAGTTGCATTCCTCCAGTGAAACAATTTAGCCGCAACACCCGCCTCGCCAGGAATGCTCATCAGTTTTACCTTGAGCCCAACTTCGGGCGTACAGTCAAGTATAGAGATTCTTTTTTTAGTCGCACCACCCGTTTGTGGAATGCTTTACCTGGCTCTGCATTTCCCCTGCATTACGATTCACAAAGGTTCAAGAGCAACGAGCATCGGTGTCTCCTATTAAATTCTCTCCTATTTTCCTAAATGCTCGGACTGTGTTCTATAACATTATGAGGGTATTCATAACCCCTTGATGTGCGCGTTAATTATAAAGAAAAGAAAAAACTAGTGCTTATCTTAAATTGTCTTTCAAAAACCGCATTATGCCAAGCTCTCACCCGAACTTCTTCGATAAAATTTTTACTTCAATCCAAAATCAAAGACCAGCAGGCTGATTACCTACTGACATCACAACGGGCTTACGACATTTCTTATCCTATCACCTTTCCCATTCCTTTGAATTCACTTTTAGCAAAGTAAAATGAAACGTCTGGATTCGAATAGAATAAACAAAAGAATAATAATTTATTGAAACATATTTTCTTTAGACATTAATATCGAAACTAGATTACTTCGAAATTTTGGTCGCAAGTATAAACTTAACAAGTGTTTCAACACTCCCCCTCGAACAAAATTTACCTCAAATATAAACCCATGTTGTTGCAACAGAATTTATGTTTTTCAGCTGGAACAGGTTTTGTTAAATAATCTGCAACCATAAGTTCAGTTCCAATTCCAGTGAAAGTGATAATATTCATGTTCTTTTTTTCACGTATAAAATGATGTCGAACATCAATATGTTTGGATCTTGATAAGTACTTGCTTGTCGATGCCAGATGAATTGCACTTTTGTTGTCGCAATATATATTCATGGCCGAGTTATTAAAATGTGGATTCAGTTCATTCTCGAGGCCACGAATCCACATTGCTTCTTGAGTTGAGGCCGAAAGAGCCATATATTCGGCTTCTGTTGAGGATAAAGCAACAGTTGGCTGATGCTTTGATGCCCAAGACACGGCGCCTCCTTGTAAGATACAAGCGTAGCCTGTGACAGATCTTCTTTCATCGCAATCACTTGCCCAATCTGAATCAGAATAAATTTTGAACGCAGAAAAGCCATCTCTTGAAAATTTTAATTTGGCTGCTTTTGTTCCCTTGAGATATCTGAATACTCTCTTCACAGCAGCCCAATGTTCTTTACCAGGACAGTTATTAAATTTGCTCAATTTGTTTACTGCGAAGCATATGTCCGGTCGCGTACATTGTGCTGCAAACAATAAACTTCCGATTGCTTGCTGGTAAGGAATTTTAGCCATTTCTTTTTCTTCTTCTGGAGTTTTGGGTGACATCTCTTTTGTTAGTCTTATGTTGATATCCATAGGAGTTGCTACAGGATTTGATTCATTCATGTTAAATTTTATTAGCATCTCAGATATGTAATTTTCTTGATTTAGATAAATTGCATCTTTGTCACGAGAAATCTGAATACCTAAACAATTCTTCGCAGTTCCCAAGAACTTCATTTTGAACTCCTTCATCAAGTTCAGCTTCAAATTTTCACAAAATGTCGTTTCGTTAGTGAAGATAAGGATGTCGTCAACGTAAACTGCTAAAAATGTCATGCTTCTGTTCTTTCGATGAAAGTAGATACAAGGATCCACTTGTGAACGCTTCATTCCAAACTTTTGAAGAACTCGATCCAACTTGGTGTTCCAAACTAAACTTGACTGCTTAAGACCATAAACAGCTTTATTGAGTTTCATCACTTGGCCTTCTCTTCCTATCGAAAGTCCCTTCGGTTTCTCAACATAGATGTCTTCACTTAACTCACCTTGGAGAAACGCAGTAATAGCATCCATTTGTTGAATTTGAAGATTGTACTTCGCTGATAATGCTATCAAATATCGGATAGAAGAGTACCTCACGACAGGTGAATAGGTTTCTTCATAATCAATACCTTTCTTCTGTGTAAAACCTTTCACCACTAATCGAGCCTTGTACCGTACAACATCATTTTCATCCTTCTTCGTCTTGAATACCCATCTTGTCTTAATAATGTTGGCTCCAGCGGGCTTCTCTACACTTTTCCAGGTATCATTTTCTTCAAATGACCTCATTTCACACTGCATTGCTTCTATCCATTTTTCTTTGTCACTTCTGGATAAAACATCTTCCAAATCTTCAGGATCTTCTAAAAAATTTACCTTTTCAACGTTGTATACAACCTTACGCAACTTTGAGATCCTTTCGCTTCGGCGGTTCATGATGGATTCTGGAGTTTCTTGTAATTGTGTCGTTACGTCATCTTCCTCCTCATTCTCCAAATCGGGATAAGAATCTGCTTGATTAACTGGTGACGTTGTCAAAAGTACATCTTCTTCGTTATCCCCCACTACGTCATCAGCTTCTAGAGTTGATAAAGGTGACTCAACATCACTATTCACAGCTAGAATTTCCTGGTTCTTGGTTGGATTAACCCCAACTACAGCAGTATACGTTGGAACTTGCTTGGTATTTTCATTTTTCATGTTCTTATAGTGAAAATTATCTTCATGAAAAACTACATCACGGCTGATAAAAACATCCCTCTTTTGTAAACTGTAGAGACGATAGCCTTTTGAAGTACTTGAATAGCCAATGAAAATGCATTTTTCAGACTTCGAGTCTAGCTTACGACGTTTTTGTTTGGGAATGTATGACATCGCCGTGCAACCAAATACACGAAAACAACTAACATCTGGTTTACGATTACTCCATAACTCTTCAGGCGTTTTTTCAAGCTTTCTATGAGGCGAACGGTTAACTATGTAGCTAGCACAATTAATTGCTTCAGCCCAAAAAAACTTTGGCATATTAGCGTCACACAACATAGCTCGAGCCTTTTCTATAAGAGTTCGATTCATCCTTTCTGATAAACCGTTTTGTTCTGGAGTATAGGGTACTGTTGTTTGATGAACAATACCGGACTTTTTCAACTCGAGTTCCATAGCTTTGTTCGTAAATTCTTTGCCGTTGTCCGTTCTTAAAATTTTTATTTTTGAATCTTGTTGATTCTCGACTTCGGCCTTGAATTCACGAAAGCAATTCAATACAGCATCTTTGGTCTTCATGAAGTAAACAAATACTTTTCGCGTGAAATCATCTATAAAAGTAACGAAATATATACTTCCCTTAATAGATTTCACTTCCATGGGACCACACACGTCTGAGTGGATTATATGAAGAACTTTTGATGACCTTGACCCCTCTGATGGAAAACTGTTCCGATGCTGCTTTCCTTCGGCACATGACTGACAAGTTGAAAGAGAATCCAGGTTAGAATCAATACCCTTAACTAAGCCTCGTGTAAGTATCTTCATATTTTCTTGGCCCAAGTGACCAAATCTTCGATGCCAAATATTGTCCAGGTTACTTTTAGCAACCAAAGCGTTCTGATCTGTGGCAATATCCAACTTGTACAACCCATTTGAAGATTCACCCTTTGCTATGACTTCTTTCGAAGAATTCATGACACGACATCCATCTTTGTCAAAAATGACGACATTCCCATGATCCACAATCTTCTTTATGGATAGCAAGTTGACTTCCAATTCGGGGACATAGAGAACATCATGAACTACGATATCACACCTTCCTTTGGGAGTTAAAACTGCCAACGATATGTCGCCTTTATTAATAGCATCCATTGTCATGTTATTCGCTGTCTTGATTTTACCCTGGAATGGCTTAAGTTCTTTGAAAAATTTTTTGTTAGACGTCATATGATCGGTTGCACCGCTATCAAAACACCATTCATGGTTACTGGACTCTGCTTGAAACGCTGCAAACATTGAACCACCTTTTCCTGGGTTGAAATCTTGCCCTTTTAACTTAGATGGACAATCTGAAGCAAAATGTCCAACGCCATTACAGTTAAAGCAACGAGATTTGGCTTTTTTGTTATGCTTGGGTTTCATTTTCTTATGAAAATTTGAAAAATTTCCTCTATTTGACATAAGCGCACTGTTAGATGATGTCGGATTAAATTTAACATCTTGCAGCAATTTCATTTTGATGGAATCTGCTGTTATTTGCTTTCCACTGCAACCGATGCTCATGATCATGGGCTTATATTCATCAGGAAGACCCTTCAGCAATAAACTTCCAACCCATTCATCGTTTACTGCAAATCCAATTTCGTTCAACTTTTGGGCTGTTGAAATGATTTGACTTACATAATCTTCTACTGAGGAACATTCTGCCAGGATCACAGAGCATAATTTTTGAAGCAAACCAATACGCCGGTCCAAGCCTGAGTCTTGAAAAAGATTTTGCATTGATGTCCAAACATCTTTGGAAGTTGTTGCGTTCCTAACATGAACGTATAGACTCTTGTCGATAGTTAAGATCATCTTACAACGAGCAATCTTGTCCTTAGCAATATCCAACTCTTCGCCTGGAACATTCTCGATACATTTCCAAGCATCTTCAAGCTCTAATTGGGTTTTCATCGCAAAGCTCCATGTTGACCAATTTTCTGAACCAGTCAGCTTCTCCATTTGATGGATTCCCAAATTCTGTGAAAAAGGCATTTTTTCTTTTAAAGCAATTTCTGTAATTATATTTACAATTCGTTATTGGTCTGGGCCCATAACCTTTTAGCAAAGTAAAATGAAACGTCTGGATTCGAATAGAATAAACAAAAGAATAATAATTTATTGAAACATATTTTCTTTAGACATTAATATCGAAACTAGATTACTTCGAAATTTTGGTCGCAAGTATAAACTTAACAAGTGTTTCAACATTCACCAAACGCACCTGTTTCAGCACTTTTTTCCTCCTTAAATCGTGGAGCAAAATACGCACACTTTATTGGTTTCCACATAATAGCTGAAGCAGAACTTTGCCTAGGTCTAATTCATCTACTAACTTTTTCAGTTTTGTTGATAGCAAGTAAATAAATATGCTGACAAAATAATGATTGGGAAGCCTCGGGAGCAGCACATGGATATGTTAAGCCTAAGTACTCCTTTGTTGCTAATACAGTCTCCCTAAAAAATGGTTCTACGTTATATTATTATATCGTTTTAGGCTTTGCAACTGGACTATATTTTAACAACAAATCACGTCCTTAATCTTTGCTCATTTCAATACTAGATGCGACTACCATCCTTAACTCCTCATCTTCTTTTATACCTATTCATTAAGCAAATCTACGCCAACCAATTAAATATATCGAAAGAGATTTCACGAATTTTGAAAATCTCTACCAAAACAATATTCTGCAGACACCGAAGGTAGTACATGGTACTTAAAGTATATGCTTTCACTGCAAATCTTTTATTTAACACGGCTTTTTTGTCTCCGTTAAAAAAAAGTGGAGAAGAGGTTGATGCACTTACTTCTTAAAGTATCAATCATCGACTTTAAACCCATTCTATAAAGATTGATTTCATTTTGTTAACAAGTCCAGTATTGCTGATTCTTAGCTACTTCTGGTGTCCCCCAAGGTAGTCACTGAGGTCCTACCCTTTTCATTTCTACTATTGCAACGTAAAATGCCCCATCGAATCCATTCATGACCTTATTTATTTAGCATGGAATGAAAAAACTTGAAATTCCTGCATTCGTCCAAAATCTGAAACTTGGGGGAGAAAAAGATAAAGCATAACATCAAATAAAATCAATATGCATCTCATAATTAATCCTCTCATATTTTCCAAACGCCCTCTTGTGATTCATAATGATGTACATGTGAATCAAAACAAAAAAAAAATTGATTTTTTAAGGAGCTATATTATACAGTTAAATAAATAAGTGATTTATTTTTATTTCAGAAGCCAGAAAAAAGGACGGAAAAATGTACCTGGTAGCTCTATCGCTGATGTTCGTGAAAATACTCACAATCTTCGGCATTGGAAGTCTCGGCGCACTGGCAATGAAAGCTCTTAGTATGGCTTCAATGGCCCTTCTTTTGACTACAATTGTCGGATTAAAAGGTCTCCATCAAAATAGTGAAGAAACAAGTCATCACGTTCAATACATTTCTGATGGTCATCACCGCAGACGAAAAAGATTTATTGTGGATAAACTTGAACCAACTTTGCCTTTAGCGTATCAACTTAAGAAAATCCAAAAATAAATGAAAATATATTTTAGAAAATGAAAAATAAACGCAATTCCTGGAAACCTATTGAGCTGTTACATACATAACTTCGCAAAGAGATGCAGACATTCACATTTTCCAAGAAAATCATCCAAACTCAACAAGTCGGAAAAACTCGGATAAAGTCAGGGCTTGGTGCGTTCTAGTACAACCTTCAAATTCTTTTTTGTTTTTAAATTTCTAAAAGTGCCATTGAACATCCTTTGTGAATATTCTATAAAGAATTTCCTGGAAGAGCGGACATGAAAAAGGTTTTAAAAATAATTCAAACAATTTATGTTCAAAGTCATGAGACGTCAAACATATCAAAATTCTTAATCATTTATTATTTTTTTTCCATTTGACTTGAACCTGTGTGTATGTACATTATATGCATTAGACTAAACACAAAACACTTTATTCACTTTCCTTTCATATCACAGCGAACCTCTGAGTCTACAGGCTGCTGATTCTGCCATACCGTCAAATCAGCATGAGTTGGAGCAAAAATCAACGCACGTGCTATTTATTTCGCCCTAACCATGAAACCATGAGTTCCTCTTATTGTTATTCAAGCTTAAGAAACATCCTCCTCCATTCAATAAATAATTTTTAGGTTTATGTTGGTAACTATATCCCAGCCTTACTAACAACTTCCCCGGCTGGTGCTATCTGTTCTCTCTGTGTTTTTCTTTTTCCGGAAGGTCATAATAAATTCATTAGGTAATGTTAAACGCCACGAAATGTTTAACTCTTAATGGTCAAATAAAAAGAAGTAGGTACCTTAGGTTGGAAGACACACAACGATAGGCATACACAATCCCAGCTGAAAACAACTTGTTATCCAAAATTACAAATGGCACGTGCTTCATGCCGGTTGTAAACCTGGCCCTCACACTCACGGCAACTGCGTTCCTCTTAAGCACAAATAATGCAAACCGGTATGGTGTCTGGAGTTTATTTGATGTCAACATTAACCGACTTACAAGGCTTGCTATAGCAGCCACTATCTCTCTATAAAACGGTGTCAGTGAATTCATGGAACCATGCCAAATGCACTGAGAAAAATGGAAGCAAATATATTTTCTTAACACAGAACGAGTTTCACTCGGTGCGGAATGAATTTCGGCTATTACATATTTTTATGTTACTTAGTGGCCAAAAAAAACTGCCTTTCCAATGCTTAAGTCAATCGAGATATTTGAAATCAGCAAACTTATCGGCAGCTATTACAACTGAGTAAAAATCTCTAAAAAAAAAATAACGATGAGGGACTATTTTGTGAGTTTCAACCTAGGGTGGCTTAAACATCGAAATTTTGCAGTATCGATAGTATCGATAGTTTTCGCGAAAACTATCGATAGTATCGATAGACTATCGATAGTTTACTTCAAATAAAACTTGTTACCTGATGTCCTTGTAAAAAAAGTAAATGAAAAAATACTGTTTGTTTAAACTTCAACAAACTTAACCTTAGTTCTCAAGCCCAGATGCATTTAAAACCAGGTTAGGTTAGGAGGAAGTGGCTGTCAGCCAATGAGTACATTGCCTGACACACTTAGGCCGCAAGGGCCCATTGTGATACCAAAGAGATCAGCAAGTTAATCCCCTACTGATCTCAGAAACCTGATGTAAGATTAACGAGTTGATCACAAAATATTTATTCTTTGGAATAACGCTTTCTGACGGTTCAAAAATTAATTTTTGCGTTATCATAGGGATAAACTCTATTAGACGTTTTCGTACTGCTATCTGGGGAATGAAACTCGGCTCTAAAATCAATTTGATAAATAAGTCCCAGCTTTTGTTTTTATAACAAAACCCTTTATTGTTAAGTCGGTGCCATGGGTTTCATGTTCAATTATATTGTTCAAGATTGTTGAATTGCTGTGTATATTGGAATACTATTACTAGTTAATTAATACTTAACTAATAATTAATACTATTAACAGAATTATAGTGCTACTACAAAAACCTCCGCGGGTCGGGAAAGTTCTTTCAGAGATTATAAGATGTATGACAAGAAGATAAACTACTAAAGCACTAGGGAAACCTATTGTCTCCGCTCCAAGCTATTGGTTTCATCATTTTAGCGATTGCCGCGCCACCGTGTTGATAAGATTTTTAAATCGCCTTTTTGACTAACTATTGTTTATATACATATATAATGCTTTTGAAACTCGATACTTGAAGGATGGAGAACCATCGATAGTTTTTTAAGACTATCGATGTACGCGATAGTTTTTTACTATCGATACTATCGATAGACTATCGATGTTTAAGCAACCCTATTTCAACCATAACCGATTGAATGGTTACTCCAACCGAGACATACGGACCTTTTGTTTTTCTTGGACTTCTACATAAAATTAGGTTTAAGATTTTTCTGCGTGTAGGCACTCCCGTAGACTGACTTTATTTTTTTCGTTTTCAATGAGTGAAGAAAGTAACACAGAAATGATTTCCGTGGATCAAGATTGTACCGGTTGAATGGTTTTGCCCATATTTGGTTATTGTTGGCTATAATATGGACCTTGCCGTCACTGTGGTCACTGACCCACTGTACCATTCCGAAGGAGAACTTGAAGTTGTGGTCCATGAAAAAGACAAGGTGAGTATGAGTATGAGTATGTGGTATTGTTAAATCTTTTTCAATCACACAAGCCATCTCATCCCGCCAGGGTGTAACTGGTGAAGGGGTAGGTGAAGATTGAAAAAGAAAGTGATGAAATAAAGGCATACCTATAAATTTATAATAATAAGAAAAAACTTTCTCCTTTTGGCTGGACTGAATTCTTGGAAGTTCAGCAATTGAATGAAAAACAAATAAAAATTGTGACTAGACAAGCAGCGATGCAAAAATCATGTAGAGAAATAGACAGCCAAGTCTTAAACAAGGAAAGTTTGTTCTCTTCAAAATGAAAAACATAAATCATTTTTCGCGCATTGCTAGGTGATTTGTTCGCTCAAGCAAAGCGTGTATGTCTGATCTAGACATGAGGTATGAGTAGCACCCCGTTTAGAAATAAAGCCCAGGCGTGCATAGAATCTTAACAAGCAAAAACATCCTCTGAATGGGGGATGGAAACTCGTATACCTTCATTCTGGCGTTTTTATCACACAGAATCAGATTTTTGTGTCGTATTTTATTCAAAGTAACAAAATCGGTTTAACAAGATTGTCCTGGTTGCAATAGTATTAAAGACTATAGGTGTGCCATCGACTTCGTCCGCAAGAATTGGCATAACATTTTTATTTATCAACCGATTGAAATGAAATAAAAACTAAATGTTAAGTGAAGCTTACCACAATATATTACTGAAAACCCCATATCGATAGGATAATCCATTCCTGAGATTAGCGTGCACAAACAAACAAACTGTTACGTTTTTATTATAATGTATAGATGTATAGATGTATAGATGTATAGATGTATAGATGTTAAATATCACCAAATATCAAAATTATAGAGCACAAAGCTTCCGATTGATCTAATGTCAAACATTTTTTAATTCCCTTCGGCCGTTTTTTGAGATTAAGAGCGGAAAGCGTGGGAGACTCGGTTATAAAAAATGCTGAGTTTGGACATGGACATTGGACAACCGACTTTTGTCTTAAGAAAATGACACCTTAAAAAAAGGCATAGAGTCATAAGAGCTTCATTGATAATAATAATAATAGTAATTGATATTTGAGTTATTTTACTGAGCGGAAAACTTCTCTGTATATAAAACTATCTGAGCCGCCCAGCATTGCACGGGTCTGTAGTTGTAAGGATCCCGGTCTCGTCCTTCATTTCCCGTAGTTTCTAAGTTTCCTCAAAATCACGTTCCCGTGAGAATTAGGATTAAAACTTTTACAGGAAGCATACCTGGACTAAACTATCATTTTTTTGCTGATTTACGTGTATTTTATATGGACAAAAGTGACATCCATGAAAAATGCCATAACTTGGGAACAGGTTGAACGATTTCAGATTTTTTTTTATAAAATCCATCTACCAACATCTCCTAAGCTACCACAAAAATTTGGTTTTATTTGGATGGCATGACACGGAGGATCGGAGGTATCTGGAACCGTTCTGGTGAACATGTGAAAAGGTAAACTGAAGATCGCAATTGCAATTCGAATTAGGTTTTCATAGAAATTTCATCCAGACTTTTGACTCCGATTGATCTTCCAAAAAGGATCGGAGGTTGAAAGATTTAGAGGTTAGCATTTTAAGATCGATATCCACTGTCTGGATATCCAGTTTTCGACTATGTACTTTTCGCAAAATTTGTATCCGTATCTATCCAATAAGTCGGAAAATAAGGCGGTCCTAACCGAATTGTAAAATGGTGAGGGGCATAAGCCGTTAAGCAACAGTCAGTTCTTAAATCAGTTTCCAAAGACGATGTTCACATAGTTGCAAGTAAAACCGTTTTATTTTAAAACTAATAAGTGGCTTGACTTAGAAACACAACTATTTTGCCTTTCAGTTTTCTTCCTTTCCCTATGCTTTCCCCCTCTTTTTGTTGTGCTGGCAGGGTACAAAGCAACCCTAGTCCATCAGCTAGTGATGTACTTCAAGCAGCTGTGGTAATAAGAACCAGAAAGGTTCTGGAGAGATTCCATCCATATTTCAGTTTTTGTGCCTATACTTGTAAAGGTTTCCTAAATAAAACTTCTTTTTAATCCTTTTGGAAGTTAATTGTATTGCTTTTTTTTTATTCTGACTGAAAACATTTTTCAGCCTTAAAGTTGGTTTGGAAACTTCCTGTGTGAAGCACCCTGTTGTGCATTTTTATGGATTTTTATTTATTTTATTAATTCTTTTTTTTATCAAATCATTTATACCTACGTTCTAATAAAATTACATACGAATCAAACTTGCTGAGCAGCTGGCATTGGCAGAATATTATCTTGCTGCCTGATGCAGTTTTTCCCATTGAAACCCACCAAGCTGTTATTTGATAGTTCACTTTAAAATTAAATTCGATAAACATCGACGCGGAACAACGGTGTGCAATGTGCATATTTTGTTTTAATTCGTCAGTAGACAATCAATTAATCATCCGTACGATTAATCAACATATAAGTTAACTATAATTCAAGTTGCGGATTAGGTTTGGATTCGTTTCGTCGGGAAAATATGCAACAGTTGGTGCCCAACGTGGGGTGTTTATTGTTACACTTTTTTCCCGGCGTGGAGAACTCCTCAACAAAATTGGATGAACACACAAGGGCCAGTGTGCAACGAGGGATGAGAAAAAAGTGTTTCCGTGAGTATTGCAGTCTTTCAAGAAACTGGCAGTCTCTGCGATAGTAATTTCACGTCATGAATAGCGCTTTCTCGATTAGCCTTTATAGGAATCGTCAAAAAAATTTAATGTCCCTTCCATTCTCTCACAAGATATGTTTGCTATTTGTTGGACTTTTTTAATATTCTGCAGAATTTTGACTAAAGTGCCGGTCCATCTTACTCCCAAATAGCAACCTTCTGATGTCCAAGCGTTCCAGATTTTTTCTTCAAGGAGTCTAAGATAAGAGCTAAGTCTGCCCTTACTACCTGGAACCTAATCTGAGAAAATGACAAGATGGTCAAAGATACAGGGATACGCGTAGTAGTCGTGCTTTCAGAAAATAATATCGTTTTAGTCAAACACGCTTCAATGCATGGCAAAGAAGAACTGTTCTTTTATAATGCCTTAGGACCTTTGAGCTATTTGCTGACCTGAGAAAGCGGTCTCAGTCCCCATTTATTGATAGACTAAAACCTAATTGTAGCCTTAAAAGCACATAAACCACTTTCAAAACAGTAAGATGGTTGAGATGAGATCCAAGTCCAGCTCGGCTACCGCTGTAAGCATAAATATTTCTTTTTGTATCCAGCCATTCCCTCCAATTCTCCTAAACGCAATCAGGATATGATAAATCTCCACTTTTAGGACGGATGAGTATGTTCCTAATTAGGTGTGAAGTCTTATGTCATCGCTCTCCAAAAAAACATCAGGTACGTCATCCGTTCTGCAACCATCTGTGGCACCGCCTTCGATGTACAAATTTTGGAATTCAGCAGTCATGACAGCTGTTAAATTTTTCTTTACATATTTCTGAAACTTGAAAGGAAAGTGAATCTGAACTTCATTGGAGACTTAGTAAAATCAGCAGTTTTGACTCTATTAAAACTTAACAAGATTTAACTCATTTAACTTGGAATATCTGTTTGAGAACATCCGATTGAATGTTAATAGCTTCGTTCGTTGAACCTTACCCATGGTTGACCCAAGGTTCCATGATAACCCTATAAGTGTCAGAAAATTTCTGAGTGTTTTTCACAACAAAAAAAAAAAAAAAAAAAACAAAACGCTAGCTACGAAATCACCACACATCCATGTCATTTAAAGAAATATACATGACATTTGAACAGGGTTCGTTATGTGAACTCCCCCCATATAGAACAAACCAAAGGCTAAAAAAACACTCAGTTTGAAATGCTGATCAAATGTAGGTTTTCCAAAGAACAAATTTAATAAATTGATTATGTACACTAACGGATTACTAAGAAATAGGATGGCACGACAGTACTGGAAGAGAGTACATTAACTTAGAGCATTTCTCTCAACCATAATATGTGAGGAATTTAGGGGACCTACAAACTTTTTGCTGATTTTGTACTGTTGAGTTAGAATTCATTTTTAATGGAAGAGTAATAACAACTTCTGGAGGTCTTGTGAAAGGTGATATGTGAAATTTGTGAAAATTGTTGTATTATATGTATATTCAATTATCCAAAAAAATTATATTGAGTTTTATCCACTTTAAAAAATGTATGATAAAATTAAGAGTGATAAGCCCCTGGAAAGACAGTTGGATATTTCTTTGGAAACTGACGAGACGGGCAACACGGATCGATAGCTCACAGATTTTCTTATTTGTGTGTGAACAAGACCATCCGCTTATATGTGCTCAAAATTTCTTTAAGAAATCTTTTGCCTTTCAGAAAAATTGAAAGGACTATCCAGCATATCAAAAGAATTCGTCTTTCCAATAAGAAGTTGAAAAGAATTGGTATTTCACTTGATTTGTTTAGGTAGTCGTAGAACATTTTTTTAAACTATTTTTTGAAGCTTTTACAGCATTTCCCTCATTGGTGATTAAATGGAAGGTGAACTCTTCCCTACAAATTCCCATCCAAAGAAATTCATTTGAACTCTTAGAACACCGTTTTATTCGGCAAATGTTAATTTCTTTTTTAATGAACTCACCACAGCCCTGTCGCAAGTATTTTGACTTTTAATCAAAATTTATTGCGTGGTTGTTTTATAAATTCCAGTGTGGCTGCCAACATTTTCAATTACCCCTTTACTTTGTTTGCTCAAATCCACTTTCCTTCTAATAAAATTAATCCTGAAAATCCTTTTCTAATAGACGTCAACTCCAAGAAAGCTTAATAAACATGGAAATGAAACTTAACGTGCTACGGCGCGGCGAAGGCCGCCCCAAATACTTATCTCCAACAAAAAAGAGAAAAAAAAAAAACAGCCAATAATAAATATGCTAATCATAAACGTTTCAATAAAGAAATCAAAAGCCAACGCAAAAAGCCAAAGATGGTGATGAGAGAAGGAGGTATACCTCTACCTCATGATGATGCCGAGTATCGGAATTCGTTTAATGTGAAATATTCGTGCGAGGTTGGGGATTGGTTCTGTTGTTTTTATTTATTGATATTTTCTTTATCGTTCTTTTTCTCATTCTTTGAGAGAAATTTCACTACGCTGGCTCGGGCGTTTTCACTTTCTTCCCAAGGTGAAACAGTCTGACCGCAAATTAACAATGATGTTGGTTAGGGAATTGCCCACACAAAAGTACTCAATGGTATAGGCCGATCGTTATGAATTATTTTTTATGGCTAAAGCGAGCATGACAATGGCTTTGCTTGTAACGTATAAATTTTGCAAAATAGTTGTTGATCCAAAGGGGAGTAGCTATATTCGCTATGAACTAACCAGAAAAGAAAGAATGAAAAGGCTAAATTATGTTGCTGATGTCCACATATTTTATACCTTTGCTTTATAAAGCTTAACCCTTCACTGAACTGGGTAGCTTACAGTGCCATAAAGTCACATTGGAGGCTTATTTACATTGAAAGTTCTTTTAGTGAATCTTTTTCTGTTTTCAAATGTTTTTATTATGGAGGCCTTAAGGGTAAAGGCCTGGTTTTTATTCGATTATCATTTGCTTGGATTTAAATTTCAATTTCAATATAGAAAGGAACACTAAAGTCGCATATTATTAGGTTGTCATTTTATGCTAATGAAGATATTGTGGTTAGATTTCTTCACATAAATATAAAACTGACCTACAATCGGTTTTTTTTTTTGTAAGAAGTATCAATAAACTCAACTTTTTATCAGCACGAGTCCTTACCTACTCGAAAGAAGCCATCTTTTACGCTATGCTAGTGCTTTAGGACTTTATCTCTTACCCATTTCTGTGTGTCACAGTGCAATGTTTTGACCTCGATTTTTTCTTTTTCTTAACGAAATGAAGTATATCGAGGCGCAAAACAGATATTGTCATGAAGAGATTCCAATCTTAGTCCTCAGAGTCATTGATATTCATAGAAAGGTTAGGTAAGGTAAGATTATGGTGGCTGTCAAGTAAGCAACTAACTAATTTAGACCAAAACGAGGTACAATGTAATATCACATATTAATATGCAAGGGAGCACCTTGCTTATTAACTAGCTAAGACCTGTCAATAAGCAATGAAGACAAAGTGGACGGTCCATGTATGTCAGATGACTTGGAATGTCTTGAGATATAGTTTTCGCTCTTGGGACATAAGAAGTATGTATGTCAATAAAGTGGGATAGTCTAATCTTCCTCGTTGTCAATACAACTTTTTTGATGCGTTTCTGTGCCATGGTACCCACACAGCGCACACACTAAACTTTTCCCTATAAAGGATAGTTGGCACTGGCAGTTGCTGGAATAAGGGGGAACCTATTTTCAATATGGCCGGTCAGAGAAGGAGAAATGCTCAGGAGATGAATTTAGCAAAGTCATTTAACGATTCTCAAAGACAGCGAATGCTCTCTCACGGTTGAAGAAGAGTATTTTGCTACATGTGCATGTGCTGTCTGTGGACCACCCTACAGGGTGTTTGTCAAATAGGGTAGTTTTAGTAAGACTTCTTTGCATAGATTTGCTATTGAATATTTTCTTGAGAAAAGAATTACCTTTTGGATGAAAATTTAAGTAAGGTAAGTTGTTGATATGGCACCATGTAACGAAACGTTCATGTTACCTTTTACTTTCGTTTCTTTTGGTATCTTGTACTCTTCGCACCACAATGTACATGCTAAGTCGAAATTACTGAACTACTAATGTACAATTCGTCGCCCTCATATCACCCGAACAACAGCGAGTGTTATGTAAGGAGCAGTATTAGTCGTGTTTAACTCGCATGTAACTTCTAGCTAATAGTCATAAAGGTAGCCTAAATTCCAGCAGTCAGAATCTCATGTCATCAGCCGAAGCTAAGTTAAGAGGTCAGTACACGGCCAGAGAAGGACAAAAGATACAAAGATGTAATAAATAGACCAAGGATAACATTGTTAAGAGGTTATTATGAATCACTTAGGCATAATTTCCAGACTGAAACGTCCGACCATTGCTTACGATAGGCTTTCTGTAGCCATAGTTTGCTGCTTTCCTATCCCCTTCGTGTCTCTAGGGGCTGCAAATAAACCTGCTGATCAACCAGAGCTGTTGCCACCACCAAGGGCCAAATTGAAACCTTTACTTCTCTATATGTTTATCAGTAGCAAAGAGCTAAGCAGTAAGTTATAAGTGACCGAATTGGGCTATTGAGGACCTACCGTAAGGGTTGTACGCCACCGAAGCTTAGATTAGAGTTTATTGATTGTACCTTCTAAGAAATTGGATTTGCGATCGAATAGAGAGTAAGTACGTAGGTTTTGAAACACTTGCTTTTCTGAAGCTTCGGATTTTTCTTAAGATAGACCCTGGCTAATCTGACGAACGATATATCGTGTGGAAAGGAAAAAAGGAATAAAGTTAAAGTTAAAGTTAAAGTTAAAGTTAAAGTTAAAGTTAAAGTTAAAGTCAAAGTTAAAGTTAAAGTTAAAGTTAAAGTTAAAGTTAAAGTTAAAGTCAAAGTTAAAGTTAAAGTTAAAGTTAAAGTTAAAGTTAAAGTTAAAGTTAAAGTTAAAGTTAAAGTTAAAGTTAAAGTTAAAGTTAAAGTTAAAGTTAAAGTTAAAGTTAAAGTTAAAGTTAAAGTTAAAGTTAAAGTTAAAGTTAAAGTTAAAGTTAAAGTTAAAGTTAAAGTTAAAGTTAAAGTTAAAGTTAAAGTTAAAGTTAAAGTTAAAGTTAAAGTTAAAGTTAAAGTTAAAGTTAAAGTTAAAGTTAAAGTTAAAGTTAAAGTTAAAGTTAAAGTTAAAGTTAAAGTTAAAGTTAAAGTTAAAGTTAAAGTTAAAGTTAAAGTTAAAGTTAAAGTTAAAGTTAAAGTTAAAGTTAAAGTTAAAGTTAAAGTTAAAGTTAAAGTTAAAGTTAAAGTTAAAGTTAAAGTTAAAGTTAAAGTTAAAGTTAAAGTTAAAGTTAAAGTTAAAGTTAAAGTTAAAGTTAAAGTTAAAGTTAAAGTTAAAGTTAAAGTTAAAGTTAAAGTTAAAGTTAAAGTTAAAGTTAAAGTTAAAGTTAAAGTTAAAGTTAAAGTTAAAGTTAAAGTTAAAGTTAAAGTTAAAGTTAAAGTTAAAGTTAAAGTTAAAGTTAAAGTTAAAGTTAAAGTTAAAGTTAAAGTTAAAGTTAAAGTTAAAGTTAAAGTTAAAGTTAAAGTTAAAGTTAAAGTTAAAGTTAAAGTTAAAGTTAAAGTTAAAGTTAAAGTTAAAGTTAAAGTTAAAGTTAAAGTTAAAGTTAAAGTTAAAGTTAAAGTTAAAGTTAAAGTTAAAGTTAAAGTTAAAGTTAAAGTTAAAGTTAAAGTTAAAGTTAAAGTTAAAGTTAAAGTTAAAGTTAAAGTTAAAGTTAAAGTTAAAGTTAAAGTTAAAGTTAAAGTTAAAGTTAAAGTTAAAGTTAAAGTTAAAGTTAAAGTTAAAGTTAAAGTTAAAGTTAAAGTTAAAGTTAAAGTTAAAGTTAAAGTTAAAGTTAAAGTTAAAGTTAAAGTTAAAGTTAAAGTTAAAGTTAAAGTTAAAGTTAAAGTTAAAGTTAAAGTTAAAGTTAAAGTTAAAGTTAAAGTTAAAGTTAAAGTTAAAGTTAAAGTTAAAGTTAAAGTTAAAGTTAAAGTTAAAGTTAAAGTTAAAGTTAAAGTTAAAGTTAAAGTTAAAGTTAAAGTTAAAGTTAAAGTTAAAGTTAAAGTTAAAGTTAAAGTTAAAGTTAAAGTTAAAGTTAAAGTTAAAGTTAAAGTTAAAGTAAAGTTAAAGTTAAAGTTAAAGTTAAAGTTAAAGTTAAAGTTAAAGTTAAGTTAAAGTTAAAGTTAAAGTTAAAGTTAAAGTTAAAGTTAAAGTTAAAGTTAAAGTTAAAGTTAAAGTTAAAGTTAAAGTTAAAGTTAAAGTTAAAGTTAAAGTTAAAGTTAAAGTTAAAGTTAAAGTTAAAGTTAAAGTTAAAGTTAAAGTTAAAGTTAAAGTTAAAGTTAAAGTTAAAGTTAAAGTTAAAGTTAAAGTTAAAGTTAAAGTTAAAGTTAAAGTTAAAGTTAAAGTTAAAGTTAAAGTTAAAGTTAAAGTTAAAGTTAAAGTTAAAGTTAAAGTTAAAGTTAAAGTTAAAGTTAAAGTTAAAGTTAAAGTTAAAGTTAAAGTTAAGTTAAAGTTAAAGTTAAAGTTAAAGTTAAAGTTAAAGTTAAAGTTAAAGTTAAAGTTAAAGTTAAAGTTAAAGTTAAAGTTAAAGTTAAAGTTAAAGTTAAAGTTAAAGTTAAAGTTAAAGTTAAAGTTAAAGTTAAAGTTAAAGTTAAAGTTAAAGTTAAAGTTAAAGTTAAAGTTAAAGTTAAAGTTAAAGTTAAAGTTAAAGTTAAAGTTAAAGTTAAAGTTAAAGTTAAAGTTAAGTTAAAGTTAAAGTTAAAGTTAAAGTTAAAGTTAAAGTTAAAGTTAAAGTTAAAGTTAAAGTTAAAGTTAAAGTTTAAGTTAAAGTTAAAGTTAAAGTTAAAGTTAAAGTTAAAGTTAAAGTTAAAGTTAAAGTTAAAGTTAAAGTTAAAGTTAAAGTTAAAGTTAAAGTTAAAGTTAAAGTTAAAGTTAAAGTTAAAGTTAAAGTTAAAGTTAAAGTTAAAGTTAAAGTTAAAGTTAAAGTTAAAGTTAAAGTTAAAGTTAAAGTTAAAGTTAAAGTTAAAGTTAAAGTTAAAGTTAAAGTTAAAGTTAAAGTTAAAGTTAAAGTTAAAGTTAAAGTTAAAGTTAAAGTTAAAGTTAAAGTTAAAGTTAAAGTTAAAGTTAAAGTTAAAGTTAAAGTTAAAGTTAAAGTTAAAGTTAAAGTTAAAGTTAAAGTTAAAGTTAAAGTTAAAGTTAAAGTTAAAGTTAAAGTTAAAGTTAAAGTTAAAGTTAAAGTTAAAGTTAAAGTTAAAGTTAAAGTTAAAGTTAAAGTTAAAGTTAAAGTTAAAGTTAAAGTTAAAGTTAAAGTTAAAGTTAAAGTTAAAGTTAAAGTTAAAGTTAAAGTTAAAGTTAAAGTTAAAGTTAAAGTTAAAGTTAAAGTTAAAGTTAAGTTAAAGTTAAAGTTAAAGTTAAAGTTAAAGTTAAAGTTAAAGTTAAAGTTAAAGTTAAAGTTAAAGTTAAAGTTAAAGTTAAAGTTAAAGTTAAAGTTAAAGTTAAAGTTAAAGTTAAGTTAAAGTTAAAGTTAAAGTTAAAGTTAAAGTTAAAGTTAAAGTTAAAGTTAAAGTTAAAGTTAAAGTTAAAGTTAAAGTTAAAGTTAAAGTTAAAGTTAAAGTTAAAGTTAAAGTTAAAGTTAAAGTTAAAGTTAAAGTTAAAGTTAAAGTTAAAGTTAAAGTTAAAGTTAAAGTTAAAGTTAAAGTTAAAGTTAAAGTTAAAGTTAAAGTTAAAGTTAAAGTTAAAGTTAAAGTTAAAGTTAAAGTTAAAGTTAAAGTTAAAGTTAAAGTTAAAGTTAAAGTTAAAGTTAAAGTTAAAGTTAAAGTTAAAGTTAAAGTTAAAGTTAAAGTTAAGGTTAAAGTTAAAGTTAAAGTTAACCATTTCCCCTTTCATTGTGGGATTATTATTTTCCGAATATGTGCCGTCGAAATGTGATAGTAGTGAAAAAACAATTGAACTTTGCTGGGACTAAAACCCCGCACCTTCGGTAAGATAAGGGCCGAAGTGCCCAAAATTCTGAAAACGCGTTAAATATACCAATGTGCCTTTAAAATTAATTTCTACCTTAAGGAACAAAGACACTCACTACATTCAGTTTATTTTCGCCAGAGGGCAGTAGTGCCTTTGTAGCATTGACTGGTTTTTTTAGTGATATTGGTGCCTCAAGGTCATAAAGGTAAATACGCATTTTTAGCTTTACATTATGGAAAGACATGGTCACATTTGTGTACTTATGTCTAGTTTGAGAGCACATAATATTAGACAAAACCAAGTGCTTATTTTGATCACAATTACAAGTCTTTTAAAATTTTTATGAAAAACGGGCATAATTGTCTATCCTGAACAATTTGAAAATTAGCATTTCGGCCCTTGTCTTACCGAAGGTGCGATATTTAATGCTTACCTCACGAGCCTGCTATGCAACTCGATTCTACAATAAAAGTGCTCAAATTCTTAAAAACTATTTTTTTACCTATTTCTGAATGGAAGACTTCAACGATACTAGAAAGTTTTTTTTTTAAATACATACGCGCAAAATTTCTTCAATCACACATTGAAATTAAATCCATTTTTCCCCTTTCTTTCATAAAACATAACAAACGCATCACATCTAATTCAATTGTAATATTGAAGAAGTGAAAAAAAATTCAAGCTCAACAAGTCAAAAACAATTATGAATTTGTTCAATTGCCTTTATTTTATCTCAAAAAAAAAATCCTTTTTTCTCTCTTTTCTCGACGAGACCCTTAGAAACATCTGGTTCAACTCTATACCCGCATACTTAAAAGTTTTCAACTTGTGAAGAGCAAAAGCCTGAAATTGTTTTCTAAATTGAGTAGGTAAACGTATTCAAATTTGCGAAGAACATCTTACCCTTATAAGTAGAGGGTATGATATGGGATAAAAAGATTGAAATATCTGTGTGACCAAGTTTAACAAGTAGCTAGGCGTGTCCTAGCTGTCTTATGTCTATAATATCGCCACCCTTCTGGCAGAGGTATTTTTATGTTTTCTATTTACATTTGCCATTTTGCAAAACTTTTTTCGGCTTTCATGACAAATTGTTGGCAAAAGTTTTCGTTTATGGAATGAAATGATTAAGCAGTTTAGCATCTCTTTTTTCTCTTGGTTGTTTGTCGTAAGCCAATACTTTTAGGTATTTGTAACTCAATTTTAAACTATTCCAAAAATGACACAGCCTCACATGACAACCAGCTGGCACACCTCTTTAATGCGAATCCGGTAGGACTACTTTCCATTATCGTTGTTCATTCATCCAACAATTCGGTCAGTTATTTGGTTGTGGCGCAATACCTACTCTCGATGTTTACTTACTTCAAAAGTTGACTCATCTGACGCAATATCATCAGTAGACCTACCCATGTAGACCTACAGATGCAGTGGTGTGCCAGTGCCATGTTCGGTTCTCTTATTCATCATTTTATTTACTGATGCAGAAAGTTCTTCGTAGTGCAAATGCAACGTTATGCTTGCAGATTATGAAAGTAAAGCTTAAAATTTAATTTGAATAAAGCAAAGTTTATCAAAATTAATCGCAATGAATCTCGCACTGGATCATAAAAAAAACATAGGTACGAGCACAAGCATGTGGAGAAAAATAAAATGGTTGGAGCTCATGGTGACAACTAAAAACTTCTGACGGAATCAATCATCAATCTTTAGATTTTTTGTAATATCTTCTAAAAATTAATACAAAGGACATTGTCCTTAAATATCTTTTGTTCTTTAAGTTTTTTGCTTAGTTCTTGCATTTTATGAAGATTGTCCCTTTTCTTTCGAAACATTTGGTATTTCGTTAAGAAAAAACCGTGACACGTTAATATAAAAAGAGTTCTTAAAAAGGCTTCAAACTTTCTCCACTTTATGACTTGAAGGATAAAGTTTTTGTTGTGAAAAATATTCTGCTACCCATTTCTTTATTGTTGATGCTGTAATAACAATAAACGTTTTGATTTCTGAGAAAAGGTTCATTTATAAGGAAACACGCTTTTGTAATTCTTATGCAGAAAACGACGTAACCTACAATTTAGTTCTGTGGTCTCTAAACAAAATGCGGAAAAAAGGTTAATTGAATTAAATTAATTTTATTCCAACCACAACTGTGAAGCAATTTGTTGTTACGGGTGTTTTAAGTTAAAAGTTAAAGTTAAACTTTCGCAGCTGTTAGAGTTCGAGGAGATTAGTAGGACATTAATATAAAGTATTTTGCTAACATCGGCTAAAAATTTTAGGGACATATTTTTGAAATGTTAAGCAATAAGATTAAAAATAATATTTTTCAAAAATGAAAACAGTAAGATCTTCCCCCATCCCCTCAAACCCCTAAACGCTAAATGCCATCGTCATCAGTTCTTCTTTCTTTTGAAATGAGAAGGAGCTGCCGTTACGGTGAATGGCGGGCGCAATCAAGCCATGTTAAATTATAGTTTCAAAAAATTTATCAGTCAAAAATCGACGACATTTTATTTCAACAAGACGGTGCAAGTTTGAGCCATATTATCGCCCAAAGCCATTAACTTATAACAAAATTAGTGTGATGACAAGTAGTTCATGCGACGTTTTGAGCGGGTAAAAAGTCAACCACCTCAATGATTTGTCACCGGTATTCATACGTTTATAGGATGATCTTCATTGCTGGTACATACCCTACTTCTTTTTATATTATGAGTTATTTTGACACTGAAAGCTGTTTTTCGTTTGAAGTTTTGACAGATAGTTGTGAGATATTAAAAACTTTTTTTTGAAGTGAGTGCTCTCTAGTCCAAGCAATGATTTTTTTCGAAAAAGAAAAGTTTTTGGTCGAAATGAAGCATATACCTGTTGTATGAAAGTTTGTGGAAAGAGAGAGATACTCATTTTCCCGGCCTTTAAACGGTACGGTAAACTCTGGCGATTAGGGAGGTGCTGTCTTGGCTCAAAAAAAACGTCATTTCCTTCACGGATATTCGAATCTTCTCGGACAGCAAAGCTGCCCTTAAATCTTTTGCCTCTGTCTCTACAAAATCCACCAACCGGACCAAAATGTCTTTGAGGGAGATGTCAAATTAGTTCAACATTCACCTTTCATGGGTGCCGAGGCACAGGGACATACCAGGCAACTGTATGGCAGACGAACTAAACGATCGAAGAGTTTCTTAGCCCTGAAACGTCTAGTTTCTACCATAGGTGTTCTTACGGGAAACTGTCTAATAGTTAGACACGCCAAAAGACTTGGTGTGTTTTCAAATGATTTCTGCAGAAGCTGCATGGACGAAGAAGAGGAAGAAACCGCTCAACACCTTCTCTGCTCATGACCTGCACTACTTCATAGGAGGAAAACTCATCTCGGTGAATTCTTCTTCGATGATACTAGCGACTTAGCTTACATAGACCCTAAAAGTCTTTCGAAATACATTAAAGGTTCCGCATGGTTCGACTAGCGGGTGATTAACCGACTAGTCACGTAATGGAAGATAAATGGGTGATCAACTCGTTAATCTCACGTCGGGCTTCTGATGATCTCTGTGGTATCACAATGGGCCTTTGCGGCCTAAGTGTGTCAGGCAATGCACTCATTGGCTAACAGCCACTTCCACCTAACGTAACCTAAACGGTACGTACTGGCGAAAATGTAACTGCCGAAGACGGAAGTATGAAATTCCATCTACAAACATCAGGCCGCCATCGATCTAAACTGATCAGCATTTTCATCTTGTTTGGGAGAGCTCTCCAACCTGAACAAGGATCATGAGTTATTATCTAACAAGGTCAGTTGACTCATCGACTGAAGGCGCACGAATACCCGCATCTTTTATCGTTTCGCAGTTGTTACTAAGCTTTGAGCATCTTGTTTTAGACAACGATTTTGGCCGAAGAAATTTTGGATCTTCATAAGTCGCAGCGCTAAAAATCAGATTGTCATTTCTGAAACTCTCAAAAAACAGACTTTATTGCCGAGAAGCCAATGCATTTACAGAGAGTGAACGTTTGGTGGGGTGCTAACACCATTGAACAATTACTTTTTTTTTTTTTTTTTGAAAATGGGGACTTTTTGGGCACCAAATCTCCAAACTGTATTATCACCCGTCTTGATAGCTATGTCAAATTGGCCACCTAGGTATCTGCGAAATGTAGTTTTTGGAGGTTTTTAGTGCGGAACCATGAAGAACTTATATATAAATTGGACATTATTCAAGCTCTTGAGGCCAATATTATCCAAACAGACCGTGAGCTACAGCCCGCAAGGCCATCAACAGCATGGCTTTGCAAAATTGGATTGACAGAATCCACTTAAATGACGCTCTGTTCCATATTTAATGGGAATGTTAGTTCTTACTAATAAAACCAGAATATGTACAAAAAAATTTATTTTATTCAATTCAGGGCATTTTTTAAAGATGCATTATGAAAACTTGGGTAGATGTTAGCCAATTGAGTTTTCGCAGGAGCGAAGACAGGGCTTTCAACGACGCAGCATTTTGTTCACATAAATTCAGCCTTAAACTAAACCAATTCTTTCAAGAAAAAGGTTTTTTCTGTAAGAATTGATAGCACACCTTAGGTGCTTTTAAGTCTCATTTATAGTTCAAACAACAAACAGAGACTCCTAACCATATTGTAAGCTCAATAAGTATTCCTAAAATTGAGCTTTTTTTCGTTCAATGTAAAAGAAAAGGAGAGAAAACACAAAAAAATTAACTTTTTTTGAATAGTTTAATTTAGAAAAAGTGGAGACATCAAGGCATCATAGGCCGATCGAACACAGACGAGCAAGATCTCCTTTATACAGCAATCTTCGTTGTTTGGCAACTTTAATGCGTCACAACTTGTTGGGTACCTACAGGATGAGATTATGTATGTGTACCTACGACGAGAAAGCAAAAAAAGGGTTCTTCCAATTTATATAAGAATGCCCAAGCTAGGAGACTACTCCGTCGATGAATTTGGCGACACCCGAAGCGCATGCTTTGAAGAGTCTCCTCAACTCCAATAATCCAGTCACGAACAATCACCCTTGCCTTATCACTTATCCTATCTTCCGTTATTCTGGGAAGTACAATGAATTTTTTCTAGTCCGAGAGTGGTTATGCTGTATACGGCTGCCCCCTCGCACCTAACTACACTTTTGAAGACGTCGCGTCGTTCGAAGAATCTCCTAAACTTCTACATACTTGTGTTCTTTTTAGTTTAACGATGTATCAAATTTACTGTCTTTACAAAGTGAAGCATGTAAAAAAGCTTTATTCTCAAAAAATAGATTTGAGCACAACAAGCTCTGGTAACGTAAATAAAGTCTACTTTCTGTGAGAGGCGATATCAGCGAAAAAGCATTTGAGTTTTCAGGATCCTAACTTCGATCTTTCAATTGTATTGAATTTTCGTATTGTCAACGCTTAAACCATTACGGCATCGAGGAGTTAACTTGTATAGGCTCTTAACACAGAAGCTGACTTATGGCTTGATGGTCGAATTAATCTACCTAGCTAGGTAAGGTCAAGGTGAATACCAGGAATACTGCAACGAGGTAAATGTAAGGATTTTTGTTTCAAGAAAACCACCTAAGGCTAATCAAGTCACTCAATAAGCTGCAAATAAGCCAACACAGCGAACCTAGGTGTCTAGCAGATGGCTTTTAACGACAATTCTTCTGAGAAATGGAAAGGGCCCAGAAATTTCAATTGATTTCGCAGGTTAGTGAAGTAAAACAGTAGGGCATGTAAATTACTTCTGTCTTGTGAATAGCTTGTCAATTTCACACGAAGTTCGATACCTTCCCGTCAAAAAAATAGACCACTTTCTTAAGACCAATAGTACACACAAACTCAAGCAGTTCTAGAAAATTTTTCTTCAGTGTACCATTACAGTCAGCCAAGGTTTAAGGATTTCGCTAACAAATGCTTTTCAGCATCGTTATTTAAAGTGTCCCCAAACAAGGCAATCGGATTCATTTCATTCGATTCAAATTCGACCAATAGTTCCGATACATAATTTCGACACACAAGAGAATTTGTATGGCTTCACAAATTTAAATACAACCTAACACAAATATCAACTTCTTCAAAGTGAGACTTATTTTCACTTAAAATCAACAGCACTTCTCACTTAAAAGGAACCTAAGTACATACTTCCTTACTATCTTTGAGCATTTGAACCGTAAATTCAGGCAAATTGATTTATAATTTTGAAAGCAAATTCTGGTGTGCAGGTACCTCAACTCCGGATGAAATGAGAAGTTACTCAACCCTTTGCAAGTTCAACAAAAGCTTCAAACACAACAGCTAATTTGTTTTTAATTAATTTATTTTCACTTGATAAAATCTTTTAACACAGTGGGTTTATTTTTCGACTTAGATTCGCTTCAATTAAATCCTTTCCTATATTCACTTGTACTTCACCACCTGTTTAGCAGTTCTTTCTCGTTAGAATCCACTTTTACCCATTGGCATCTGCGATCGATGGTGTCTGGATTGATTGTGACAGCATCTCCTACAATTTCACCGAATTCCTAATCGATACACTACCTACCTACCTACCTTTGTGTCTTCTGGCGGTGACGATATAACAGAAAACACGAAACTTACATAAACCCTCGAGTTCTCTTTCACACATTTGCACCTCTCTTCGTTTAGTCTTTCTTTCGTCCGTTTAAACAGAACCGCAGCTTCTTTTGGTAAGATACTGATAATGCGATGAGCTTTCCTACTCCAAAACTCCATCTTCATCTATCCATCTTTCGGTTCATTAAAAAAGGGCGGCCGGCATGTAGAGCGGGGAGAGGCAAGTCCAAGATGTGTTTAACAAATGAATGCTCAATAGGAAATAGCTAGTAAGACAAAAATAAGAAAAAAAAAAAAAATTTTACACGCTTCTTCCTCCCATCGCATTGATTGTATATCTTGTGATTTTTTTTTTTTTTGTATTTTGTTACGGAAGAAGTTGAGTAAGGAAAGAAGAAAGCAGTGCCTGCCCAAATATCATTTAAAGCACAAATATGTATCTCAGAGTTTATACTCATAAATCCGGGAGTGGGAGATACACAAAAGGCTTAGCCACCATATTATATATGAGAAATTATGACTAAAAGAGATGTAAAGGTGTGTGGATATCTGTGTGGTACTTAACGCAGGTAGATCGTAGGTAGGTATGGGCTGGCTGCCTCAAGACTGCACAAGGGAAAAGATTTTCGTTTTCATAATTTTTTTAATTTATTTATTTATTTTTAGATTTTTTTTTTTTTTGGTTATATTCGTTGAATATTATTATTTGTCGCTGGTGGTTTGGCTCTTGCTCTGGCTCTGGCTCTGGCTCTGACTCTCTATACCTTCATTTGTATCTTTCACTGGTGTTTGAGTATCTATGTGTGTTTGCATAATAATTAAGCTCGATATATTTTGAAAATGTTTAAAAACAGCCTGACTCTGACGAGAAATTATCAAACCGCAGCTAGAGTTCCATTCGAATAAACACACAGTGATTCGGGTGGTGTTATATCAAAGAATAATATTTATTAAATTTTTAATTTCATTAGTAAATTCATAAAACCCTTTTTCCACAATATGAAATTCTTCATTGTGTCCGTTTGTGTCCTGCTCTTGAGCAATGGAATATACGCTGAAATCGATAATAACTCTGTGGATACACCAAACAGTAGTGGATTAGAAAAGTGCTTGGATGCTGATTCAATTTCTTGCCTTCAAATGACGGTACGGATAAAGGATTAACAAAATAAATGTGTTGAACTTTGAAAGTGAAAAGACAGTTTAAGTGAAAGTCGTTTGGATGGGCTAAAGTGATAATTTATTTTGAATATAAAAAGAAAACTACACCTTTAACAGTGTGAATCGGTGTTTGAACTTGTAAAGCCTTTATTTTGTGCCAGTTTTTAAATACCTAATTGACATTTAGATTCATAACGTAGACATAAGCATTTGAGCTAAAAAATTGCTACTGTCCCTTAAATGGAGACACGTAGGAGGATAGAGTGACGAATTGGATTTGAATTCATTTCTTAATATGTCGTCTTTAAACAAAAAGTGTAGCATAACATTGAAAAATGCTTTCGATCTCAAAAGTGTCCTAGAAAGTTTCGACAAAATTCTGATTTATGTCTTTGTTCATTTCATTTATTTTAGAAACTCCGACAAACACTAATTGCATAAGCTTTGGATCTATTGACTTCTAATTTTAGAAAAAAAAAAAACACCTCGTAATTAACAACTAAGACCTGCTTTTTTGGAAGTGCTATTCAAATAATTGCTGCGTCAAACCAATCAATTTCACTTTCACTTAACTTTCAAGATTGGCCTAATAGTTTTTATGACCATAAATGCTTTCACTTTCTATATACCATTCATTTGTGCGTCTTCCCTAAATCAAACTCTAACCCTTTTACATTTTCCCGTTCTAGTTCTTCCGTCGTGCCAAGTCTATCTTCGACAACCCACAAATTGAAATCTTCGGTGGTGTTTCACTGATCAAGAGCAACGAAGGTCGTCAAGGCAAGTCTCTCAATGACAATTCAATTGCTGTCGAAGTCGCCCCAACTGTTGAAGCCCGCAACTCTGAAATGACCACATATTTCATCACCAGCATGAAGAACTTCTTCGCTGAGCGTTCCTTGAGCTTCAATTTCGCCAACACTGCCCGCAGTATTGCCCGTGCCATTCCAGATGATATCAAGGACGACATCAAGGATTTGGTATCTGAAGCCCGTACCGGAAAGAAGAAGCGTCTTTTGAAGAAATTCTTGCCAATCATCTTGGGAATCGGTGCTAAGGTTGCTCTATTGGGTGTTGCTTCAATGTTCGGTGTTTTGTTGATGGCCAAGAAAGCTTTGGTTATTTCTGTTCTTGCCTTCGGAATGGCCCTCCTTGCCGGTATTGGAAGCATTGGAAGCAAGGCAGCTGGAGCTGCAGGTGGTCTGCTCGGTGGACTCGGAGGACTCTTCGGCGGTAACAAGAGCTCCGGCGGCGGCGGTGGTGGTCTTTTGTCAAGCTTGGGAGGTGGTTCATGGGATTCAAGTGGAGCCTTTAGCTCACCTATTGGACAATCTGTGGCCTATAATGGTTACAAGCAAGCCAGGCGGTAAAGAGATGAGGAGAGCCATTGGATATCTAGTTTCTCTTTGAATGAAAGAGAACTGAGATATGAACCCTAGTTGTTTTTTTTTTTTCAAATTAATTTATTTAATTTATTTAAAATTATTATTATTATTTTTTATTATTATTTCAAAGAAAATTACTTCATGTAATGGAAAACAATTATGATGGCAGTGCCGTCAAAACAGCAAAGACATAAAAAAACAAAACAAAAACTATTTCAGGGTATAAACGATTGTATAGTCCAACGAAAACTATGAAAAGTTGCATGCAACTAGTCCATCTATCTAATTTTATTCTATCTCTTCTTTCTCTTAATTGTATCTCTCTTTTCTCATCTCTTATCATTGCATGTTCTCTTTTTAACTATTCTGTTTCTTTTAACTTCAATCTTTTCTATTTCTTGTACTATTTTCAATTTAACTCTCGCTTGTGATCTATTTTAACTAAACGAACTTATCTATCTTCTTCAAATTTATCTATGCTATCCAAACCACATTGTAAACTATCTATTCTAAGCAATTGCATCTATCTTTCTATCAAAACTGTAAAAAAATTGCATCCTTCTTTTTCATACTTCTCTGAATCTTTATCTAACTAAGCTTTCAACTAGCTATCACTGTTCTATGTATCTTCTTTCTAGTCTTTAAACTCAAACAAAAGTATCTTTATCTAAATTTCTACCTCAAATCTTTCTCTATGCCATGTGAACCTCATTAAAAAACACAAAACAATTCAAACCAAAAATATTTCATCTTTTACTTTTTTTACTTTTATTTCTCTATCTTCTGCTATTTTCTCACTCTGGCCTCCAACATTTTCATCCTTTTTTAGTACTTAACTACCTTTTCTTTTGTCTTTTATTTTCATTTCCGAAGCGAAAGTGTTGTCTTTTGTTATTCAATCTATACCAACTCTTTTAGATTACCGAAATATACAAAAAATTTCTAAAAAAAACAAAAGTATCTTTTATTATTCTCAAAGTATATCAGCGTAACAATGTTACGAGCAGGCGAATGTGTCGTCATATCAGAAATTTCATCTGGTAGGCATTATTTTAATTACATTTGACTTTGCCGATCTCTGTCTATGGGCACGAGTCATAGCCTATCGAAAAAATTATACGGTGTTATGAGTCAAAAACCTTTTAACCCAGTTTTCACACTCACAATAGGTCTGTTAATATCTAGCACGCATATCATGCATTTTTTATTATCTGACAATATCGCTTTGATTGTGTTTTTGAGTGACAGAGAAATTGCTTTGGCTTACCTTTGATATTTATGTTCTGACTTCTGAAATTCCAATGAGTACCTACTTACATTGTATTGGAAAAGGGTATCTTAAAAGTCTGTTTTGAGTCTTTCACTTTTTAAATCACCATTTTTGTAAAAAGTTTCATTGATGGCTGATATGCTGGCTGTGGTATGATGTGTCATTGGGTATGGCTTATTTTTATTGACACTCTCGGAGTTATGCCGCACACCGCATTATGAAGAAAGTATGAGTGATTTGTTCCTTTTTGTTGAGGTTTTTATTGAATGGATTAATCCATGAGTAGCGTTTTTGTTTTGGTTGGATTCATGAGCACAGAAAGAGAAATTTTTAAGTTAATAAGCGTTTTTTGTTTGTTTGATTGATGTGTACTGATAATTGTTTAATTTTGTTAGTGTGTCATAGAGAGACAGTTCGTGCACAAAGATAAGCTCTTTTTTTGTGGTACTGTTCATATTAGATATTGGAAAGTAAAAGTACACTGTGGCTCAAAACGTTGTCACGATTCAATAAGAAAATATTCAATTAAGATACTGAAGTGATTGCTCTTAGTCAAGATTTGATTGTTAAACCAACACTCACACATTTGCTGTCAAAAAACAAATATTTCCAAAAAAAATTACAAAGACACAAAAGATTCAACTAACGAAATGTTTACAAGTTTTGTTGATGCTCGAATGTTTTTAAAGTAGTTGGTACTTGTGGCGTGGTTGGCGTAGTGGGAGTTTGAGGTTCGAGTCCCATGAATGAAGAGTTTGGGATTCTGCAATGTATTTCGACCTTATAACGGGTGTTTTTTAGAGGCATAGAATTTTAAGTTGGCAAAAACTTTTTTAACTGGCGGCCATTTTGTCAGCTGTCAGATGATTTATGTTTAGTTTGGTTTCGCATTTCAACATGAATAGAATGACGCCAGAACAAAGCTCTCTTTTGGATGAATGGATACGTGAATAAATAAAACTGCCGTATTTGGAGTAATGATTATCCTCAAGTGTATGTTGAGACACCGACCGTTACAGCCAGAAAAACGGACTGTGTGGTGTGCTTTATGGGCCGGTGCAATAATTGGTCCGTACTTCTTTAAAAACGATGCTGGTCAGAACGTTACAGTCAATGGTGACAGCTATAGAGCGATGATTACTGGCTTTTTCGTTCATCAATTGAACAACCATGATGTGCAGGAGTTGTGGTTTCAACAAGACGGCGCAACAAGTCACACAGCTTGTGCCACAATTGATTTATTGAAGGAAACGTTTGGAGACCGCATATAATTTCACGTTTCGGACCGTTTCGGACGTGGAGGTCAATATTCTGCTCGTTATTGCCGATATACGGCCACAAAATTTGGGAAAAGTCATCGAAAATTGGACTTCCAGATTAGACTACGTCCGAGCCAGCCATGGCGGTCATATGCCAGAAATAATATTTAAATTATAATACCTGAAGATTGTCTTCCGAATAAAGTAAATTTCATATCAACAAAATCGTCTTTGTTTTATTCCATTTAAAAGTTCTATACCTCTAAAAAAACACCCTTTATTATGTGCATGTGCATATGCTGCGCTCCATGCTTATTTAAGTGGTACATAACATTAAAAAAAAAATACATAGCTGATAGTCTTAATAAGTTCTTATTCAGCGTTTTAAGCGTGTAATAGCGAAATCTAATAAATACGGCTGAATACCTTTATTTAAATCGAAAGTACGGTAGATATAGTTTGATATTTGAAGATTATTTCATGTAAATGATGGCTGCGGCTGCTCCTCAAGTGATCCGTTCGCTTAGTCCAATTTTGACATACTCTTTTTGACATTATCCGATATCCGGACGGTATCTTACGAATAAATACTAAGGCGTCCGCAGTGCGTCGATCGTTATCGTCATGAACCTTAAGGGGGATAGCCACTGTGACGGCCGAAAAATTTGTGATTTAAAAATATTTTTTTTTTGACCGAGTAAATTGAGGAATTTTTGAATCCGGTTTTTTTATTTTATTAAGTACACATCGAATGATTTTTCCACAAATTTTTATTAAGAAATATTTAATAACTTTAACAATATTAGCGATGCCGTATCGCCTTAAAAAAAAAGTAACCCTCCATGGTCGCATCGATTATTCAAAAACCGGTACTCTTAAAAAAAAAAATTTTTTTTTGTAATCTGTATGAATGTAGTTACCGTTGTACGTAGCCGTTTTTTTTTATTTTGTTTTTTCACAAAATGGTGACTGATTGACAATATTTTGTCTTTTTCGACCTTTTTTTTTTGGTTTTCAGACAGTTTAAAAAATAGTAAAAAACAAAATTTTCTAAATCGGCTACGCTTAACCTTAACCACTACTGAGACGAACAAAACGAAAAAAAAAATTTGACATCGGTTAATAATTGTTCGAGTTATTGATGGAGGGGGAACTTTTTTTTTTTTAGGCGCTACGGCATCGCTGATATTGCTAAAGTTATTAAATATTTTTTAATAAAAATTTGTGGAAAAATCATTCGATGTGTATTTTAGAATAAAATAAACCCGATCCAAAAATTCCTCAACTTACTCGGTCAAAAAAAATTTTTTAAAAAATCACTAATTTTTCGACCGTCACAGTGGCTATCCCCCTTAACATCGCCCCCCAAAGAATAGGCTAGAGACGTAAAATTTAACGATTTAAATTACCAATTGACCGCCAACAAACGTAAAATAAACTGTTTACCGAACTCGGTTCTCCATTGTTCCTTTGTAAAGCGGGCTATGTGGCACGGGGCACCTTCTTGTTGAAACCACATATATCACTCTGCATACGCGTTTTGATGGATTTAAAGTCTAATAATGTAAATTTGGTGTAAAAATTTGTCACAACAGCCTGAATAGCCGCCTCAGTAAACAATGAGTCGAATAAACTGACCATTTAATGAAAGAAGCGCATGCACAGAGGACGCATTTTGATATTAAATTCAATTATTTGCAAGCATTGTTTGTTTACAGAGCTGTAAAGGAATGCATTCTTTTTTGTATTGTAGTCACATGATGAAAAAGACTTATCTTTTGAATATTATGACTTCATGTCAGTGTAAGTGTTTCGGTGTAAACCAAACAGATTTGCGTCTTAGAAGGGTACGACAGCATCTAACTGATAAGCCCACTTTATGTCGTATCTAGGCGAAACGCCAATTTTTGGAGTGAGGTCACTGGATCTCTTGGTCCTCCCTTTTTGATTTCATGTAAGTACTTAACTTTAATCAAAAATTCCCAGTTAATTTTGAAGTAATTTAAAAGAATGTAAAAGAATTTTAAAAGACTTCCAAGACTGCAAACAGTTAAAAAGTTTTGCATTCTTTTGACTTCAAGGCTTTTACCTGCTCTAGACGATTGGTTTACTAAAGACTTCAGAATTGACTGGGACTTATTTTTGTAAGTTGAAGTACTACGATAACGAATGTGAATGCACTGCGAATATTTAGTTAAATGAATAGGACTTTTTGCAATGCATTACCAAATGAGTGCATTCTTTTACAGCTCTATTTGTTTGTTAGGTGATTCATGTTTTAGTCATAGACCAAGCTGGAAATATTCGACAGTGACATATGAAACGCGACGCCTGAATTTGGAACCGTGTTTTTTTTTTTTTAAACTCGAGCTCTGTTGCACCTCCCTATTTAGTTATTTATGCTTTTTTATATGGAACTTGTTGATTCTCGTCACTTTCAGTACCACAACAACTAAAGCAAGGAAAGTACCACCAGTGCGGTCTTCTGGGAAGAAAATGGTATTTAAATCTAGTTCTCCAGATTTAGAAGAGGTGACAGATCCAATTCTTCTTCTTAACCAATTTGCACTATTGGTAGGAGTTTTTCTTTGTGATCTACCTCATTCTTGGTGTTTATCAAAAACACCCTCAAATGATCACCTTTCCAGTCTATCTAATCTCTGAACAGATAGATACCCACGATCGTCCTGTTGTAGGTGTGCTTCCAGAGATGCTATGTTGCAAGACTTGCCTGATAGTATTGTATATATAATGAACTCTTATAGTACCTACAATCGCAAGTAAAAAATGGGTGTGAATCGACTTGTATTGTGTAGGTAATGAGCCTAATAGCTGCAGCACTAGATCATTGCTTATTACTGAAAACCATTTTTCATTTTTCGTTTCTTTAGTGTCGTTGCAATGTTTGCTTACTTCCAGGCGCAATTCTTATGTGACCAGTTCACAATAGAATGTCAGTACTTATTTGAAGTCGAGCTTAAATTAATTAAAAAGCTAGGCTTCATTCAACTCAACAATAAATCCAGCCTTAATGTATGCTGAGAATAAGTGTTTTCATTCCAAAGTCTGAAAGCTTCTGAAGTTAGGGCAATTAAGGCCTACATTTTGGGAAAATTTAAATTTTTTTCTTCAACAGATTTCCGATTCCAAGTACAATTACAATTATTAGTATTCGTGCAATGAAATGAAGTTGTGAACACAATGAGCTGCATACGCAGACGGAGCCGGAGCCTCAAGAGTTAAAATCAAATTAGCTCCGGCTCCGTCTTGCGTTATTTTTGTATTAACTTGTATTTAAAGTTTTGACATTTCGTGCGGGTGCGTCTCTGCAGCCATTTTGTTCACGCAGTAAGCATCCATTATTTTTTCATTATTTTTTCCGTTGTCTTTCATGGTTTATTATTTGACAGTTTAGTTCTGCTTTGAGTAGTATTTGACGGGTGTAGTTGGTAAAGTGTCAAAATAAATTACTTAGACTATTGCGGGCTAGGATTCGTACCAAAAACATTGAACCTACTTCCGTGCCCGATTCCTAGCCAGATACAGCAAACACAAATTACTCTGTTGTTGTAAACGCCAACTTAGATTATGTTGCCTTGTGATCTGTCAGTGTTTCCAAGTCAGTGAAAAGTAAGAACTACTTTACTTCAAAGCCAAAATCAAACAAATAATTTCTGTTGCATATTCTGATGCGCACAAGTAAATTTACATAACATCAGTTAAGTTCAGGACCTCGAAAGCATGTTTAGTATGTTTTGCAGAAATAGCAAAAACGCAGAACCTCGTATACATTGTAAAACGTCTTAAGCCGATCAAAAGCAGGACCTTGTATTTATTTTGTAAATTGAAACCACAATAAGTAGGCGAAAGAGAGACACGTTAAGTCTTATCTAGAAATTTTCTAACGGCAGATTTAGCTTCGTCTTGGAAAAAAACAGCATTTAACTAACTGAAAACACATAGGACCAAACACCGATATAAACATTGAACATCCGTGAATTAACTCTTACAGTGCGAGACTTAGGAGGTGCAGCTTTACTTTTGGCATTAGGTAGCTATTTTAAGAGGCTTACATTAATTTCTTTCTTACGAAATGTTCAAAACATGAGCGCTGTTAGTGACAAGATTGGGGACCGTCATGTACTACTGCGTGCTGTTGTCATGATGTGTTATTTGTTCTATGTAGTATTTGTGTAGTTAGTCTTGTGGTGTATCAGCCAAATGGGCTTTGTCGCCCGGCTGCAATCCCCTTAATCCGCAGATTTTTGTGTGGAGTAGGTTTCATGTAAATGTAAATGTAAACGTATGTATTGAAAATTCCAAAAAGTGGCTCTAGTTTTTTTTATTTTTGGTATTATTTTTATGAATGAATTTTTAATATTTTTGTTGATTTTTTTTTTTGGCTTAAGAGGTCCTGAAATCTAACTATCGATTGTACCTTAGGACCAACCAGTAAGTACCTATTGCCCAATATATTTGACTTAATACACCGTAATAAAGCTAGTTAGAAAATCGATTTTTGAATCTCTTTATTAGATCCTTTTTGGGATCCATATGGATGCACTTATGTGTAGGATAGCTTTGGCATCCAACCGCCTGTCACAGAAATAACATATTACTTATATTTTATTACGTAAAATCTGTCCCTGCATTGTCGTGTTGAAAAATGTTGCTGAGATAAAATGAAAAAAAAGTCCAAAAAAACCTACAGAAACCTCGGGCCTCACGTATTTCTAGGATCAACACCTTTTATGCCGAGAGTTTTTCATGGCAGACTATTTTGCTTTTGGAAAACTTGCCGATACCTCGCAATACCAGTGGAAAACGGTATCCACCACCACTATCGCAAAGGGGAAGCTTTTTAAAGACTTAAGCTTGAAGCATTGTATGTAAATATATAGAAACTATAGTAAGTTCAAGATGTGATTTAACAATCTATGGACCGGAGGAACGCATTGACGCAGCATTTGCTTTTCTACACGCAATGCTGAAACCAATAGCTTGGAACGGAGACTGCTAAGTTGAACCGGAGAAAATAAGTTCGCCACCAGTCCGAAAGTCTAGATAATAATACTATAGTTTCTAGATTTTTTTTAAGATTACATTTAGATTTATTTTTTGCTTCCTTGTTTTAAATACAGATTTAAGTTACAAAATCAGTAAGCATGGCTTTTTCGTCTGCCTGACATAATTTTTCAATCATTTAATAACAAGTTTGTTTTAATGTATACATACTTTAAGTATACTCAATTCTTGAATTTAAAAATATTTAAAAAGTTAAAAGTTTTCAGTAATAATTTCACTATAGCAGTTGATAGCTTGTTCTATAGAAGTAAAAAAAGTTGTTTAAGCTCGCTCTCGCTTTCGCAGTTAAAATCTAGGCTATAACTTCTTCCTTAGATTTTGTGTCGGTTCCTAGAAAATATCTTCTTATTTCTTTAAGCAAGGGGCATCTTCCGATGAACTGTATAACAACTTCTCTCTCTATAGTTTCTATATACAATGATACAATGCTTATGATTAAAGGTCTTAGTGATAAAGCTAAATAGGCATCGACCACAGAGTTACTTTTCCATAGCCCTTCTTATTTTAATTTTGAAATTCATACGGAACCCCTCAATAATATGAGATTGTGAAGTTCGTTTTTGGTGGATTGTCGAGTTATTGAATTAGCTTTTTCTTTGTTCTTTTATCACTGCATACGCGTGCGACTGATTCTGAACTGAACTGATTCTGCTCAGTTCAATTATTTTTCGGATTTCAAAGCTTGGGCATGAAAGCTGCTTTTCAACACGTTTCAAAAGCTCACAAAAACGATATTACAGTAAGGGAAAACCTCCCAGGGTCACTACTTTTCTTTCAGCTGCCCACTTCCATTCAGATGTTCTCCCTTAAAATCCACCATCTTGTATTCGTCTAAGCCACAATAAGGGAAAGTGACAATATTTGCTCTTCATCAAAGAAAGGTTGAGACTTCGTCTCAGGTGTTTAAATCAAGGAAGGTTCATTGAAAACTAAAGTCCTCCGTACACCTTAGTTCAAAATAAACGAATTAAGTGAAAGAATTTCACACGAATGAGATTTAGTCCAGCTTTGAAATCGGGTGCCTTCAACGATCCTTTTACCAGAGCTTAACAGAAGCAAGCTGTTAAAGCAAAAAAACTGCCATTGATTCCAAGACCTTAAAAATTGAAAATTCAAAACACATCGCGATAAGAGAAACAAAATAAAATTCAAAATTCTACCTCCTCAAGTCCTCGTTGATTCCAAAAGCACATAAATAATTAGCATGAGTAAAGAACCATATCAAAGAGGATTCGTGCATTTCAAAATCATCGTCAATGTACAGATACGCTTTACGCAAATTAGCTGACCGAAAGCAAAACCAAACAGGTGAAGTGTGGTCTGATTGTTATGGATTCGTCAACAGTGTTTTATTCGTGAAAGTTTAGTCTGTATTCAATATACCTACACAATACAAATCAATGACGAACAATAAGCAATATATATCTCTTCATTAATCTCTAATTTAGTATAAGCGAATGTGACCATAATGTGTTTTGGTTTTGAAGCTGGTTCATTGTAATTGACAAACTAATTTCATGATCCACGTATAACAAAGCTTTCTTTTAGTGCTAATACTCGTGCAAAAGTCCACCACACACCATAACATTTCATCAATCCCTATGCGTTCCTAGTTTATGTCACATTAGCCCCAACGATAAGGCACCTTAGCTTACCTACGTTTCCTTGTGGTATGCAATATTCAGTGCATAATGCAAAAGCGGTCAGCAACTTGTGCACATTACATTATAAGGCCTGCCATTCAGGGCTGAATTTGATAAGCCGTGACGCCCAATCTTTGGGCAACGCATTGCTAAGCTCTGTGAAAAAACAGGACACAAGGCATTTCTAGATGTCACTCTGGCATTCTTTTTTTGAGGAATAAGAATAAAATTGAAATCCAATTAAAAAAAAAAGACTGGAAACTGGATTCACTGTGCTTGAACTAGAAATAAATAGCCAAAAATCGACTTATGAAAAACTACATATCCTCAAATGACTTCGGTTAATCCTAATAAGTTGACCTAAGTTGCAGCTAATTAATTCGCATTTCCGACGAACTCATTTACCAACGCATAACAAAGACCAAAACAGAAATGCGACCCTGTCTTATACATCTATATGCTGTGGAAAAAGTCCAAATAGCTTCATCAATGTCAGCAGAGCCTTCACATCACTTTATCAAGAAGAAGGAGGAGCATTCAACACGTTTGGTTTGTATGGTGAACGAACCAACGAACATGTCTGTGCCATTCGAATAGTCGACAGTGAATTTGCTGAAACGGCCTCTGTACCGTGACCAAGCAAATGTGTACCATACATATATCTAAGGACCTAAGCAATTTACCAAATTGTCTTTGCAGAAAGAATATTGTTTCCCAAGTATCCACATGTGCGGTACCATACACACCCAAAAGTGAGGTGGCCTTGTAGATTGTAGTCGGAAGTATGCCATCGACATTCAGCTTTCGCTATTATCTCGGGAGTAATCGTATGTTTACGGAAGAAAAGTTACACTTTTCATGTCACTTAATGCGATATGCTCAATGAATGAGTGGGATAGGAAAAAATAAAATAAAAAATAATGCGGTTCACCGTGTTCGTGATTGATTGGATAATCGACCTAGTGATCTAGATCACAGAAAAGTTGAACCTTGTTTTTGTTAAATTATTTGAACTTCTTCTTCCTCTATCAGTCGACCGTATTACTAAGTGTTTTTATGGCTGACATGTTACTCAAATGAATAATGTCACAACGTTAATTTTTATAGATCTTTCAGTCTTCTAAGCCAAATAGGTCAATCGGAAGACAAGACAAATCTTGGATGAATAGCTTAGGAAATGTGAAGTATGGCTTAAAAGAAAAGAACTCAATCGAATTATCAAAACCCATTGAACGTTTGATTCTACAGTACAAAATATGTACATATGAGTAATGGTAATCGATTCCGTGTATTTGTATAGAAGAGTAGGATATTTGACAATATTATTAAATATTTTTCCGGTAAGAGACTCGCTACTAGAGGTGCAGGAAACTATAAGCTCGTATAGGGAGGGACTTTTGTGCGATTAAATTGATTTCCAACGATTATTGGCAATCGATAGAATCCACATGGCTTAGGATCCCATTAAATGGAGGACTTTTGTCAAAAATTACAAGAAAATCGTATTTCTGTCTTGTCTTAGTCTGGCGGTGTCAGTTGTACTTTCTTTTCAATTGCTTTTATTTTGTGATTTGTTCTTACCATATTATAAGGCTTATATTTTAAAAAGGTTTTGTGGTGTTGGTTTTGAAAAACATGAGAACAGTTTAGCTGTACCTGAAGGAATAAAAATATAACAGATACATTTCTTTACAGCAAAACTCCAGTTAAAAAAAATTGTTATTTCATCACCAAAATGAACTTTCTACAGCTGTATGTCCTCGCAAACTGAACGAATTCCACCTTTGAAGTATTGAATAGACTGTAGGTCATTGAACAGAGACCGATATCTTTCATGTACCTTTAATAAAAGAGTCGAGGAGCCAATTGTGGTCGCCTCTTCGGGAAAACACGGACAATGGTATCGTTCCTTGTGTGGTACATAGCTCCCAAACCGCTCCGTTTTATTCGAAGTGAACAACATCCAAATAAAATGATTTCTTTTTTTGATTACGGTAATACAAAATCTCATTATTCCGCAACGCAATTCACTGCAATAGTAATTAAAAATTCATTTTCGAAATCAATTGATCCAATGGCCCCGCTAGACCAAAAACCCTAAGGAACAGTAATTTTTGCGTTTTCCGAACACGAAATACTACAATTAGGCAGTTCATCGAACCCTTTGAGCCGTTATAATAGGCCAAATCGCTTAACATGACTTTTCAATGCAACCTTAGATCATTTCAATTCATTCCTGGTACAAATCAGCAAAGCCACTAAGTTACTGATGATCGTTTGGCTTGAGTTCTTGTTTCAACTGGTCCATTAAAACTTTAAAACCTAAAGTTTTAATGCAAAATTGGGAGCTATGTTCTATCTGCAATTCCAAATCTTGAAGATCGATGAGAAATGAGCAAACGAACGTTTTCGTAAGGGTGCGTTAAGTTTGGTTTTATAAATGGTGCAGCCGCAAGTGCCAACTTCTCACTCGGGTCTCAAGGATCAAATGATCTACCGGAACTACAGTTGATAAGGAGATTGGAATGAGAAGAGGAGGTGATAAATAGAGAAGGATTATGTTGGTGACTACCGAATATAGGCTATCAGGGTTGGGAAACTTCACAAATTATTTGGAGCACTGAATGAACTCAAAGACGGTCTTCAGTAGAAGGTTAGAGATGTGATACAGTTTGTCAAAGAAGTATTCTCCGAGGGCTTTTTTCTTAGTGAGGGCCAAAGATTGGGCATTCACGGTGATATAGAAATGATTCTTACTCTTTGCAGTGTCATCCCCTATATAAGCTAATTATTATTTTTAATAATCTTATAAGATTCCTGACCTCACCTTTTAGATAAGGACATATAGAGCTTTGAAAGCAGTTCTTCAAATCATTGACTCACTCATTTCTTCCAACAGTTTCACAAATACTGTTTGAGAATTTGTTCCACGACGCGACGACCCGAAAATGCTTTAGTTTTGCGAACAGAAACCAAGATATTTTCAACATGTTTGCGCCCACCACGTACTTACTATTATTTATTTGGATGCGAAGTTGTAGTTCATGGCTGCCTTATAGAAGAGTTCATCTGTCATGGGCTGATGAATGAGTGCATCATCAAAATCTATGTAAAGCTGAATACGCCTACAAAATCATGTAAGCTTCCACCTTCGTGGCCCACAGCCTAGAAAGAACACCGGTCTTAAGATCGTTTCTACAACCTCTTTGAATTACAAAAGAAGCAGTGTAAACTTGAACGGATAAAAAATGCTCCTGTTGACTTCGACGTAAAATAAGGAAAGAAAGACATTTTTGAAAATACTATCGGCAAGTTAAGTTGGCACGCCATATCTTCCAATAACAGTTTCAGATTAATTAACTTGGGTGAGGCAGTGGCGTAGATAGGGGGCGGGGGGATCAGGGGGATAGATCCCCCATTGGGATCGATAATAATTGTTCAACATAACCAGTCATGAACCAAAAAAGTTAACGAAACACACTGTGAAATTTAGTACCTACTTCCTACGTGTATACTCACAGGATTGTAAATTCTATACTTTCATTCTACGGGGAAAATATAAAGTCAGCTTCATCTAAAAGAAATTATTATATCAGCAAATCACCTAATCTTTTGAATTCCTTTTTTTACATCGATTTTCCACGACTGGTATGAATAAAATCTTTTCTCTTAAAATCTCTAATATAGCAGTTTACCATACATTACTGTATTAAACAAATCCAGGTGATGCTCTTGCAAAGCTTATAGTGGAAAATCTTCCTAATTGGGATCTGGACATTTTTTTTTGATCGGCCAAGGGTACGACGGAGCAAGCAATATGTCTGGTCGATCGTCGATACAATGGTGTTCCGGCAATTATTCGCCAACAATTTGCTTCGCATGGCCTTTACCTACGTCCTTGCCAATCCTTGCCTTATCTGCTTCCATCAAAATACCAGCTATAAGAGACTGCCTAACCACAATTGAAGCAGTTGACAAATATTTCAATACACCGAAAAGAAAATATATGTTGCAAAAAACAATAAGCGAAATCGAAGAGACACCACAAAAAGGACATTAAAAAGGCTGAATCACAAAATCTCAAAATCAAAATATCTCAAAATATCAAGCAGTTGGAGATTTTGAGGAGCTATTTCCGTTTGTGTTCGAAACTCTTGACCAAATGAGAACTTTGGGAAGAGACGCAAGGAACTTAAAAAACGCTATGGATTTCGAGTTTTTGATTAGGTTAAATGTTTTAAGCATGGTTTACCATCTCTCTTTGTCATTAAGTCGTGAGTTTCAAAGAGTGAATTAAGACTTGGTCCAAGCTATGGATTTCGCCAAGGAATTAAGGGATCAACTAAAGATTAAACGGGCAGAAGATGACTCATTTTCGAAAGTGTTTGAAGATGCAAAAAAAAAATAGCTGAAGTCCTTGGTATTGACGTTAAACGTGAACCGATAAAAGAATCGTTCAAACCCTTTGGTTCCAAGTACAGAAGAATATTTTCGTGTTACTGTCTTCAATCCTTTTCTCGATTTCATGATTTCATTTAATGAACCTTGGAGAGAAATTTACAAACCATGAAAACATACTTGAAGAGTTTTCAGTTCTTTTCAAAGATTTTTCGTCAGAAATAGACAAAGCAGCAAGAAAATTAAAAGTTGAGTTTTACCAAACATATTTGGCTGCCGAACCATCTTCTGTTCTTGAAGAATTAAAAACTTGGAAGAGACATTTGATCCGAAGGAATAATACTTCCTCTAAGAATTAATTAGAAGCGCTCGATAGCTGCCCCGAAGAAAACTTTCCTAACTGATATATTTTATTCAGAATATTAGCTACTCTGCCCGTTTCAACGTCAAATCCCAAAAGAACTTTCTCCTATTTAAAGAGAGTGAAAACAACACAAAGAAAAATGACCAACGAAGTGAGATTCTTAAAAATATGTCTTTTTTAATAACAGTGTGATAAGCTTTGGATGTTTACTTAATTGCAAGATCGTTTGAATGGTTTGGCTGCTTTAGCTATTCATCGCAAAATACTTATAGCAGCAGACGAGGTTATAAGTGTTTTATCTAAAAAGGACAGAAATAAAAAGGATTTTACTCTATGATTTATTTTTGAAATTAATATTATTCACCTATTACATCAATATTTATTCTAGTTCATACTCAAATTAATGCGCATAGTATATTATCTTTAAAAAATATAAATTTTTATGGCATACATAATGAATTCAATGAAGTCTTATTATTTGTTTTTTTTTAATTATTAAAACTTAAAAAAAGTGAGCGAAATAGGTCTATCCCCCCCATAGCGAAAAGCTATCTACGCCACTGGGGTGAGGTGGTGAAATAAGTTGTAAACACCATATGTTTCCCGTATTTTAATATTTATGAGTCTCGTGATCAACACAATTTTCTGGATATTCGAAAACTAGGAAAAGTCAATAGTGACCGCTCTGCTGAAGATATGACATGAATAAGGATTTCATGTATTTTTGGAAAAATACACATACACGAGCAAATACGTAGAAATGCTTTTCGCATCCAATATCTGAGAGTTTTATGCCAGCAGTATTTCTTAGCCAATAACCAAAACCCAGTGCATTTCTCACAACAACTTGTGAGGGAGTGGAGGGGACCTACAATTGTCTGCCGGTTCCGAAAGGCTAATCGAGGAAGCAATTTTCATGGCAATGAATTTACTATCGGAGGACTTGATGTATTCCTCGCGAAAGGCAATACCCGTAGTAAAAAATTCTGCATCGGTTGTGTTACTTTACAAAATGAATAATGCCTCTATAAAATGATCTCAATCTACATCCATATGAACTCAGTCCTTACAAGAAACTTACAGTTTCTTATGCATATGGAAGAGCACACAGTTTCATTGAGACGCGATCACACCAGAAAAGTCATAGAAGTTCATGGCTCCTTTCCAGCAATCGCATATGCTCATAGTGAGCAAAATAAAATTCGTCTTTCACAACGATTTTTCATGAAGTTGATTGTACACATTGTTGCAGTTGGAGTGGCGCAAAAGAAAATCCATACGAGTGTAAACTAATCGAAACTTGTCATGCTTTGATGACTGTCGTGCGATGTGGCGGTTGGTCGCGGTGGTATCGGACGGCAAGCGGCGTCCCACAACACCATATACTTGATGTTACTGCAAGTGCAACAGCCAAGAGTATCAATATTTATTAGCCATTTATATACTGTGCCAAGTATTCCGCATTGGCATTTGTATTCACACTCTCGTCTGCGCCACTAATGTGAATTGTTTAGATGTTAAATACTTTTGTTGACAGTTTATCTTGGGTTTTCATTGGAAATTATCTTCGAGAAACTTCATAGAGATATGAAAGCCTACAAAATTGTTTGGTAAGCATGATGGTCGATCTTGATAGAAAACTATAAGACACATGGTGTATAGGCAAAATGTTTTGATGAATGCTGAATTACAAATCAGATGATGTGCATAGAATACTTGACATATATGTCTACGATATATGTATACCGTATACGATTTGGGTGTGATTGTCGATGGGATTGGAAAACTTGTAAACACAATCAATATACCGTGATACTTTTGGTTTGAATTTGTGAGTTTTCTGATTGCTTGCTGAGTTTTTTGATTTCAATTTATTAAAAAAGCGTCAGATAACGACAACATTAAAACTAACAAAATGTCATATTAAATCAATTTAGCCAATTCATAGATGAGCCTTCGAAGGAGTCGTAAATAAGGACAACGCGACGGTTAGGTTCGACAGCTGCATTTGCTTCAATTTGAAATGGAATCCAACTTAATATTGAAAATTTTGTAGCCCCTCGAATATCATGAAGGAGTTATGTTGAAATGGCTTTTAATAACGTGTCAGTTAAATGGCGCCCTCCAGAGAACATCATCCAGCTGATGATGTCATGGCGTTCTATGATGTTTTCATGCTGTGTTCTTTTGAAGTATATGAAAGTGATTCTGGTTTCGTGTCGTTGTAATGCTACAAAAGTTAAGGACGGATAGGTTGGGTCAAAACCAAAAAAAATTGTATGGGAAGCTAGTCTATCTCCCCTACAAAAGATTTTTTTTTTAAATGAGAACAACTCTTTGTGAGATCAAATATATAAGAATGAGCACTGTGTTTTCCACTGCAATTCTTAATATCTGCGAATTTTTCATAAGGCTGTGGCAATCCTGTTGCATGTCTTCTTAATGGCACGTCGACTTAATAACGACATGTACCGCTGTTTTTTGCCTTTCCAGGCATATTTCGAACTCAGAGTGAGTTCAATAACAATTGATTGCATATGATATCGTTACCGCGTTGTAAAACACTGCATTGCAAACTACTTGAGTCTACAACGCTGTGTGTCAGTTAAATGGCGCCCTGCAGAGGACATGCATAATTAAACACAGTTCTCAGGCGTTCTTCACATTATTTCAACATCGGTAGAAACTGGCTTTTTTAACAATGTCCTTGAGATATCCGGTATGACCAAATGGAGCAATTAACACCTCCTAGCCAAAGGAGAAGCACAAAAAAGAAAATTATTAGGGAGATTAGAAAGAGAAAAAATTAATAAATGGGTGGCACATTGGAGTTCGGGGAGAACCGAAGCCTAGCATATTTTCCTCAACCATACCATCAGGGATTGAAGTGAAGTCATCATTCTATTTCCGGTGCTGAGCTGTATATTGAAGAATATTTTTCGATGTTAATTTTATCATGCTCAGTGTTTCATAAAGCTGAGAGTCCTCTGCGTTGCCCCATTTATAGTGAGAACACTTCATGTCCTTTTAAATATGTCAAAAAGGTTTCACTTATATTTATAGTTTTGTTTGGCAATGACGGATATCCAATCGTAGCAACTTCATAGGAAAGATGACTTCAATTTTGAAATGTAATTACAAATTCATTTAAAAAATACGTGAAATGCAATTAATTGTGAATTTTCAAGCCAACTTTCCACATTTCACTTTTTTTCGCTGCTGACACGAGACAACCACAAATTGCTGAAATTCTTAAACAACAAAACAAAAACATTTTTTTACTGCTCAACAAGTAGAATGACCCACTGCCACAGACATACTAAAAATCAAATTTGCATTGCTCTGTCATTTTACTAGGTTTTCGAGGAAAGGCTCTATGTGCGAATAGTTTCTCCGTCGAGTGCTAAAGTTGTATACACCGGCAACAGTTACTACTGTCGCATTCGCATTAGCAAATCCATTTCTATTTGCCATTTGACATAATTTATTATATCAAAATAATGTACATTCCATGGCACGTATATACGACTTTGGAATTCATAAATTCTTAATGTGGTACATATGCAGAATGAATTGCAGCCCGACACGGCCACGGCTGGGACAATGGCAGCACGTCCCATCCCATCCCATCCACGTTTGTCTTTTAGTGAAATGGAAGCAAATAAGCTCAAAGTGGCCATTTGTCTGCTACTGCCGTTGCCGCTGTCGTCTCTAACTGGTTCAAAATATTGTTTCTCTTTACTAGCTATGGTCTATTGACTTCACGCTGTTGAGCCATTCACCAAATGCCATACACAAACACAACATAAAAGAAAAAAAGTCACTTTTCGAAGGGAAAACATCTTTAGAGTCGGAACTTGCATGCCAAAGAAGCCATACCATTCCGGTCTTGGTCGCTAAGAGATGGTTGCTCTGCTGGCGATGGCAATGAAACATAAATTTCACTTTCTTCCTAAGGTTGAACTCAACCGGACGGACGGTCATGCAAATCCAAGAGGATATAATAACTTTCCCATTGCAACTTCACAAGTCGTGCAGCTGAACTCTTATGAATTTATTGCATTACGTTCATGGTAGGAATAGTGAGTGCATGGGCATTCGTGCATCTTGTTGGTTGTAGTAAGTAAATGTGGACATTGGAATTAGCTTTTAGGACAGATATGACGCCGCCAACACTTAACTTCAATTAGCTCCAATTTCAGTGTATTTTTCTTCTGTTTTTTTGTTTTTGGCATGGTGTCGTGATGCTGATGCGTGATGGTTAAAAGTAAAAGTTGTTCATTAAATTTGATAGCTTGATCTTTAAGAATGCAGATAAATTTCACTAAAGGCTCAAAGGAATTATGTTAATAGGAGAAGATTATATAATTGAGCATTTGAAAGCTTTTTTCCTTTTTAACAATAACACTGTGCTAGTTTTAAAAACCGACAGGTGCCGTGTAAGGCTATTAAAGATAATTTGCGGGTGCTGATGACGATGGCATCATTCATTTTTTGAGGTTACTTACTTACTTAGGTGGGCATTACAGTTCGGGGTGAACATGGGCCTAAACCAACATCCTTCTCATTACCTTCATCCACTTGATTGCGCCACCTATGACGAGGTCTTCCCCTTCCGCGATTTCCCTGCAATGTGCTTTCGAACACCCGACGAGCCGGAGCGTTTGGGTCCATCCGCTCTACATGGCCCAACCATCGTAGCCTCGCGATGCGTACTCTTCTGGCTATGCCCATGTCGCGGTACAGCTCATACAGCTCGTTGTTGTATCTTCTTCTCCACACATTGTCTTCGCATACGGGATCAAAGATCATTCGGAGAATTTTTCTTTCGAAACGACCATGGGTTTCCTCATCCGCTTTCGATATAAGGTATATGCTTCCGCGCCGTACTGCAGGACTGGAATGATTAAGGTTTTGTACAAGGTCACCTTGGTTTCATTCTTATACAAGGTCACCTTGGTTTTTCTAGAGAGGGTTTTGTTTCTCAATTGCCTTCTTAACCCAAAGAAGCAACGGTTGGCAAGAGTTATTCTCCGTTTGATCTCCGCACTCATGTTGTTGTCCGTGTCTACAGAGGATCCGAGGTAGACGAAGTCCTGTACTACCTCGAAGTTATGTCTGTCTATTGTGACGTTTTGTCCAATTCGTCGATGTTCTGTGTCCTTGTTTGATGACAGCATATACTTCGTTTTGCCCTCATTATCCATCAAACCCATTTTTGCCGCTTCTATTTCATTACTCGCAAAAGCACCTATGACATCACGCTTTTTTCCCATTACCTCAATATCGTCTGCGTATGCGAAAAATTGTACAGACTTTTGAAAGATTGTTCCTCTGGTGTTGACGTTTGAGTTTCTTACAATCTGTTCAAGTATGATGTTGAAGAAATCGCATGACAGTTTGTCCCCTTGCCTAAAACCTCTTTCGACATCAAAGGTCTCGGTGAGTTCTTTACCGACCTTGACGGAGCAGCGTGAACGATATTATGTTCTCGGGTTTTTTCCAAGATCTGCCGTAATGTGAAAATTTGGTCTATTGTGGACTTCTCTGGCCTAAAACCACATTGATAAGGACCTATCAAGTTGTTGACGTGGGGTTTCAGACGTTCACATATTACAGCAGACAAGATCTTATAAGCGACGTTAAGGAGGCTTATCCCTCTGTAATTGTCCCTCTGTAATTAAGCAGTCTGCAGAAATGATCTTTCCAGATCCTCAGTAGCGACTGTGACTCTATAACTATATGTTTCCCTGCTGGTCTTTACAGGCTAGAGTTCGGGGTTTGCCACCCTGTCAGGATTTTTTAACCTTTTCGTAAAACTTCCGAATCTCGTTCCTGTCTTGGCACCTCTCTATTTCCTCAAACGAGCGCTTCTCATGCTGCTTCTTTTTCTTTTCGAGAAGTCGGTGTTCTTCCCTTCTTTTCTCCTTGTAGATCTCGTTATACTGATCGTAAGCAGCCCTTGTTCGTTTTTGCATCAGCATTTGTCGTGCTTTTTGTTTGGTTGACGCTGTCGATAGTGGAAACTTTAGAAAAACTTAATACCTTTAGTATGTGCTAGGATGCTATAATTCCCATGTACAACTTCAAACTCAACTTCTCCATTGTCATCCCCCCTAGGGAAGACTGGGAGAACATAAAGCTACATCATTCAAGGCAAGATATGGTCTGGTATACGGATGGCTCAAAAATGGAAGCTGGTACTGGTTCCGGCATTTTCAGCGACTGTCCCAGAACGAATTTCTCAGTATGTCAAGGTAGTCACTCGTCCATTTTCCAAGCAGAAGTCTTTGCCACTAACGAATGTTCGAGAATAATATGTTCATCGACCATGAGAAACAAAACAGTACTCATTTTCTCAGACAGCCAAGCTGCACTAAAGGTGTTCAGAGTTAAGCTCACCTGTCATAACTAGTCCAAGAGACAGTCATGTTACTCTCTGAAAGCAAGGAAAAACGCTGTAATCCTCCACTGGATCCCAGCACACAAAGGCCTATGATGTCAACGAGAAGGCTGACATCTAAGCCATTCGTCGGTTCTGAACCGTCCTGCGGTGTAAATAAAAGCACCTTCAAAAACACTGCCAAGAACATTTTACTGGAAGAATTGAATAAACCTTGGAGTATCTCATCTGTTCAAAACTCTTTTTGCCAGAATATACTGAAAAAGACCAAAATTCCTACTGAACCTCAATTGGACTACTAACAAGCCACTGTTCTTTAAAGAAACATCTACCTAATGAGACTAGTAGTGGACCTGATCTGTACTCTATGCCTCGAAAATGAAGTAACATTTCTGCATATTATTACGGTAATCCAGCACTTGTCCGTTTAAGAAAAAAAATTCTTGGCTATGAGATCAAACTCATTCACCCACACAAGATTGCTAACTTCTGGTTTAACTCAAAAGCAGGAGAACTGCCCTGAAACCTCACATGAGCTGGCACAATAGGTTTCATTCAGACACCGTAGTGCCGAAAACTGCGCAAGCCAAAAGTGAAAACCAGGCCTGCTCTTGCAGACTGTTGAGATGTCAAAAAGAAGAGAGGTCAGTAAATGGAAACAAAAAAAAAAAAAAATTGGTCGGAAACTATACTCTGTCGGAAGCGTCCTACCACATTCCTTTTTGTAAAGGGCTTTAATTCCCTCTGAGTTGGTAAGACGCTCAATAGTTAGAGTGGTTTCAAATACAAAAATAAAATTCATCAAAAGCAATGCTAAGAATTATGTGTGGGCGTAAGTATAGGATGAAAATGTATCATTGAGAAGTATAAAAACAATTTTTTGGGTCAGGAAATGCCAACATAGCGTTGGTATATGGAAACCTAGATGGTAGACATAATAAATTCAAACCTTCTCGTTTATAACAAAAGTTCTCATCTAACATCTAACGAGAACGGCTGGCGCACGCAAAGAATAGCTTCCCCAAAAATGTATGACATTTTCATAAGTTTCATGACTACATTCATACACAAGAGGAAATCGGTACCAAATCACTTCTTGTTTTCATATAAACTAGCTATGTACAGAAAAGTTAAATTTATTTCAAAAAGCAAAATCGCAATCGGTGGTATTCATAAAAATTGAGAGCAGAAAAGCCCATTTTGCTTGTTTTGATTCAATCAAAGTTTCTTAAGAAACCTTTCTCAAGTAGGCTACAGTCGATTATATTTGTAGGAAAACCGTGATTTATCAATGATAAACTTTCTTTGTATCTAAGTGCTTAGCATAATATGACCATTAACCAGACAAACAACAGAAAGTTGAAGTTCAAGTTAAGGTCGTCTTCTGGTACTTACATGTCCCATAACTGTAAAGCAGATAATCCTCTAAGTGATGGAGTAACGAAGAAAATAGCAAATTAATTTTCAACCCATTGTCTTTTATCTTTCATATATCATTGAATTTAAGCACTATAACAGGGTGGTTGTAGTTTGGGACAGGTATGGGAGAATGAGTCACACAAAATGGGGTTAAATTAATTGAAGTGGCTTACAAGCAAAGTTTTTCAATTACAGCCTCTTGGAAATTAATTGACAGGCAAAGTTATATTAAATACTCGTACAAAATCAATTGTGTCCTGAATATAGAAACATTATGAAAGGGTTTTCGAAAAAAATTTTAAGGCAAATGAATTTTGTTATTCTTCTCTTGACGTTGCAATGTTTTCTTTTTTATTAAAATACTGATTTTCTATTAGAATTTATTCTATAAAAAGTCCTTTTACGTGCAGTGGTTATTATGATGGTTTTTTTTTTGCAAAGGTATTTCATTCTTGCTTAGGTATATTCCCCCTCCTTTAGCTGCTTTCTCAATTATTCAAAACTCTCATTTTCAATAGTTCCTTGGAGTAATTGTTTTTGCTTTCTCATTGGTATACCCAGTGACTTTCTGAATATGAAACTTCAGTAAAAACTGAAGTGTTCAACAAGGTCTAAATAGAAAGCCTTGCTTTCAATGTAGCAAATAATATTACAAAGAACATTGAGAAAATACTTAAACAGGATTAAATGCGGTGGAGTGAGCACTTACCTCAGACAAAAAGTTTTAATTGAGTATCAGATAACTTGCCTTATTATCTTCTCTACGGAAAACACGGTTGGTACGTCTAATCCAGAAACAAATAGCTAAATAAAACTTTATCTATTTTCTTTGTTTAATGAGTGTATGTATGTGAAGCAGAGATCTCAAAAGCTTTCGTTTCCCTAATCTACTTAACTTAAATCGTTGAATTTATATAAAACGATGAAATTGTGTTCTGCACAGTGTTGTGGGTATCTGGTTTCAGGTCAATGCAATCAGTTCTGCGTTCACCTAAATGTACAAAAAAAAAGATTACCTGAACACTACGAACCAATTTCAAATGACAATGGCTGAAATACATAAAGGAAGAAAAAAAAAAAAACTCTTAACAAAGGCCAACCTCAAATTAGGATTCACACTGTTACTTTTCTCAACATCTCATTCGTCCAAAAAACGATTTTACTTTGTTCATATAATCAATCAATCAACGACTTCAAATTATTAAGAGTAAGGGTAGCCGCAAAAAAAGTGTCGTTGCTTCTGTTTCAAATAAACACTAAGATCTAAGAACAAATCACTCAAAAAGAATGTCTTTTGACAACACAGAATACACGACTCCGTTTGACAAATGACTATTTTATGAGAGATAGATTTCACTCCTTGAAAAGTACCATCTTGGACAAAATTCAGCACGACCGGCTCAGTTGGTATTGTCATGTTCAAAGGAGAGATCCGCAGAACCCCGTCCAAATGGCAATATCGTACAACGTTTCAACAAACACTGAACCAAAAAGGTACGTTATGACAAACAAAAAGTTGTTTGGGACAGTAAATTTATTTATTAAAACTCGTCCAACTAACAAGTTTGTTGGGACAGCAAACGACTGTTTATTAATTTTCATTTCAATAAATTGTTAGTTGATTTCAATAAAAGAGTTGTTTGAGGCAATAAAGCGGTAATTGAAAAAAACCGGCCAAAACAAGGGCAGATTTTACCGGCGCAATAAACTTCTTTATTGGCGCAAGTAACTATTTTATTGAAATTAACTAACTATTGTTTGGCGCAATAAACTCCGTTTATTGGCGCAAGTAACTATTTTATTGAAATCAACTAACTGATGTTTGGCGCAATAAACGCCTTTATTGGCGCAAGTAACTATGTTATTGAAATCAACTAACTATTGTTTGGCGCGATAAAATCCGTTTATTGGCGCAAGTAACTATTTTATTGAAATCAACTAACTATTGTTTGGCGCAATAAACTCCGTTTATTGGCGCAAGTAACTATTTTATTGAGATCAACTAACTTTTGTCTGGCGCAATAAACTCCGTTTATTGGCGCAAGTACCTATTTTATTGAAATCAACTAACTATTGTTTGGCGCAATAAACTCCGTTTATTGGCGCAAGTAATTTTTTTATTGAAATCAACTAACTATTGTTTGGCGCAATAAACTCCGTTTATTGGCGCAAGTAATTTTTTTATTGAAATCAACTAACTATTGTTTGGCGCAATAAACTCCGTTTATTGGCGCAAGTAACTATTTTATTGAAATCAACTAACTATTGTTTGGCGCAATAAACTCCGTTTATTGGCGCAAGTAACTATTTTATTGAAATCAACTAACTGATGTTTGGCGCAATAAACTCCGTTTATTGGCGCAAGTAATTTTTTTATTGAAATCAACTAACTATTGTTTGGCGCAATAAACTCCGTTTATTGGCGCAAGTAACTATTTTATTGAAATCAACTAACTATTGTTTGGCGCAATAAACTCCGTTTATTGGCGCAAGTAACTATTTTATTGAAATCAACTAACTGATGTTTGGCGCAATAAACTCCGTTTATTGGCGCAAGTAATTTTTTTATTGAAATCAACTAACTATTGTTTGGCGCAATAAACTCCGTTTATTGGCGCAAGTAACTATTTTATTGAAATCAACTAACTATTGTTTGGCGCAATAAACTCCGTTTATTGGCGCAAGTAATTTTTTTATTGAAATCAACTAACTATTGTTTGGCGCAATAAACTCCGTTTATTGGCGCAAGTAACTATTTTATTGAAATCAACTAACTATTGTTTGGCGCAATAAACTCCGTTTATTGGCTCAATTAATTCCCTTATTGGCGCAACTAATTCGTTTGTTGGTGCAATGAACTCAGTTATTTGCATAAATGATTTATTGTGGCAAGAGCATGTAATGTATACTTACGTTTTATATTTCCTTCCAACCTGAAATTTAAAAGATTTTGTTCCTGAAATTAGAAGTCCACTTAAGTCCAATAAAAAAAGTAATGAAATTAGTGTTCAGGATTAATCAACATTCATCATAAATAACATTCATTCAAATTAACAATCATTCAAACTATCATTCAAATCATTCATTACATTCTGTTCAATTAAACTCATTAACATTTACATTCAATTCATGTTACTATATCATTTATACATTTTGTTTCAAATTGCCAAACATTCAAATCATACCCTATGTTATTTCTCAATTTTTAAAACTGTCCAGTTATTATATTTTTTGCCTACTTAAACCTAATGTTAAAATTCATGCTCAAACTTCTTATCAGTCACACAGTTAATTATTTTCACTCAATTTGCATTCTCTTTTGTGTCGCATTCTTTCCACCTTGCATACAAGAATTTATGCTAGAATCGATCTCTTGGAATTCGATCGTCAAGCTGTGCAGACCTGCTGGTAACTCATTGTATCATTGCTATAAACATATATACACTTAACAAATACATTACACTATATTGAATTGGTGCTTAGATATTTTCATTTCTATATTTTACCTAAAGACATTTCAGACAATTATTATTCTACAAGCATTACACATTCATACAGTCCATAAACAATCTATTTGCAAACATTGTGGTCCTTCGAGCCGGATTATTTATTGAATCGAATCAAAAGTGTTAACTAAAAGTGATAACATATACATATATTGATTGGATGACTCTATATGTACATGCTTCGTTACTCCGCATGCAAAGTTGGTGAACAATATTAGGTTTTAAAATTAATTTCGGAAAATTAATGAAACGGTAAACTCTCTGAATTAATTTAGTGTAACTATAATAATTATAATTATATGCTAGTTTTTTTTGGAGCTGAACATAGTTTTTTTCTCGCTTGACTACAATATACATATATATATACGTATATATTTAACATTATTTGTGCGATGTCAGGTGCATTAAAGATGAAATGTGGTAACGCCAAAGGGCGTTTAACTCGGATGGCAGCATTTGTAGAGACAATCGACGAATCTACACCGATAGAAATGCTGGAAATTCGGTTAGTTAAATTAGAAACCGCGTGGACAGAATTTTCTGCTCTTCACAATGAGATTCTCGAGCAATCGAAAGAAGGTGAAGTTGAGGAAATTGAAAATGAGTTTTCGGCATACGAAACAAAATATTTTGTAACGAATTCCCACATTGTTAAAGCTATTCGCGATAGAGTAAATTCCAATGAACTTGTCAAAACAACTGACGCAATAGATCGTTTAGCTGATCAGCAATCGGTATTTCTTGAAAAACTAAGTTCGTCTCAGTCGTCGTCGAGTGCTTCAAATACGTTAAAACTTCCCACGATAGTTGTGCCACCGTTTAATGGCAGCTATAAGGACTGGCATTCCTTTCGGGATCTTTTTTTGGGATCAATTGATACTAAGAAAAATCTTAGTCCAACTCACAAATTTCATTATTTGAAATCATATTTGCGCGGTGATGCAGCTAATCTGATTAAACACATTCCTATTAGCGATGTTAATTATCCCGAAGCATGGGATCGCTTAGAAAAACGTTATGATCGGTGTCAATTAATCGTGCAATCATTCATAGAAACCTTTTTGTCGCTTCCTACTGCCAGTGTCTCCAATGTACAAACACTAAGAAAATTATCGGACGGTGCCGATGAAGTCGTGCGTGGGCTTAGTGCCTTGGACAAATCGGGCCGCGACCCATGGCTCATATATTTGTTATTGACCAAAATCGATTCCGATTCAAAACAATCTTGGGCAGAACATATCGGTGCTCGGGAAGATTGCACAATAGTAGAATTTTTAGAGTTCTTAGAAGAGCGTTGCGATGCTCTTGAAGCATGTCAATCTTTAAGTAGTCGTTCAGCCACACCGGCACCGCGGGCAAAGCAATTGAACAACATTCGGGCACATTTAGCTGGGACTTCAGATTCAGCTTCGCCATCCAAATGTCCAATGTGTCAAGACAGTCATATCCTTCCACAGTGCTCCAGATTCGTCGCGTTAGACATTGAAGCTCGTCGAAACTTCGCAAAGACAAATCGTTTATGTTTTAACTGTCTTCGTGCTGGACATTCGTCAAACAAATGCCATTCATCGTTTCGTTGTAAGGTGTGCAAATCTCGCCATCATTCGCTTGTGCATTCAGATGAAATCAATAAATCGAAATCGTCTTCGGAGTCTTCTACTCAACCTCAAACTCCGTCATCAAATCTCGCTTCATCCAATCTTCCTCTCGTAAGCAATCACTCGGTTGAATTTAGCTGTCGAAAGAAAACACTTCTACCAACCATCTCGGCTAAAATTCAAGACATTCAGGGAAAGTTAATCGACTGTCGGGTACTTCTTGATTCCGGGTCACAGTCCACATTTGTGGTTGAATCCTTTGCGCAAAGACTCGGTTTTCAACGAACTCATTCGAAAATCCCTATCCTCGGTTTATCATCAACGGAAATAGGATATACTAAAGGACGCATATCCATTAACCTTCACTCTCGTTTCAACTCGTCACAACTGTTCGTTGATGCCTTCATTCTTGACAAATTGACTTCCAATCTACCATCTAAATCCATAGACATTTCTTCTTGGTCTTATATTTCAAAACTTGAACTCGCTGATCCTAACTTCAACATCGCTGCTCCAATCGACATTCTACTTGGCGGTGATAAGCTTTGGAGTATTGTTGAGGGTGGACAAATTCGAGGTCCGGATGGATGTCCAATCGCTCAATGTACTTCGTTCGGTTGGGTCATTACGGGACAGTTCTTCGAAGCAGAAGAATCAAATTATTTTACCTCGTTGCTTTCTACTGACGACGTAGATGCCTCAATGCAACGTCTCTGGGAAATTGATCAGGTAGCTCCAGCAACTCATTCAATTGTAGTCGACCAGGCGGAAGAACATTTTCGCCAGACATTTTCTCGGTCTCCAGATTGGAAGTATGTAGTTCAGCTTCCCTTTAAAACACCAAATCCTTCATTCGAAAATACTCTGTCACTCGCTGTTTCTCGTCTCTACGCAATGGAACGTCGTTTTAATCAAAATCCGAAATTGCGAGAGTTGTATTCGAACTTCATGCGAGAATATATTGACTTAGGTCACATGACTCGAATTCCTCGTGAAGAAATTAAAACTTCTAATGGCAGGTGTTTCTATCTTCCTCATCACGCAGTCTTGAAACCGGACAGCTCGTCGACAAAACTACGCGTGGTTTTCGATGGTTCAGCAAAAGATGCAACAGGGAAGTCCTTGAACAGTACTCTTTTGGTAGGCCCTCCGATTCAACGCGATCTAATAGGTGTGTGTTTACGTTTTCGACAACATCTTTTCGTGTTCACTGCGGACGTGGTTAAAATGTTTCGTCAAATTTGGATAGAGGACCCAGATACTGACTACCAGCGTATTGTTTGGCGAGATTCTCCGTCCAAAGAAATAGAACACTTTCGATTATGCACCGTGACGTACGGTACAGCACCCGCTCCGTTTTTGTCCGTTCGAATTCTTAAACAGCTTGCAGAAGATTATAGATCCGAGTACCCCAACGCAGCCCGTGTTCTTTTGGAAGATGTTTACGTCGACGACGTGATGACAGGGGCAAAATCAACCAAGGAACTCATCGAATTGCAGTCGGAACTAATCGCTCTTCTATCCATGGCAAAACTTCAGTTGCGAAAATGGAGCTCTAACTGCTGGCCGCTTCTTGCTTCGCTTCCAAAGGACGATTGTGAGTACTCTTTCTTTGATACAGAACGCTCAAAATCATTTGTTAAAGTGCTCGGTATGCATTGGAACCCTTCAAGTGACGAATACTCCTTTCGTCTGTCAAAAGTACTTCCAACCATTTTGTTGACGAGGCGTTCATTGTTGTCAGAAGTGTCGCGGATATTTGATCCATTGGGATTATTAGCACCATCTGTCATACTCTTCAAAATCCTCTTTCAGGAACTCTGGTCGTCAGACCTAAAACTAGGATGGGATGACCCTCTGCCTTCGGAAATAGGTGACCGATGGGCAAAGTACAGAGAAGAGCTTTCCTTTTTTGAACAGGTTCGAATCCCGAGAACCTTATTTGATTCTTCGTTCAACGACATTGAGCTTCACGGGTTCTGTGATGCTTCCCAACTCGCGTACGGTGCTGTTTTATATACCCGGTGTAAAATCGCTGAAGGAGTCTACAAAATAACCATCGTTGCAGCCAAAACTAAAGTCGCTCCGCTAAAACCAATTTCAATCCCTCGTTTGGAGCTTTGTGGGGCTTTGCTTTTAACTCGGCTGTTCAATCTAATCAAATCATCATTTACGTATAAATTTTCAAGAACTGTGGCTTGGTGCGACTCTGAAATCGTGTTGCACTGGCTCTCGTCACCTCCTCGTCGCTGGGCTACCTTCGTCGCCAACAGAACCGCTGCTATACTGGAAGTTACACCAAGGAGTTGCTGGCGCCATATATCATCAGAGTCAAATCCAGCAGATTGTGCGTCGCGTGGTATTCTCCCGTCGAATCTCCCGAACCATCACCTTTGGTGGACTGGTCCATCGTGGCTGTGTCTGGAGGAAAGTGCATGGCCTAAATCTAAATTCGTGACCTTGCAATCGGAAGACAATAATATATTACTCGAAAAAAGACAATTACCGCGTCAAGTGCTTCAAACATCATCGGGCAATTTTGATGTCATTGATCACATAATTAGTAAGACCTCGTCGTGGTTTCGAATGCAAAGAATACTCGCTTACGTCATTCGGTTCATATTCAATTATTTAAGTGAAAAATCTAACCGACAGCGTCGTTCCTCGTATCTAACTCTAAAAGAAATTCATGTCGCCAAAACAACCATAATCAAATCGGTCCAACTAACAGCATTCAGTGAAGATATTCGCACCCTAAATCTCAAAAAACAACTGCCTTTAAAATCTAAACTTCTCAAATACGCCCCTTTCCTTGACAATAAAGGTCTTCTAAGAGTAGGAGGAAGAATTAAAAATGCTAACATATCATTTAATATAAAACATCCTTATATTCTCCCAAATAATAGCTTTTCTTCCCTTCTTATAGAAGATATCCACAAAGGAAACCTTCATCCAGGAGTATCTGCAACATTTGCCATTGTCAGACAGCAGTTTTGGATTTTGGGATGTCGAAATTCTATTCGCAAGATCGTTTTCGACTGTAAAAAATGCTTCAAATTGCGTAAAGGTACCACTTCGCAACTAATGGGTGATTTACCATCGCAAAGAATCTTGCAAAGTCGTCCCTTTTCGCATACTGGTTGCGATTATGCAGGGCCGTTTAACATCAAATTCTCCAGAGGGCGCAATCCAAAGACGACAAAGGCATACATATGCTTATTTGTGTGTATGGCCACAAAAGCCATCCACCTCGAGCTAGTGAGTGACCTCACTTCCGAAGCGTTTCTTGCCGCCTTTCGTCGATTTGTGTCCCGTCGTGGACTTTGTTCGAACGTTTACTCGGACAATGGAACCAACTTCCAAGGCGCACGACGATGTCTTAACGAGATGCACAAGTTGGTGTTATCTGAAGCGTATAACGAAGCTGTTGCAACGTCACTTGCTAAAGACAACGTCGAATGGCACTTCATCCCCCCATCGTCACCCCACTTTGGCGGTCTTTGGGAGGCAGGTGTCAAGTCCGTCAAGTTTCACCTTCGACGAGTAGTAGGAGCAACGATACTTACATATGAAGAAATGTACACCGTTCTCACACAGATCGAAGCTGTTCTGAATTCTCGTCCTCTTTGTGTTATATCAGATGAAGATTTAAACCCTCTAACTCCAGCTCATTTTATTATAGGTGAACCGTTTACCGCTGTCCCGGAGCCAACCACTTTAAACACCCCAGTAAATCGACTCTCACACTGGAATCACCTCCAAAACATGGTACAAGGGTTTTGGAAAAGATGGCACATGGAGTACATCACCACCCTTCAAGAACGGCCAAAGTGGAAGCAACAGAGTCCAAACCTAAAACCAGGAGACCTTGTCATAATAAAGGAGCCAAATCTACCGCCAACAAAGTGGCTGCTTGGCAAAATCGAAGCAACAACTCAAGGTACAGATGGTCGAGTACGAGTTGCAACCGTAAGGACGATTGGTGGAACCTTTGTTCGTGCAATCACCAAGCTAGCTCTAGTGCCCATGTCCTGAAACACGTTCCAGGGGGGCCGGGATGTTCAGGATTAATCAACATTCATCATAAATAACATTCATTCAAATTAACAATCATTCAAACTATCATTCAAATCATTCATTACATTCTGTTCAATTAAACTCATTAACATTTACATTCAATTCATGTTACTATATCATTTATACATTTTGTTTCAAATTGCCAAACATTCAAATCATACCCTATGTTATTTCTCAATTTTTAAAACTGTCCAGTTATTATATTTTTTGCCTACTTAAACCTAATGTTAAAATTCATGCTCAAACTTCTTATCAGTCACACAGTTAATTATTTTCACTCAATTTGCATTCTCTTTTGTGTCGCATTCTTTCCACCTTGCATACAAGAATTTATGCTAGAATCGATCTCTTGGAATTCGATCGTCAAGCTGTGCAGACCTGCTGGTAACTCATTGTATCATTGCTATAAACATATATACACTTAACAAATACATTACACTATATTGAATTGGTGCTTAGATATTTTCATTTCTATATTTTACCTAAAGACATTTCAGACAATTATTATTCTACAAGCATTACACATTCATACAGTCCATAAACAATCTATTTGCAAACAATTAGGATGACAGTGATATATTTTTAGTGTTTTTACATGAAATAACAAATTGGTTACATCGTTAATAAAATTTAGCAATGAACGTTTGCTTTAGAGCAAGTAAAGTGCTTCTATTCGTTAATTACATTAAGTAATATGTGTGCTTTTGAGCAGTTGTTTTTGTTATTATTAAAATAAAGTGAACTAATGAAGTTCCAGAAATTGGAACTTGCATTTGGAAATTCCAAATTAAAAAGGAAAAATATTTTAAAACAAATATCGACGGCGCGGATGAAACTTATAAAAGGGAATTTCACACCATCGAAATATAAAAAAATGTCTTTAAAATTGAGCACATCTGTGCCTAGCACAATAATGAACGGTTGCACGCTATCACCTTTTGTATTGATGTATTGAATGTGATCTTCAATATTTTGCATTGTTGATCCGACGAAAAGGAAAGATTCTTGGGAGTCTTTTATTGTTGGCTTCACCGTGGTTTTCAACCCCTTCCGATCTTTTCGCACTGATTTAAGTGTTGGGACCAAGTACCCATGAAGCGCCCACAAGAGAGCAGCATCCCGGCAGTCTGAAAATTAATATGAAAACATGGGTATATAGTTTTGCGATATAAATTTTAAATTTTTATCGGCGGAGCAGTGTGATGTAAATGTAAATGTTAATGTAAATAAACTCGTATCGTGTGAAGTGCATTAAGTACGAGAGACCACGTCCAAAAATTTACCAAAAAAGTAGTAAAAAAAAATAGTATGAGGAAATGTTAAGTGTTTGTATTAATTATGAAATCGTCCGTCTGCAGAATCAAATTTTGCTAAAATATGCATAAAATGTAAAGAATCAGTTCCAGAAAAAAAAATAAGGCTGCAGATTGACGGTTTCTAAAAACATATCCATAGAAAAAAAATCTCTTCGTGCCATTTTTTTGCAACCATTTCGAGGTACTAGCTTCAAAAATGTTTAACGAAAGGCAACAAAATAAAAGGAATGGAATGATACCGAAATCTCCGATTTATTCAGAGTTGATAGTATATTGATATTGAATTTACTTTCTCCACTATCAGTGCATTCTAATTTTGCAAGAACGTCCTTTATCGTTTTCTCTTTTATGCGGTCTTCTGTTAGGAGGAATTCGCGGATTTTTGAAACTACTTCATCCCAGCGCTCAAGAAGAGAGTTGTGATTCGTAAACATATACTCGAAATCCATGTTTACCTTTAAGAAAAAAAAAATGGAAAAAATGTAATTCGCATTGCAGTATTTTTTTTAAACATATTTATACATATGTATGTAAATATTTTAAAGTTACAAGAAATATAAATAAGGTTTTATGTATTGATCACTTCGTTATTATTCTGTTGTATTTGTAAAAGTTAATTTTCCGTCGGCTGTTTTGGGTGTGGTAAAGAAAACAAATAGAAAGAAGGTAACAACCCTTGCCGAAGCGTTTGGAAAAGTCAAAGAAATCTATTTTTTTTCTTAGCCACACCCAAAACGATCAAAACAGCCGACGGAAAATTTACTTTTACAAATGCAACATAAAGAAATATAAATCTTAGTTGGACTTACAAATCTGTAGCCGTGAGGCAGTTTATACTGCGGCCATTTTTTTAAAATTTCCAAAGTTGTTGTTGAATTTTTAATGTCGTTCAATCTGTATTTGGAACACGCCTTCCAACATTTGTCGAATTGCTCCGAACTAAGGTTATCAAATTTTAGTGACTCATAGCACTTATCAGCATTTATTTCGGGAACTGAAAAACATAAATTTGCATTGAAAAGAGGGAAAAGCCAAGATATTGCAGTAAGCAAATAATTCTATCATGGAATTTTTGATTCAGAATTGTTGGTTATTTGCGACTTACTGTTCCGGAGTTATGAAGTCTGTTCTAAAAAAAGTTACAAAACAGTGTTTTTGAACTATATTGTACAAGGTTCATAATTGACAAAGTGTTCTGCAAAATTATTGTACTTGGCAAAATAGAACTCATAACACCGGAAAGGTAAGTCGTAAATAACCAAAAATTCTGAATCGAAAATTCCACGATAGTTATTTTATTTTGGAATGCTGTTTTTCCTTGCATTTGTCGAGTATTTTCGTATCGAAGGTGGCAATTGGCGTAAGGAATTCGGAAATAATCAGACTCAGAAATAGTCTGCGTAAAATAAAAACAAAAATTAAAGGAATACGATAATACTAACGCATTTCGGTGTCTTCGTCCTCAATCTTTTCATTTTTCGATTTACTTGAAGTTGGTGTATTCATCGCCTTCAAAGTAAATTTCAGATTGCAATACTTGTTGTAAATCTTCCCCCTCTTTCCTGACCTGTAGTATTCCTGTAAGATATTAATTGTTTTTGTTAAACCTGCTTTTTTGAATTTTACGAAACAACGTACCAATTTCTCAGTAGGGAATCGTTCAATCATTTCCTTTTCCAATTTGTAGCTGCCACCTAGTTCAAGATGGATTTTGTTTGAGACAAAATACTGCGCTATAATAGAAATTAACTGATTTCTTTGTTTTTCAGTAAATTTCTTGTTCTCAGCGTAGCTTTGAGCGATTGAAATAGAACTTTCGTTACTATTCAAAATAGTTGATAGTGCTACAGCACAAGTATTAGATCTAGTCAATGAGGCAGGAGTGTGTGGTCTGGAAACAGGATAGGGAGAAGATCTACCTGATGAACTGGGGCGATCGTCAAATAAATTTAAATGCGCTTGAGAATATTGATACAACGGTTTTCCTATGGATTCTCTCCATTTTCTCAAATTACATTCGAACTTGATGAGCGTTGAGTATTTGAATGATCTAAAAAGTTGCGGCAAGTGGTGACACTCAATTTCTTTTAAGGAATTTATATCAACTTCTTCGTCTGAGAAAAAAAAATAAATTCATTTAATACACGGTTAAAAATTTTTGCATTCATTTTAATAATTTTGGGGTTGCACATATGATAACACAGGAAAAAGTTTTGATTTTAATATCTTAGATATATTTAAATTCTGTATTTAATATTGATAGTGTTAAAATTAAATAATCTTTTGTGTAAGAACCAACGCAAAAAATATTAATCTGTAATACTGAAAAGAGTTTAAAAGCTTAAACGCACATTTATTTTTTTCTAAAAATGTAAATTTCTATTTCCATGATGGAAATCGAAATTCAGTTGTTCCGGAAGATTGATTTCCTTGGAAATAGAAATTCACATTTTTAGAAAAAAATGAACGTGTGTTTGAATTTTTTTTTTGTCAAAAAAATTCTTTGAGTGATTTCCGATCGATTGGTACATAATTAACGTTCCTGGCCAAAAGATAACATGCTAAAAAATTTATTCAAACATTTCCCATGACACGATTCAATGAAAGCTATAATCGGCCCCTAATCCTCAGATTAGTTGTATCATCGAAAAATACAAAACTAAGTAATTTTGTATAAAAAAAAGAAAAAATGCGTTAAAAAATTTAAAGGGCATTCTTCTGCTCCGTCTAGCACCTGGTCTTTTTTCGGAAATATTTAACGAAAAAATACATTTAATGCACTTTTCGCGAAGAGTTAAAAAGGGCCTCATAGACCAAGAGCTGGAAGCAAATTTTTGGAGTGGAGTGATAACCAAAAATATTGCACATGTATGTGTAGATACACGCACCATTATATCGAAAATGGTAATTTTTCAGATTTTGAGGTCGAAGTGATTCCCCTAATTACAAAAAACTCGGTCTAAGAAGATTAGGTTTCAGCCTTCTGCGTGCCAGACGCATTTTAACATTTTCAAGTGCATTTTCAGATGAAAGCACTAATAACTTCTTTCCTATTACATATTACCAAGAAAGTGGTACGCCAAAAAATAAGAAAAGTTACCCTGATTTCAAAAAAGTGTGTCTTAGACGATTTGGTTTCAATCTACTGCTTGCCAGACGCTCTTTAACATTTCAGTAAAATGCATTTTTATACTTAAAGTACTGATAACTTTTTTCCTATCACATATAACCAAGAAAGTGATATGCTAAAACATCAGGAAATTTATTCTGGTTACAAAAAAGTCGGTATCAGACGATTTGGTCTCAGCCTTCTCCATGCCAGACGCATTTTAGCTTAAGCATGTTTATCAAATTGAATGAAAATCGAAAATTTTATTTAAATGAAATACTACAGCAATTATTCATTCAATTTGATAAACATGCTTAAGCTAAAATGCGTCTGGCATGGAGAAGGCTGAGACCAAATCGTCTGATACCGACTTTTTTGTAACCAGAATAAATTTCCTGATGTTTTAGCATATCACTTTCTTGGCTATATGTGATAGGAAAGAAGTTAGCAGTGCTTTAAGAAGAAAAATGCATTTTACTAAAATGTTAAAGAGCGTCTGGCAAGCAGTAAACTGAAACCAAATCGTCTTAAGCACACTTTTTTGAAATCAGGGTAACTTTTTAAATTTTTTGGTGTACCACTTTCTTGGTTATTTGTAATGGGGAAAAAGTTATAAGTGCTTTAAGCTGAAAAATGCACTTGAAAAGTGTTAAAATCCGTCTGGCAAGCAGTAGTCCTCGTTTCTATGGCGTTCACAAAAAAACATACAGTCTAGTTGTTGAAGCGAATCCGATCGACGACCGTAGACAGAGGTGCAGACAAAAATAGAATTCGGGAAAGTGTCCCGCCTTAACTCATAAAATAAATACCACAAAATACAGAAGAAAATAAAGAATTACCATAATTACCTTTAAAGTGTTGTATAAGAGACTCCAAATTCCAACTTCTTAACAGCTCCGCGCAATCGTCTTGATGATTACATTGGGCAAAATATGTTTGCAGCTCATCGCTCGTTAAAGCCTCCACACTGATGATTTTGCCAACTTCGGTGCTCATGGAGCCAAGAAGTAAGTCATCGCACTGCAATTCACTGCTGGCTGTCGAAATAATTCCGTCGATGATTTCCTCGTCCGTGCTTAAGCTATCCATTTTTAATTTGCGACTGCGTTTTGCAAAGATATATTCTAACAGATTGTAAGCATATAAATGAGTAAGATAATGGCTGCGTTCTGAACAGAGATAAGAAATTAATTAGATGGCAAACCTTTACTTCTCTTGCCCCGCAACAACCCTTTGCTTACATTGTTGTTTTCGTAATCACATCCTCTGTCTGTGAGTACGTGGAAGCTGTACTCAAAGTGGTAGTAGTGAGATTTTGTGTAAAGTAAAGGTGGAGTGGAAGCTGTACTCAAAGTAGTAGAGGTGAAATCTGATCTTAATGTCGTTTTCCAAAAACCAAATCGGGAGTGAATTGGAGAGTTGAAGTGTCAGCTTTGACATTTCTAGTATAGCTTATCTGTCAAAAAATCACTCCAACTCTCCAAATCACTCCCGATTTCATTTGGGAGTGATATTTTGGAAAACGACATAAGATTTTGCTTGTCAAAACATATGTTTTTTACACTTGCTATTGAAACTTTATCGTGTTTGGTTGTGAAGTTGCATAAACATAAACGTGGTATTGCGTGGCGCATTGACCTAATTGGGACTGGGAACATGAGTTTGCACACCACCTGCCGGTTGTTTTGGAACTAAAGCGGGGGCACAAAGTGAAATGCTGTTTTGACAGCCCATACAAATTGTACTGAAAAAAGAAGAAATGGTGTCGGATTAAAAAAATTTAAGAATATGCCATTTTTGTATGGGAAAAAATGTAAACAAAGCTCTACGTAGATTTTGTTGAGGGGATGATAAATTTAAGAGCAGCGCTTTAGTTTTGGGTGGTATTTTTATGAAGCTACCACTATAGCAACAGAATAACCATTGAAGTACTGCAATGAGAAGAACTTTTTGCTTTTCACTGGTTTCAGTAGAACTGGTATTATATTTTTTTGGCACAACAAACTAAAGCAGCACCGTCGCTGTCGACAAAAGTTCTGCAAGGTTTGTATTGAAATGACATTTAACTAGCAGTCCATATCTATTATGTCAATGGCGTGGCGTATGCACCTAAATTTTTTTGTTGTATTGAATAGCCGGCCTAAAAGAGTAACTTTGAATCTACTTTATAGAAAAATTACTCACCTTACTTGTCATTGTGTTTGGATGGATTGCAGTGTTTAATTTATGAATGTATGTATAAGAAATGGTATTTGGTGTTTGGTGTAGTATTTTGTGAATAATATGTGTCTCATGTATGTGTGAATAAGGGAACGTGTAAGCAGCCATTTAATGATCGTAAGAATAAAAATATTCTTTGACCCTTAAGATTGTTTTTCCTTTTGCTGTTTTAATTAAATTAATTGGTGGACCAACAATTTCCTTTAATGATATCAACGAAAATTCACCTAACTCTTTTTCATCAATTTCATAAGATAGAATATGGGGATTATATTGAACATTATTAATTTTTTGGCAAAAAAACAATACACTTGCTTTTTTCAAAACAACAATATCTAATATTGAGTATAAAAACATATCATTTTTGAAACACGCAATGTAGAAATTCTGCTTATATATATAACCTTCTATTTTGGCTTTTGAATAAAATTCTATGTTGGATGTAGGTTCTTGCAACATCCCAAATATAATGCTTTTAAAATTACTATCTATCTTGTGCTTTTCATGTATTTCAAAGTTTTTTAATATATTTTCGCTGCAAAAGAATTTATTTGCAGTTTTAAGTTGATATTTTTTGGCTAATGTCAAACAAACGTTTTTCCGCGATGTTATCGCATGTGCATACAACTTGAAATGTTTATGCTTTGCTTCAAACTTAAAACACCACATGTTTCTAATTGGACCTGATTTTTTGATAATATAAGGATAATGTGTTAGATTATGATGCTTTGGCTTGAGTGTATCTCTAAAAAGACGAACATACTCTACATTGTGGACTCGAATTTTCTGTTCTAACATGGAAATTATGTTATCGTTGATTTCAAAAAGAAGCAAATAGTCTATTATTTCATTGAAATTTATAATAAATTTCCAAGCCTCGTCATCATCAGGTACAAGGTCCTCAATCATTATAGGAAAGAATGAAATAAAAGTCATCATTTCTCGGGCAGTCATTTTAAGATGTTTACTCTGAATGTGTTTTAACTTTATTTCACCCGACATATTGTCAATTTCAATTGGCCCGTACTCAAAACATTGTTTTCTTATGTTAAGTGTTTCCAAGGAAAAAAATTTTGCCGTAAATATAAAATATTGTATGACATGACATATATTATAGTGACATATTCCCTCGAATAAATCGTGCATCAGATCAACGCAATAATTTTCGGTAACATGAAAAGATGGAATTTGATTCAGGTGCGATTCAATTTGAATTCCTGTTTCCATAGAGTTACTGAGAAGAATATCGTTTCCGTAATTGAAACGGTCCCTAAGTAAATCAACATTTTGAAAAGATAATAATTGAGCTTCAGATTTTTTTACTTTGCAAAACCTACAGTAAGAAAAGCTGGAAAAAGATTTGTTAAAACCTAAAAATGAATTTAAGCCTAAATTGTCGCCTAAAATAAGACCTAAGATAAAATGAACTTTTGTTGAAACATTAGCTTCTGTTTTGATATCGATTCCGTCAATTTCCAGGCTATAAAGCTCTCGTATTAAAGTTTGAAAACATACATTATTTCCAAAACATTTAATGTCTGAAGATTTCAAAATAGCTGCTAAAAATACAGTGTCCAACTTGGACTCTTTATAAGGGAGACAAGGAAATGAGTAGTAGACAGCACACATTGAATGAACACCAGCATGTGAACTCAAAGGATTGTTAATTTCAAAGTCATCAGTATATAAAAAGTATGGAATAAGCACTTTTCCAGGGTACAATTTAACTTTTTCTTTCCAAAGTTCACCTTGAATAAAATTTGATTTATTTTCGTTGGATATATTTAACTTTTCCATATAGCAAATTGTTTTATGTAAGATATCACCTTTCTCGAAAAATTGTTTAAATTGAAATTTTAAAGGCATTAAAACTGCTTTAATGTCCTTGACATCATATGCAAGTGTTCCGTTTTTAAAAACTGTTTGAACTTCTTTGTTCAAAGAAAAAGATTGCACGTCTTCTATAAGGTTTTGGTTCTTAAGCCATTTAAATAACATATACTCTGTATTATATTGCGTGAAAAGATTACGACAATTTGAAATAAGACTAAGCATCTCGTTTAGGAATTCAATATCACATTGGTCTGAATTTTTATGGAAAAACGATGTAAACAAATCAAGTATTGGATTCAAAATATACGTTTTTACAAGTTCTTGAATATCAGATATGTTTTTTCTTGAAAAGCTGTTATTGTCATGCAATATCAATAAAAAACGAATTGCAGAATCGGAGATCTCTTTAACAGAGTCTTCTATATTTATCTTTTCTTTATTATTACGCGTTAAATTTTCTAAATTTTCATTAGGCAAGGATTTTTCATTGAAATTAAAGGATTCTTGTTCGTCACTTAAAACATTACTGGAATTTAAATCATCAAATTTTAAATCTTGCACCTCAGAGTTCTCATTATGTTTTCTGATTAAATGTTTCCTAAAGCTACTTAAATTTTGAAATGACTGCGTACACAAATTTTCCCTACAGCGAAAAGTGCTAAAAGATTTCAAATAATGTACTTTTTTTAAGTGTTGTATAAGTGTGATTACGTCGGTTAATTTAGCACTGCAAACAAAACAAATCATTTTTTCTGCAACAGTATTGTTTTAAGCTTCTGATTTTATGGAAATCCTCAATTGCATGATTCTTTTTTTTTTTTTTTTTTTTTTAAAAAAGAGGAAGCTTATGCTAATCTGGAGAACTCAGACCTAATATCCAGTCCATTGTACTACCAGAGTAGCAGCCTTCCCTTTTTTTTTTTGTGTTGCAGTAGTTGGAAATTAGTTGTTAATAATTTCACATATATAACCTCAAGGGCGGCGTCCATATGAAACTGGGAGGCTGAAAGAAAAGTAGATGCCCAGAGCGGGATTCGAACCCACGCGTCCGGCCTATCTACTAAACACTCTACCACTGCACCACGGCCGCCGTCAATTGCATGATGAAAAAGAATAATTTAAGAAAAAGAGCGGAAAAATCGGTAGTTATGTGAAATCAACAAATAGTTAATTGGGGTAATAAATGGTTTATTGGAATAAAAAATAGTGACAAAATGGCTAAAAGATATTGAAATACGGAACCAATAAGTAAAATAACTTTTTTGAAGTGAAAGAACAAATGCAAGATTAACTCACATATCGTGGCAATCCTGCAAAAAGAGCTTAAGTCCATTTATTGGTTTTTGGACACAAGTCTACTTGAGTTGCTTTTACACTGCACGTGGGGATTTTTTGGACATGGAATGAATTATTTTGGATTCAATAAATATATAACTAATTTAAATAAACATAGAATTTTTTTTAACATGAGATTGACTATGAATTTCGTATCATTGAGGATACCGACGATATATAAGAATAGAAATTAACCACGCACTCAGATAAATAACTTTTTAATTATGCAAGAATTAATATTGAAAATTTCCAATAAACCATTTACTAGTCAAAAGATAATAAAATAAAGCAATGATAAGGAAAATACTCACATATGTATGTATGGATCAATCCAGCTTATTGAATCGTCTTAACTCAAAAGTTTATTGGTTCTTATATATTCACAGTCTTTTTTTTAATTTTTTACTTTTTACACAATTTTTCAACCACGTTACACATCAAAGAACAGAAACAGAATGAATAAATCGTCTTATTCTTCACAACTTTGCGTTTGACTAACTTGCGGCAATAAATGATTGTTTGTACCAATAAAGAGTTTGTTTGCGCCAATAAACTGTTTCTTGGCACAATAAATGGTTGATTGAAATTGAATAAATAGTTGTTTGTGCCAACAAACAGTTTGTTGGGACAGTAAATGGTTGGTTGAAATTCAATCAACAGTTGTTTGCGCCAATAAACTGATATTTAAAAAAATATTAGGAGAATAAATAGTCAATAAATAGTTGTTTGTGCCAACAAACAGTTTGTTGGGACAGTAAATGGTTGGTTGAAATTCAATCAACAGTTGTTCGCGGCAACAAACTGATAATTAAAAAAATATTAGGAGAATAAATAGTTGTTTTTGCCAACAAACAGTTTGTTGGGACAGTAAATGGTTGGTTGAAGTTCAGTCAACAGTTGTTTGCGCCAAAAAACTGATATTTAAAAAAATATTAGGAGAATAAATAGTCAATAAATAGTTGTTTGTGCCAACAAACAGTTTGTTGGGACAGTAAATGGTTGGTTGAAATTCAATCAACAGTTGTTCGCGGCAACAAACTGATAATTAAAAAAATATTAGGAGAATAAATAGTTGTTTTTGCCAACAAACAGTTTGTTGGGACAGTAAATGGTTGGTTGAAGTTCAGTCAACAGTTGTTTGCGCCAAAAAACTGATATTTAAAAAAATATTAGGAGAATAAATAGTCAATAAATAGTTGTTTGTGCCAACAAACAGTTTGTTGGGACAGTAAATGGTTGGTTGAAATTCAATCAACAGTTGTTCGCGGCAACAAACTGATAATTAAAAAAATATTAGGAGAATAAATAGTCAATAAATAGTTGTTTTTGCCAACAAACAGTTTGTTGGGACAGTAAATGGTTGGTTGAAGTTCAGTCAACAGTTGTTTGCGCCAAAAAACTGATATTTAAAAAATATTAGGAGAATAAATAGTCAATAAATAGTTGTTTGTGCCAACAAACAGTTTGTTGGGACAGTAAATGGTTGGTTGAAATTCAATCAACAGTTGTTCGCGGCAACAAACTGATAATTAAAAAAATATTAGGAGAATAAATAGTTGTTTTTGCCAACAAACAGTTTGTTGGGACAGTAAATGGTTGGTTGAAGTTCAGTCAACAGTTGTTTGCGCCAAAAAACTGATATTTAAAAAAATATTAGGAGAATAAATAGTCAATAAATAGTTGTTTGTGCCAACAAACAGTTTGTTGGGACAGTAAATGGTTGGTTGAAATTCAATCAACAGTTGTTCGCGGCAACAAACTGATAATTAAAAAAATATTAGGAGAATAAATAGTTGTTTTTGCCAACAAACAGTTTGTTGGGACAGTAAATGGTTGGTTGAAGTTCAGTCAACAGTTGTTTGCGCCAAAAAACTGATATTTAAAAAAATATTAGGAGAATAAATAGTCAATAAATAGTTGTTTGTGCCAACAAACAGTTTGTTGGGACAGTAAATGGTTGGTTGAAATTCAATCAACAGTTGTTCGCGGCAACAAACTGATAATTAAAAAAATATTAGGAGAATAAATAGTTGTTTTTGCCAACAAACAGTTTGTTGGGACAGTAAATGGTTGGTTGAAGTTCAGTCAACAGTTGTTTGCGCCAAAAAACTGATATTTAAAAAAATATTAGGAGAATAAATAGTCAATAAATAGTTGTTTGTGCCAACAAACAGTTTGTTGGGACAGTAAATGGTTGGTTGAAATTCAATCAACAGTTGTTCGCGGCAACAAACTGATAATTAAAAAAATATTAGGAGAATAAATAGTCAATAAATAGTTGTTTTTGCCAACAAACAGTTTGTTGGGACAGTAAATGGTTGGTTAAAATTCAATCAACAGTTGTTTGCGCCAAAAAACTGATATTTAAAAAATATTAGGAGAATAAATAGTCAATAAATAGTTGTTTGTGCCAACAAACAGTTTGTTGGGACAGTAAATGGTTGGTTGAAATTCAATCAACAGTTGTTCGCGGCAACAAACTGATAATTAAAAAAATATTAGGAGAATAAATAGTCAATAAATAGTTGTTTGTGCCAACACACAGTTTGTTGGGAAAATAAATGGTTGGTTGAAAGTCAATCAACAGTTGTTTGTATCAACAAGTTGTTTATTGAGACAGTAAATGGTTACTTGAAATTCAATAAATACTTGTTTGAGGCAATAAACTCAAATCAATAAACTCAAATTATTTGTCCCAATAAACGTTTATTGATTTCGGAAATCCAAATTCAATAAACGTTTATTGCGACAATTAAAAATTTCATGTGACAACAAAATGTTTGTTGTGCCAACTAACAAAAATTCAATAAACGGTTTTCGTAATTTTTATGAACAATTTTTTTTTCAGTGAATTCGCGACGAAAAAGAAAAGGCAGGCCAAAACACTCCTGGTACAAGCAAATGCAAAAACAGCAGCATTTGGTTGGCCTCAGACATGGAACAATCCAAAACCGGGAGGCTTGCCGACGCTTTCTGAGGTCAACGCGGCGTACCCCACAGGCGGATCACTAGTGTGAAGCAGAAAAGTGGGAGAGTTGTGATCGCTTCATGATCACTACTCGTAACGCCGGAAATGAAAAGAAGAAGAAGAAGATTTCACTCCTTGAAACTGCCCAAAAACTGTACTTTGTTTTTTTTTTCTTATTTTTCTTAAGTATGATTTTTGTTATTGTTCTTTTTGTTCATGTTCTTCTTCTTCATCTTCATCTCCTTCTTCTTCTGCTTCTTCTTCTTCTATTTCTTTTTCTTCTTCTGCTTCTTCTTTTTCTTCTATTTGTTTTTGTTTTTGTTTTTCTTTTTCTTTTGTCTTTTTTTTTTTTCTTTTTCTTCTTCTTTTTCTTTTGGGATGATTTTTTTTATTTGGGGAAATTGGATATCATGTAATTTTTTCACGGACTCAATAAGCGAGGAATGCTGCTACAAACAGCACTTAACAAGCTTAATAATTGGGCTGTAGATTGTGGTCTGAACATCAATCCACACAAAACGGAATTAGTTATCTTTACGAGGAAATACAAAATTCCAGACTTCAGACCCCCTACTATTAAAGGGGTAACTCTCACACTGTCAAATCAGGCTAAATATCTACATAGGTCTCATTTTCGACAAAAAACTGACCTGGAAAACCAATATTGAGGAATGAGTAAATAAAGCCAACGCGGCACTCTTCTACGGGGTGATAGTCTGGTGAACCGCACTAGACAAGATGATGAACTACAACAAGTTGGCCAAAGTTCAAAGAACTTCTAGTCTGTGTATTAGTGGCGCACTGAGGACAACCCCATCGAACGCCCTCAATGTACTACTAGATTTCACACCCCAGATATCTTCAGCAAACAAGTCGCAGCTAGCTCAGCTACTCGACTCAAAGCTAAATCACAGTGGACCAATAATCAAATCGGCCACACTACCATTCTAGATAACTTTAGATTCTTACCGAATCGATCCGACTACACCACCCCCAAGTTGGTGTTCGACAACAATTTCCAAGTAACCATACCTTCAAGAGAAGCTTGGGAAAATGGCACTCTCTTGGAAAATGAAGCAATACACTTTTACACCGGATGGTTCAAAAACTAGCGAAGGTGTGGGAAGTGGAATCTACTCAGAAAAACTGAATTTCAGTTTTTTCTTCCGCCTACTCGATCATTGTAGTGTGTTCCAAGCGGAAATTCTGGCGATTAAGGAGGTGCTGTCTTGGCTCAAAGAAAACGTCATATCCTCCACGGATATCCGAATCTTGTCGGACAGCCAAGCTGCCCTTTAATCCCTTGCCTCTGTCTCTACAAAATCCATCACGGTCCAAAATTGTCAACGTAATTAACGGCCATCTCAATCAACTACTCGTAAATATGAAATCATCAAAACTCTTCAAATCACTTGAACACTTAAATTGACTAAACTAAAAATACGGAATTATTGCTTCGCCCAACTATTATGTTGATTTAAAAAAAAAAAAAAACAATATTATCAAGAAGCTCTGCCTTACAAGTACAGAAAATAACTGAAAGTCCTGAGTAAGTGAATGCATTTATCTCCACCTACACATCCCGAAAAATCATCCAACCGGATATGGTTTGCTCATGGCGTGTTTTCTCTGCAAAGTGTGCGATAAAAAGAAAAGCTAACGTGCTCACGAAATAAAACTGCATTAGTTCCACTCCATTACCACATGACTGGACAGATTCAGGCGTTGAACGAATATCCCGCAAACCAACCAAACGCACACAGCATTAAAGAAGTTTTTGTTTTTGTCTTCCACTAGCCATCACTGTTGCAAGAGTTGATGATGATTTTCAAACACCAACTCCGGTAACCGCATCAACTACAGGGAGTCAATGAACCAGCACCTTAACCTCAGGCGGGATTCCAGATCGCGAAAGTGAAACTAGACTTGCAGATAAAAAAAAAACAAAAACAAAAAAAAAAACACACACACTCACAAGATCCGCATAGAAGAATTTCTTTTAAGTGCACAATACTAATTTACCTATTCGAAAGGCCTAAAGCCTATAAAAGTTGACATAACCCTATACCTACACCTGTTTTCGTGGGACTTATGTGCGTTTCCAAAAAGAGCACTACTGGCTGCGTTGGTTACCATGGGAAGCTTCTGGCAGCGATATTTACAAACAGCTTTTTGGTCCCGCAGTAACTACGCCTCTCTTTGGCGGTAACACTTTGAGGCAAGTAAGAAAAAATAAAAAAAAATTAAAAGAGAAAGAATCACGATTGCGTCCAGATTAAATTAAAAAGTGAGAGTTCTGAAAACTTGTTTTTCATACCAATTTTTTTTTTACCGTAGCCCCTTTTTGTTTTTAGCACCGCTATTGCGGCTTGTTTTTTGTTTTTTTTTTTTATATTTGACATTTCCCTTGGAAAAGTTTTTACATACTTTCAAACTCAGTAGGTGAACCTTGAGCGATGAAAAGTAAAATGACACAATCCAAGAATATGCAGGGACGGAAATTGCGACCAAAGTGTTTAACTTTTGATGCTATCACAAAAAAAAAAAAAGAAAGAAATTCTAAACTTAGTTTCATTAGATAAAAAATTTGTTCACGCAAGTATTTCAACAAGAAAAGAAAATAGTAGAACGTGTTGATTAGATCTTAAAAAGGTGTCTGTCTGCTGGGTGCTTATATTTTGTTCTAAGGATTGTAAAATGTTCTATTTGGTGTTTTACTTTTTTGGGTATGATAAAATATGATAATGGATTCAGGACACAAACACAATTATTATGCTATCGACCAGCTTGTTTGTTGTTAACATTTCCAGCAATGGATAAATCGGTAAATAAATCATAGGGGATGGTGCCCGGAACGGAATGTTTAACATGTCAATCTGTTGGATCTAAATTCTAAAATATAATATCATAAAATGTATTAGTTAACTTCAAAAAGGTATTCGATCAATAGCCACGAGATTTAGTATGGGTGGTTCTCAGATAAAGAGGAGTTTTGAAGAGCCTTGTGGAGACTGAAGCGTCTAAGTACCAAGCAGGTGTACATATTACAGTCCTTGACTATTACCATACGCAAGGACGCAAAGACCGTATATCCCTGCCACAAGCCCTTGACATAGAGGGAGACATGTTTTTTCAAGGCTTTTATAATCATACAATTCACAGTGTTAGACATTCTTCAAAATATATTAGAATAAGTTGAAGGCTGCGAAGAGGAATATTTTGTGGGAAATCCATCAAGGTAGGATCATAGGTGATGTTTTTAGGTTCAAAAGTGGAAAGAAGAAGAAGATGAAGAAGAAGAAATACGAAATAATGCGAAGAATCTGCCATGAGCATAAAACCGTGCACTTCTTCACAGAACATTCTTACACTTTCAACATCAATCAAGAAATTCGTTGAATGTATTAGCCGTTTAAGAAATAAGGCAATGTTCGGCAAACGTGCTCGTCGTTTAGGTAAAGCTAGCTTAAGCAGAGCCAATTAGGTCATTAGATTTGCTTCACATACATTTTGTTGTATTCATAAACGTACAGAAATTCAGAAAAAAAAAACAATTCCTGCTTTTAAAATCAACTCTCGAATCGGGCATTTCAGAGCTGATTGTGAAAGCCAAATACTTTCAATTTTAAAACTGTGATATTCTATCAACCACTTCAAGTAAACTCTTTGGAACCAGATGCAAAAGGAAAATTATTCAAAGCCAACACTGAACAAATCTTAACCCAAAAAATTGCCTACCAAATACATACAAACTTCTTCTATAGAATACAAAAAAAAAACAAACGCTAATGATTTGTGTTTTCTTGCTCCTCTAATCCTCACCAAACCAAGTTTAATCCCCCTAAATGGTTTTTTGACAGCTCTAATGAGCGTCTTATGGATGATACCCGTTATAATGCTCCAACTCATCTGACTGACTCATTATTTTGTTTACTATTCCAATGGCTTTGCCAGACGTTAGAAATTTTCTCTGCTGGCTTAAACCAGCTTACCTATTTTAAATCTGTCTTCGATAAAAATTTATGACTTTATGGCCTCCGAAGCTCAAATTCAATGAAAGTTTGTTTTCAATTAATTTGTTTTTGCACGTTCTTATACGAAAACCAATACAAATTTCTCCATCCACTCTTCAGCTAACATAAAAATCATCAATGAACACAATTTGATTATTTCTATGACACTCATGTGTCGGACTCTACACACCCACTTTGATGATGTCGATAAATTAGATTCAAGACAAAATCTACTTAAGCAAACATATCTCATAGTCGCAGAGCGGATAAACGGAGATGGTGTAAAGATGCAAATGAGTCAAGCTCATTGGCATTCAAATCAAATTCCCAAAAAAGCAAGTGGCGGCGCATTTCATTGACATTTCGCACAATTTCCTGATAAGTCTAACCACAATCGGAACAGAATGTCGCTCTCATGAAAAATCATGTCACAAATCGAGATGTGTAAATCTTTCGCGGAATGATGACCCAGTCCCAGTGACGGGTGACTAGAATTCCCTTTCTCTTTCTCAAAACCAAAGAAAGTTTATATTTTGGCAGCCGTTGCCGTGCGCCATGCCGTTCTTTGGTGTTTGGTCTTTGGTAGTTGTTAATTCCCACAGCAGCTGCAGTCATCTCATCTGATTGTCTGACAGCCCAAAGTATCGTTCATCTTCGAAGAACAACATCTCGTTACGTAAGCCCGAAATTCTCTTGAGGTAATCTCAAATAAGGTCTTCACTCATCGACGACTACGTCGACTACTATAACGACCGACCGGTCGTGCCTTGTTGTCTTCCTATATTCTTCAGTTAAGGCATCGAGCAAATTGAGGGAGGTCAACAAAAAATGATAATAATAATAATGCTCGTCACAGGCACGGACGGTTTTCTTTTTTTTTTTTTTATTGGAGAAATCGTTTGGTGCGGTTTGGTTTGGGATTGTTTTGTGGGTTATATAAGTTTTGTGAGACATTTTATTCAAAAAAGCGATCGATATAAAGTTGAAAGTTGTGTAATGGAGTCCCACACATACACGCATAAGTAAGTGATATGCACTCAATCAGTTCTTGACATACGAAAGGCACATTCCGGAAATTGGTCATGTATCCTACCCACCTATTAGCATCTGTATTCCATGAACATCTGTGGCTCTTAGAAATTGGTCATTGAGGACGGGTGTGGCAATAGTATGATAAAAATTAATTCGAAGCTTCACTGGTATTTAGCCATCTGCAACATTGGGAATGAAGAGAATAATTTACCAATCATTTTTTGTATAGTAAAGACTTTGCTTTTATTGATTATGGCTTAACATTTAGAGAATAAGTAGATAAAGTTGAGCTAAGTTAGTCTATTTGCGAAATGGGGCTTTAAAAAAAACTCAATTTAAAACTGGACCCATACAACGACAACGACAACGACAACGACAACGACAACGACAACGACAACGACAACGACAACGACAACGACAACGACAACGACAACGACAACGACAACGACAACGACAACGACAACGACAACGACAACGACAACGACAACGACAACGACAACGACAACGACAACGACAACGACAACGACAACGACAACGACAACGACAACGACAACGACAACGACAACGACAACGACAACGACAACGACAACGACAACGACAACGACAACGACAACGACAACGACAACGACAACGACAACGACAACGACAACGACAACGACAACGACAACGACAACGACAACGACAACGACAACGACAACGACAACGACAACGACAACGACAACGACAACGACAACGACAACGACAACGACAACGACAACGACAACGACAACGACAACGACAACGACAACGACAACGACAACGACAACGACAACGACAACGACAACGACAACGACAACGACAACGACAACGACAACGACAACGACAATGACAATGACAATGACAATGACAACGACAACGACAACGACAACGACAACGACAACGACAACGACAACGACAACGACAACGACAATGACAATGACAATGACAATGACAATGACAATGACAATGACAATGACAATGACAATGACAATGACAATGACAATGACAATGACAATGACAATGACAATGACAATGACAATGACAATGACAATGACAATGACAATGACAATGACAATGACAATGACAATGACAATGACAATGACAATGACAATGACAATGACAATGACAATGACAATGACAATGACAATGACAATGACAATGACAATGACAATGCCAATGCCAATGCCAATGCCAATGCCAATGCCAATGCCAATGCCAATGACAATGACAATGACAATGACAATGACAATGACAATGACAATGACAATGACAATGACAATGACAATGACAATGACAATGACAATGACAATGACAATGACAATGACAATGACAATGACAATGACAATGACAATGACAATGACAATGACAATGACAATGACAATGACAATGACAATGACAATGACAATGACAATGACAATGACAATGACAATGACAATGACAATGACAATGACAATGACAATGACAATGACAATGACAATGACAATGACAATGACAATGACAATGACAATGACAATGACAATGACAATGACAATGACAATGACAATGACAATGACAATGACAATGACAATGACAATGACAATGACAATGACAATGACAATGACAATGACAATGACAATGACAATGACAATGACAATGACAATGACAATGACAATGACAATGACAATGACAATGACAATGACAATGACAATGACAATGACAATGACAATGACAATGACAATGACAATGACAATGACAATGACAATGACAATGACAATGACAATGACAATGACAATGACAATGACAATGACAATGACAATGACAATGACAATGACAATGACAATGACAATGACAATGACAATGACAATGACAATGACAATGACAATGACAATGACAATGACAATGACAATGACAATGACAATGACAATGACAATGACAATGACAATGACAATGACAATGACAATGACAATGACAATGACAATGACAATGACAATGACAATGACAATGACAATGACAATGACAATGACAATGACAATGACAATGACAATGACAATGACAATGACAATGACAATGACAATGACAATGACAATGACAATGACAATGACAATGACAATGACAATGACAATGACAATGACAATGACAATGACAATGACAATGACAATGACAATGACAATGACAATGACAATGACAATGACAATGACAATGACAATGACAAGATGGAAAGTAGCTAGGATAATCCCGATACTGAAACCATCTCAACCAGCTATGGAAACCTCAAGTTATCGACCGATTAGCTTACTTAGTTGTTTGGGTAAGCTTTTCGAAAAAATTATATTTAATATAATGAACGAGTTTGTTGAAAATCGAAATCTAGTCCCATCGGAACAGTTTGGATTCAAAAGAAACCATTCATCTACTCATCAGCTAAAAAGAATAACAAAAAAAGTAAAAGAATCACTAACAAACAAACAATCTATAGGTATGGTTTCTTTTGACATACAGAAAGCTTTCGACAGTGTTTGGCATAACGGCTTGCTTCACAAGCTATTCACAAACAACTTCCCAATGTATATAGTTAAAATAATCCAAAGTTTTCTTTCAGAAAGACTTTTTTATGTTAAGCTTCACTTTGATTCATCTCCCCTATTTCCTATAAAAGCGGGCGTCCCCCAAGGATCAACCTTATCTCCACTGTTATATAACTTATATTCGGCCGACTTCCCAGTAAACTTAGATTGTGAAAACGCTTTCTTTGCAGACGACACAGCCATATACTGTGCGTCTTCTGATTGTCAGACGATACTTTGTAAATTACAAAATGCCTTAAACCACATCGAGAAATATTTTCATCGATGGAAAATTAAAATAAACCCAACCAAAACGCAAGCCTTATTCTTCTCTAGGAAAAGAAAATCTTCTAATCTACCGCAACATAACCTATCGATCTGCAACACACCAATAGAATGGTCAACAACCATAAAGTATTTGGGTGTTACCTTAGATAAAACACTAACGTTTGCAAATCATATAACAGACAGTATAAAAAAAGTAAATCTATTAGTTAAGATTCTTTATCCACTCTTACACAAAAATTCACATCTAAGCAAGGAAAACAAAATTCTTCTTTATAAAGTTGTCATCCTTCCAAGACTTTTATATGCTTCTCCTTGCTGGAGCAAATGTGCAGAATGTCATGTTAAAAAACTCCAAATTTGTCAAAATAAAACCTTAAAAATGATCTTAAGCCTTCCTTGGCATTTTTCTACCTTAGCATTGCATGATATATCTAATATAAAAACCATTAAAGCCAACATAAGTTTTCTTACTGAAAATTTTGAATATAGATGTTCAATGCATGAGAGTTTTATAATAAAATATCTTATATCATAAGTTGCTTAGTTTATATTTAGGTTTTACTATAATACACACACATATTTGTATAATTTTTTTTTTTTTTTTTTTTTTTGTATCTATTGAGTTTTTTTAAACTTTTCTCATAACAACTTACACTACCATTCGAATTATCTCTTTACAAAAAATCCTTAGTTGCTAAGAATCTTTATATTCTAATCTCTATACAAAATAATTATCTGCCAATGTTACATATCCAAAAATAAAAATAAAATTTGAAATTTGACAATGACAATGACAACGACAAAGGCTTATTTCGAGCTCTTAAAGAATCAAAGCCCAAGTTAGCATAGAGCAACTCAAAAAAATCTTTTGCTATCAAATGGATGTCCAGAACTTGAAGCTTTCCAAAAAGTATGACCAGTCACTTGCATCGGCATGAAAATTGGTCTTAAACTTGAGTTAACCCAAAAGTGATCAGTTATAAGCAATCATTGGCCTTTAAGCAAATACAAGTATATAACAATAATTATACATTTATACATCCGTTTTTGCACCATTGGCATTGCTTCAACGTAGCACAGCTCATCTCATCACTATACCTACTTTTTATTTAAAGACGGTTCATGAGTACCACATTGATTTCCATTGGCAAATATTTACACTTTGCTCAGCGCACTGGAATTAGCCAATTTACATGGTTGTCGTATCGTCGTTTCTTAATTTTATAGACATTCACTTGGAAAGTTGTGCGTGTCAATAGTTGCATCCCAATGATGATGTACGAGTATAAAAGACTATAGATGACCCCATCCCAGGTACAGCATCAATAATTCTTGAATTGAAAAAATAGAAAACCCACATAATTTATAATCGAGGAATGCATAGCAGCCCATCGGTGTGATATATACACTAATGTGTGAAATGCGAGCTGCCGTGATTGGCATTCAATTGCCATTGTTTTTTAAGGTGCGCTGTGAAGTCTCACGGTCAGACTTTCACCCATAGAGGCGAATACATTCGGATTTTATATGATACCATTAGCGTGTGACCCAACAAACTGAACAATAGTAAGGTACACTCAATTAAGTTTTGTTGCTACTGCCATAAAATAAAACACTCGATGTGGGCTATGGGATGGGGTTTCTAGTATAGTCTAAGAAGAAATTGAAAGGTAAATTTACAACCATAAAATTGTATGTTGTGAGAAAAACACTCTTACTTTGCCTGTGTAGTGATGAATGAGTGCATATATGGTAATGAGACACAAGCTTGCTAAACCAAAACTTCGGGGAACAAGAAGGAACTTTATTCTGAAAGTACTTCTCAATTATTTTCTACCTAAGTGGGTAAGCCTTTATTAAGCTCATCACTAATGCTCAGGTGAAGGCTGAACGGGAAAAATAATTATTGGAAAAAATAACTTTTTACTGCAATTCTTATAAAAGTTTGACTACTTACGTTGAGATATTTTGTTTCTGAGAAAATTGAGAGCTGCCTGCAGTTGTGGAGCAGTCTGCAGTGTTTTTCACTTTTAAAAGTTTGATAATTTTTTTATTTTTTTTTCAATAATTTAAATTTGCTTTTACTTGGTTTCATAAGTTCCTTCAGCCGTGCGTCGCATCCAATAAATCTTCATAAAAAGAAGTCACGCAATCACCATCACTTGCAATAGCTACAAAGATATCAAACTCGCTCTTAGTGGTAAGTTTGCGGTTGTTTGGGGAGTGTTAATATGCACCCACGGTGTAAGTGGTGTTGGTATAATTGGCACCGTCATTTCTGATAAGAAAAGGTTTACTATTGGACAGTCTTAAACGAGTTCATTGCAGTATTTTCTGTTGAAAGTCTCCAGTTGCTGCCAGAGTTCGATCGAATTCGAAGATGTTATTAGTTTTGTCATTGGAATGAAAAGTTAAAATAATTTTTTTTTTTTCAATAAATTAATTTTATTCAAGCCATTATTTTTCTACTTCTAGGTTCCACTCAGCCTTCAAAAACGAAGCCCATGGTTTGATGAAGAATGCCTGCAGGCAAATGCAGCGAAACAAAAAGAACTACAAATGTTGATGCAAAAGAGAACAAGGGATGTTTTCGACCAGTATAACGAGATTTATAAGGAGAAAATAAGGGAAGAACACCGAACTCTCAAAAAGAACAAGAGCACATTGCAGGAAAACTGGAGAGCGCTCGTTTGAAATCGAAATCGTTTGGAAAAGATGTTAGAGCCTCAGGTTCACCCTAATTCCATTTCGCAGAGCTGCAGTGTACTGTACAAAGAAAAGGAGAGTGGAATTTTCCGATTATGATTATGTCTTGTAATTTTTGTAAAAAGCAGCGTATTAGACTTTAAGCGAGAGCTTGAAACGTGAGAAACTAGTATGGCGGTCCCCCGAAGACGACGATGATCCTTATAATCTCATCACCTTGATAATTACTTCTAATGAGGAGTTTTTTTTGCAAAGTTCTTAAATCAAACTCTCTGTTGAATGAATAAAAAACAGCCGACTTTGATTGAGAAGAATAAATTATGTACTTACATAAGATAATATCCTTTGCTTTTAATTTTATATCTTTTTTTTTTAAATTTCTTTGATTTACGGGAGATAATTGCATCCAATTTTTGTTATTTATTTTCTTAATTCGTTTACCAAACATCATCAGTCTTTTTTATTAACCTGCAAATAATCTCCATTTTGAAGGAGTTTCTTCAGATTTGTTGATGTTAATTTTCGTTAAAGAAAAGTTATCACCAAAACGCCATCAACACCTAATCTTATGATACATTTACTGCGACTAAACATTCATCAGTCGCTCTGACAAATCCCATTGTTATACCAAAAAGATAGCTTCGCATTTGCGTTTGACTTCTGTGAGCAGAAGGCCTGTGAACAGGTATTTTTTATAAAATAAGTTGATTTATTTAAATTATCAAACCATCAATTTGAATAACTCTACCATTAGCCGTCAACGTAAATCATCCGTCTATTTAATTACAGTGAAATTATTTTTCTGCACTTCCTTTAGCTACGTTAACTGTTGCTAATTGCTTACCTACCTGTTTCACTTTTCTTTCGGTTTTTGTTTTGGTTTAAGATGAAAGCAAAATTGATATGGTTTTCGGTTGTTCTTTGGCGGTTTTATAATTATCTTCTTTTTTTTTTGTGATATGAGAGAAGGTCGAGCACCATCGTGTCCACAACCATAATTGCCTGAAGTAGTATGTTTTTTTTTTATTGGCAAAACCAGAATAAAAGCTTTCATTTTTGTTGATGTTGGATGTTGTAACAATTTCTTAACAGAATAAAATGAGTGCTCTGAGTACAGATACAATTTGCTTGCGGATGATGAAAAATGCATTAAATGTGTAAGAAAAAATTGGAATATTGTCTTGAAGCTGAACAAGGCTTGACACAAGTAATAAAACTTTCTTTTTTTTTATCTCCTTGATCGAATAACGTGCGATTATATACAAGACACTACCCTCATCACACGAGTAGTCACCAAGCCGGAATGGGGCTAGGTTACTTTGTGTACTTGTGTGATTGGACAATTAATTGGCGCAAAAGATTTCACTTGTCTTGACTACTTTTCGTTTTGCAGCTTGCGGCATCTGTCATACAATCTTCGCTCTTTATAAATAAAGAATTTGCTTTGGGTAGCAAATAGATGGGCTTCATTTCGTCACGATTACTTAATTTGGTGGAGAACTGGCGTACAGAAAAAACTAGAGATTTCCTTACTAGGAAATGTGATAAAGTATTATAAATAGTAAAACATGCATAGACTAGAGCAACTACTCTGTTTCTGATTATTTTTGCACTCTAATTATTAGAAAACGAAACCTAGGTAATGTTAGCAAAGAGGAGCGGTTGATAGAAGTTTATGCAGTTTTTCCAATGGTTGGGATTTCCAGTCCGGTTTCTTAAGTACCGAACTCAAATCTTTTGTGCTTTTTGCTCACGAAATGGGGGGATGTTCTGTATTTATATCTTTATTCGTATCCACCATATCTGTATCTGTATATGTATATCTGTATCTGTATTAATATCTGTGTTTCTGTATCTCTATCTGTATCTGTGTCTGTATCTGTATCTGTATCTGTATCTGTATCTGTATCTGTATCTGTATCTGTATCTGTATCTGTATCTGTATCTGTATCTGTATCTGTATCTGTATCTGTATCTGCATCTGTATCTGCATCTGTATCTGTATCTGTATCGGTATCTGTATCTGTATCTGTATCTGTATCTGTATCTGTATCTGTATCTGTATCTGTATCTGTATCTGTATCTGTATCTGTATCTGTATCTGTATCTGTATCTGTATCTGTATCTGTATCTGTATCTGTATCTGTATCTGTATCTGTATCTGTATCTGTATCTGTATCTGTATCTGTATCTGTATCTGTATCTGTATCTGTATCTGTATCTGTATCTGTATCTGTATCTGTATCTGTATCTGTATCTGTATCTGTATCTGTATCTGTATCTGTATCTGTATCTGTATCTGTATCTGTATCTGTATCTGTATCTGTATCTGTATCTGTATCTGTATCTGTATCTGTATCTGTATCTGTATCTGTATCTGTATCTGTATCTGTATCTGTATCTGTATCTGTATCTGTATCTGTATCTGTATCTGTATCTGTATCTGTATCTGTATCTGTATCTGTATCTGTATCTGTATCTGTATCTGTATCTGCATCTGTATCTGTATCTGTATCTGTATCTGTATCTGTATCTGTATCTGTATCTGTATCTGTATCTGTATCTGTATCTGTATCTGTATCTGTATCTGTATCTGTATCTGTATCTGTATCTGTATCTGTATCTGTATCTGTATCTGTATCTGTATCTGTATCTGTATCTGTATCTGTATCTGTATCTGTATCTGTATCTGTATCTGTATCTGTATCTGTATCTGTATGTGTATCTGTATCTCTATCTGTATCTGTATCTGTATCTCTATCTGTATCTGTATCTGTATTTGTATCTGTGTCTGTGTCTGTATCTGTATCTGTATCTGTATCTGTATCTGTATCTGTATCTGTATCTGTATCTGTATCTGTATCTGTATCTGTATCTGTATCTGTATCTGTATCTGTATCTGTATCTGTATCTGTATGTGTATCTGTATCTGTATCTGTATCTGTATCTGTATCTGTATCTGTATCTGTATCTGTATCTGTATCTGTATCTGTATCTGTATCTGTATCTGTATCTGTATCTGTATCTGTATCTGTATCTGTATCTGTATCTGTATCTGTATCTGTATCTGTATCTGTATCTGTATCTGTATCTGTATCTGTATCTACATTTGCATCTGCATCCCTGTATCCCCTACCTCCAATTTGAAAGTATTTTCATTCAAAATGTCTTAATCAATTGGTTTAATTAGTCAGAATTTCCGAGCTTTTTACCCTTCCAGGGCCTATCCTTCCTTCCGCTTTGCTATCTAGCTCAACAATTAAAAGTAGATGTAAACAAAGAAACTACTTGAAACCATGACTAGAACAATCGGAACTATGGATTGTGAATAATTTTCTAATGAAAGTTTGTTGATAAACAAAAGCAAGCAAATTCTTTTGAAGATACTCACAACAACTAAAACGAATCACAGCCAAGACTTTATCATTTACCTTCGTTTTCAATTAACTCTTCTTTTTGTCTTTTTTTTGTTTTTTGTTGAAAGAATTCATTAAATAACAAAAGTAAACAAGCTTCGTCAACAAAACGAGTAAGAAGGTGAAAAACTTTCGCTTTTTCATGGGTTCCATTCCAATCTGTTTGAATGTAGTCTCTTGCAAACATTTCACCGAAATATGAGAATTAAACGCGAAAGTACATTTCAGTTAACTTATTGGTTGTCTTTGAACTCAGCCTCTGCCCACCCACATCCAATAAGTCAGTTTATTAGCAACTACTTGATAAATGAAGTAAAAGATTCTTCAGAAGTACGAGAAATAAACTTTACTGGAAATAAATGAAATAAAGTTATAAAGTAACGAAAAGCATATTGCCCACCATCCCATCGCGAAGATCTTCGAATTGTGTTTGAATTTTTATGAATGAGAAGCACCATCCTTCATTAACGGCAAATATGGTGGTTGTGGCCGCAAAATACGAAGTATCTCTCATAACGTTTTACTTTTCTTTAAACCTGTTTGCTTGGTTTCTTGTCGCGGTTCATTATAAGCAACTTGACACTTGAGGTTGATTTTTTTATTTTTTGTATTTTCATTTCATTCCGCAGTTAAAACATTGAAAGATTAAACGAGATAAATCCGTCCCCACTTTCGAGTGGTCAACAGAAAACCTATCTTGCAAAGCGCAAGAGTGCAGTTTATTTTTTGTGCGTAAATTTCTTTTTGTTTTAATTAAATTTTCCATTTCCAGTTGTGGAAGATGCCATTTGAGAAAGTGTATAAGCTACACCGTATACGTAGAGGTATATATGAAAATATGAACGTCCAATTAAATGGGGGTACATGAACCGTTTAAACGACCACACTCAACGATTGAATCTTTAGAAATGAGTGTAACAATTAATGTTTGCACTTTTTTTGTTTGTTTTTAGTTTCGGCAAAGCTAAAGTGGCCATAGCATCACTTCCATCGTACTTTCTTTAATATATAGAAATTTTTTTTATTCTTTTCCTAATAATGAATGACGATGGTATGACTGGACAGTGCAAATTATAATTTATTAACATGCGAAATGTATGTCTGATCTAACGGTTGATCGTTCCACATAATGCCGCGATGCAGACTTTGTTAATGGCAAACTTTTACTCCGATTTACTATATTTTCAGCTGAGAGTTATAAATTTAACTAATTATTCAATCGCCGCGCCGACCGCGATGCCTCACAGTGTTAGCGCTTCATTAAAATGATCAGACGCTTCATTAAAATGTTGGAATTAATTCAGTTTTTGTTAACATGAATGGATAAGTGCCAGAGCTCGTGCGGAGAAGAGACACACGCTCTGCCTTGCATGATGACTCGACTGACTTCGGATTCGTGTTGTATGCTAATCGGGAGACAATACGGAACCGCTTGTTGATTTGGCGTTATTTAATATTTGTTGTTCGAGCTACATTAAGGGACTTTACGTAATTATTATTATTACGCTTTTTTTGTGACAATGTGTAGCAGTGTAATGGTACTCTGAATAAATTACAATGCTTATGGCGAGTTTAGCTATTCAATTTGAATGCTATACCCGAACATCAAATGGCACTTTTATTACTTATTATAAGTCGATGTCAACATTTTCTGCCTGCATTTAATTTATACTGTCAAGTGAATTGTATTGTTTTACATGTCAACGCGTCAGAGGTTTGTTAGAGCCTATTTGTAAGCCTACTATAGAAAGTGGCTTTTTAAAATGGATAGTGTACGATCTTCCTTAGATAAGAAAACTTTTGATACATACAATTTTATGAAAAAACGAAATGCAAGAAACAGTTTTTATAATAACAGAGTTATGCAACAAGCTGTTTAGATATTTCCGTATCAAGTAGAAAACGTTTTGGTTTTTTATTTGTCCAAAACTGAGGATAAACACTCTCTTTCCGAAAGTTAAAAGAAGTTCAGTTCACGGTTTTATAGAAACAATTTTTTTTGTATGAGATTCGCTTATCGGAATCACTGAGAAGTGTTTGAATCGGACACTTTTACTTTTGAGTGAGAAGAATTTTTTTCTTTTTTTTTGTATAATTAACGCGCACTTGAAGGGGTTAAGAATACCCTTATAATGTTATGGAACACAGTGCGAGCATTTGTGAAAATAGGAGACACCGATGTGCTTTTACACCTTTGTGAATTGTAATGCAGGTGAAAAGCAGAGTCAGGTAGAGCATTCCACATTCGGGTGGAGTGACTTAAAAATTAAGTTTTGCTCAAGGTCAAACTGATGAGCATTCCTGGCGAGTGGGGTGTTGCGGTTAAATTGTTTCATGTAAGGAATGCATCTAGTTATTTCACTAGAGCACTTTTTGTAGAAAAAGCTAAACAAGAGACTATAACAAGTAACGTTTCGATGATGTTTAATCGATTCTGCTATTGAGCTATCACCAATCAATCTTAACGCTCTATTTTGTATCCTATCTAATAGGCTCAAGGATGTTTGAGAGGCACCTGACCAAATATCCCAGAGAATTCCCAACTACTTGCGAAAGCTGATACTTGTGGAAAAACATTTTGTTTCCTGTTGGGATTCGAACTGCATTCCTCTCTCGCAACAGGTAGACACGCAACACGCATTCATTCTCGACGTGCGTTGTCGATAGACCCAGTCAAAATTCAATAAATGAGTTTCTTATTTAAGGCTTTCTAGTTTCATCTACGCAAAACCCTTGAGATTCACAAAAAAAATAGTAAGGTCACTACAATGAACCGGCAATTGATCGTACTGTTTAAGCTCAATGCTAGGCTCCTCTTTTTCTAAAATGTTAGCTGGTCAAATTGAGATATGCAGCCATAGCGAGTCATGCGTTGCTGACGGAGCCCATTTCCATCTCCCATTCTAAAAGTACAAAAAGGGCATATTGCAACTTTATCTAAGATTCCTTTGGGTGATTCACTTAAAAGCACAATGCGTTGTCGAAGTTTTACATTATTATTTTCTGAAGATAGAGATAGCCCGTGAATTGTCCGATCCGCAGGGTTTTCGTCTAGGGCTGATTATTTTGTGGAAAGGTAGATTTATTATTTATAAATTATCATAATGGCCAGGATCTGTAATACTTGGACTGATCTAACAAAAAGATTTGAATTTTGTGAGGATCTATGAACATTACTACCACTTTGTCAGGAAAAGATGGTGTTGTTGGTTGCCTGGTCGGAAAACTTGAGTTCTTGACAGGAATTTGAAAACCGTACACGAGTTTGTTTCTTAACATCTCTAACTTGTCCCGAGAGCTCAAATTTTTCGTCCAGAGAGAGAGTTTCAATACGTTGCTGAAGAATACATCGTTCTATTTCTTCTAATAGCTCGATACTTGCCTGTCAACTACAGATATAGCAGGCTACTTAAAACGAAACCTCCTACTGGGCCTTTATTTCGATCGTAGTCTCAGATAAGAAAAATAATTTTATCGGTTAAATTGATCTATTTGTCTCAAAAAGCACTTTTAGTAAATGTTTTGCTTGTTGAATGAGATTTGTTTATCAAGAGCAAAGTGTACTTTTCAGGGATTCCATTGCCAGCGAAGCGTTCTATGACAAAAATGTTCCTTTATGTACCGAATCTCTAAGAAAACAAAGGTAACACTTTTAAAATACCTTATTCATGCCAGTCCTGTTTTACGAGGCCGGAGTGAGGACTTTTTCGAAAGCGGATGAGGCAACCTTTGGTTTTTTCACTCCCTGAATCGACGGGTTTTCAAAAGGTTTTCACATTGCAGTAAAATCGTGGAAAGGGAAGACCTCGTCTTAGGTGGTGCAATCTGGTGGAAAAAAACCTCAACCGCGACTTAGAGTGCAAAACTGGAGGGAGCTCGCCCGAAATCCAAATTATTGGCGTAAGATGCTGGTTAAGGTTCATGTTGACTCCAAACTGTAATGCTCACCTAAACAAGCAATCTACCGAATCTAAGGGCTAGTTCTTTTTGAGAAAGATATTTTCAAAAAAAATTTATTTTCTTCAAGAAATTTAGACTCTTACTTTAAATCTCTATGTATGACATTTGCGTCTGGCAGCTCAGCACCAATTTTTATTTTATTGATTAAAACATTTACATCTGTCCCTGGGCAAAAGGCCAAAAAGTATAATACATACTTGCTCATAGGATAAAAAGTTTTTCTTCCAATAAATCTTTCCCTCACATTTAACTTGTATGTTCATCAGTACTCGCTTTTCGATACCAGACAGAACATTTCAGTCTTAACACATATATTTCACTACGCAGATACGAAATTGCTTTGGAAGTTTTGTATTTCAAACACAATGAGCAATCAAAAGCGAAGTCAGCAAAAGGCTCCAGGTTATGGGAAGTTTTATTTTAAATTTCTTTCATACGCTGGCGCTAGTTACTATAGCCTGTTGAGATCTGGAAACAAGGGATTCTATTAAGGGAAGTTTCTTAGCTTCAAGGTCTATAAGAAACAAGGTTCCTCAAGCTGAGATGCTTGAATGGGAATAACAAATGGGGAGACATTTCGATTTTAATTGTTAACTAACTGCGTTCAAAGGCCTTGGCTAAGTTTTTTATCAATGGTTTTGTAATTATGACACCTTGCCTATGAGATAATTTATATGAAGCCAATATATTTTCTGATTCTGTTCCTGTTGTTGTCTTCTTAGATCGGGGTCTGTGAGTAATGAAGTATATCATAGCTCATTTGCTAAAAACACATATATTACCCACACAATGATGACAGTGATGGACAAAAACCGTGACTACCTACAATCCAGAGCAATTTATTTACACAGAATGAGAACGCAGCAGACGTAAACTTTGCATGACAAAGAGAACATCGCTCATCGCTTAAGCATTTCAATACTAACATCTCACTTAACAGGTCACTATACTCCAAGAAAACGAATGAGACTTATAAGAACATCGACAACCTCAATAATATAAACCCATAAGACCAAAGAGTCAAAGGTAGGTTAGAGAATAAAAAATAACAAAAACAAAGAAAAACAGAAGTAGATGCGAAGACATGGAAGTATAACAATAGCAATCATCTAATAATTAATTTCACGTCTCTGAACAGATATCTCTCACACACACACACAATTGTTTCAATATTTTGTTTTTATTCTCCTATTCAATTCCATGCAAGCGTCTTTGCATCGCATCGACCTACAAAACAAAAAAGCTGAGCAGCGAACTTGGAATATATTTAAAATTTTGAGTTGATTGCTTCATGGCATCTCATCCACTATATTTGTGAGAGTTTTGGGTTGTATTTTGTGTCAAATTTAATATTTATCTGCAATTCTTTTGCTCACCGAACCCAACCCATTAGCAATTAACAAAACTCCAACTTTGCCAGAGGCAAGAGTGCATTTTATTCCAATTTACTCTGCAATCCTTTCGCGTATATGTAAGCCAATAAAAACAAGAATGAAAAAATCAATTGAATCAAAAGGGAAACTTAATCTCCGCAATCCCCTGGAACTTTCTTCAGCATCCATCACCTCCACACAACCAAAGTAGCAATGCATTTAAAGTAGTTCATATCTCCTTGCAACATCACATTGCTTTTCAGAACAACATTTCGTTTTCTTTTCGCTTCCATATAAATTTTTAAAACAGTCCTCCCCAAGCGAATGGATTGAAAAAAGTGCATCTACTGCATTCGACGATACAAAAAAAAAAAGAAAGAAAACAAATCCAAAATAATCGGTCATGCCATGTGAGACAAAAAAAAAATACAAACCACAACAGCAAAAATTTAAAGTCAGCATTGAAAGCTGGTGTTGAACTTGAGCAATGATCTTCGCTGCTCAACATCCGAAAAAAACAAACTACTGAAGAACTGAAAAAACTACGCCGCACCGCAACTGGAAAAGGAAGGAGGAAATTTCCGCGAGCAGTCTGGTTCGATACTACAAGCTCAAACTCAAACCAAACGAGTTTATACATTGGTTTTCGTTCATCACACAAAACACAAGACCCTATACAACGAGAAGTGCTGCTGCATTTTTTGGTCAATCTAGTCTCATACATATGCAAAGTACAACACACAACACAAAATCTTAAAGAGCCTATCAACACAAGCAACATATTCGCGCATACCAGAAATCAAAACCTAAAGAGGAAACTCAAAGAAGAGGAATACAAAAGAGAACAGAGACGTGCCTCAGCTTACAAGTTTGGTTTGGGTTCGCTTTTAACTCAAGAGTGGTGTGACACTAGAAGAAACTCATGGCCTCTTGGTGGGGCATTAAAAACCCAAAAGAGCTTACCTATATAAATTGCTTCTACCATCGAGAAATGGTATCATATCATCCTTTATCGTCCATTCGGCAACTATCGTTTCGCAGTCCCATACGCAAATCTTAACGCGGATATAAAACCAAAAAAACAGAAAAAATAAATACAAAAAAATTAATCTATCGAAGGATTAACTAGACAATTAAAAAAAAAAAAAAAGAAAAACAAAAGTGCGTTTTAAAAATGTCTTATAAAAAGATTTTCGGTTTTCTGTGTATTGTGGCGGTTGCAGTAGCCCTTCCCGCAGAGGAGACACGAGGTCATGCTAGGAATGCAATTGGCGGCGACAACGACATCATGGATAGCATCTATAATGACTGCTTGCGGAAAGATTCAGTGTCATGTGTTAAATACAAATTGTTTAATTTTGTTGACAAAGTCCTCTCAGCACGAGATCAATTTGCTCTAACCGAAGGTGTTACTGTTGTTAAGACACCTGGTTCGGATACAGCCGGTGGCGCACCACGTTCCATTTCCGCTGATGAATCATTTGAGTCGTTGGCTCTGAATCGTATCACTAGTTTCTTGCAATCGCACACCATTAAAGTCGAACTAAAAGGTGCCGATATTGTAAATGCTGTATCATCGACTGGACGTGCCCTCGAAGATGTATCCGAAACACTCTTTGGCAACGATGACCCCAATTCACCCGAAGAGAGCCGTGGCAAGAAGAAGAAGGCAGCAAAAATCTTGGGACCCATTCTCGCTTTAGTTGCCATCAAGGCTGCTGCACTTTTGCCACTTCTGTTGGGCGCAATCGCCTTGATCGCTGGTAAGGCTCTATTGATTGGTAAGATTGCTTTGGTGCTGTCTGCTGTTATTGGCCTCAAAAAGCTTCTGTCACAAGAGAAGCACGTCACTTATGAGGTTGTTGCACATCCACATCACTCGGCTAGTCATTCGGTGAGCCATGACGCTTATGGCAGTGGATACAGTGCCGATGCAGGAAGTTCCGCCAGTTATGGTAGCTCTGGGCATGGAGGCTGGGGACGATCGCTCGATGCCCAAGATTTGGCATACAAAGCACAAAAGCCAGTTGCTGTTCAATAAGCTAACCCATACCAAGAAGCACCCGCCTCGAAACAACAAAGTCAAGTATAAATGATAGCCGCTGCCCACGGAAATTGATACGAATTTTCCATGCAAAAGGGTAGTGAGAAGAAAACGAACGGTTCAATAGATTTTCTCCTCTGCCCCCTTTACTTAAGTTAATTTTATTTAATTTATTTTTGAATTTTTCTGTTTTTTTGTTTTTTTTTTTTTTTTGTTTTGGTAGGTACAGTGTGTACGACGAGAAATGTTTTATTTATTCATAAATTATTTATTTAATGAACATTTTTATATTTTTAAATATATATTTAAGAGATGAAGTCGGTACCTTGGATAAATACTCATTTAAGGCACTTGCTGGGGAATACAGTTTTATAAGACTCTCAGCATTTGCGTCTATACAAAAACAAAATATCTATTTGTAATTTCACAAACTTCGTTATTACTTCGACTACACTACTTTTACTTACACTCACACTTTTCTTTCATTTACTTTCACTTTAAATTCTACATTTCACTCTAGTCTTCTTCTTATTTTATTATTCAATCAATCACTCTAATCTGCCAAAAATTCTTATCTAAGTAGGTAGTACTTTATTTTACTCTTTAAGCAAGATAACTTCTTCTTCTTTTACTTCTTGTACTATACAACTATTTTTAGTCTTCATTTTCATTTTCTTTCTCTCTGTCGCCAGCCTGTCGCTCATTTTATGATCTACAATCTCACATTCTAGTCTTATTGATTATGAACTTTCTCTTTTTCTTATTTCAAATTTTCATCTATAATTTATTAATCCTACGCATCTTATCATCGTATTTTTTTCTTCTAATTTTCACTTTCCATTTTCTCACACAACAAGAAAAATAGAACAATAAATCACAGTTTTGGTCCTCAAGAGCCATAACTTGCCATATCAACAGATTCTTTTCTTTCTTTCTATAGCACTACACTTTTGTCTATGCATCTTCCTCTATCTCTGAATTTCTTCTTTTCTCGATCTATCTTCATCTTTTGACTGATAATTCTTTTTTACTTTGTTATATATTTCATAAATATTTTCAATCGCAAGAGATGTTTAAAAAACATTAAAAAATAACAAAAAAAAAATTATTATTTAATTTAAAAGAAAAAAACCAACATTTGCTTGTAAGTCATAATTTATTCATGTACAAAATATGGAAAATGTATTTAAAAAAAAAAACGAAAACATCAACAACTTAAACGAAGACAATAATAATTTTTAATCGCGTGAATATTGCCTTAAACGAAAATAATAATAAAAGAATTTTTAAACAATGAAAACTGACTTTAATTATTATTTTTTCTTGGGTCGAGTCTAGGGTTTCGATATTCAAGTGTCAGATCACCGGTAAGTATTTAGTACTATTTTTATAAATTTTATCAAATATAGCAAGACATTAACTTCGGTGTCAAAATAAAGAAAAGAAATTTTTCCATTTTCGGCTGAAAGTCAACGACATGACTAAGAAGAAATGTGGTTCATTCAGAAAGCAGAACAATTAAGCAATTTCACTTACACTGCTCCGAAAAAAAGATTCAAAAACAAGATAAAAACTGTGTCAGGAGAGCGAGGAAAATCACACAACTCTTTTACTTTTTTTTATTATTTTGTATAATTTTACGTGAACCACCACCACACACCTGTTGTTTGGCTGAAGTTAATGTTGATTGCCCGCAATGCATGCATTTGTGTTTTGTATGGTGTGTTCTAGAACAACTTTCTGCAATGCAACAACTTTCGACGACATTCAACTGCAGCAGCACAGAAGAGAAGAGAAGACGATGGCGATGGCGATGGCGATGGTGATGGTGACGGTTGGCGACATCAAACAACGACCCGAATTGTTTTAAAGAAAATGTTTGTGGCTGTTGTTGTTGCAAAGATGTTGAGCCTCTCGAAATTTCTTCAGATGGCAATGGCATTCATATTATATCAACAACCCCATAACGCGCTTTGGTGTGTGTACCTACGTATAGCGAGAGCTTGTACTCGTAGGCATATATGTTTCTGTTTTATGGTTCACCTTACGAGGTGGGTAAATCAGGTGTGTACAAAGATATTGTGTTGCGTGGATTGTGATTTTAAGCAGCCGCTGCGCTGGCCGCACCGCCCGCCACAACCACACGACACTCCGATCAAGTGTTGTGTCTTTTTATGGTCTTCAGAATGGGTAGAAGAGAGATTCATTACTGTTATGCTTTCTTTTCTATTTGTTTATGCGTTGTTGTTGTTGTTGCTTATTTTTGCGTGCTTTCAAGATATCTCCAACGACCAACCGACGACGGCGACGGCAACGCACGACCTGTTATACTCTATTGTGTAGATGCGTAGATTTATTCTTTTCAATTGAGGATTTCCAATTTCCACATATTTCCATATCAATTGATAAACTATAAGGCCAAATGCTATTATATTGGACTTCGGATGGAGCTAATTGATCTTTTGGAATGTGAAATCGTTGAAATACATTCATGTTCCATTTCTGATATGGATTGTATAGAGAGCTTTTATATTTTCCTTTTTTTTTTTTTTTTTAATTACTAAGAGATGAAAGTGGATAGATTGTAATTGCGGCGTTAAAGTGACAACGATTGTGCTCACAACTACTAACAGGTTTTTGGTATAATCGTTGTAATGTTTTCTTTTTGATCTACTTTGAATTAAGTGCCGCAATTAAATGTGGGGCAGAATAATTGTTACAAGGAAGAATAATAAAGTGCGATGGAAAATATTCTGGTTGAAACAAAAGTGTTCATCATCACCACTCCAATATTTTTTTTTACAAAAATATGCAATTTGTTTGTATAGTTAAAGAGTTGTCTATCAAAACACGGTTTCGGTCTCTTGATAAACCAGAAAACCATCATTTCTATCCAATGAAACAATCTCTAAGGCTACAGAATCAATTACAAAAATGTTATCACCAATTCAACGGCATTGGGCCTTCTTTATAATTGAAAAGTGAAAGCTATTTTGGGAGAAAATGAAAGCTAGCTTGGTATAACTTTTACTAGTGCCTAAGTGAAACTTAGACTGTTCTAGCTCCAGCTCTGTGCAATCTACTTCTTTTTCTTTCTATGATCACTGTGTTACCAAAACGACTAAAGCTCTTTCCCTTTGCTTCAAACAAGTGATTCGACGTGAGGTAAGCCGGGTTGTGCTCAGAACGCGCCTAGCGACACACCTCTGGGTTTTGGGTAATTCCAAGTCTGAGGTAGCTTTTTGCAGGTGTATTGCAATTGTGAATGCCAAAAGTGTTTTCGTAAGTATTCATTTTTTTTCTTTGCGATCGTGTATGGTACTGCCATTTTTGTCCACATCTCTGCTTTTGAGCACAACAATAGCAGCTGACCTCCATTACCGGAAGATGATAATCTTAATAAGAATTATAGACCAAGAGCTGGAAGGAAATTTTTGGAGTGGAGTGATAACCAAAAATAGTGCACATATATGTAGATATAGATATACGCACCATTATATCAGATTCAATCGTCTGGCAGGTTTCTTTCTTAGCTGAGGGCTGGGGTGGGCGTTCGAAAGTGGTAATTTTCAGATTTTGGGATCGAAGTGATAGCCACATAAATAATACATCAAAAAATCAGAAAAATTCTCCTGATTACCAAAAAGTGTGTCCCAGAGGATTTGGTTTCAGCCTACTGCTCGCCAGATGCATTCTAACACTTTTCACGTGAATTTTTCTGCTTAAAGCACTGATAACTTTTTATCCCATCACATATAGCCAAGAAATTGGTACCTAAACCTCGGAAAAGTTCCCCTGATTACAAAAAAGTGTGTCCCAGACGATTTGGTTTCAGCCTACTGCTTGCCAGACGCTCTTTACTAGATCATGATACTTCTGATGTGACTTATATAACTCCTGTTGTCGTACAAAGGATCGTTAACTAAGCTCCTCTGAACTTTATTTAATATACTTTTGTCTTATTGTCCAACATTTTTAACGGTAAGTGAAAGTGATGACAGATGGTAAGCATGTCTCTCTGTTAACCTAGAAGTTCGTGGCTCTAATATCAAACAGAGGTAAAAATGTATGTGATACTTGAGTGGAATATTTCTATTCAAATACGTGTCTGAAATAGGCATGTCTGGATGAAAAAACAGGATGAGTCAGCTTCCAATCATTTTCTGAAGAATACATCGGTATCCACTTCCTTCTAATTGCACAGTCGTGTACTGAGCAGTACGTTGCTGTGCTCTGACCTCTGAGACGTCTACTCATAAATGCTTACTTAATGTTCACTAACTCTGATTTTGATTTGAATGCTTTGGAGACACCAGAATAGCCTCTTACTTATATCGCTACTCTTTTATGCATATCCTTGATCGCTTACGCACATAAAACTCGGGCACTAATCATTGTTTGAGCGACACATTTACAGTACCTCGTTTCTGTTGATCGAATGATTTTCAAACTCAACCAGCACAACAAACAAATCCCGAAAGGAATGTTTTTTCGTTTGGATCCTTACATTTTATATTGCATCTGATCGCATTTTGCATCTATTACCTAAGACTTTTTATTTGGCTAACAAATACAGAGTACCTAATCAGTTTGGGTTTCATTTGCACCACAGCTGTGAGGACAGTGAGTATAGGCCCTGTTTCATGGTTAAGACCATGTAACGATAGAATCCTTGTTTGTCTTCCAGATATGTATGCTCAAATCATCTTCAAAATTTTATTGCAAACTCTTTTTTTGGTATGCTATTAAGCAGGATGTGCAAAATCCACCCAAAGTGCACCTACTTCTTCCTCTTCACACCCAAGCGAAATCGATGTCGAATAGCTCTTCTTCAATAATGAGAACCTAATCCTCTTTTAACCTTATTAACGGAACAAAAAATGTATAATTATTTTCCTTTCATCACTTCTTCAAAATTTTCAGAATTCCAATGTCAAGAAAGGAAATCCTTCTTTAATTCGACGGGTTATCATGAAATTTATAAGTTTCATAAAGCTCTCGAGAATCACAGTTGTTTCTAAAATTCGATTGAACTTGTCCTTTTAAGTAATATAACAATGAAGCATGTTTGGGTTTTGGTAGAACTCCCAAGGTATGCTGTCGTCTCAAGAGCTTTGTTAGATTTATAGTTTTCAATAACCCAGGGTAACGGCGTATTGCATGGTAAATAAATAAATCTTCTGAAAACGTGTCTGAGATTAAAAATATCTCACTACACTTGAATGTAATCTGTTTGGGCATTTAAGTCTTAAAAAGTCCTTATCAGTTTTTCAGAAGTCGGCAGAGCATTGGAATTCAGTAGCTGGTAATGATTCCTTTAACTGAGCTCTTTAAAGCTGTCTTCTTGGAAAAAATAGATAGTTACGCTTTAAGTTTGAAATAAATTTTGTTTATAGTAAACTGATACTTACGAGTAGTTGATTGACTAGCATGCTTTCAACATTTCGCAATAATAGATCCTGGAATGTTATCAAATGATAAAATGACTGGACATCAATAAAGGAGAATTTTAACCCGAAGACTTGGCTTCTGTCAGTCAACATTTCCCACGTTGTCCTGTCCGCTTGCAGCTCAGATGTCTCCGATTCTTAAGGTCAAATCTTTGAATTCGTTTTATGTCAAATTCGAGATTTAGTCTAAGGTTCAACAATTTCAGAGACTTGACATTATTCAAAGTTTTCTGCCATTTTAAAGGCAGCCATTTCTCAATCTCACGTCCTCACGAGGACCCTCCCTGACTCCACAAACACGTTGTATATAAATTTCATTCAATTCCTTCAAATTATAATGACATCATGGGGGAGCTGTCACACGGACTAGAATTAAAGTTGATATTAATGCCATAAGTCAGGCAGTGCTATTATAAGTTCAGTAAGCTTTTTGAATATTAAAAAAAAAAACCGTAAGGCTGATTAAAGTTGCTCTATAAATAGTAACAATTCCATCAAATGAAACCATCACCAATCTACTTATGCGATATGTCATGCTCTTTTGCTTTCAATGCCTGTCTGTGGAACCAATTAAATAAATGGTATTTAGCCATTTGTCGACATCAAAACATGCAACGTCTAACTTAACACTACACCACAACAAATGATTAACGATCCATTCCGTTGCGTGCTAAGGGAATAGTAATTGTCTCGGTTCATTTGAAACAAATTGTTTAGCGATTTATTGCAACTGTTAAACATAACGCTTTTTCTTATCGCTATCTCTCATCGGTCAAATTGTCTTACCGTGAAAAATTGTACTTTTGATTCTTATCAAAAACAATTTTTGAATGCCTTTGGGCTTTTCGATTTAAAATAGTGAACTACATTGATGGTTACCAGTAGCTTATAAGGAGAAATAAAGTTAATTTGATTTCTATAATGTTGTAAGGACGTTGCGTCGGGAGAACATAAAGCTTCTCATTATTTGTTAGCTTCGTCCATCGTCTGACGTACCTAGAGTCTTTTTCGATAAGAATTTCAGATTTTTCATTAATTTCCTCGTTACCACAATACAATTGTACTCGAGCCGTTTATGGGGATTTAGTTTTTAGAATTATAGGGACAGAAACGAATTTCAAATTACTATTTTTATAGTCTTATCAATCGAATGAGAAACTTTAATGTTTGATAATTATTACACTGAATACCCATGTGCTTGTGGGAGCATTCGGAATGACTTAACAATGTCCTTATTTCTGTTTTTTTTCTAGAAGTGATATTCAATACACCAGACTTTCTTGCTTGTTTTATCATTGTGTGAGCGAAGTTCACACTGTACAATTAGTAGGACGGATTTTGGTTTGAACGATCAATGTTGGATAATTTTAGCCCTCCGACGACGGCCTGTTGAATGGATTTTAAATATTTTTGAAAGTTTTGAAGTTGTTATAATGTTGGACGTCAAGGGTGATAAGTTTGATAAGGACGACATTGTAATTCGAAAAATGACCGAAATAATTAACGGCTGACTTTTAAATTGTTATTTATGAATTATGAGTTTAAAAAAAGTTAATTACTTGAGTTTCAGTTGAAAGAGTTTCAGAAAATGTAAACACAAATTTTTTCAACAAATATGAAATTGTTCTTTAATTATATAACGTTAAGTGTTCTTCAAGGACAGAACCGGGTTTTTCCCGAATGAATTCTGTTTGAATATTCGCCAATTTATTGGTAAAACGTGAAACAACTAAGCAGCGAAATAAAACTTATGCCGTACAGAAAGAGCCAAATAAAGTTTAAAATAAAAACTAAGACTCAAAAATTGATACAAAAAAATATAAATGGTTTCTGTTTTGGGTGTGATTCTCTGGCATCATGGTTGACTCATTTTGTTACTTTTGGCTTTTTTGTTTATTATAACATAGGTTCACTACAAATTTAAAGCTAACAAGCTGACCCGCCCGGCGAGGCTCTGGTCCTTGGGTGATCGAATTGAGTAAATTAAGTGAAGTAGTTTCCAAGTTTCCATTCAGTGGGAAGATGGGGATGAAATATAGTCAGGGGCACAGGTGTGGGGATATAAAGAACATGAGGCAGTAGAGAAGCTCCTACGGTTCTATATAAAACGAATTTTCTGTATTCCTGCTAATGCTCCAAATTATCTGTTGATGATCGAAACAGGACTTTCACCCTTGTTTATAAAAACTTTGAAGTTGCAGATAGACTACATACTGAAGGTAATGAAAATGGAGGATACAAGGCTTCCAAAAATAGTGGCGTTAAAAGCGGTGGATAACAAGTCAAGCTGGTATGCGGAATGGATGGATCTGGCGCTTCAATGCAAGATGGAGGTTGATCTAAGTATTGGAAATGTAGATAACTGGGGTTCAATTTTATATCAGCTGGTGGAGAAAGTTGATGAACTGAAGCTACTGGAGTATAGAGAAGAAGCAAAAGCTTCGGTACATAGAGCAGTGTACAGTCGCTTGGACCACAATTTGGTAGGAAAAAACTATTTCCATGATAAAAACAGTGTGCAGGTTATATCAATGATGATGAGGTTGAGAGGTGAAATTATTAACCTGAATTACATACCACATAGGGAAGATCTTCCATGTCTTTGTGATCTATGCAACAGGAATGAAAGAGAAGATGTCTTACATTTCATTGGGAAATGTCCAATATTAAGTGAAGTGAGGCGTCTGGTATTTGGAAAAAACTACCTTTCGGATGATGAGAGTATAACGGAGTTAAACGAGCTGGATGTGGAAAAACTTTTTAATTTTGCCAAAAATGCGCTAAATTATAGAAATAAAATAAGGAGTGGGAACTTTTGAGAACTTATTTATTGTAATTTTTTAAATGATCGGGCAGACGGCATAATGCCATGCATATATGTTTTTATATTATTTTAAAGTAGTTAAAAATGAATTTGAATAACTGAATAAAAAAAACTAAAGTCAGTACATTTTTGTATTGAACAATAGCATAGTCAGAGGCAATGCAGCGGTACGGTAAAATAAGTGTTGGAATCGGTCCAGTTCTTTCCAGGTTTCTGGTCTTGCTCCCGTTCCCATTCCAGAGTAAATATGAAAAGGAAATATAGCAGCTTATGTCATTTATAAGGTTCAAGACCAGATTTTGACTACAAACATAAAAGTTCCTGTTTTCGTTCCCGTTTCCGTTCCCAAGGTAATATGGGGATGAAATATATTGGATCACTCTATCTATTAAAAAAAAACTATCAAAATCTGTTGCGTAATTTTAAAGATCTCAGCGAACAGGCAGCGAAAGCGTCTTTGATTTATACTACGTAGGTATATAGGGATCAGGATAAGGATAAGGAGATAAGGATAATGATAAGGAAGGAAGGATATTGTATTTTGTGTGTAAGTGGCACTCTGTAAGACTTTATTATTTTTTCTACTTCCCCTGAAAGTGAATCCATTTTACTTTAGAAACTTGTATAAAGTGGCAGTTTATTATATTTTTCTGATATCAAAACAGATTTAAATGATCGCCCGATTTTGTATGCAATCAAATAAAGTAGAAGAACTAAAAAAGCTTTAAACAGCAAAAGTTTTCAATCTGTTTCACTATTGTATCGTAGTATATCTTCTAATGCCTTTTCTATTCGTTTTACTAGCGCCTATACGTATACAATAACTTGGATGTGAGGCGAGTCAGCGCAGTATAAGAAATGGCAAATGAAAAAATATAAACTGCTTCTTGGCAACCTTTTACATAAACTGTGATTTAAAAGTAGCTATTAATTTCTTCTTTTTTACTAGCGATTATGGGTACTATAAGGAAAGTTATGGAGTCGTGCATAAAAGAGATTTTGAGATGACAATTAAACATGACGCACTACGACGATAGAGAATACGAGATAGTGGGTCCAGCACTTCTGTCTGTGTGTCAGTGTGTTTATCTGTTTGTTTGTCCGTATATGGATCTACAGCTAGAACCGCTTGAATGATTTTCTTTAAAATTTGTAGTCAGGCTTTGTTGAGCAGTTTTATAGGGATTTTTGGAATAGTTAAACCTCTAGGTCTTGAAAAAACGGTATTCAACCGATATGATAATACTTATTTCAATCAAAAACGGCTCCAACGACTTTAATAGAACTTTGTGGGATGGATTAGTTATATATATATTGTCTCTTTTATAATGTAAAAAAAAAATTGGATCTAAAAACGGCACCTTCCATAAAACCGTTTTTTTTTTTTTCAAATCCGATTTTCTCTTTATAATGGCTGACACGATTTTGGCGAAATTTTGTATTTTAGAAGTCGTAGGTTGTTTTAGAAAGGTTGCATATCAATATTCAAAAAATTTCGATTTTTGAAATGTTTATAAATTTAAAAAAAAAATTTGATTTTTTGAACTAACTTCAAAACAATGTATTTAATTTATTTCTTGTTTTTTGTCAAAAGAACTTCTAGAAAGATCTTAGACTTTGCATACTTTACTTTAAAAAAACTTGTTATTTTTAAAAAGTGAAAAATTAAAACCTTTTGTTCTTAAACTGATCCAACGAATTGGATTAAATTTTAAGCTTTTATATGTGTTAGCAACTGCAAGAGAATGCGTTCTTAGATTTTCGCTTGATACCTTTTTAATTTAATTTTTTTCAATATTTTGCGTGGTTTAATTCAATTTTCATAATTAAAGTTGGCAACCCTATATCACCAAAATGAAAGAAAAATAAATGAAAAGGGACTAATTGCTTAACAAAATTTTCACTTCGCAAAAGTTCTCATTTGTTTCAAGATTTAGAACAAGTACATTCAATGTAAATGCAATGCAATGGCTTTAAAAAAGTTAAAAAGATTGACAACGGTACTAAAATACAACGGCGTGAATCAAGTCGGATCGGCTGAACTACAAACAATCTATTCTGAGATCGCATGTTTCTTATGTCAACCTGAACGACTTTTTATAATACAATAATTGGCAAATCAAGAGTGTAAATAAAAAAAAAAATGTTGTGATCCTTTGCAGATTAAAATGTTTGACATGGGCTACGGGCATGACGAGCCGTCCTGTGTGAATCAACGATCGTCCAAATCCATGGTATCCATTTCAGCCTTATTTTCGAAGAAAATTGGTAGAACAATGCCATCACTCACCGATTCGCAACTTACTGTCACTCTCTATGGATGCGTTGGCGCCTCGGCAGTAACTTATGTGTTTTCCAAGCCCCATATGCGGTAAAACAAATCTATCTAGAAACTCATTAGAACTATAGGTAATAGATGAGCACTTATATTTGGAGTTGTGTGCTTAAGGGAACAAAAAATGTGTGTATGGTCCCCAGGGCTGCAGGATGCAGGTTCGGTAATCTTTTTTTTTCTCTTATTGCTGCAGTCATCTTGTTGTTTCCTCTTGATTACTTAAGGAATAGCAAAAAATGTGTTCAGAAGAAAGATTTTCGAAATTTCTGATGCTTTTCTAAAGAGTGTTGTCGTTAACTAAGCATATGAATTGCTTATATTGCTACTTGATTGCTGTTTTACTTAACCCTGAACTCCCTAATCGATTTGGTCATTCCTTTACTTCCTACAAGACACCTTTTCATTCCACTTTTTTTGGTAGATGCTTTGACCACAGAGTGCAATGAAGTAGGACTACGATGGACGGCTAAGCCTTAAAATTACTAAATAGTAAAAATGAATTCCACTTACAAAGGCAGAAATATTACGAATTTTGTCTCAATTTTCAAATTTCACCCGATTCTATCTGTGACGGGTGAGTAACTTCTGTCTATTCTTCCGTAAAGCAATTGTTTATCTATTCTTGTGCAAAACGAAAGCGAGGATTGACAGATCGATTGATTATCCCTACCTCACTTAGTCACAAGCAAACTCGTATACCATACTACTCATTTTGGTCAAGCTGAGTGAAAAAGTTCACTTTTCATTGAAAGTCATCATCTTCCAGAGGGCACAGCACCAGCTACCAGCACCACCTGTTGTGATCATTAAACGTTTTACTTTCTTTCTTAAGAGCTAAACTTACATTGGCGGCACAGGAAAGGAATACCTACTATGAGCAATTTTAAGACATCAAAAGGAAACTACGTCAACAGAATCCAAGATCAGTTTAGTTGATGGATAGCGGAGTAAGTACCTAACCGTGTATGTTATTTTCTGCGGGCTGTTGCTAGATCCGAAGACTGTCGGATGTGTATACTTTGTGAGAGCTAATTCGTATGGGACGTGCATGAAAGTATGTATGTTCACTGATGCGGCCCAACGTAATTTACCGACGTTGTAGGTATAAACGATCTTCATTCTCCAGTCTGGATACATAAGATATGATCTGCCGTCGCGACGGAAGGTGAGCTGCTTAGACGCATATACCTGCATCTAACCTTAGAGTAGACGATTTTGTTACTTGAAAACGTAGTTTTATTATTATACAGGCAGTTGAGTGGCTGACTTTAGTTTCGTCTCCTTTCGTTCACACAATGAAGGTTAGTGTGTCAGTAAAATAAGCTACTTATTTATAAGCATCTTTCATTTAAAACATAAATAGATATGAAACTATTAAGGGATTTGATATTGAATTTATGGACACTTTACCTCAAGTCCTTGAACCTATCAAATATTTTTAAAAGACACTTTACGCAGTTTCTTAGCTCTTTCGTTGGGAGAAATGTCTTAGATAATGTGTCACCCTTCCCTGATCCCTGATGCACAATTGTTAGTTATTCGCCTCTTCTGTCAAACTGCGTTGACTGAACGATTTATTTTTGATGTCGACAGAAGTTGATTGTCCCGAAGTCAAATAAAATTCACTGATGACTTCTTTTGATCAAAATCATGTAGAATGCCGGAATGCCATGTATACCTAATAGAATAATTGATAAGGTTTGGCCCTTGAGGATTGACTGCCCAGAACAATTTGAGGGACCTTTCCATCAGGCAGCATTACGAAATAATGAAACATAGGTACCTACGTTACGAATCGTTTCTTAAGAATTCGGTACTATCAAACGCAACTCGGATTTAAGAAAATTGAATCCAGCGTACCACAAGGAAGTGTGCTAAGGCCTGTATCTGTTGCATATAAGTGATAGTCCAGTGGATACCAACACCTTGATGACAAAATTGGTGCCAGATAAGTCTGCTACGAAATCTTCACAAAAATTGTGAAATGCTGTCGATAATGACGAACAAAATTATAGACAACGTTCCGATTTATATAAAAACTTCAATAGAATCTTATTCCAATGCTGCCAAACACCACAACGATGTTGGATGTAAAGCTCAAATGGAAAGAGCACATCAAATTGAAAAGAGATGGCCTACACTTGAAGTGAATTGAAGAAAAATCTGATAATAGGCTAATAAGAAAGTACTCTGACCTATCTGTCCAGAAGCGCTGGAACCTGTGTTCGTAGAAATATAGCAAATAATTGCGGGGTTGAATCTTGTATGTACAAAGAAGAGAATGCTGAACCCATCCAAAAAATTCAAAAACAGAATCCTTCGTGGAATAATAAATGCTCTTGGTATTTAAGAAATAGCAAACTACATCGTGACTTTCAAATTAATTATTTACAGAAGTGGTTGAAAAACACGCTGCATCACACCATCAGCGACTTCAAAGCCAACCAACTCAAGGAAGGAGACCGTTCTCAATTTACGAGACAATATTCGGAAAGCTGGTTAGATTAAGTTAAAGTATCTGTCAGCTCGGTTAGCACACATAGGCCCGTTATGCCCATTGTGATACCACTGTCGACCTAATGCATCCTCATACTAATGGAACCATTTTGAGCTTACAATGAAGCGTGAGAGACGCAGAGCATCGATGTGAGTAAGATCACTAGGGTCATTAATCCAAATACCTTCTGCTAAAACCGTTTGACGCGACTCATAGCCATGCGGCATGCCTTCCAATAAGACATAGTCCTGTGATGACACCTATCGTCACACTATTTTGTTTTCTTTTGAGAGATATCAATCCGTTCGACCGCTAAAGATCTAGCTTGGGCCAAGTTTGTTTCGCTGCGTTACACGTCAAATTGCTTGATCATCTCAGATTAGTTTTCTTGTATGCGTTCTGTTTGAGCAAGAGTTTGTATGTAGCGATTGGTGTACCGATACTCTCCGTTATCGGTGAGTAGGGCAGAAGTTTGCCGGTCCTGGCGAGTTCATCTGCTTTTCAGTTTTCTGGAAAGTCCCTATCCTCCGGCTCCCAGCACAGGTGAATGTTATAGTGCTCTGACATCTCACTAAGAAATGTTCGACAGTTAAGGGCTAGAATAGAGTTGAATGATTTGACGCCAGAGATTTAATGGCCGCTTGACTGTCTGAGAAGATTCATATATCCCAAAAAGTAGAATAACCAAGCCTCATGAGCTGATAGTTTAAAACTGTGGGAAAGTGATATAACTGTTAACTTCTTTTTATTTGAACTTTAAAATAGCAACGAAAGTAAGAACCTCACGCTACTCGAATTACTACTGAACCTGTTTTGAAGATTTATATCGGGTAGCAAAAAATTTTACTAGCTGTTTCAACATGGATCATAGACTACATTTTCCATTTCAATAAATATCTAAATCCAGATTCCCTAACTTTGAAGACGATTATCGTTTAATCGTCTGTCGTCGACTGTATCGTCAAAAGATAGTTTCATATAATTATGATTTCGGTTGATGGAAAGCTATTTCACTATCGTCTTACAAATTTGAGTAGCTTCTAAGAACCCGAAAATAAGACGATATTTGTATAAAACGTTACGGAATCCAGGTATCCAGGTGCTGGATTAGAAAACAAGCAATAGAACAAATAAAAGTTGTAAAGCATCTACCCAATCAATACGCTACAATAATGTACGGTCCACGCTTATTATGGCCCCATTGTCAGTAAGTAATAATTATTGAGGTCTTCAAGGGCTGTTATAAGAAGTAGAAAACTTCAGGCGCTTCTTTGTATATACTTATTGCAACTTGGAATGCTTCGGTAACTCCAACTGAACATTTTACCTTGGTCACTGCACCTTCATACATCCGTACATAGGCCTCTGGAGCACATCATTGTTTAAAGGCCCCCTATTTATATCAGATCTCATGGCTATCGATCGAGTTACATTGGATTTGGATTACATCTGTAGTTGACTTACTTACTTACTTAGGTGGGCATTACAGTTCGGGGTGAACCTGGACCTCAACCAACATCCTTCTATAGATAGATAGATAGATACATTTATTGGTTTCATTTAAAATTGATTTACAATGTTTGTTATTACATTAAATTTAAGACATGACTTAAAGCCGTCTGCCCGAGTTTGACGACGTTTATACAAAAGTTTTTTTAAAAAGATTCTTCGATTATTGCTTTCCTATATTTGGATGCTTTTTGACAGTATTTATGAAGTTTGTTCCATTCGTTGCCATTCAAAATGTTTCGCATTTCTGATTCTTCTAATGATTCTTTTCCAAAGAATTGAAGTCTGAATTCTTTCAGCACTGGGCATCTACCCAAAAAATGATATATGTTCTCCCTTTCACGGAGATTACACAGAGAGCAAATGATTGGTAGATCTTCCCTGTGGGGAATAAAGTTTAATTCCATGATTTCACCTCTGGCCTTAAAGATAGTAGAAATTATATCAATAGAGTACCGCTCGTTAAAATAATTATTTTCACATAAATTGTGATCTAGGTCAGCGTAAATTTCTCTGTATACTGAACTTTTAACATGTTCAATGTTGTCAGCGTGTATTTTTTCGTCGACCGCCGCAATTAACTTGTAAAACTCTTCTTTCCATTGACAAATGTTTTCGGAGTTTAATGTCAAATTGTATCCGCAGAATTCTGCCAGCGACTTCCATTCTTCGTAGAACAATATTTTTGTCTCTATGACGTGGTTTGCTATCCGTTTGATCAATCTTTCATCATCCAAAGACATGCATCTCAAAATGTAGTTGAAATGAAGCTTCAATGTTTCCACAAATAATGGTGCGAGACCGGTTTCTACCAGTAACATTTTATTTGGTGTGCACTGCGGCAGTTTGAAAATTCGTTTTAAAAAGTAACGAAGTAGTTTTTCCACTGTATTGTAATGCTTACAACCCCAGACCTGGGCACCATATAGCATTATAGACTTCGACACTGCTTGGAATATCTGGAATTTAACTTTTACTGATATATTGGTATCTTCCAAACAGTTTTTCCATGCTAAACTTATGGCTGTTTTTGATGCGGCAAGCTTTTCCTTAAAATGTAGTTCCATATTCATGTTACTACAGATATTCATGCCCAAATATTTATATGACTTGACAGTTTCAATTTCCTCACCGTCAAAATACCATTTTTCGTTCCTTGAGTACCTCCCTCCTCCTTTTCTGAAAACCATTGTTTTAGATTTCGATGTATTGACCTGTAATCTCCACTCTTCACAGTATCTTTGAAGTTGATTTATCATTCTCTGAAGTCTCTCCGGGGAGTCAGCAAGTAACACCAAATCATCTGCATACATCAGAACTTTAATTAAAGTCCCTCCTATCCAAACTCCCCCACAAAGATATTCATAAATGTCATCTATATACATCACAAAAGCTTGCGGACTGAAATTACACCCTTGTTTTACACCTGTAAGCGTTTCAAAGAAATTTGAAAGTTGTTTTCCGTCCCAAACTGCTGATGTCGTTTTTTTGTATAGGTTTTCAATAAGCTCTCCAAACTTCCTCGATACCCCAACGTTATACAGCTTATAGAAAAGTGCACTTCTGTCCACTGTATCGAAGGCTGCTTTAAGGTCAACAAAGAACGCATACAGTTTTTTCTTAGAGCTGATGAAATTCTGTGCTACCGTGGTGAGAATAAAGATTTGGTCTATAGTAGAATAATTCTCTCGGAACCCTGCCTGGTATTCACTAAGAAGCTTTTTTTGTGAAGTCCATTTTTGAAAACGCTTTGCTAAAACTCCCATTAATATTTTCAAAGAAGAGTTTAGGAATGATATGCCTCTGTAGTTCTCAGCTAGGTTAGGATCACCTTTTTTAAGTATGGGAAAAATCACACTCTGTTGAAAGCTGTGCGGGATGTTTCCTGTTTCAAACATTCGATTAAACTCTATTGTGATCAACTGTAACAGAGCATTATTTGCATATTTGAAGAATTCAACAGGTATTCCGTCAGTTCCTGGGGCTTTTCTATCTTTGGACTTTTCCAACCAGAACCTTACTTCTTCTTCCGTTATTGGCCTATCTAATATGTCGCATTTTGTATCCGGCACTGCATACTGAAAGCAAGCCTGGGATATATGGTTGGCTGGATTCAAAATACTTGTGAAATGTTGTTCCAAGTGAGAAGCGCTTATGTTTAGCCCTATTTTGAACTTCTTTCCATTTTTCTTATAGAGCAGTTTCCAAAGGGTGGCAGAATCTCTGCACTGAGATATTTCCGCTGCTAGGGAGTTCTGAAAATCCATTTTCTTCTTTTCGCATGTGTTCTTAAACTCTCGTTTCGCGTTCAGGTACATTGTTTTATAATTAGGCTCATCGTATTTCCGGTATAGGTTCAGTAGACTGAATGATTTTTTTCTTAACTTCTCACAGTCAAAGTCAAACCATGGTTGTATACAATTGTGATTGCATTGTTTTTGAAAGACAGGTACTATAGCGTTTTTAACAATTCGAGTAATATCTTCCATGCTCCCGACAGTAGATGTTGCTTCAATTTGCCTACTTAGGTTCAACCGGTACTTTTCGGCTTGATTGTGATTCCATTTAAATCTGGGTAATGAGCTTAATCCTTCCTTAATTCCTTCTATAACGATTTCGATCTCGGGCGAGCTCTCTCCAGTTTCGCACTCCAAGTCGGTTGAGTTCTTCATCCACTTGATTGCGCCACCTAAGACGAGGTCTTCCCCTTCCGCGATTTCCCTGCAATGTGCTTTCGAACACCCGACGAGCCGGAGCGTTTGGGTCCATCCGCTCTACATGGCCCAACCATCGTAGCCTCGCGATGCGTACTCTTCTGGCTATGCCCATGTCGCGGTACAGCTCATACAGCTCGTTGTTGTATCTTCTTCTCCACACATTGTCTTCGCATACGGGACCAAAGATCATTCGGAGAATTTTTCTTTCGAAACGACCAAGAGTTTCCTAACCCGCTTTCGATAAGGTCCATGCTTCCGCGCCGTACAGCAGGACTGGGATGATTAAGGTCTTATACAAGGTCACCTTGGTTTTTCTAGAGAGGGTTTTGTTTCTCAATTGCCTTCTTAACCCAAAGAAGCAACGGTTCGCAAGAGTTATTCTCCGTTTGATCTCCGCACTGATGTTGTTGTCCGTGTCTACAGCGGATCCTAGGTAGACGAAGTCCTGTACTACCTCGAAGTTATGTTTGTCTATTGTGACGTTTTGTCCAATTCGTCGATGTTCTGTGTCCTTGTTTGATGACAGCATGTACTTCGTTTTGCCCTCATTAACCATCAAACCCATTTTTGCCGCTTCTGTTTCAATACTCGCAAAAGCACCTATGACGCTTTTCACGCTTTTTTCTTCCCATTACGTCAATCGTTTGCATAGGCGAGTAATTGTACAGACTTTTGAAAGATTGTTCCTCTGGTGTTGACGTTTGAGTTTCTTACAATCTGTTCAAGTATGATGTTGAAGAAATCGCATGACAGTTTGTCGCCTTGCCTAAAGCCTTTTTCGACATCAAAGGTTTCGGTGCCCTTGTTCGTGTTTGCATAAGCATTTGTCGTGCTCTTTGTTTGGCTGCATTTGCCTGCCTGTATTCTTCATCGAACCATGGATTTCGTTTTGGTGGCCGAGTGAAACCCAGAACCTCAGAGGCAGCGGTTCTGATGGCTTCTTGGCATTGATGCCACTGGTCTTCAATGTTTAATGCTGGCGGCATGGGATTCAAGGATAATTGAAGGGACACTCGATTGGAAAAGGCATTGGCAATCTCTTGCGATTATAGCTTTCCGACGTCATATCTCTTCACAGCGTTAGTTCGCGCTGGTCGTGAACAAGATATCCTCATTCGTACCTTGGCTACAACAAGGTAGTGGTCCGAGTCAAAGTTTGCCCCTCGGAAAGTTCGGACATCTAGAACACTGGAAGAGTGCCTTGCGTCGATCGCAACATGGTCAATTTGGTTGACGGTTAATTGATCTGGGGATCGCCATGTACCTTTATGAATTTTGAGATGCGGGAAGCGCGTACTACTTACAACAAGATTCAGCCCCGCAGCAAAATCGATTAGCCTCAGTCCGTTTGTAGTTGACTTAACTTTCAAAAATTGGCGTTGGACACCTGCCAGTCTTATTATTTTCGACCACTCAATAGCTCAATTACTTTCAAAGTGTGCATCTCCCTTTCCTTTGCAGATTGGAAAAAAGTATCTAGTTTTCCCTTCATCGATCAGGCCATCTGTAACCTTTTAAAATTTTTGGTATGAGAGCAGAGAGCCACTGAAACCCTTTGTATTCTATTTTTTAAAACTCATAAGTTCTTGGCATTTTTGAAGTTCTTAAGTGCTTCACCAACTTTTTATATTTTAATTTTGCAAAATCACTAAAAGTGAGGCTTTGCTTCCAATAATGAAACAAATCAAAGAACATTCTCAGAATTGTGTTCTTCGCTTTTTATGTTCAAACAATGAATTTATAATTTCTTAAGATTTTAAACATAATGGGGGCGTACACAAAAAGAGGGATAATTTAAGAGAACTCAATACACCACGTTATCTAAAACTAACCTTTCCTATATCTCTGCATTAAGGTAGACCACCCATGAACGCTTTATGTCAATTTCTTTTGTTTTAAAACAAAAAAGTTCAGTTTTAACCATTTAACCTTTAACTTTAGGGTATAAACCAAGCCAAGTCCCTTTCAGCCTGCTGTGACACAGCAAGCAATAAAAAAAAGTTTAAAAACAAAAGTAGAACTTTTGATTTTGTTCTTTCATAGCTATATCAAAACTTTTTCTTTTGTCTTTTCCCCAACTAACCATCTAGCGCATAGACCACGATTTTGTTTCGCTCTGAATCATCTGGTTTTTTTTTTTTTCTTTAATACTCTTGTTGGCCATCCTTTCTTCCCCCTTCTTTTTAAATCATTGAGTAAGTTGTAAATAAATCCATCGAGTGCACGAAAAGAGTAAGTATAATGCAAGCATAAAAATGCACCGGCTTAGAACGATGGATAGATATAGAAAAAAGTACTGCACTGTTGTGTTAATTAGCTTATGCAGCACAGATTTGATAGTATTTTCTCTAATTACAATCTGCAAGTAGCATTTTTTGGCGTGAATACTTTGCATCAGTGGATTCGAGATCTGTTTTCCCTCTCTTTCTCATTGTCGGTTAATAAGAATGCGTCGAGATGGATTTTCTATCCATTGGATATACGCCTACGGTTTGATTTAAGAGCCACAGTATAAAATGCTTTGTGCACCATTTAAGTGCATCAGTTGCAAGCCTTTTGTCGGTTGTTTTGGGATTCGTTATTGTAATTGTATTTTTCTAACAATCTGTTGTTAGGACCATGATTGGAAGCCTTTCGGCAGTATTTTTGTTCTCCTGCTTGCTGGGAACGGCTGTGATCAAGGCACGTAGTGCATCAAGTTCTCCGTTTCAAAGTTTAAATCCAACACAAAGAGGAACAGAAGATGAAAGCTCTGGCGAACGGACTTCAGTGTGGAATGATTTTTCAATTATGTATCGGATATACCAGCAGTGTGCTAGTGAAAACCTTTCCGTGTGCCTCAAAATAAAATTACTAATGGGACTAGAAAAGGCTTTCAGGTCTTCAAAGGAACTAAGTGTAATGGATGGGATAAAGTTTGTCAGCAGTGATGAAAGAGACTTCAAGGATCAAAAAAATCAAAATTCAATTTTAAATGAAAAATCTATCGAGGCTAATTTACCACGTAGCTTGGATGGAAAGGAGACCACCCTAAACGAGATGATTTTCAGCAAATTGAAAAACTTTCTCGAGGAATTCACTCTTCAGGTAAGAAAATTTAACTGGCAACGATGTTGTTCTTTACATTCTTTTGTTTCAGGTGAAATTTCCCGATAGTCGGAGCAATGACAGATCCTTCGATGAGAGTCGTAAGAAAAAGGATAAAAAAGGCGCAGGGGCATACATCATGATACCACTTCTGCTTGGAGGAACGTTTGTGCCAATTGCTTATGGCGCTCTGGCCATGTTGGCAGGGAAAGCTTTAATAGTTTCGAAGTTAGCTCTAGTCCTAGCGTCAATCATAGGTATCAAGAAACTTCTAAATGGCGGCGGTTCCAAAGAGTCGCAGCATGAAGTAGTTGTTTCATCAGGTGGACACAGTTCAGGTTGGGGTCGTGACATAGACTTGGCCTACAACGCTTACGATCCTAAGTCACAGAAAAAGCAAATCTGATACGGATAAAAGTCAAGCCTTAGGTTAAGTACATCTAATTTATTTATTTGAACTAAATTTGTAAACGATACCAAAAATAGGAAGTAGATATTTTACTTGATGTAAATATAATGCCAGAGTAAATAATAACGTGTGAGTGTGTTTAAATTCAATTTTTTGCTTTAAGGAGTGATTGATTTGAGGGTTCTGTTTTTATAGAACTGTTGTCAGTCACCTTGTCACAGAGGCTTCCTCGGACACTCAACTAAAATTGGACTTAAAAATTGGCAACATGATCTTCAAAGGTGCGATAAAAATGATTGTAACATTGAAATGAAGAAGGATTTCGATAAAATGATCTCATCGTTGTAGTTGGTTTTTACATGGCTGAATGAACAAAAGGCAAAAGTTAAATAATGAACTACATTCGCCTTACATGGCTTTGAAGCTGCAGATAAGAAAACAATCGGAAACACATCGATCCAAAAGCCAATTGAAAAAGAAGAAACTAGTCTGTGTTAAACTAAGAACTTCGTCTATTTCACCGAGTCGCCACATTTTACCTGGTGGACGGATATACCAAAAGAAAAAGAGGGTTTGAATACTCAATTTTGTTATAACTCTACCAATAGTTTATTTATATACAATAGTGCGACCGATATTTGTGGCAATTTCAAGGAGCAAAGAACAGAATGATACGCGTTTTCGGAGGAAAAGCCTTGATTTTTGAATTGGATTTAAAACACTAACACGAACAACATCAAGTGAAGTACGTGATTTTGTGCTTCATGCAGCCACATCAAATGATTGCAGTGTAGGATATTTTTTGATGTATTCTTTTTGGCAATACTGGTTATGACGAAATGTGAGAAAAGTTCATCGCGCGCTTTTTTTAATTTTATGGTCAGTTTAAACGACGTGCTGAGGCGGCTGTTCCGGGTATTGTAACTTAACTTCCGACCACTTGAAGCGCAGTCACAACCAGCATGAAAAGATCTCCTAACATTAAATTGTACCAACTGTTCTGTCGATTGACATAAGGATTTCATTCGATTCTCGGAAAATTAGGTTTTTTTTTAATTTTCGAAAGCTCTTAAAAAAATCACTATTTAAGAAATGATCAGTCAGATTACCTGTTGCAGTAGTTTTTTTTATCATCTGTCATCTGTCGTCTACCACCTGTCACTTGTCACTTGCTTTCTGTCTTCTGTCACCAGCCTTTTGTCTATGTTGTTATGATATTTGCAATCCATCATCTGACATTTGATATCTATCATCTTTAATTTTTCATCTGTCATCTGTCGTTTGTTTTCTGCAATCTGTCATATCTAATCTCTCATTTGATATGTGCCATGTGAAGACTTTCATTTGTCATATCTCATCTGTTTTCTTTCATACTGTCATCTGTCATCTGTCATCTGTCATCTGTCATCTGTCATCTGTCATCTGTCATCTGTCATCTGTCATCTGTCATCTGTCATCTGTCATCGGTCATCTGTCATCTGTCATCTGTCATCTGTCATCTGTCATCTGTCATCTGTCATCTGTCATCTGTCATCTGTCATCTGTCATCTGTCATCTGTCATCTGTCATCTGTCATCTGTCATCTGTCATCTGTCATCTGTCATCTGTCATCTGTCATCTGTCATCTGTCATCTGTCATTTGTCATCTGTCATCTGTCATCTGTCATCTGTCATCTGTCATCTGTCATCTGTCATCTCTAAACTCTCATCATTAATTGTTCATCAGTCACCCTCTACCTGTTATCTGTCACCTGCCAAATGTCATTGTTGATTTGTTATTTGCCATCTACCTGTCGTCTGTCATTTGTCATCTACCACTTTTCATATTCATCTGTCATCTGTCGTTTGATTTTTTCTCATCTGTCACCTTTCATCTATCATTTGTCATCTATCAACAGTCATCTGTCATATCTCATGCTTCTTTTGGTCTTTCGCCCTTGGCGTTGCAAAAAAAACGAAAAGGGTGGCACAGCAAAACCTTAGAAGCCTCGAATTCTTAATTTATTTCAAGGATCTAAAATTTCATGCCAATTCAGAACGGCTAGGCGAGAAACCGCTTTTCATAGCAGTGTTTAAGTTTGTCAATTCGTCGAGAAGGACGATACCCGTAGAAAATTAATTTTATGATTCTGATGGGATTTGAACCTCAAAAATACCACGACACCAATTTGGAACTTTGCTTATGATATAAATCGTTGGCTTTGAAGATTAATTTATAACATTTTTTCACTACACTTTTCATTTATTAAATTGTGTAACAACTATCTTCGTGGTGTAGTTAAAAAGATCTAAAACTATTCACCCCCTGAAATGATTGATACAAATTTATTCATCTAAAAAAACAGATTGAGTTCAAAAGGAAACCTTTATGAACGGACAAAAATTACAACATGAAAATCAGTGAAAGCAGGATTTATCTTTACATAGCTATAAAATATGTAAAATCACTTTGCTCGTACTTAAAACACCGCACCTATTAAACCTTAGAGACACCTACAAATGAAATCATTTAATCCCAAACTAAGAACCCTCCAGAAAAATCACAAAACTTGTTCGTCCATTCATTCGCAATTGCACTTGAACTTTCTTGCGAGTTGCGCCGTCCGCTGTAGTCGATGCCTTGAAAAAAGCCATATGTCTACGCTAGTCCGTGCTTTAACAAGTAAACAAACAAGCACCCGATGGGAATCAACCAGCGGCTCCCACTTAACTAACACCATAAGGTCTTCCTTATCGCTGACAGTAACCTGCAGACCGAAGTATCCATAATCGGTGTTGTTAACATGGCTAATGCGATTACAAGTTACCATAATTGTTCAACTTACGCTACGCAGATCGTTAGTAATCGGACGATTTTTATGACAGCAATATTTATATCAATCGTCATTAGCGTTTAGTGCGTACTTACTAATTAATAACGTTTTCTGTTAGTGTGTCAGTATTTTGTATGATACGAGTACGAGATACCCATACTCCAGGCTCATCCATCGATAAGTTCATACAACTAGCCTTGAAAGAAATTAGAAATTTTTCAAAAAGCACTGCGTTAATGTTACGCTTTAGTGTGGTTTGGTATATTGCTCCTGTGTTAATCGATATCAATTTCTTTTGCACTTTCCCACACACACCCGAGTTTGATTAGAAAATTTCACTCTCTCAAGAGGCAAGTGCGTGTATACCTTTTTGGTAGCTAGTTGCGATTGTTTCTTCTTCGTTTTTTTTTTTTTATATTTATTTTTTAGTTACTTGTATTTGCCAATTTGTTTTTTCCCTCGCAATATGAGTTGGAAAAGGTATTCACGTACTTGGCCGCGAAGTCTTATTCAAAGAAGATTTTTTTTTCCTTTTTTGTATTGTGGCGTTGATCACTTAGCACCTGCCAAATTGAAATTTCACTTGTCGTCGGCATTGGCGGTGAGAGTGACATTGTTGTGCAACTTTGGCCAACCCGGAATGCACAAGTTTGTAGTACTCTATGGGTCTTGTGCTACAAAAAGTCGAATTTTCTTGAGAGGCTGACTCAATTGACAAAACTCCCAAGACAGACATCAAACTTTGAACTAGAGCCAATCATGTTTAGAATTTTAAATAAGAAACAATTTCTCTTACAAATCGGTCGAAAAGTGAGTGAGCTACGCTTACACGACACGACATGTTATTTGCGTACACCTTTTTTTAAAAACGTCTTATTTTATGTTTGTATTCAAGTGAAGTAAGGTGTGAGCTTAAGGTGTCTAACACTGTTTCATGAACACGGAAGAAGTCAATGGGGCCGCTTATTTGGTTTTGTTAAGTGTTGACTTACGTCTGCAGGTTTTATGTTCTTCCAAGCCATTTGAGTTTATTATTATCGTCATCAGTAAGAAGTGGTTTCCATAAATTACATCGTAAGGAATTTGGAGGTGTCATGTTTGTTTTTTTTTACGCTAAAATAATAGTTAAAGGCTTGTAAGTGATTTCAGGAGTGATTTATATCTGAACTTTTACTTCGAAGTCAGACAAATCCAAGCTACTTTTTTACTTTAAGAATGAATATTGACTATATATGTATACTTCAAACGGTAGATGATTGAACCGCATGGGAGGTCAATTGTGCTGCAGGTTTGCTTGTAACACCTTTCTTTTCTTTTTGTTGTCTCCATCATTTTTGCTTTGTCAGTTGACAGTTGTTACCGGCTTGACACCAACTTTGCTTGGGCAAAGTGTGAGTCTATTTCCCTTTTCTGGAAGCATAGCCATAGTCTCGTTTTTAAGTATGACTATAAGTTCTTGGCCTGTGGTGTTAGGTTCTCTTATTTCCAGAACTTTCAAGTCAGCACTCAGAAAACTGAGGTTGAGTTTTCGTTAGAGATGCTCTATCGTTTTCCTTTTCAAGCATGCTCCAGGAATATTTATTCGAATTTAAATTCCATTTGCAAGGTCAATAAAGTCCGCCATTTCGGATATCATAGATTTGAGTCAGTTCAGGGTAAACTCATTAAAACAAGTGAGTTTGAAACTCTAACCTCGCGATAGGTCCGAAATCTGGCATAATGCCAAAGGATGTGGGTAGATCGTAAGCCATAAGCTTAAATTCCGCTCGAGTCCCATCTTCTTCGCTTAGCTTTTTTCTAGGCTCTCTTTTATAAATTGCGCTACAGTGTCTTTTTTGCCGGTTGTACTGGCTGTCTTCGCCTTCTTGTTTGGGCCATTGCTAAGGGGAAGTCGAATCGTAATGTCTGGCTCTCTATTTTCGACTGCTTTCTTCGGGCTTCTTTGACTTCTCGGTTTTCGGACCATCCAGTGATAGTTGCCCTGGTGTTGTTTTGCACTCCGCAGTCTTAGTATTTGAAATTTTCTTATTTAGTTCTGAATTGGTGACTTTTCTTCTGGGCTCTTCCCAAGGCTTACATTTTTTAAATGATTTTCGAGCCCAGCTTAGGCTTTTCAAAACACAGAAACTCAGCTTTAAGAAGTAGTCTTTGCCATATCTTCTCATGTTTCTTCTGGCGTTTTCAAGCATCTTTTAACCACGGTCTAGGCCGCCTCCCTCATTCTGCTCCATCGGATAACGAGCGGTGGATTTTGGATGGGGCTTAATCCATACTTGGTCGATACTTTTTTTTGACCATTGTTTGACGTTGAGGTCATTTTGGCAGACTCTTTGGTTTTCATCAACTCCAACAGTTTCAACATCGGAATCGGTTGATTCCATGAAGTTCTCAGAGAGACCCTCATCCTTTGCAGTGACTTTCCGCTGCAGCCAGAATCGCTATCTTCTGCACTGATTTACCTTCTATTCGTCTCTCTTCAATCCCAGTGGGATCTTTTCTTCTTTCGAAGAAAAGCAACTTACTAGCGTAAGCCACTGCTCGCATTTTTTCTGCTAATCATTTTTATTTTGTGATAGACATCTCTGTTTTAAGGTATGCTTGGTTTTGTTTGACACCGCAATTGCTTTACTGGAGCGCCGAAGCGTAAGAACTTGAATAACGGACCTGATATCTTCCTCACTTGAAAATTCAATTCACTGGTGAGAGGTAGTTTGTCTCTCCCTTTGATCAGAAAAACAAATAAATAAATAAATAAATAAATAGGGTGGCGCAACAGAGCTAGCGGGAATGGAGAGACCCTACAATTTTCTGCGATTCCGAACGGCTAACCGAGAAAGCGCTATTTGTGGCAATGAACTTACTAACCGAAGGATTGCCAATTCTTTGCGAAAGGCGATACCTGTCGAAAAACATTTTTGCCTCTGTTGGGATTCGAACCACGAAACTTTGGGTTAACAGGCGGACATGCTAACCATCACGACAAGGCTACCACCCTCTGATCATATTTTTTTTTAAATCTCCGAACATTGCCTCGTTCATTCCAGACTGTCTCCATTTCGGAGATTATATAATTTTAAAAAATTCTTTTGTTGCTTCTTTTTCGTCCAAATGACTTTTTACGTAACGTTAAATCTATTTTCTACGAGTCCTAAGGTGTGGCTATATAACTGAACCTTGTAAGTCTGGCAAACAAATTAATTTTTTAACTACAATCATTTATTGGGGCTTTTTGGCAGCATTATGAGGTTGCTTTGTATCAAAATCTGAATCGAATCACTGCATCAGTGATCGAATGAGTGAGTACTATTTTTGTTTCAGAATTTGGTCTATATTACACATATCAGTCAGTTGTTCACTTACCCACTTCAATTCGTTCGTACTGATGATGAAAGAATGTAAAATTGTGGTACTAAAGTACTCGATAACGGAAGATTTTATGCCAAAAACACATAATTTATTCACGTATTGCCCACTCGATCTCGTGTGCGGTAATTCGACCCTTTGCCTTCGATCGTTGCATCTTTGGGTTAAGAAGGCAATTGAGAAACAAAACCCTCTCCAAGGTAACCCAGTATAAGACCTTGATCATCCCAGTCCTGCTCTACGGCGCGGAAGCATAGACCTTATAGAAAGCGGATGAGGAAACCCTTGGTCAATTCAAATGAAAAATTCTCTGAATGAGGCTACCAGAGTTGTAAAAACTGCAGTCTTTTTGGTACTGCAGTTAAGTCACGAATAAGACTAATTTTTTTAGTCTTTTAACTTTGATAAGTACTTTAACTGCAAAAAAGCAGTCAGCAGTTAGTACTAACTTTTTGACTGTGCAGTTAATCAGTGCAGTTAATTGACTAAAAGTTAATTAACTGCAGTACATTTAACTGGCCTTAGTCTTTTTAGTCAATAAAAATTCTTTTGTACTGGTGTGATTAAATTTTTAGTCAGCAAGTCTTTGGACTGTAGTGAATTAACTTTTAATCATTTAACTTTTTTTTAGTCTTTTGACTTTTTTTTAGTCATTTAACTTTTTTAAGTCTTTTGACTGCAGTTAATGTTCCGATAGACTTTGATTCTTTCTTTTTCTGTTTTTTGACGAGAATAGTTCAGAAAACCCCATTTATTCAAATTTTGTACGAAATCTGTATGATCTACTATTATATATTTCCTGTGACCCACAGGAACATTAACTGCAGTCAAAAGACTTAAAAAAGTTAAATGACTAAAAAAAAGTCAAAAGACTAAAAAAAAGTTAAATGACTAAAAGTTAATTCACTACAGTCAAAAGACTTGCTGACTAAAAATTTAATCACACCAGTACAAAAGAATTTTTATTGACTAAAAAGACTAAGACCAGTTAAATGTACTGCAGTTTATTAACTTTTAGTCAATTAACTGCACTGATTAACTGCACAGTCAAAAAGTTAGTACTAACTGCTGACTGCTTTGTTGCAGTTAAAAGACTGGTCACAGTAGATTAACTGCATTCAAAAGATAAGTTAATTAACTGCGACTGCACAAGTACTAGTACCAAAAAGACTGCAGTCTTTACAACTCTGGAGGCTACGATGGTTGGGCCATGTATAGCGGATGGACCTTAACACTTCGGCTCGATGGGTTTTCGAAAACACATTGCAGGGAAATAGCGGAAGGGGAAAACCTCGTCTTAGATGGCGCAATCAAGTGGAAGAAGACCTCGACCAACTTAGTTGAATTCCTTAAAGAAGGATGTTGGTTGAGGCCCAGGTTCATCCCGAACTGTAATGCCCACCTATGTAAGTAAGTAAGCCTTAAGATTTTGAGCTTTTTTAGTCGTTTTGGTAAAGGTGTAGATAATGACCCCACCCCCGGAGGGGTTAGGTAAAGTCGGGGGTGGTAGGGGGTGCCCCCCACAACAACCTCCAAGTGCAAACATGTGGCAATTCAGCAATTTTTCTGACATGGGGGGGTATAACTTTTTCGAAGGGGGTGGGTAAATGCAGGGTGTTTGCACTATGAGGATGTTGTGGGGGACATCCCCTACCCTCTCCAACTTTTCCCCACGCCGAAGGAACTCCTGTAAATTTTATAAAATTCATCAAATACATCAAATTTCATGAAATGGGGGTGGGTGTAACTTTTTTGGCAGCGTGACCGCCACCTTTTCGAACTTGGTGGTTGTTGTGGGGGTCACCCCCTACCACCCCTGTTTCTAATCTACACCTTCATTATCTACACCTTAACCGTCATTTTTATACAAAATGTCAAATATCAATTAATGTCACACTCAATAGTCCCCTGACAGAAAAATTCATAAAAACCAAAATATGTTCGCATAATGCTTTAAAAAGTGACTTGTTTCAAAATGAACATTCATCAGATTAGCGATTTTACGTACCCGAATCAGTAGGAATTTGATTTGAAAATAATCACAATCGAAATATTACGAAAAGGCATCAAACTTTTGAATACTCGCCCATAAATCATCCTCGGCAATAGACTGACAATTCCCTTCCAAACAATATCCTTCTCGGATAAGAAATGGTCTCTTCAAGTAATTTCATTTGCCATTTCCGTTTTGCATCAATCCACTGAATTACCATCATACCATCATTCAAACGAGTACATTCGTTTGAATTATCTCATTTTCAGAATCAGTAAACCTTTTTGCTTCATTTCATGTTTAAAGCTGAAAGTGAAAACAATCGCATAAAAACCTTATCTCGATGCAAAGACCAGCACGCGAAATGTGTGGGCATGTGAAAACAATAAAACAAATTCTGATTCCTATCATCTGAGAATCACGATTCGTTTTCACGTTGAAAGCGAGTTCGAATTAAGACTACCAATTCTGTGCAGTTATTTTAGAAATCCATACAATCTGCTGTTTTCTGTTATTATTATTATTTATTATAATATTTCACTTTTTTTTTTTTTTGCACTTCTAAATAAGATTGATGCATTATGAAAATGCAAAATACACACATGAGGTTGGTTACATGACCAAACTGAGATCCACTGTACGCACTCTTGGGGTTAGTATGATGGCATTTATGGATAAGCCTTAAAGTGATATTGAGTGAGTGTGCGTTTGTGGTGGCAGCGTTGGGATAAAGTGAAATTTATGAAAACTAGTTATTTTCTATTTTACTCCAATTTTTATTGAAATTTTTCATTGAAATGCGAAACAACCTCTGTGAATGGCAATTGTCGTCAATATATTGCATGCTCGTCAGATCCGTCCACCAAACAGGTGTGCCTAACAGCCTACCACCAACAACCAAACCATCATCGAGTGATCATCAATATATCCTCATTATTCTAACACTGTTGCATCAAATCAATACTCGTTGTAGTAACAGACAGTCCATTGACAAATGGAAATGTGTACATACATATACACCTCTGTGCAGTGCAGCAGAGGAGCATGCATTGCCTTATTCTAAGAGATATACCTGTAAAACCGCGCCTGCTACGCTACGCAGACCTCGAGACAGTGGAAAGAGCTTTCTATGCATGACACAACATACATAACAAGTACCCAACAGTCTTTTTCATCCAAAAGGTGAATTCAGCCAGGAAGATGATTTTTACTTGCGATTAAGGCAATTTTTGCAATCGCGCAGGAAAAAAATTTTGAGATAGGTAACAATTAAAAATGACATTACGATAATAGGGGGGTACCCGTGGTGTGATGGATAGCATGTCCGACTGTTAATCCAGAGGTTCGAGTTCGAATCCCAACAGAGGCAAAAATGTTTTTTCTACGGGTATCGCCTTTCGCGAGGAATTGGCAAGTCCTCCGTTAGTATTCATTGCCATGAAAAGCGCTTTCTCGATTAGCCGTTCGGAACCGGCAGAAAATTGTAGGTCCCTTCCATTCCCTCACAAGGGATGGTTGTGAGAAATGCGCTAGGCCCAGGGGCTCCTCGCTCTGTAGCGCCACCCTATTTATTTTTATTTACGATAATAGAGAATACGAAAAAAGTGGGTCCTGCAGCTCTGTCTGTCTGTATAAATATCTAAAGCCTGAATCGATGGACCGATATTCTTCAACATTTGAGTTAGGGTCTGTGGGGCAGCCTACAGAGGGGATTATAGAATTGAGTATCTAGGTCTTTAAATAACAGTACCTGCCACCCAACCGATATGATAATAGGTACTTATTTTTCTCAGAAACAGCTACAACGATTTCGATAAAATTTTGTGCAAAGTATAAGTTTCAGGTTGTCTTTCATATTATGTTGTAAGAAAAATTTTTGGAAAAAGTCTAAAACCGACTTTCTTGCTAATGGCTTACACGATGTTGACGAAATTTTATATTTAAGAGGTTCAATGGAAAAATGTAAATTTCGTGTGCTCATCAAACATTACTTCTTACGTAAAAAGTCCATCACTGAAACTTAGAAAAGGCTTCATAAATACTACGGGGAATCGGCACCATCAATTTCAATGGTAAAGAAGTGGTTTACAGAGTTTCGTTGTGGTCGTACCAGCACTAGTGACGCCGAACGTTCAGGACGCCCAAAAGAAGTGATCACGCCGGAAATCGTCGATAAAATCCATGAAATGATATTGGATGATCGGAGAATGAAAGTGCGTGAGTTGGCTCATGCTGTAGGTATCTCAACTGAACGGGTACATCATATTTTACACGAATATTTGGACATGAGAAAACTCTCCGCAAGATGGGTGCCGCGATTGCTCACACTCGACCATAAGCGCAATCCAAAAAAGTGGCCAAAATCCACGAATTGAGATACGAACTGCTACCCCATCCAGCATATTCTCCAGATTTAGCCCCCTGCGACTATTATCTGTTTTCAAACCTAAAGAAATGGCTGGGTGGTAAGAGATTTTAGTCGAATGAAGAAGTCATTACCGAAACAAACGCGTATTTTGAGAGCCTTGAGAAAACCAATTTTTTGGAGGGAATAAAAAAATTAGAAAAACCCTGGACTTAATGTATCGAGCTAAAAGGTGATTATGTAGAAAAATAAAATGTTTATTTGCCGCAAAAAGTTTGTTTTATTCAAAAAGTCACGGACTTAACCAACCACACTCGTATATCATTGATTTTTTTCAAATTTTTTGTAAAGACAGCTTCTGCTATAATCTTAAACTTTGCATGCATACTGGATTTCGGTTTTTTTAGCTGGTCCAACTATTTTGATTAATTTTTCAGCGTTTATATGTTTTACAACCTTTGGCATATTTAATATAATTAATATTAAATAATATTAATTAATCAATATGTGGCGTGATTTGATTAAATTTTCAGAATTAATGAGTAGTTGACAACCCTGTACCGCCTCAAAATATATTATGAAGAGCGAATACTAAAACGTTTTACTCAGCCTTAAGATTTTGGTATTGTACTTAGCACATAATCGCAAGATTCTGCGACCCAGTTGTGCTAATTTTTTTTTGTACTCGGATAATAAATTATTGGTTAAATACTTAATTTCAATGATTCTGGGAAAAATTTCGCAAAAATAAGGATAACTTAGTTTGAAATGGGCATTTTTTATTTTAAAAATAAAAGAGGAGGCTTATGCTAGTCAGACTTTATTTCCGGTCCATTGTACTACTACCCAGGGTAGCAGCCTTCCTTTTTTGTGGTGCAGTAGATGGAAAATAAGGTGTTATAGTTATTTCATATAATATAACCTCAAGGGCGGCGCGGCGTCCAGTTGAAACTGGGAGGCTGAAAGAAAAGTAGATGCCCAGAGCGGGATTCGAACCCGCGTCCGGCCTATCTACTGAACACCATCTGCAACTGCACCACCGCCGCCCTTTTGAAATCGGCTTACCTATGTATTAAGATGTACGTAATTAAGTAACTTTTTATATGTTTTTAATTCACTGTAGCCACCGACCGCGTAGGATACAGAATTTCGTACTATGGTGTTGAAGTTCAAAGTGAATAGGGGTGGTTGTCGATGGTAACTGGAAAGATCTCTGAAAGTTAAGCTGCTTTTATAAGTGCCGAATATAATTAAATTTCCTTCAGTGTTCAAAAATGAATAAAAACCTTTTAATCCTTAATGCGCTTACTGATGGAACAAAACAAAACAAAAAAACTACTATGCTTTTGCAACAGTTTTGAACCACAGATTTTGATAATTGCAATGTAATTTAAGTGAGTGAGGGGGTAGTTAATAACCACGTCCTCAACGGATAGTCTAGGTGAGCAACAAATACAGCAGCAGGAAATTAACATTATTATTAATTCATAGAACTACTGTCTACATTATAGCATATGAGTTTCATATACTGATCCTGGAAGCTACCATTGATTTCATAGAAGGACATCCTTAATTTCTACGCAAAGTAAGGGCATCAAATTTGAAAAGCTATAAACACGTTCTTGGGCGTCTTACAAATCTTTCATTTTTCAAATCTTGAACAACAAAATCATAATCGTAGTTTGCCACTTTTGAAATATGAAACCCTTCGTTATGAAAGCACCAGTTGAATGAAATTCTGTTGACAGCAAAACAATTGCATTACATTGCTTATCCATTAAGACCCAATATTGCAATAGAAACTAGCGCGCACAGAGTTTTGCCATATTCGAACGTTCCTTACGCTTCCAAAAGCACCTCAAACAGCCGCAATGGACCTATGAACGGAAATCATTTTCACTATGGGAACACAAATAGCTAGAAGAATAGGCCAGGTTTACAACAGTAAGGGTCTACGGCTCCTATTTAGAAGAATGGGCAATAGAAAAAGAAAGTTATTTAATTGAAAAAGGGTATGACAGTAACAATGGCCACATTTACCGAAAATAAAGCCCATAAATTGTTCCTTTTACTTTTTGGAAACGTAATAAATTGAATATGTACATGGTTTTGGATTTTTTTCTAAGTCACACAGAATGAAGGGCTGCTAACGGGCAATTGTGCCCTCTCCTGAAAAGTTATAAATGTCGTCCATATTGATGGGATTTATTGACATAGTTTCTTAAGAACAACGTAAGGAGGGTACTTATTATGGTAATAAATAAATAAATTGATGGCGCATTAGAGCGAGGAGCCCCAGAGCCTAGCAAATTACTCACAACCACGACTAGTGAGGAAATGGAAAGGACCTACAATTTTCTGCCGGTTCCGAACGGCTAATCGAGAAAGCGCTTTTCATGGCAATGGATTTATTAACGGAGGACTTGTCAATTCCTCGCGAAAGGCGATACCCGTGGAAAAGCATTGCCTCTGTTGGGATTCGAACCAAGAACTTCTGGGTTAACAGACAGACATGCTAATCAACACGCCACGTGTACCACCTTGCTTTACTGTTATCCTTTACTACTTTCCCTAAATTTTTAAGCTAATTGTATTCAATGCCTGGACTACTATGACTCCTTTTGACTGAAGCTGCGAAGCAGAAATAACGGTAAGCACACCATTAGAATAGATCCATTGAGTTAGTTATAAGTTGAATCAGGATTAAAATATGTTTAGAACATGATTCTGTAGCAGTATCGTGTTAGGAAACTTAAATAGTTCTTGCGAAGTTCAGGAACGGTTGACGAGGTACATAATACTATGTTCCTTCGAATTTTGCCATAAATGAAGTGTCCTCGCTGTAAAAACCCATTTAGTTCATAACTCTATTAGTAAATATTAAATTCAAACTTTCAGTGTTTAAGCCTATGACGCGACCTGGCGAAATCTTCCTTCAATTACCAATCGTTAATGTATGTAATTAACGATCGTTAAAAGCAGAAGCGCCAATAAACCATCAACCTGGCCGAAAAAAAATGCGTACTCACAAAAAACTTTCTGTGTGCAACCAACGACATGTTGTAAGCTATGCGTGAGTAGAAAAATGGCAGAGCTAACCAACATGCATGTTAGTATGTGACTTTGAAGACGTTGCTCGTGCTATAGTGGTTGTCGAAGTCGAAGTCGAACCCAAAGACATTTTCGTTTGGATATTCATTTAAATTCTAAAGCCATACTGCCAGAGCCCACACTGACTGAATAAAACTCGATCAACGCTTGTTTCTTGCCACAGTCTACCGGTTGCTTTCTGTCTGCCCACAATAGCCTTCCAATCGCATACATCCAGTTGTTTTCTGCGATTTCTCAGCAGGAGACTCCTCAGGAACAGGAGAACGGATTAAGCCAATCTAGCGTGCGCTCCCTTGAAAAAGGATACCGCTCGTTGTGTGTGCTAAAAAAAAGAAAAAAAAAATACCAAGTTGTGTTGTTTTTGTTTTTAGTGAATGAATCTTGTGGTGGTTAAGAATCAAAGAAAATGTACAAAAAAATAGTGTGTCTGCTGGCCCTTGTGGCGGCTATATCGGCGAATGGAGAAAAATCCGAAGGTGATAATCTCTTGGCTAGTGCTCTAAAAATGGTCAAAGATTGTGGTGAAAAATCAATGATTTTGTGTATCAAGGTAGGTTGAGTGAAAAAAAAAAAACAAACAAAACTAGAGTGCTTGTTAAATTGCACTTTGGACGTTCAGATTAAGGAACTTCTTTTTTTTTTTTCTTATCTGTAGGAACGTGCTTTGCAATACTTTGACACAGAAGATGGAGATGTTAAGCTTACGGAGGGTATTCAATTGATAAAGACTGATGATATTCCACAAGGTCGATCTTTAAATGACGTCGATTTACCCAATGAGCCAGAGGCTAGGGAAAACGAAGTCGATTCTTTGTTGGTAGAACGTATTGCACGATTCTTTGGCACACACACACTACAATTCAAAGTACCAAAGGATTCAATTGAAGATATGCAACGGTCCTTGGAAGAATGTGAGTACAAGTGAAATTGAACGTAATGAAATATATTTCCAAACAAAAATTAGTTTGGGGATTTCTTAAGCAATAATGGACTATGATTTAGAATCTGTGTATTCCTAATAGTGGCTTAGTGATTAGTCAGCATAAATCTCTAATAAATTTTCTTATCAGCATTCTATCGAAATACCTATTAAGCTCATTCACAAATGATTTTATCGAAGAGTAGAAAACTGTGTTAAACCTATAGGCAATGAAAACCTACACCATGAACAAACAATTTGCGCAAGAATTTTCATAAGAATAGAAATATCCCACACTGTGGTTAGGCGAGAACAGTTTCTTTGGATTATGAAGGGTTGGTCAGTCATAGTGGTCATCCTCTTTAGAAAAATAGAAAAAGAAAACAACGATAAGTATAAGGAAAATCAATACGTCCAAGCTTATGCATTTGACCTTTAGTGTTTCCTTTTTCCTTATAGCACACACCAAAAAGTTGGCTTTATTGAAATTCCTTCTATTTTTTCTTTTCTTCCGCTACACATAAATCACCCAATTTTTGTAAAAAGCAAATCATGTATATTGAAAAGGTTAACTGAGATGAAAGACAAAACCTTGGAATATATCCTGAGAGAACGTACGTACGTCTCCAATTCTCCATACACGTTTATCTGTGGTACTGGTACCCAGCCAATGAAAAAAAAAAACAATGAGAAATGGCGCGCATGCAATTTAAAAATTGTTGTCAAAGGACCGTCAATAAAATTTCACTCCTTTTCAATTCAGCCAATTTTATTCGCACCACCGTGCTTTCATTTTCGACGGTATTTTTTAATCTTTTTTTTTTACGATGAGAACCAACAGAACGATGTTATAAAGAACGATAGCCAATTAAATTAACAATAATTTGACTGGGTATGAATTTGGAAATGTTTTTGTGTATATTTACGTATTTAAGTCCGAATATTTCTAGTAATTATATTTATACATATATTTCGCTGGGCATTAAACTAATAAATGTGAAATAAATTTGTTTAGTTTCGAACGTTCAGTTGCATCAAATTTCCCGTCATTACTTTCAACGTTTGCACATTTCACGGGGAAAACAAGCTCATGATAAGGTAATTTTTTCGAACATGGACAATTTTTCCTCCGTAACCCATAATAAGGGAAAAGTGAAATGGGATCTTTTTCGAGGGGAATGCTGTTCATGTGAAACTCATAATAAGGCTGATTATAAGCTATTTTTCCCCCGTGAAATGTGAAAACGTTGAGAGCAATTTATTTCACTTTTTTGGGGAGGCGAACAACAAAAGCGGAAAAAATGTAAGTCGGGAATTTTGTTTCGGGCGAAGAAAAATGTTCCTGGCGAAAATCTGTTCACGTGAAACTCATAATAAGGCTGATTATTTAAGGGATGGATAAGAAATGACATTTCTAGGAAATAGAAAAACATTTCCTGAAAAACCAGGGCCTAGCCTATTTCGTGCTTACTTCTTCCCATTGCGTCCATATCGTCTGCGTAATCGAGTAATAATTGTATAGGCTTTAGAAGACCATGCCTCTGATGTTAACGTTAGAGTTTTACACAATTTTTTCAAGAGTAATGTGAAAAACCTCATGACAGTGTGTCGCCTTGTCGATAACCTTTTTCGACTTCAAAGGTCTCGGTGAGTTCTTTACGGACTTTGACGGAGCAGCGTGAATTCTTCAAAGTCATCATGCGTATAGTCTAACGAATTTTGTAGGGATGCCAAACTAGACATAGCCCTGTATAGCTTGTCTCTGTTAAAACTGTCATACGAATAAATCGATAAAAATATGGTGTATTTCGATACTATATTCATGGTTTCTCTACAAGATCTGCAGTAATGTGAAAGTTTGGTCGATTGTGGACTTTTCTGGTCTTCCTAAGCAATAAAAAAAAAAACAATAGCTTTCACGTTAGACTAGTTATCAAATGATTTTCAATTTCAAGTTTTGAGTAAATCGGTATTAATAAAAAAAATGGCTTCTAAAACTTGCAATCATGTAACTAGTATCTACTTGATAAAGATAAGACTATAAATTCATGATTCCGAAAGTCCCAAAAGACAAAAGAAAGACTTCAAACATAGCTTTTTCATTAAAAAAATCGAAAAGGCCTTCAAAAACAAATCCAATGTCAAAACGCCACCAAATAAGTCCTGCTACTGAACAATTTTAACAACGTCGAGTTAAATGATATTCCACGAACGAAAGTTCAAGGGCTTTTTGGACAAATGGTAGCACTCACTTCTGCTAACTTTGTTTCCAACACAATATTATGGAAAAGAGCAATGTGCATTTCGGCAGCATACTTTTCTTTCAAGACTAGGGTTTCTTTTCGAAGGATGTTAATTGTAATTTTTTCGGTTGCCGAAGTCTTTCGTTTTGTAGAGATTCTTGAACACCTTTGAGAAGTTTGACCAGTAATCAGAGTAAGTTCATGTTACTTTTCTTCGGTGTTGGTGCTATAGGCAATTCAACTTTTGCCAGTGATTCGTGACTATGGTTCATAGACTCTGTTCATGTTACTTTTCTTCGGTGTTGGTGCTATAGGCAATTCAACTTTTGCCAGTGATTCGTGACTATGGTTCATAGACTCTGTTGTCATTCATGTTTTGTTGAAAAAAAATTATCTCCATCTGAAGGTGGATTTTCGTCTGCTACTGTTTAATACAGAACTTGGGAAGAGCCCAACTTTCTATTGACGTTTCAAAGCTTCGTTTATATAGAAACGCGACTTCTGTTTGGAAGATTGTTATTTATATATAAGTAATAAGGAACATGATTAGATCAGGAATAATCTGGAGAAGAAGAATAACTTGAAGTTTAAGAATATTTTGAGGTTAGATAAATTCTCTATCAAAAACCTATTTTATCATATTTGGGTAAGATTAACACATTTCGAAAGAAGAGCTTCGATTTTTCTTTTATAAACTGCACTCCTTGCCGGGGATAGTACGGATAGATGAAATAATCACAAGATCTTGTTATTTGACAAAAGGAAGGGGCTTACCTCCCTCTATTTGGGAAAAAGCAGGAGTAAAAAAAATAAAAAAATCAAGCACTTAACGAAAAGTATTAATTTTTATTTTTAAAGCAAAGACTTTGTTCTTTTTGTTGGTCTGCAGAACTCTATTTGCACACATGTTTTTTCAAAAACTAACGATTGATTGATCTTGTTTAAAGGATTTTTTTCCTTCCATTGGTCTCGTTTCTCTAAATTAGGAGGTAGAAAACTTTTCCTTTCCGTTATTTTTTTGCAGTGTTAAGTTCAGTTGGATGAGACCTTGCATTTGTCACCATCATACGTATTAAGGAACGAATGGGATCTACAATCTTTTTGCCTAGTTTGAACGACTAAGTTAGAAGGTGATTTTCATGGCAGTGTCATAACTCTCGGATGACTTATAGTTTTATGTTTTTGGAACTCTGATCTCTACATAACAGAAAATTTTCAATTAAATAAGTTTCTGACTGTTTTCAGCGAGATATTTTTTTTTTTTTAAGATTTCCCCCACTTAAAAAAAAAATATACGTAAGAAATGACGCACCCAGCAAAAATTGATCACACTCAGTCAGTCCTCGTTTACTTCCGTCTGGCATATCATCTCAATGTCTTTTTTTAAAAACTATATGTAAGGTCTTTTGATATTTCCAGTTCAAAACTATAAATACTAAATTATTGTTAGCGTATTGCTCAGTGTTCGAAATTTTTGACGCAACCATCAATGATGTTTCACAGGTATAGGAATAGGGGAAAGGGAATGAAAAACGGTTTAGCTGTTTGGGATCGAAGAAGCAGCTCTCTGAAATGCTTTAAGCCCCTAAGGCTATCGAGATTGGTGTGTAAACCTTTTTTAGAGTTGTCGCTGGAGGTGGTTAAGAAAGTCAAAAATTTCAGATTTTTTAGGAGCGCAGTCTTATCATAAAATTAAAAAAAAAATTCAGCTCTCTCCTACTTTTCGGCAGTCGTCGCTTTCGATTAGCCTTCGTCCAGGTTAGCCCTGGACATTGCAGCCAACTTGTGTTCGAAGCTTAAAACTGGCGGTAAGGGACTAAAAGATAATTGGAAAAACGCTAGTTTGGAAAGGTACTGGTAGTTCTTTGCCGTTGTACCTTTTTTAGTTTATTCGTTTTGGTTGGAAACGAAGAGGGTATTTTTATTCGTATTTTGGCTTACCACAAGAGAGCCTGGTACCCGTGGCGTAATGATTAGCCTGTTTGCCTGTTACACTGCAGGTCCGTAGTTCGAATCCCAATAGAAGCCAAACATGTTTTTCCACGGCTATCGCCTTTCGCGAGGAATTGGGAAGATCTAAAAACCGCGCTAGACACTTTTAAGAAACCCTTTGCTTCTCGGAAGGTCCGGAAATTCAGAACGCTCGTAAGGCAAGCAACGCAATAGTCTCTTGAAGATATATCAAAAATTCACTTCCACGCACTTTAAGAGTTCTTGAAGTGTTCTAAAAGTCCTTAAAAATAGATGGCCAACAACTAAAGTAGGCTTTGCTGGAGTGTATCTAAAAAGGTTTTTGAAAATAGTTTGAACTTGAGAGTGAACTTTCATCAAACAACTAATAGAAAATTTGTGTGTTCCTAGATTTAGCTAAGTTTATGTATAACTTACTATAAATAATAATAACTTTCTTAAAAATAGGAAAAATCTCATATCATTTATATCATCCGCTCTCAAAACGATTTAAAGAAGATTTTGAAAAGAGCTAAAACCATTGGACAAGAGAAGATTGAAGCGTCACATGGGGTAGTAGTAAGTAGATAATATTTTAATAGCAAATCGTTCAACAACTGGTAATCAAATAGGAAAGTATTAAAATGAATGAATTAAAATATTTAAGGCCATTAAAAGAACTCTTCACAAGGGTTCGCGATGTTTGTGTTAAGAAAAAACTTTGTCAGTTTAGTTGACGATTTAAAAATACCATTTTCAGTATCGTTATGTGGAGAATACGTATTTTGAATAACTTATCACAGCTTTCGTCATTAGATATTTTCTTATGCAGTATATGCACTTCCAGATAGCGTTCTTAAAACGCCTCCTTCCCCAGCTTTGTTTTATAATCCACATTGCTGATGTTATTTTTGGCACTATTGTTGTTCGATTTTATGAAGGGTTGAATGCATATGAGGCTAATGCTGGCCATTGGTCAGGGGCGCTCGCCTTGTTTAGTCATTTTATTTTTAACCGAAGCCTCAGTCATTTTTTTTTGCACAGCAGTCAATGGTGGACCTATTCATTTGCGCTGTCCATCATACCTTCCACTGCTTTTTTATGTAGTTTTTTCTATATGTTACAGCCTCGAACAAGGATATCACAAGTAAAAACAAGGATTTTTTTTTACTTTTTATTTGTTTGTTGAGTAACAAAAACAGGAGAATGGTCCAAACGCGAAAAAGGTGTGTATTGTAAAAAGTGAAGCTCTGCTACCTTCTATATTTTATAGCCTCGAACAAGGATATCAAATGTAAAAACAAGAGTTTTTTTTACATTTTATTCCATCGACATCTAAAACGTTCGAAAAATATGCTTTTTTAGCTCTTTGTGCTCAAAAAATGACAAATGGGCAAAGCATTAACTTTTTTTTCTACTGGTAGATGTGTTACAAAAAATCGAGAATGATGGTAGGTCTGTATTATAAAAAGTAAAGTTTAACTACCATGTTGGTAAATCGATTGGAATGAGGCTGATTGAACGAGGCCAATTAGACACACTTTTTTTTATATTAAAAGCACTGTTCAGTCTCAGTTAGTCCAGTTTTTAAAATGAAAAAAGTGTTAATTTTAGATGTAAGGGACCATCATTACACAGCAGGGTTCATCGCTAGTGACAAAACTTTTAAGTGTCAAATCCAAAAGTGATGAACTATTAAGGTATTATGACGTCGCATTTTGCCATAAAAAGACAAGTTCGCAGTAAAATAAAAACACGATCGAGTGTAAAATACGTCCTTATGCTGATAATTCTTCTTAATTCCCAAACAAAGGCAAGAATCGTTCCCATCATTATTTTAAACTCATACTTCTGTAATCCCATCTTTATAAAACAGTGTTCAAGACATACCTAATCCCTTTTGTTATCTGAAGAGCACATCTAAAATAATTGTCCATCGTGTGGCAAAAAACTGGAACCAATTCAATTATTTGTCCTGGGTGACTGTTCTTAGTTATTTTACTCAACATTTCCTCCTCCGGAGCCAAGTTGTGAAAAAGTTCACCTATAAGAAGTTTTCTCATCCAAGAAACAATTTCATAAAATTTTCTTTCCTGTTTCTATATCGAGATAAATATCCATATAGATACCAATGGTTGGTTTTATTTTCCATTAGCCAAACAACTTTCTCAATATTTTGTGGCATTTTTACGAGAGAAAACTGGCTCTTGAGTGGTGCGTCAGTAGTGTGCCTCGTGTAGCTGCTCCCCACACATGGTAAAATAAAACGGCAAATAGGAAAATTTAAACATCCACATGTTATTGAGCTGCTCTATCCGGCACAATCTGTGACAACCGCTAAATTCAATTTCTTTAATCACGACAAATATCCAAAAGACACCCGGTACCCCACAAACAGAGCAAGTGTGTCTCGTACAGAGAGTACGAACATACCTACTCGTAAACAAAGTCAAGTCTCCGGCTTCATGTAGCATGAATGTGGGTCACAGGCGGTTGGTCATCAGAGCCCCCCTCCCCTAGGTGCAGTACATTCATATCATGTCTTCAATGGCTGTATATAGTCACATAATATTGTTTACTGTAAGTGCACCCAATTCCGCTTTTATGCGTTCCACATTCGCAACGCACACATTCTCACACATGAGTAGACCACATTGAATTAAAATTGTTTTCCTTTTACCCATTGCTTTATTAATACGTTTTTTTTTTCTTCTCCTTATTTAATTGCAGCTCGTGGCAAAAAGAAGAACAAGAAGAAGTATCTGATGCCATTGTTGTTGCTGTTCAAGTTGAAGGCTGCCGCTTTGTTGCCACTGGCTATCGGTTTCTTGGCCCTGATCGCATTCAAGGCCTTGATAATTGGCAAGATCGCTTTGCTGCTGTCTGGTATAATCGGAGTGAAGAAGCTTTTGGAATCAAAGAACTCTAGCCAAAACTACGAAGTTGTCGCTCATCCACATTATGCGGCCCATGATGAGCATAGCTATGCACGATCACTCGATGCACAAAATTTAGCCTACGCTGCGTACCAAAAATCCAATTAAGCGAATTGCGAGCAACACTAAAAGCACAAATAAATTAAAGTAAAAAGAAAATGAACTGGAAAATGCACAAAAAGAATACATTTATGTAGACAGATGCAATATTATTTATTAACAAAGATGTAAAAACAAATCTAATTTATTTATTATCGTTATTTAATTATTTTTTTCAATTGTAGACTTATGTAATGCGCCATGATTTTTTTTATAATTTTTCGTTTTGTTGTTTATTTATCAAAATCGAGTAATTTTATTTATTTATTAAAACATACAAATTTTAAGGACAAAAGAAATGAATATTATTAAGGATGTTTCATTGTTTAGTTTTCATATTTACTAGTTTTACACTTCAATCAGGACAAAACCTTACAACACAACTACTTTCTTACAATACTTTCACTTTGCTTACAGACTTTACTATCTATTCTCGAATTTCTTAGAGCTTTAATTTCATTTCTTCTTCTTCTTCTAGGTCTTTCTTTAGTTCTTCTTTCATCTATACATTTATTTTCAACTCGTACTTTGAACTTATAAAACTGCTCTTTGTTTTCTCGCTCTATCTTTATTTCATCTGTTCCTCTGCTCTCTGCTTTCAAGTAACTTCTTCAAACCTGACTTCTATTTCGTTTCACACTACAATAGAACACTATGTTTCTTCAAACTAAAACTAAGTACAAAATACATCTCAATTTATAGCACATAATTTACAATCGACAGTCTTACTACATACATAGTCAGCAAACATAATATTATTTAGTTATCTTCATGAATAATTTATTAAAACAAAACATAAAAAAAAATTTATAGTATCAATATTTTTCTTTATCTAAACCTAAGAGCAACGTTTTTATGAAAACAAATAAAATACATATTAAAAAAAAATATTTTTTTAAATTTACAACAACATATAGTGCTAACTTTTGCGCTTTATTTTGTTCAAATGAAGAAATAAGCAAGTTGGCACCCCCAAAGCGGGGCCTGACGCATTTCTTCAGCCATACCTTGGTGAAGATTGGAGGGTATTGGTGGAAAGTGAACGCCGAAGCTAGCTCGAATAAGTTCCAGACGAGGTACCCAATTTTCGATTACTTTTTGCAGCATTTCAGGCCGTATAACGAACGACCTGATATTCAGTTCCGAGGTGTCAATCGTGTCGGGCTTATATGCATAGACAAGTGGCTTCACATAACCCTACAAAAATTAGTCAATCAGTCAAGCCGTGTTAAATCGCCCGATCGGTTTGATAAGTCAGTGACTGTTTGAGTTTTCAAAATTTTTTCCCAAATAAACATTTGATTTTCAACAGTATCCTTTTGACTAATTGCACTGTTATTCCAATTTTTTATTCCTTCCAAACAATCGGGTTTCTCAAGGTCCTCAAAGTCGGTATTTGTTTCAGTGATGACCTCTTCATTCGCCCCAAATCTCTTGCCACCCATCAATTTCTTCAGATCTGGAAACAAGAAATATCGTGCCGGGTGGGGGGCATAGCTCTTATCAAACTATTCCTTGGCTTCGCAAAAGGGTTTTTTAGGCAAAAATTCAGCACACGAAATTCACTTTTCTCCATTTTCACAAGATTACTGCTTTGAATGGCCGTAAAACACAAACTAAAAGATATAGCTTGTCCAAAATTTTACAGGAATCTAAATAGACGGCAGTTGACGGGAGCAGTGGCAGTTTTTAGATAATTGCGCGGGAAATCAAAAAGTCACAGATTTATCAAGCCGCCTTCGTATGTAAAAATTGGCTTCAACAAGGACCACGTTTCGAGACAATTTACCGAACCAGTGCCCAATGATCGAACAGTTTCAATTCTTTTACTATGTTATGGCAAATCAAACTGAGCGTAAATCAAGCGACAGCTGTCAAAACGACCAACTACGAAAAAAATATTGCCAAATTGAAAATCACATATCTAAAAAACACCCTTTAATACATAAAATATGAGCTGATAACCTGCCAGTTTTGCTAGCCCAGGATTGATAAGTGGGCCCAAAACAAGAAAAAAAATTATGAGAAGCGGGGGTTGGGTGTCTTAGTTTTTTTCATAAAATATTAATTAAAAATTAAAAAAAAATTTAAAATGAACAGATTCACCTACGGTTTTTTTTACATTTTAATTCCAGTGGTTTTAGCGAAAACTTCAAAATTAAGCGTTATACGGGTCCTTTTTCAAAAAATCAATGCTTTTCTAAGTGCTGAGTCAAACTCGAAGAACGAAGTGTGAAAATTATTCTTAGTTTTTGAGAAACTAAAAAAAAAACAAGACAAACTCTTTCCCTGCAGCGATTTCCCTACAAAGTGATATCGAAAACCCGTCAAGCCGGAACGTTGCTGCCCATCCACTCAACATGTCCCTGTCGCTGTATAGTCTCGCCATAAAGAAGCAGCAGAAGCAGTTTAGTGCTCCGTTTGATACAATTTTCCGTGTCTACAGCGGATCCTAGGTAAGCAAAGTCCAGTAATACCTCGAAGCTATGTCTGTCTACTGTGACGTTTTATCCAATTCGTCGATGTTCTCTTTCTTTGGTTGATGACAATGTATACCTCGAATTAACCTCATTTATCCATTAAACCCTTTACGCCGCCGCTAAACAGTCTGCAGAAGTAGTCTTTTGAGATCAGCAGTAGCGAATGCGATTCTATCAATTTGTTTCCTTTTATAGGACTGAGTTCAAAGAACATACCTCCACCACCATAGCATGATCTCTGGAGGAGGTTTAAGGAGGTTTAATGCAAGCTACGCCTACCGACTGTATTTTCAAAGATTCCCTCCATCCCTTGTTTTGCGTTTGAATCGCCAAGGATTATTTTGTAAATCTTGATGTACTATTCAAAAGCAGCTCTTGCTCTCTTTACAATTAGGATTTTGTCATCCTTTTTGTATGGCTCATTAACTGAAGTTACTTAATTAACTGAGTCTTTCCTCTAACAACAAAGTCACATTTAAAAAAATGTGTTTCCAGATCCGGAGGTCTTTGTAATTTTTTTAGTTTGCTCGGGGCCTGAAATCATAATTTATCCAAGAAAATTCCCCTTACAACAGATGTTGTTGTCCCCGTTCATTCGTTACAGTTGAGCTCAAACTTGAAGGAAGACATAAAACGTAGGCGTAGAAATTGACAAATTCTACGATGTGAAAATATTCACGGCTCTTTTCTTTCCAAGAATAAACCGATTCCCATTTGTTCTCAACAAGCAGTGCCATGTTACTTGAGCATTATTTTCGTGGTTTTCCCAACTTTTTCTGAGCTCATTTATTTTTAAACTGATTGTTATGAAACAAAATTTAGAAAAATAGATTGAAAAGAGTGGCACAGCAAGGCTATGAAAACCTCGAGGACCTTAAATTTTATGTTAATTTTTTTCCAACGGTTTTATTGAAAAAGCGCTTCTTTTAGCAGTGAATGCCAATTCCACGTGAAAAAAATCATTTGAATAGAATCTCAACGATAAAATCAATAACTGCAAACTGTCATGTTATGAATCATTGGCAATAGCAATAATACGGGATTATACCAATAGCCTCGAATCGAAGTTCAATTCCCAGGTCTGACTTTTTTATCACCAATTCAATTCCGTTCAAGTTCTTTTCCTTGCAAGTAGATCGTGGCACCATTTTAAAAAGCTTCAAATCGTGCATACGTCACACAACATCAACAACATAGAGAAACCCGATTTCACAAACGAACGAACAAGATTAACTGGGTAGACATGTTTATGCTTTCCTGGTTTGCCAGAAGCACATTAACTTCAAATCGCACGACACGGAAGATGGAAGAAGATGAGACTTTTACGTTTTACCCCAAACAGATGGCACATATTCTAAAAGGATAAAAATGACGAACATAATTAACTCTGGAAGAGCAGGTTTACGTTTTTTTTTTTTTTTTTTTTGTTCTTCTTCATTTTTCCCCACAAGCTCACTCACGCAGAGTAAAAAACTAGGTCGTTCCCGTCCCGTCCAGATCACATGTACAAAATAAATTATTCCTAGTGAAGAGACACCAGGACCTGATAATCGTGTGCCAAGTAAATAAATTATATGATTGTGAAGAGTAAAAACAAAAAACTCTGGTTCTTGCAAAAACTCGAAAGAAAACACTTTCACCTTAAAGCCAAACAGATGCAGACAGGTAGGTAGGTAGGTACAGTTGCATTAAAGATAAAAAGACTGCTCACCTATTTATGTGTTCGCAATTCCCCGATCACCTCACGGTGGTCCATATAAACTACAAACAAAAATATGTGTGTGCTCATGTGTGTGAGTGTAACCACCAACCACATCCTGAACCATGTCATTGACTCTGACTAAAAGAAGGTCGAACTTTCATTTGTCATTGAAGGAAAAAATTGCAAATAAGATTGGGAGCTCACATTTGATAGAAGTTGTGCATGCTGTGAGCTGGTTTAGGTTCAGTCAAGTGTTTTTACTTTTAACCAAACGAAAGGGAACGTGCGTCTTCGTTGGTCGAAGCCGGTTGTGAGTTAGGGCATCAAAGTCATGCAAACATACTCTGATGCTGTGAATTCCTTTTCTAAATTGTCCAATATGTGGGAAAATGAGTCTCTGATGAAAAAATGGTGCGGCTTGTGTGTGTGTGGAAAGGAAAGAAAATTGAAAGACCTCTGGGATATCACGGAGAAGTTAATTCGTGGATAAAGAAGATGCTGATGGCGGGTTGGATGATTTGGCTCAAAGGACCCCAATTATCGCAACAACCAAATTACTAGGTAGGTACGTGTGGTGTGCTTAACTTTCTCCGGTTCAATTTGATTCGATTTTTTTTTTTTTTGTTCATATGATAAACGTTGCGTTGGTATGAAATCAGATCTTTTATGGGAAGGAATGAGCCTTGAGGAGGTAAAAATATATTTACTTCATAGCATAAGTAGCATAAGAAAAAGAAGGTATTGTGACGAAATTGGAATTCAGAAAATATCTTCGACATACTTACCAATGTGAGAATTTCTCATGTGCCATCAGGACTGGGCTTAGTTTTGTAATATTCCTGGTTGAAGAGTCTTCTGGAATCAATGGATTCACAAAGAAGGCTTATCCTGATATTATTCAAATTAGGAATGAATATGAAAAGGGGATAACAGAGACATAGCTACACTATCCTCCATCATGTTGTCCAATCTTTGATAATAATGCAATATTATGCCCAAATGGATATCTAATTTCAAAAAATGAAAAGCTTAATTCACATAATGAAGGTTACTCCATGTAATGCATATAGCTATGGGTAGTTGTAAAGGTTCAGATTATAAATAAATAAATACTAAGCCACAACAGTTTAAAAGATAACTGAAAAGAGTTCTCGTGTTCCGGGTTTTTGCATTGTAACATCTTTTCGATTGCTTTTTTCAGCAATCTGTGGGAAAGATTTCGCAAAATAAAATGGAAGGGTGAATGACGGGGCAGAAGTGTGTTAGAGACAGCCCGGGAAATCACTTTTTTTTTAATTTTTTGTTTACTAATCCCAAAAAAGGTTTCCAATAGGCATTCTAAACTTTTCATTAAATATTTTGAAGAGCATTCAAGCATTCAAGTGGTATACCTATGGCGTGATGGTTGGCATGTCTACCTGCTAACCCAGAGGTTCGAGGTTCGAATCCCACCAGAGGCAAAAATATTTTGCCACGGGTATCGCCTTTCGCGAGGAACTGGCAAGTCCTCCGTTAGTAAATTCATTGCCATGAAAAGCCCTTTCTCAATTAGCCGTTCGGAACCGGCAAAAAATTGTAGGTCCCCTCCATTCCCTCACAAGGTATGGTTGTGGTAAATGCGGTAGGCCTAGGGGCTCCTCGCACTGTTGCGCCACCCTATTTATTTTTATTCAAGCATTCACGAAAATACCATCCACTTATCTAAGTTAAGAACCAGAGTATTAAGTATAGAAGACGGCGGCGATATCAGCGTTTTCCCCTCTGTGATGCTAAAGGGTTTTTCAAAAGGGACGCTACCAAAGTAGAGCGACAGGAACAGCAAACGACGTCATATTTCTTGCCGCTCTTTTAACATTTCTCTTCAATTCCATCTTATGATGAAAAGATATACGAGTCGAAATTATTAAAATTTACTACCGAAATTCGGAGTCAGTCGCCTCAACGTTAAGAGCGCTACGTCCAATTTACGATGAGGCTCATTCATGGCCGAATGGTTTCGTTAATAAAAAAAATATGCGGTATTGGTCAGGCAGCAATCCACACGCACTCCATGAGTCATCTTTACATCCCGAAAAAATTACGGTTTGGTGTGGTTTATGGACCGGCGGCGTCATTACGTTACTGTGAATGGAGATCGCTACCGTTCAATGATAACCGAATATTTGTGACCCCAATTGGGTGATATGGACTTGGAGGATATGTTGTTCCAACAGGACGGCGCCACACGCCACACAGCGAATGTCACAATCAAATTATCGGAAACCAAGTTTGGAGAACGTGTTTTCTCATGAAATGGTTCAGTCGCTTGACCACCTCGGTCGTGCCAACAAGCCAGTGGTCTATGCCAACAATCCAGCGACGTTTGATGAACTTCGTACGAATATCGAATGTGAAATTGCAGCAGTATCGGCCGGTTTATGCTTGAAAACCGTTGACAATTGGGTTCAGCGTCTGGACTTGGACTAGCCATGCAAAAGAAATTGAGTTCTATACATAATGGCATCAAACGAGGTTAGGTTAGGTGGAAGTGGCTGTCAGTCAATGAGTACATTGCCTGACACACTTAGGCCGCAAGGGCCCATTGTGATACCACAGAGATCAGCAAGTTAATCACCTACTGATCTCAGAAACCCGATGTAAGATTAACGAGTTGATCACTTATTAATCTTCCATTACGGGACTAGCCGGTTAATCACCTGCTAGTCGATCCACGTGGAACTTTTAATGTATTTCGAAAGACTTTTAGGGTCTATGTAAGCTAGGTCGCTAGTATCATCGAAGAAGAATTCACCGAGATGAGTTTTCCTCCTACGAAGTTGTGCAGGGCATGAGCAAAGAAGGTGTTGAACGGTTTCTTCCTCCTCCTCGTCCATGCAGCTTCTGCAGAAATCATTGGAAAACACACCAAGTCTTTTGGCGTGTCTCCCTATTAGACAGTGTCCCGTAAGAACACCTATGGTAGAACCTAGATACAGACGGTTCAGGGCCAACAAACTCTTCGACCGTTTTGAGTCAACACATACGGCCAAACTTTTTTGGTTGCAAGGCAGTTGTTACTCTCAGTCCATCTAGTGTTTGTTATCCTTGAAGCGTCTTGTCTAAGTAGGAGTTTACATGTAGCGATAGGTACACCTATGTTATTCCATTCTGAGCGTAGGGAAGTGGTCGTGCCCTTTTTGGCTAGTTCGTCTGCCATACAGTTGCCTGGTATGTCCCTGTGCCCTGGCACCCATGAAAGGTGAATGTTAAACTGATTTGACATCTCCCTCAGAGACATCTGACAATTTTGGACCGTGATGGATTTTGTAGAGACAGAGGCAAGAGATTTAAGGGCAGCTTGGCTGTCTGAGAAGATCCGAATATCCGTGGAGGATATGACGTTTTCTTTGAGCCAAGACAGCACCTCTTTAATCGCCAGAATTTCCGCTTGGAACACACTACAATGATCGGGTAGGCGGAAGAAAAGACTGAGATTCAGTTTTTCTGAGTAGATTCCACTTCCCACACCTTCGCTGGTTTTTGAACCATCGGTGTAGAAGTGTATTGCTTCATTTTCCAAAAGAGCGCCATTTTCCCAAGCTTCTCTTGAAGGTATGGTTACTTGGAAATTATTGTCAAACACCAACTTGGGGGTGGTGTAGTCGGATCGATTCGGTAAGAATCTAAAGTTATCTAGAATGGTAGTGTGGCCGATTTGATTATTGGTCCACTGTGATGTAGCTCTGAGTCGAGTAGCTGAGTTAGCTGCGACTTGTTTGCTGAAGATATCTAGGGGTGTGAGATCTAGTAGTACATTGAGGGCGTCCGATGGGGTTGTCCTCAGTGCGCCACTAATACACAGACTAGCCGTTCTTTGAACTTTGGCCAGCTTGTTGTAGTTGATCATCTTGTCTAGTGCTGTCCACCAGACTATCACCCCGTATGTGAGTATCGGTCTAATTACCGAGGTAAACAGCCAATGGGTGATTTGGGGCGAGAAACCCCATTTCCCGCCAATGGCTTTTTTACAGGAGAAGAGTGCAACGTTGGCTTTATTTACTCTTTCCTCAATATTGGTTTTCCAGGTCAGTTTTTTGACAAAAATGAGACCTAGATATTTAGCCTGATTTGACAGTGTGAGAGTTACACCTTTAATAGTTGGGGGTCTGAAGTCCGGAATTTTGTATTTCCTCGTAAAGAGAACTAATTCCGTTTTGTGTGGATTGATGTTCAGACCACAATCTGCAGCCCAATTGTTAAGCTTGTTAAGTGCTGTTTGTAGCAGCTCAGCTAGGGTTTGTGGGTGCTTGCCTGAAATGGCAATTGCTACATCATCGGCATAGGCTATAGTTTTGAAACCTTCGTCCTCTAGGTCGATTAACAATTTGTTAACGACCAGGTTCCACAATAGGGGAGATAAAACTCCTCCCTGCGGGGTTCCTCTATTGGCCATTCTGCTTGTTTTGTAGTTCCCCATTTCGGAACTAATGATTCTGCTGCTGAGCATTGTTGTTATCATGTTTTTGATGTGTTCCTCTATGAGCAGCCCATCAAGAGCATTAGTGATTGCTGAATTGTTAACATTGTTAAATGCACCCTCTATGTCTAGGAATGCGACGAGAGAGTATTCTTTGTAGTGCAGGGATTTTTCAATGGTGCAAACCAGAGAGTGGAGTGCAGTTTCCACTGATTTACCTTTTGTATAGGCATGTTGCGCCGTTGAGATCAGACTAGGTTTATCAAAAACGAACTCTCACAAGAATAAAGAATTTCATTGATATCCAAAACCGCTTTTGTTTTATTTAAAAAACTTTTGTAGCGCTTTTATTAAAAAACCCGATACTATAGTTTACAAATACAATGGTAATAGTTGCACCATAGAGTGGTTGTCAAAAAGTAAAAACATCACAAAATTTCCGGTAGCAATTTTGTTATAAGTAAATGTTTGGTTCGAGTTTTAAGCTGTAAACTGATAAGAAACTTACTATGGGGACCGTCTATGGTAAGTCTTACCAAAACCTTTCCTATGATACTGGTTGCTTTTCTTTTTAACCACTGCTATAATGAAGAGTTGGTGTACTAGCTACGAGCACACCGAATTCTGAATTTTCCCTCTATGCAATTTTGAAAATAGTTAAAGAGTGAAAAGCAGCAAAAAAACACAAAGTGAGCACAATTCAGCACAACTTTCTATTTTTTGAAAATCAAAATAGCTCGGTTAACTTCATAGACACATTGAACTATCGTAATGTACACTTATGGTCTTGTTAATTCAAACAATCTTAGACGACGACATCAGCGATCGAGCAGATATATATACAAAGGGTGGCGCAACAATAACAACATGCACCTTGCACCATGGGCACCACCGATGGTATACAAAACGTAGAGAGGAAGCTAAGCGAAGAGGTTAAATTAAAAGAACTGATAAGCTTCAGCAACTCGAAATCTTAACTCGCCAGCTTCATTTCTTTTGAATGAAGTGAACCAGATCTTATCAATTGACTGATAAAATGTTCGTTGTTTGCTATGAGATGAAGTTTCTAAGTTAAGCCTTAAATTTTCGACTCATCCGGATTTTTCTATCTTTTCTAGAAAGGTTATTTAACTTAAGCTGAAAGTGCTATATGCATACAAAGTGCATGCGTATAATAAACTTTGAACGCATTTTACTCAAATTCCTCCAACCGCTTCAATTGATATATTCTTACATCGATGGCATTGAATTTGCTCGATAAAAAGATCACCATCTTCGGCACAATTTGGAAGAGATGTTACAAACCCTTTCGAAGTTGTTTTGATATAGCATAACTTTTGAAAGTGAAATTCCGGTCATCAAAATGCGCTTGCAATGATACTTGACCACAATCGCACCAAGGGTGCAGTCAATGTATTCGACCAAACGGACTCGATTTACACATGCCAAACAAAACGCTGGCCGATGCTTCTTTTCTTTAAATTTCAAGTCGTAGCTGTAAATTGCAGTTGTTGTCATTTTCTGACACTTTAATCTTCCTTCAAGAAACAAAAAAACAGTTAAGAAATGATAAGTTAACCGAACTGGCGAGAAACTGATGGAGTGGGAGCTGAATCACTATTCATGGTTAGCAAATCTGCATTACATGCTCTCCTTTTTACGAGGGAGTTCAGAAGGAATACACCTGTTCTTTTGTGAAAAGGGCAGATCTTAAAATTGTCCAAGAGCAGAATCATCTGTGACGGATTTGGTCTACATTGCTGCCTCACAAGAATCTCCCAAGAACCATTTCAGTAAAATGTCTCCCGCAACTATAGCTATTATGTTCATTTTGTAGTAATATATTTAAAAATTATTTTTAAAAAATGAGTTTTATGGTGACTAGTGGGGTCCATGCTCCTCAGATCAAAGGAATAGATTTTGTCCAGAAAAACTAGCAGAAGAGGTCCAATAATCGTTTTGTTTAAAGAATATAGGTCCCATCTAAAAAATGAAATACGAAAAGTATATAAGTGTTCAAACATGCTCTCAAAGCCAACCTAACCAGTCGCATATGGATTGAGACTTAAGAACGCGTAGACTTGGCAAACAAAAAAATGATTATTTTCGGTTTAAGGTTCGAGCATTCGAAATGCCTTAAATACGAGTATACAGAAAGGCAGAGGATCACTCTTAAGCCCATTCAAGTTTGAAAGCCTTTCAAGTTTGACAGGGTTTAAAGAAGGGTTGAAAGAAGTTGTAAAAGATAGCCCATCATGAAGTCTCTTTATAGGGTAAATAAGTTCAGTTGTAGACTTTATGTATAGAAAGACCATTAAATTTTTCAGTAAATCAACAGTGTGTGCAAAAATTGTTCAATTCAGTCTTCTTTTTCAGTGAATTGTAAGTCAAAAAGTGTGAAATATCCCTTCAAGTAATTATGTCTAGCTGCCATGAACCGTTTTGATAATAAAAGCCCAACACGCAATCTTCATTAGGAAAGTTAATGCAAAATTGAGCTAATCAACTAATGATATCCACAGTTACACCTTTGCTACTACACAAAGTTGAACACAAAACACAATAACAAGAAAAAGAATTCAATTTCTAAGTCCACGCACCTTCTTACAAAAAACAAAAAAAAAAAATAAATTACGAAAGTAGAACTCATCATCGTTTTCAAGAGAAAACACCTGAGATAATACTTTACATAACACCACTCACTGATTACAACCAGACCATCAGTCAGCCAAGCGCCAAAAACAGCGACGAACTTCCCATAGCCCCAAAATGATTCCATCTCATTCCGCCATAACAATATATTATTGTGCAATTTTTTGCAAAGTTAACCTCTGCTCACTGAGACGTGTCCAAATAATATTAAGAAGTCCATAGTAGCGAAAGTGTATAAAGACAACTGACCACATTGTCTAATGCTCCAGTTATAGTTTCTGTGTTTGAGTGGGTGTCGGTATCATAATTTGCTATGCTAATCCTCAAGGATTTTCTATTATCCCTATTTGTGCTTGTGCTTTGGGGTGTTATTGTTTATTCCGAGAATCATGGCTATGAGGTTTTCAATTACTGTTTGCGGGATGTTAGCAATCCGGGTTTGAAGAAGTGTATTGGACGGTCAGCGATTAGTTTCTTGCAGGGATTTAATGAAAAAGATAATTTTACGTTGTTATCGGATTTGGTTGCTGAAAAAGATGAAAATATAGCTTCGAGGTCAATTGTGAACTTCTTAGATCAAGATCCAGTTGACTTTAGGTAAGTAGTAGCTATATGAAGTGATTGTGATTTGAAATTGTCTGAGATTCAGTTGTAGAGACTAGGAGAGTAACAAGGGTCTCTCAAAACAAAGCGATTATCTGGTTGTGGCAGGGACCGCGACGCTGTTGACAGGATCTTTGTCATCGCGGCAACTGCAAATTTAAAAATAAGCGGGTTGCGACTCTTGTCGCTTCACTGTAGGCAGTCTTATAAAGCGCTACGTTTTTGACAGCTACAGCAACTGGAAAATCACTCTGGTTTGGATGAGTCATTAAAAGTGTTTAGTATGTCTTTAATCTGTAGTGAACGCAATTCGAATACATACTCTATCTGAACTTAACTGATTACGGAGGCAGATGTTGAAGCTCGAGTTCAAAACATTGGAAATGTAATCATTTCCATGATGCAATATTTCTTTTTGTGACTCAAAATAGTTTTTTTTTTTTAATGGTTTGTGAAATAATAAAAAAAAACTATCTCTAGATAAACACGTCGGTTTAAATATAAAAAAAAAGCACAAAATGAACGCCCTTTACACAAGAGAAACCAAAAAAAGAAAAAAACTTAGTTAGGTATGTCATCCCTTCAAGATCACGATAATCGAGGCACCGCAACTCCGAACACTGAGGTAGAAGTAGTGGTTTTGTGCGATGAATTATGTTGATCTTGTTAAAGTGGTCCTCTTTGCGAGCCTTGTATCGGATTTTTCAATAAGAGTGCTACAAAAGTTTTTTTTATTAAAACAAAAACGGTTTTAGATATCAATGAAATTCTTTATTCCTGTAAAAGAACGTTCAATGCCATTATGTATGAAACTCGATTTTTTTTGCATGGCTTTGGCTACCACGAGCACGCTTGCAGAAGTCCAGACGCTGAACCCAATTTTCGACGGTTTTCAAGCATAAATCGTCCTGCTGCAATTTTACGTTCGATATCCGTACGAGCTTCATCAATCGTCGCTGGCTTGTTGACATAGACCATAGACTTGACGTATCCCCACAGAAAATAGTCTAACGGCGTCAAATCGCACGACCGAGGCGTCCAAGCGACTGGACCAATTCGTGAGATGACACGTTCTCCAAACTTGGTTTTCAATAAATTGATTGTGACATTCGCTGTGTGGCTTGTGGCGCCACGCCGGATGTCCTGTTGAAACCACATGTCCTCCAAGTCCATATCATCCAATTGGGGCCAAAATTATTATTATTATTATTATCCCCATTAACAGTAACGTGTCGGTCTTGATCATCACGAAAGAAGTACTGCCCAATGACGCCGCCCATAAACCACACCAAACCGTAATTTTTTCGGGATGCAATGATGACTCATGGAGTACGTGTGGATTGCTGCCTGACCAATACAGGATATTTTGTTTATTGACGAAGCCATTCAGCCAGAAATGAGCCTCAGCTTAAATTGGACGTAGCGCTCTTAACGTTGAGGCCACTGACTCCGAATTTCGGTGGTAAATTTCAATAATTTCGACTCGTTGTTGGATCGTGTATATCTTTCCATCATAAAATGGCTGTCGTTTGCTGTCCGTGTTGCTCTAAATTGGACAACTTAATTAAGCCAAAATAAAACGAAAAAAGATTATTTCGAATATTTTTCGCTTCGTTTTCGAGATATCGACACTTAAAGCAAAGAAAAAAATAAAACAAAAATAATTTTCGGCTTCAAGTAGCGAGATACCGATTGCACCGTCACCGCTTCGGATATCGTACTATCTTCTTATAACGGATATGCCCAAAAAGAACAACTGCAACACTCCCACTAACTAACTACTTCACACTAGTGATCCGCTCGTAGGGTACACGCTTGACCTACTTATTAATAAAAACAGTTTTATTATATAAAAGTCTTACAAACGGAGCAGTTTTTCCAAAAAATTATGATTTTTCAGAAAATACTTTGTCTTTTAAGAAAAAAAAGCCTGCTGATTAATCAAACTTCCTTTTACAGCGAGCCTTACAGGCTCTCAACATTATCCTTCCGTTTAAAGATAAAAGAAACCAAAACATAAGGAGATAGAAATTATATCTCTTACGACAACAATGATTAGAGTTTGTAGAATTTTTTCCTTAAACATTATAGGTAGTTAGAAAAGCACACAAATAGACAACAAAGTTACCTTATAAACGTATTGAGCAACAAACAGGCATAATCAAAAGAAAATTAAAAGCTAAACGACATCGCTTTGCGCTCAGCATTCTTTATTCTTCTGTTTGCGATTTTGCCGCTTTGTCTCTCAGTACTAAAAAGAAACTCTTAAAAGTGACTGAAATAAAGTCTGAGAAAATATAAATATGTGTGTTTTCAATTACCTCAGCATTGCACAGTATTTGATTTATGGGCGTTTAAGAGAACAAAAACTATAACAGAACATCCCCGCAATGCAAACTTTACTTTTGAATTTCTTAAAACCATGATCATGCTTTTATAATACTTCCCATTTCCAATGTCCTAAGCCTAACCCAATCCTTCGTTTTATACATAAAATTTCACTATTACACGAGTAATAGGTGCGGTTTGCACCTCCTCCCATCATATAGTCAACATTATGAACATGAAGTTCAACTTCTAGCAATCTGCTGGTCTGCCACGACTACAAAATAATGTACAAAGTTAAAAAATAATGAAAGCGGAAACCACTATAAATTTACACTGAAGCAAAGTTTGCCCGGTTGCACGAAAGTATTGTATTCTTTATTTAGAAGGGAAAATAATTCGAGAATTGCCAACTTTGTTTGCAGTAAAACCTAACCAACCAGATTTTGAAAATGTAAAAGTGCAGCAAACCGAAAGAGATATTTGATAACATTGCTCCTCGGAATCATTATAAATTTGTTCTTTTTAAGTTGTTAACGTTCTGTTTATAAGTTCATTCCAAAACTAAACTGTATTAAAAAAAAACTTAATTTGAAAAATGGTTTCGCTTTCAATTTGCGTTCTTCTATTCTTAGCCATGCAAATTAAAGGTAGGTACAGATATCCTGATCAAGACAGTGCAGCATCTTTTGAAACCTAGGAAATGCTAATGAAAAATGATATAATACTTTTTGTTTTTACTAAACTATATTTTCTAAAGAATTTTGCTTTGCATGAAGCACACCATATCTTTGAGTAATTGAGGCGCACATTTTGTGTAACGATTAGAAAAAAAGTTGATTACTGCTAGTTTTTATTTAAAAAATAATGCTTTAATAATTGTTTCAAAAAGTCTTATAAGAGTTACTAAATTTTTACATGTTTTAAGTATATACAGCGAGATTTTCGAAAACATATACTTCCAAGGGCGCGTAAAAGGGAATCCACTCCTGCAGTGACTTTTCGGTGTATGACATCTAAAAAAAATGTTCGTTCAACTGATAGATATTGTTCGTTCGTACTTAACCTACGATCAAAATAAAAAGTAAAAAATTGACAAAATGTCAGCGGTTTTTAAAAGGTCGAATTTAGATTAAAATTTCGGTGGTTTTTAGCTACTATTTTTGATCAGATCAAAAAATCGATGTCATTGTATGGAGCACTGTGTAAAGAACATGTAGAAAGAGACTACATAAGTAGTGATCGGATCATTTACCTTTGAGTAATCGCTGAAGCGAATTCGGAAAATTCGATTTCGAGAAAAATAGATTCAGATTAAGATTTTCACTCTTAGAAATGGTTAAAAATCATATACTTACAGCTAATCTGTTATTCCAGGTTCATATAATTCAAATTCATCTTCTTCGAAAAGGATTGTTGAGCTTAGACGGGACATTGGACTCCCAACAATATCTGAAGTATGTCCAGTAGCTAATGAAACTCCTTAGCTGCCGAGCGATTGCTCTTTAAAAGGCTATAACTCAAGAACTATTTGAGATATCGATTTGAAATTTTAATGTTATTTTTAAAGGTGTCGAAATGTGAAAATCACATTTTTCACCCAATGTGAAATTGCAACAATTTCACATTGGGGGGACCCTTAAAGCTATTATTGGACGAAGCTTCTTAAAGTGCGTCTACACTATGCCGAGCGGCATCAATCGGCACATGCCGATCGGTAATACCGACTTTGTGTGGACGTCCCGATCGGCCTTCCTCCTTACCGAAAGCCGAACCGAATGTAATGGATCCGTATGCCGGTCGGCATAGTGTGGACGCACCTTTAATGTTGCTTTTGGTGCTGAAATGGTAAGCATTAATTTGTCTGTTATGCGGGTTCAAGCTGCCCATCAGAAATATTAAATTGTTTTTAAATGGGTAGCCTTTCGCAATTGTGAGGATCTCGCTTTTATTAGGTTCGGGCATGCCATTAGGCCTGGGTAAATCTATCATTTTTGATGATCGAATCGATCAACTATCGGTTGACTAAATGATCCGATCATTTGAATCATCGATCATTCAATCATTTTTATTTTCTCGTTCTGTTTCGATTTCAATCATTTTAGTTTGTACGATTCGAATTGAACCAAATAAAATATGTATGTATGCGTCAAACCAACTCAACCGTGGGCGTGGTTTGGTGCTGTGGAGGCATAGGCAACAATGTATATTTTCAAGCAACATTAGCTCGGGAAGATTTCTCTTTCAAACTTGAAAAATTGCTCACACTGAAAATGTTAACAAACATACATGTGTGTATGTAGGAGTAGGTACATACAATTCAAATAGTAGTTTGTAGTGCATCCTACATCTACTCAACATTATTCCGATAAGCTATACCAATACCCTTATGTCCCGAAGTCATCACACACCGCTAGAAATGCTTGACGCATACATTCCTACGTCACTTAGTTAATTTCGAATCGTATTCATTAAAAATATTAATATTAAAAGTTAATTTCGAATCGTATTCATTAAAAATATTAAATACTAATATGTACAAACATCCTTTAAAATCATTTCTCATCAACCCAACATCAACATCATTCCTACACTACTTATGACCAATGTTGCCACTTTACTGCAATTGCAGTAGATCTACTGCATTTTTTTCCTAAAATGATTCTACTGCCGTAAAAAAATATCTACTGCACTTTTGGTTTTACGAATAAAAACTAAGCTTAAGTAATTACAATACTCATAAATGAATTTTTAGTCCATATATTGAATACAACCATTTTCCAGACGCACCCGTATTATAACTATTATAAGAGGACATCCTACACCCTCCGCTAGTTCCTTCCATTTTTCGAAGCATGCTGTTATTTTGACGAGAGCATGCATTGCTACTATTTTAGGTAAGCGAGCTTCTTCCATGCTTAACATTTTAAGGACGTAATCAAAATGGAGCTTCAGCGAAGAGATGAACATTAATGGCAGTACTGTTTCGATGTGCAACATATAAGTGGGCGTGGTCAAGGAAAGATGCAATACTCTTTTCAGAAAGAATCTAAGCAGCTGCTCCACACTCTCATTTTGAAAGTATCCCCAAACTTGGGCTGCGTACAATATAACCGACCTCGCTGTAGAAGATTTGGTATTTCGCTCGGAGTTCTATATTTTTATTCTTCATACATGCTGACCAGGTTGTGTTTATGGCAATTTTCGCAGTTTTTAATTTTTCTGCTAAGTAAAGTTTCATATTATTTTGTGGAGTTAGTATAACTCCAAGATATTTATAATTATCGACTACTACCACAATTTCCCTCTCCCGTTTCCAGATGTAGTTCCCATTCCACTGTCTCTTTCCTCTACCAAAAATCATTATTTGGGACTTACTTTCGTTTATTGTAAAGTTTGGTTTATTGTAAATTTGCATAACTCATCTAGCTTATTTATCATCATATGAAGTTTTATAGGTTGTAGTGAGGATTGTATGTGGAACGAGAATAAAGTCTCACAGTTCGTACCTACTAAATATTTATTCGTAACGAATACATTTTTTTCTCTATTTTTTTAATTTAAGGTACATAGATAAGAGTCTATCCACCTAAAAAAAAAATATGAACTATATTTCCATCGTTTCCTAAAAAATTCGTGAGGAATTTATGCTTGTAAGGTACTTAAGGCCCCGGCCCATAGAACGCGGTGCGTGCGTGCGGCACCGCTTTCAACTGACAGCTCGATTAAATACACACGTTCTTATGAGAGGTGACCCATAAGCACCGCGAGCAACGCGCCGAACGCGCCGAGTAGCCGAACTTCTATTTTGCCGCGCCGCTCACGCGGTGACAGAACCAATTTGAAATTTTCTCTCTGATGACATGCGCAGTAAGAACCAATTTGAAATTTTCTCTTCTGTTAAAACATGAGTGGCCTTGTTGAGTTGAGACACCGCAACGGATTCTATGGGTCACCCCTATCAGTTGCGTGCGGCAAACCCCACCGCATCAGTTGCCGCGCCGCTCCTACCGCGCGCAACGCGTTCTATGGGCCGGGGCCTTTAAAATCACATTTCTTGATTTATTCGTCGTTCGTTGGTCGTGCTCATGTGAATAGATCCTTTATGGTATATTTTCTTCAATGTTTTCAGCATTTTAAAAGGAAGTTCCAATGCAGACAGTTTATAAAACATTAATTTTATTAGTGTATTTATAAATGAGTTTCTTAAAAAAAAAATCTACTGCATAAAAATGTAATCTACTGCACTTTTTTTGTAAATCTACTTCGGTAATTTTTTCAAACAGTGGCAACGCTGCTTATGACTCCACCATTCACAAATTCAAATGATTGAATAAGATGGAGTCAAAAAGATCGAAATCGAAACTAAATGGAAATGAAATATCGAATCAAAATGCATAGAATAATATTGTAATTGAGATCGATTGATTCGGACTTGAATGATTTCGATCATCAATACTTTTGAATGATCGAATCGATCATAATTTACACAGGCCTACATGCCATACTGATGCTCCATTCATTGGGTATGCATATTGCAACGTTCGCTGAGTTCGAAATAAAAGTTTTCTTTCACTTACTAGTCATAGTCGTGAATCCGACTGTGAATCCATCGCTATGTTTCCCTGATGAACATTGCAGGCTAGAGTTCTAGGTTTGCCATCATGGGCATGATCTTTTTATCTTTCAGCAAAACTCATTCCTACAATTACTCTTTTGCTTTTGTTAAAAATTTTCACGTCACAACGCTAGGTTTACTTTTGTTTTGCTCAGTTCTACTACTAGTGCAGTCAATGAAGCATTTTAGGTCCGAATTCATTTACTGTGAACCGATTTGCATGAAATTTTGGAATTAGGCTGATCTTACCCTTAAATTCAAAAGTGAAAATGATTTGCACACCGCCACCACCCTGGGGGTGGTTGCCACCCCTTCTCGGGGGTGAATTTTTTTTTTGAAATAACCTCGGATATCGATAGAAGGCCTAATTTTAAGCAAAAAAACAACTATAAAGTTTTTTGTTAAGTCCAATACTTTTCGAGTTATTGGCAATTGAAAATTCGCAATTTGTTCACGTTTTTCATCTATTTATTGCAAATATCTCCAAAACTATACGTTTTATCGAAAATTTTATAAAAAACAAAATTGTAGCAGGTAAAACAATGAACAATTTGGTTTTTTATAAAGTATTCTAAGAACAATATTAAGCTAGATATAAAAGATCAAAACCATTTTTTATTTTGTCTGAAATTTAATGGTTGTAGTCAATGCCATTTAGCGGCGAGCAGATGCATTTTATGCATTCTAATACAACAGAATGTTTTGTAGTGCTTGGAATAAGCTTTAAAATGAGCACTATTAAAAGTCTTTTGCACATAAAATAAGTGAGCTGTAGTGCAAATAAGGAGAGCATCTAATGTTTTTTTCTTTTAAATCAATGGCTTTCATAAGTGCCATTTCCACCAAAATTAAATTTAATCGTATTCCGCCTAAAATTAAGTTTGTTATGAAGAGTTTGATAGATAGTATCAGTTTGGCTGCTTTTGGACACATATTTTTCAAAAAAGTCACGATTACAAAAAAAAACAACAAATTTTCAAATTTTTAAAAACCCTACTTTTTTCATAATATCTCAAAAATGACGACAGATACGTATAATAGTCTAAGAATAAAAAATGTTGGTATTTTTTTGACAAACAATTTGGTCTTTTAGTTTTTTCTGTCAAACAAAAATTGACGGAGATATGATTGTTTAAAGAGCGCGTGGCAGCGCAATCACAGCCTCTCTTAAGTCCTTTAACCCTTCACCGTTTAAGCAAAAAATTGTTTACTATATATTGCAATCAAGGATGTTTTAGCTCTTTTAATTACCTTTACAATGGTTTCTTACAAATTGTGATAGCATAAAAATTGAAGGAGTTATGGTCCAAAAACTCATTGATTTAAAAGAAAAAAACATTAGATGCTCTCCTTATTTGCACTACAGCTCACTTATTTTATGTGCAAAAGACTTTTAATAGTGCTCATTTTAAAGCTTATTCCAAGCACTACAAAACATTCTGTTGTATTAGAATGCATAAAATGCATCTGCTCGCCGCTAAATGGCATTGACTACAACCATTAAATTTCAGACAAAATAAAAAATGGTTTTGATCTTTTATATCTAGCTTAATATTGTTCTTAGAATACTTTATAAAAAACCAAATTGTTCATTGTTTTACCTGCTACAATTTTGTTTTTTATAAAATTTTCGATAAAACGTATAGTTTTGGAGATATTTGCAATAAATAGATGAAAAACGTGAACAAATTGCGAATTTTCAATTGCCAATAACTCGAAAAGTATTGGACTTAACAAAAAACTTTATATTTGTTTTTTTGCTTAAAATTAGGCCTTCTATCGATATCCGAGGTTATTTCAAAAAAAAAATTCACCCCCGAGAAGGGGTGGCAACCACCCCCAGGGTGGTGGCGGTGTGCAAATCATTTTCACTTTTGAATTTAAGGGTAAGATCAGCCTAATTCCAAAATTTCATGCAAATCGGTTCACAGTAAAAAAATTCGGAGGTTGGGCCCTATTTTTCGCTTCATTGACTGCACTATACTACTTGCTAAAATATATTTAACGCAAAGCAGCATCTTGGCACAATGATTTCAATCTAATAATCCACAAAAAATTGTTTTTTGTTAAATCAGAGTTTTTGTTTTCACTATTTTTAGGGGTATATTGGAAAGCGCTGGTGCACTGATCAGCCAAAGATCGCTACAATGGCACTTGGATAACATTTATCCAGGATTAATGCTGAAAGTTGGTCCATCTGCAGACTCAAATAGTGTTGCAGAGTTTGCGATGGACTCAAAAATAGACGAACGGTTTTATGCTGCCCCAGAAACATCTACAGGTGAGTAGGAGAAGCTTGAGTCAAATAAACTGTTGCATATAATCAGACAAAACGAAAAACTAACCGTTAATTTCATTCTCAGCCAAGATTCTCACCAGACAATATCTGCTGCCTATGCTGTTGGGATTTAAATTCAATTTGGCTGTTTTTGTTCCACTGATTTTCGGGCTAGTGGTTTTGTTTCTCAAAAAATCACTTTTTCTTGTCAAGGCTGCCATATACATAACTAGTCTCCTAGGAGTAGGTGGAGCTGCTTCACTAGGGACATTATTCGGAGGCGGACTACCAAATTATGGCCCTGGACCAGGACCTGGATTTGGCCATGGACATTTTCATGGACCTGGTCATTTACCACATTTGGGAGGTGGACCATTTCCAGGAAAGACTGGCATTGTTAGCAACTATCACTCGGAATCAGATGATGTTCTTAGTCACGATCCAGAGTATCCTGATTACTCAAGAAATGAAAAAAAAGTTGTTTTTGAGAAGCCCAGAGAGTTTGTTACTCATACAACAACAGCTCTACCAGATAGGTTTTATGATTATGATAAATCGACGACGATGAATGAGCGAAGTGGAAAAATGTTGAAAGTGAAGAAAGAAATTGCTGACTTTAGTAATGGCTGGGATGGATGGCGTGTGATAACTTAGACTTAAACAACTTGCATGGTTATTAACTCATAATTAAAGGAATATTTATACTTTTTTTGAGCTTTTTTGTTATAACGCCAAGGATAGGATAGGGGCACATAAAGCAAATTTATACTCATTCAAATTCAAATGACTTGCAAAAAATGGTATGTATGTGGAGAAGAAGTGTTTAATAGTTCTGTAAAGTGCAGCGCTATAACAAAGACTAATAGAAGTAAGAAAAAATCTGTTTTTGACATTTTGCTGGTAAAAGGTAAATGATAACCGAAAAACAGTGGACATGATTCCTCTTTAGAAACAAAGCATTGCGATGAAAGAAGAGTCAGAAAAAATGTGTATTTTTTAGGGTGTGTGTTGAAAATTCGGCCGTTACATGCTTTATTGGTTGTTGGAATAAAATCATTCCTTACTTGTTTAAAACTGATGACGGCCAGAGAGCTACCGTCAGTGAACTTCTTCGTTCTTGAGTAAATTGCCTTGGTATGGGGAGCATTGTTGAATGGAACGTTTCGGATGTGCATAATTTTTTTGAATCTATGAGTTGGCCTCTAGGACTATATGTAATTTACACTACTAGACTATTTTCTGTAGAAGTAGGTATGTGAAGTTGCAAGTCTACATTGATTACCCAAAGACAAAGACGATTGACGAATTGGAAAACAAAACTCAAGCGTTAACTCAGATCGAAAATTGAACTGCAAGATTTAGACTACGTGAGAGACAGTGGTGGCCATGAACCAAAATTCAAAAAAGGTAAAGAACTATTTCTGAAACAAATTGCCTTAGCAGTAAAAACGAAAGTAAAAAAGCAAACATTTATGTGATTTTTTTTGGGAGCCACTCATTTGTTTTTCAATTCGGGGCACCTGATGCCATTTGAATATGTACTAGTACTAAGCCTTAATGATGTTGTAAATCGATATCACCTCATGGAAACAACGCAAATTGAGGCTAAACGCTAAAGAGCAAATACTACCAACGAGATTCTAGTTGCTAAATGGTTTTTTAATGAAAACCTATTCAAAAATATACTTTCTGAACTCTTACCTTCACCAACTAGATGTATACAAATTAGGGAAGACAGTCAACGAGCCGTGAAAAAGAACCTACCCCAAAGAGTGATAATGACAATCTTAATTCTGTAATTGCAATTCTCTTTTTAATTACCTATACTACTCGTTTTTTAGCATTTCTTTTTAAAGTTTCTGATGAGCATGGTAATGGATATAAGATCTCTTTAGGCGTTATGCACATTAGTGTTCGAAATTTGTTCTGCTGACAAATTTGAAATTGATGTCAAACAACATAAAGGTAACGCAATGTGTTCATAAAACTTTTCCAATATCAACGATAATGGCAATGTTACGAAGACAGAATAACGATAAAATTTTCAAAAAATGAAAACTGAAGATCCGCCAAAACATAGACCGGTCTGCCGGCTCCGAACGGCTAATCGAGAAAGCACTTTTCATGGCAATGAATTTACTAACGAAGGACTTGCCAATTCCTCGCGAAAAGCGATATCCGTGGAAAAACATGTGGGATTTAAACCACGAACCTCTGGGTTGATAGGAAGACATGCTAACCATCACGCTACAAGAACCACAGGTTTCCTGATAAACGGAGAAAAACAAAGAAATTTTCTGTATTTTGGTATAATTAGTGGAGTATTTTGAAAATAAATCATAAGAAATAGGAATTTCTAGTGACTTTATCTCCAGTATTTTCTAAGTTCGAGGTTATTTTCCTGTTCCCGTTCCTTTCCCGTAAGAAGACAAACCCTATTTTCTCATGTAATATCCCATTTCAGTTCCCGAAGGAATATGGGGATGAAATATGGCATTTATTATTACCATCTCTTTTCCAGATTTGATCCAAATCGGCTCAGTAGTTTTAGGGAATATTCAATACAAACATACAAAAAATCTTTCGTCTTTATTAAAGTGTAAGTATGATATCCTTAAAGGCCGGTGCAATCCAAATATTAAACCTCAGCCAAAATGTTGAATTAATCCCATCCCATATTTGTCATGTTGTTAATATAATGGCAGGTAATACAGTCTCAGACGAAAGATTTGTCCTGCTGCTGTCCATGATGAATCCAGCGATTCAAATGTCGTTAGAAAACAACTTCGGAGACTCTTCGTCGCTGCAGGAAGGACCAAAAGGACCTCAAACGGCTTCCAGAATCGAAGACTCCAGGAAACAAATATAAGCTTCTACCCCACCATCACAATTTCACCCAAAGACCGTCAGCTCTGCTCAAACTGACGAGAATATCACATTAAAACGATTTGAGAAATCCTTTCTGGATAAAGATACTACAATCATAATCGCTGAAACATCATGGAAAAAATGTTTTTCAATGTGTGTCGCCTTTCGCGAGAAAGTTCTAATTTCTACAATAGTAATTTTATGTCCTGAAAAGCGTTTTCTTGACCAGCCGTTCAGAATCGGATTGTACAGGGTGCGCCATCTAGACAGGACCTATTGAAATGTTGAATAACTCCACCATCTTTAAGCTGATTTTGACAAGTCAGCCAGATTCTGAAACCTCAGCCAATCCCATTTTAGACATGGATAGACTCACAGCAAAAAATCGGGCTGAAATTATAGCGCAGTACATCGAAAGCAATCGTTCTATTTTGAAAACTGTGGGTGCCTATCATTCCCTTCCATCCCTTCCATTCCTTCAAAAGGTATGGTTGAGAGAAATGCCCCTCAGGGTCTTCCGCCCTGTTGCAACAACTTATTTATTTATTTATTTTTAGTATCTAACACACACTGTGTCTTATCTTCATATTCCCATTGCAGCGGGAATTATTGGGCTATGCAGATTGGGATAGCAGTTACAAACGTTTACTAATTGAAGAAGAAAAAAACACTTCGAAAGAATAAATGTAACGTAGAACTTCAATTTAAAAGGAAAAATATTAATAAATAACATCGGTCAAGGATCAATAGGATATTTTGAATTTGATCCACTTTGCGGTTGAAAGAATTTTAAAAGAAGAATTTCTAACTCTGGTTTTTTTTACTATAATTAACTCATCAATTCAAGTCGATAACCAAAGTGTTGAGTTAAGAGCAGTTAATTGGCATTTAGATATGGAAACGCATAAAAGCAAGTTTGTGCGACCACTTTTCGCTTTTAGTTTCATACATTTTAGGTTTCATATCCAAGAATACTTCAAGCTTAATAGAATAGTACAGAGAGGAAAGAAATTCAGAATCACCAAGTGAAATTCTCCCTACGATCGTCTCAGCGATATGAAAATGCTTTTCAGCTCCAGTAAACAGTTTTTGGTTGACATTCTACAGTAATTACCAAAAAAAAAAACAAAAAGAACTTACACTTTTCCATCTTAAACATTCAAAGCAGCCAACAACGAAGGTATATAAATGATGTCAATGTTTGTAAAATCCTTAGTTTTAATTACGTTCGCTTTAGAGAGCACAGCATTAAAATGCACCGCGGATTCATAGTAATTGTTAGTTTTAGTTTTTACATTTCAAAATTTGTGATCTTAGTTTCAGCTAGTCAAGAAGTTTTAACAGCGCATTCATTGGGTCAAAGTATAGCTAAATGCTTGGGTGAACCAAAAATTGTGCCATGCCTGGAAAAGGAAGCTATAAAGAAACTGGATATCCTTTTACGTGACACTTCGACATGGCAATACAATGATGAAATTCAATTTGAAAGGGATAGCAATTTCACTGTTCCTTACAAATCGGTAAGGTTTGATGAAACAGCTGGAAAAATCATTGCGGAGAGGTTATTGCAATTAGCACGAACTCGATCAATTAGATTGAAAGTAAATACTAAGTCTTTGGAAGAGAGTGTGGACAAAATGGATTTCATAGAAGGTGGTGATAATAATTCTATAGAAAGAAGTAGACAATTTGGTACTTACATGATTCACTTAAAGGACGCAAGAAAAAGGACAAAAACAAAGGCGGTTTAATGATGGGTGGCATGGCTGTGATGGGAATGGTTGGACAGATGTTTATAGGCAAGGCAATTCTTATTGCGAGTGCAGCTTTTGTGATGGCAAAAATTGCTTTAGTGGTTTCTCTTTTGGTGAGTTTTAATTCATATTTTTTTTAATTCGTGAAATGATACTTACTTTGCTAGTGTTTCATAATCAATTCGAAATATTCAATGAGAAAATCAGGGCATTCAATTTTAGACTAAAAAAGTTATATCCAGTCTAAGATTCTAAAAAGCTTATTGAGTTTATTTATTATCTTAAGGATATTTATTACTGAGGGTCTCGAGATGAACTAGTGATTTTTCATTAGAGATTCAGTTGTCTCATTTTTTCTTCTAATTCAAAAATAGTCACAAGTCAGGAGTCACAACTCAATCCACCCTCAGTTTCAAAATTATATATATATATAAAAAACCACCCACAATAGTACAGATCATTTACCCAATATAGACGGCAACCTCACATGAGCACATACATTATATGTAGGAAAAAATTAAAAAGAATTAGGGATGGGAAGATCAGTGCCAATTCTCTTTTGGATCGTTTTTGCACTACAAGCCTCGTACGCTGATGAAGTGAAATTTCTGCAAAAAAAAAAATGCACAACCGAGCTTTTTTCTAAAAAAAAATTTGAAAAGTATAAAAATTAAAAATGAAACACAATCTAAACAGTCGTTATTAAACAACTACTTTCTTAGAAGATTTGTAACTAGTGATAAAGATGTAGAAATGGAATATTTTCAGAAGCTTACTTACTTACTTTTAATTTTGCAACTTATTACAATGGTTAAATTTAAATAAACGACTAAGCACATACTGCTTCAGTATTGAAAACTAACGACTAACGATAAGAATAACGACCACCGATTGACGACTAACTGCTAATGCATTATTTAGTTACAAAGAAACTTATTCCTAGTGAAAACTTTATTAAATGTTCTAAAATAAGTAAAACTGATAGTTTTGTTTCGTCTTTTAAATTACTTGTCCCACCCTTATTGTTTGACTCTCTTTGTGACAGTAATATTTGGCCAGCTGGTACTCTTGTCAAAGAATTCTCAGGCTACAACAAAAAGAATAAAAATTTATTAAAGAGTATTCCAAAAAACTAAAAAAATTTTCCCTCTTCTACCAAAATGTTAGAGGGCTTCGCAGTAAAACTGCAGATTTATATGTGAATTCTCTCGTTTTCTCACATGATGTGTTTGCTTTGACGGAAACGTGGCTTAACCCATGCCATTTGAATACCGAAATCTTCAGCCAAGAATTTTCTGTCTACCGTAAAGATCGGCATATAGACAAACCAGAAGCTGTTGGAGGTGGTGTTCTTATTGCGGTCAGGAACGCGTTTATGTCATCTCGTATACACTTTCCGTTTGATTTGTCTATTGATGTTGTTTGTGTGAAAGTTTGTACCTTGTCCAAAAATATTTTCATCATAAATGTTTATATTGTCCCTAAAAGCTTAGCACCAGTTTATGCTGAGCTATCTCTTATTTTGGATTATGTCTTCGAAATATCCGATCTTGAAAGCCAGATTCTATTACTGGGTGACTTTAATTTACCATACATTCAGTGGCTACCCTCTGATGATGGTTCCTTTCAAAAAGCTTCCCTGTCTTCACCACAACAGGAGCTTTCCTGTTTAGACAACATAATTTCTTCTGACTTACGGCAAGTAAGCTGTATTAGAAACTATCAAAGTCGTATGTTAGATTTAGTATTTTCTTCGGACGCTATTAAGATTGTTGTAATGCAATCAAATTCTGGTATCACAAGAATAGATGACTTACACCCACCTTTAGATATCTTTATTGAACTTAGCAATGTGATTGACGAAAGAAGTAGTCCATATGACTGTTCATATACCTTTGACTTTCGAAAAGCGAACTTCGATTTGCTTTCGGATGAATTAAGCAGGGCTGGTATTGAAAAAATATCAACTCTAGCAAATCTTGACGAAGCAGTCAGCTGTTTCTACTCTATTTTAAAAGATTGCATGAATAAAACAATTCCGCTAAAATTGATTAAAAAAGAAAATTATTGCCAGCCGTGGTTTACCAAAGAACTGAAAGTTCTGCGGAATAAAAGAAACAAGGCCTGGAAAACTTATTTGGCCACTCTTTCTCTAACTGACCACCAAGTGTTCATAAGTCTTTTTGAAGACTTCAGAGCGCTTTCTCAAAATCTTTATTCCAGCTATGTAACTCAAATGAGTTGCTCTCTTAAAAATGATCCAAAAAGCTTTTGGTCCTTTGTTAACTCCAAAAAGAAATCAGACGGCTATCCAGCAAATTTTATTTATAATAGCAATCTTTTGAAGGATACTCCTGACATATGCAATGCCTTTGCAAATCAATTTTGTGGCTCTTTTTGTAGTACACCTCTCAAAATTGATGAAAATTATTTTGAGTATTTAACTCACTGTTCTCAAGTAAGTTTTAATAGTATCCCCATTTACAGTGATAGAATTATTCATTACCTTTCTTCTCTAAATGATGACGTTTCATCTGGCCCGGATATGATACCACCTATAGTTTTAAAAAAGTGTTCTTTACGCTTAGCCTTCCCTCTCGAATACCTTTTCAAGCTTTCTTTAAAGTCCGGAAAATTTCCTAGTTTGTGGAAAATGTCTTTTATTACATCTGTTTTCAAGAAGGGTGAAAAAATAGATATAAAAAACTACAGGCCAATTGCAAAGCTTTCATGCATTCCTAAGCTGTTTGAACAAGTAGTCTGCGAAAGTTTATCATTCTTTGCAAGGAATATAATCTGCAATCAACAACACGGATTTATGCAAAGAAGATCAACGGCTACTAATCTTCTCTCGTTTTACCATAAATGCTCTAATACACTCGAAAAAGGTTATGAGTTAGACTGCATTTATACTGATTTCTCTAAGGCCTTCGACCAACTTTCTCATAATATTATATTATATAAACTAAAAGCATTTGGATTTCCACCAGTATTTATTGTTTGGATAAGTTCATACTTAAAAAATAGATCTTATAAAGTCAAATTTCGTAACGTCTTGTCAAATTCTTTCAATGGTCTGTCTGGTGTGCCACAAGGGAGTCACCTTGGTCCTTTGCTTTTCATTATTGCAATAAATGACGTCATTACTTGTATATCATACAGCGACATTCTAATTTTTGCTGACGACATGAAGATTTTCAAATCGATAGAATATTCGTCAGATCGCAATTTATTACAAAAAGATATCGACAGTTTTGTTACGTGGTGTTCTAAAAACGGTCTTAGTTTGAACCCTTCCAAGTGTCAAAGTATGACGTTCTCACGCAAAAGGATTCCCTCTGTCGCAAATTATTCAATATCTCAGCAATCATTATCTCAAGTCTCGAATTTCCGCGACCTTGGTGTAATTTTTAGTACTAACCTTGAATTCAATGAACACATCAATTCCATAACAAGTAAAGCAAATTCAATGCTTGGGTTCATAAAGAGATGGGCAAAAGAATTTAACGATCCCTATGTTACACTTTCCTTATACAACTGTCATGTTCGTCCCTATCTCGAGTATGCTTCTCAGGTTTGGTCACCTCTATATGAAGTTCATAAAACTCGTATTGAGGCAGTTCAACACAGATTTATACGTTTTGCCCTGAAAGGTCTTCCCTGGGAAGATCCTTTTAATCTCCCCCCTTATGAAAATCGTATTCGTCTTTTGAATCTTCAACCACTGTCACAAAGACGGACTAACAATGATTTAGTATTTTTCCATCAACTTATAACAGGTTCGATTGATGCTCCCGACTTGCTCTCCCACATAGGATTCAACTATCGTGGAGGATCTCACCAACTACGTAATTTGGAGTTTTTGCATTGCTACCACCACAGAACTAACTATGGCATGCATGAGCCGATAGCTCGCATGAGTAGGTTATACAACTCTAACCCTTTTACTTTAGATTTCAATCTTAGTAAAAGTAGTTTAAAATTAAACCTCAAAACCAGTGCTCCACAAGCATGATTTTTGTTTTGTATTTAATTTGTATTTAAT